>OX344751.2:32529581-33779581 GCA_947034885.2 Thuidium tamariscinum | reverse complement strand
ATGTCTCTACAATGTTTGGTCTTGAGGCCCCATTTTCATAGGCTCCAAATCTAAATAAGACTATTAGGAATTGCAAATGTCGATCACATTGAAGAGTTGTACTTTTGTTTTTAAGATGTCATTGTCTTTTATCATGTTCCAAATTTTGTTGAAGGTTGTAGGTGACATTCTAAATCTTACTTTGTACCTTGTAAGATTAATATGCACAAAATTGTTTGCCATGGGTGAAGAATTCATATCCTATTAATGTCTCTCAGAGAAGTATAGCTACGATAAGATTGAATTGTAAATCGTAGATTCATTGTCCAAGAGGAATTTGTCACTTTTCTTAGATAAAGAAAAATGTTGTTATAATTTTGTAATAAACAATCTACATTCAATGTTTTTATTTCTTTTCAAAGCATTAAAAACATCATGAGCAGCAAATACTCATTATCTATTTTAATAGAAATAATCCAATTACAGTATTAAAGACTCAAATGACAAGAAGTAACCCATCTCTCATTGTCAAATTCAAGGCATTTCAATGTGGAAACATCATGAGCCATTGCAACTTAGTTTGAAAAAATTTGTCTTCTTTCATATAAATTTTTTTGTCAACGCATTGAATGGTCTCTTTTTCTTGAAGATCTTTAAAACTGTCTTGCAGCATGTACAATTTCTACTTCAACAAAAATGGTAGCTTACTTTACTAATTCTAATGGAGATACTACTAATTTTTAAGGGTCCCTTTAGGAGACCTGATAGCTCTCTTGAAGGGAACCCTGATGGGAAACATTAGTGGAGAACATTGGAAGGGCACTCATTGTGGGTGATTGTTATTGTTCTAATAGTGGTGACAAATTCTTATTAGATATTGAATCTACAATTTACAATTCAATCTTATCTTATAACACTTCTTTGACATATGTCTACAAAGTATGAATTCTTCATGTATGGAAAACAATTTATTGCATATTAATCATGCAAGGTTCAAAGCAAGATTTAGGATGTCACCTACAACCTTAAACAAAATTTGGAATATGTAAAAAGACCATGACATCTTAAAAAAACAAAAATATGACTATTTCATTTGATCCACATTTGCTATTCCTAATCACCCTATTTAAAATTTGGAGCCTATGGAAATGGGGCCTCAAGAACAAACATTGTGGAGACATTTCAAATTTTGATAGTTGTTATATCAAAGTTTAGAAAACGAATTATAGTAGCTATTTTATTACTCAAAAAGAATTTAGTTTGTTGGAGTACTAAAGCAAAGATAGACATCATCAAACAATCTAATCAAGACTCACATGTCTTTCTAAATGTTGGCATTATATATGGTACTCATGTCATACTCTCTTCAAAACCTAGTCAAGGCCTTATTCGTTAAAATGAGACAATTTACACATTTTGAGACTTCACCGTAAAACAATTTTAGTCATTTATCATCGAGTCGACAATAAGACAAGATTGCAACCTTTGGGCAATCAAAGGTTTTTATATATATTATTATATTAAAGTCTCAAATTATCAAATAGACTCAAAATTAAAAAATTATGACCGTTTATCTTTGAGTCTAAGATAAAATTGAGACTACACTTTGTCTCAATATAACAAATAAGACAGCTACTGTCAAAGAGAACAATACTTGGATAGAAAAAATCAAATACTCTATTTCTTGTATAATTGTCAATAATCAAAATTGTAGAATAGTGCATTTACAAGTAGGCTTCCTTGGTTTAGCCCGTAATAGTCGAGTTTTTGTTAATTCTCAAGTATGGCTATAATAGAGGAATTTCTTCAAAAATAGGGAATATTTACTGGTGGACAATGGATACTCTTTTACTTCAATTATTATTCCACCATACAAACAACTTGCATTGAATACAACAGAAAATCAATGTTTCAATTGACATCTCTCTCTAATTCGGGCAAACTCTAAATATACAATTAGTCATTGAAAGACAAGTTCCAAAGCCTTCGTCAAATTCCCATTGTAATTGATGAAAAGGACATAGATACTCTATTGTACTTTGGATTTGGAACTGTGCCATTCTGCACAACTTCTTCGTTGAAGATGGATATTATTCACATAGGAAAGGTGGAATAAAAGACCTGGATAGAATTGCTTATGATGAAAGTTGGGTGATTGTAAGAAACACTTATACTGCTTTGTGTCACAATCCCGGGGAGATCACTCCGTGTAATTTTAAGCATACACCTGAGTTAAGAGGGTATTTAACATAGGGCTATTTACCTTCAATTAAGTAATTAAAATGACCATATTTTTACATATAAATTCAATCATTTGGTTTTTATAGTTAGGCTATCTTATATACAAAATTTATATGTCTAATTTTCTCATATCCATTTACAACACACTATAAAAGTAGTGTCTTACATATATACTATTTTACTAATATATGCACTATTTGTATTGTAGTACAATTTCAAATGACAAATAAAAATGTAAAATGCAAAAATAGTTTTAAATATTCTAAATTCTATGCCATGTATTCTAAACAACCTAATATGGTGAATAATAAACATCATAGAAACATTAAATATAGTTATGATACTAAAACTAAAAAAATACCAATACTAGCAATATAACATGAACAACATGAGATTGACACTCTAAAAACATTGTAGATTAACCCAAGAATATGACCTCTACTATAATATAGAGACTATATATTTTATTTTTACATATTCATTTACAATGGTTTTGAATTTAGAATCAAAAAATAAAAGTCAGAGTGTTTATTAAATACTAGTAAAAAGAAGATGATTCTAAACATTTACAAGTATATGTTCAAGTAGTTAAAGCAAATCTAGAGTTTGTAGTGTCAAAGTATAGAAAAGATTCTATGCAAATGTTGCACACTCTACACCAATTTCTTAATGGGTACTTTGTGTGAACACAAATCTCCATAGTACAACCTCATTGTAAATTTACAGCTCAATTCTTTTGTCTTGGAACAGTAGTTTTTTACATGCTGTTACATAATTGGTATACTTAAGGAAAGATTTGTAAGTATAGGCTAGAATTATTTGATGATAACAACAAAACTCCTAAAAAACATCCTTAGATTTACTAAATTGTATGAGTTTTATCATTCAATTAAAAAAGTTTGTTTACATCTATACTCATTGTACTACAAACTTTTTATATGAATCCTATTTGTAAAGGCTAATTTATTAATAAAAATTCCTACTAAATGATGTTTATATATAGCCTAATTTATATATAATAGGATATGTGACATTTCAAGAACCCTATAGTAGTTCTACATATATATAAAATTTATCCCCTTTGAATTAAATAGACCCTATCTTTAACTCATGTAGTTTTCTAAAAATTGTGAGTAATCTCCCTGGGGTCACAATTTGCATGTTGATTTGTTTTTTGGCCTTAACTTTTGTGTTTTAGCTCCAATTGACTCAAGATTTTGTAGGAAAGGTAGTTATGATTACTTTAAGCCTTTCTTAATTTTTTCCATAATTTTCAAAAATAATTTACTATCTAAAAATAAACCCCAATTGAATCTCACACTAGCCAATTTGCACGTTTGTAGAACTATTTAGACCCAAAAAAACGAATTTTGAGCTAAAATTTGTATGAAATGGTCTTCTAGTAGACTTATAGCTCTCTATAAAAGGATTTTCTTTTAAAGTTATTTTTATGTAATGTGGAGGTTTACAAGGTGAGATTCTTTTTACTTGCATTTTGAAACATATAAAGTATTATTTTAGTGAATTTTTTTATGAATGATCATTTTTACACTAAGAAACCTATGTTTTAGATGACGAATTTTAGGTGACATCCAATGTAGCAACCCGTGTTTTTATGTCCAAACTGATGTTCGCCACAACATCTTGATGTTATGGTGGACATTAGTTTGGACATAAAAATATGGGTTGCTACATTGGATGTCACCTAAAATCCATCATCTAAAACGCAAGTTTCTTATAGTGCCATAAAGTTGTTACAAATGACTAGTTTTGATTTTGTGAATTTACTTAATTTTTCTATTTTTTTCTAATTAAAACATCAAAGTATGTATTTTCTTGAGACTTGACAATTTTCTAGTTCTTCTACTTAGAGACTTTTTCTATGCAATTCCTTCCTAGGGTACCTTCATCTTAAAGGTGTACACATTAGTTATTATTTTCAAATTTAAAATAAATAAATTTTCTAATCTTAAATAACTCACCAAAAAATCATGAAAACGCAACAAATAGTACAAGTGTTTCTTGCAACCATCCTCTTTAGATGTTGATAATTGAACAATTCCATACAATGATGCTTTTGCTAGAAGAAAAAGAAAAAGTTCTTTTGTGCTTAATTAGTATAAAATGATAACATTATAGAGTGTGTAAATAGTATAATACCATATGTGTAGGTCTATTTTGGCAAGTCAAGCCGAAATAGTTTACTTTTCTCAGTTCAACAATTTGGCAAGCAAATTGGGACCTTTTTTGGTTTTGGCACTCTACGAGGACAATCCTAATTTTGAATTGATTCTTCCTAAACATGGGTACCTATTCATAGGTAATTCTGTTCCTTTTTCTATTTTCTCTCACAAACAATTTTTTCAGATTTTTAGAAATAGATGTAAATAATTTTTTAAATTTTCCTGAGTTATTTATGAAATTGACCTACACGTATGGTAGTGGAAAATCTCACTATAACATTAAGGAAGCAAGATTCATATTTATTTTAGTGAACTCTAACAAAATTTGACTTATACAATTGAAATGGTTCAAAAAAAGCAATGATTCACTAGAAGAAAAGTGCATTAGAAATCTGCAAAACGCGTGGGCTGAAATTTGTTGAGTTCCACGTTTCTAACGCAAAAATCAGATTTTTGCGTTAGAAACGTGGAATTCAACAAATTTCAGCCCACGCGTTTTGCAGATTTCTAACGCACTTTTCTTCTAGTGATTATGGCTCTACTGGTTCCTATTAGTGTGTTTTTATCCCACTCCATAGATACTCCTCCAATCCAACGTTCTCAATCCTAATGTCTTCTAGAGTTTGTCAAGTGTTTTATCAGGAGACCTAGACACTTGAAATTCATAGACCTCCTAGAGTCTACTACATGAAAAATTAAAATTCATGCATAGTGATTGACTTTGCTTCCATGCCAAAAGAAATTGACCACCAAAAAGAATTCCTCATCCTGCAAATAATAAAATATTGTTTCATTGCAACAAAAAATACATATTAGAATATGAATATAATACTTTGCATATATGAAAATGTTGAAGATAACATATCGCTACTACATATTTACTTCATATCATGCTAATACTAGTCAACTAACTTGTTCACTGACTTCACTCACACGTCTTGATGATTCCAGCAGCAACAAGCACTTGCTTAAGTTCATCCAAACTAAGGATAGGAGTATGAATGAATGTGTCTGTCTTGTAATCAAATTTGCAGAAGTAACGAAAAATGTAATAAAAATGTTTGCAGTTTATGTACATGCCACGCTTTCCAATGGAAGTTCCATTCATACCTCCATAATGGGGACAAGTACAAGATGGAAAATTGGAAAGCGTGATATTATAAACCTTTTGATTAGGTTCACTACCAGACAAAAGTGTAATAATAACACCAAGTCTAGGGTAAGGAAGGAAGTTCACCCCAGTGATACTTGCTGTAACATTCCTGGCACTCTCCCATTGATTGCGGTGATTTTCAGTAGGGGCCTTACTGTTGCGACAAACCTGTTTTCCATTTCGAATGGAAGGGATTCTATCAGCATGTGCTGGTCGAGGGTGAGTCCACAACATTGGCTCAAATACCTTAGATGAGGTGAATAGCCGACGTGGTGACATCGGAATGGTGGACTGTAAGCAAAATCCAGCTTCTTCAAACTCTATAATTTCAGTACGAGTAAGATTGGTACCAATAAGAACTGGCTAGATCTCAGGGATCTCAGGTCAAATAAGAACATAGGAACGTTTAGGTCCCATGACACATCGTGCAATTTGGTCTGCACAAAACCAAAAATCCTCAGTTTTAACTGCTGTACTCTTATACTCATGCTTTTGCCCTAGGGGCAGCTGTGGATATTCCGTGCCTCACAATCAATAACTTGCATTTGGCTTGTGTGTACTTCTGAATGGCATGACATTGTTTCCTTGACTTGTGTGAAATTCTCGCTATATGCCATTCTACAGTATCACAGTCAGTTTCCATGACAGATTGGGTATGGGGTAAAACTATATTAGTTTCCTGAACTGCAGATCCAAGTTGCACTCTACCACTAGTTGACCTAATTTGAACCCAAGGATGAGAGAAGTTCATTTTGTCAGGGCGATGAGAATCACCTTTGGAACCAATAGGAAGATCTAATTTCCTTTTGCTGGATCCAAATACTTCTTCACCCTCCAAATGTGGAATTCGAGTACAAATGTCTTCTGCTCCAAGCATCTCACTAACTGCATCAGTAATTTTTTTTCCATCTCCAGATGCCATAGCCCTCTTCAATTTCAAATCTTCTTTAGAAGGGCCTTTTCCAGAAGGGCCCCCACAAAGATAAGCCCTATAGTTGGTCATTTGCATAAAGGCTTGAACCCAGTCATCACAAGTGGCAACAAACAAATTAAATCAGATCCACGCTTCCCTGAAGCTTACATCCATTTGTTGTGCATTGTTTCTGCCAGATTGCATGTTGGAATGTCTGCTAATTCTTCTATCGTCAATTTCTGCAAATATAATAAATGAAGTCATTATTTGAAACATTTAGCATTTAAAATAAAAAATAGAAAAACAAACAATGAAAATAGAGATCATACCGTATCCATGAATGCACCCCATTGATGATATCGAAAGTGCCAAAATGCTAGCCAATCCTCAAGTTCACGGATAGCTGGTTCTAATGCAGCTCTAGAAGAATACCACCAAGCTTTGATTTCTAGATACATCTTATCCGCCTCAGACATTGATGTTGCATCCTTATACTGCTTGCAAAGTCAGATATGCTGTTTTGGAACTCTTTAGCGATTAACTTCTCCGTGTGCTTGTGCATACTTGTTGCCCAATGGAACAAGCAAGTCCTTTCATGGTCCACCATTGGAATAGATGGATCCCCAACCCATACACAGTGAAAACAACATTAAAGTTGGCTTGAGCACTATCGCACATGAATCCCTTGAAGGTAGGATTTGACACTCCATTTTTCAGGGTTGTTATAACGGGCGAGTTAGGGTCACCGGACGGACCGGACGGGTTCATTTTCCAAAGTAGTGGAAATTTTTAGGGTTGACACGTCACCTCAGAACGCAAAATCTAGAGCGCGGACGCCTTTGTCGGGGCGCAGACGCGGACATGAAGGGCGCGGACTTCACCGTGACATTGTCAAGGCGTGGACGCGTACATGAAGGGCGCGGACTTCACCGTGACATTGTTAAGGCATGGACGCGTATAGGAAGGGCACGGACTTCACCGTCAACTTCAGGGCGAGGATGCGAGACAGGGTGGAGACGTGAAAAATGACAGGGCGTGGACGTCAACTTCTTTCTACTTTTGCAATTGGAGTTTTGAGAATTTGGAGGCATGCAATATACCATTGGAAAGGTATTCAAAATACCTTTCCAATGGTATATTACACGCCTTTAAATTCTCAAAACTCCAATCGAAATTTGGAAAACAAATCTACTACCAAAATCCACTATGCAGAGAGTCCATGAGCAGGCGCGGACGCAAGTCTGGGCGGGGATGCAAAGACGGGCGCGGACGCTAGGGCGCAGACGTCAACTTTCTTCTGCTTTTGCGATTGGAGTTTTGGGAATCTGGGGGCGTGTAATATACCATTGGAAAGGTATTTTGAATACCTTTCCAATGGTATATTACGCGCCCCCAGATTCTCAAAACTCCAATCGCAAATTGAAAAACAAATCTGCTGCCAACATCCACAATGCAGTAAATCCGAGGCAGGGCGCGGATGCGAGGCAGGGCGGGACCACAAACTACGTGGGTGTTTTCAAATGGCCTTGGCCTTGGGATTCCTCTTCTTCACTAAACCCGCCCCCCAAAAGGCCACATTAATTACTGTCAACTCATTTGTGCACGGTTGACTAGATCTCCAAGTACATGGAGGTCAAATGGACACATTAAGAACTCCACCTACCAACTACAACTTGCACAAGGGTGGAGGCCTTTGAGAGCTAAGTGCATTTCTCTCTCTTGTGGCCTAACTCCTCAAATCTTCTTTCTCACAAGACCTTGGATTCTTCATTCTTGAATTGAATCTTTGGGAACTTGGAGGATAAAATAGTTCTTTTGTTTGTATTTGTTTTCCTCAATTTGATTCTTGAAGGCTTTGGATGGGGTTATTAGAGGGTGATGTAGCCCTTGCTATTTATTTATACCAAAGTTTGGATATGTAGGTTATTTTTTGACTTTCTCTTATAGTAGTTTTACTTAATTATTTATTGTGTAAATTCTAAAGAAGGGATTTAGTGAAGGGCGCGTCTTTTTCCATTGCTTTTTTTAAGTAATTTGGATGAATGGTTTTTTTTAAAGTGTCCCTTTAAAAGTTTTGGTATTGAGTTGAAAATTGAAGTGGCAAGGTGCTTGGATAGAAACAAGACATAGAAAGGTAGGCCCCAAAATTAAGAATGCATGCCTTTTCCAATCCTTTTAAAGATTGAGGTAGGTGAATTATTTAATGTGGCCATTTCAGCATCATGGACTTCTAGATTTGGTCTCTAGTACAAAGATGACCTCACAACATGAAAGTAATTTCTTGATTTTAGGGAGAAGAAGAATCTCATTGCCCCAGTTCATTGAAAAGGCTTGTGAAGGTTTCTTCTATACTTTTATCCATTGGTGCTGAAGCTTATACCTAGCTTTGCTTGATTCAAGTTATTGTTGGAATAGAAAAGAAGGAACAAGACGAGAGGCACTTGAATTATTTTATTGAATGGATTGAATTCATTTAAATTTTCTTTGAATGGAAAGAAAGATTATATGTTGCCTAAGTTTGGTTCAACATCTAATTGTGAATATAAAAAGGATGGAACTAAAGTGGAGGCATTTTAATCATTTAAATTTATTTCTTTGTATAATAGAAATCAATGTTATTTCATATTCTAGATACCTATACAATTAATTGTGTCAATAGGATAAATGGAAAATATTAGTTTTACCTAATTTTTGTCTTTCTTATTGCAATTGTGAGAAAGGTTGTCTTTTATTCAAGCTAAATTCAACTTTCAATAGAATTTTATTGAAAAGAAAGAATTGAAGTATTGAATTTAAGTTTAGAGTATCTAAGACTTTCCTTTGAAAATTTGGAAAAAAAATAATATCCATTGTGACCTTCAAGGATTGAGATAATAAAATTGTGTGATTAATCCTTCATTCAATCATTAAAAAATTAAATTCTAAATTCCCTTCAACAATATAAATGCTACATGGAAAGAAAAATGGGGAGAAAGTGCCCTTGGTCCCCATTGTATCATTTTTTAAGACATTCATCCAAAAAAAAAAAAAATTCCTCAAGAACTAAAAACTCTACTTCAAGATTTTAAGAAATACAATAAAGTCACCTCCTCCTCTCTTCCAAATCCCTCCTTCATGCATTCAATAACTAAATGAACAATCCCTAGGGGAACTCAATTGTACATCGCCCTAAAATAAATGAAGAACGAGGGCTTCCACTATTATTAATTAATTCTTCACACTTTCTAAAGTAAAATAAAGAAATGGTAAGGGAAAAAAACCATTCATCCAAATTACTTAAAAAAAGCAATGGAAAAAGACGCGCCCTTCACTAAATCCCTTCTTTAGAATTTATACAATAAATAATTAAGTAAAACTACTATAAGAGAAAGTCAAAAAATAACCTACATATCCAAACTTTGGTATAAATAAATAGCAAGGGCTACATCACCCTCTAATAACCCCATCCAAAGCCTTCAAGAATCAAATTGAGGAAAACAAATACAAACAAAAGAACTATTTTATCCTCCAAGTTCCCAAAGATTCAATTCAAGAATGAAGAATCCAAGGTCTTGTGAGAAAGAAGATTTGAGGAGTTAGGCCACAAGAGAGAGAAATGCACTTAGCTCTCAAAGGCCTCCACCCTTGTGCAAGTTGTAGTTGGTAGGTGGAGTTCTTAATGTGTCCATTTGACCTCCATGTACTTGGAGATCTAGTCAACCGTGCACAAATGAGTTGACAGTAATTAATGTGGCCTTTTGGGGGGCGGGTTTAGTGAAGAAGAGGAATCCCAAGGCCAAGGCCATTTGAAAACACCCACGTAGTTTGTGGTCCCGCCCTGCCTCGCATCCGCGCCCTGCCTCGGATTTACTGCATTGTGGATGTTGGCAGCAGATTTGTTTTTCAATTTGCGATTGGAGTTTTGAGAATCTGGGGGCGCGTAATATACCATTGGAAAGGTATTCAAAATACCTTTCCAATGGTATATTACACGCCCCCAGATTCCCAAAACTCCAATCGCAAAAGCAGAAGAAAGTTGACGTCTGCGCCCTAGCGTCCGCGCCCGTCTTTGCGTCCCCGCCCAGACTTGCGTCCGCGCCTGCTCATGGACTCTCTGCATAGTGGATTTTGGTAGTAGATTTGTTTTCCAAATTTCGATTGGAGTTTTGAGAATTTAAAGGCGTGTAATATACCATTGGAAAGGTATTTTGAATACCTTTCCAATGGTATATTGCATGCCTCCAAATTCTCAAAACTCCAATTGCAAAAGCAGAAAGAAGTTGACGTCCGCGCCCTGTCATTTTTCGCGTCCCCGCCCTGTCTCGCGTCCCCGCCTTGTTGAGTTGCGTCCGCGCCCGTGGCCTCTAGGTGGCATGAACTTAAATCCACGTGGATTTTTTATTACCTTTTAAAAAAGTCAGCTATGTGTTGACCACATCGGACGGGCGAGAGCTCTATCGGATGTCCCTGACGGACGGATGGGCGAACCGGACGTCCGCCCACTATGATAACCATGCCATTTTTTACCATGACCTTATTTAGACAACGCCAAAAAATGATCTGACCTTCAGGGCCCTCAGTCTGCATATCACATACTGCAATGGTCATGACTTTACAATAAGTAGAATCATAAATGTGACAAGCAATAGTTGTCCATAATTTCACCCTTTTGACATGATCAAACATGACAAAACAATTCTCAAGGTTGCCGCCAGGTTGCATCCGTCGTACAAGATCCACTCCACTTCCAGGTCCATCCACGAGCATTTTGAATAAATACACCTTGTCTTGCCCTTGTCCTGGAAATACACTATCGTGGATATACTCCATTTTGGCACGTCCCTTCATGAGATTGTCTAAAATTCAATCAATCTCGCCTCCACCTTTGTTGTTGCTTCGGAAAGAGAATATGATGTTGTGCACATTGGGCGAGCTAAGGAGCTTGAACTTATCCATGACATTCTCCAACGCATCACCGTGAAGCATCTCCTTTGGTCCAGGCCCATCGTGAATAAGAAACGTATCAAGGAATTCCTTGCTTGCCGCCAAGGTAATAGCGGAAGTCTTGGCTGTTGGAGTCCTAGCTACTTCATTAGCAAGTAGCCCAGTTATCGCTTGAAGAGACTCTCTACATTGACCATCAACAACTGGATGTGAATGAACACCCAAATGGATGCATGCACGTGACAAATCTCCAGTTTTGAATACATAATAAATCCGTGAATTACATAGATTGAGACAAGTAGGAGGTTGTCTACAGACTTTACAAAGCACGATAGAGTCAAGGGGAGGGATTTGACCTATACTAAAAGGATGTTTAGTGGTCCCAATCCACTCAGTTTCATTGCTCTTCAAAGCTCGTGTGCGGTAGTCACATTTTGTATTTTCACAAATCAAGTGTCCGATACAATGGGACTTTCTGAACTTCAAACCTAGGTCATTATGGATGTTTGATGTCATACTAGTGCGACACCATGCATGACCATCATATCGCTTGTCCATACCTTCTATGCCTCTAGCTCCATATGTAGATCCACTACAAGGTGGTAACTCAAAAAGAACATTACCATCGAATCTAGCTGGGAGGAATTGAACCTTTTGATAGTCAATGGCATCAAAATCAGTTTGGGCAAGTTCATTCCGTGATCCAGGCACTGAATACAGTTTGCAAAGGCATTCTAATACACTTAAGGAATCATGATGATTGGGAAGGAAAAGAGGACGAAGGCCTTATTCGTTAAAATGAGACAAATTGTAGTCTCATTTTAATGACTTCTTATTTTAGGGTAAAAAAACCTTTCATTAAATTGAGACTTCCCATTAAATTGAGATTCAGTTTTTGGTAAGAATTAGCCTTTATTTTGGATTACCTTGCTTCTACCAATGGCAAATATCTACAATCAACAGATGTCGATATTTCTTCTTTCACTTATTTTATAGGTCAAGAGAACATTTTATAACATTTTCAAGTTAAATGTTTTATTAAAAGGAGACTTTTGTTTCTTACAACGCAGATGTAAGGTTCGATGATATCACACTTTGACTTCTCAAAACTGCCATTTGTTGCTTCTTGCAAAAAAATATTTTGTGCACCCAATTTTTGAGAGTCAATCCAAAAATATATATTTACTATTAATAGAAATCAATACCTACAACACATGCACAATTTT
Organism: Thuidium tamariscinum; assembly: GCA_947034885.2. NCBI lineage: Eukaryota > Viridiplantae > Streptophyta > Bryopsida > Hypnales > Thuidiaceae > Thuidium > Thuidium tamariscinum. The sequence goes on along the minus strand of OX344751.2, from coordinate 33,766,963 downwards.
GTAATGAAGGACAAATCCATATCTTTTACTCTATATGCATGCAAATATCAATCCCATAATTTGTAACTACAAAAGGAAAAGCAATCTAGTACTTCAAACTAAACAACAGAAATCTACTACGTCTACTACTATGAAATACTCATTCTTCCTCCATAGACTCATCCTCCTCATCGTTGCGTTCATCGATTGCAAAGGCTGCCAACGATGCCTTAATGATGCCAATTTGTAAATTTGGAATTGAGACTTTCGGTTTTTTAGTGTTTTCACGAAAACGAGGCTTCCAAGCTGTTAGAATACAACCCGTACTTGACCATGTTGGCTTGATTGCGGTGTCCTCACGCCTCACATTCCCTTGTTTCATATCCCATCCCTCATACGTATCCATATTAATGTGTCGATTTGAGGTAGGCGTCCAATATTGGATTTTGATCATATGCATATGCCCTGGATCTGGACTTGGAGCCGTAATGGCCCTAGCAAGCCAAAATGGTTTAGGATCACCATGAGCGAGTCGTACTGCGATAAAAGAACCTTCATGCGTATCCACATTCACACGGAATGAAGGACGCGGACGATCACGTCTGCGTCCAACAAACGGCACATCTTCTGCATCTTCCTCATGCAATGTGCCATCTCTTTGCATGCGATCTGTCTCGTCCGGAGCAATCCTAGAAGCCGGCCAAAATCCATCAAGTAATGCTTCACGCTCTTGAAGAGGTGCATCTAGAGCCGCTCGAACACCCTTCCAGTAATCTTCTAAGGCATCATTCTTCCGCCTGAACTCTCTTGTGTAATCATCATTTGACATTTTCTTCCAATGCGCAACAAAACCATTCAATCCCTTCTTTACATGATTAAGATCCTTCATCTTCTCGGGAACAAGAGGTCGAGGATTCCCACTAGGCACTATAGGAAGCCCATCTTCAGTCTCGGACCACAACCGAATCCCCTTGCCATCCTCTGGCAACCATTTTGGATCATTACACAAATTTTTATACTCCATCAGAGGCCATCCACTTGGATCCATGAAAAACTTGAATTGCTGGGCTCTAGAATGCCCCCCCTCCAAAATCCCCTCCAGTGCCCAAGTATCCTTGTACAAATGCCTTGAAGTCAGGAACTTCCTCAATGAGATGTGGAATCATAGGGTGCGTTTCGCAATCCATAAAGGACTTCATGAGTCTTGGAAGTGTTGGATAGCTACTTGTCTTCAATCTTGAGCTCCAACGACCAAAAAGAGCATCAATGTCTTCGTGCGTATGTCCTACAATGAGGAAATTAATATACACCTCACGAAAAATGCCTTTGTAGACAAGCATGGAATAGAAGGCAAAAACATATCGGTTCTTGTTGTCTCCTAAAGCATTGTCTAACTGCAATATTAACACTGGGGGAAGAGGTTTAGCTAGAAGGGGTTCTTTTGGAGGTGGGAGGAGGGAGTCCAAATAAGTTTCTGCTCCGTTTAGGAGAGCCTTTGTCAATGCTGATTGGTCCCTCTCTATAGAAAATAACATGCGTGATGAATTCTTGGGCGCTCCTTCCAAATCACGCAACAATCTTGCAATTGATCCAATAGTATGATTTGAATCTATTGGATAAATACTTAATCCATAGTGTGCATAGCGCACATCACCATGACCATGAGCAATCATACCAGTAACTGCTACTGGCATTTTCATGAAAGATTCCGTCACTTTGGTCTTGTGAGAGAAGTGTGGAGAAGCAGTCTTCGAATGATCCATCTTATCATGAATAATGCACAACATCGTCTCGGGTCATAGTGTGGAAGTGCGTCGATTGGAATAATAGTATTTCCTATGAGCTTCTTGCCCTTCATTATGAGTTCTATAAAGATTGGTCCACTTCAATTTTGACTCAGCACCCACACAAGCTTTCCTTAACTGCTTGTAGGTGTCACACACTCCACACCTAGCAAAGGTGTCTCCACGCGCCTTTGCAGCATATTCAGGAAAAGAAGCACGACGAATGTTGCTCAAACCGCTTGAAGATATTGGTGGCAAATCCAACATTGCATTCGAAGCATTGATTTCTTCTAATTGCTCACTCCAACGAACGAGGATGGCAAAACCATTGCAGTGACTTCTCTCCAGACTCAAGTGTTCTAGTCTTGTGTGGCATCTGATCAGCATCCGACTCTATAAGTGTTTGAAGAGTGGCAGTAGCTTGAATAGTATACTTGCGAGGCTTTTTACTTCCCAAATTTCCGTGAACCTCTGCTTGCTCCCCACTTCTTGCTTTCCCTTTGTACCTATAGAATGTACACTTTGCAATCCCATGAATAATCCACCAAGCGGTAGGGCACACCTCTCTACCTTTCAAAGTTATCCACTCTTTGCCTCTATCGTCTTTGTGAATCTGCCTATGTACCTCTAGAAGTGTCTTGTTACAAGCCTTGAAGTCATTCCCTCCATACAATTCAGTTCGTATTGACTGAATTTGGGCACGTGGAAAAGGTTGCACACAATTCATGTCGCAACATGTTTTAGTAGAAACTGCAGTGATTGATTCCGTAGTCAGGAGAAGTTCTTTCTTCGGAAGAACCTCAGGATCAACCCTTTCACGAGTTGTTTCATATGAACGAACCCCCTTTCGAACTTTTCTACTTGAGGGGTTCATGGCCGTGTTGTATATGTGCGTCTGATCGTGATCGTACAATGAGGCTCCATCATAAAGAAACACTCTCCTGATGTGCCACGAGCGTAGCGACCACATGTTCCCAAAAGAGTACAGTTCCTCGTTCAAAGACTCTGCTATCTGAATAGCAACTCGGTCGTCACCGAGTGACTTCCCATCGTGGTCAACTACCAAATCAGGATCAACGTTCTGACAAATTCCTCTAGCAATATCCACCTCGTCATCGTCCTGGAGAGTAACGGACTGCGAGATCCATTTCGCACGAGGGATTCCCTCGCACAACCAAACATCATCTGGAAGCGTGGAAACTGGATTTGAGAATTCCTCAGGACTATGAAAATCCATTCTGCCAAAACCAAGTAATATTATCAGCTTACATATCGTCATATCGGTGATAAAAAGCTAGTCCACAAAATCACAGTAATGCACATTCTTATAATTCATTAACCATTCGTGCTCTTCTAGGAAAGCTTGAAAGACTGGTCAATTAAACGACTCTAGTTCCAGAAGAACAAGAAGTGGGACTATTTAAACCCCCTAATCAAGTATGACAACTTTAGAAAGAGATACATTATCACTGACTCGATGAAAAACCACAAGGATCTTCATTGTCTACAAGTCCGGAACAAACATCAAGGACCTTCAACTCCTCGGAGTCGAGGATCGCGTAACATACAATATAGTTATCACCGACTCGATGATACATGCACAAAAGAAATCGAAACACCATACTTGTACTCGGGATTCGAGTGACATCGATATAATCCTGATGAACATGACAGTTCTAATACTTGAATTCTTAACTAAGTTTTATAAAAAGAATATCATCGACTCGATGATACTCTGGAATTTTTTCAGAATAAACCACTCCTTATTTGGTATACTAGGAGCAGATTTCCCCTAAAATCCGAAACTATCTTTCACCCCCTTTCCTGAGAGATGGTACACAAGTAATGAGCACTCTTCAGCAACAATCCACAACCCAATGCGATCTCTGGAAATAAGTTATCCTCGACTCGACGATAATCATTAATGATGACAGCGGGACCAATTTTTCGATCTTAGCATTCACCCACTTCAGATCCTCATAAGCTGGGTCACTGGAAAACAAGCATCGTAACAATTTTTAAGACGTATTCAATTGATATTGGGTAAGGTATCATCGACACGACGATAATAAAGATTACTCTAAAACTGCAAAAGAACACACTATCGTCGAGTCGATGATACCTCACTACCAATAGTGGTTTGAGAATGCAGAGTTCCGGAAATTCCGCCGAGAAACTCGGGGACAGACAGAGTGCACATCTTCAGACGCATTTATCAGAAATTGTTTTCCAATGTAAGAGCACATCCTTCACACTAACACACAAATACAACATTATCGAAAAACACTGAAAACAAAACACATCCGACACTGCGCACATAAGTGAATATGGAAGTCCGCATACTTGCTAGCAACCAAGGACAAATGTAATGCCCTCGACTTAAAAAAAACACATTATGTGCAAACAATCAAACACGCGGCCACAACATGAGAAAGGGAGACGACACAAGGAAGAAACGATTGATTTTCCAATAAGACCTTGCTTTGCCCTTGCACTTCAGACACAAGGCGGGAAAAAAGAGCGCGAAACGGATCTAGTTTGAATTCTGCCTACCTGCACGTCCCCTACCTCCACAATTTTGTGCAACTTGCCTCCCCTTTTTGAGATGCCTTCTGTCAGCTTTAAGGCACCAAATTCTGGAAAAACTTATTTTTGACCCATTCCAGCTTCCCACTATAAATGTTAGTGGTTGACTTCTGGGAGGTAGCTTTGGATTCTTAGAATTTTCTAAGAACTCTCTCACTAAATGTGCTTTGATGAAGCCTTTCGATGTGTCAGAAGAGAATTTAGGGGTTCCGAGCGGGATTCAGGATCAGCTTTAGAAGCTTCTTTTGGCTTTTAGGGTCAGGGTTCAGGGTTTGAGGATTTGATGAATCCAGTTCTTTTGGCTTTTAGAGTCAGGGTTTAGGGTTTAGGGTCAGGGTCCAGGGTTTGAAGGGTGTAGGGTCAGGGTTCAGGGATTGAGGGGTTGACGGTTCCAATTCAGGGTCAAGTTTAAGAATTAGGGTTTAGGGTTGAGGCAAGCAGCTTTTATGTGAGCTTTTAGGATATAGTTCCAATAATTAGAATGACTAAACCCTAAATTCCAATCCATGGAAAAAATTATGTTCATTAAACTTTGAAGTTGAAGAAATATTAAATTATTGTACTCTTCGTTTTAGCAACAATTTCAGAGAACTCTTCCTAATTTGTAATGCATTGAAGTCCCACTCTACAATGTTGAAGAATTAAACTTTGAATTCCAAGAAATCTTTGTTTAGGGTAGTCTTCCTCATTACTATAGTTTCTGAGCATTCTTCGAAAACTGTAAATAATTCAATAACGTTCAATTGTACAATGTCCTAGAATCTTCTTTTTTTATGATGTTCTATGCTAACCTTTCAAATTGTCCACTTCGTCATTGAAACCCATAAATTGAAGAATTCAATCAATTATTTCAATTAGAGTTGACATTATTTAATGTCTAATACCAAGCCTTCATATCAAAAGACGTTGAAAATGTATAAGCGAAACATAGTCCCTATTTAGAATGAAGTATGCTTTTAGTATTCTATAAAGAATTTAAATTTCAAATTGTCGAATTGCATAGTCTTCAATTATTTGAAAAGAAAAGAGAATCTTGTTATTCTTATCCAAATTATCTTGGACGTCTGTACATGGACTTCTTCAAATTAAAAGTCCTATTATCATGATTGCATTGATTTTCTTTCATTATTTTTTGAGGAAACATAATAATGAGTACTAATTATTTTCTTTCATTATATTTTTGAGGAAATATAATAACGAATACTCTAATTCGAAGATGGAAAACATGGTGTCCTCTGTAGGTATCATGGTCTAAACAGAAGTGAAATGCCGGAATCAATGTCTTCATGCTTGGAATATTAATTTGAAATCGTCAATGATGACTATAGAAGGCTAAAGTTGTCGCTTTCACAACCTAAAACACAATATACTTCTACATTTTACGAATTGTAAGTCAGTTATGAGTAACTTACTAATTTAATTTAAGTATTAATCATTATAATATTGGTACAACTACAGAATTGATTGACACTTTCATTGAAGATGTACTAAGTTCTTAGTGTCTGACATTTGTTATGCATGTGAATTGTAAGTTTTCAACAACAACTAATTTAGTGGTATTCCTAATATAATATTGAATGGTAGAAAGACAACATTGATTGGTACTTTCATAGAAAATGTATGAATTTCATTGTAACATTTGTTTTGCATGTTCGTCACAAATATTTTTAATTCTTCTGGAAAAATGTCATTCCAGTAATTCATTTCTTAATTTGTTTATAGAAGACAAAGCTCAAGTTGATAATGAGAATCCACGCACAATACAAATACACAGTACCTTGGTCCTAATTTCATCAAAAATTGTCGAGAGTAACCACAAATGTCTTAAATTGTATCTACAAAAGATTACCCCAAAAAATAGGATGAAGTTGAAATGCCATAGAACATTCATGTTCTATGACAATTTGCATGTCATATTCAGAAATTTCTCATTTTATATATCGTGGAAAACAGAAACAATCCAAAAATATTCTGATTTAATAGAATAAAGAAGCCCAAAACAATAAGGAGATGTTGCTTTGTCATAAAACATTTGATTTTAATGAAAATTTAAATCTCACACTCGAAATGAATTTTTCCTAAATCAAAAATGAAAGAAAATGGAGAAGGTTGTCGTCTTTTTCCCTACAAAATTAAATGTCATTGTAGTTAATGAATGTTGACTTTCAGAAGTTGCGAAACTGTGAACAATTTATGGGCCTTTAAATAATGTGCATTGTAATACATTTGGGACATTGGTAAGTCTTTGAAAAAGGAAATGGCTGACTTTCCATTTTTTTTTTTAGTCAAGTTAGGAATTTGTATACAAATTGTTGAATGTATTATGTGCTTTTACATCTCATGTAGAAAGTGAACACATACATATTTACAAATAATTATATGTAGTGTTTTCTATATTCGATGTTATAGACTGTAAGTTTTCTTTCTTTAGGAATGCTGAAGAGTTCAACAGCCTACTATAGTAACAGTACTTTGTAAACATAAGCAATTAATATAATAAAACATTTGACTTTAATTAGTTAGTACTTAGTAGTACATTTTTTTAGGAAATGAAAAGAATTGAAACAAATTAAATGACTTTGCGAATAATAAACATTTCGTTTTCAAGGGATTCAAATCTCATATTGAAAAACGAAAGACAAATAAATCTTGCTTAATGCATGATTGCCTTCATATAAATCTTCAAGGGTAGTATAGGAATTTCTTGTCAATACTAATATGCACAAATTGGAATGTCATAGAGCATTGATGTTCTATGACAAGTTGCCATTCCAAACTTGAATTTATCTATTTAATGTTGGATTTCGAAAAGCAAGTTACCGTGCCATTGTTTGGGTTTTTAGGGTAAGTGGCCTATACACTAGAAAATCAACGTAAAGACTAGCCAAAAAAAATATGGAGAAGTTGGAATGTCATAGAGCAATGATTTTCTATGACCAATGGCCCTTCCAAACTTGAATTTCTCTATTTGAGAGTGGATTTCGAAAAACAAGCTACCCTGCCATTGTTCGGGTTTTTAGGAAACGTGGCCCACACTCTTGAAAATCAACGTAAAGACTAGCCAAAAAAAATATGGAGAAGTTGGAATGTCATAGAGCAATGATTTTCTATGACCAATGGCCCTTCCAAACTTGAATTTCTCTATTTCATATAGGATTTCGAAAAACAAGCTACCCTGCCATTGTTTGGGTTTTTAGGAAACGTGGCCCATACACTTAAAAATCAACGTGAAGACTAGCCAAAAAAAAATATGGAGAAGTTGGAATGTCATAGAGCAATGATTTTCTATGACCAATGGCCCTTCCAAACTTGAATTTCTCTATTTCATGTAGGATTTCGAAAAACAAGCTACCTTGCCATTGTTTGGGTTTTTAGGAAACGTGGCCTACACTCTTGAAAATCAACGTAAAGACTAGCCAAAAAAAATATGGAGAAGTTGGAATGTCATAGAGCAATGATTTTCTATAGCCCTTCCAAACTAGAAATTATATATTTGAGAGTGGATTTCGAAAAACAAGCTACCCTGCCATTGTTTGGGTTTTTAGGAAACATGGCCCATACACTTAAAAATCAACGTGAAGACGGGCCAAAAAAAATAGGAAGAAGTTGGAATGTCATAGACCATTGATGTTTCTATGACAAATGGCCATTCGAAACTTGAATTTATCTAGTTCATGTTGGATTTCGAAAAACAGGTTACCTTGCCATTGTTTGGGTTTTTCCGGTAAGTGGCCCATAGACTTGAAAATCAACGTGAAGAAAGAACATATATGTATTTTACGTTGGTTTGTCATTTTATTAAAAGTGTTAATGTTAGCCTTTGTTGTTTTTAATTGGAAATTTTCTTGAGCTTCCCAATATTGAGTATTCATTTGCTAATTTTTTAGAGCTTTCCTATGTTGAGTATTTAAGTCACTCAATATATTTTGATTATAATAACTTCATGAAGATTGGTCTTTAGCACGTGAGTTGATTTTTTTTCTTAAATGGTTTTATTGCATGCACTTAAATAGTTGGGGTACTGCAATTTCCAAAATCTTTCGAATACTTAATTATAATGAAGGCTTTATTCCTTAATCTTCACAATATAGTCATTTCTTGATAATATAGGCTTTAAAGAATACATTACATACTTTGAAGTAATACTTTGAATTAGTATGAATCATGTAATTTGAATCTTATTTACTCTTTATTTTCTTGAGAATATATGAAATACTATACTGCAAGTACCAAATTGGAATGCAAATTTTTAGTTCAAAGGCCTACTAGTTCACTTCGTTCTATACTTAGGTTTTAAAATCTTAGTACTCTAACCAGTTTGAAGTGTATAGATAACATTTTCAAAGAAGTATTGTTCTTATTAGCAAGAATTGCAGGTGAAAAAAGAATGATGGTGATTTTTTCGAATTGAGGTTCTGAACAAGCTTACTTGGCTACATGAAGATGTGCTTTCCATGTTCTTCATATTAGGCCTTCAAAATAGTCTTCAAAGACTGTGAATGGTCGAAAAATAATGAGCTTGGAGATCCAAGTTTTAGAAATTGTACATTACATTTTCAGAAGCTACAAATTCACTAGGATTACTCCTTGAAGGCTCTTCGGATTGATTTTAAATGTGACAGTGAACAACTTTTTAGATTTCTCTTAGAAAAAGAGGGTACGAATACTGCACATTACATTGGGCAAGTTTGAAAATCCTGATTGTTAAACATTAAAATTTGTCACTCCATCAATGATATTGCTGTAATTACCCTAGAATTCGTTCACTCTTTAAGATGTCAAATTGGGTGTGTAGATTTCGAAAAAACAACTTGGAAAATTCATTTGTTGTTAAACTTGTGCAACCTATGATGTGAAAATACGTGTGTTAATTAAAAATACAAAACAAAGACAAAATACAAAACATGGGCTCGTTAGTTGGCGTGTGTTAATTAAAAAAACAAAACAAAGACAAAATACAAAACATAGGCTCGTTAGTTGGCGTGTGTTAATTAAAAATAAAAAATAAAGGCAAAATACAAAACATAGGCTCGTTAGTTGGCGTGTGTTAATTAAAAATAAAAAACAAAGGCAAAATACAAAACATAGGCTCGTTAGTTGGTGTGGGGTTCTCGGCGGTGGGTCGGGGTAGGCTCGGGAAGGCGCAGGAAAGGGGTAGGCTCGGGCAAGTGTAGTGAGGCTCGAGGTAGGCTCGGACAAGCTCGCACATGGCTCGGGGTAGGCTCGGGGGAGGGTCGCGGACGAGGCTTGTTGTGGGAGGTCGTTTCCCTCGTTGGGAGGTTTCACGTTGTTTCTTGTGTTCGCCTACATATCCGCGCGTCGTTGTTGTACCTTGCGCTTTTCAGCGCATCGTGTTTGATTTTGTGAAATGTGAACAACAGTCTTTTGTGTGTGCGAGATTTCGACTTTGGGCGACTTTGGGCTCTGTGTTTTTTTGAGATTTGAGTAGTGGGGTTTGAGTAGCGGTTGTTTTGGTAGCGGGGTGAGTGCACTGGATTTTGTGCCTGCGGCTTTGGCCGTTGTGAATTGCGGAGTTGTGACCTTGTAGAGTTTGTGCTTTCCCAAACCGCAAGTTGGAGGCGACTTAGGGTTCATTTGCGGAGGTTACAAATCTTAGGGTTCAGGGTGGCGGGGTCCGAGTCCGAGGACTGGCTTCTGTATCGGCAGCTTCGCGAATTGCGGGATTGCGGCCCTTTGTGTCTGTGTTTTTCCAAACAAGAACTTAGTCTTTGGGTTTAGGTCGGAGGTTTCAAGTCATTGGGGTTAGGGTGGCTGGTGAGTGACTGGCTTGTGTATCGGCGGTGGACTAGCTAGTGTATCCGCGTTTGGGCTTTCCGAATTGCTGGCTACTGTATCCGATTTGGGTTTCCGAATTGCGTTTGGGGTGCGGTTTGCTAGCGCAGGACCATGCTGCAGCGGTTGTCCGAGTTGCTGGAGCTGCGCGGAAGTGATTTTCTGAGGTAGGATCACTCACCGATTCGCTCTTTCGGTTTCTGTAATTTTGTTGTTTGATGATTGTTGTTTCGTTGGTGAGTGTTCCCAATTTAGGGTTGTGCATTTGTTGAATCCTTCATTTGGATTAGGATTGTATGTTACGTGGTTGCGTGACTTTCGCCTCTGGGAGGCTTTCATTTCTCTGTTTGTTTGAATGCTATTCAATAGTAGACGTGTATGATTTGGACTTCAGATATGATAGAAACGGCTAATTGTTTTGGCATTAGGAAGAGAGTCCTTTGCCCTGGAAAACTAGTCGGGACTGTGTACCGAGGGGTCGATCGTGGAGCTGCATTTTGTTATTCTCGTTACGGTTTGCAACAATTGATTTGTCCAGAGTGATCTGGCTAGTCATCCTCTTTTGTTGTGCTCACTTCCTGAAAATGCACAATGTGGTCTGAGGTTTAGGGTTTAGGCATCCTCTTCTGTTGTGCTCACTTCCTGAAAATGCACAATGTGCTTTGAGGTTTAGGATTTAGGCATGAGTACAGAATGGGTTCAGGGCTTTAGGGCTTTTCATTTGCTTACAAATTTCAAGAAAATGAAGAAGCATCACTGAAATTAGGGTTCTGAGAAGGGTGTCGGAGCTATCGTCGACACGATGATAACAGGGCACAACATTTATTTTGATAGAATTAGGACTTACTACAAGATAGAAGTGATATCCTCGACCCGATGATAAGACAATGCCATGATCTAAATTTACACCCGTGTACATAAGTATCCTCAATACGATGATAAATGACGGTTTTGACTTATTTTAACTCCGTGACCTTAAAATGTACCATTCTATTAACCATAATGTACCATAATAAATTAACCTTTACTATTACAGGAATGCGTGCAGTCACGTTTGTATCATCGACTCGATGATAATAGGTCAGTCAGTCAGGAAAAATAGAGAAGTACGAGACAGAAGGCCAGAAATCATGACCTCTCGTTGTGACGACCGATCAAAATGAAATGAATTGACCCTAGAAAGTCTCCTAATCTACAGTCCCGACTAAAATAGAAAAATGACAGAAAATCTGTAAAAACCAGGAGACAAACAACTCGAAAATTAGTCATGATTCAATTTGACATTTATGAACTTGGTGAACCAATGAATAGACTTTTAACTGAGTTATCGTCGGGTCGAGGATAACTGCTTTCCTAGGACTGAAGAGAGCAGGAATGAAGGATAACTTGTGATGAGAACAATGCTAGCCATTCTATTACCCTAACCAGAGAGCGCTAGTAGTGTCCTAGAAACTACTTCTTTCGTTCTTGAGAAAGAAAAACATCTATCTTCTGTCTGCAATGAAATATTAGATATATTATCAGCGCAAACAAAATTCATCGTAGAAATATGTGAGCATATGTATTTTCATATTCTACTCCTTTGTCGAATCCCTTGCTCTGTATTCTCGGACGTATTGTTTCCTTCCGAGTGTCCTGTATCACCGAGTCGATGATACCAGCATCTGACCAACATATTTATTCATCATACAGGAAAACAACAATGGAGCAAGAGGACAACTACGACTACTCCTTAACATCTCACCACCTGAAACCGTTCATTAACCCTTTTAATGATGAGTCCTTTATCACGGAAATGGAGGACACGTACGGGACGTTGTGGGAATTCAGGGAGCATATTCATACATGGAGTTTCGGTGTAAACCGATTTAAAAACTATGTGTATCTACGTTACAGAGTTCAAGGGACAAATACGTATATGCCCTGGAATCTGAAAGAGAAAGTGACACTAATTGAGGAGCACCAACGGGACTACATTTTGATTGTGCTGCGAGAGGTGGACGACACTGGAAGACCAAAAGAGCACTGCCACTCCGTTGTCTTGAATGTGAACTCCTACCATGGAAAATTTGATCTCACCAACCTGATGACATTCTTGGAGGGTTCGCAAATGGAGTCACTAAATGACCAGTTTCAAAAAGCTAGATACGTGCCCTGGAAGAACAGCACCGCCAAATCAAACGCGACGAGATTGCGCCTAATTTTCCAGACGCTTGATCGGTACGCACTGGAGCACGTGCAGAAAGAACCTGCAATGGGTCGTCCTGCCAGCAACTCGCAAGGTCGTCGTCAGGGGAGCGACAGTCCTGCCCCCCCATCAATTACTGGAACAGGGTCAGGAAGTAGACCACGAAAGCCCGGACAAACAAGGTCCGAGTCTAAAAAGAGAGATGCTTCTGGACCTGCATAGGGAGAGTCTTCTAGAAAGAGGAAGAGAAGCCTGACCACTGCACCTGCTATTGGAGGTAGTGCTGGTTCTGCTCTGACTACGGTGTCCGTTGCTCCGTCATCAACTGCAGAGGAGGTCCCTGAGCATGAGAAGTTTGCTTTAATCTAGAGAACTTTCTGGGCAAGGCACCAGAAATGCTTTCTCTTTGATCAAGAGACTGTGAAGATCGACATCAAACAGTGCATTATAGCTAGTCCTGAGTATGTCATTCGCACCTTGCAGAGGGACATTGTGGACGCTGTGAAGAAGGAGCTCGTCCAACTGATTGATGTCAATCAACGGCAGAAAGTCTGCCTAACACCAGTGATCAAGAAGAAACTTCTGAAAAGGAAGCCTCAATCATGGGACGAAATCAAGAACGGGAAGTTCATGATTATCAACGGGTAGCACAACATTACAGCTTCGCAGGAGCTACAAATTTCTGGCTGTGGAGAAGCAAGGAAAGTGGAACTCAAGACGTGGGACGCATATATTGTTTGGACTCTTGATGAAAACCAGTTGCACAATATATCGAAGTTCTATAATTGCACAAACCACCTGGACCATGCCCAACCAACTTGGGAGAACCAAATCGTAAGTTGTCGAAGAATTTGGATCACCTACAAGCGTCCGACGGATGTGTGCACAGAAGACTTCTCGAGGAAGAATAAGTCAGTATTCGAGCTGAGGAAGTACAAGGTATAGTGCCATCCAGAACCCATATCGTCGACTCGATGATAAGCTGGCTTGTGCGCTTTGTTACTGTGAAATGTTATTTCAATTCAATTTCTTCGTCAGTATTTTTTCCATGTTTCTTATCTGAGTCACAGTTAACTTATCATCGCATCGAGGATAAAGTCCTAGTTTGTTTAAAATGTTTCATGCAACTTCTGATGCTACGCAATTCTTGCAGAGTTTCACGGATGCTGTGATTGAGCGCTTCCAAAATATAAATCCAGAGGGAGACAGCGCTAAAATCAGTGGCACGTCCAATTTGAAAAATGAAATTCAAATCATCACCCTGCCCGACAATCTGTGGGCGCACTGGGAGTCCTTCCTGACGAAGTACTCCAAGGGCGACTTAATCGACCCATACACCTTGGAGCCTTACAAAGCAGCGAAAGGATTCAAGATTAAGAGCATGTCCCTAAAGAGGGAGTTCTTCAAGCACTTCGGGCATTTTACGGACGTGGACTTCGGAGTGAATGCGGTGCATCTGCTTGGTAAAACACCTGGTCATCTAGCAATATATCCAAAGGTGTCAGTGACTGCAACCAAAGTTCTCGTACCTGACAATATGACCCACAAGGAGTGGGTGGACCAGAGGAAGCGCAAGAAAATCGTGCTCCAAGATTTAATGGCCGTCAACCCCGATTGGAACGTCTTAGATAATGGTGGCGACGTTATCGACGGTACTTGGAAGTCCTGGAAGGCAAGGCACAGATTCACATCGGCCTCGTGGGATTTCCTTCTGACGCATCCAGGAGCGGAATATTTCAAGCGTCGTCTCTGCAACGATGCTTGGTTGAAACGGGCAAAAGACCTCGAGAAGCAATTTCCCGAGGTACTTTTCATGTTCACTAGGTTCATGAAGTTGAAATATCAACTTCCTCAACTGGAAGGAGGTGTTCAGATTAGGGGGATTGATGTTGGCGCTCAAGCTCTCGTGACGAGCGCGACATACAAGTATCAATCCCGGGAGGTGAACTTCGCGTTGGTGGATTTCAGAGAAGCTCCGCGAGTCAAACCCTCCGAAGATGAATACGCCATCGACCCTTTCCTCAACTTCCTTTTATTGAAGTTGAAGCCAAAGATGACAACGCCGAACGTGTGGCTCTTCATCTTGAAGGGAAGCAATGACGTGAAGGCAGCAACAGCCTTCGCAGATTTGGAACTCAAGGAATTTGAGTGCGTGCCGTCTATGTATGTCCCAGGATGCGCAGAGCTCTTAGACAACTTGACAAATCGCACGGCAGCTCCAGATGTCCCATTGCTCTTCTTGTTCAAGAAGAACAGCGACTTTGCGTCCGCTAGTCGTGTGTTGGTGAAGACTAAATACTCTACTCCCTTACAGAACATGTACTATTGGGACTGGAATAAGAACACAGAGGCCAAGTGGCGGATAGAGCCTTCTGAATTGCGCATGGAGTTCTACTTGGACATGCTCCGTGATTTCTCGAAACCGGACGAGAACGTCTTGGGCATTTTTGCGGGAGCGAAGTTCATGCTTGCTGCAAAGGGAAGTCAAGGACACCTCTGAACTCAGTATCCTCGACTCGAGGATACTTGTCTTTGATTCAAACAGTCTCTTTAATGACATTGGCCTTTGTTATCCTCGACACGACGATAATGTAATGTATTTCTGTTGTGTCTTCTCTGTTAATCTGGAGAAGACCCTTTTAACTGTAAACTAATTCGACGTTATATTGTGTAATGATGGACAGATGTTTGGAGCTTTCTTTTACGGGTTTGTAGAAAAGTTAGATGTGAAATCGTACCAAGCGATTTCATATCTTGCCGAGAAGATGGACAAGAACGACTTCATGATGACGAACTCTTCGTACTCGATGGTGTACGAGAAACCCCCTACCTGTGGCCCCGTAGTCATTAGTTCCGAATCGCCTGATTCACCTCCTTTGGATTTTCAGTCTCCGGCTGCGGAAGCTCGTCCTCTCCCCCAACAAAGAGAGAATGTCGGTCCACACTTGACAACAAATCCAGGTGTGCAAGGACTAGATGAGTTTGGAACGAACACGTTCCAAATGTATCTGTGGATGGCAAACGCAGCTATGGTTGCAAAAGTTAAAACCGCCCGCCGTCCAAGCGTCTGCTCAACCGGAGTTGGAGTTGGTTGAAGTCCAAACGACGCCAGAAGCTCCCCCTGTCACTGCTGTTGTTGTTGCAGCGGAGACTGAATCTGATTCAGATTCAAAATCAGAGGATGAGGATAAAGATGAGGATGAAGATAGCATGGAGACAGACACTGAGTTCGAGAGAACACGAGCTTAGCGTTTGGAAGAAGAGAAAGATAATGAGGATCCTCTAGACTTCGGCGTGCGGGAGGACAGCTTCATGAGAGCGGGTTCTGCCGATGACGACGTCGTCATGCAGGAAGTGCGGCAGGATGACGGACAAACGGAGGGTAGATCATATCAATTACCTCCGGCGAATGTTGTCGACAAAGACGGGAAGCCCGTCTTCTATGACTTCGGTAGTGACGATGATCCACTCGATCATCCTCACGAGTCCGACGACGATGACGAGGATCACGAGGGGCGCCCGAAGGTGACAGAGTTGAAACCACTACTCTTGCTTGGCGGGAAAGTCATGAAGGTAGAGAAAGACCACTGGAAAGAGGAGGAGGAAAAGAGGGCCAGGCGAATCGATCGAAATCTGGAGCGGGATGCGAGGGACAGAGCACTCGCGGAATCGAATGCGAAACTCATCGAGGTGACGCAGCAGTCGCAGGAGAAGATGTCTGCGCTGTCCAGCGAAGTGGAAGAGCTCAAACGAATGATGAAAATCCAGCTCAGTCAGACAGCTCCAGTGCAGAACGTGTTCCCGTCGCCCTCGCCTTCAGAGCAGACTCTTCCTGTTCCTCCCAGAGTACAAGAGCTAGTCTCTGGACTCCCGCATCCTCGAGTCGAGGATACCCATCGTGTAGTGTCCTTAGCACACGATGATGTGGTGGAATGCACCCTAGCATCGCAAGTGAGTCCTAGTGTACGTTCTCCGGATGAGAGTGCCTTTGAAGTGTCCTTCCCTCAGGCACGACGACCTACGCTTGAAGATGCTCGGGATTATCGTCGCGTCGACGATATCCTGGAGAGTGCTTCCGAAGCCCCATCCGGCTCTGAGACAGCACCAAAATGCCAAGTGTCAGAGCAAGTGCAAGTCCCCACGGAAATATCCTCTCCTGTGGATGAAGAAGAGAGATTGGACTATGGGGAGGATGACCCGAAGGACAACGTACCAGAGGAAGGCGAAATGCAGGCTCTTGCCACGGCGTTGGAGGAACAAACGGCATTGGGAGAGCAAACGGCGCCTCAAGCAACTGAATCTACGCAGGTAACATTTTATAGCCCTTATGACTTCGACTGACTTAATAAAACTTGAAGTCATTTGATTCTCTTGTAAGAGGTAGCAAATGGGTTCCAACTCTCATTTGTATTTATGATGTCTGACAGGAGGGGGTCGCCACTCCTTAATTACCTGGCGCTGACAGAGAATCCATCTGTGGCGGATAACGTGTATAGTAGTGTAGAATAGAACTCTCGGAGTGTATAGTTTTTGGCGACCGAAAATTTTTGAAATGTATATATGAAACCAAATCAATAAAATATATACTTCACGATATTCAAAGTGTGCATTGTCTAATTGCATTCTTCTGTCCATGTTTTTTGGTTCAGCTTGAAAAAAATGTAAGCTTGCATCGCTCGCTACCCACGAAAGCACTTCCTACTAGAAGGGCGCGGTCGAGTTGAGAATTACAATGCGTGTCTCCGCACTCTGCCTTTACCAGTTCCGCATGTAACCAAGTAACTCCAAATTCTTTGTTGTCTTGCTTTTATCAGGTAGGATCGGAGGGGCGAAGAGAGGTCATGCGGAGGATAGACCGTCCTATGATGCCTCCGCCCAGGAGGAAGTGGCTGAATATTGTCTTCGACCTGAACGGGGTGTTGTGCCACACCGTAATGAAGTCCTACGGCGACAAATTCAAACCGTACAGACTCGAAGACAATGTTCTGAGCCATCCGAACCCCATGATCATCGGCCAGAAGGCAGTGTTCGCGCGACAGAACGTCGCCGAATTTCTCCGACACATTTCGGAGATAGCGAACAAAATTGTAGTGTGGTCGTCCATGGCCAAGCAGAACGCAGAACCGATCGCGGAATTCTTGTTCCGGGGGTGTAGACCGCCCTACAATGTCTTAGGCCAGGAGCAATGCACGAAGATAGAAATCACTCCTGGCAAATTCTTTCGTTGGGGGAAGTCGCCCCTGTTCATGAAATTCCTGGAGGGCGACCTTATGGGCACTGACAGTCAGGGCGCGTCGTTCTTTGCGCACAACACCATCCTCATTGATGACTCTCCCGAAAAGAGTGTCCTCAATGTGAGTGGGAACACGCTCCTTCTGGAGTCGTGGACCCACGATATGCGCAGGGACGACATGCTCATGGGGCAGCTCCTACCGTGGATCCGCTGACTCCACTCAGAGTGCGACCCGGAAGGAGAGTTGCTCGAATACGTCGACGACAACCGGATTGGCGTCAATCCACTTGGCCACGACGACGCCCACTATAAGGAAATAGTGGGAGCGATGAGGGAGTCCGCCAAGGTCATGGGGGCTCGATTTGATAGCTTCAACACGGGTCTCATTGCATCGAGGCGACGTCGTTAGAATTAGACTTTTTTGTAGTGGCGCGCATTCAGGGAGCACAGGCATATCGTATTGTATCGTATCTTATTTTTTCATGTATGACATATTTTTTGTAAATAAAATATATTCAGTTGTATATATATCACATTACTTCGTTGTTTTGGAACCTGTCTTCGACAAATGAATGTGGATTTCACATGTATCTATGTACTCATGGAGCGAAATCCACGACGGGTTCTTGTAACCTTTGTGCAATGCAGGGTTCAGCATTTTGCTCTGTTCCAACACACAAAAGACAAAGGCTCACGAGGAGCCTCCTCTCGGGGTCACTCAAGTCGAGGTCCATCAACGGTTCCAAATCCGACGGTGGAAGCTGCGAAACGGCTCCCGTGTCTAAGCCTTACATATTCCGTTCTGCCGCCGACGCGGCGTCTGCCGCCATAGACTTCAGCAAAGGAAACATCGAGGACGGCGTCGTCAACAGCCCACCGAGTCGCACGTCGAGCAGGACACCCATCTGCTCCCCATCGCCGTTGAGACGGGAATCCTCGAGTCGAGGATGATCTTGGTCGCTTGATCTGCGGACGGATGTTGCGACAAGTCGAAAACTGGAACTCCCGGACGATGATGTTGGAGGGTATCCTCGAGGCGAGGATGAGGTGCCTTCGTCTTCCCCGGTTGCTGCTAGCCCCACCAACGGAGTGAAGTTGACTCCTGGACCAGTGGCGGACAAAGTGGTCCAACCTGCTGCGACAGATGGAGCTACTACTTTACCTCGACTCCACGATAATCCAACTTGTTCTTCACTGTCGGCGGGAGCCAGACGTCTCTCATCCTCTGATAGTCTTTTTCGTCAACGAATTATTAGAGATCATCGACGGTCTCTTGACGCCAAGTCTAGTGGAACTAGTCTGGCGTATGTAGGCAATGTGAAGGCGTCGATGCCGAGGCCGCCCCAATGGGATTGCAAATCTCTTTCCACGTCGGGAGTTCCTCAAAGCACGCACAAATCGAAACGAAAAGCGAGTACATCTCTTAGTTTGAACGAGAGCGGTGCTCTTTACATTGAAAGTCGCCCGCACTATTCTTCTCGACGCGAGGATATTTTAAGGGGTCTTGCGAAGCTTAAAGCCATAGAAGCGGGGAAGGCTATTTCTGTAACAAAAAAGTGAGACCTATAAAAGACAATGAAGTACTCAAAGCTTTTACTTTCCTCAATTCTTCACTAAAAATAGAATGGGAAGTTAATGGAACTTAGGTTTAGGAGGTCCCTACTTCATAATCTCTTTACTAAAAATAGAATGGGACGTAAATGGAACTTAGATTCTGAAGGTCCGTGCTTTATGAATAGTCCTATCTGTGATTACTCTGCAAATGGACACCCTTAAAGCCTATGAAAGGTTAAGGGCTTCATGATTGTACAATGGGCCTCTGCAATCATACAATTTCATGACAATTCAAGCCCTTCAATGGAATTTGTAGTGAAGATTCACATACTTTTTGTGTATGAAAATCCCAAATGTTTTTTGTATTTGAAAATCCCAAGTCTATCAACTATTGTTCACATACTTTTTGTATATGAAAATCCAAAGTCTATCAACTATTGGAATCCAAGTTCCTTGTTCTTCTTCATTTTGCACATCATATCAATGACTCACGGATGAATGCTTCCTTCTTTCAAATTACTTCAGAAGACTTGAAATCTGATTCAATTTATCCTTGGATTCAACAACTTCCACCTCTATGGCAATTGGGCACTCAATATTGAAAGTCTCAAAATGGCTATTTTGTCTCAATTTAACGAATAAGGCCTTGACGAGAGAACCCGGATGATGCTGGACTACTAAGTGTACTACGGAAGGTAGTGGGAATGGATGAATCTACCACACATGGGAAAACAACATTTGAAGAAGATGGTTGCCAAGCTTTAACTAGTGTCTCACCTTCAGAATCACTAGACAACTCTATGACAGGTTCCAAAGGCTCGTATTTCACATTGAAACCAATTGTATTCTCGGAGCATCCACTACCTAGGGACTCCACTTTTACATGATAGGGTAATGGGTGTTTACCCTTAAACATATCAGAAGTAGGTGTTAGTATTTCAGTTGAAGGTGGCAAGAGCTTCGACAAGAGACCATAAACTCTATAACGTCCTGCAGAAAGAAGCCAATAGAATCCTTCATGATCACTACATCTTGACTGCAAAATAGACTCCTTAACAACAGAGTAGTCTCCTTGGACTTCTTCCTCTACAACAATAGAAGAAGGGGTGAATCCAAACCGGACATGAAAGAGAACAGCATGCACATGAACAAAACCTTGACTATCTAGTGGTAAAAGAAATGGGACATCATGACCTTTAGCAACAATACTAGCCATAGTGAAGCATTAAAGAAAACTAGAGGCAAGACCAGTACAAAGAAGCAAGAAATGATGTTTGCGAGTGCAAGGGATGTGAATATGAAGGATAAAATCATAGGGTTGTTCGAAATGAATGGAATTTTTTTCATGGATGTAGTAAAATTTGAAATTGGATTGATGATGTGAATGGTCATTCATCAATGAATATCATATGAAGATTTGATATAGAAGAAGGTACATTAATAGTAGGTGAAATGGAGTTGGGTAAGGCGGCGTACTGCATGGCATCAATTAGTGTATCACCAATAATAAATGAATTATAATATGAAGAATATTGATATGTATCAAACAAAGTTGTCAGTGTTAAAACTGTTGCTAACAAAAGACGGTAAGCCATCATGCATTGGAGTTGATGATGACATACGACATGTTTAGAATTGCAAATAAAACTAGCCGTTATGTAGTGATGAAATGAAACTATATCCTTACAAAGAGGAGTCCTTGAAGTCTCATAGATTATAAAAGCTTGATGAACATAATTGAAGTAGCAGATAGAAATGCGAGTTAGGAAGAAGGTGTGGTCTAGTATGGCAAAGATTGATATTGTAATGCTTTGATAGTTGATTATTTCAGATGCAAGAGCACTTGCTTTCTCCATTGTTAGTATTGGATACTGTAGTTACGAGTAGGAAGAAGAAGAGGAGGAAAAGTAGCTTTCGTTTTTCAAGTAGAAGGCAATTGTTAAGAGCTAGAATGATTAGATAGTTGTCTCGAATGAGTGCAGCAGATTTGTTGAGCACAAGGAGGAATTTAACATATGAAGGTATAGTTCCTTGTGAAGCAATAAGAGGAGGTGGTACGTAAATAATTTCTCCAAAATGTGGTACGTGAAATTTTTTTTGTGACACATTTTTAGGAACTTTACATCATTTTGTGTGTGTCGGAAGCACAATTCCAACGGTATATAGCACGTAAAAAATGGATGCATATTGAGTGTTTTACGGCCTAAAAACTAAAACAGCATCTTGAAATTTTTCCTGAAATCTTCAGAATTCGCTGATTTTTAGGCCAAATCCAGGCCTCCGAGTTTTAGCAGTTTTTTGGCGATTTTTGTAAAATCACTCGAGTGTCCAAAAAATCTGAAAAAAATTGGAGGAAATCTGACCCGTAGAATCTGTGGGTACAAAATTTTTTGGCTTGAAATCTTGAAAATTGAAGAAGTTATTCAAAAGATTCCCTTGAGGTACATCTACCAATTCTATACTTGTTTTTTTTTTGTTTGTTTTGGAGACTTGCTTCAACCTAAGCCTTGTTGTTTCTTTGCACGCTGTCTTTGAAGGCGCTGGAGCATCAACATACATAACAAGAGGAGGACGGAGAAGCTATCACCATGGAAGAAGGGGAGGTTGCGACGGAATCAGAGCGGCGAGCTGAGCGTGGAAAAACGGCGATCCAAGAAAATGAGCGGACAGCAAGTGCGGCGACTGAGGCAAATCCAGGTGCATGGTCTTTTTTTGTTGCCTTCCTAGCCCCCAGTCGTTGACGGCTGCGCTTTTTCCGATTCTACTTTGCTTTCAACAATGCTTAGAATTCTGTTGATGTCTGCCCCTATAATGGACAGCTGTTAACGGCCACTTTTTTCTGAATTTCTGTTTTGGGTTTTCACTACTACAATTCTGTAAAGCATTCTAATTTTTGGAGCCTTGCTAAACCCCGGCTATTAATGGCTATGGTTTTCGAGATTTAGATTTGCTTCCAATAGATACTATGAAGTAGTCAAATGCTGAAATTTTCAAGCCATCCTAGACCCGAGCCGTTGATGGCCGTGCTTTCAATACATTCATTTTTTTCTTTAGAACATTAGGGATTTGATCAAATGCTGAAATTTTTGAAACCTTCTTAGACCCCAGCCGTTAACGGCCACGCTTTTAGAGATATAAATTTGTTGTCTAATTATGCTATATTTTTGAATACTTGCCAAATGCTGAAATTTTTAGGACTTCTTTGACCCCAGCCATTGACGGCCACACTTTTAGAGACATAAATTTGTTGTCTAATTATGCTACATTTTTTAACACTTGCCAAATGCTGAAATTTTTTAGGACTTCTTTGACCATAGCCGTTCAAGACTACATTTTTTAGAAACTTGCATTTGCTTTTGATGTATGTTAGATTGCTATAAAATTATCGAATGCTAAATTCCTTTAGGACTTCTCAGACCCCAGCCGTTGACGACCACACTTTTAGAGACTTGAATTTGCTTCTAATACATGCTATATATTTGATTTTATGCTGAAATTTTTGGGCCTCATTAGATCACATCTATTAATACTTCCTATATTAAATTGCATATTTTTTTGTACATATGCATAAACTACAACTTCTTCTAATCTTTTTGTACACATTGTTCTTGAGATGTTAACAGAAGGAGATCCACAAGTACAAAGAGTAGATGTCGCACTTCAGCCTCTATCTCAAGATCAATTGGAGTTAGAGTTGCATGGATTCTTGAAGAAGGAGAGTGTAAATACTTCTTCTCTTCTTGAGCGGTTGAGATATCAACCACGAGCTAAATCTAAAATCAACATTCCTTAGTGCCGTATGATCTCTCTATCGGTGGTGAGGCCTTTCTTGAAGAATAATGTTATGAATTTAGCTGCACACTTTGTTACTTGTGGTTACATGGAAGGAAATGGAGTTTTCTATGTTGCCTTGGAGAACAATGAGAGGAAAACAGTAGATGTCACGGATGATATTATCAAAACATGGAGCCCAAAGTGGGTGAGAGCAAATGCTGCATTTGAGAGAGAATTGCAAAATAATGAAGATCTCAAAGCTTTTTCTGGTAAGATGTTTATGGTGTGGGATGACAACCATCGTTTGCAAGCATAGTTGCCTCTTATCAACCGAGATCATGCGGACAACTTTCAATGGCATTATGCAGTTGAAAGTATCATTTTGGAGGTCAAAGGGGATGTTGCGACTATGCTGACAGCATTGCATGAAGTCAATTGGTATTCCCTTATGTTTCTCTATCAATTTTCATTTTATTCAATTCCTCAGTTTTCAAAGTTTATATGGTTTGGAATATTGAATGTATCACTATTCTATCTTCTTTAGTTGAATGTTTACTTCATCAATTCTAATACAATAAATTTTGTTTTAGGAGGCGAAATCAGAAGTCCCATGTCTCCGTAAATCTTGTTCACAAGCTCTATCGCATTCAAAGTATTGCTGGACAGCCACTCTCATACTTTGAGAAACTTGTTTCTAAGGAGGATCTTATTGCAGCTGAAGCTAAGCAAAAGTCAAAACAAAGAACTTGGTTCACTTTAACTCTAGAGGCTCTAAATGGATTCTTATATCAAGTTTACTTTTTAATTTCCTTTTTCACTTCATATTTCCTTGAATGTTTAGGCTTTTTCACATTTGAACTTTCTTTCATTTAATTTTTCATCTCTTCATCAAGTATGCAAAATATTTGTTATCATGTGCAATTTTATTTATTCTTATACATTCTTTACTTTGTGCAACAAGAGTTGGGGAATGCTACTGCTGCGGCTCAAAGAAAATTCTATGAGAAGTATCCTAATCCAGCATATTGGACTTCAAGTGCAGTTTCTGAGTGGGTCTCCAAAGCTGTTGACAAGGTCAAGATAGCTTCCCATTCAGAATTAAAGAAGCAACTTTCATTGCTAATTCGAAGCATATGACTACATTTTTCACTAGAAGAAAACCATGTTGGAACTCCATGAATCACGTTGGGTCGGTGCTGTTGAATTTCCAATTTCAAACACAAAATTCTGTTGTTCTAACGTAAAATTTTATATTTGCCAAAACAATGTAAAATTTGGAACGCCAGAACGCAGAATTTTGTGTTTGAAACTGGAAACTCAACAGTACCGACCCAACGTGATTTGGAGGGTTCCAACACAGTTTTCTTCTAGTGTTTGGAGCTGATAAAGCTTCATTATGAAACTCATGATGACAATCTGGAGATGACCCAGGAGAAACTTTGGATGTTGGCAACTTCAGCGATGGATACTTCCATGAAGATCAAGTGGCTTGAGAAATGGAACAAGTCTCCTTCTCTTCGTGAGGCTCTCAGATTTCCTAAACCGAAATTCAGTGACATCGACTTTCCTGAGTGGCTTCATAAAGCTACATGGTGGGCTCAGGTGAATACTTATCTTTCTTTCCTACTATTTTAGTACTACTTCTTTGAACCTTTTGAGTTAATCAAACCATTCTTCTAATTTACAATTTGTGTACATGGCAGTTGGCTATTGAGACAAAAAAACTTTTCAATGCTACAGTGGCTGATTTGGACGTGTCTATTAACTATCTTTCCGATGGTATGGATCCCTTGTCTACCATTTTTGATTATGTCACTATAAGAAACCCGTGTTTTTTTTTGTATCAGGCCAAAAACATAACACATTAAAAAAAACATTATGTGTTTCATAGAACATTGGGATGTCCAATGAATGAAGGCTAAAAATAGAGAGGATTTAATTAGATGTTGTAAAAAGCATGCTAAATTATAGCCACAACAAATTGGTGTTATTCAAAACAATGATGTAGTTTAAAACATGGTTGTCAACATAAAGATGTTTTTAAGATCATCTAAGAAAACATTCATAGCCACGTCATCATTGTTGGTCAAACTTAATTAAAGTAATTAACAAAATATTAGTTCGGTCAGAGGTAAAATGATTGACCGGGTTAAAAAAAAAGAAAACGGGCAGGTGGTGTAGAAAATTATATGACGTGGCATCTAACGTGGCCCGATGACATGGAAATTATGTGACGTGGACACATTATGCTGACATGGCATGCCACGTCAGCAACCATGAAAGACCTATGTTACAACTTTAGATGTTTTTTTAAACGTCATACTAGACATAAAGATGTTTTTAAAGACATCACTTTCAGCAAAATCGTTATTTACTGTTTGCAATTGTAATATCAAAACAAATGTTATTCACTGTGCAGTACATAAAATCAAAAAGGACAAACAAACCTTATATAAGCTATTGGAGACATCTTTTTTTGATGTAAGCGTGACTATAACATGATCATCAACAAGGGCTTTCATAAGTTGAGAACATCCATATTTTTTTTTTGTTGAGCATATTTTTTACTTAATAAAAACATTTTCCTTATAATTTCAATTACAATATTTTCTTAGTAAGGAAAAGAACATCCATGTTTTTCATTAGTCAAATTAGAATATTTTTTGGTAAAAATTTAAAAAAATTTAATTTATTCATGACAGTATTTCAATTGAATATTGTCTTTAGGGAATTTGGGACACTTATATTTTGTATTATTGTGGTTGAGTATTTCTTTTATTACAAGATAGAATAACCCCATTTTCTTTTTCTTTTTTACTATAATTGTATGCAAGGGCTCTAAAGAAGAATAACAACATAGTTTGTATTTTTTGCACTATTAATTACAATTGCATATTTTTCTTGCACTAATAAGAACATCCATATTTTAAAAAATCAAAGGTGAGTATTTTCTTCTATATAAGATTGGAGAATTTCAATTTCTTCCTTTATTACAATAGAAAATTCTCTTCAAATTAATAAGCACACAATTCATATTCTTTTCACTATTTGAAGTTCAATATTGTCTCTTCACAAATCTAAACATCCATTTTTCTTTTTATAAATTATGCATGAGTATTAGTAACACCTACAATAATACCTATATTTTTTCCTTTTTTAAGGCAATTGCTAGGGTAATTGACCTTTTCTTTAAGAAAAATAAGGGATACCAAATAATCTTTTATTTATTGGAGTTTGACTTTTCCTTTAGAAAACACCAACATTCATTTCTTTCTTGTTGTTACAATAGGATATATCTTTACAAGACTAAGACACATTCTCTTTATAACGAGGGTGGAATAGATTTTTTATTCAAAAAATTAAGACTTGCAATATTTCTTAGTCTCACAATTGACTAAATTTCCCTTACTAAAATTATAACATTTTATATTTCTTCCTTCTCTTAGAATCGACAATTGACTACAACTTGGAAAGTTTGGGCGGAAGCATTGTTGAAAAACATAAGAACAATGTATAATAAAGTATAAGGTTTAATATATTCATTGCATGTAAAATTTATAAGCAAATTATATTTATCATAAGGTGCTTTAAAATTGTGAAATATGCAAGATTATATATACTATAGAATTGGACAAAATACTATAAATTATGTGAAGAGTACATAAAATAGTATATACAAATATGAATAACTAAAAAAAAGGTTATAGGTTACAATATGAAGCTTTAAATGTATTCATGAATGGGGTGATTTGTCATAAAATTTTGCCCATATTCCATATAGAGTACTTCATTTTAAGGTACATATGATATATGCAAAAAATACTTTAAAATTTAGTATCTAAGGGAAAAAAATGGAGTGTAAGAAAAGATTAGGGTCTATGGGAAAGTAATGAGGTATAATCCCTAAAGGATAAAGGTCTTATTTTTGTGAAAAAATAAGTAAAAATTTCTATTTCTGTAGCAATGAGTATAAAAATTTGAAAACTATTTTTTCTACAAATCTAACCATAGTATCTTATACCTAACTACTATGAAAGTGTGTGGAAAAAATTTCAAAATTTTTGACAATATAGATTGCAAGATCTTTACATTTAAAGTGAAAAAAACAAGTTTTTTAGCACATTGAGGGATTGGATTTTCTGACTTTGAGCCTTCTTAACTTTAGTTTTTTGCACTACAGAGTTTTGAGATTTAAATCTTTGAAGTGTATAATTGAGTTGAGACTCTTGGGGAAAAAAAAGTACAAAAAACCTTAATTTTTATTCTTAAAAAAATTATTGTATAGAAGTAGGTATGAAATAGAGGGAAAAGTTAAATAATTAATATATTGATGGTGGAATTAAAATACACTAATCCCAATGGTGGGATTGTTCTAGCAAGAAAAATAAACCATGTGGCAATTTTTTTTTGAAAAATAGTAAAAATTGCATTCAAAATTGAATTCTACAAGTTTTTTCTTTTAGAACTCAAATTTTGAAAATTTGTTTTGTTGCCTGATCTCCCTTATTTTGAGTGATTTTGGGTATAAATTTTGTTCCTAGGCATCAATTGAAAAAAATTGTATTTCCATGAAGACAATAAATATTTCTATCTTCAAGATTTAAAAAAAAGAAATCAGGATAAAATTTGAACTCGTAGGTACCTGACTACCTACCCAAAATTCCATTTGTCCCTCAAAGTAAAATGGTCTTTTAGGGGATAAATAATATATTCTATTTTAAAATGACCACCAAAAAAATTATAATTACTAATATGATGCAATTAATTAAACACCTACATTTATCTTTAATAAAAAAAAATACTATGTCTTTTCATGAATTTTGCAAGGTAAATAGTCCCCTTTTAATTAAGTCATTACTATAGGTGTATGCAAAATGTAAGAGAGTGCCACTTCTTAGGACTACATGAGTCTTCAACAAGATAAAGAAAATTCCGCATTGTTCTCTATTTTCATAATTATTTTGCAATTGATTTTTAATAGAGAGTAATTTTTTGCAATTTTTCATTCTTGTTTATGACAATTTTTTTATCTAATATAGTAATGTACAAGTGTGTTACTTTTAATTCTATAAAGTATTCCATTATTTCAAAAAAATTTAACTAATTACATTAAACAAATAAAAATATTGATAATTCCAAACACAAACATTCAAAGTTGTAAAATCTTTTTATATTTTTAAAGAAGATAGATTGCTTAAATGGTATGTAAATTTACATAAAGATACATATATATATACATATATAGATAGATAGATACTTATACATAAGGAGTACATTTAAATGCTTGAAAAAAATATGAATAGATTTTACTACTTTGAAAGTTTACGTTTTGAATTATTGACATTTTTTCTTGTTACAATAATTAATTATAAATTTTTCAAGTAAAAGAGATACATTATAAAGATAAAAATAACTTCTTCATCCCTATATTATATAAGACAAAAATGTTTAAAAATTCAACAAAACATTCTAAAATGTAACTTCATATTGAAAGTTTATTTTCATTAATTGTTGATGCAATAGTCATCTAAATGTGATCTCTATAACTATTTGAGTTAAAAAAACGTGTTATTTCAATTTATTTTTCAACCTTTTTTAAAATACATACCACTTGTTATTTGAGATGAAAGTTTTTGGCAATAGAAACTTATAGTTATTATTAGATGAAGCTCAAAATTGTAGGTTGAAATTCATGTTTATTAAAAGATATCTCTTTTAGGATGTAGAGATAAAATTCTAAAACAAATGCCTTTGTTTGAATGTTGTGAACAACATGAACATGTCCATTGAGACATCATGTACAACAATGTAACAAGGAATGGCATGTCTTCTACAATATCACTAGTTTTGAAAGAATGTTAAATTTAATGTCAATGAAAATGTCAATGAAAATGTCAAAAATACGCCAAAGAAATTGCCCCTTCCAATCAGTCTCTTAAATTTGCCCATAACTTTTTGTTAAAGACTTGAAATCTGAAACAGATTTTTGGAGATGAAACTTAGCTTAAATCACCAACTTTTCTTAGTTGAAAGTATTTTGAAAAAAGTTGTTTTACTATGCCTAAATCTGGTCTAAAAATGCACTTGTAACCCCAATTTCTGCATTTTAGCACATTGTCCCATATGGTTTGTCTTACCTTCCACCCTCGAACATGTATAAAGAGCTTCAGTTTTCTTTCTTATATACTCAAAGGCAAATGCCTTTTGAGGTGAAATATGGTGTATATTGTAATGTGTAAATTGTATGGAGTATTAAGTATTGTATATGGTGCGTGTATGATGTATTGTATATGGTATATGGAATATTGTAAGTGATATATGGAATTTTGTATGCAGTGTACAGTGTATTAAATGATGTTTCAGTGGACATGACATGCTTTAGTGAACATTATACTTGCATTGCATATATATTTGGTGATTATTTTAAAATTCATATGTGCATTATGGTGGAGAGATGGGACTATATGTATTGACACCATGTTCTGCATTGCACTCAATTACTAGGATGTCAAACATGACATTATTTTTTTCACCTGAATTAAATTAGACAATCGAATATGCATTTATTAAGAAATGTCAACATTTAAGTTAACATTGCAAAACATCTTGATGTTCAAGGTGATGTCTCAAAAATCATCTCATAAAATGTGTGGATGTCTAAGCTAACATCCCAAAAATCATGAAAATGTCTAAGTTGACATCTCTAAAAATAGTTTGATATTTTTAAGTGGTAGAAAATTGTGCTGACGTGGCATGCCACTTCAGCATATTTGGATGCCACGTCATCAATTTTTTTGATTGCCACGTAGCATGCCATGTCACTGCCACGTTATGTGCCACATCATTGACGGGCAATGGATGAAAAATCTTCCATGTTGGCATTCTCATACTTAGGTGGCAACCACATGGCAAACTTTGAGGCCCCCGTTGACCAGTGTTTTTTTTATGTCCAAGGCTTAACATGTCATGTTTTCATTAGCATAGCATGTTTTTGGCACGTCAAAAATAATGCAAGTAAATCAATGTCCGTTTTGACGTAGTAAAACATTACATACAACATTCCAATGTCAAATCTGTTGTTTTTCTTGATACAAAAAAAACACGGGTTTCTTATAGTGTGTAGAGACAATGCGCATACTGTTGTAGGATATTGCATTTTTCCGTGAATTTACTGTAGATAAGGGGGTTCACAAGAACAATAAGTGAATAAGATAGACAAGCAACTCAACTTCAAATCAGTCATGAAAAGGGTACTTTATAGGTACTTCAAGTACATTCTTTTTCCTGCCAAAGCCATTTCCAGAACTCCTACTTTCTTTGCCAATTATTTGGACAAAGAAAGTGAAGAGTGCATGTTCACAGATGGGATCATGAAATCTTGGGATCCCATGCATTGGGAAAGATGTGGGTGATATTTGGATTGTCCTCTTAAAAGACCACCTACTTTTGACATTGTCCTTCGAGATTCTATTGAGCCCGCCCTCAAAGGTACAACTATAGTTGTTCCTAAAGTGGTTGATAAGGATGCAACCAAGAAGATTAGGAAGACCAAGTCAAAGAAAGTGGTGGTTGATCTTGATGATTCTAATGAAGATGTACTAGTTGAAGACACTCTCAAGAACCTTTTTGTCACTGGACCTTCTTCTTCCAATGTTCAAGAAAAACTCCCTGCTTCAAAGCGCCAAAAGACATCTTCTATTCCTGTGGTTTTGGTACCAACCTCCTCTCCTACCTTTGAACTACCTCCTAAGCTTAAAGGTATGATGAGCTACCTCCAGCTCCTTTGTCTGTCAATTATACATCTCTTGATCTAATCTTGAATGATTCTTTTGTTAGAATTATTGAAGAGAAGAAGAAGAATGGTACATTTGGTACATTATATGACAACATTGTGGCTTTTCTCTCAAAG
This sequence comes from Thuidium tamariscinum, assembly GCA_947034885.2. Taxonomy (NCBI): domain Eukaryota; kingdom Viridiplantae; phylum Streptophyta; class Bryopsida; order Hypnales; family Thuidiaceae; genus Thuidium; species Thuidium tamariscinum. Next base: position 33,736,163 of record OX344751.2, on the reverse strand, counting down.
GTGAGTTCATTCTTTCTATTTTTTTGTTTTTTATCTCATTTTTATTGTTATGAAATCTTACATGTTCTATATAATTTACATCTTCTCATTTATTTTCTTTTATGACTTTGACATCTTTTATTATGAATTAAAATTTCTGAAATTTATCTTTGTAGGTTGGTAAAGGTAGAGATTTCTTTTTTGATAGAAAAATACAAAAGAGACCAGATGTGGACCTCATCATTGCTGAATATCCAAATGGTCTTCCAATTCCAAGTGTTTCAAATCCACCATCTCAAATTCGACATTGGAATGCTAGCATTCCATGTTTTCTCCATATGATGATGGCGTTCTCTCTTACTTATCTTCATGATGATGGAACATTTCTTCTATTTTTACCTGACAGTTCTACAGTGAAGAGAAAAGTGGCTGGATTCTTCAAGAATTACAAATTGAAGATGAAGGATGAGTGGACTATCATAAATTGCTTACATTTGGCACATCCTATGAACCCATTCAAATTTGTAAGTAGTAATTTTAATCTTTTACTTCTACTTTTGACTCAATTGTTATTACACTTTGTTTGATTTCAAATGTACCTTCTAATTTGAATTTGATTTTGATTTGCAGACATTGCAGTTCAAGGCTTTGTTGTTGGTTTGATCATTTGCCTCTCCTACTGTTAGACTACGTCAAGAGCTTCAGATTTCTATTGATCCTTCAATTCTTAAGGTTGATTTAGCCACAGATGACGTCCTCTTTAACTCTATCACGACAACAACTCAATCATGTAGAAAGGAAGATGGCAAGCCATGGAGGGGTGCTAAGGAGAAGTCTGAGGTTTTAATGAAGCTTTTTGTTCATGGCTTGAGCCCTACAAGTGGTATTGTTGCAGACATGACTGCCTCTACAGGTATTGTAATCTACATTATTGAATCATTATTTTTCTATTTTGTGATTTTGATTGTTTTTATCTACCCTTCAATTTTGATGTTCTTATCATGCCAATGTTGTCTCTTAATCAGGTTCTTCCATCAGAGCAGCTCATTCATCTAATCGCCATATCCTAGCATTAAAAAGTCATGCCAAGCTCTTTGATGAGGTTCTCAAGCCATTACAAACACCTACAACCATCTCTAAGACTCTTGATTCCTCTACCACAGGCGATGGTATGGACATTGATGATGACTCTCCAATTGAAGATATCGAACTACTTGACTTATGTGAGTAAGTCTTATTTATGTGAGTAAGTCTTATTTATGTTTATTTCTCTTTTAACAACTTCAATTCAAAATTCTATACTTAATATTCTAATTTGTTACTACATACTCAAATATATGGCTTGTTGTTTGCAGTTGAATGAGTCCATCACCAAGATAGACCTTGCCTTTTTATCAGCACCATGTATTTTTTAGAAGTCCTACTTTGAGTCCTCAAGGTTTGCCTACATATGCTGAAGATTTAGCTTTAGCTTATGCTAATGTTTCATCTGATTCATCTTCAGTCTCTTTATCACCTCGTAGATCTTATGATCCTAGGGTATGTTCTTATTTTGAAATTAGTGCATCTGAGTCAGACGATATTTGAGTTTGATTTTATGATTTCATATTTCATTTCTATTTACTTTATTTTCAGATTGAATTTAACTATGCATGATGTGGCAACAATCCCAATTAATGGCCTAAGACTTCACCCTACGCCCAAATTTAACAATAAAATTATAAGTCTTGAATTACACTACATTATTAAACTTTATATAATTCCACATAGTACACTTTAACTTGGAATTCAATTAAACTACTAGCATTGGATTTGTTTTTAGAAGAAATTTTTTTGACTACGATAGTCCAAAAATAAAGGCATTCATTAGAAAAATAGTTGCTTAATTCATTCTAGGTTAATACATATATTTAGTATATAATAATATATGACTATCATGTATATTTTAAATATTTTCTATCCAAGATTTCTTTTGGTTTTAATTTTAGAGCATTTTTATAAAAATAAAATAAAATAAGATAGGACCATTTTCATTCTTTAAATTTACATAAAGACCAACAATTAAGACTACATTTATTCCTTAGTCATAAGCTCAAAACCATTGTTCATGATACAGTGCTTGTAATATTTTGCCTATCACCAAATTTATATTCAACCTCTACAATCCATGTTTATTGTCCCTTCTATTTTTAACTTGATAAATGTCCTCCTTAAATAATGGTGTTATGATGTATTGTATATTTTTCATATATGTCTTTGTAGTAAGATATCCTAGACTATTGGATTCACTTATTTTCATCATCATGTGTTGCTTACAAAATATTTTCTATTTTTTATAATATTCCAATTTAAAAATATATTTTGGTTCAATTTTGGGGGACAAAATCACATAGTAACATATTCATTTGTTTTTCATTTGGACTATAGATCCTTGCATTTAATTCCACGATCATAGGTCCCTAACAAATTTAGGAATCTTAAATGGATAAAAAAAATGGAGGCTCACAGGCTCGCAAACTAGCATCCCCGAATATAGATGTGTTGAAGAAACCAACATTGCATACAATTCACAACAAAGTGTGTATTCCCAATTTTTGAAGGAAAAAGACTACAAATTACAATGTATCTTCTCAAGCTCAATTTAAAGGGCCAATTCACAATTTCATGAATTTTGGCATTGTTGCTAAAGTTGAAGATGTATGCAGAGCAAATTTCTTGCTACAAGAATCCTAATTTTGTTATTCTATTTGCAGATATTCTAAATCAAGACGGTGGGATTCGAGAGTGAACTTTGTTGCAACTTGTGTCTCATAAATTCAAACTTCTCCTTTGATTCCTCTTTCAAGAACAATTGCTTTTTACGTTGATGTATTTCTTGCATTGCTAATTTCTTCTTCGTGAACACACAATTTTTCTAGTTCTTCTATGTTGTGTATACATTCTTGGAAGGATTTTGGTTTCTTCTTCGGGTTTTTTGGTTGCTTATTGTGAGTATTTTGAGATTGTGTTGGCTCTTGTTGTGCAAGTATACCTGCACAATAAACATTTGAACAAAGGAAATAATGTGAGAGGCTTAGGAAGCAAGAACTTCATATATTTAGATAGAGGTAACAAGTACATGTCTTGTGCACTTCATGAAATTAAAATTAGTGGTAACAATAGTGTGCTTCGTCCAATGCACAAGAAGAAGATTCTTAACCCTTAGGCGTATCAATTTTTACCTCTATCAAATAAACCAACAACAAGAAACCTCAACGGGGTGGATTGTAAAGGAACAACACCAAGGAAGCTATATAGTTGACCACATAGCATTTTCTTAAGAAGATTATAGACCCATCAATTATGTAGTTAAATGTGAAGAGCAACAAGAACATAAAGCCCTAACAAATAACATAGAGGTGCTAATAAACACTTCTAAATTAATTTTTGTGACATTAGTAAAGAAATAAAATTGAAGTAGATCTTTTAAAAATAAATACATGAAGGAGTAAATTTTTTGATGACAAATAGCTTGGTTGGGTCGTATTGAACAAAAAAAATTAGAAGTCTTATCCTAGAGATTTGGAAAACAATAGAAATTATAGCCGAAGAAGCACAAAAGAAAGTAAATAGAAAAAGAATTGCATAAATGGTTACCTTCAAATGTGGGTCAGTGAATTGGTACGTTTATATTGTCTTGATATTTCATCCACAAAATTTGGCTCTTAATTAGAAGTAGAGTTTTCTTCTTCAAAATTATAATATAGCATGCTGTCACCTACACAATTATAGACCCCTCCCATAGTACATGAACCAAATAAAACCTCCGGGATGTTCTCATCCATTTCAATCTCGTCAATGTATGGCGGATTGATAGTAACACTCTCAAATATGAAAGTTTTCACTTGGAAGTAAAACAGAAAAATTGAAAATGCCTTCTCTTGAATTTTAGTGATGCCCATTTTATCATCATTAGATGTTAGTCCTTCACCACTATCGTGTAAGAACTCATCAACTTCCTTAAAAGAAATTTGACATACCTCATCTTACTCATTACAATCATGATTAAGACTTTTTTTGTGTTCAACATATCACTTGAGGTACATTAAAATGATGATTGTGACTACTTTCTTGGTAAGCCCAAAGATCCTTATGGATCCGTTGGAGTTTCTAATTCCTATATACTTCTATTTGTTATAGTTTTCAAGAAATTCCAACAACTTGAATAACTGAGCCTCAGTGGCATTTGTCCAAGCTTCATATACAATTTTGGAAGGTGGCACTTATATTGAATTGCCAAGTTCAATGGGATGGGAAGAATTAGGAATGAAGGTTTCAAAAGATGGCATGGAAGGGGCATTTGTTAGAATAGGTAGCCGCAACATGGAAGGGCTTTATCTTGAAGTATGTAGCCTCTTTTGATGTTTGCCTTTGCCTTGAAACGATTGGGCTTGTCTTTTTAGATTCTTCAAGAAATTATGTGAACCCACTCCTAGTAGTGAAGAGAAAGAGTCCACCTGCACAAATGCGCATGTACTTACAATTGTTGCACTGCTAAAAGAATAGAAAAGAAACACCAATTGGAATGAATTGAAATGAATTGAATTAGTAGCCAGTTGATTAGAAATTGATAGAAAAATAAAGTTAAACCTCCAACCTTTCAATGTTATCTATAACAACAATAAAACAAATTCTCTAAAAGAGAGACGGCTACAAAAGTTAGGTAATTCAAAAGTGTTGTTAAATGTTGGTTGTACCAAGACTTCATCCCTACTCCCCGTAGGTTCAAGCAATATTTTCATTTACAAACAATTTGAATTCAAATACATTCAATGAAGAGGAAATCAAATGTTTGAGCTAATCTTTGAAAAAACTATCAAAATTAAGCAAGCAAAAGGACTTTAATTTGAAAACTAAAAAGAAATCTAATTTGAAAATTAAATTGTTAATGTTGTATATTCACAATCATTTGAAGGTTGAAGATGTTGTACTTTGATTTAGTGAATTACGTGAATTTGAATCCTAAATTTTTTGAGTTGAAGTTCTATATTGGAAACTCGAACTCTTGTGCATGAATTCAAAACATTGTCATTTTATAGAGAATAGTTTCTCAATTACAACTTTTGTAAACTGTAAGGTTTGTGATTCATATCTACTAAAGATCCAAGTAGGATTTGCTACTTGATTGGAGAGGCTTGAACCTAAACCCTAAGAAAATTTTTCTTGCATTCAATAATTGTTGATACATAACAAATGCACAAAAGAAAAAATTGATGCAAATTAAAGCTTGAAACATAAAGAATAAAAATAAAAATAAAACCTTGGAAGCCAATGAGCACAAAGCTATGAGTGAGGTGCAACTCTCTAGACACCAAAGTCTCCAACATCTACAAGCAATAAGCAACAACAACAAAGATGAAATCTACAAAGGGTGAAAACAACCCAATGTAGGGGTGAAATTTAGGAGCCAAAGATGAAACTTTCTTTGATAAATCTATCAAAATTGTTGTTTCTTCATCTTTTGAAGAGAAGAAACGGCACTTCAAATTCTTTGAGAATTTTAGCTTTGCCTTTTGCTCATGGTCCACTAATGCACACCATATAGACATTGTCAAGGAATGTGAAGGGCTTGGGGGTCAATTCACGCTGATCCTAAGCTTAATTTGGGACCAATGTCCAGGAAGTACCGGCAGCTAGTAACAAATGAGCCGATCAACTTTGTAACTTGACCGATTGAAACTAAAACCATTAGGCAATAAAACCGGATGCAATACAAAGAAGCCATAAATTAATCGGGCAATAAAAAAATAGGCAGAAAATTAGCTTTGTTGCTTCAAAGAAGAATGAAAATTCACTGATTAGAATTCAAGAAAAACGGATATCAACCGATCTCCCAAGGGTTTGACCGGATTTTGGCTGATGTACCCTACAACAACCGGTTATCAATAGTAAAATCAGGTTTAGGGTTTGCAAGCAATGGCTAGTATGCTCCCCACCTCTAGCTTCCCGCCTCTCCCCTTCTGCAGTTTTGCTTGACACCTTTGCACTCTTACTTCTCGCAATCCCACCTCCTTGCTTACATTCTTGCATGACTCTATTGCTCTTTGCTCTCCAATCTATTTTTCTTATTGCCTCTCTATTCATGCTTTCATTGTAAAGACAAAGAACGGTGTCGTGAGGTCAAAGTAGTTTCTGATCCACTTGTTAGATCAGGTTTCGAATTTGTGGTCTAGTGGTTGGTCACTTACGGATCAAACTCATTGAAATTGGCGAGTTCCTAGAGAGTCAAGATCAAATCCAACTGCTACTTACTTATTAGTCAAATTCATTGGAGGTACTTAGCAGGAGATTAAGATCAAATAGCCTGGGAAAAGGTAAATTCATTCACAGCTCTTTCAATCATCAAGCTTGATTTTTCATAATGTTGTTGCTTGTATATGAGATTCAGAAGGGTTTCGTGATCATATTTTTATTTTTCACGAGAGCTGGCCGTGGTTACATCAAATGTCATGTGTATATTTTCCATAGACGAGATGTGTTTTTTCTTTTGGAATTCTTACAAATATTTCTTACTTGTAGTTTGCATGTACCCCTCTTTGGTAACTTGTATTAGTTGGTTGGTTTTTTATTCAGTCCATAAGGATTTCAAACATCGGACGAAACCAATAGGGATTAAGGGAGCTTCGCCTCTTCAAGACAAGTTATTGCCGCATGTGATCGCGACACCTTTGGCAAATGCAAAAAAATCCTTCAGTTACAAGAATCAAACAGGTAATCCTCAACCATCTGGAATATGTATATTTTGTTTTTTAGACTTTCTTTAAGTCCTTAACTTCTTATTTTTGATTAGGATTAGAAGGAAAAAAATCCTTTTGACATGAAAAGAACTAGTAAACGGATTTGTTTTGTAAATATATTTTTCACTAAGTAATGAATTCTTTGGACAATCATTGCCTTTCTTGGAAATAAAAATATGTGAAGAGACTTATTAAAAATCACTCTATAAACTCACCTTATTAGTTGCTAAAAAATCCTTGATTTATTTTTTCTACTAATAAACTCCATACTTCTCTATTCCCTAATAAAAATTTGGAGTTACAAATCAATAATCAAGAGCTGATTTGGATGGATCAACATTGTTGAAATCCAGTGAAGATTTTTAAAGGAATGCATGATGCTTGAGATTTATATGAACAAACAAACATTTGGTCTCTTCATCAAGTCATCAGACTTATCACAAATCTAACTTGAACTTTGAAATTCAATTATAGAATGTTTAGTAGATCTGAAGACACCTGGTTTTAAATTGGTCTCAACTCTCAACTAGACACCTAACTTAGCCACTAACTATTGTCCTATTAAGATTTACATGTTGGTTTTTAATTTAGTGAAATTTGCATAATAAGAATTCTTAGAAAGGTCTTCATCAAAGTGGTAGAGATTAGAGATTTTAGTATTTTGTGTTAAATTTCAGTGTTTAGATGAAGAAATTATGTTCTACAAAGATTTTCAAGATATCAATTCATCAGTACAATTAAAATATTTCAATTGTTGCATATTTATAGGAGTTGATTTTAGCTTGAAGGAATAGAATAAAGTACATGCAATTAAATTGTATCAATGGTATTTGCAAGAGTTTTTTCTTAGCTTATTTAATCAACAGTTTTTAATAGTTGCACTCGATTGACATGTAAGTGGTGCTTGGAATGCAATCAGCTATCATATTAGTGAAAGTAACAAAGTCAAATTTTGACAATGTGTATTGGTGATTTTTGCAAAAAATTCACTAGTTCATTTACAACAATTTTCTCCTTCTCTTTGTACTGGCTGTAGAGAAACTTCTCTGTGTCTTCAAGGATTTTCTCCTTTCCTTCACTTTTACTTGCACAATTGTTGACATATTTATTTTTTAAGTTTCGTATTTTTTTTTCTTTGGTGTGGTATTTTTAAATTTTTTCTTTATTGAACATTTTTATAAGTCTCTTAAACAATTCGTAATTTAATCATGGCTAAACGTCAAAGGACCATCAAAAATATGTTGCAATCAAACCAAAAGGAAAATGATTTTGCCTTACTTGAAGCATCACAACCAACTACATCTAACAATAATAAAACTTTAAATTCTATTGAATTGGCATCATCATTGTGGAAAGATGCATGGTATACACAATTTGATTGGATTGAATTCAGCACTTCACTAGATAAGGCTTTTTGCAAGACATGTAAAGAAAAAGGTGGTAGATCTGTTTTTGCAAAACAAGGCTCAATAAATATAAAAGTCTCAGCCTTCCAAGATCATGCTAGGTCTGAAGAGCATAGGAGGTTACCTTGGGCCACACAATCTGGTCAAAAAATCATGGACAAGGTCATTATAGAGTCCAATAGAACATGTGATGAAGCCATTCTTGCCCTTTTCAAGGCAGCCTACTTCATTGGTAAAGAAACACTGCCTTTTTGTAAGTTCCCTGGATTATGTAAATTACTTGTATCTTTAAATGCATGCATCACTAAAAAGTTGTATCATGATGAAAAATCATGCTTTGATCTAATTTTTTTAATATCAAGTGTAATTCAAAAAATAATAATTGATAGAATCAAAGATTCCAAATATTTTGGCATTAAGATAGATGAATCTACAGACATTTTTGTCACTAGTCATATGGTTGTTTTTGCTACTTTTATAGAAGGGGGAATGCCTGCATTCATGTGTGTTTTTAGGGTTGATAGAGTGTGTATGTGGAAAAAAAGACTCTACTTTCATGTACGATACTCTAATATCTTCTTTGAAGGAGTGGGGGTTGCATTTCAGCAAGTTTTTAGGCTTTGGATCAGATGGAGCATTTGTGATGGTGGGATCTAGTACTAGAGTTGCAACATAGCTCAAGAACAAGGTAAATCCCCACCTAATTGTTGTACATTGTATTGCTCATAGAACAAATTTGGCCTCTCTAGAAGCAGCTAAAGGAAGTGGATGTTCTTTGTTGTCTAATGAAGTAGATAACCTTATAAATTATGTGGCTGCACACTTTAAAAAGTCTGCAAAGAGAAAATATTCTTTGCAAACTTTGCAAAAAGAATTATTTGACTCTCAAAAAACTTTGAAAAGATTTCATAAAATCTGGTGGTTGTCTAGGTGGCAAGCAATTTTAGCTCTTTGTGACAGTTTGGAAAGTGTTTTGGTATATTTTCATGATACACCAACATCAAAAGATGATGATACTAGTCCCATCTTATTTAATAAGTTAAGGTCTTTCAAAATGATTTATGTCTTACACCTTTTGGTTGATATTATGCATAGTTTGTCTCTCTGCTTTGTAGAGTTTTCCAATACAAATTTGTGGATGTCTCTTGTATTGGGTCTCTAATTAAGACTGAAATTGCACAAATTCAAATGTTATTTGTAGATGATTCTACTGATTTGAATGCTTCCACCTTTAATGAGAGTACTGGTTTTCATGTTCTTCCTGACTTTGGTCCACCTGGAGGCTATATGAGAAGATTGCAATCTGAAATACATGGATCCATGTACCATGGTGTAGAAATCAGCAGAGATAGGACAAAGGCAGATTTGGAAGCTGACATTTCTTTTCAAAAATGTTATGCTCAAAATGTTTGTCTTGCTTTAGAGAGTCGTTTTCCTGATAATGGGATAATAGGGGCTTTCAAAATTTTAAATCCTTCTAATATGCCTACTAAACAAGTAGGTTTATCTAGTTGGGGAGTTTTGGAATTGGATGTACTATGTGGTCATTATGGGCAGGATTTAGAGCTTCAAGGGAAGAAATTTGAAGCTTTGATTAACCCCTCATTGGCAAAGAGGGAATTTTTTGCTTTTAAACTTCAAGCAACCACTGAATGGTTGGAGAAGGGATTTGGTGACTTATGGAATCACATATCTTGGAGCCCTTCACTCCAATTGAAGTATCCTAATTTACTTGTTCTTGCTGAAGTTGCTAGAATTCAATGTGTTAGTACTGCCTCATGTGAAAGGGCTTTTTCTGTCCAAAATGCTATCAAATCTAAGGTGACAAATAATTTAAAAACAAAACATCTTGAAAGTATTATGTGTGTTGCTTTAGAACGTCTAGACAGTGATAGTGCTAATCCAATTTTACTTGAGGCCATTGTTGTATGGAAAAATTCACAAAAATATAGGCATTTGTATTCAAGACCAGAATTATATCTTGTTGGTGTAAGTGAAGGTGAGGCACCAAAAGGTAACATTAGTGTTGGTGATTTTCAATTTTGATTATTATGATGCATTGTGTAGATAGAAGCCCTTCAAAAATATCAAGCCCCATTTCTCTAAAAAATGTGAGCTTTGTATTTTAGTAAGGCTAAGTCTTTGGTCTTCAATTGGTTGAGGAGTTTCCAAGTTCAACTCCTGCCAAAGACATTTCATTTTTGATAAGGCTTTTGCATGTACATGTATAAATTTTGGTTGAAAGAAATTTTGGGTATGAGCTGGTTCAAATGAATTGCCTCAGGAAATTCAACCGAATCATATCCTAAAGAAAAGGAAAAGGAACTAGTTCATGTATAAGATGAAGGGAAAATTAGCTGAACCAAATTCACTACCAAAGGAAAATAACTACTTTCATTAGATGAAAAAAGGTAAGAACCAAATGAATTTAAAGCTTTGGCCGAATATACTCTTCACTAAGGGAGGAGGCTCGAAAGCCGCTCAAGCTCCAAAACCGCTCACCTTCTGAAATGTATATTTCTGGTACACGATGGTTTTTTTTATCTTTACAGTAATGTACAAACAGTGAACATTTGAGGGGGTGGGCGGTTTTGGAGCATGACCTATGCCATATTGACTTCAAAAATTCATAACTAACTCTACAGAGCTCCAAAAAATATGAAACGACTTGGGTTAGATGCCTATTCAAGCTGTCTTTTAAGAAAAATTCACTAGAAAATACTTCAAGATGTTTGACCTGCCCAAAATTCTGTGCCATCCCTCAGATGGTCGGTTTATGGACCTCCTCCCTTAGTCTGCTTTTGGCTTAAATTTTCAAAATATTTCCCGGACGCTGTTTGGGACCCTCAATTGGGGCCTCTGATTGCAAATACCGACAACCGACTTCAGAATTGGAAAAAGAAATTATGTGCCAAAAAATAAAGAATTCCTGCGTTTCCCCCGAGGGAAAGCTTAGGACTGAGCAGAGAATTGAATGGCTGCAGGGAGGCCCTCAGTGAGGCCTAGAGTTGCGGCAGGCAGCGTGAGGGGCAAACTGACAGCACGCCATTGGCTTTCGGTACCGACTCCTGCGCACGTGGGGAAGAGATGGGATACGCTCACACTGAGGTAGAAGCACCTGTAACCGATCATTCAGGAAGGTATTTTAGACATGATTTGCTGGAGCGCAAGGCAAAACAAATTTGAAACAAATTTTTTCAAAGGTGCAAAGATTTAAATGATGGGGATTGCAAAAACTTTGGTAATATAATTTTATCACATGAGTTGAAATCACAATGAATTTTGGAAGGCAAAAAGTGTACTAGACCCATTGTCGATCTGTGGAGTCTTCTAATTTTGATCACAAAAAATTGCTTTTTTACTTATGCCTTTCTACTTTCTTGCACACTACTTTGGGACATGTGCAATGAACTTCAATCTCAACTTTGAAAAAGTGAAAAAAGACATTCTATCCTTGGTTGAAAATACGTCCATCGACAAGTTGGCTATGGGGGTGTTGATTGGCTATAGGTGGTTCTACCTTAATCATGGAATGGGGAGTTAGGTTTTTTTAGGTCTTTCTAAGGTAGAACCACCCATAACCAATCATTTAAGGTATTCAATATGTGATCCAGTGTAGTGGAAGGCAAAACAAATATTTTTAGAGGTGCAATGATAGAAATGATGGAGATTGCAAAAAAATTGAGAATTTTATCACATGAATTGAAATTACTATGAATTTTGAAAGGCAAAAAGTGTGTAAAACCAATAGCCAATGTCTAGACTCTTCTAATTTTGATAATTCAAAAAACTACTTTTTCACTCACTGCTTCCTACTTTCTTGCATACTATTTTGGGATATGTATTGAAAACTTTTAGTTCCAGCTTTGAAAAAGTGAAAAAAAGACATTCCAACCTTGGTTAGAAATATGTAAATCTACAAGTTGGCTTTGGGGTGCTAGTTGATTATGGGACTACTTTAACCCCTAAAAGCCCAAGGGGTTAGGACAAAATACAAACGTGCTATAAAATATAAGAATTACAACTTTTTTGAAGTTAGTATCAAAGAAGATAATGTAAAGCACAACAAGTAGAAAGTATCCATACAGTCAAAGTAAAAAAAATGTTTTTAGATTATTTTTAAATGAATTTTGAAGATATAACTTCAAAAATTCACCAAAAATACAATTTCTATTTTTAGGATTTGAAATTTTTTTTGATTGGTCAAATTTTTGTTTTTTATTGATTTATAGAAAAATGCAAAATATTCAACCTCTAAAAGCCCAAGGGATTAAGACAAAATACAAATGTGTTATAAAATATAAGCTTTACAACTTTTTTGAAGTTAGCATCAAAGAAGATAATGTAAAGCACAAAAATTATAAAGTATACATATGATCAAAATTTAAAAAATATTTATAGATTCTCTTCAAATGAATTTTGAAGATATAACTTCAAAAATTCACCAAAAATACAATTTCTATTTTTATGATTTGAAAATTTTTTTGATTGGTCAAAATTATGTTTTTTATTGACTTGTAAAAAAATAAAAAGTATTTACTAATGAGAGCATCAGTAATTCCCCCAAATAGTAAGTTTTTCAACACTAAGCAATTTTAGACACTTTGTACTATTTCTCCTTTTTTTTGCTATAACTTTTGTGTGACCGTACTGATCTTAGTTTTGAATATCAATGTTGAAAGAAAACCCAATTTTTTCAAAACTGAAAAAAAAAAATTTGAAAAAAGTTTTTTTTTTGCTCGAAAATTCATCCCGAAGTCAGGCAGCGACCAGAAAATGGTCGCTTGAGCGCTTAGGGGTTAAACTATTTAGTGGTTCTCCTATGATCATATGGTTGTAGTGTCTTAGTTTAGTCATTTAACCCTTGAAGGACAAACGGGTGGCTATAAAAATTATACATTTTTTTAAACAAGTGTATTGAAGAACATACTACAAAGGTATCTAATAGGAAGAGGGGCTACAATCTCGCTAGGTAAACCATGTGTTAGGTGCCATAGGTTTCAAACTTGCAACCATGCCATTGGTTTGGGTACCTCTCTACCATCATCTAGTAGTTTAGACCTTTAGGGTCTTCTTAGCTGAAGATTTTATACACTTTGATACCATATGACATCATCTGTTTTGAATAAACCAAATATATTCCTTAGAAGTCAAAATACAATAGAAGATCTTTCGTTTCTACTCCTTATATTAAGGATGAATAGTTGCACTTTTGTCCAACAAAGAAAGATTCTTTGTCATTCATTGACTACAAAATGTCATCATCAATGTTGGTGTTTGAGGGTTGATTTGATTTGACAACAAAACAAACTAATTTGGGGGGGCATTTTCATCTTTTTCTTGTGGTTTGCCAAAACAAACACTTTTATAATGGAAAAATAAAATCATAACTTGGTTCAAATCATTAACTCTTTAAGTTACTTGACTATGTTTTCACCAAAACATTGCAAAACTACCATTTCTAATTCAAATATCAAACTTTAAAAAAAAACATTTTTGTATATATGTATATAAATAATTGTAGGATCTTGTAGTACATTGATTTGCAACAATGCTAATATGTGAGCATGAAAATGTGAACATGTGAGCCTTGAGTGTGTATATATATAAGTAATTATACTACCACCATTGAAGGTGCTTATAACATAAACACCCACAATATAAGATATAATATAAATACACTATAATCATAGAAAGTTTCTTTAATAAAGACAATTATATTATAGGTGTATAGTCTTTTAGGCTCATAGACTCACACTTGTAGGCTCACATAATAGCAACCCTTAATTGATTTGAAAAGATGTGAATTTTTTGTAGAAATTTTCGCAATGTAGATTGCAAGATATTAGTGTTTGAATTGGCGAAAATCTTTTCTTGGGTCTTGTAAAAAATAGAGCACCTACATTTCGCAAGGTCACATTTGTATGAAAAAAATGTCCATATTGGCGGTGCCTCTTTGAATTCATTCTTTAACCCCTCAAAGACTAAGGGAATACAATTAATGTGTCTTCTTCAAATTTTCAATGGCAAATATTCAATAGGGTAAAACAAATCTCAATATTTTGTAAACTAAGATCTTATAGAGTAACAAATTTACATACTTGGCTTGCATTGTTTGATTTTCAAAATTTGAATGTGAGAAGTATTTAAAGTTTCATTTAGGAAATGTAGTCTAATAGAAAAAGGAATCAAATGATAATGTTTTTTCAATGAAAGGGGTAGTAGAGATGAAAAAAATATATTTCCTTGGAGACTTTTAGGCTTTATTTTTTACAAACAAACAAAATTTGAAGAAACTTTTTTCAAATTTTTATTTTTAGAAAATTTAAAAATAAAAGGTTCAATCTAGTGTGATTATGAACACAAAATAATAAGAATGATTCCAATTTTTTTGAAAATGCTACACACAATGTGATAATGATAATGATTGTTAAATTTCAAAAATTTATACATATCTATTTAAGAAAAAAAATTAGGATATAATTTGGTCAATCTTAGTTTTCTAATTTCTACTCCTTTCACTTGAAAAAATATACAAATTTGAGGGAGTTTTTTATTTTCCAAATTTTTAAATAAAAAAATACTACAATTGCTTTAGATTTCAAGGCAAATTTTGTTCAAAGGAGAAAGCATTATTCATCATCTTATTAAGATTTTTCTTCAAAATCTATGTTTTCTGCTTCTTTAGAGGGCATTTGAGGGCAAGAGAGGGCCACTTCAAGGCCATTCCTTTGCATATTCTCTATGTTGTCCAAAAATAGTAAATTCCAGTCCAATGGTTGTCATGTTATGATAAATAATATAACTTCTACAAAAAAAATTTAAAGTATTGAAAATTGAATCGAATGAAGGACTTCAAAGTTCATATTAGAATAAATAATCCATAATTGCTCACAAACTAAAACTCTTCATAACTTCCATATCATTAATCAAAATAGAATGGCTCAAAGCTTTTCAAATACATATAAATCTATTAAATCAATTCCAAATTTTTATTTATGAAAAAAATGATGTTTTTACTCTGCTTGAATTGCCTACTAGTGATAAAAACTACAAATTATACAATAACTTTTAACCATGTAGTTGAAAGGTATGAAAATTATTGCACCTTGAAGATATTTTTTTGTTCCTATGTTGTATGAAAATTTCAAAAGAAAAAAGAGAAAAACTTCATTTGTAATGAGCTACCCAAAAATTTCAACGGTCCTAGTATGTGAGCATGAAAGTGTGAGCATATGAGCCTTGAGCATATATATATAAGTAGGTATCATGCAATCATTGAAGGTATTTATAACATAAATACCTATAATATAGGTATTTATAGCATATATGCACTATTAACATAGAGACATATTGACACTTATGTCATAGGTGTATAGTCTTCTAGGCATATGGGCTTACAATTTTAAGGTCACATAATAGCAATTCTTCCAAAAACTTTATATTGCCAAGAAACATAGCTTGGTCTTTTAGGGGTTAAAGTTGAATGTAATTCATCATTTATATAGGCAATTTGCACATTAATATAGTTGGATAGTAAGTTTTGCTTACATTAATTATTAAAAAATTACCAATTTCTTAAAATAATTCTAGAACTAGAAAATTGAATCTACAGATAAATGTAACAATAGATGGCTTATTGAAAATCCAAAAATTCCATTATCCAATCCATTGAATCAAATATACACCAATGATTGGATCATCTAACATAAAGAATTTTTTTAATGGCATTGTGAAGATTACTCTATTGACATTTAGATAGAATAATGAGTGGAGAGGTCATTTTTATAATGAAATTCAATGTCCTTCATGAGTACTCAAAGAATATGGGATAAAGTTGAAAAGATGCTACAATTTGACTATTCCTTGTCAAAAACACAAGGATTGTATTCAAAGTAAAACTGTAGACCTCATTTGGGCATAATAAAGTAGTTTTTTTTATAAACATTTGAACCAAAAACAGTTGAAAACTCAAGCCAAATTTCTTTTTCAAAACCCTATTTGTCATTTTGAGCCTCCAGAAAAATTTCCTTCCAACTTCTTCTTAAAATCTTTCCATACCTTTTTCTTGAAGACTCTAAAATCTCAAGTAAATTTTTGGAGATGAAATTTAGCTTGATTTTTCCACGTTGACTCAATTCAATTTTTAAAAAATAAAATTATTCTACTATGTTTATATGAGATATGAAATTCTACTTTGAACATAATTCTTGATTTTGATTGAACTATGAGTAGTTGAACTTCTACTAATCCTAATAGGTTGTTTACTTCCTACATCCCTACTTCAATGAAGACTTTGTCTTTTCATCTCTAAACACTTACAATAGATGCAATTGAAGCCATGTGAGATAATTGCTTGATTAGTTTGAATTTAATGCCATACTTTGAATACAACAACCGTATCTAATTGGCAACACCCTTGGGCTACTTAGCTAGGAACTGGTAAACTTATATGGAACAATTAAAATTCACTTTTCCTTTATAGTAAAACGATGAAAAAATATTGTTTTTTTTCATAAAGAGAGCATTTCCTATATTTGTTGTTTTCTATCGAGTTATACAACCCAAAATTTTGGATTAATTCAAGGTAATAATTTCTTGATTTCACTTGGCTAATTTTATACTAGTTTCTATATCTCTCCATTCATTAAGTGATACCAATTTTTTGCAAGCCAGAGCACTTAAAAAGAGACTATCTAAAGTTTTAGAAAAGAAAAAGATTAGTAGCACAACAAGAAAAATGGGTGTTTTAAGTATAGTCCTAGAGATAACATTTTAAGTTTGACCTTTTTAAGAGACTTTAAGTAAGAAATAAGTGTCTTTTTAGTAAAATTATCTACTCTACAAACCACTCTTCTTCAAATTGCCCCCATATTATTAGCTCTAGAGTGGATATGAAGTGAGCCTTAAATGGACCCCTTTAGCCATTGAGAAAGTCAAATTTATTTATTTATTCAAAAATTAGTTATTCCCCTTGGTTCTCTCACATCTCTTACAAGTTGCAAGGGGAAATTTTTTAGAATACCTACAATGACAAATAGGTGTCTACAAAACAAATCTTTGAAAATTCCTAACTAATCCAATAATGCTTGGAAAAATACAAAATGAATTGTCTTACATCTATTTCTATTTCTCTTTTTCTAACTAATGAGTTAAAAATCTTCTTTTTAATGGAAATCCATCAATAAGGCCAATATAATGACTTTTAGAGCAAACTACCTTACAATATATAGTCTAAAGATTAAAGGGCCAAAGAAAATGAATTGTTCTATATGCTACAAAAATGTCATACTGCTTCTTGCTACAAGGCCCTAGTAAATGGTAAAAGTACCTATTTTGAACAACCCCCTCTAATGGCTTTTTAGGTTGATCTATTGCGGACAATACTTGAATGCGTTTTCATTGATAAAGATTTTTTTTGTTTGTACCTTTATATCCACTCATCCCTCTACCTTTCTTGCTTAGGAAAAAGAACCAAAGCTAACTATAACAAGTGTGTAAATGAAACAAGAATTGGTCCAAATAGAAAATCTACATTTTGTATAGAATAAAATATTTATATTTGAATGAGATTTTATATATTTATATTATTTATTTTACATTCTTTGTTATCCTTGTGTTTGCACATATTAAGCTCGATTTCACAATGAATTCCCTACATCCTAAAAGTTGAAATGCTTAAATTATCTATTATATGTACCTTAACCCTTCATTGCCTAAGGGGATAAAAAGTGCCTTCACGTAGATTGGCAATTTGATTCAAAGTGCTATAACTTTTGCATCAAATGATTGAATTCAATAAAATTTCTAAAAAAAGTTGCACATACTAATCTAATTTGTGTGGTAAAAATTTTAGATCAATTTAAGATGTACAGATGTTTTGGGAGCCAATCAAAGTTCATAGGTTCAATTTGAATTCACCAAACTACACTTGATGGCTGCAACTTTGGGGGCTTGTACCTCCTTCATTCAATGTTTGTTTTAATTAAAATTTATTGTGTTATGTTCCTCTAGAAGTCTAGTTATTGTGGTCAAATTTTCATGGCAATCCAAGTTGTTTTGATGTTTTGGAGCAATTCGAAATTTGAAATCCTGACATTTTTTTATTATAGTGAACTTCAACAACTTAATATTTCTTCTTCACATGGTGTCCATTTCTAATAATTTTTCTTGGAAAAAGTTGAACATTCTAGTCTAGTTTGTGTGTCTAAAATTCCATATCAATCCAAGAAATTATGAATGACTACGAAGCACTTTTGTAGAAAGAGGTTCAGTCACAATTGTGTTTTTTTCACCCTTTTTCGCTATTTTTTTGCTATTTCGAGGTCATTTTGCAAACACAATGAGTCAATTGAATGAATTTTTTTTTCACCACTATATTTGATTGTTGATTTTAAGTCACTTTTTAGTTTAAAGTTTTTTCATTCGAGTAGGTTTAGAAATCAAATTTGACCTCCAAATGTGTTTTTAGGAAATTTTTAACATCTTTTTTCAACACTGAAACATTATAATCTTGCAGCTTATGTAGTCAAATGACTCCAAATTTGATCCACATCTTCTACAATATGCACACTACAAGATTGTGTAGTTGATGTTTTGTATCTTTTTGACATGTAGACTTAAAAGGCTTGAAAAGCAAAGATGGTGTTTTTCTTGTTGCACATTATGTTTGAACTTTAGGTGATGAGGGGTTAAGTGTGGTGGTGGCTATTGAGTGCCAACATTGTGTCTTGTCCGTCCCTCCAATGAAATTCCGTTTCATTTGTTTCAAAACAAAAAACAAAAACAAAAAGCCTTAGAGCAGACACGGCCAAGCAACACTATAAGTGTTGTGGACCATTGATCCTCTTTGTCAGAAGAAGATCAATGGCCCACAACACTTATAGTGTTGTTTGGCCGTGTGCCTGTGGGGCTACTCTTAGTCGTGGTCAATCCCAATCCTCAAGCAAGCAGACTGGAAGTTGGCCTTTGATCACGTGATCCTGGCAAGTGGCAATGGTCCACGAGTCCCAGAAAAATGCAATAATGCTCTGTATGTTCGATACCAAGTAATTTACTTTATACGTTACTTTGTACGTTACTTTGTACGTTGCACTGTATGATACTTTGTTAGGATGGGCGTTTCTGAGCTTATTGCTGTAAACGGCTGCAGTGAACTGCCCCCCTCGCTCTGTCAGCCTCTCGGGAAAATACTGAAATTTCCCATTTTTCATGCATGAAAAAATTTGCAAATTCTAAATCCATATTTGCAATCAGAGGCCCCCAATTAGCTTAGTTGGTTGTTAGAGATAAATTTTTCAAGCACAAAATAGGGGGCTTTTTGTTTCACTTGCATCCCTGGAATGACTTGGAGGGGTCAAGCAAGGGAGCCAATTTATCCAAATCTTGTAAATTAATAGGCACAAGAAATTAACTCACTAGCATTGCTAACTCTTTACATTTTCATTGATTTGTGTTTTAAACATCTGTTTCAAGACTTGTTCTTGAAATCATTTTCAAGAGAATAAAGTTAGCTATGAAGTGATGTATTTAAATTTAGAAAAAGATTCACTAATGAATTTATAAAAAAATTCAACGCTTAGTAGTCTAGGGTAAAGAGTCAAAGTATCATCGAATAGGATATTCTAATGAGGTGGAGGCATGTGTTTTATACCTCTTCTTGGTCTATGTCTAGTGACAACCACAAAAATATACATCTTACACGTGTCTTTCACGGGGCTTGGCTTTCAATTTGTTTTCTTATTCTCTATTCTCTCTTGTCTTCTTTCACTCGATCATATTGATCTTGAATTGTGGCCCTAGATATGTGACAAATCTTTCATTTATATCATAGTTTTAAAATTTTAACAATAAAGTGGTCTTTACAAATAGCCCCTTTTTTAAAATTGTTTAAGGTCTTTAAAATACAAGACTTATTTCCATGCTCAAGAAATTTAGTTACTTAGAAATGAGCATAGGATGGCAACTTTCTCAAATGTTGTATGACCTTCAAAACCAATTAGGGTTCAATTTCAGTTATGCCAAAACATTGCTTTTTTTCAAGTACCTTTTACTTTATGTTATAATCTTGCAATCTATGATTTGGATAGAAACCAAACTTTGTAGAGATGACAAGGACTTGACTTTCTATAAGATCTTACAATTCATTTTTCTTGAAAATGATTCTTTGCACTTAAAATTAAGATCCAAAACACTTTGAAAATGACATAAAATTTAAAGGGTAAAAAATGTTCAAATAATTAAAAGATTCTATTATATTTTCAATAAATACATTTATTAAAGTACCTCATCTATCCATCCATCCATGGCATTGTTAACCAATGTTAGGGCAGCCCTTATGCTTCCAATAGAAAATGAGAGCTTCCTAGTGTTAAAACTTTCACAAGTTATAATTGAATTACAAATAAATTAAAGTTAAAAAACACTCAAATTCCCTATGGAAGGTTTCTATTATGTGAACCTAAAAGGTGTGAGCATACGTACCTAAAAGACTATATACCTATGGTATAAGTGTCTTTATTAAACAAATCTTCTATGGTTATAGTGTATTTATATTCTAAATTCTTATATCATAGGTGTTTATATTAAAAGCACTTACAATGGTTCTAGTATATCATCTTACACATATGTTCAAGGCTCAAATGTTCACACACTATCATTGTTGCCCCACTTCTCTACCTAAGGTAAAAGGCTTGAACTTTGATTAAGCATTAAAAGCAAACATGACTCAGAGGTACATTTTCCTTTCTTCAATGTATCAAATGTGCACATCTTAGGAGGGGGTCGCTTTTGATGACCACAAATGACCACTCTTTTCCAACTTCAAAAATTTGTAACTGATTCTACAAAGCTCCAAAAAATATGAAACAACTTCATGTCTATTCCACTTGTCTCTCAAGGAAAATTTACCAAAAAAAATACTTCAAGGTGTTTTACTTCTCCAAAATTTAGTTCCAATCTTTAGATGGTTGGTTTATGGACCTCCTACCATACTTTTATCAAGTCCAATGCTATACTACTACTTTGCATGAACCTATTCAATTGACCACTCAATAAGGTAGTCTGCTCAAAAAGCGACCACTTAAGCCTACCTAACTCATCATGGATAGAAGTACATATTTCAAATAACATGTCACTCATTCCTAGATAGAAATCGCATTTAGAACAAAGTCACTTTTAGAAGACCTTACAATAGGACTTCTCTTACAATATAACTCAAATTTAGAGAGGTTAGAGACTCTCTTACAACATAAGTTTAGAGAGGTTTATTGACGAACAGAAGGTTTGCGCTACATAGGAAGTTGCCTCAAGCAGACACGTGCCAATAGTAGGGTCAATTCCGCCAGGCAATGAACCAGGGCTTAATCTCCCCTGGCCGTGTCCGTGACTGGGCCTTCAACAGCGTAATAAATAATCCGAATATTTTTCGTTCCCACGGTTTCTGCCATTGATTTCTACTGATCTACTCTCGACACAAATTCTCAGGACAATGTATGAGTGCCCTCGTACAGTACTGTAAAGTTGCAGCACGCATTCGCAATCTACCTTTGAACTGGTCAGTCTTGTTGTGTCTGCAACAGTGCAACTACGTTACCGTACTTGCAAAGCTTCGAAGTTTCTGTGAAGTTTCCAAGTTTCGATGGTGCAGATCTTGGTAGTGCAGCTAGCTTCGCACTTAATCTCTCAAGACTCAGATCGATTCAAGCAGGGGAATGCCTGTAGTTTAACTGATGCAGAGGTTCGCGATACTTGCTCTTTGCTTGCAGTTTCAGGTGCTGAGCCTGATGTTGGAATTGGCTAAAACTTGGTGCAAGAGACAGAATCTGGTGTAGATCGAGGGCGGCAAGGTCGCAGAATAGAATAATTGGGGCTGGGGTGGGGTGTCAATAGTACATCGATCGATAGCTGGCTGGCAATTAGTATGCAACTTGATACCGGTGATCTTCTCCTCCACTCACTGGATGAGTCGGACGATCTCCCCTTAGACTTTGGCTATGGCGGATGGGAGCTCTTCTGGCATAATCCCGGGACGAGGGGATCCGAGTTTACGTCGTCTGCTTCCAATCTGTTGGTAAGATTCCCACTCTCGATCTCGATGCGCTTAGTGAACTTCAGAACATTAACTTGTTTCATTCGGAAGCTAGCTTAGCCCCTGTGTGAAGTGTAGGCTGCAATTGGTGACAAGATTGCGCCATTTAGACTCGCACTGAGCATGTAATCTAAGTTAGATTCACATTTGAGTTGCCTCCTGGACTCCCCTGCTGCTTTTGATTCCTCCTGCAGCTTTATTTCCCAGAGTGAATCGAGTAAGCGAACTATTACCGTGAGGATATATAGCCCTGGCTTTGGACCCAGTTGCTGATAGGTAGGGTAGAGGATACTGATTGCGAGAGCCAAACCTGTTGTGATCAAATTTTTATCCCTGTAAGTTCCATTTCAAAGTGGGAGGGTGTTAGAACTTCACTAAAAGTGCTAGAAGAGAATCCCATTTCTTTTCAAACATCGGTGGTCATAAACATTCGGCCAATTCATGTTTAATCTGCACTTGCTTTGAGTATGTCCAATCTAGTGTACGAATAGATGAGTTGCTCTCGGAAGCAGGGATGAACTTAGTACGATTCGAAATTAGATTCGTGATGCGTTTAGTATCCTCTACCTTGCATTGTAAACTTCGATTCCATTCTCTTGACTAAGACCAAATTCGACTGTTTTTCTCTCCGTGCAGACTCGCTTCAGTTAAAACTATCCTCTCCATACTGGCTTGGTTTCTCAGTAAACTACAGCTCTCTACCTTGGCGAAGATCAAACCTCACGGGCTTGGAGCCCCTCACCAAAGCCATTTCTGATGCGTTCCACTGCAATCCGATTTTAGTGTAAGAATTGAGATCCCAAGTCGGGAAGAAGGCCACAATGGCCATGGTCATTGTGCTCCTCGTGCTCTGTTGTGCCTCATTCTTCCCTTCCGTCAACGGCATATTCACCATCCCCACTACCTTAACCCCCGCCAACATCAACTGCTTAGACTCCTTCCAATGTGAATTTTTCCCTGCCAATCAAACGATCGCCATCATCAACATCACAGACCCGAAGCAAGCCACTTCAGGAGTCGTCTACTACACCACTCCTGTCCGCATGAAAGACCCCTCCACCAACACCGTCGCCTCCTTCAATACCAGCTTCACCTTCCGAGAAGAGCCCATGAATTACAGCTCCTCAGTGAATGCCTCAGACGAGTACTTCAAAAGAGGGGATGGCTTCACGTTCATGTTTTCAAATTCCAGTATATGGAGAGGGGATCCAGCGGGTCGATTCGGCATCTTCACTCTCATCCCGGAGAGCACCCCCAAAGTGGTAGCCATTGAGTTTGATAGCTGGACTAGTGAAGACACGGATCCGAAGCTGCTGCAAGAAGAGCATGTGGGATTAGATGTTCGAAGTGCGATCTCGGTCGACACTTGCTTCTCGTATGTGAAGAACAAGACAGGGATCACGTTCTGGCACAGGGATGTTTTGCATGCGTGGATTGAGTATGATGGGGCAACAAGGAATTTGCAGGTGAGACTGGCGAATACTTCTTCAAGGCCGAGTGTGCCGCTGATCAACTGCACTTACGATTTGAGTGGTGCTGTGGATGAGAAGATGTGGATGGGATTCTCGGGTGCACATGGGGATGCGTGGTCGGTGTATTATATCTCGAATTGGACGTTTACGAGCTTTGGGATTGCAAGCGAATTTGCAGCAGCGTCGTCGAAGGTGAGCGTGGAGCTCATCGCAGGGGCTGTCTCTGGTGGGATTTTGTTTGCGATTTTCGCCGTTGCTGTTGGGGTTTGTGTGCATGTCAGTCGGAAGAAGAAGAAGAAGCGTGACCGTGAGGAATGCTGGGAGAATAGCGAGATGATTGAAATGGCGGGCATGCCTGAGTTCATCAGCTACAAGCACCTCAGTATGGCCACACAACAGTTCAGCGACCAGTTCAAACTCGGAGAAGGCGGATTCGGGAGTGTGCACAAAGGCGTATTACCCAAGACGGGCACTGAAGTCGCCGTAAAAAAAATAAGCAACGACTCTCGACAAGGCGAGCGGGAGTTTCTGGCTGAGGTGAAGATCATCAGCCAGTTGCGGCACCGCAATATAGTGGAGCTCATGGGATTCTGCAGAGACAGAGGCAAGTTCTTGCTGGTGTATGAGCTTTTGCCGAGAGGTTCTCTGGATCAAGCTTTGTTCAAACCCAAAACCCCGGATGAAGTTCTTTCATGGAGTCAGAGGTGGAAAATTGTGTCTGGTACTGCTGCAGCTCTTCACTACCTTCATGAAGGATGGCGGCAACAGGTGATCCACCGAGACGTGAAGTCGAGTAACATCATGTTGGACGATGAGTACAATCCAAAACTTGGAGATTTTGGACTTGCACGTCTCGTGGACCATGAGAAGCGCGCAGCAACCACACTGGTGGCTGGAACGTATGGATACATCGCTCCAGAAGCTGCTGGTGGGAAATTCACGGACAAAACGGATGTGTATGCATTTGGAGCTGTGGCATTGGAACTCGCCTGTGGAAGAAAAGCGTACAAGCCGAATGTGGAGAACGAGGAAGATTTGGTGCTGGTGGACATGGTGTGGAGACGGTTGAAATATGACCAGCTTCTCACTGTTGCGGATCCCTTGTTGAATGCTAATTTCGATTGTAAGCAAATGGGTGTTGTTTTGAAATTAGGGTTGCTGTGCTCGCATCCGGATCCTGCGTGTCGACCTTCGATGCGGCAGGTTGTGCAGGTATTGGCTGGGGATGCGGAGGTGCCTGTGGTCCCGGAGTCGCGGCCTGATGCTTCAGCTATCTTAAGGCAAAACATTCCACATTTTTCGATTGATGATCTCTTGAGCTCCAGATCTGGGACGCAGAACTCTAGTGGCAAGGAGATTGAAATAGCACTGCATCCCAGGTGACAAATGTGCTGCGGGAGTTGTCACACCTTCTGTGAGAATGAAATTCTGTGATGAATGAGAACAGGTGGAGTGAAAAGAGGTGCCAATAGGGACAGAGTTCTTCTCCATGGGGTGTGACTCCTGATTTTAGTCTGTGAAGAATAAGAATGGACATTACCTGCTTCTCCATAATTTCTCAATCTTCATGTCTATTCTTCACCTTCAAAGGAGAAAGAAAAAACATTTCAATTTTTTATGAGAATGCACCCTCTACAATTGAAGGAGCCAATGCTACATCGTCATTCCTTAAGGATTTGGAATAAAAAGATGTAATGGCCAAGTTCTTTGTAAAATATGTGAAGACCTCATATACTTGAGGCACCGAGTTTGCAACAAAGATTCATGCAATAAGTGGTAGTTTGATTGGATCCCCAACTACAAAGATTAATGGTTGGACTATACATTGCAAGTTTAATTGCAATCACCAAACTCTTGAAATATACCAAAAATCAACTCAAGAACATCCAACTATAGGACAATTGTATCATTGTGTACTACAAAATGAAAATAATTTCAGCATTTGAAAAGATGACATCAAACATAAGGCTATTGATAGATAGGTTGTTGTAAGCCTATAAATTCATGTTCCAATATTCTACCTTGATATCTCTAGCTTGCATTTTGAGTAGCAATGTACAAAATGCTTCTTCCCATTCGCTAAAAATAGTCTATCTTCATATCTATGGCTAGCCCATTTTTAGCAAACAAACTAAACTTCCACATTCAACATCAATATCTTTAGTAAAATGCAAGCCCTCTTTCTAATTGGTGCCAATAAAGACCTTTAAAGAAAACTTAGAAATTGGTGGATCACAATGTAGAACTCGTAATAGTACCTGGAACAATGAGACAACCTATTTGATCCAACCATTCATGTTCTCGACCAAAAATACCTACAATCCTACCATAATCACTCTTGAACTTGGTTTCACCAACCCCAGTCCCATTCTCCCTCCCAAATGGACCATAAGTCTCCTTGTTTGTATGAAATGTTAAGGATTGTACAACTGTGAGACTTGGTAAATTTTTTGATGTGCCATAGGATCCTTCAATTTGCACAAGGTACTCAGAAGGCCTATCAATGTCAATCTGCACAAATTGTGGCAAAGAACAACATCAAAATCAAACTAACTCAAACAATATGCAAATCCATTCAATAACTAAGATCACTTCACAACCAAAAGTTAATTAATAAGATCAAGTCTCCTCTAGAAAAATAATGATGTCATAGAATTCAATCATTGCAAAAAAAGTCCCTTCTAGTGCACATGGATTTTGAAAATGAGAAAACTATCACTTGTCACCCTACTCTACTCCATTCTTTTTGTAAGACTTTCTTTTCATGATGTAATATTCTTACACCCACCAAAACAATTCCCTTTTGTTTAATTCAAGACATAAACCTCTACATCATGAGAAGGGAACAAGGAAACTCTTGAACTTGGTGGTTCACAACAATAATGCAAGTAAACTAGTTCACCTACAATAGCAACACGAAAGGGATCATTGTAGAAGGTTCTAATGTGTTACGGAAATCCTACTATAGGAGTCATTGATTTGGACCTCTTCAGTAAGCATGCTTGCGTTGCGAGGTTAACTTACCGTTGCAAATGCAGTACCATAAGCTTTTCTACCGTGCCCAACAACGAAAGATTTTCCATTGACGTCGTACTCCAGCTCCATATACCAGATGTTCGTTGGTCCCTTATCAAAATGCAGCAATATCCGTTTGAGGAATGTGAACATTCCATCAAAAAACATCCGTCCATCCTTGTCAGGTCGACCCCAAGGCCCTTGAACCTGGTGGTTTGATTTCGAGTTTCCAAACATCCAATGAAATTGAATTAGATCTTAAATTTGACGAAAATTGCAATGCCACGCTATCGTCCAAAGTGCTGTCCAAATTTGACGAATTAGACTACGTGGGTGCTATGAGGAAGGGATTAATTCAATGTTGTAACACTATGAATACACACCCAAAAAAACTGCAGGAGTTCTATTGTTTTGTGTTCTCTTGATTATGATACTCATATTTCACTTGCCATGACTTCATGATAGATATCATCGGCACAAACTCTGACATGATCCAGACAAACATTGCTTCACGAAAACAAAAAATCTCACCTTCACTGATTTGAGGTCCAAGTTGAAGTCGTCAAGACTGATGTCCTTTTTGAAGTTGTGACCTGCCAATTTCAGTCGGGATCATTAGAAAAATTTAGAGCTCACTGAAAAACTACCTGATAACAGAGTCAAACATGCTCGTTCACAGAATAAATAAGCCAACTTGATAATCACATTCGACCACATAAGTACTATCATTCTATTAGGAGGGTCATCACGAACAACTCTACCAAGCTTGGTAAACAGCCACCCAGAATCTCATATTCATTGAAATGGCAGATGAATTACACTGACACTTGATGCAGTTTCGGTCCTCCCACTAAAACCTCAAACCCCAGATCTGAACAAGCCTTAGTTTAGTTTATAAGAGTTGTAGGCACCTGAATGTCACAATGTTGCAGCTCAGGTGAAACATGCCATTTTATCAAATTCTGTATAACCATGCACTTCAAAGATTGTATGCTCAACAAGAATGGGAATACCTTGTAAGAGAAGCCCTTTGATAAACCGAAGCTCCGTGCAAATTGCAGCAAACTCAGGGCGCAGCTGAGGATCCCCATTCCAGCATTCTTGAATCAGAGCAGCCAGTCGTCCAGGAATTTCGTTAGGCAGAGATGGCCTCAGCCCCGCCCTGACACGAAGAAGAATCTGCGCATACGGAACCCCTGCAAATGGTTCTTTCCCAGACAAGATTTCATAGCAAATAATCGCGAAGCTGTAAACATCCAGCTTCTTCGGGTGGAAGCGATCCGAGGGAGGTTCGTCAAACGGCCTGGAATTCGGCGTCTCCGGTGCCATCCACTTCGTCGTCCCCACGTCCGAGGTCTGATTGTTCCTGTTAGTACTGTCGTTTTTCACCTTCGACAGACCAAAGTCGGCGATCTTGACAGTCAGGGAAGCCTTTTCCGTCACTGGGTTCCCCTGAAACTCTGGATCCACAAATTGGACAAGAATGTTGCCCGACTTGAGGTCCCGGTGCACCAGATTCATGCCGTGAAGGTACTTCACGCCTTCGGCGATTTGGAGCATGAGGTCGACCGCTTGCAGTATAGAGAACGGCGACTCGGTGAAACCCTTGAGGTAGTCGTACAAACTCATGTACATAAGCTCCATGATGATGGACATATCCCGGGCGTTGCGGGAGCAACACACAACGCGGATGACGTTAGGGTGGCTTAACCCTATAACAGCAGCGATCTCGTTCTGGAAATCTTGGTCGCGGCTTGTATTGTAGAATACTTTCTGCGCAAACTTTTGACCTAACCATTCCGTCTCTCGCACCTTCGCGAAGCTGCCCTTGCCAATATTGTGACCTTTGGGAAAATTCTCTGGCGCTACCCACAGAAAGCGACGCCGCAACTCCGCGGCGTCACCTCGATCCAGCTCTTGATCTTCGGCATCCATCTTCGCGAGAAGCTTTGCTGCGAGACAAGTTTGCTCCGACGACGAAGCGCCCAAGGCTGGTCGACATACTTTTGAATCACGGCAATCGTGGGCGTTCGTGAGAAGCGCTCGTAATGATTCCCGATCCTGCTTCGCTGCTGCTGACAGAAGGAACCTGTCTGTACGCCTTAACCCTCCTTCGCATCGCTCTCTCATCGCCGAAGCCTCCTCTGTGGAACCGTCCAAGAGGCTACACAGCATCCATGTGTACCACTCCAACTCAAACAGCAGCCTCGCAAAGGTTTCTTTCAAGTTGCCTCGCGTGACTTCGACTTGCAGCCAGTTGTCCTCGCAGCAGCAGCAGTCTTTGGTGAGAATCTCCGCTTCTTTCAGCACGCGGTGAAGCTCTGTCGCTGCGGGAGACCAATCGGGAGGACGACTACTGTTTCGCTCGGGCTTTTCCGTCAGGAAACGCTCTTGCCCCCGGACAATTCTCTCCAAGTCTTCAACAAGGGCTAACGTCTCTGAGGCTTTCCTGGCGAGAAGCGCACACTGGCGAGGGTTGATGCGATGTGATGAAAATTCGCCGGCGCCACCGCTGCTGTTATGGAGAACAGCTTTGGCGGAGGTGCAAAGTACATCGAACGTGATGGGCATGACGGGAGGATGCAAAAGCTCTTTGAAAACGGTCGAAATCCTATGGATCGCTGGCTCCATTTCAGACCCCAAAACACTTACAACATGTCTCCACATGGAACCAGGGAATACACCTAATCGACTTCAAGTGTGCCCACATCTTCACACACGTACAAAAAAGGAATTGAATTGATGAAAAAATCAATAGTTACGTTATGGTACTGTCAATCTCCGACTCTTAAGAATAAGGGTCGGCACCCTAAACCCTGAACTCTTCACTCTGTTCTGCTTAGGAGTGGTAACTTATAACTCTGATCTAAAACGGCCACAACCTTCGATCCCGTGATTTGAAATCTATCCATGTTCGAAGCTTGACCGAGACGCACCCACAGCTAGTATTGTCTCATTCTACAGAGAACATCGATCGGCAAGTGCAACAAGTGTGCAAACCCAGGTAATTGATGCCAAAGCGCAGCTGACAGCAATCTGCCAAACGAGAAGCGAGATTGCTGTCAATACGAGTAGTCGCGGCTCTTCCGAGCACCGGATTGTTGTGAAGTTGGAGAAATCAGCGAGGCAAAAGTGGAGCCAATCGTCAGCCGTTCCGCGTAAAGGAGCTGTGCACCCCTTTCTGCTATTCGCAGCGATTCTGCAGGAATTTCTGACTCGCAAAGCTGGGGGAGCTCCTATACTTGCACCAGGCCGTGAGAAATTTTTCGAAAACGCCGTTTCTTCGGCCGCAGAGGAGAAGAAACGGCACTCCGATTTCTCGGAGAATTTCACGTCCGCGTTTCGATACCAGTGCACCACGTACTCATTCTCACGGAATGCAGAGGACTTCGAAAGTGTGCTGTGATATCGATCGCGAACTCCGAATACAATCGAAATGTACAAGGCTTCCACCATCACGGTGGATCTTCCTTACTGGGGATTTCACTGTAACATAATTTCATAATTTCACTGGCAACTTGGGCTTTTTGGGGGGCGAAATTTTGCAAGATCTGTCAGAATTTAACAAATCAGCAGTCATCCCTCTCAAAAGAAGCTTGTGGAACAAGGCCAGTAGGGGACACTGGTAAAAAAAAAGCCTTATCTGGCAAGTCTCCCGCAAGCTGCATTATTTGCCCACTTGTCAATTCTTCCTTAATTTAAGCGCCCAGAGCAAAATCGTTGAATTTGAGACCTTTCTCAACTCATTCCAACCAAATTGTCTCCTAAATTGAGATCCACATGCTTTAACCGTACTCGTTGGTAGTACAAACAAGTCTTGAGGTGTGGGGAACAAGATATGTCCTTTGACCGTACTATTGAAAAGATTATAATAGTCAAGCATGGAATTTTTTTGAAAAGGAGAGGCCATATTTGAGGTGCTTGGGTGCTCAGGGGTTAAGGTGAGAGTGATAGGTGTCTTATATTGATCATGGGTGGTAAAAATGAGATTCTAATAATGTATAGGAGAGAAGCTTCGAATGTACTTTTTCCTCATTTTCAAGGTTGGAACTAATGAAGTCATGATACATATCCCAAAGTGTCATAAAGTATGCCGGAAGAGTACCAATAAGGAAAGTAGTCTCTTGAATGATCGGAATTAGAAGAGTGTAGACATTGGCTATGGTTCAAAGTACTTTTTGGCTTTCAAAAATCATAGTAATTTCAATTTTGGGAATAAAATTATGAAAAATTTGCAATCCTAAATATATTTCCTATCTTTCTATATGGAAAAAATGTATATAGCTTCATACTCCTCATGATGTGTTCCAAAATTGCTTAAGTGATAGGGTATCGGTGGTTCTACCTTACAACTATCTAGTAGGAGGCTGTGAAATGGATACCCTAAACCCTTTTACTTGATTGTGGAAAAATG
Organism: Thuidium tamariscinum; assembly: GCA_947034885.2. Classification (NCBI taxonomy): domain Eukaryota; kingdom Viridiplantae; phylum Streptophyta; class Bryopsida; order Hypnales; family Thuidiaceae; genus Thuidium; species Thuidium tamariscinum. Next base: position 33,705,012 of record OX344751.2, on the reverse strand, counting down.
GGCTCTTAATTACATCAAAGCATGATAAGATTTGGTTTATACTTCTTCAATGGATGGTTTAAAAGCCACAATGGGTTCTTTCTTAACTAAGTGGATAGGTGTCTACTAATTTTATTCAAAAAAAGAATTGGTGGTCCAACTACCTTCTTACAAATGTTTAAAAATCTAAAATAATGATTGATTTAAGCATTCATTTTAGTTTTAGAAAGGATTGCATTTAGAAATCATTTCTATTACTTTTTACATGTTGCAATGTTATGATAGTTTTTGAACAAAACCATTTTTTTTAAACTAAGCATGTGTAGGTTTCCAAGGCCTATGAATCACAAATAGGGCCCTATGCCAAATTTCATTTGAAAATTCATAAGTAATTCATAAATGCTTTGAAAATTATGAAACAACTTGTGTTCAATTCCTCACTTTATTACTCTTTTACTGAAAAATGAGAAAAAAATATTACCATCTAAAAAAATATATGATAAAGGTGGATCAGCCTTTAAATGAGTGGTTTTTGAGCTTCTTATCTAAGTCAACTCTAAAAGCGACTATTTCCTAAATGTGACCCTTATCTAGGAACAAATTACAAGTTGTTTGAAATATGTATTACTGTCAATGATGAGTTAGGTAGGCTTGAACGGTCGCTTTATGAATAAACTACCTTATACAAAATATTGAAATTAGGTTGTCCCACTTGCCAAAGGAGCATAACATTTGGTAGCCAATGTTGCCTTTCAATGCATGTAGAGTTCATCTATAAATCCGTCTATGTTTTCATACTAGGTAGAGAAAAAATTTAGATGGGTATAGTTTTTTTTTATGATAAAGAGCTCTAACAAACTCAATGTCCATCATGTTCAATTGTGATGAGCCTACGAAACTAAAAAGAGAAAATGAAGAATATGGTAGATTATGTCAGTCAATTCTTAGAGCATCCCCACGCCTTAGAGGACAACCTGGCCTGGCCAGGGTGTGAATGGAAGCTAGCCGACTATTATGGAAGGAGGGTACCCTACAGCTCAGCTCAACAAAAGAAATAGGAAAGGGGACCAATACGGCCTCCAAGGAGAAACATGACATAAGGATGAGGTGGCTAGGTCCTTTTGCTTGTTGTCATAATGAGAAAGCCCTCCCATAGGTGAATTGTTTCTCAAAAGTTGTGCAAAATCACATACCGAATCAAGCCGAGTACACTCTATTTTCCGGTTTGCTTGGCAAATATGGCTATAGTTGGCCATTTGTTGAGCCTTATTTTGCGCGGGGGCAGTAAACTTGGATAGGCCTAGCCAAATGCCCAATTTGTGCCATTGGCCGTGTTGGCGTTGGGATGCTCTTATAATTTAGCCAACATATGTGGATTAGTTGCATGGTTTGCTTTGAATGAATATTTTATTTTCTTGAAAAATGAAATGGAATGATTGATAGAGGACTGACACATGCCATATAAGTTTTCATCAACAACTACAATATATGATGCTTACGCAACAATCCATTCAGTAATGTCAAGTTACTTTATTGACTTAGTCCATAATGCTCTTCAATTACTACCAAAAATGTATTTGAATGATGATTCAATCACTACACTTCATTGTTAACCCCTAAAGGACCAAAGTGTGTTTTTTGGCAACATAGAAATTTTAGGTAGGTATGTGGGACTAAAGATTTTCATGTTTGGGGATAAAAGTATAATAGAAGGTGTAGATAAAGAATATTTTTAAAGCCCAACAATTTTCATGACTTTTGACTGCATGGTTAAAAAATTATCACATAATATGTTGTTTCTTTGTCAAATTGGGCAATTCGAGCAAATAAAAAAAAATCATTTTTTTTGGAAACAAACAAATTGAAATTGATTTCATAGATTTATATATACATGGAAAGCTTTGAATCATTCCATTTGGATTAATGAGTCAAAAGTTATGAAGAGTTTTAGTTTGTGGATATTTAAAGATTCTCTACTCTAAAATAATCTTTGAAGTCCTTTATTTTACTCAAATTTCAATATTTTGGAAAAAATAAAAACATTGGATGTAGATTGTTTACAACAACATTTGAACCATTGGAATTCAAGGCAAGCTTCAATTTCACAAATAAATTCTTAACACTTTAGCACTATAAGAAACTCGCATTTTCTGTGTCGTCAAAACAAAAACACTTTATGTTTTTAAAAACACGTCATGTTTTTAAAAACGCGACAGCGCTTGCAGGTTTTTATTAGATGTCACTGGAAACATTGCATGTTTTTTGTGCAACGTGGATATGTCCATTGAGACAGGGATGTTTTTTTGGACATCACATAGAACATAATAAGATTTTTTCAAACATCCAAAAAAACATAGATGGCCACGTCAGCAAAGAGTTCATTCTAATTTTTTTTAAATTAATTAAAAAATTTATGGTCTGTAGTAAAAAATTGACCACAAGTGAAAAATTTAGAGAAAGGGCAACCACATGACATGTTTTGCAAAAAAAAGGGAATGGATGGATGATTTGGATGCATAATATGGATGAAAACAAGTGGTCTTTATACTAGTCCAGTGGTGGGAGGAGAGACAATCGATATGGGATATACAAAAATAACATTGAGATGTTCAAGAAAACATCTTGATGTTTGAAATGACGTGACATGCCTCAAATGACATCAACATATTCAATTGTCAAGTTGCCATTTCTCAAATCCCATATCTTTTGTCTCACCTAAGGCTGAGAAAGGATATAAGTATAGGCTTTTCCTCCTTCATTTTCATTAACTTTAAATGAAGTAATCTTTTCATTTCACCATCAAAAATTCTCAAAAAGGTAAGTGGTAAGTTTTTTAATTTTTTTAATTTAATTAAAAATAAAATTAAAAAAATTTTATTTTTTATTTTAATATTATTTATTTTCTGACTTGGAATTGTAGATATAGTGTACTAACTGACATTTAATTTGACGTCTTAAAAAACACCATTACAATTTTCAAGTGACCCAAAAGTGTACTGACAAAGCATACCACATCAGTATAATTTAGAGTCCACGTTAGCATAATTTGGGATCCACGTCAGCATATTTTGGGATTCACGTCAACATAATTTAGAAGCCCATGTCAGCATAATTCGGGGGTCCACGTCACAAAAAACATAGATGAGGCAATGGATGAAAAAAAATCATAGGTGGCATTTCCCGCCAAAAAGTTGCTGATGTGGACCTTTCTACACTGCCAAATGGTACTATTTGGATCCCTCAAATTAACCTGTCTTGAAGGATGTCAAAAAAAAAAGAACGTGTTTTCCGTTTTTTCCACCATGTTTTTTGCTTGTCTATTTTGACGGATTTTAGGTGACATCGTGTTTGACACAAAATCGCGTTTTTTTTGACGTCCCAAAATTCGTTGTTTTCTTATAGTGTAGTATTTTAAATCATTATCTATTTCTTTCTATTTACTATTTAATTTGTACATGTTATACAAATCCAAATGATTTGAAAATTTTCAAGCATGTAACCAACTTGAATTGAAGAATGAATCCAAAGAGTTACAACCATATTGGACATTTTTTCATACAAATGTGGCCTTTTGAAGTGCAATTGCATGGATTTTTGTAGTAACAAAAAAGAATTTTTGTAACTTCAAATACTAATATCTTACAATCTACATGGCGGAAATTTCTGAAATTTTTTCTACATGTTTTCAAACTAGTGTATTAAAAAGATCCTACAATTTTGTTATTCCAAAAATGTTTTTTTTCTAAAATTTGGTAGCTGTCCTAGAACAATGACAGTTTGGGAGTGATTTTGGTGGAAACATAGTTGCAGTCCTTTAAGAGTTAACCAAGTAGGTGCATTATTATTGCAAACTTGCAAATCTATTCTATTTCTTGATCTTTAATTCTGCCTACAACCTATCCACCCAACTCTTAATACCGTGCCTGGGCTATGTGTCCATTCTATCAATACTTACTAATTTGGTATTAAATATTCTACACCATTCTATTCAAAGAATGGAAGGATGTGGAATATTCTACATCATTCTATTGGAAAGTAGGCAAAAGCAACAGATGTTATGAAGGGGTTGAATTTAGCTTTTATCCCGGGGAGATCACTCTTTGTAATTTTAGGTATATACTTGAGTTAATAAGGTATTTGACATGGGGCTATTTACCTTCATTATATTAATTAGGATGATTGTATTTTTATATAAACATATCAAGGGCATATTTTTTATATCCTATGATTTTTTATAAATTTAGTCTTATGATTTTTATAGTTGGACTATCTTACATACAAAACTTACATGTCTAATTTTTTCAAACCTATATACAATACACACTATAAAACTAGTGTCTTACATGTAAACTTTTCTTTTTATATATGCACTACTTGTATTGTAGTACAATTTCAAATGACAAATACAGATGTGAAATGCAACATTAGTTTTAAATATTTATAAATTCTATACCATGTATTCTAAACAACCCCATATATAGTGAATAACAAACAACATCATAAATATATTAAACATAATTATGATGCTGAAACTAAGAAAAACATCAATCCTAGCAATATAACATCAACAACATGAGAAATTGACACTCTAAAAACAATGTAGATTAACACAAGAATGTGACTTCTATTGTAACTTAAAGACCATATATTCTATCTATACATATGCATTTGCAATGGTTTTGAGTTTAGAATTAAAAAAAAGACTATCTATATAAGACTAGTAAAAAGAAGATGATTCAAAATATTTTACAAGCATATGTACAAGTAATTGAAGTAAATCTAGAGTTTATAGTGTCAAAGCATGGAAAAGATTCTATGCAATTATTGTAGATCAATAGTTGTTGTACATAAGTAGTTTCACCAAAAATAGCACTTCCAATCCATACTACACCTTTGATGTTGCCTGTAGTAGCACCAATAAGCAATAACCCATTTCTTTTCTAAAATAAACTATCCATCAAGCTTCATTAAGTTGCCATTGCCTTCATACCTAAGTAAAGTGACTACCTATAATCTGTACATTGGTAATCATAACATTACAACCAGCACATGTAGACAACAAACTAGCTACATGTTCATTCATTACACTTTTCTTGCTTAATTTTAGTAATATTGTAAACACTAAACTCTATAAACAATGACCATCCTAGAACTCTAAATTGAAATTTTTGTTAATTACATGATAACTTACATTAAAACCGTAGCTTAACAAAAATTTATATCCAAAACTACACACCTATTGTAGACACAACATTCCATAATGTTTACTTTAAAACTTTAACTCCAATTATTGAGTATGACAAAATAATTAATAACATAATAATTAAACAAAATAGGAATTACAAATTCTCCAATTTTTAACTTACTTTATACTTGTGATTCTTTCATCCATTCTCAAGAATCATACTTTAAACAAAAATATTATATGTTAACCTTAAAGATACAAAATGAAAATGCACTTTACAAAATTCATTTTTTTGCAATAACAAAATCATTAAAAGAGGCATCATCTTGTTGATCTAATGAAAAAAATTTAGAATTTGCATTGCATGTTAAAGTCACAGTTGCTATTACACAATCAATATCTATTAATTTGTAGTCTGAATGGTCATACTTAAATTTCAAATGCCTAGGGGCCTTGTTGAACCAATTAAGTAGTATCATAAAAATTATGTATAGGGTACAATTATTTGATAGCTACAACAAATCTCTAGAAAAAAATCCCTAGATTTACTAGATTGTGTGAGTTTTATCATTCATTCAAAAAATCTTGTCTACATCTATACTCATTTTACCACAATTTTTTGGTACAAAACCTATTTCTAAAGGCTAATTTATCAATAAAAATTTCTACTAAATGATGTTTATACATAGCCTAATTTATATAATAGGATATGTGACATTTCAAAGACCTTATAGTAGCCCTGCATATTATATAAAATTTATCCCCTTTGAATTAAATAGATCCTATCTTTTAATTCATGTAGTTTTCTAAAAATGCAAGTAATCTCTCCGAGGTTCTTATTTTCTTAATTAGCTCTTGTATGGAGTAACAACTATAATTTTTCATTTGTGTAAAATGATTTTCGTGATTGCTATTATTGAAATGAAAAAAACACTTATGCACCATTTTCTACTTTTTTTTAAAAAAAATTGACAAAATCACACAAATTTTGAGAAGATGCCATTGTTTAGAAGATTGATCAAAGATGTTTGTTTATGCAATACTTTTTACATATCTTAAAATTGGATTCCTAAAAAATATTCCAAAAACTCTCATTTTTTTTCCACAACTACTTTTGCAAATGTAATTGAAGCCACTTTGTGGCCTTGTAGTCCTTCACAAATTAACATTGTAAAAACCCTCTAAATGAAGGGCAAAAAAGAAACTGACCTCACAATTATAGGGGTAGAAAAAATGCAACCTTGAAAGGGCTAGCAATAAAATTTAAAGGTCAAATGAAAATTTTGTTGGGATATCAATTTTAAGGACTTAGAAATCAAACCCTCATCTAACCTAAGGTAGGAGCATTCATAACTATTAGTGTACCCAATGTTTGACACTAAAAATCTCTTGAAGTGTCTCCTACAATACCGTCAAGTCATCCCTATACTTAATTGGTGGTGGTGATTTTTTTTTTTTTTTTATATAGATTTTGATGTGAGAATCAAAGTAGATTTACTAAAGTACAGTTTATGGTGTCCTATAGAGCTCTACTTTGAAAATTTATAAAAATGAGATGCCTTATCCAAAATTCTATTTCCTTGTTTTCAACATCCATGATCTTCAATTGCTAATCCTGCAAAACCATTGAAAAACGTGCCTCCAAACATGCTTCAATTGCTTCAATTGACAGTTACACCTTAACCCTAGACCGCCCAAGTGGACGAAATGTGTCCTCACACATACTGGCAATCAACTTTGAAGCGCTATAACATTTGCATCCAATGTCTGAATTCAATAAAAATTGTTGGGAAAGTTGTGCATGCTAGTCTAGTTGTTATGGTAAAAATTTCAGATCAATCCAAGACGTATTGAGTTTGTGAGAGTCATTCAAAGTTCACAGGTTCAATTTGGGTTCATCACACTACGCTGTAATGACTGCAACTTTGAGGGCTTGTATCTTTTTCATAAAATGTTCGTTTTCAGTAAAATTTGTTGGGTTTTGTTCCCCTTAAGGTTTAGTTATTGTGGTAATATTTTCATGGCAATCCAAGTTGTTTTGAATGCTTGGGAGCAATTCGAAGTTTAAAATCCAGACATTTTTGCAATTCAGTGAACTTTGGCGACTCATAACTTCTCCATACATGATTCTTTTTCAAACATTCTTGTTGGAGAAGTTGCGCATACTTGTCTAGTTCTTGTGCTCAAAATTTCATGTCAATCAAAGAGGATTTGAGTGACTGAGAAGCATTTTAGTAGAAGGAGTTTCAGTCATAGATGTGATTTTTTGCTACTTTTTTCACTGTTTTTTAACATTTCAAATCCATTTTGCAGACACAGTGATTCAATTGTGTGATGTTTTTTCTCACCAAATTTTTTATCTTTTAGTTTTGAATCACTTTGTAGCTTCAAGTTTTGTCATTTGAGTAGATTTAGAAATCAAATTTCACCTCCAAATGTGTTTTCAAGAAAATTTCAGCACCTTTTTTTAACACTAAAACATTATAATCTTTCAATCTATACGGTCAAATGACCCCAAATTTATTCCACACCATCTACAACATGCACACTACAATATTGTACGGTTAAGATCTTCATAACTTACTCTAATTTTGACTCTTCAGACTTGCAAAGGCAAGCAGTTTTTAAGCCTGGTTGGACCTTGGGCGGTCTAGGGTTAAACCTACTTCATTGCTTTCCATGCAAATGACTTATATTCAATTTACAGCAACAATTGAAGGCGGACTCATTTAATTGAACAAACCGAGGCGTTCCCAAGCCCTAATTTTCAAAATGGGCCCGTTCAACCCGCGCGGTGAAGTCGGATGAACAGAGATTATAGATGAACGCAATAAGCGGATGAATAGTGCTACAGATTCAGTTGGTATTAACGAACTGATCGACTGGAGATGAGCAATGGTGGATGGATGAAGGATGAATGAAGGATCGCAGGGTTATCCAAATCCAATCCTGTAGGATTTCAGACTCCGAACTCTGCTGTTGTTGCAGAGTGGCAACCTTAGCCAACGCCATAGCCCATCTGCTCGTTTAAAGGAATTTGCAGAGTTGCGGAGGAGACGCTGAATTGGTGCGATGGCGGCCTCCACCATGATGCACTCCTCGTCGCTGCTGCGCAGCGGCGCTGCAGATGCAGCGACAATGGTGTCTGGCTCAATTGACAAGAGGTCGAATGGTGGGGTGGCAATGCGGCAAAGACGGGGTGTGCAGTTTGGAGAGGCGAGCGAGGGCTCCTTCTTGGGACAGGCTGTGAAGAGCAGCGTGCATCCGAGTGGTGCGAGGAGGAATGCGAGGCGGAGTGTCGTGGAAGCGACCTCCACGTTTGAGTCCAAGACCAAAGTGGCGCTCGTGCGCATTGGGACGCGTGGAAGGTTAGTGCTACTGTTCGGATGTGTGTGATACTACTAAGTTAGTTTGTATGGACGGCATTGAGTGCAGTGGTAGTGAATTTCCTGCGTATTCTGATGCTTCGAGGCGTCGAGAATATGAATTGACTCAATTGACACGAGTACGAATTTGAAGGGAAAAATTGGTCTAGTTTGCAACTGTGTTATTCTGGTCTCTTGATTTGTTTACCTTTCGACAGACTTCTCTTTTTTCCTTATTGTCAGGTTAGATTGGCCTAGAAGAACTTCAGTGGAATTCTAGGGTTTAAGTTCTTCTAAGAAGAAAGGTAATTGCGCCTTAGACCTTTATCGGTCGTGAAAAAAAATTTCGTTTTGTGGTATTCTGGAAGCTTTGTGCTGGAAATGGCTGAGTCTGGGCTGGATGGAATGAGCTTTGGGTGAAGAATGTGCAGGGTATAATGGAAGGTTTATACAATTTTTTGTGAATTTTTGTGCTTTTGCTCCATTGCTTGGTGAATTGTGCAATCTGTAATATGCGGTGGGTGAGGGATGACAGTCCTCTGGCTTTGGCACAAGCTTATCAGACTCGAGACAAGTTGAAGGCGGCTCATCCAGAATTGGCAGAAGAAGGAGCGTTGGATATCATTATTATCAAGACCACTGGGGATAAAATTTTGAGTCAACCGTTGGCAGATATTGGAGGGAAGGGTTTATTCACAAAGGAGATCGATGATGCTTTGCTTAACGGTGATATTGATATTGCGGTTCATTCTATGAAGGATGTTCCCACTTATTTACCAGAGGGCACCATCCTCCCTTGCAACCTCCCTCGTGAAGATGTCCGTGACGCTTTCATTTGCCCGAATTACTCTTCACTCGCAGAACTACCCGAAGGCAGCGTGGTGGGAAGTGCCTCTCTCCGGAGACAATCACAACTTCTTCACAAGTATCCTCATCTCAAGGTAACTGCATAATTTCGTTTTGTACAAATTATATAGATTCTTTTTTGGGGGGAGATTACCATTGACCAGTGCTCAGCTAATCCTTTTGAGTTTCTCATCTCGTAGAGTTTGCGTGATGCTAATTATGGGCATGTACATGGATGCAGGTAATTAACTTCAGAGGAAACGTACAGACTCGGCTTCGCAAGCTGAGTGAAGGAACAGTGCAAGCCACACTCTTGGCTCTGGCTGGTCTGAAGCGCTTGGACATGACAGAACACATTACATCTATCTTGGACACCGAGGACATGCTCCCTGCTATTGCACAGGGAGCTATTGGTATTGCTTGTCGAACTGGTGATACCAAGATGGTAAGTTGGAGATGGTGGAGAAAATAGTTGACGTATCTGATGAGATGATTTATGAGCAGTTTCGGGATCCGGTAATCTAGTCTGGTATGGATTATGAACATTAGCATCATCATGTACGAGTCAACCAAGATGCATCAGGGTTCGGGATCACAGCTGATGATGAGTGTGTTTCCATCTGCTCAAGGTTCTCAAATGTGCTCATCTTTGCAGGAGGAGTATCTTGCGTCATTGAATCACGAGGACACAAGACTTGCAATCTCATGCGAAAGGGCATTTTTGGCCAAATTGGACGGCTCATGTCGCACACCAATTGCTGGTTTGGCCCAACGTACTGAGGATGGCTGTTTTTTCAGGGGCCTGGTTGCCACTATCGATGGCAAGCAAGGTATGTGATTTTTCTTATTTTCTCTAGAGGCTTCTCTAGCTTAGCTTCTCTAGAACCTTTGTGTGTCCAGGTATCTGTTTATCTTATGCTTCTGGGGTACTACAAGATTATTTCATGTACATGATCAACACATTTTCGGTTTCTAATCTTTTCGTGTCTATTACTCTCTATGAGAATTGAGTTTCTCAGAATGTATTGGTCGCAGAATGGACAATACTCTTACTGCCTCTTAACCCTATTTCGGTGTTGTTACAGTTTTGGAGACTTCTCGAAAGGGCTCATTTTCTTACGATGACATGATCGCCCTAGCCCAAGATGCTGGACAAGAGCTCATCTCAAGGGCTGGCCCAGATTTTTTCCAGTGGTAAAATTCTTCGGAACTCATCAAGCTAAATTGGATTCACGTGAGCATTGCAGACGTAGGATTGGAAGGTATGATAGATGGTGTAGTCTTAGAAAGAGTAGATTCCTGAGGAAGAAGATTGGCCTGTGTCTCTGCGGCTGTAGGAATCATTTTAGGTTCATAGAGGCATGGTCTCAGTAAGTAAAAGCCGGTGAAAAATCAAAATGGGATTGGAGTATCTCGAAAGAGTTTCGGGGATGATGTTATGTGCAAAGTAGGAAAGAAATTTCTGTAGCAATCTACCTGAATTGCATCCGAATCAAAGCATGGTTGCTCGAGCAATCCACATGATCGCCATTCATGCCTAGCCTTTGAACAGCCATAATGATGATCCCACCATCTTACTGTCATTGCCACAACCAAAACCAAAGTAACATTCTTTTTTTCAATTTATAAAACTTTGAAATTCAATAACTTACTCATTGTGAGTTGGAATGCCATAAAACAAAGCCTGTGCACCTCATTGAGAGCTTTTTGATAGTACCAAGAAAATGACTAGGGGACACATAGTTCAAGAAATCTCAACACAACAAACAAAACAAACAATCAAAACAAACAAACAATCTATCTTAAAGGTATGGATCATTGGCTTCTTTGCACTTGGTCTCGGAAGTCTCAACATTATAAACAAAACAAACAAACTATCTTGAAGATATGGATCATTGACTTCTTTGCACTCATTGACTTCTAATTAGGATTTTTTTAAGGCAATTAAATGCCCAATTTCCCCCCCTCTAGGGGAGGACACTTCTTGTGTATTTGGGGGACCCACGTGCGGCGGTGGGGTATTTTTAGGGGGGCTATCAATTACTTGTAATCATTACTTGGACACATTAAAAGAGCCCCTATTTTACCATAAAGCGAAAAAATCAGCCATATTATCATCCTTATTTTATTTTTAAAACACTTTGCCTTTTTAATGTCCCCTATTTTATATATAAATTTCTTATAAATTTTATCCAAGATTATTTAAATGTACCCTATCTTCCGCCGCACGTAGGTTATTAAAAAACGGGAAGTGTCCTCTCCGGGCCCCTCCTCCAAAAAATGGGTAGTTTCAAGCCTATAGAAAAAAAATGAAGGTAAGTGTTTAAAAAAATGCTAGATAGTAATCATAGCCCTCTACATTGTTGCCAAAATGCTTCTAAAACCTCATTTCATATATCATGGAAAGCCAATACATACAAAAATTACATACAAAAATTACATACAAAAATTACATATTCAAAATTGTATACTCAAAATTGGCCTCCTTCAATTGAAAACCAAAAAAAAATGCTTCAAATTTTCATTGCTACTTTATTGTACTTCATTGCTTTTCTCTAGGCACAACAAATGGAAGGGTAGGTACCTTACAAAGTTCCTTGTCACTAATTGTCAATTACAATCATATGATCGTTATCAAGTATTGCTTTCATATTACACTCATTCATTTGGAAATATTGTTACAACATGATATTGCCATTCTTGATTACAATGCCGTTTAGGCATGTCATTCATATTTGAATTTGAAGTGTTAAAATTGCATGCCTAAAAATGTATGACTTTAGTGGTTTAGTGATGGACAATTAACTTTGTGTATTATTAGTGCTTATTTAAGACATATAAAGTTACTACAATAATTACACATCATGTCCGCGCATAGTTATTGCACTAACATTGGATTTTTATCATGTACAATTTCAATACTAAGTCAATTGAAATTAAGACAAGAATTGTGTTTAAAGTAGAAATTCAGAACTCATTTAGACATAGAAAAATAACTTTTCAAGTAACTTTGAAAAAGAAAAAACTAAGGAATTAAGCTAAGTTTCATTTTCAAAAAACTTTTTGAGTTTTCATGACTTTGACTAAAAGGTATGAACAAATTCCAAAGAGGGGTTGGAAGAGACACTTTTTGGACATTTTCAAACACCCTCATTAAAATTTGTTCATAACTTTTAGTCAAAGTCATGAAGTCTCAAACAAATTTTTGAAGATAAAACTGAGTTTGATTATACAACTTTTGTTAGTTCAAATTTTTTTGAAAAAAACTATTCTACTATGCCAAACCAAGGTTTGAATTTTGGCTTTGAATACATTTTTTTAGTTTTCAGTTGACAACTAAATGAGCAATCAAGCTCTCATCAAGTTTAGTTATCCCATATCCTTTGAGTATTCATGACAGACAATAAATTTTAGTATAAGAAGGAACTCTCTGCGTTCCATTTTCACCAAGTGGCAATCAAGTGATTCCCTACACCATCGAGTTTCTTAGTGACCTACTAATGAATTCAATTGGAGCTAAAATTTAAAGCAATTCCTTCACTATGCCATCAAGTTTCCTGGTGGTCTACTGATGAATTTAGTTCAAGCTAAAATTTGATGGCATGTTGATGGATTTAATTTAATCGTTTGGTACAATTATTAATCAAGTGGTTACAAACAAAAAGCAAAAAGTTTAAGAAAAAAGTAATCATCAATTAGAATGGTAATCAATAATTTAACATTGGCAATACTTTTTTCAAACATTGATATCATTTAATAAGCATTATTGTAGAACAAATAGCAATGATATTATTGTCATTAATTTTTTGTGCACTTCAACAGACATAAAATGCATGACAAAGATGATGAATTTTCATGCATAATTTATTTCTTTTTTACTCTTGTGATTAATGTCTAGAAGTCACATAGTTAATACTGATTACAAAATAGTGTCAATTCTTTGCATTAATTGACTGCACCAACAACAATGAATGTAGAATGACTACAAAATGACTATTTTGAAGTCATTGTTGGCACTGCAGTCATTGTGGATAAGTCATTTATACCCCCATTTTCTTGTAGTGATTGTAATGATGCAAATAATTATAAATTAATGTGCGCACCCATAAAATAACAATAACTATACAATTTTCATTGACAATCCATAGGTTTGAACTATGTAATGTAGTTCTAGTGTATATTCTATCCCTCTTTCATCTCCCATTTTTCTACCTTTAATTTTCAAATTGCAAATTTTATTAAAATGGCAGTATTCCATATGTCATTTTTAGATTACGTGATCTGAACTAAATACTAACAATTGGGATAGGTATAGATTTTCACACATCTAAGACACATATAGATTTCAAAAATCTATACCTAGTTTAGATTTCAAGCTGTGTAGTTTGAATTGTAAAAAGTGTGAAAATAATGGAATGTCGCCAATTTAATGAAATTTGCCATTCAATGAATTGTTTTCTAATTGGTTTGGTGAAAGAATACAGTGTGTATTTTGTGAAGGATTTATGTTCCATTTATTTTGGTAGGGAATTGGGTAGCGGACAACAACCAACCATAACATTCGCTATTGCAACTTCTTCCACTACCATTGATATTTTAATCTTGTTGAATTTGCATGCATTGATAGGAGTTGTAGATTAACTATCTATTGATGAAGATGTTTGTCTTATAAATTATCTAATTTGTAGCCAAGACCATTAAGGGCAAGGAAGTTGGGTGTTGAAGAGGGTGGTTGAAGTTTAGATTTCAACCCCTAAAAGACCAATGTGCTAAATTTGGCAACATAGCAATTTTGTATAGGTACGTGTGAGTGGAGATTTCTATATTTTGAGCCCAAATTTTAATTGAATGTAGGAACAAGGAATATCTTTCATGTGTACTAAAAATCAAGACATTTGGAACTATGAATCTAAAGTTATGGCTTATTATGTTACTTTTATTTATAAATGAGTAATTTGGGCAGATTTGAAAAAATCACTTTTTTCATAAACAAGAATTTGAAATTGGTTTTCTTCATTTATGTGTGTGTAGAAAGCTCTTAATCATTTCATCTTCATCAATGAGTAAAAAGTTATGAGGAGTTCTTGTTTGGAGGTAGTTATAGATCCTCTACTCTAAAATAAACTTTGAAGTCTTTTATTTTACTCAATTTTCAATATTTAAAAAATAAATAAATCATAGGATGTAAATTGTTCATTACAACATTGCAATCATTGGGATTGGCATTTTTCAATTTCATAAATAAATTCTTAACTATTTTGTATTTTGAATCATTTGCTACTTCTTTCTACTTACTATTTTTTTTCCTACATACTCTAAAATGGGGTTCCCATCAAAATGGCGTTTTGGGATCCGCAATAAAAACAATTTCAATTCTTCCAAATTTGACAGCCTCCCAAGAGCTCAAAAATTGATATTTTAATATGAAATTTTTTTCACAACATTACCTGTAAATTAATAACATGCTTGCCAAATTTCAAGGCAAAAAAATGTATAGAAAAAGAGATATTCAAAATCTACCAACATGTATAGTAGTGAAAAACATTTCACTACTCTCAACTTTGACACCCTTCAAAGGATTGAGTTTTTTTGGTTTTTTTGCCTGAAATAAACCCTATGTTATTTGTATGTATAAAAAAATTTTAAGGTCAAAATATTAATTTAAAAAAAGATATTTGAAATCTCCCAACATGTGTAGTTTTGAGAAAATTTTCATAATTGCCAACTTTGACACCCTCTTAAGGGCTAAAAAATTGATTTCTTACCATGAATTTTTTTTGTGAAGTTACCCTATGTTAGTAAAATGTATTTCAAATTTTGATTTCAAATACATTACCAAAAAAAAGATATACAAAATCTCCCAACACGTGTAGTTGTGAGAAAATTTTCACTATTGCCAACTTTGACACCCTCCCAAGGGCTGAAAATTTGTCTATTTAACATGAAAATTTTAACCTAAGATTACCTCTATGTTAATAATATACGTTCTAAATTTCAAGTTCAAAAGACTTACTTAGAAAAAAATATTTAAAATCTCCCAACATATGTAGTTGTGAGGATGAGTTTTTACATTCGGGTCAAACTTTGCTCCACAAAATAACACTATACTAAGGGCTCAAAAACTCCTCCTTACAACTACACATTCTGAGAGATTTTGTATACCTTCTTTTTGGTAATTCATTTGAATTTGAAATTTGGAACACATGTTATCAAGATAGAGATGACTTCACAAAAAAATTCATGGTGAGAAACCAATTTTTCAACCCTTGGGAGGGTGTCAAAGTTTGCAATTATAAAAATTTCTTAAAACTACACATGTTGGGAGATTTCAAATATCTTTCTATTTACCTTGAAATTTTTCACACATATTAAAAACATAGAGAATATTTCATGACAAAAATCTCATGACAAAAAACAAATTCAATCCTTGGGAGGGTGTCAAAGTTGAAAGTAGTGAAATGTTTCTTACGGCTAGACATGTTGGTAGATTTTGAATATCTTTTTTTATAAATCTGTTGGCCTTGAAATTTGGCATAAATTTTATTAACTTAGAGATGATGTTGTAAAAATTTCATAGTAAAATATCAATTTTTGAACTCTTAGAAGGCTGTCAAAGTTGGCAGAGCTGAAATTGTTTTCATTCTTGATCCCAAAATGCCATTTTGATTGGGACCTCACTGTACAATTCCAAATAATTTGAAATTCTTTAGGCAAGTATTCTACTTTGCCTCAACAACAAATCCAAAGAAGCACAACTATGTCGGACCATTTTGCATATGATTCTTGCTTGCGAAGAGCAGCTATCTAGTTTTCGACAAGATGAAATTATTTTTTTTGAGCATTTAAATGCAAATATCTTGCAGTCCACACGGTAGAAAAATTTGAAATTTTTTTCCACATGTTTTCAAACCAATTTACTACAAGAATCTATGGTTAAAATTCTCAAAAAAATGTTTTTTAGGAAAATTTTGGTATTTGTACTAGAAATGGTTGTTTTTGACTAATTTTGGAGTAAATATAGTTAAGGAATTTATTACTTATGGGATTAAAAAAAATTCTCCTAAGGACAACTACTCACAATACACAAAGATTAGAATTCTTTAGGGTTTGGAAATTCTATTCTAAAGGTTGAATTTTGGAAATCTTTGGAATTTTATTAATATTCTTTTGAGGCTTGGATTTGAGATTGTTTATCTTGGAAGGAATTATATTAGGTCCAACTATTAAAGGGCAAACTAGTGCCCATGAAAATCAATCATCCATTTTGATATCATGGGAATCATTTATTTAAAAAAATCCAAAAATGCTCATTGAAAGTCAAACTACTATAGAAGATCTCTCCTTTCTATACAAAATTTATGAGGATGAATAGTTGCTCTTCTATCCCACACAAAAATATTCTTTGTCATCCATTGGATATATAACGTCTACCTCAACATTTAACGGTTAGGAAGTGGTGAAAAGGGGCGTCAAGGTTGGATTTCTAATTTTCTCTCAATGAATGCCACCTACGATAATTAACAATTCAATCTCCTTCCACCAAATCCACTCTAATGCATGCCTACTATTGTAAGAGGTTTAAGATCTTTTATTGTAGGCGCAAAAACTATCATGAACAAAGTTTTAATCAAAACCCCTATTGTATCATCAAGTTTTCACTAAACAAAAGGCAAGAAATACATTACCAACATTAGAGTTGATTGTAAAGAAGGAACAAACTCATTCATATTTGTTTGTAGATAGCAAAAAAAAGAAAACTTGGGACCAAAGTCTCACTTTCTTTTAATCAAAAGTGGAGATTTTTAAAATTTGTTCCTAGTCTTTCTTCCACCAATGAGAATTCAAGAGCATGTAGGACAAGAGATTGTAACTTAAGCTTTAAACAAGATGAAATGGTAGGCCAAATTGTACCTAAAATGGGAACCACAATTTTAATCTTTAGTACACAACTTTGTACCTTCTCATTATCCTTCTAACTAAAAATGAACAAAGTCTTAACATAAGAGGATTTTTTAGGGCTCTGAGAGACCGTTTCAGCCTTGTTCTCCAATCTGTGAACTAGTCAGATTAAAAAAAAAAATTTAAAAATTTAAAAATTTAAAAATTTAAAAAAATTTAAAAATTAATTTTTTTTAATAAAAAATATTAAAATATTAATTAAATATTAATATCTGATGTGGAAGTCTCTTGGCCACATTAGATTGCCTTTGTGGCAGCTTTCAGTAAGTTCCCACAGTTTGGGAATTCGCGGTCTTCTACACTAGCTAAAAATCCTCTTATTATCTACACCACCTTCAAAAGTTACTAGAACTTTTACACTCTCCTTTTCAAAACCACAATTTCTAAAAAAATTTCACACTTCTTCATTTTTGACATTAGCATTTGAAGGCTAGATTCTACATCCACCCCCCTTTTTTTTAGAAGGATAATATTGTACTAAATGATGCCTAAAGGCAACCCCTCGGCTCAAGTAGCCAAAAAGGACCCATAGCCCCCTTTTGGCATGCCTAGAAAACAAGTCTGGCCCTTGTGTACTACCTATATCATGCGGCAATATAGGTTAAGTTTCTAGATTTAAATTTGCATGGGGCCACCTCAATCCACTTGCATTAGAAAAAATCTAAACCTTGCAAAGGACTAGTAAAATTTCATTTTCAGCACTCCTATAGTGCGATAAAAATAAAATAAAAAATAAAAATTTTGGAAAAAAAATATTAAAAAATAGTCAAGTTGATGTAGTATTGATTTGGCACTAGTAGTATCACATCATATTCAAATTTCAAAAAATAAAAAATAATTAATTTTTTTTTTAATAATTGCACTACAAAGGTGTTAAATTCTTGGCTTCTTTCAGGTTTGAAAATTTTCCTAATGCCTTCTTGCATCTTCTATAACTACTTCACAAACTACAAATGCTATACCAATGCACCTACTATGAGGAGTCAAATTGTGTTAATTGTGTTGTCTATACCTTGGAAATTTTGTAAACCCATTTAGCTCAACCTTACAAGACACTCCATTGGGTTGTTTGCTCTTCAAACTATGAAGTGGCTATCCATTTTTTTTTGCCTTCACATGCTCATTGTGGGGTACAACCACAACCACTCATCATGTTTGAATCTCTTAAAGAGTTGTGATGGAGATGCTTTGAGAGCATTCTATTGTACAAAAGAAAAGGTAGGACCCTAAATCCTACCATGAAAGGTGGGCCCAATAGGATAAATTTTAGATTCACTGGGATAAAAGTAAAAAAGTCCCCTATTTTACGTCGTATCTAGGATAGATTCTACAACTTTGCTCACTAATTTGGAGTCTCTGATTGCAAATATGAATCCAGAATTTTTTTTAAAAATTATTCGTAAAAAAAGAAAAATTCTTGCATTTTTCCCCAAGGTAAATCCACCCTGCTGCCCTCCTTCGAAGGCAATGAGGATTAACTTTAACTTTAACCCCTAAGCGACGCTGGCGCCATTTTGTGGCGTTCGGATATTTTCACGGGGCAGCAGAGGACGTGAACAGTAGTTTTTTCATCCACTTTTTTTTTAATGACCTTTCACGTTCAGTTGTAAAGAGTCTCCAATTGAGTTTTTAGTCTAACTACTATTTGTTTTCATGTAGTTGAGAAGTAATTAGAGAAAACGGATGGCAAAATTTGCCATTTTAGTGTATTTTGAGAAATTGACTGAATCTGAAAATTCTCCTTGAAAATGACATTTTTTGAGTTTGAACCCAACTAATGAAATGAAGGTCTTTTCTTCTAGTTTTTACTCCAATTGGAATTTTGGAAAAATATATAAAATTGAATATTTTATTGTAATTTGAATTTTGGCTGCATCTTTAATGTCCACTGCAACGTATAAATAGGTGTACACGGAAGTTGAGTTTACACCATGATGTTTGTCACAACAATTTACACACATCGTGAAATTTTCAGATTTTTTGAGATTATTTTCTATTTTATATAAATTTTCCTTCATTTTTTCTTCAAAAAATCTCATAAAAATCAATTTTCCTCAAAAAAATCTAAAATTTCTGTGAAGTGCAGAAGACATGTACTTCCATCTCTGAAAAATAAAATAAAAAAATTTCATACTTGATTGGTTCATGAACGGTATTGAATTGAGTGACCAGCAAGGGGGCTTCCAACCAGTGGCCATAGGCCCGTCCTTTAAGGGTTAACGTCCTCCCGATTTGGTATTCATCTTCAATCCATCCATCTTCGTTCATACACCTGCGGCACTTTCCAGCTGCAGTAAACTTTTTCTTTGAAATTAGGGTTTGCAACCCCAGAACCCTACTTCACACACTCATGCTTCTGTGTCGGTAACTTACTGAAGAAGTAAAGAGATGTCTGCTTTTTTGATTCAACAGTTTGCCGAATTTGGACAAGTCCCTTCGTCTTTCTTGTTCCCTGTCTCGTCCACCTGGTCGTCTGAAAAGCCCGTGGATTAGGATTTTAGGTCTTCAATGTGCGCATCCTCGCAGAAGCTCTCTGGGGCTTGTGCTGAAAGGAAGGCGAGCGATTTCACAGACAATCCTGTATTGTCCTGAGAGAAGTTTTTGTAGGGAAGACGTCACGAAACTTGGTTGAAGAGGAAAGGCTTTGGGGGCTTTGGGATAGAGCTTGACTGCGTTAGAGGGGAATGCAGGGAAGCTGAATTGTAGGCGTGACATTTCGGCGATGGTAGGGATGGCACCCGTGGCTAATGCGGAAGCAGGTGGAGCAGCTGGCAAGGGGAAGTCGAGTGCCGCGCAGCAGACAGCCGATAGCTCCCTCAAGCGGAAACGTGGCTTGTTTAACAAAGATTTGCGGCTCATGATGTACGGGTTCGGCGATGATCCGGATCCCATGCCGGAGACCGTGCACTTGATGGAGGATATATTGATAGATTACGTCACGGATATGGTACATAAGTCGCAGAATGTGGCATCGAGGAGGGGGAAGCTCACCACGGAGGATGTTATGTTCCTTGTTCGGAAGGACTCCCGGAAATTCGCTAGAGTTAAGGAATTGCTCGCGATGAACGAGGAGCTGAAGCGGGCGCGGAAAGCTTTCGATCTGGACGAGGAGAAGATGGCAACTGAGTTCTAGAGGTTTAGGGTTTAGGACAACACAGCAGATTCTACGAGAGACATCGCTCTCGCAGTTAAGCACCTTCTCGCGGTGAGTTCTTTGAAAGTGATAGACAATCTTACACATATTTCAAACAACTGGAAACGGTATTGTTCGGTGTATCTGCTAGTCTCTTGTGTATATTCCTACCGACATCAGTTTAATACATTGGGTGGCTGTCAAAGCATGTTTTAGCTTGATAAACAGTCTTGTAAATTTCGCCGCATTGTGCAGTTAATTCAAATAAAGCGCGTTTTGATATCCAGTGAATATTGTTGTGTCTAATGTGGGGTGCTCTGTTTAACTGGAGTTGCGCACAATGCATGATAATGGAAGAGTAATGGTCCTACTTGAATTCCTCAGTCCTTATATTCAAGGAACAGCTGATAGCAATATAAGAATACGGGCTAGTTTTGCGTTCTCAACGATGGAGCTTTGAGTTTTATGCCAGAGATGGTTATGGCTGCGCAAATGGATTGGTCGCGGGTACAAGCCGTGGTGTAGGCAGTGTAGGCATGGTCAGTCTTGGTCACATGGGAATTCGAAAATTTTCAGTCCCTGGGCTATCAGTTTAGAAAAAAAAATAGACGTCGGTTACATGAAACGGTTTTGTCTTTAACGGCTTGAATTATAGTCCGAGAGGTCTTGCAGTAATTTGAGATGGAGTTACGAGCCTTCAGCGAAAGGTTACAGATGTACCTTAGACTGGGACCTTTGGAGCCGAATGGACAAGTCTCTTCAATAAGCAGGTCACGGTGAACGTGAAAGCGCGTTGTGCAACGGTAGCTCTTTTGGAGCTCTGAGCCAGTTGACTCCGAAACAGAGCTTTGTTTCCTGGTGACAGTTTTAGTGGCATGACCTCTGAGAAAATTGATTAGTTCTGGACGGTAGCTTCGTTGGGTTATTTGAGAGTCAGTCTCTTGTGAACACTAATTCGGCACGATGTATCCCCGACCGAATAGGCAGCCTGGCGTGCCGTATTCGGATTTCCCGATCAATGAGGTCGGAAACAAGTCGCCCATGGTCACTCATGGGACGCCGTCCAATTACTCGTTGGTGATCGAAGGACTGGAAGGCTACTGGGCCCATGTTAATCGGTGCAATTCTAATCGGGTATCTACATCTTATGCCTCCTTGTATTCTCAACGCTTCCGACGTATTATTTTTTTGGATCAATTTCGTTCAAGAAGAGCTTTGTCGGGTTACTAGAACTGTATCATAAAAGGCAATCGCGTCGACTGTCCTTAGAGATGTCTACGTTGAAGAAACTGCTGTTGTTGAGCCCTCTGGCTACTTGACAGAATCTTGCGTTGAGTATTGTCAAATCGAGTTCTACGTTGAAATTTCAATTTCAGAGTATTATCTTTTATGCTGGAAAAGTAGTTAAGAGAATATCACTTCAGCTCATCGTGGCTTTGAAGATTATTGCAGGACAAGAGGAAGGAATTTCTTACCTTCATTGCTGGCCAAGGGCTTCATGTTGGCTTCGTGCATCCCAAGTAGGACTTTCTTGAGCGGCCTGCAAGTCAAGAACTTCTTACATCATTTCTGAAAGTGTTTTAAGGAATATTTTTCGGTTTTCCCTTGTTGTGGTTTGCTTAGGCAGATATGGTTCCACAGCAATGTCATTTCTTGTGAATAATTTTTAGAGTCTTTTGCTTCGTTTTTAGTTATGGAATGGTGGGTATCATTGGGCTGGGATGTGCTGTTCCTGCACTGTAACGTTCAATGAAATATGAGCACGAGACGTAGCTACTTTGCTGCAGATTCGCGGAGGAATTAAAGCGCTTTCCAGGAATCTTTACGTTTTCGGAGGACAGAAGGACCATTATCTTGAGTCGTACTCTAAGCAACGAAAAGGACTGCACAGCTGCTGTTGGTGGAGTGATGCAAATCTTGGCGCAAGAAGGCTTTATTCATAGTTGGCGTAATGAGGTACACTAATTAATATTCCAGCAGACTCGCATCCCTGAATTTGTTTCTAAATTGATGTGAGCTCTGCTTTCATGCTTTGCTCTGCACATTCAGAACTTAGGTCATTGCATTTGTGACATTTGCAGGCTGCTTGTGGAATGCATACAACTATGATTCAACTATTAGATTTAGCTGTGAATGATTTTGTACTTGGTCTCTATTAACGAGTGCGATTAGCTAACTCTCTGGTAACATGCACACAGAGGTATCCAGTTGTAACAAGCTTCGGCTCACCTTCAATGTTTTGGTTGGAACGAGCATGCGTTCCTTACTTGGGCACAAAAGTAAGTACCCGCATCCAGCTCTGTACTTGCGTTTTGATCTTCCTTAAAAGTTCAAATAGCAGCTTTCTTCAGATGTAAATGTTCAAAGTTAGGCTGTAAGGTTTGAATTAAGGTGAATTACAAGTGACCATAGGCTTACCACACGCATTTGAACGGTTTCACTATCGTTGACGGCGAGATGTTCTTGTGGGTTAGCATTCGCGACGAAAACAAGCTACATCAGGACTTTCCTGGCAAGTATGACCATCTTGTTGCCGGTGGCCAGGTTAGGCTTTAATACCTCCTTCTAATTCAACTTTTTATGAGCCTACATCAGATGCTACAGTGAGTTCAAAATTCCTGCGACTTGAACGCTTATTACTGTCTGACGTGTTGTTAGGTTAGAGGATACTACTTGCGTCACTTTTTGCGTCACTTTTTGCATTTTTACCCATATGTCGGAGTGATTTTTGGGAGATCACTATAGACCAATGGCGTGATCACTTTTGGGTACAAGAGCCAAATTAATTGAGCTCAGATTTTGTTATCTCTGTGCATACGCACTTTCAATGTGGGAGGTTGTAGACCGCTATGAGTAACAGTAGCTGACCTCTCTTGCATTCAAAAGATCAGTAGCCAGAAACATTTTGCCAAGTTATGCAGACCCCCACTTGCTATTTGAAGTCTCTCCAAACGTATGTTGATTAGAGTTTCTGTTAATCGAGGTCAGTCAATAGGATGAAGGATCAGGTACCTGACGATTTTAGTTTCCTCTACATAATATGTTCTGACCACTCGGAGTGTTTGTGTCCGAGGATTCTTTCGCAAACAGCCTATCAACATGACACCGAAGGAAAACATCATTCGGTACGCCAAAGCAAGAGCCAATATGCCACCTGAAATGGCGGAGAAGGCCGTCCCCGTCAGAACTATCAGTTATGAGCAGATCGATGGTCAGAAAATCAAAAGAGATGTTATCTTCTGTTACGACCTTGAAGTGCCGTATTTCTGGCAACCTCAGAACAATGGTGAAGCTCATACTCCTCTTTTATGATCTGATTGGTTGAATTTCCTATCTCATATTATATTGATTGATCCTCCTGGGATTTATGTTCTAAAATGGTTGATTGGTTTCTTTTTAGACGGAGAGATTGATGCTTTCAAGATACTGCGGGTCATCGACGTGGCAAAAATAATTCGTTCGTCGACTGGAAGCTACAAGGCGAATTCCGCCCTTGTTGTCATTGATTTTCTTTACAGACATGGGTTTGATCAGCTTCCTACCTCTTACCTCTTTCGATTCTCTTAACACCTCTTGCATCGATATCCATCCAGCAATTAGGAAGGACCAATATTCCAAGTTTAATTTCTTTTCCTTCGCTTTCGTTTCAGTTTGTTATTTTGTGTGAGAACTGGAATCTAATCAATGCTGTCTCTACTCTGCAGATTCATAAATCCAAATGAGCATGGTTACTTAGAACTGCAGCAAGCCTTGCAGCAAGGAGACAACGAGTAAACTGTAACATTAGTATACTGTGGTGGCGTTGCTCTAAGTTATTTAGTATGTTGCACTCTGCTCAAATATTATTTCGTAGAGGTTTGACATTGGATTATTCTCCAAAGTAGTATCAGCGTGTGTGTTTTTCGATTTGGCGGCGATTTGCACCAAAGTAATGGGCCCTGCTCCATGCCCTTGGAACACAAATATTATTCAATGGGCAGAAAATCACCAGAAAACTTCAAATTAAAAAAAATACTTGAATGAAATCACCAAATTGTGGATGCAAATAGAATTGTGGATATGTAATATGTGGTATGTAATATTATCTATCCAATATGTAAATGAATGTTGAAATTTGGAGCTTCACTATAACATTCAATATCACCACTTTGGCACTTTATAGAAAATGAAAAAACAAAACAAAATTGAGTTGTATGTAAGGTAGAAGCATCTATAAGTGACACTTTAAGCATTTCTACATACTTTGAAGTGAAATCAATACATGAGATTATTTTTAATAGAGTGGCATTTGAAAATCAAGAATTAAAAAAAGAAATTAAATAAAAAATA
Source organism: Thuidium tamariscinum (assembly GCA_947034885.2). Taxonomy (NCBI): domain Eukaryota; kingdom Viridiplantae; phylum Streptophyta; class Bryopsida; order Hypnales; family Thuidiaceae; genus Thuidium; species Thuidium tamariscinum. The sequence goes on along the minus strand of OX344751.2, from coordinate 33,680,216 downwards.
TATTAATATGCCATGGATTTGTGAAATTCAATTTTATATGGTATATCCGAAACCATTTTTTGCATTCATTTATGGATGTTGTACATTTTGGTCTTCTTATTTCTACATATTTTCAAGATTGGTTTGGGATAATAAGGATGAGAATGGATGCTTCTTCCTTTGTTGAATATCTAACTTCAATAACTTTCATTCCAAATTTTTTGCAAATGCATTGGTTTACTTGTACCATCCAATTGCTACCCATAAGGTAGTGGTATCCATTCTTGACCAAGAACCCATACCCAACTTGTAGAGTGTAACTATTTTCAACCAAGGCTAGAATATATTTCCAACCGGAGCTTAGAATGTGTTTTTTCCACCATTTCAAGGTTGGGCCCAATAAGATCATGACACATGTTCCAAAATAGTAAGCAAGAAAATAGTAAGTAGTAAGTACGAAAGCACTTAGTTTATGATTGGGATTGGAAGAGTAAACATTGGCTATTAGTCCATATAACTTTTTCACTTCAAAAAATCATGGTAATTACAATTTTGGAAATAAAATTCTGAAAAAAATAGTAGTCCCCATATTTCCTATCTTCCTACTTGGAAAAAATTTCACTTGCTTCATATTCCTCATAATCTGCTTGAAAATTGCTTAAATGATAGTCTACAGGTACCTCTACTTTAGTCATCAAGGTAACAATGTCTAAAATCAACCAAAAAAGCAATTGAGCATACTTGCTAATTTTAATTAATTTTCTATTTTTTAGAGAATCTTGATGAAAATCAAAATGGGGCTATAGAACATATGAGCACGTATTTTGTGGATATTATATGAATAAATTAAGAATTTTCAAACCAAAGTAGACCCTAAGTTCTTATGAATAGAAGATGTACGTTTTAGACATGTTCAATGGATTGCAATTAATGTGAAATAAATAATTTAGTTGTGTGTAAAAGATATCAAGTAGATGGTATGAAATAACATATATTTTAATAATATTCTATGAATTTGAAAGATTTTAGAGAACATTATAAAATCATTCCTTAAATCTATACTTTTAAGACAGGTAGTTTGTTTTGTTTGTTTGTTTTGTCACATTGAGATCTTCCGACCCGTGCATCCCTTGACCATGTGCTTGGTACTGTTAGAAAGCTCTCGACAAGGAAGGGTGCAGGGGCTTTGTTTCGTGGCATTCTACTACTTACGGTGAAAAAGTTATTGAATTTCAAAGTTTTAATGAATTAAAAAATTAAGAAATTACTTTTACTTTAGTTCTGACTGTGGCAACGACACAAGGCCCACTAGTATTCACTACATTAAAGTTTCTAGGCTATTTTGGAATTACTTTACTTTACAAGTAGTCTGATTCTTACACTTTTTGAATTAATAGAAACCTATGGCTTCACACCTAATTTATAAGAATTTCTCATAGTGCTTTCTCTTAAAAAAATACTTCTATTGATTTAAAATGGGGTCATGAATTGGTACTTTCATCTTACAATACATTAGCAATCATGTTTCTTTCTTGTTAGCTTGGTCAAAAGCATATAACTAATATCCCTTCCCAGTATGAAATTTTAGATTTACCTTTGTGATGGTCAAGATTCAGCATAAATTAAGTCATTTTGTAAAAAAAAATACCATATATCATCTTGTGAATGGTGTGAGGTGATATGGACCCCTAAGAATTTGATGTAGAAATTCAATTTTGGCATCTAAGTTCCAAATCAAACCTTCATGTATAGTAACCATTAAAGATTCTATGACATGACATTATGAACTAAATATTATTTTTGAGCCTCCTCGCTCTTACAAGTTATTTTATGTACAATTGGTCTTTGATATCATAAATGAAGGATAGAATAGATAAATCCCTATTCAATTTTAAATTTTTTTTAAATTAGGTTTTAGCAAATAATAAAATATTCCAATTTTTAATTATGAAAAAAAATTATAAATTCAATATCTATTTTTAGAATTAGTTTTATGCCAAACTTGCCCTATGACTTCAATCTTCCTTCCTATAGTGAGTATATAATAACTATTTATATTAAAAAGTATCTATTTTTTCTATAGTGTTTTAAAATTTTCTACATTTTTCATACTTATGTACAATTTACTTGTTCAAACCATCATGTTTATCATGTGGCAACTATAATTAAAGATGATTTAAGAAACTAAAACTTATTTTGATAGTTTATTCTTATATTTTAATATTATATATATCGTTTAGATTTTTTATGTATTCTTAATGAAATTGGAATTAAAAAAATGATCAACTTGTAATGGAAGTAATTTATAAGTTGTCAAAATACTCACATACATAATCAAAACTATACATTTTGAAATAATATGATAACACACATAGGAATGTTTTACAATTTACAAAATTAACCTTTTGGTTGTCATTTAATATATGCATTGATACATGTTTGCATGATTAGATTTTAATTTGACTACAATATAGATTATAGTATGGTGGTGCTATATAGTAACTTACAAGCCATTGAAAGAAACATGGCTTCAATATAGTGGTATTTACTATACAAAAAACAATTCAATATCAAGAATTCCTTTTAAAAAAATGTAAAGAAGTAATATGACATTCACCAAAATTTGAAGGTGAAATTTGAATGATTCTAAGATATTACAAAAATTGATGTGATTTTTTTATAAGCTTTAGATATGGATTTTGGTTATGAATTTGACTTTAATAATTCAATTCACTTCAAATTCACATACAAAGTTTTTGTTGTGATTCACTTTGATGCCATTGACCATTTGACTTCATTGAGGTTCTATTTTAAAGAGTTTAAAATGATTGATTAGGCAACATGCATGCATGACATGTCTATTACATTTATAAATTAGTTGAGTCCAAAAATCAACTTTACTTCACATTTTTTTGAAGTGTGATTACTTTAATTTAATTGTCAAATGGGTGCAATTTTTTCTTTCAAAACATTTATGTAGAAAAAACTAGTAATGCATTGGTTTTGCATTATACAATTTTGACATTCAATGTAAGAAAAATTAATACTTGAATTTTGTTGTAGTGGAAAAAAAATGAAAGGAATAGATTGCATCAACAAAAGTGTATTATACTTATCTATTATTTACTAGAGTTTGGTATCTTGATTTTTGCTTCATGCTTACTTGGCATCTTGATTGTTTATAATCACCAAGTCATTTCTACATAGAATAATTCCCTAAACAATGTTTATCATTTTGAAAGGTTTCAAGCAATTTTTTACCATTCAAGTGACAATTGTAAAATAGTGGAAGGAACATGTTGGGCTTGGTGTCTTCAAATACAAATGTCTTTAAAACTTTTCAACACTCATTTCCAAATAATAGGGGGGATGGAAGCAATAATGTTAAAATTTGAGGATTGTGTTTCTTTAAGTTTTCATTTACAATCCATTAACCAAAGTACACTTCTAATGACTTCTTGGTTGGTGACCAAGAGATTCATGAAGCTATTACCTTGAAGTGAAATTTTTGTTGTTGTACACTCCTCCACTTTTTGACATGTAGGGGTTGGAAACTTTTTAATTCCTAAGTGCCTATTTAAGCCTTTCTAAGCATGCTTTTCTCAGTAAAAACTTTGATATGAAAATTTCTTGAACATTGTGGAGGGGCAACAAACTAAACCAAAACACATATATTTCTCTTCTTATTATTTCACAACTACTATGGAATTTTACACTCAAATTTGCTATGTACACTTATTAGCAAGCCCTTCAAACAACTATATGGTCAGATTTTGAAAAGGAAACAATTTGGTTCATTGAAGATAACTCCAAGTTCATGCTCTTTTATATAGGTCCTATCAAAAGACGCTTACTGACGAGAAACTTTCCAAGGACCTTGAGAACTGGGTGATTGCAAGAAACACTTGCCGATTTTGTTGCGTTTGGCTGATTTTTTCGGGAGTACTTTAAAATTAGAAAATTAATTTAAAAAAAATTTGAAAAATATGAATAGTATATATACCTCTAAGATGAAGGTTTTCACCAAAGGAAATGGATAGAAAAATTCTCTAAGTAGGAGAACTTGAAAAGTGCCAAACCTCCAGAAAATACATATCTTCATGTTTTAATTAGGGAAAAATAGTAAAAGTAGATATTTTCAAAAAATAAAAAGTGGAAATTTGCAGCAACTTTATGGAGATGGTCATTCACAAAAAAACCCACCAAAATAATATTTTATATGTTTCAAAATACAAGCTGAAGGGAGCTCACTTTGTAGACCTCCACACCACATAAAATTAACTATTTTTAAAAATCCTTCCCTGGAGAGATAGAGGTCTATTAGAAGACCATCTCATCCAAATTTCATCTTAAAATCATTAAAAAAAGGTACTCCATAGTACTAAAAACCCCTAAACTGCAAAGTGTGACATCCAATTGGGGTCTATTTTTGGATAGTAAATTATTTTTGAAAATTATGAAAAAATTATGGAAGGTTTATGATAGTTATGAGTACCTTCCCTACAAATCTTGAGTCAATCGGAGCCAAAACACAAAAGTTATCACCAAAAAACAGATCAGTACACGTAGTGTGACACAAAATAGGACAAGTGTTTCTTGCAATCACCCAACTTTTAAAATGTTCTTCAAATTTTTTTTTAAAAGTATTGGTGGGAGTCACGAGCATTTGTAGATGGAGATGGTGCCTCCAATGAATGGGGAGTACTAGCATTTAGTTACAAGTTAGCTAGCTAAAATTTAGAATTTCCGAATTGAGTTGAAAATTTTAGGAAAAAAAACAATCATTTTAAAGGGAGAAAAAGAGAATATTTTTCATTTTCTTGAGGCATAGCCAAGAGTATACTCCAAACAACCGGTTGGTCCAAGAAAATGTAGGATTTTAGCTGCTAAAGCTAAAATTTCTCCCCGAACTGTAGGCACCCAAAGTCCAAACGTGTCTTGGAGTCTATTCGGAGAACACTTGTTAAGTTGTTAGGTGTGTGCAACAACATTGACCACATCACTGTCAAACTCTAAAGTAGAGCCACCCATTGTTGACCAATGCTCCATCTCCAACCTGTAGACTACATTTATTTTTAGTAAGGTTGAAACAAATTTCCAACTAGAGCTTCAGAAGTGCATTCTTTTTCTTTTTCAACATTGGGACTAATAAATTCATAACACATGTCCCAAACTAGTAAGTAAGAAAGTAGGAAGTAATGAATTCATCAATGATTGTGATTGAAAGAGTCTAGACATTGGCTATGGATCTGCAACACTTTTTGCCTTTCAAAATTCATAGTAGTTTCAATTCATGTGTCTGATAAAATTACAATTTTTTTGCAATCCCCATCATTTCTATCATTGCACTTATGAAATTTTTTGCTTTGCCTTGCACTACATCAGATCATGTCTAGAATACCTTAACCGGTCAGATATGGATGGTTCTACCTTAAACAATGTTGTTTCTTACAGGGAGCTCTAATTGCATCCCGAGGGACTAGATTTTCTGATAGTTGAGGCAAAGAAGGTTCACATTTGGTTGATTCTCCCTTGTGAACAACTATCTTGATTGTGTATGCCGGGAGGTTGAAGTAAGGTAGGCGATCCCTTACCATGCATCAATGGCACAAAAAGCACATCAAGGCACGATGATTCAGAGTTTGCCTGCATTCTGTTTCTGGATTTATTTTTGGGTTTTTGTTACGGTCGAAATGCGTGCGTCAATGTTACAAGTCACATCAAGGTAACGATGGTTTAGGATTTTGTCTCATTCTGTTGGAGGTTGGGACTAGAAGGTTCCTACAGCGTGCGGGTGTCGTCCCGCGAGTTATGTGAATAAATTCGGGACGGACTTCATTAGCAATGACTAGTCTGTTGACACCGATTTTGCTACTGAGAATTCCTATCCTGATAGTTGGTAAACCACGATGTAACGATGCTCTGCTTCAAATTGCCGTTCAGGGTTCCGGAGCTTAGTGTATCGATTCCGGATAGAACTGAGTCTGTCTAGATTCCTGAAGAGTTGGTGTAACCCAAACCAGACTAGAGTTCTGTCTCACCATGCGTGCATCTGGAATGCTTAGGGCTCTAAACCAACTAGAGGCCATTCATGGCGTCGTGGATCAAGACCTACATCAACGACGACAAGAACAGGCTGAACAGGTCGGACAGGGCGTCGGGATACAACGCGTGCAAACCGCATCGACGATATGGACGTGTTCAATGCCGTCTACGCCTTGGCAATCACCGAAGGCCCGACTGCCGGTGCACTTGTGTGGCAGCTCGCCCCGCAAGCTCTCAAGAATAACATGCAAGACGGATTCGTCATCGTCTGAGGATCCCACCACCGCCAACCTCATGCGCAAGCAATCCTCCCGCATGTCTCGACTCTAATCTCAGGCTTCTTCTCCAAGCTCCGAGCTCAGGGAGGCAACTATGATATGGTAGGCTCTGCACATTCGCACAAAGCTTTGAAACCCTAGGTATCTTGAAACGTTATTTACATTTGCAGAGGTATCTTGTGTACCGTGTAGTAATCGCGTATGGCACATACTCTGAGAAGCAATGCTGTACCTGGATACGAGCGACACCATAGCTTCATGAAGCCCATTTGGATGTAAGTTTGACGCAAGTTCTGGGCCCTTCTCCTTCTTGAGGTTTCACCACGTTGGTAACTTAGCCCATGGTTGCCAAGAAGTATACATTGTTGTTTTCTACAGTAGTATGGAAGCACAGTAGAGTTGGTAGCATAATATTATCCTAGTTTTGAATAGAAAGAACCAGCATGTAAGCATGTATGTAGCATTGAGGTATACCAAGGAAGGGCTCCCTCCTGCTAGTCCATCACTGCAATACAATAGTATCTATCATACAATAAGAGATCATTCCCCAAATGGTAGTATTAGGGAGTACATGTTTGAATTTGTATCATGTCCGTACACACCCTCGTTGAGGTTAGATACCGGCATTAGTCTGCTATGTCTGTGATCGTCACATTAGAGTATACAATTGGTATCGCAGAACTAGTGAAGGTAATATACTGAGCTCCTAAGAGAAACTCCGAATCCTTAAAGGTGCAAAACCTATCCTGACACGGCTCAACTCCCCGACCAATTTGAATAACGCCAGCCTCTTCATCTACCAACACCCAGTATTGGCAGGAGGGAAACTCCACTAAACTGTTCTCTGTCCACAATGCAGGTCTTTCTTGTTTGTGTTTCCGGACAATCGTTTGGGAGTTTTTCCATCCTCCGATGAGAATCTCGTACATGGGTTGTGTAGTCCGTGGTTCAGCTGAAATGGCAATGTGGACATCAATTCCTTCCGCCGCAAACGATATGAGTCCCCTCCCTGGTCTTGGCAGCGTCCAGAAGCGAGCCCAATTGTAATGACCATGTAATGGTACAACCTTCCAGTCGGACCCATCTTGCAGATCAATCCAGTTGGAAAGACTATATGAATCCGACGTTGACATGGGTTCCACTTCGGAGACGATGACATTGGAGAACGTCACCGGGGTGATATGTGAAGTGAACGAGACGTACTGGGCGTCTGCGAAGAAGCGGTCATCCTTGAAGACGGAAAAACCAGCTTCGCCTGGCTCTCCTCGACCAACCTGGATGGTTGACGTCCGGTCATCGATCGAGACCCACAGTCGGTTGGGAGCGTCAGGGTACGTGAGGGAAGCTGCGACGGCGAAGGCGACAGGGCCTTGGTACCGCTTTCCTATTGAGGTCATGGTGTTCTGCCACCCCCCGAAGTTGATGTGATACATGTCATCACTGGATTGGCACTTCTCGGAAATGGCCACGTGGACATCTGTGTTGCCTTGCGCTGTGAATGCTATGCTACCTCGGGCGCGTCCAGGAAGCTTCCAGGAATGCTTCCAGGAGAAAATCGGTCCAGGCGTGGGTTCGATGGTCCACTCTTGCTGCTCAAAGATCCGGTCACAAACAGATGTTAATTGTTAAGTTAACTGAGTGATAAATGTTGGGATGAACCGACACCCAAGAACGGTAGCAATGCAAGGAAATTCACTAATTACACAAAATAGTGAAATTAGGTGCTCCTCACTAACTTCTTAACAACTACAGGACATAAATATTTTGTGTTTCTTTACAAAAGTGCACTACTTTTGAATTAAGTATTGTTGAATAGGAGGCAACCCACTCTTGATTAGCCCACCATTCTTGCACTCTAGGGGGTTGTCTTTCTATGCAATAAAGATGACTAGTGATTAATTACAACGTAATTCTCAAAATAGTTTTAACGCATTATGATTGGCTACAAGTGTTTCAATATTGCAATCAACCCTTGGTTGACTTTGCAACTAGCTCTTAGACAAAAATGAGAAGACCTGTGTGACCAAAATAGGATGAATTCAATCTTCAGCTAAAAAATTCAAGGTAATTTTGTTTTGAGAAATAAAATTCTGAAAAATATGGAATCATTTTCAAACCTATTTGTGTACATGAGAAAGATTTCCCCCTCAACATACCCACATTTAGAATATGCTCAATTGCTTAAAAGTTTGGAAATGGGTTGCTTCTTTTTCTTAGGACTCATGTATGGTTATCAAAATATTTTGGTGGATCTAGTTTAATATTGACAATGTTATATCTATGGCTACCTTATCAATTGGTTTCTCAATACCAAAAGCAAGTGCAATTTTAGAGAGTTTTAGAGCTCAAGTGGTATATTTCCCTTTCCTGCCATGTGAGTTAGTCTAAGCAAAGTGTTGGTGCAATTGGCTAGAGTGTACTAAATCAAAAATAATTAGTAGTGCCTTCAACATTCCTCCTGAAACATTGAGATTTTTTCTTGAAATCAACCAACTCACTTTATAATATATGATGATTCTTCGCCTACACTAGATTTAAATGGGTATGTAGGTGGCGTAAGAGGAACATGAATTTTGACCATTAATATGTCAAACCCTTCACCAAAGTACCCACATGTGATTGTTGGATATCCATAAATTATACTTCATTCTTGTCTTTTATCTTATTCATGTGACACAAATGCCATTAGAGCACAAATCTCATGAGACAAGGAGAACTGTCCCAAATTTAAGTTCTAAAATGAGAATTTCATAGATGTACATTGTGGTTCAATTAGGAGCAAGTTTGCTTTGGGGTACAACTACTTTATTCAACAATTGACTTATATAGTATTGTTGGTTTTTCAATTAGAAAGTGAGATCATGAAGGGCACATAAGGTAGACCTACCTAATTCCGTTTGCAACCCATTTCCGTCACCCTATATTTGGCCCTATTACCACCCATTCTACTATCCAAATTTGTCCATAAATTAGTAAATTCTGCCTAGAAATCTAACAAAATCAGTGAATTTATGTCATTTAGGGTAACGTGGCAATAGATGATTGGTAAATATCTAGATGCTTATAGGGACATAAGAAGGTGGTTGTGGGTTGTTATTAGGGTGTTTATGACCCTAGTCATTGGTGCTTTTGTAATTTAGGGCTGAACACTTCAAAAATTCATAGAAATTACAATTTTGATCAAAAAGTTATAATTCCACTTGGGTTTGATTTGTGAAACATGCGCACACCTCTGAAAAATATGTGTCCATCTTAGAATTGGCCCCAAGATAGTCCAATTGCAAATCAGGGTGGTAATAGGTTGGTCAACCTTACCTCAATTGGAAGTGGATTCACAGTACATTCCCTGAGATCGGTTGTTTTGCTTGCTGGCTTGCCATCCTTGGACTCCATAGTACTGGATTCCTCACATCCCAGCTCTGACATCTGATTAGATTCAACCCACAACCATAGGTTGACAGAAATCAACAGCATTGCTGAACACTTCAATAGTGTGGAAGGATATTGAAAAACCAGCGAACAGTGCAATGTGAATACCAAACAGGGTCCTTGTATGCACACCAGGAGAACCTTCCATGATATGTACACACTGACTTCGAGAATTTACTTAACATTAACATTAACATCAGAACTTGGGTCCATATTAGGCCCAGAAATCGAACCTTAAAACTTTTGCAACATGCTCTGAAACTATATTAGAATCATCTTGTACTTGCTGACAAGAATTTAAAAATCTGCCCAGTCTACTAATAGGAGCTACCGGTCCACTCAATTCTTGTTGTGTTCAAATTAGGGCATAGTTGCCTCAAATGCAAGAGTCCTCACCTGTGATGAGTGACAATGATCCGCCAAAACCAGCTCACCCAACTTGACTGCCAATCCCTCAGATTCACTCCGGCTCAGCAACTTCGAATTGACTGCAATAACTTGTTGTTCGTCTTCTTCATGTACAACACACACAGCTCCCTCCAGCACAGTGATTGCCCATCCTGCCCACCTCGACCTTGCGTACACGCAAATCTTATCTCCAAGCTGGAGTGACTCTACTAAGAAATGCTTCCTCCTCAGCGTGCATATATAGACTTGGTTTTTATCATCCGCACGCCGGAATACAAAGAGCTGAGTGTCAGTAACCACCCTGCTTCCCCGCTTCACCTCTACAGTTATGGTGCAATGACTGTTATACTGGCCATGTTCCGCAGAGTAACTGGAAAAGCCTTGATCATGCCCCACGCAGCAGATGATGAGGGCCACGCACTTTGCGTTGCTTACTATGGTTGCCTCCACTATCAGCTCGTACGACCAAGGTCGGTCCAACACTTTCCCCGACATTCCATTAGCAATGTACCCAATAGCATTGTCGTAGTAGCTCAGAATTTGTAGAGCCGGCTCTTTCTGCAGCAGGCATTTGATAAGTGTCAGTAACTATCCTTACCCAAGGTAGAAAGGGGTCATTTATTTACAAAAAACACTCACCGGTGTTCTCACAAAATGTCATTTGGGGCTAGTTGTACAGGCTAGGAAGTACTATCAATACCATTGTGGAGGAGGGACGAGTGATGTGAAGCAAACACATGTTCCTCTTACTAGCAGCTGAAAAATTGAAGTAATCACTGGGGATGCAGTTTTTGCGGTTTTGCCTATTGCAAGTAAAAAAGGACAAGTGTTTCTTGCAATCGCTCAAGAAAAACAAGAAATTGAGGTGTCCATAAGACACATTGAAGAAATCTCAGTCATACACACTTCAAACTTGATGTCAACACATTCAATGACTTCAAAATTGACAAAGGAGTCCAAATTATAAGAAGCACAAGTAAAGACTTAAAGTATTGACTTATTGACAAGGGTTATTAGTGGAGGAGGTATCAACTTGTAGTATATTGTTCGCTACTTTGTCATTACTTAATAGTCTCAATGCAAGCAAGTTTGAACCATTTTATTGCATTGAGATCTCAAAATACTGCAAGTTTGCTAATAATTCTTAACTATGAACTATGATTTGCACGCTTAATAGTGTTGTTATCAATGTTAACCTAACTGCTTTTTGCTAGTCACGACATGCTATATGTAAACAACAAAATTTGTTTATATTGAGATTATGGACTATGGACTAGATTAATGGTAAAGCAAAGATATGAATAATAATCACAAGTGCAGACCTATTGAACATAGGTAGAACTGAGATGCAATTGTTCTTCATAACTTGGCATGCTTTGCCATAAGACATAATATCATGCAATTTTGAACCACTTGATTGCCAATACTTGCTTAAGAAACAAAAATCTTCAACTTTGTTATACAACTCTGAGCTATTGTGCGCATACTTAATGCTATTGTGAACATAGGTGAAGCTCACTATTAGGACTCTTTGTGGCATTATCAATGTTATCCTAGCTCTTCTTTACCAATTAAAACATCAACAAAGTTGAGATTATGTATTAGATAACCAACGAGCCGCAGTAACGAGAAGGTTATGTATTAGATAACCTTTGAGCTGCAGTAGCGGCGAGAAGGTTATTGGATATAACCGGTTGTTCACTTTCAATCACAACTTTTGATCTTCATGATCTAAGGGTGTAGGAAACAAGTTGAAAGGAAAGAAGGTTATGAGTTACAACTTCTAATGGTGACGGGCAGCCCATCATGTAGAGCCACGTTAGCATTGAAAAATCAACAACTGGTTATGAGTTAGAACTTGTGATGGTGATGGGCAGCCCATCACGTAGAGCCACGTTAGCGTTGAAAAGTCAACAACTGGTTATGGAATCGAAATAAACCATACCTTGCACCACGTGGTATCATACTTCGTAGCGACATTGCTCCCACTCAAATAACACAAGCGCAATGCGCTTCCGGGGCCAATGAACCGCCCTCTCCGCGACATTGATGCACAACCCGCGAGGTTGATTTCCTCCAACGTGGTGAGGCATTCCAACCCTTGAACGTCTGTCAACGCTCTGCAGTCACGAAGGTTCAAGATCGCCAACAGTCTGGCATCTGCCAAGGAAGGAATCGCAACGAGCTTGTGGCAATTCGCCATATTTAAGTGATGCAAACTCCACGGCAGCGCCTCCACTGACACCAGAGCCGGACAATCTGCCATCTGCAAGTGAATCAACGACTTCAAATCCCCAAAGCTTTTCGGCACGACATCAATGATTTTATTCCCACTCAAGTGCAGCGTCGTCAGCGCCGTGAGGGCGCAGAGAAACAGAGGGAACTGTCCGTCCAGTTTACAAGCCGAATTCATGTCCAACTCCTTCAGAAGTAGAAGCTTTGTCACGGAAGCCGGCAATCTGTGTAGCGCCTCACAGTTGGACAACTGCAAAACTGACAAATTCAACAACTTCCCCAACTCGAATGGTAACTCCCTCAGCTTGCTGCAGCCATCCAACATGAATCGTTTCAAATTTGTCAGGTTCACGATTGCATCTGGCAAGCTCCCCAAGTTCTTGCAACCCGAGAGAACTAATTGTTCCAAATACTTCAACTGGCCGAGTGAATCGGGTAGGGCTCCTATCATCGAGCAGCTCTCCATCTCAATTGTCTTCAATCTCGGAGTGCTCCTGCCTATGTTGAATGGAAGCTCCTCCAGCGCTCTACAACGAGTAAGTATCAACCTCTGCAGCAACGGGAACTGAACCACGGTGCCTCCTTGCCAAAGATGAGTCAAGTTGCCGCTGTCAGAGAGATCCAGAACAGTTAGGTTGGGGAGATGCAGTGGTGAAGGAAGCTCTGCACGAGGAATTGACCTCCATTGGAGCCACCGCAGCTCTGGTGACCAAGATCTGAAGTCGGAACCCTCCACGGAGCAACCATCCAGCACCAGCAAATGAAGCTCCTCCATGCCTGAAAATTGGTCAGTCACATAGGGTGGAGCACTGTCGACGTTTTCGTTTCGAGAGAGCTTGATTCCTCGAATTCTGTCTGTTCCCTGCACACACGTGAAAAGTTCTCAGACTAAACTTAAGAGTGATCCTCTGTCTCTCTGCATCTGTTGTCAGTTCACACGCGCTTTCAGCGCATATCTATCAGGGACGTTGCATAAAAGTAAAATATCTACATTAGTAGCACCGAGACGGCTATGCTAATAGTCCTAACAAGCTGGGGTTGCTGGTACCGGCAATTGTACAAAAATTGAAAAAGGGGGATATTGATTCAACACAAGGTGAGCCACGCGCCCAGTGGGACACCGACCATAATTTGTAGCGATGGAACCGAGAAGGTTCCAAGCATGCATGTAGTCAAATACAGGGTGAAATTTTGCCGAAGTTTCCTCTTTGTGGTGATCTAATTCCCACTAGTAATCATTGGGTTGAATGTGTGCACCCATCCATTCTTTTGAGCACCCAACCCATCAGAAGCTGTCAAGTAGTGTATGAAGGTCCATATTTCGAAAAGAATTTCGGGAGAAAAAACTATCCTTTCTATGCAAATGCGTCGACCTCCCTTTGTCCAAATTCGCCTTAGTCATTAGCAGCTGAAGTGCGGTGTAACGTATTCTGTGTCCTCCAACAGATGGTGTGCACTGTGGACTTCGAATTCATGCTTTCAAACAAGATGTTCTAAATTGAAACCATGGAATTTTGGATTGGAAAAATTCAGTGTCAGAAGGGAGTAAGAAGCACAAAATATTAAACACAATGGACATTTATTGTCCGATGGATGATTTCATCTGAAGTGTAGGATGGAAAAAAAAATTTCATTCACTATTTTTGGAAGGTACTTGAGTACATTTTTAGTTAATAGTACTGTGAATTCCTTCATTATGGAGTCTTGTTGACTTTTCTATAGAAGAAGTTGCTTAATCCACAAATCACCCTTGTAGTGTATTTGGACTACTTATTCTTGATGAGAATTTTGGCCATTAAATAAAAAATTTTGCCTTTGAGTCTTACTAATGAAATAAAGCTAATCAAGTGCAATTTCTATTCCAATTATTAATTTTAAAGTATTCATAAATTTCAATATTTTTAAGCATTGTGAACTTTGGGCCAATAACAATGGTTTATTGATTGTCTAATTTAAAAATGACAAGGTAACTCTAAATTATTCCATGATATTACACCTATAATTTGCATTTATCATGAAAATCTCAGATTTTTTGAATAAATTTTGTATTTGATATCAATGTTCTTCAAATTTTCGGGGGGAAAGAATTCACAATAATTTCAAATTTTTTCCAAAGAATTTGAAAACTGCATAGCTTTTAGCACACATAACTTCATCTCTAGATTAAATGTTATGAAACAAAGCCCATGCACCTCCCTGCATAGAGCTTTCCGATGGTACCACACCAGCAATGTGCTACAAGGACGTAGCCAATTGCATGTTAGCACATATATGCAACTGCTAGTTTTCTGTTCATAAGGTGGATAGCTAGCCTTGGTCCATGAAGAACACAAACCACTGCTGAATACTGAAGACTGCTGTAGCTAACGAGGAAGTGATGCACAACTGCACAAGCACCTTAATTTGCTGCATCTATGCAGTTGGGTGCATACAGTTGAAAGTTGAAACTGTATTTATATTTGTGTTATGGATGTGCACTCAGATACAATGTCAATTATTGCATCTTCAAAATTTGTAGGCAGAAATACAAGCAAAAACACGTAGCACATGTTACGGAGTATTTACCTGGTTCTTTGTCAACACCTTGGCTGCGGTGGTCGCTTCCCACAAGTGAGTTCTCTCTCCAGGGTGTTTTGGAGGCTGTTCCCAAGGATGCGAAGACACTCTCGTTACAATCTCTCTCCCCATGTCTCGAATCACATCATGCATACTCAATTTCCCCGCCTCCACTCGCACCAACGACTTGTCCACCAGCCTGCGCAACACCAAATGCGGACCTTTCGAAGTAGAGCAGTACTCGCTGCAAGGGTTGCACGAGCTCCAAATTTCCATGGCTACTTGCTCACGCATCCCAATCAGTAAACATGCGATATCTCGAAACATTGCCTTGTCTCCCGTCGTGGGAAGACTGTCGTAACTAATTCTTAGTTGGCTCTGAATGTCGGGATTCTCGTTCAACGTCTTCACTGCATCCAACCATATCTCCCGGTCTTCGATTTCTCTTTTGTCGAACAGCGAAGCTCCAATGAGGGTTAGCGCTAGCGGATGCCCCCCGCACGCATCAGCCACTCTCTCAGCCAAATCACGAAACCCTTCGCTTGGTGTTTCGCTCAGAAACGCATGCCAGTTGAAGAGGAGCCGCGAGTGAGTTGAATTTAACACCTTCACTTCGTATATGTTCTTGCAATCCGTGGATGTCAAAGTCGAATTCAAGACGTCTCGGTGTCGGGATGTGACGATAATCCTACTACCTGGAGAGAGGTGTTGGATGTCAGGAATTCTAAGGTTCCTTGACTAGGTGAGATCCTCGTTATGAGAAATAACATGTCTAGCCATGGAAGGTGCTCCTACACGGTGCTGGACATGACCTATGTGGCTGGATTTTGTTCAATCAAGGGTTACAAAAGCATGACACCATAATGCTAAACACTAGCACAAACTCCTTGTGAAAACAACATGAAGATATAACAACACTGTCTTAATTGAAACATTAGGAGAAATTTCAACTTTCCTGCCAACTAGTTGAAACAGCATTCCAAGTGTTTCAATGTTGCGTTCAGTTGTTCCTAGATGTAAATACTAGCTTCACCGGTTATTAGCAAGGTGTCACGATTTTTGAGTTCGAAAGGGACCCATTTTTCAAATCATCAATTTTTTTTAGTAACTCGTTATGAGACCCATTGTGTTCAAGTTGTGTGACAGTAATTCAGCTTTAATTAGTACCTGGAGAAAGTTGTTGGATGTCAGGAATTAGGTTTAGAAATTGTTTGATGTTGTCTATGTCATCGACAATGATGAGCGCTCTTCTGTTTTTGAAGGTGTGGAACCAATAGCTGTACTGTTTGGTGCTGGTGGTCATCTCTTCTTGGATCAAGTCGCGTACAAGCTGTCGTTGCAATTCTAATGGCCCACTTGATCTTACATCTTTCAAAAAAGAATGATAATGGAAACTGCGAAGAGAGACAAAGTAGTTGTAGATTTCAGTGGCAAGAGTGGTCTTGCCAATACCACCCATACCAACCAAACCTAGAATCCCCACATCAGTCGAATTCATTTCATGAATTCTGTCAAGGACTTCCTTTAGTGGCTCTTCCAATCCAAATTGGTGTTTTTGCGGTTGTAAATCGGCTGGTATTTCTTTATGCACTGTGTTCACTATACTTCTTATCAATTGCTTCTCATCTCTGCAACAAATTTTTCACAAACACACTTCATCAATTTTCTTTCTTTTAATTAGCACAATGAAAAGGCTTCAAAGACACAACATAATAAATATTTATAAACCAAATATTAACCCCTAAATGCCCAAGGCCTTTTTTGAGCTTTTTGGAATTTGCTCTAAATCAAACAAAAACACAATATTTAGATAAGTTTTATCAATTTGTGTGGAATTGTAACTACATAGTCAAATAAGACATGATAGAGATCACATAGGAAAAGAAAACACAACAATATCATCTCTCAATTGAAAAATTATAATGTTGGACCATGAGGGTATTAAAATTGTAAGTCATTTACAGCCTTTCGATCCTCTTTTCACAAGTCAAATCTTTAAAATTGGTCACCAAAAAAACACAAGGTTAAATGGCATAACATGCATAACCCCAATGTCTCAACATCTCAAAATTTACTTTTCAATTATTTTAAATGCATTTCAAATGTGATTTTCCTCCAAGATCTAATGTGACTTAGGTTCATTTCCAAGGCCCTCGATTCTAGTAAATCGTGATTTGCAATGGGCACCCTTGCACAAAATCTTCAAAAGAAAATCATAATCATTCATTTCCATGATTAGATTTGATGCTAAAACTAGACTTCAAAAAGAATTTTCCGAAAATATAGCTGAAAATGTAGTATGTGCTTGCACAAGACCTTCTTTGAATGCTATTATCAAGGTAGAATTTCAAGAAATTTGAGAAACTTGGAATTTCAATGACTTTGAGTGCAGAACTGTGACTCCCCTTTAGAACTTCAAAACAAATTCGTGACAACAAACTAAAAACAAGAAAAGTATTAAATTGGGGATTTTAGCAAGTTAGGGTTGGGCGAATGTAGTTGTGGCAAGGCAGCCCTATAATTTAGGACCAAGGAATGAAGCGACTCACCCATCAAATTCATCTATTCGGAAGCCCCGACGTTCTGAGATATCCCTGAGTGCTTCCTCCCAGAGTTTGATCTTCTCCTGCCTCCGCCGCTTGCGGTGTTTGCGGAACCCTCCGGCAAACGGTCCCTTGTCAACCCACCGCAAATCTTCGGGCTGGACGTTATAGAAAACAGGGATGATAATGTGATTACTCTGTAACATGCTGGTCAGCTCCTCGAGACAGTACTTCGACTCTGCGTAGCGCTTGGAGAAGATGGCCACATGCACACAGGCGCCGCTGAGTGCTTCAGCGATGGAATCGAACACATGGCGACCTTGCCCGATGGACTTCGCGTCTAAGAAGGGGTGGAACCCCGCTTTGCAGAGAGCATCGTTGAGGTCCGCAGCGAACGTCAATTTCACATCTGGTCCCCGGTGGTTTACGAAAACATCGTACTTGTGCAGAGGACGTTCCCCCTTCTTCTCTTTTGCAATTGAGTTCTTCAGATTCTGTAGCGCTTCCGCATCAGTATCAATGTCGGTACCCAGCTCCCTCGCAACGTGCCATTTGTTTCCAAGGTGGAAGATTTTCGCAAATATCCAACCCAATAATACTGCCGAAACGATGATCGGTCCCATAATTTCGGGATCAAGCAGTCCAACACTCAATAAGAAAGGAGTCTGTCCGAAAGTAGAACTGTCGGTAAGCTGCCGGTTTTCGATTCACGGGACTCCGGAGGAAGAAGACAAAATTCGAATTCTTACTAGCTTTAAGACGGACCCATCCATCCGTCGAGCATGACCTCATTCGTCAAGGGGTTGCCACTTGGAATAATTTCATGCCTCGGCTGTATGTGAAAGCCGGTAGATGTGACGCTAATAGAAGTTGCAGTAAGTACTCAATCCAACGTATTCACTAATTCGTAACAGACCTTAATTCCAGCAAATACAGAGAAAAATATCGCATTATCAAAGCACGTTCTTTGCGAGGTGTAGTGGCTCTGCAATATGCACAGGCACGACGCTGATGCTTACCGACAACAATAGCTACTAGCTTGATCCAGTGAGACTGAACTTGAGAATGAAGTGATATATAAATACATATTCAACTCCGGATCGGCCGCAAACTCCTGCACGAAAAATTACAACACGCTAGCTGATGATGGTTGTCCCTCGCGAAACCCTGGCCCCGGGACAAACGATGGCTCCAATCTTCAGTGTTGGCCACTCAACATGGTGACCAAGTTTACTGGAGTCGCAAAGGCCCTAGTCTCTGCGTGGTTAGGTAGTCCTCTCATTTGTTTCTCTTTTTCTTGGTTCTTTATTCTTTGTCCAGTCGTTTAGCTTGGCTATTTTAACCTTGAAACGCTTTGACATCCACTTTTTGGACGATGTACAAAATTCTTTATTCTTTGTCCAGTCGTTTAGCTTGGCTATTTTAACCTTGAAACGCTTTGACATCCACTTTTTGGACGATGTACAAAATTCTTTATTCTTTGTCCAGTCGTTTAGCTTGGCTATTTTAACCTTGAAACGCTTTGACATCCACTTTTTGGACGATGTACAAAATTCTTTATTCTTTGTCCAGTTGTTTAGCTTGGCTATTTTAACCTTGAAACACTTTGACATCCACTTTTTGGACGATGTACAAAATTCTTTATTCTTTGTCCAATCGTTTAGCTTGGCTATTTTAACCTTGAAACGCTTTGACGTCCACTTTTTGGACGATGTACAAAATTCTTTATTCTTTGTCCAGTTGTTTAGCTTGGCTATTTTAACCTTGAAACACTTTGACATCCACTTTTTGGACGATGTACAAAATTCTTTATTCTTTGTCCAGTTGTTTAGCTTGGCTATTTTAACCTTGAAACACTTTGACATCCACTTTTTGGACGATGTACAAAATTCTTTATTCTTTGTCCAATCGTTTAGCTTGGCTATTTTAACCTTGAAACGCTTTGACGTCCACTTTTTGGACGATGTACAAAATTCTTTATTCTTTGTCCAGTTGTTTAGCTTGGCTATTTTAACCTTGAAATGCTTTGACATCCACTTTCTAGACGATGTACAAAATGAAATCAAGCTTCTTTTCATTATAGCTTGGATGAAAGTCATCCTACTTTTCAGAGATACTGTATGAAGTTGTAGTCCTATCTAAGGGTTGGATCTGGTGTTATTAGAATACATATTTTTTCTGAAATTACAAATGTAGAAGTATTTCAAGTGGTTGATTTGCATTGACTCTAGTTCAAACTCGGAATTGCAAAAATGAGGTCATAGAATTGAAGAACATAAAAATCCCCAAAAATTGCCATGTCAAGAGAACCTCATTCAAATCTTATCCAACAAAGTTTACTCAAAAATGACAATAGTTTGCTTGTAATTGAATTTAGAAGAAATATAGAATTTTCCTTTCAAAAATTATAGAAAAATATTGCCGTGATAGCATTGGTAAATCTAATCGTACAGATAAAATCTAAAATTCAAACTCTACAACTTTTATTTGTATCTCAATTCCAAAATATTCTTCCAAATAGTACTTTACAATGATTTTTTTCCTGAAATTGCAAATTCTGCAGATGAGTCTAGTCGCTTAGGGGTTAATGCAATGGGGTCTCCCCATTTGTGAAAAGAAAATCCCAAAAAACCCTGGCCCCATAGCCATCAACGCTCACTGGCCCGGTTTGATATTTACAGGTAGCGTAGAGCTCACGGAGCCTCAACAACAACAGAAAAGTACAATCTGCCTGTCGCGAAACCACGTCATAACATTGATAAGCAGCGGAGATCGAGTCTCCTCCCAACTGAAGGCATCAATCGCGCAGAACGTTAAATCATACCATCGAAGGTGGGCCCAGCAGGGTAAATCTGGGGTTTATCCCCTAAGCACCGGCGGAGTCATTCTACACTGGAAACACCCAAAATCGTCCGAATAAGGAATTCAGCATGGTTGGAGGCATCTTTTTCTAAACTGATATTTTTCTAGTATTAGCAAGAGAAAATAATGAATATTCAAGAAAAAAATTAAAAATTTCGGAATCAGTATGTAATTTCTACAAATTTTCAAAGAGTTGGCTCCCTAGACCACTGGAACCGTCCTATAGGTGTACCCTAAACTGAACTCTGTTGAAATCAGTTGTTAGTGAATGAAAATTATACATGTGTCTTATAACTGCATCAGCAAATTAGAGTTAAACACTTGTCAGACACTTTAATGAACACTTATGAACAAATTTAGTGACACTCTACGGACCTGGAATAGGTACAGGGACGGAAATGGGTGTTTCTCCCTTATGGCTTACGAATGACTTTTCCAAGCCACCAGAAGGGTTGAACAATAGTTTTTCAACCATTTTTTTCCAATGGCCTTTCATGTTGAGTTTCAAAGAATGTCCAAGTGAATTCTTAGTGTAATTGATGGTTTTTTTCATGTAATTGAGAAATAATGAAGAAAAACGGATGGTAAAATTTGTCATTTTAGTGTATTTTGAGAAATTGAGTAAATTTGAAATTTCTCCTTGAAAACGACATTTTTTGAATTTGAGCCCAACTTATGAAATGGAGGTCTTGTACTCTAGTTTCTTCTCCAATTGAAATTTTGAAAAAATTCGTAAAATTGAATATTTTATTGCAGTTTGAACTTTGGCTGTATTTTTAATGTCTACTGCATTCTAATTATAGATGTCCACGGCAAATTAGTTTACACCATGATGATTTCCACTGTATTATTCACACATGGTGAAATTTTCAGATTTTTTGAGATTATTTTCTATTTGATATGATTTTTTCTTCAGTTTCTCTTCAAAAAAATTCAGAAAATAAAATTTTCCTTAAAAAAATCTGAAATTTCTGTGAAGTACAGAAGACATGTAGTTTCATCTTTGAAAAATAAAAATAAAAGTTTCCACATCTGGTTACAAAATGGTAATGAACTGAGTAATTGAGAGTGCAGCCTGAAACCAGTGGTCATAGGCCCAGCGTTTCAGGGTTAAATATATTCAAAAATCCAACACAAATATAACCCTGAAACGCCAGGCCTGTGACCACTGGTTTCAGGCTGCACTCTCAATTACTCAGTTCATTACCATTTTGTAACCAGATGTGTATTGAAACTTTTATTTTTATTTTTCAGAGATGACACTGTATGTCCTCTGTACTTCACAGAAATTTCAGATTTTTTTAAGGAAAATTTTATTTTCTGAAATTTTTTGAAGAGAAACTGAAGAAAAAATCATATCAAATAGAAAATAATCTCAAAAAATCTGAAAATTTCACCATGTGTGAATAATACAGTGGAAATCATCATGGTGTAAACTAATTTGCCGTGGACATCTATAATTAGAATGCAGTAGACATTAAAAATACAGCCAAAGTTCAAACTGCAATAAAATATTCAATTTTACGAATTTTTTCAAAATTTCAATTGGAGAAGAAACTAGAGTACAGGACCTCAATTTCATTAGTTGGGCTCAAATTCAAAAAATGTCGTTTTCAAGGAGAAATTTCAGATTTACTCAATTTCTCAAAATACACTAAAATGATAAATTTTGCCATCCGTTTTTCTTCATTATTTCTCAATTACATGGAAAAAAAACATCAATTACACTAAGAATTCACTTGAACACTCTCTGTAACTCAACATGAAAGGTCATTGGAAAAAAAATGGATGAAAAGGGTTGTGATGGCTTGGAGAATTCATTCGTAAGCCAAAGAATGGCGCCGCTGGCGCTTAGGGATTAAGGTCCTCTTCACTAATTTGGGATCTCTGATTCTGAATCTGAATTCAGAATTTGAAAAAAAATAAAAGATGTAAAAAATAAAAAAATTTAGCGTTTTCCCTTGGATAAATCAAGCATGCGGGGCCCACCTTTGATGGTATGATTTAACGCTGCACATCAATCGCCCTGTAAGCTTACCGGTACCAGGACATTAAATCCTACCAATGAAGGTGGGCCTAGCAGGGGGATTTGGGGTTTTCTGGGGTTAAAGTGAAAAAAAACTCCTATTTTGGGTCGTGTCTAAGGTATGTTCTATTCCTCTCCTATCCTATATGGTTTTTTTAATTGCAAATACGAATTCAGAAATTGCAAAAGAAAAACTTGTTTGCAAAAAATAAACAATTAATGCGTTTTTCCTTGAGGTAAATCCCCCTGCTAGGCCCACCTTTGTTGCTAGGATTTAACGTCCTCCAAAAGAAAAAACATTCAAGATATTAAATACTCTCAATATATAGTGGGTACCCTCAAATTGCTTATTGCCTAAAATAAGGTCCAAAATGGTGTAAATATTTACATTAACCCATAACTACCTAGTCAACCATATGTGGTCGAGCTGAAATTTCAGGTCCATTTCTGAATGGGCAGTTAAATTCCTGTGACCGTTTTTTTTTAAATTTAACTATTAAAATTTTTCATTTTTCACAGAAAAAAGTATATATTTGATTATTGAGAGGTCTTCAAAGGCATACATGTACCATAAGTGAAATGTAAAGCTTATCAATTTTATTTCATTTCCTAGCTTTATGAAATTTCACTTGATTTGAGATTTAAGAAATTGTACATATCCATTTGCTTTGAGAATGGTTCTAATGGAAAGAAGAAAGTGTTTTCATGATATTCACCATTGAAAATTTAAACATACAACTATTGATTTGGAGTTATTTGCAAATTCTACTTGTAAAAATAATTGCATTTCAACAATTGCAAGGTGGATTGTGTAATGAATTTGATATTTTTTCATGTGAAATTAGGTTTTTTAGAAGTGCATTTTAGTGTGCTAACACTCTTTGTAGTTGTTCATATCACCTCAAATCCCCAAAAAAATTTATATGCAAATTTGATAAATATTGTGGGAAAAGGTAGCATACTAAATATAAAAAATGTACTTTTCTCTCATTATAATCTCACAACTCCAATGCAATTTTGTGCTCAAAATTTGTGTACTTACTAATAAACAAGCTCTTTAAACATCTATGCAATTAGATTTTGGAAAAAAATCAATTTACTTCACTAAGGATGACTACAAGCCCGTGCACTTTATTCAAGGTCAAAACACACTTGAAAAGGCTTGGACATTTAGGGGTTAAATAGTGAAATCAGGTTGCATTAACCATTAGGTTGTTTTACATCAAGAAAATTTCTTGATAAGGCATCAAAGTCAACAAATATTTCTACAAATATTTTAATTTGTACACATGGACATTTATGAATTCCAATTAGAACAATACTTCTTTTAAAAGTAGTGCATTCTTGTACAATAACAATAAATATTTATATAGTATCAAATGTCAAATAATTGGTGTAGAATAATCTAATTTTACTATTTAGTGCTATTGAAAGTTGAGATATGGTGGTTCTTTAAAGAAACATAGGTTTTGACAAGTTTTTTTCTTTTTTCTTTTCTTTGAAACACATAGATGATTTGAATTTTGCAAAGGCAGCTTTTGAGAAGCCTCACTGTCCCTCCCTATGACTCACCTTTTTCTATTGTTTCTTTCTAGTCCTACATCAGAAAAGTTGGGCCAGACTACTTTGGTGCTATTTTGACACCAAAGGCTGCATTTTGACAATATAGCCTGTACTATTTTCTCCATATTGAGTTGGTATGGGGGTTGGCACCAAATTTACTTGATTGCATTTCAATGCACCATCATGGCACTATATTCACATGCCTTGAAGTTCCTCATGTATATTGAGTTGGTAGGTGTCTTGTATTTGTTTTTGCTTGCAAGGCCAAGTCGCTTGTGTTTAGCAATTTTTTACTGTGACCTTGAAATGAAGTTCATTTGTTTAAAAAAAAACATGGATGATTTCCTAACAAGTTTTTCTTGTGTTTGTTGATTTTGGAGCTTTCATTTTTTTCCCCTTCTAACACCTTGGAAGAGGAAACTTTTGTATGCTACCGCTCATTTTCAATGTTGCCTATAAGCAATTTTGAGCACTCTATTTCAAAAGCTTTTGTACCCATATTGTGGTCTTAAATTTGCCAAAATCAAAGAATTCATTATGCACTTCTTCCTTTTCAACACATCTTTTTACAATCCTATGTTCACTATTTACTACTTAACCCCTAAAGGTTTTAGACTATGTTTTCACCAAAATCACTCCAAAAATGTTATTTTGAGGACAAATACCAAATTTTAGAAAAAAATCATTTTGGGGCAAATGTAATCATATGACCTCTTAGTACACTAGTTTGAAAAGCTGTAAAAAAATTTCAGAAATTTCCACCATTTAGATTGCAAGATATTAGTATTTGAAGTATTTTTTTATACCTTCAAAAATCCTGAAAGTTGCACTTCAGGAGGCCACATTTGTATGAAAAAACATCTCAAATGGTTGTAAATATCTCAAACTTGTTGCTATTATGAACACCATGGCAGCAAAACCAATGATAATTGTGAAATTGTCCAACAGGTTTCCTTACGGATTCCATGCAATTTTTTTGTTTGAGGTTAATTTTAAGCCTTTTTGCATGATACCTAGCATTTTGCAAATCCCTAATTCAATTCAACTAATTAGACTCACATACTATATAAAAAAGAATATTACATTGACATTGAATTTGGAATGTGTTGAATGAATATTTTGTGCAGGAGACGCAAAGTGGAATACAAACCTCTTGAAGGAAATCATTAGGGATTTGAAGGCAAGCATAGGAAAGGATGAATTTGCTTGAATTATGTATTGATTGCTAACATTTCTAGGAACTCAAAAGGTTGTAATTATGAGTATATATGTTGTAAATTTCATGCAATTTGAAAGATTTGTGTTTATAAGTATAACAAACATTGTTACTCTCTTCTATTATTGAGGGCACTCAACAAAAAGCTGGGACACAAATTTGGAAAGGTTAAGCTTATTTGTTTTGTATAGTTTTCTTCATTTGGTCATGAATATAATGCCAATACCTTAGGACTATGGGCTGTGAAATTGAATGTTCATTTGAAGTGTCTGGTGAATCTAATGAGATATATTTCACATTTTTTTCTCAAAGGTGGACTACCTCATGATCAACTTGAAGCCTCTATATCTTTTATTCAATAACTTCAATCTTTGACTTGATGAAAAAAAAATGAGTCCAAAATGGGTGCAATTAGTCTAAAATTGTAGTAGTGTGCTCCATTGGTTGTTAATTATACCTACTTATTAGAGGTCAAAGAAAAAAGCACAATACAAATCTTGGACTTGAGCTTAAGGAATATTCCTATTGATGTATACATACGCCTTTTCTATGATTGATTCGTTGTACATAAATTAAACACCACATTCATTGAATATAGCTTCTCATGGCAATCAATTCACATTATTTTTTATTTTTTTATGGGACCTCTAGAGGATGCCGTTCCCGACATAGGGAACATTGGCGTTCTTCCGGAGGAGGTTCCCAAGTTGCTGCAGAACTTCAGGTCAAGATGGCGAATCGGGCCTAGCAATATCAATCTGTAGCATCATAGCCGAATTCGCCATTTCAACAACGTTAGGCTGCGGCATAATTTCTGAATCCATTGTATCAATTTACTCAGAACAATTTTGTGAATCTTGAAGTCGAAATTGAATACCAATTGCCACAGAAGGAATTTCAATCTTCAAGGCGATATCACAATGCTCATCTTGTCGTGCAATTGTTTTAATTCCAATCCAGCTTAAGAATCCATGGGCCTCAATTTCTGTTGGTGTAGCGCAGCGGAATTCCAACGCCATTGGAGCTGCCAAGCCCAGGGATCAAAAGAAGGCCTTCAAAGCTTTTGACGCCCTGGACTCTATAAGTCCACAACTTTTTTTATATCAGTGGCATTGAATTCTGATCGTTTCGTTTCTGTTTTTGGTTCAGGTGATAAGAATTTTTGGATTTTTTATTGTAATGTGCAGCTGGATTACGCTGCGAGAGTCAAGAGTACGTCACAGGCCAACAAGGCTTACACTGAGGTTGTTGCTGCCCTCGACAAAGTGGTGTTCTCCATTTAGATCTCGAATCATGTGTATTCAATGTAGAAAATCAAAACCTGTGCAATCAACATTCATGTCCACTTTTTATGTGCTCGCAGATATCATAACTGATTTTCAGTATGCTCGCAATTTGACAACCATACCGTATTATATATCTATGGCTCTTTTTTTCTCGTGTTTGCTCAATGTGGCAGTGTTCCAACCGGCATCAAGGTGCTTGCGAGTTCTACAGCGGAATGGTATTGTTTTGGGTTGTTTTTTCTATTCAGGAGATTAATATGTATGTCACAGAACACTTTACTTATTCCCTCCTGCCTCTTGTTTAGGCTTTCTCTCGCTGTCATCTCTCTAGAGTCTGCTCATGATCGTTCTATGACTAGTTGCTGAACAATGACTCTCATCAGTCGTCAAAGTCTGCACCACGAAACAGATGTGAAGCTATCACAGTGGACATAACAGAAGTTCAAAATATCTCTATTCAAGGCATTCAATATCAAATTTTCAGCAGTTCCACCGTCCTTCGGAGTAGGAGAATTTAGAGTAAACTGGAATCGGCTTCAAGGGTGTTGAATTCGAGGTCAAAAAGGCATTTCAATATACGTGTTTTCTGTTTGTTTGTGAAAAGCTAATTAATCCCTCTTCACAACTTCCGATGGTATCTAAGTTTCAAACTGTTGCAATTCTCTGTGTTACAACTACAGTTCTCATTGGATACTTGAATCGTACTCATGTCATCCACATGCTCTGATGCCCACTTCTGGTTGTAAGTAAGGTTGTTTTTGTTCTATTACCTTTATTGACTGGAGGATATATCAACAAGAATCTGCTTTTGATGACATCTTCTCAGCCGGAAAGGATCATCTTGCACCAGCACTTGGAGTCCTGCCCGATATCGCATGTGTCACTGAAGTTTCAATGAAATCTCCTGTGTATGCCGTTTTTAATTGCCCTCATCCATTTAGATTACGTAGATTCCTCTATTAAGGGCTATGAGAATTACATCCATTATATATCATTTCATTATGGCGATTTCACCCACAAAATTTTCTTCTAAAATATTTTATTCTCTCGAGGAGCCATCATCAATAACCAAGAACACTCTTCAGTTTTAATGTAATAGTGTATGTTACCAAGTTTCACCCCTCATTATTTAGAGTGTTGCCTGAAGTTGTTGGTTTGATGTCTATTGCACCATTCCAACAGTAAAATTACATTAGCTATTTGTATTCTGTTTGGGTGCTACATTTTTTTGAGACAGTATAGAAATTCAATCTAGTGAAGTAAAACCCTTTTAATGTTTACTGAAGGACGAACTATTAATTTTACTTTCACAAGAAAATATCTTCAGAATGCACCTACCACGAGAAATGTTCACAAAATCTTGCACCTTCACTTCAGAATCTGAAACTGATGGACTTTTAGAGGATAAAATGAACTTCAAAGTGAAGTAGATGTTGGAAGGTGCTGGATTTAACAGCAACCGGTGGTGCAAAGCCTTCAGATTAAAGGTGCAGAACATCGAAAGGTGTATTCTCCATCTTCATGTCTATTCTGAAGATTCATAAATTTATACCTGTGTAGTTGGGCCGTTTGTTCAACATACTTTGGACCTTATATTTGATCAAATCTATGCGCAGCTCTGTAGTGTACACTCAGTAGTTGAGTTGTAAATTTCTATAAACAGGATTTAGGGAGTTCGATATAGTTTCACTGCGAGCTGTTCTGTACAGTTGGTTTAGGGTTGAAAATATACGAAGTTCTGAACATAATTATGAGAAATACTTCACAAGGAAAGGCAATTTGAAAGCATTTTTTTGTAAGTTCCAGAGACAAACTATAAAGTATGCGTATGAAATTTAGTTCCTCAGTTGCTCTTGTAAGTAGGTTTTCTGCTTGATATGGATTTTGGTTCCTCTTAACAGCTGTTGTGAAATCTTTCTTAAAACTTGTGGCATTGCTAGTTTTTTATGATCGCAGTAGAAGTAGTGTGCTCAGCAAGTTTGTTTTCGTGGACAATTAATGACAAGCTAGCTCTCATCAGTTCGTAACGTGTTTCTAAGTCTGACCCCTACAGATTTTTTATTTTGTGGTGTTTATTCACAAGAGCCCAATGTTGATTTTGGACACCTCCATTTTCATCACTTTAGAATTCAGAGTTTATTTGTGTTAATAGAACTTGGAGTCCTCTTTTGACTCCCAACAAGACCATTTAATAATAGGAATCATATTCAAATGCTTATTGGATGTAGTTACCTTATTTGAATGATCATTAGGATTCTTAAGGGATTGGATGCAAATGTGATAATTTAAATTTAGAATCTTTGGTTGCCATGAAGTAAGGTTCAATTATTGTTGATAATTCATTTATCTATCAAGCCAAAGCTTTTAAGTGAAAATTCAAAATAAGATGAATATCTTTTGGATTGATGTATAAAGATGATACCTTGGGTCACAATATTTGCAACTATGAAGAAGGTTCACAACAAGGACATATAATATGTGCATAATAGGTACATAGAGTGAACATGCAAAGTTGCAATTGCAGCTCCTTGATTTGAAGTTTTGTTTGATGACTGACCTTGAGGCCTTGTTTTATAGACTTTTTACTAGATGGTCCCTTCTCTGGGTCCCCTTGAAGAAACTTGTCCAAGTCCCATGCTTGCAAAGGAACCAACCGCAATGTGATGTCATTGGTTTATAGATTCAAACCATCAACTTACTAAAGCAAGTCAACAAGGCGAATTTTGGCCCAATCGTGTGTTATTTCCAATTATTCTTTCCCAACTACTCTTTGCACATGAACAATGCCTATGAGCTTCACATGATCTAAATTGTGGATCAAACAATCTCCCTTGTGCAAATCAAAAAATTGTAATTGTACCAATGCAACATGAGTGACTTTTGTTTATTTAGTATAAATATAAAAAGCCTTTTCACCCAATCATGAAAACATTAACTATAGACTATCGACAAGTTTGATTATTCCTACATATGAATACCCCAAGGAGCTAGAAATGTCTTGTCTAAGGATTAAATACAACAAAAGCTATGTTCAAATACTTAGTCTAATATTTAGTTAATCCCTAAAAGTATGGTAAAACGACCTAATTTTGTCACTCACCTAATTTCAACATCTATTAGAAATCTTCACCCCCTCAACCCCATTAACATCAATCACCCACCTATTACTACAATTTTTATACAATCCTATAACATTATGACAATGCAAAACTTGAATTGCAAAAATTAACCACAATATTTATTTGAAAAATTATATTCTAAATTTTGATAGTTGTTGTGGTATTCATAACTAGTTTTAAATCCCTTAATTATTCTTTGATGAAATATGGGTTTTTCACCATTAATTTCGTGAATCTCATCAAACTCCACATTGTATACAGCATTCAATGCATTGATCCCAAAAACCCGAGAGAATAGGACAAAAGAAAGTCCAAGTATGATCTTGTCAAAATTGCTTGTAGAGAAATGAGGTTCAATTTGAGTATCATGGCCCTCTAGGGTTAATGGAAATTTATTGCAAATTGAACATCCATCCTTGAGCGGGCTGGTTTGTCATTTTGAAGCTTTAGTCAACTTCTCTAAAGATTTTAAAATTAGGGTTTAATATATGTATTTGTAGAGACCAAGGATGACTAGAATTACTTTATAAAGTCTTGTAGTAGACCAAAAATGTTACCTACTTAAATTAATGGAGTGACAAATATGCTTAGATTTGCAAGTTTATTTAGTTTGGCTTTGCTTGGTGGATGCTTGAAAGGGAAGCAATTTAAATAAGATCTTGAAAGATACTTTAACATATGTTAGGTTTTACATTTGTTACCCCTTTTGTATCAACTATATTATTATATTGGATAAGATTTACATAGTTTTCTATAAAAATTTCAACAATTTATGAATATTCCTTGCAGAACATTGGGGGTGTTCATTTTTTTAGAGTTCAAAGATAGTCTACATTATTGCACCTACATAGTTATTTTCTAGGTTGCTTTAGTATAGTTTATAGTTTTAAATAAATGTGACAAGGTCTTTAGGACACAAAAAATTAAAAAAACACAAGAAGAAAAAAGAAAAAAGACAAGAAACAAAGGACAAAATGAACCACATTGATGGTGAACTAAAGCATGACAATTAAAAATCTTTCTTCATACAATATTAATTGACATTCATTTTTTTGTTCCATCTCGTCTTGTTGTCCACGAATTAGGAAAAGACCCAATGAGGTGCTTCCTTGCATATTGAGTTGGACTAGATACTGATTCCTTAGCTTCAAAGTTCAAATTCATCTTTGTTCTAGTCAACATGTCACCTACTTTATTTATTTCATATTTCTATATCATGTCTAATTGGTTAGCTTAGAGGATTTTGCAATTGGATGCATATTGAATTATATTGCAATGTGTTTTTTACTTTTTCATTTAACTAGGTCATGATAATGTAAATTAAATGCAATAGATATACCTCATAATTGATTCCTCAATCTTGTACATTGACACTTATCTTTTTCTAAAGTAAAGATAAAAGTAATAGATAAAGTGTAATATCTCCTAGTCCTAAGTAATGTTGTAAAAGAGTTCTAAAAAATAAAACACATTTGAACATGTATATTTCAATCTCAATAAGATTTTTCATGTAATAAAATATACGAACTACTATAAAATATAGTATTATATATATTATATGGTTGACAATCTTAGGCACACCTTGAGATATTTCTGTTTACAAGATCACTAGCACAACAACATTACAAATTTATATTTGCCAATCTATAGACCCCGAAAGACGCTACAAACAACAAAAATCAAACCCTCCATTTTCTATGAGATCTCATGTAAAGAAGTATAAACCATGTGAAGAGTTCTATAACCCCCAAAGGTTGTTTTCATGAAAAATGCTCCAAAATTGTGATTTTTAATACAAGTGCAAAATTTTCTCAGAAAAATATTTTTTGACAAAACCAATTGCTGGATCTCATAGAAGGGTGGTTTGAAAAGATATGGAATTTTTTTAGAAATTTCCACCGTGTAGATTGTAAGATCTAAACATTTGAACTAGCAAAAATTTTCTTTTATCCCTACAAAAATCTAGGTAGGTGCACTTTACAAGGTCATATTTGTATGAAAAAACATTCAAAATTGTGGTTATTCTTTGAATTCATTCTTCAATGCAAGTTCGCTACATATTCAAAAATTTCAAATCATTTGGAATTGTACAACGTATACGAAAAAAATGTAAGTAGAGAGATTTGAAAATGCTTCAAATACTAAATTGTGAACAATTTGTTTATGAAAATGAAAAATGTCATACCCAATGGTTGTAATATTGTAATGATCAATCTTCACTCAATGCTGAAATTTTTTATAAATATTGAAAATTGAATTAAATAAAGAATTTCAAATTTTTTGTAGAGTAGAGATTTTATAACTACCCACAAACTACTCCAAATTAAAAATCCTTGTAACTTTTGACTCATTACTTATAATCTATATTAATTTGGATTAGCTGTTAATAAAACAAATTTATAGTATATAGAGGCTCTAAAAGATTTTAAAGGAATAATCTTAAAAAGTTTAAGCCTCAAGCTCATACACAATATAACAAATATGATATTTTTATGTAATGTTTATATATAGATAATTTTCTTGTGACTTAGAAACTACTATTGCTCATATATACAAGTCATAAGAAATCCTTCTTTGTTACATAATTTTATTCTCTAAATAATTAACTTTTTTATAATTAAATTTATTAGAAATAAATTTATTGGAAAAATGTAATGTTGTGGATATGTTGAAATAACAAATGACTAACATGGCAATAATCTATTGTGGGAACAAACATTATATTTTAATTAAAATTATCAAAAATATATAAAGCTTATCTTTAGCTTTCTATGAAAAATGAGAAAATTCATTAAAAATATTAATCAATCAATCAAATACAAAGTTTCTAGTATTTGTTCAAAATTTAATATTCACTTTGAATTAGTCAATAATTGCTTAGGAGCAAAAGGGCTGTAAGTTTCCAATAAACAATCAACTATGCTATGAGAGGCTTAGTTTTTATAGCACTCACTTACTTTATATGCAGAGACTTAATTAAATTTTCTCATATAATGCATATATATCCATGATCATCAATGCCCAAATGTGACATATATTTGAATAAAATATAATTCTAAAATCCAAATATAGATGATATAGAATGTACACAATCAAAATAAGAGTCAAAGAAAGTTGTGTCAATTTTTGGTACACACATAGACAATATTTTGAAATTTTAGAACTTACTCATACAATATCCTAATATTCCATACTAAAGTGTGTTGGACTCCTTTTTCATTGGACAATAAATTGTAATTAAAAAAATGTATATTTTGTAATATCATATTTGATTAGTTATGACTAATTTCTATTTTGGATGAAATTAAGGTAGGATAACCCATTGTCTCCCTTTGATTGTTACATGTATTTCAATTGATGACATTTACAATTTTTTCTCCAAATAGAATAGTATTGTTCTAGAGATTATTTTACATACTTTATTCAATCAATCTAATGTTGAATATAAAGATACATTAAAGATGGTCAGAGCAATAATATATACTAGTGGCCTATTCATTTGGATTGTATAAAATAATGTATAACATGTCTTTTGAGTGGATAGTGAGGCCTCACTATCCACTCAAAAGAATTTTAAATTAATAAATGAATTATTAACTCAACCCACACACACACCTCCCATACAAACAAAAATTTATGATTTATAATTTATAATTTTTATAATTTATAATTTTTATAATTTATAATTTTTATAATTTATAATTTTTATAATTTATAATTTTTATAATTTATAATTTTTATAATTTGGGTTCCCCCTAACCTCTTATAATTTCCAGAAGCCAATGTAATTGACAATCAATATGGGATTTTACTCATATCCTTATTCAGTATACGTATTTAATATTATATACATATTTAGTACTTTATATATGTATTCAATACTATATACATATTCAATATTGTATACATATTCAATTATACTGTATAATATCTATATTCAGTATTTCAATATTGTATTTGTATTTAGTATTTGGATCTGTATTTTCTATTTGTATCCATATCCGTGTTTGGACGGCTAAGATTAAATCTCATGAGATCAACGGCTTGTGATTTTTTGAGAAATCAATGGTGATTTTGAAGGTCACCATTTAAAAAATATATATATCAACGGCCTATAAATTTTTGGAGAGGGGGAGGAGGGGGAGAATTGCAAACTAGGTGGTTGCATCTTTTCAAAGGATAGTAGAGTAGATCTTTTAACTCCCTACATTGACATTTGCAATGGTAATCTAAAAGCATCTTTCAAGATTGAGGAAAAAATGAACCTTTTGCTATGTGTAGAAATAACAATCCACTGGCAATTCCAATCTTTTTAACCTTTTTAAACTTTGGTCTACACTTAAGTTGTTGTAGTGGTGCCAACTAATTGGAGTTCTGACTACATTAGGATGCAACAAGGCATAATTGCACTGAAAATATAAGATAATTTTGAATTTGTGCACCTT
Source organism: Thuidium tamariscinum (assembly GCA_947034885.2). NCBI lineage: Eukaryota > Viridiplantae > Streptophyta > Bryopsida > Hypnales > Thuidiaceae > Thuidium > Thuidium tamariscinum. The sequence goes on along the minus strand of OX344751.2, from coordinate 33,646,226 downwards.
ATCTTAGGGGCACCCTCAATTCAATTAAAAATCCACCATGCCAACTCCATAATTCATAGGCAACTCTAAGAAAAACTCCCCAATGCCTTTGGAATTGGTCTTTATTTATTTTCAACCCTACCATTTTTGTTTCCAAATGTGTTTGAAGTTGGCAAGATATGAAGAGTAGCATACAATTTGGCTTATAATAAGAAAATTTTAAAATTTATACACCTTTTTAATCTTTCTTTTATAGATGCTAATGAATTTGGAACTTTCTTTTTTTGCATAAAAAGTTTTCAATTAATTTAAATTCTTTTCTTCTTTCTTTTTTATGATGTGGAAAAGTCCATTCAAGGATTGGATTGCAAGATTTGCAATGGCTCAATCCTTTAAAAAAAAGTCAGTGGAATAGAATGAAGTCCATAATTCTACAAGATAAACTAGCCTATGACATGGTGAAAATAGGTAGGAAATGATGTATTATAATCTTGCATCAATCCTTCAGACTTTCACAATAAATCAGAACTAAGCTTTATTAGGTTGAATTAGTCCACAATCAATATTAGGGATGACATTGATGGAGTGATTAATGAGTGCAATAGGAACTTTTCCACCTTATAAATGTAAATTCATCATAAGAGGTGACTTTTGAAAGCCTTCATTTTGTGGCCATAAATATTGTAGGCACTTCACATGAATTAGATGACCATTATGGATACACCTCTCATTAGTTTTAGAGTAGTTTACACTCTTTTGGATCACATGGGCTAGCACATTTCAAAGAATTCATAACATTCAAATACATACTTTGTTTAGAAAAACAAGATTTCAAGTGCTCTTTCCATTTTTCACCGATTTAGCTTTATGTGGAAAAATAATTTAACTCGTCAATATCCAGAGCATTCTTTGAGATTCTTGGATTTTGTTTTACATTGAACAAAAATCCAACATTTTGATTATTCCATCAATTTTTAAAAATTGTAATTGTACCAATTCAAATTAGACATATTAGAGATCATATGAAAAAGAAACACAATTGTAGTACTTACAATTTGGAACATTATATTGCTTGATCATGAAGGATTAAATTGTGAAAGCGATTTGAAGTCTATTAATCTTTTTTTTTCATGTCAAATTTTAAATTGACGTCACCAAAATTATAAGGCTAAAGGATGTAACATGTATAATCTAAATCAATTTATTGCTTTTGAAAATTAACCTTCTAATTTTTTTTTAATGGATATATAATTTAATTAAAAAAAATCTAAAATCTAAAATATTTGAAACTCATTTCCAAGAGTCCTCATTCCTCAATATCAAAAATCCAAGATTGCAAGGAACACCCTTAGTGTACAAAATTAAATCTTGAATTGAAAAAATCATAATCATCCATTTCGAAAAATCATATTTTTGATTTTGAAAGAAGACTTAAAAAAAAAAATTGCAAAAATAATAAATAATAAATGTAGTGATTTAATAAGGTTTTATTTACCTTCAAAGTTTTGTTGACACCAAGATTTGGTGCTTTGGACATTCAAAGGTTAATACATTTTCTACTATGGTAATAGTATACATTAGTCATTGTGCCTTTCATATGTTGGCATCAAATTCATTAGGCTTCATACAAAATCATTTTTTGGTTGAATTTCCATTCATTAACCTAATTAAAATTTTTGAAAAGTTCATTTTGTAAGATTTAGAATATTGCATGACCTTTAGCCATTTAAAAAATATTTCATGAACTTTAGTACTTTGTAGTATTCAAAATGTCAACTTTAGATGTTTTTCTTAGGATTAATATTGTTTTCATTACTATCTTCTATACAATTCAATAATAATGTCCTGTTATAATTTCTAAAAATTTCATTAGATGTCATATTCATTATACGGGTATCTTGGATTATATTTTAATGAATCTGATCCTAGCCTAGGATATCATAGGCTGGTTTCCTATGGGCTAGATTTACCCCAGGGGCAAACCTTGAAATTTTTTATTTTTTTGCACAAATTTTTTTTTGCAATTTCTGAATTCATATTTGAAATCAGAGACCCCAAGTTTTGTAGGGGGAGGGGGGTGGGGGTGGGGTAGACCATACCCAAAAACACAGCACAAAAATAGGGGGCTTTTTACTTTCACTCTTGGATAACATGAATTTTACCCTACTCAACTGACTTTGTAAGACAGATTTAACCTGTAAATGCCCAAGGCACCAGAATCTGGTGTTTACAAAACTTTGAAGCTAAATAAAACCTAATCAAGTTTCTATTTTTAGTAGATTATATTTTTGGAAAGTCCTTTGAAAAGTCTAGTTTTAGTGTCAAAAATATGATCTGAAAAACAAATGATAGTGATTTTTCTATTCAAGATTTTGTGCAAGGGTATCTATTGTAATCTTAACTTTTCGTAGTGTTGAGAGCTCTTGAAATGAGCCTCAAATACACTAGATCTTGGAGAAAAAATCACATTCAAAATTCATTTACAAAAATTGTAGAGTAGATTTTGAGAAGCCATAAATTGATTGGAATTCTACATGTTAGGCCCTTTAACCTCCTATTTTTTTGGTCACCAACTTATTAGATTTTACTTGTGAAAAGAGGATAAAAAGACTTCACATTGCTTTTGCAGTTTTAACACCCTCATGGTCAAACATTATAATCCTTCACTCCGTAAGTGCTATTGTTTTGTTTTTTTCCTATGCAATCTCTAACATGTCTAGTTTGAATTTGTATGATTACAATTCAAAAAAATTGATACAACTTATCAAAATGTTGGCATTTTGTTCAATTTAGAGCAAATTCCAAGAAGCTCAAAACAGGCTGGCTTGAGCATTTAGGTGGTAAAAGCATCCCCATACAAAGCAGGCAAAGCACTCTCATTGGGCGGGCCAAAGCAGTGGGAGAGCCCCATGCCAAACTCGCTAAATGGAAAAAAAACAAATGTCAACTCCATACTTTGATGGGGACATGGCCAAATTGTATGTGCAAAGCATGGCACGCTATGTAATCTGATTCAGATTTCGAGGTACTGTCTACGGATCAGTTCTTGGTCCTTGGGCTTGTAAATGCAAAAAGGTGAGTATTGTGTGCAAAGTCACTCATAAGATGCACCTCATTAGCAGAATGAAGCTTTTCTTGTTTTGGGTATTTGTGCTAAATTGATGAACTCCTCTCTTGGCATGTCAATTAAAGTTTCAGGAATGGGGCAAGGGAGAACCACAAGGCTTAGGCTAATTGACTGAGCACATGAGCACTCCAAATCAGGCTTTGGCATCCCTCTTTGCCGTGTATGGCATGGGGATGCTCTAACGTCCTGCGGTTTCCCTTACAGTACTGGAAAATTCAAGTACGGCACTGTCCCTGATTCCGGGAGTGCATTGGGGAAAGGATAAGTACTCCCCTTCTTTCTAGAGCCATTGAATAAACAATGGTCATTTGAACAGAAGCAGCGAGATTTTTGACATTCTTCTCTTGGCCGTCCAACCATCCGTCGGACGACCTCGTTGATTTCGACGCACGAAGAAGGTCTCCGTCGTCGTCGCGACACCAAACAAACGAACGTCAGTTCGTCGTCACTCCCACTAAACGCAACTCACTTGTCAGACGAACTCCGTCGTCATTACAGACGAACGAAGAAACTCTCCGTCATCTCCTCCCCACTGCCGTCGTCTCCGAGCATTTGTGCAAATCACCCGGGTCTTCAGGCTCCGCTGGCGCTTTCTTTATTTGCCGCCAATGCATCTTTCTCTATTGAAAAAACTCTCATTTTTTTACAATGCACATCTGTTTCCCTGCGAATTCGGAGATCCAATTGGATGGCGATCAGGAGGCGGTATCTAAATTATATGAACAAAATCAGCTGCGAAAGTGGTGTCCGATTTGTAGGCTTGAACGGCAGCCGCGGGACGCCGACGGACCCTTTCAACACGATGCAAGTGAACGAATCCCGCAATTTCGTCCGCAACGACGACTCTCTCTGCGGTTGACTTGCTCAGATTTTGTCTGCAAACTCACCGTGTCACGTTGAGTCCTAGACCTCCAGATTTAGGTTTTCCTTGCACAGTTTCCGGTGCACGCTGTCTGACTCCTGGTTTTGGGTTTTGTAAGTTAGTGCAGCGGCGATTGCTTACCCTCACCACGCACTCGACGACCCGACTTTAAGATGCCAAGGGTGACAGAAGAGCGCTTTTGAATTTTGGTCAGTAGGAAACACGGTACAACGTTTCAATTCAAGGACCGGGCCGAGTAATTTTGTTGCATCGCGTACTCCGAGTCTTTTTGTGCATTAGTCTTGGCGAGTGAGTGCGTGCGACGTGAAAATTTCTACAGGATTTCAAGCAATTTTCGAGACATTTCTCCCGTACATAATTTTTCTTGCAAGTCACACTTCAGCTTCATTTTGTGTATGTGTGTATTTTCGAGTGCGTGCGAGTGATTTGAAATTTTCAAGCGATTTTCGAGAATTTTGCTAGCGAGTTTCGAGTTTTGGTGAGCTGGTTTAGCGTGATCGGAGTTGCAAGAAACTGGACAGGAGACGCTTTCTGGAATCGGCCGATGAAGCCACAAGTTTCTTAGTTTTCATGGAGGAGATACGTGCGAGCTTTCAGGCTGCTCCAAGCCGGAGAACGGCGTGGCCATGGCTTCTGTTGTGGTGTTACGCTACCTCGTTTAGTCTACTGTCGATTCAGGGAGTTGCGCAGGGGACTTGCAATTCGGGCAATACCACTATACGGTCGGAAGGTGAACACAAACTTCGGCGACCTTCAGCAATTGTGTGGAAGACCTAATTCTCACTTGGAATGTAGAGCTAATAAGTTTTTTTCTCTTGTTCGTTCTTGTGTGATTTGCAGTTAATGCACTTAGGGAAATCTACAAGAAATTTGGGACAGTATTGCCTGGGAGTTTACCTGGCTGGGATGGTGGAGGAGACCCTTGTAGTGTGGGTGCAGGGTGGGGGGGCGTCGTTTGTCAAAGCACTCGGAGTGGAGAATGTACCACCACCGTCTCGGGATTGTACGCGCCTCTTTCTCTCGTAATCAGATGTGTACACAACATGACAGATTCAAATAGTATACAGGCAATGTGCAATTAGAGAGCTTGTCATGGACGAGGGTTGAGTGGAGTAGCTTATCAATTTTTTCTCTCTAATTGCCGTTTAATGAAGTTGTGTGGAATGAGTGGGTGCTTATTTTGTTTGCTTAGAAGTGTTTCGGTTGACATATACAGGCAATTGACGGATTTGCAGCTCCAAGGTAGCCTTTCTTCTGCGGTCGACTCCCTAAAAAATTTGACAATTTTGTAAGTGAATTCTGAGGAACTTGTCTTAGAGGAAATTTAGGTTATGTGGCATGCTGGATTTGAGAATTTTTTCAAGAAGTGATGCAAGGAAGTGAAATGTCTTAAAAAAAATTCTAAACATAGTAGGCTCTGCACCCTAAAGTTGTTGGTTATGATACATCTGGCGTCATGTTAGAGATATTGCTGGTGTGCATTAGCTGAATTTGTGGATAAACTGTTGCACAATTTAGTGACCTGGTTTGATGCTCAATTGCCGTTGTAGAGCAATACAATGTAACAACTCATTATGAAGTAGATATTCATTTATTTATGGTTCTCTCTTCGAAGTGCAGAAATGTAGCTGGTAATCCGGGTCTCACGGGAGAAATTCCAGGTTCAATTGCGAACCTGACTAAGTTAGTCATTCTGTAAGTTTCAACACCTTTGCTTGGTGAGCTTTGTACCGTAGGTGACCGTATGTAGTCGTTTGCAGAACTGAGCCGTTTGTCCAGACCTGATTACAGTCTAAGCTTTATGGTCTTATAAATTGTCTCATTGCACAGGGATCTTCATGATAACGGCTTCACCGGAGCTATGCCGCCGTGTGGTACACTAAAGAGTCTTCAGTCTTTGTGAGTTTTTTCTGGCAGCCTTCCTTGCGTTAGCCATGTTTTCTAGTTATAATACGTCAGTGATTACTAAGCATATGAGTTTTTCAGTACGATTGTAACTTGCAGATTAAGATCGCTTGTTCTGATTTTTTTTTACCTGATCCAGAGACTATAGCGGAAACCGGCTTGTTGGTCCGGTGCCTTCGTGGTTGGGTAATTTGAGGCAGCTCCAACGTCTGGACTTGTCAAATAACAATTTCAACGGTACCCTTCCACTTAACAGGACCGACACATATGGTCTGAGCAACCTGAAGTATCTTGTTCAAATGTGAGTTTAATCCGGGGATTCTATCCTCCCTCTTGCAGTAGAATCATTACCTTTTTCTCATCAGTGCTAGTTCTAGCAAGTGTAGAATCTTAAATATTTGATGCAAGTTTGAAGAGGGACTCATCTTCAACTATACTAACCAATTAGATCTCCTACTTTAGTTTTTTTGGGTTATAGATTCATCGAGTGATGAATCAAATTATTTGAGGGATTCATCACGTTCTACTTGAAAGAGGTCTCGAAGATGGACAAGACGCCTTAAGCATCCAACTCATAGATGAATGACCAAAAGTAGTCTCCCCTTTGTAGCCACACCATTACTATGACAAGGACCAAGGGTGTTTGAAAATTTAGTAGATTTTGAAGAATGCAGGTGCGGATATTCACACTCTAGGCTTGTATGAGGAGCCAGGGGACTTATGTCACTAAAGGAATTCCACTTTATTTGTTTGACTTGCGTGTGGTATGGCTGCAGATCATTCAGTAACAATAATTTGTCAGGATCATTGGACTATTTCAGCGCTCTTTACTCTCTCAGATCGTTGTGAGTATCTTCAGAGAATCTTGCTTTTCTCCATGAAAGTGATTGCACAAGCATACCACAGTTGATCTCTGTGCCTTACTTTTTTTTTATAGCTTCGGATATTTTGCACACCTTCGCTTCAAAGATGTTATATATAATCGGAGCTTTAATTTACGATAATTCTCTTTATGCTTTGATATAGGAATGGCAGCAATAACCACTTCAATGGCACTCTCCCACTTACTGTCCTTCAAAATGGGTCCCAACTTTCTGTGTTGGACCTATCAAACAATGAGATCACTGGAGAATTGCCAAATGCGACGGTCCACAATCTTCAACAGATGTATTCTATTTCTTCTTGTAACTCTGCTTTATGAAGATTGGATGTTTGAGTCTTAGAATACTTCGGTGCTCTTCATTAGTAGGATCTCTGACAATCCTTGATATTTACATTTGGGGCTTCTTCTTTTTCAGGTACATGGCAAACAACAAACTGAGTGGCAATATGTCAGCTAACTTTCTAGGCAGCCCTAACCTTCAGAACTTGTGAGTGCATCTAATTGCATCAACCGAATTTTGTGCATTTCTCCCTTCACATAAGTGACGCTAGACACCCATGTTTACTATGTTAATATACGCTTGCGCAGGAATCTGGACGGCAACAACATTTCTGGGACCTTGATTCTGCCATCGATAAAGAATGTTTCCAAATTGCAGCTGATCTCGCTGGTCAATAACAGCATCACGGACGTTGTGTTTCCATCTGCGAGTTTGCTATCTACTTTGAGTCTCACTTCATCCGACCTACTTTTGTAAGTATCTACGTTTTTGCAATGACATTTTGATACAAACTCAGAATCTATTTAGTGTTTCTTATTTGGCTGCTGCTTTTGTTTAAGTGTCTGAGAGTTGATGATTGAATGAGCTTTTCAGGTTTATATTGCTTGTGACTGATCGCCTACTTGGTTGAAATTCAATTTGCAGCCTTGGTGGAAATCCCTTTTGCGTTGACCCTCAGTCACCCCTTCAGCTGCAAATCTGTCGTTTCAATCCGAGCGAGATCTTGAAAAGACGTCAGTATTTCCATAAATATAACCCTCTTGGTTAATTCGCACAGCAGAAAGCGATATCTAACCTGAGATCTCTCAGGATTTGTGTCACTGCGTTGAGTTCTTGGTCATCTCTCACAGAATAAACCTTAGTTTGTTTCTTCCAGATTTCTGCACTTATACTGGAAACTGAATTTCGTAATCAACGGAGGCCTTCGAGTTTGTTTTCTCAAAATATTGAAATATATACAAGAAATATAAATGAAGATCAATTAAGATAAATGTAGATCAATAAATTATAATATTAGTTCTTGTGATAGATATAAGCTAGTCGTCAAAGTATAGCTTCTGATTGTGCTCCTGCTGCTACGTGAGGAACTTTTCCATGTCTTTTCTTGTGTGTCAGATAATTAGTCCTCTGGTTTTAGATAAGACCAACTTAAGCGGTTATCTGCATTCTCATCACTAACGGAAACTCCGTTTACGGGTTGCTATTTTGGGGAACAGTTGTTCATACAAAAACCAACTCGAAGACGCTCATTATTGTTGTGACCATTGCCGCAATCCTCATGTTGCTAGCGTCTAGCATCTTTTTGGTTATCATCCGGAGACTGCTAAAAAGGATCATGTTGCTTCGAGACCTTCAAAGAGGTATGTTCTCTTTGTTTTTTTGTTTTTTTTCGGATTCTACAACTTTGAGCATCCTTATGTTTGTCCATATCAGTAATCTGGCTGATACTTCTCTTGCATGAAGCATCTGAAAATGATTGAAAATTAGTACAATGTTAAACCGTTATGAAAGCACTTAGGTGTTGAGCATACTTATCGCTTTTTGTATTTCCACTACTAGAATACTCAAATGTTTTAAGGTCTGCATTGGAAATGGATGTCATTTTTGTTTTGTTTTTGGTCTCAGAATTTGCGAAAAACGAAGTTCAACCGAACCTGTACTCTTACACTGAGCTGAAGGGAGCTACTGAAGATTTTTCTCCCGAGAGGAAGTTGGGACAAGGTGGCTTTGGTATTGTATACAAGGTAACTTGTATTCATTTTAGTTGTGATTCATCTGTTATACACTGATTGATATTATGTTATTTTGTTTGAGATGATTGACATCGTGTTCTTCTTATTGAAAACCTGTGGTTGGATTGTGGTCACTCAGGGCGTTCTTCCCGATGGTACAGAATTGGCTGTCAAGCAATTGACCAACTCAGACCAAGGACTCGCGGAGTTTTTAAATGAGATTGTAACCATCAGTGGTGTTAAGCATCGGAATTTAGTTCGACTGAAAGGATGTTGCATTAAAGGTGACCAACGAATACTTGTATATGAGTATGTGGAAAACAAAAACCTTGCAGAAGCTTTATGGGGTATGTTCCACTATCTCTTTCTCTAAGCTTGCTTTGGTTTAGTTTCATTGTCAAGTGAACATATATAGAATCTGGCATGTAATCACTTTTGTTGATGTGTATGATGTTTTTTCCTCTGTTGTCTTCCGTGTCATAAGTTTATATATCTATCGTTTATCGATATGAAGTTAAATTGAATGACTTCTTGAAATTATGTAGAGACTTGAATTTTGACTGGAAATTCACTTTGCTCTTACAGATTCTCCTTCGAATGGAGGCCGTGAGCTGGACTGGTCGGCACGGTTCAATATCATTTTGGGGATCGCTCGTGGGCTCGCGTATTTGCACGAGGAAGTAACTCCACCAATAATACATCGAGACATCAAAGCTGCTAACATTCTTCTTGACAAACATTTTGAACCCAAAATTGGAGATTTTGGTTTAGCGCTACTGTTTCCAACGCTTGATAACGACCATGAAAATCGAACTCATCTGAGTGTCAATATCGCAGGAACCAAGTATGTTTTTCAATCAAGAAAAACTCGGCCGTTCACTTCATTATCTTCTAGTGGTAGACCCTGTCATTTAGTTTCATGAAGCTTTAATGCTTATGAAGAGTTACTAGATTCTCTGTACAACTGTTGATGCTCATTCAACTATTTTTTGGAGTTAATGCATGTCTTGTACGTCGTGCAGGGGTTATTTATCACCAGAGTATGCAAGTTTGGGCCAAGTGTCAGAGAAAGCTGATGTATTCAGTTTCGGAGTCTTGGTACTTGAAATCATCAGTGGACGGAAAAACATTGCCTTACGTCTCCCCGCGGAGCAGCGATACATCCTAGAATGGGTGAGTTTGTTAAATTCTTCTGTACCTTTATTCTTCAACTATTCTCTTGCGTTTCTTGCATGTTACTCATGGTATTTTACACTGTCTTGATGATTTGGCAGGCATGGAAATTGTATGAAGCTGGCAAGTTGTCAGACTTCATTGATCCGAAACTGATCGATAAATCGAGAGAGGAGGACATTAAGCAGATTATGATTTTAGGATTAGCTTGTGTACAATACTCACCAATTAAGAGGCCAACTATGTCAAACGTTGTGTCCATCTTATTGGGCCACCAGGCTGTAGGTACTATAAACAGGGAAGGTGAACTATCAAAGGAAGAAGTGGAGACAATGTTTGCAACCTTGCAAACAGCTTCCCTCACCCCAGTGAATGAAGACAGTCCTTTGCTTGTTGGCTTACCTACTGCAAGCGCTAGTGGAGCCTTCATTGAACTAGGGAAACTCAAACCCAGATAGAAGGAAGATGAGAGGGTTACAAGGAAGTTAGTCACCCTGCGCATGAGAATGTGAGAAGGCGGTGTTTATCTTTGTTAACAAACTGTACATTTTTTAGTCTTTTAGAAAAATTTACTTTTTGAAGTTTTGGCACATTGAACTTGAAATTGGTGGGGATTTTTACTCAAAACTTTTGGGAGGGTGTTCTTGAATAAGTTAAGGAAGGATCTTACAGTTGGATTTGTCAGAAAACAAATAGAGATGAAGATTTTAGCTTGCTTTAGGTATAAGTATTTTAAAGTAATTTTGGGCTCAAAACATTGCAATGTTTTAGGGGGTTAACAGGCAATTGGAAGATTATTCCAAAGTATCATATCATATCTTTAGGGTCTCCATATTAAGGAATTGTGAATTTTAATATGATACAGTTTGATATATATTTGAAATCAACATTAGTCATCCAAATGTGAATACTTTATACAATAGTTAACCCTAAACAACCATTTGTCTCTTCCCAAGAACTAATGGAAGTTTGGATACATTCTTGAAATCTCAATTTTTGGCTTCAATTTTTGGAACTTTTTTTGAAGAAAGAAATACAAATTTGAGTGGAAATCAGATTTGGAAAACTAATGATTAATGCCACAATAGACTACTTTTTTAGATCATCAAGTAGAAAATCAAAGCCACAAAAAAATGAAATAAAAGTTCTGAAACTCTTCTTGTAATAGATTTTATTTAGTCTCGATAAAAAGGTTCATTTCATTTGAACTAGTGTGTCCTATGTTGTTGCCACAATCAAATCTAATTTTCCAATCTATAAAAACTTTGAAATTCAATCATTCTCTCATTATAGGTCCAAATGCCACAAAACAAAGTGAGTGCACCCCTCCTTGTCTAGGGCTTTCTAACGGTACCAAGATGATGACCAAAATATAAGTAAAAGTAATTTTCTAATTTTTTAGGATAAAAAATAATTAAAAAATCCATAACTTTTTTACCATAGGTTAGAACACTACAAAACCAAGCCCGTACACCCTTCCTCGCTGAAAGCTTTCCAATGGTACCAAGCACGTGACTTGAGGATGCACGGTCTAGGAGATCTCAACATGACAAACAAAACAAAACAAAACGAACTACTTGTCTTAAGGTATAGACTAGTGTACCCTTGCCGTTGCCACATGCAAATCCAAAATAAAAGTAATTTTCTAGTTTATTAATGCATGAAATCTTTCCCATAGTAGGTCCAAATTCCACAAAACAAAGTCCATGCACCCCTCCTTGTTAAGAGCTTTCTAATGATACCAAGATTACAACCAAAATAGAAGTAAAAGTAATTTTTTAATTTTATAGAACCAAAAATGCTCAAAAATACATAACTTTCACATAGTAGGTGAGAATACCACAAAACCAAGCCTATGCACCCCTCCTTGCCAAGAGCTTTTCGAAGGTACCAAGTACACAACAAGGAGATGCACGGGTTGGGAGATCTCAACATGACAAACAAACAAAACAAAACAAAACAAACTTCCTATCTTAAGGTATGGATAAGCAATGAGAAAATTATGAAGCATTTTATTTTGTAGGCAATTAGAATATTTTTTCTTGAAAAATCCATGTGGGATTTGTTTATCATCTCAATGAAGTCATCCTTTGAAACAAATGAGAGTTCCATAAAGTTGAATTAATTGTGAACATTGGGATTATTGTATTTCAATTCACATTTAACAATTTATCTTTTCTTCTATCATATACTAGTCTTATTTATGAATTCTTTGAAGAAAGAAAATTACCTTATTTTTCATAATTTTTTTTGTTAGAATCTCAAAACAAATCTTTGTGAATACTTTCTTTTATTAGAACTCCATTGTACAAAAATTTATAATTAAACATTAACCCTAAAACACTGCAACGTCCAATTTTTGAACAATGTACAAATGAAAAAACAAATTTTCTTTCTCATTACTGCTTGGATGAAAGTTGTCTTAATTTGTAGAGATAATTTATTGAATTCTTGTCCAATCTAATGGTTGGATATGAGGTTACTAGAATAAATATTTTTCTATAATTACAAATTTGGAAGTATGTCAAGTGGTTGAATAAAGCTAAAATGAATTGCATTGTTCCTAGTTCAAAATGGAATTTGCAAAGATGAAGTCCTTGATTTAAAAAATACAAAAATTCTAAAATATCACTATATCTAAGAAACCTCATTTCAAATCCACTTCAATAAAATTTATACAAAAAATGACACTGTTTTGCTTGTAATTGAATTTCAAAAGAATTTTGAAATTTTTCTTTTAAAAATTATAGGATAATATTGGCAATAACATTAGTGAATCTAACCAAACAAATGGAATCTTTAAATCAAATTCTACAACTTTTATTGGCATCTCATATCCAAATTATTCTTCTAAATTGTATTTTATGACAATTTTAGAAAATCATCAATTTTAAATATGACTCTAGATGCTTAGGGCTTAAAAGATATTTTATTCCTAGGCTTGGTCAAATTTAATTAATTTTATATATTAAATTACACATTTCAAAATAATTATATTTTTCACATGTAGTAATATATGTTTAAAATGTAATTTCATTTTCTCATAATTAAAAATATCAAATTGAACTTGACATGATTTTTGTAAATTAACTACAAAAATTCTTGAAATAGTATGAATTTTTTCTTAAATGAAAGTAATAGTGACAAACATTAAAGTGTAATTGATTTAGTCTTGAACTTATACCAAGAGAAATCCAATAACTTTTTTTTAAAGCGGTGTATGTTGAGTTTTCAAAATGCTATCTTCAAAGTGTCACAAAAATTACAATTTATACAATTTAGAGAAAAATTCAGATGGAGTAAAAAGTAGATTATTGGAGCTACATTCTTTTAATCAAGATTTAAGAAAATTAAAAATCAATAACTGGAAAAATTTAGGTTTTGGCTTTCAAAATGCCAATAGAGCTTACAATTTCCTTTAATAGTTAAGAAGACTAAAAGCCTTAAAATCTGTAATCTAATCATGGAATTAATGCAAGGTACTAAAAAACTTGGTTTTCTTTTCACTTTGAAAGCAAATATCTTGTAATATATACACCTTAAGTTTCTAAACTTCCTCCACATATTCTTAAAGTAATATAATGCAACATCCCATGTATGGCTAGATGTCTGTCCAAAGACGTTTTCAAAGGATTTTTTTCTTTGCAATTTTTAGTGTTATTTGACCAAAAAAAGGTCCTAGTCCTTCATAGATTATTAGGAGTTACTTTTTATTAATCAAGTGTAGTTATCTAATAACTTATTTTTGTCTCTAAATGAGGCGATAAAGCTCTAAGTATACAATAAAGCAACACTAGAATATAGAAGGAAGGCTTTGCAATGTAAACTTGGTGTTAACATTTTCACATTAAAAATTCATTAATTTGCTCACTAAACTATCTATGATAGTAAAGGTGGTGATTTTAGGTGCATATACCTTATATAATAAACTATAGCTCATTTAATACACTCCATTGGACGGAAGTTAGACCAATGTAGATTCTATTTTTTTCACTTCCAAATCTATTTGTTATGTAAGTATATGTGTGTATATATATATATATATGAATTTAAGTTGGTCTTCATTATAGTTGACATCTTTAGTTGCAAGGCCTAAAAAATTGCATCAACATCAATTAATTATATACTAGAGGATGTAGGTAGGTGTTTAGACTCTTCAATGTAATAGTTCCATTTGAAATTTTCTACCTACACTCTTGTAAAAAATGACTAAAAAATTCTAGACAATTCAAAAAAGGAAACAAAGAAAATAACATTAGGTAGGTCTATGATTAAATGGTAAAAGGCATATGAATCTTTTTATTTAAAAAATTTATAATATTATTTCATAAAGGAGTGTTGATTGTTCTACAACTGAAGGCTTCTAAATATTTTTCTTTAGTCCTCAATTGGTGCATGTGCATCTATATATATATATATACTCCATTAGGTCAATTCAACCTCTTGGACTCAGGTCTTTATCATATAAGCATCTTCAATGGTTGTAGGATATCTTTTTATAATTATATATGTTCAAGACCTTCATGCTCACATTTCCAAGCTAATATTCTAGCATTGTTGGGCTTTACAATAGGTTAATTTCTTCAAATTGACAATCTTATTTCTAATCTTCATTGATTTGTTCTACTAGTAAAAGTGCAAAATCAACATCACTAAAAAATATCTCTAAACAAAATTAGTGGAATACAATAATATTTCACCTTGTAGCCTTGTACTAATTTAAAATAGTATAACTTTGATAAATTTGTCTTACATGCACTCAAAAGATAAAATAGAGTAGCAAGTCATTTTGGAGAATAGATTTGATTTAATAGCAATGCAATTGTCTCTTTTAGTTTAGTCCACAGTATATAACTAAGATATATTGTGAAGCCCCATCAAGAGTTTGTACCCTAAACATGAAAAGAGTGAATGGTGGCATTTGCAAATCTATTGTGAAAAAAAGCATTACATGTAGTTGTAGAGACTTCCACGAAAGACATTGTAAAACTCTATTGATGTCTTTTATACTGGAAATATTAATAAAATTGAGTAAAAAGGAGAAAAAAATAAAAAATTTGAAGCCCAAGTGCCAACTATGGGGCTAACTAACACTACCTTCATGAGATGTGGCTCTTCAAACAACATCTAACAAACTCTTTATTCACAATGGTCTCTTCTATCCTTATTTGTTATTACAATTAGTGATGTATAAATTGTATCATTGTAGTTGTTGGGATGTTTATAGTCACAAGGCTTCTAGTTGGGCTATAGCTTAGATTACTCATTCTGAATGAACAATAAAAATGGTGGTCTTTGAATATATGATTTCAAGCTATTGGATGTGTACTACAAGTAAAGTAGAATAAACTATGAATTTTGGCAAGACAAGTAAAATTGTGACTAGCAAGAATTTATTAGGCTTCTATTATTGAAGGAGATAGAAAAAAAATTGGTAGGACAATAGGAGATATATTGTTTGGCACTAATTGGTTCATTTCAAGTTTCAACCAATATGATATGTAGCCAACTTAGTTCTTATCTTGAAAATTCATTGCTATCAAATTTGTGCATTCAACTCGACTAGTAAGAATAAATTTTGACTTTGACAATTACATAGAACCAATTTCATAACTATAATGAATATGCATTTGTCCATCAATGTTCCAGAAAAATATATGGCAAAAGGAGTATTTTTTCTCTTAAATATTGTATTGGGCCCAAAACAAACTATTGGAAGGTTGAGGCAAATACCAAAGTACCTTGTAACAAAGCTTTAGACAACAACCAAGTCAACTACTTGTAATTGATGTAATAATATTGAAGGTTGTGATGGAATGTGAAAAGAAACAACGCTTCACTTATTTGGCTTTTTTTCGCATTATTTCAAAAGAATTGTTTATTTGATTATGTTTTCAAATTAGATAAAACACTTTTGACCTTGTCCAAAACATGAAGGTCACGGGTCAAGTGTACAATCCACCTAATTTGTGACTAATTCTTCTCAAAATTTCTTTACACTCTCAAACAATGTTCATTTTTTTGTTTCTAGAATGATGCATGACTCTCATAAAAGATCAATCATAATGAGGGATTCCTTAACAAGAAAGATGAAATTGTGTATAGTTTTGTTTTTGAGATCAATGATTTCAAATCTTTTCATGATTATAGACATTGATTGCAAACCATCTTCTTATTTCATTCTCCATGGACCTAAATATTCTCTTCCTACAAATATTGTTTGCAGTTATTGTTTGAAAAGAAATTCAAAACTCAAGTGGAATCGAGGTTCATATGCCTTAGAATGTATCTTTTGTAATGACATTGTGGTTGTAACCACATTTCACAAGGTGGCTATAACTTAAAGTGTGAAAAAAGGCCATCTCTTGTATGTAAGAGTGATGTCTTCTCATAGGCCTCTAGAAAGAGGCCATATTTGTAGAGAGCCATATCTACTTCTCCATCTCATTGGTTGAGAATCAATACCAACCCAAAATATTGTTGTGGATTTTTTTAGCATTATAAAATGGCGCAACAACAAAAGTCCAACAACCTGGTAGATGTTACCAACTTCCATAGCCAACTATTTAGTAGTGTATTAGTCTATTACGGCACTTGTAACAATGCACCTCTACTATAGCTAGCATACTTTTGAAGGTTGTTTTTTCTTCAATATTGGTGACCTAATTTTGCTTGAATCTATAAATTTTTGTTGGATTCTTCTTATGAAAGTCAAGTTCCTTTATTATTTGTTTGGCTTGTTTGTTTCTACATTCTAGGGCAATAACAATGTAAGAGCAATTGGTGAAGTGGTTGTAACTCAAGAAGGAGAATTAGCAAAGGTAGAAGATTCATCATTTTTCGGTTTGGAAACAAGAGGCCTCTCAAGCAAGAGCACCAAACCTAAAGTGCCAAAGAATTTTAACAATCTTCCAACAGAAGCACGCCTCAAAGCTTTGAAACAAGTAAGTGTGCTTGCAATTCATATGGTAAGGCAATATATACTGATTTCTTTTTGGTAATTATATGGATTATGTTTTTATTTTTTAACTACGTTTGATGCTCACAAGATGATTTGTTTTTTCAAAAATTAGGATTTTGGCAATCATTGGTGATAATGAATGTGAAATAAAGAGATTCAAGCTTTGTGGACTTACAATTGTGTTTGTTTTAATATGGTACAATATGAAAAGCAGTATATTGGATCTTTTCATTATAGGCTCAACTCTCAAACAAACTTCAATACACATAAATTACGACCTCTAGCACGCATCATGGATACAGCAAGAATGGTAAATTTAATAATCATCAATTAATAAGCTCTTTCATATTCAAAATTTGTCTCTATATTAATAGAGGTTTGTTATTATGTGAGCCTAAAAGTGTGAGCTTATGAGCCTAGAAGACAATACATCTATAGTATAAGTGTATTTATTAAAGAAACCTTATATCATTATAGTGTTTTTAAATTATAGATACCTATATTATGGGTGTTTATGTTATAAACATCTTCAATGGTGGTAGTATATATATACACACACACACTTGCAAGGCTTGCATTCTCACATTTTCATACTCACATACTAGCACCATTGTCTATAATATACTAAATTGTTTTAGGTGTCTACATATATATTGGTAACTTTGGCTTTGATCAATTTAGTACTTGCATTAATTAAACTAATGCAAGACACCCTAATTGTTTCAAACTTCATTTTTAGTAGATTTTCAATAAGAAATTACTAGAAATACTTGTCTTTGTAGTAAAATTTTACTACAAAGACACGTATTTCTAATAAATTCTTATTGAAAATCTCCTAAGAAGGTCATTACTTAAAATCTTATCTCCAGAACTATACTAAAAACATCTCTTTCTCTTGTAATGATTTCATTCAAATTTTGACAATAAATATTATTGTAGAAGGAAAACAAAAAAAATTTAGAGCTTTGGGGTCATATTGAATTTACTTGAGAAGTACAAAGTACTTATTTGACTACAAGTAATTGTCCAATTAAGTGTCTATGGTCATATTTCCTTTTATTTAATTACTAACTTTGGACAAACTAATTTATGTATGGTTTTTCTTCTTGTTCTTCTTGAAGAGGATAATAGATTTTTTTGAAAACCATTGTTGTAGATTGTAAATGCACCTCAACCCATCAAGTGTGTAGAAGCTGTTTTTATTGCTCTTTATTTAACAGTATGTTTTTTCTTTCTACCCTAAAATTTTAAGAGATCAATCCTTTACATTAAAAATTAGATTAGACCTTATTAATAAGTTAAATTTATAGTTGTTATATTCTCATTTTTGGTAGTTGAAATGCTTTCATTTTTAGAAGATAAATTACTAATTTTTTCAATGTTTATAGATGCAGGTTGACCTATGTGATGTAGAACGAGTTCCAGTGGGGTTCAAAACTAAATTATATAGTCAGGTAGTCCCTTTTAGCACAATGTGTTAATTGTGGGCCAATGACAGTTATGATCAAGGTAAATCTACAATAGAAATAAGAAATAGTTGAATAGCAAGAAAAATTTAGATGGTTCAAGCTATAAAATGGAAAACGCAGAATATATATAAAATAGTCATTTATATAATTAATAAATCTATTTAAACATTGCAACAAAGACATGGTGAAGGAGAAACCACATGACCATATTCACTAATTTTAGAACTAAAATATTTTTAATTGATTGCTATATTTAAATGAGTTTGTACCTCAATAAAATAATTGTGTAGAACTTGTCTTTGTTTTATATTTTGCTTTTGAGAGTGAATATTGATTTGAGAATTGGGTGTCAAATTGAATCCTCAACCATAGGTGTATCAACACATTGTGCTCCTAGTACAACACAATGACAAGTGGGGAGCTTTTGGAATAAGTCGTTGTTATGATCTTATGAATAAGGACCTCATATTTGATAGGTAATATTTAATTTATTGAAGAATACTTTATATTTAAAGAATCTTTTATATGTAGAGATTTTGGTTTCTTTCTTTCTTTTTTTTAATATTTTTAAGCCTTTGCTATAAGCTTTTAATTATCCACATAGTTTGTTTTAGATGTTTGCATCATGATGAACAAAATACTATTTAAGGGCCACATTGTTGCTCATCTTTTCTTTGAACTTAAATTGTTCATTTTTACAATGCAGTATGTCAAGTGTAATAGAAAACTTCAAGACAACTTATGAATCACAAGGTCACATCATGCTGAAAGTTCGAGTAGGCCTCCCGGTTAGTTCATTGAAATATAATTATTGACTTCAAAAAATAATAATTTCACATCCAAATGATGATCTTATTAGAACTTTTGTATACTTCAACTAATTTCTAAGGCAATTAGATTTTAGAACTAGTCTTATTTCCATTCTATCAATAGATTTAGAACATCTTTTGCTTTAGACTTCTAGTAGTATTGATAAACATAATATTTTAAATTAACAATATTCTTCTAAGATAAAAGTAACAATTTGAAATATTCAAATAATTTATTTCAATATATTTCTTGCTTATAGAAGTGGATATTATCATTCATTAGTTAATGTTAAGTTCATGAGGCTAATCAATAATTGATAAAGAAGACATCAACTTTAGCTTTTGTCATAAAGACAAATACTTTACAAATTAGTTTTGACATTTTTTGGTTTTTTTTCAATGCAAAGATTTGGATCCATGTTGATGTACTTTCTTTATATACCTCTTTCAGGTTGAACATAGTATTGTATCTTCAAATTTTGTATGTTGGCGTCATCTCAATATCAATATGAAATACACATCATGGCCAGAGGTAATCTTGGTCTCATCAATTGCAAAAACTCTTACTTACTCTTTGTAGCTCACCTTCAAGATGATCATTCTATTTGTATTTTTTGTATGATATCCCATTTTTATCCATAGTTTTTCAAATTGATATTAGAGTAGGTATTAGTACAAATGCTACTTCATCTTTTTGATTGTGTTGTATTTTGAATAATTAGTGTATTGATGCAATTGAAAAGCATTCAACCAAAGGAAAAAGGTTGTGGGATTTGTAAGCCCAATTATCCTTCTCTTCTATACATATTAATGCTACAATATTAGCTTAATATAAAGTATTTCAAATAGAGTCATTGTATAGAAGTAATATAGGTCAAATGTAAAATAGCCTTGGATTATTTATATTATTGATAGAAGTTTTATTGGAATAATGAAAATGACTGAAAACTTTGAAAATCTCTTTGAGTTGATTAAGATAGTTAACAAAATTTGGCTCTTAAGAATTGATTGTTGAAGTGATTATTGACAAAATTAAAAGATTAGAAAATAAATTTTAGAACAAAGATTCTTGATGGTTTGATTTAGCAAGGTCAAAGACTTGATTTTACAAAATAGTCTTGGATTTAACCATAAGAATTTTTAGGGCAATGCATTAAAACATTGCCCTATTGATGCATTTTGACATCCAATGATGCCCTTGGTAATAGTTCCTTTTGTTTTGAAAAACTTGGAAAAAATACGACTTTCTTCATTGTAGAAAATTGTTAAATTGATATAGAATCAAATGAAAAGTAATATTATCTTTAATATAGATACATTATACTTGGTATAAAGAAAAAAAAATTCTAAACACCAAAAAATGTAGCTTTGCAAATTCAATCACAAATTCAATGATTGCACTTCAAAAAGAGTTTTTTTGATACTCAAATATTGGTGTGATTTATATATTATACAACTATTAATTCATAGAGGAGAAATGAAAGAAAAATTAATAAATAATCAAAATTACAATATTAACTTGTATTAGTGAATAGGTGGATTTCTTCTGAAAAAAGTAAAGACCGACACAAATCAAGAGCCATCCAAAAGGCACCTTTGGACACCAAAGTTTTTCCTTTCAATGTCAAAGTTGAAGACAAATGCAAGGAAAAAAAGAAGTTGGCTAGTCATGATACTAGTCGTATAAAGGCCAAATGCATTGCAATAGAGCCAAACACAATTTGTTCTAGGGAGGCATCATCAACTTCCTACAATACACCCAAAATTTCAAGCACAAATTCCAAGAGCTCTGAAACTATTATTGCTGCTACATATCCAACTACTATAGGAAATAGCAAATTTAGGGTGTCGAAAATCAATAAAAACACTTATAAAAACAATAGTAATGAAGGCTACTTGGAAATTGATAAAGGAACGAAGAAGATGAAAAATGTACCAAATAGGATCATTCTTAACCAAATTTTGGTTCTAAGGAAAGGCTTTGCTAAGACCAAATACTTTGAAAGCAAGTTTAGAAAAGAAGGCATAACTTCATTTGAATTGCATCCGAAGATGATATTTGTAGGTACCAATCCATTGACTAAGAGGGTTCCAATTTGTATTTCTTATCAGACTTTTAATGCTGAAGCTCTTATTAAAAGGTCTCCAACTTTAGCAAAAGTTGCATAGATTTTTTTTAAGGTATAGAACTTTTATCTAAAAGTGGATTCTTTAGTTTACCATTTTATCAATTTGGTGTTGTAAAGTGGAAAAAATTTCTTCATTTTGACATACTATTTAAGTAGTCATCAAAATGAAATTTGAAACATAATATTATTACTTTGTTCCCGCATTACAATTCCGTCAATTGGATTTTTGAAGAATTGCCTAATCATAAAGGTTTGAATATTAGTTTCTAGGTGATTTTGTTAAAAAAAATTTGCAAGATAAAAATAATTATATTTTGGTCCTAATTGAGTGATTGTATAGGCAAACTAAAAAAGTATTCAATCTCAAGAAATGAAATACAACGACATTTTAATAATTAATAGAATAAAAAAATAAAAATAAAGAAACTAAAACCAACCATCTCCTAAACCATCTTTAACTACTAGAAAAAAAACATGAATCAACAAAAACATAGTTGATTAGGACAACTTGATTTGGACAATTTTAGCATAGTTATGTTGATTCAGACATTTTTGAGTTGGTTTGGACATCAAAACTCAGTTAATTTGGGCCTTGTTTTCTAGTAGTATTTAGGAACATTTTAGATATGAGATTACACCAAAGAAATGAAGGCTAAATATATTTGGATGTCTAAAAATATGCATACAAGATAACTTTCTTTGCATGCAACTAGAGGGGACCATATCTATTATTTTTAGGTGTTGTTTGTATAATCACTTTATGTAAAAAGTTCAAACATGACCCTTGAGGCTTACCTCTAGATCATTAATTTAGATACTCCACTGAAGTTGAAAAAAATATAAAAATCTAATCGCAAAATTTTTAAAAATTAAATGATGAATAGGTTTTTTAAATTCAAAAATAACAAATACAATACAAAAGACATCATGCATCTTTGTTAAAATTTTCAAATCCATTGGCTCTATAATTCAAAAGTCATAGTAAGGAAGTCAACCCATTTCTCACCACAAAACAATTGAACATAATTATCCTCAATACATGTATGTTGAATGGAAAAATTTCCCTATGTACAATAATAGATTCAAGAAGAAATGTACAGTTTTTCACAATAAAACGATCATAAATTTTTTAGGTGAAGATTCTGTTGGTCCTATTTTAGTCATATAGGTGATCATATTTCTAACCAAGGCTTGGTTGCAAAATTGAGAGTCCAATAGTTGATCATAATGAGCCATATGTAATTATGTATGCCATAACAAGTTTGTTTCTTTCATTTCTTGTGAAGTGTCAAAGTGGCGATACTTCATTTTATTGTAGTGCTCCAAATTTCAACATTCATCTATATATTAGATAGAAAATATCATGTTAGTACATCATACATATAGATCATCCTATTTTCATCCATTATTTGGTAATTTCATCCAATAGTTTTAAAAAATTTGAAATTTACTAGAGATTTCATCCAAAATTTTACTATTTATTTTCTATAAGCGTGGTGCTAGGCAACAAAATTTGGTGTAATTTTGCTCCAAATCACTAGAAAAAAACAACACTGTGCCATAAGTGATCATTTACACATCCCTCCCTATACAAAAAAGATAAAACTATTTGCCAAAATAGAAGGGGGGGGATTAGAAATGAATTGGCTCCTATAGAAGACATTCTTAGTGTATTCTATCCATTAAAAAGATGGCACCACCCCCTACCAAACAACCTCCTAAATTTCTTGGCCATTGATTTGAAATAAAAAATAAATTGAAACCCTCTTTAATGTTGTTGATTTAATGCTAAATATTGAATACATATTGAATATCAAATACATACATGATAAAATCATAAAATATATATTGAATATTGAATATATACTAAATATATACTTAATATTGGATATATCCCATATGGATTGGTGAAGAAATTCCTCATCAAAAATACAAATATGCATGTATAATCATTTGGGTGGGTGAGTAATAAAATCAAAAATTCACCTCATTGTCTCTTGGGTGGATACCTCTCCGATACTATCTACCCCAAAAGATACTTCACTAAATACTTTGTTTGATACCAAAATCATATAATCAAGTCTTTCATAAAATGAACTTATTATATGTTAGTTCATTTGTAATTTTGATCACTAAAAGGGAAAAAAAAATTATCAATTCTACCCATTTTCATAGATATTTATTTTTCTAAGAGAATTACTAAAATTACTCTAGAAATCAATTGTGTAAAACTCACTATTAAAGCATTAATCTTACCAAGTTGGAAGCTATAACTAATCAATGACATAACAAGTGTATTTACTATAATGATTTCTAGTTTTCTACAATGCTGACAATGCTCATTGTTTATAAACTTACATCCAAAACATCTTTTATTTCTAACTTGATATTGTAGATTAATCAATTATTGGTAATTTTCTTCCAAGCATCACCAAGTGCTATAAATCTCACTTTTAAACAATAATGTGTATATTTTGAATGTGTCCTCAAATTTTTTTTTAGAGTTCTTTGAATGCATTTGAACCCAATGTTGGTGAATATCTCTTCATTGAAATATTGTTGACTCATTTATGGTAGATAGGTAGAAGATGTTGAGAAAATGAACCACAATAGATGGTTTTTTTAGTGTATTTTGGTAGATAGTATGCCTTTGCTTTCAATCTAAATTTTATGTGAAAATAATAATAAATTTTGAATTTGAGCCCATCCATTGACATGAAGCCAATCAAGTCTATTTTTTCTAAAAATTTGAAATTTAAAAAATTTAACAATGATAAACCATTTAAATTTTGGATTATTTGGCCCTATAATTTAAGTCTATTGATTTTCAAATTAATTATAGAATGATATGGGAATTTAGTATATATCATAATGTTAGGACGTGGTGATTAGGCTTCATTGTTGATTTCATGAGGTCTTGGATTCAAACCCTTTACCAACCTGCAAATTGTGACTTAGCAATTTGCATTCATGCTATTGTAGAAGTAAGTCTCTATCAATGTGGTACTTAGTTTCATATTACTTTTAGAATGGACATCAACTTCTCTTGTAGTAACAAGCATTATATATATTGCATTTAATATTATCTAAAAAATATTATATTTGATATGAATTTTCTTCACCTTTACTTCAAAAAATTCACATTAATTCTAAATTTTTACAAAAAATCTAAATTTTTCATGATTTTATGATTGAATAATAAGAAAACAAATTCAAATTATATTTGGTAATAAAGTAGAGCATACTAAACAAAAGTCTCTATCTTATAAGAATTAAATGCAACGGAGTACTGTAAGAAGAGCACTTGAGCTTTTATTATACTAAATTAGGTTTATTCATTACATATTTGTTGAAGGATTACACTATTGAAGTGTTTCGAGCTATTTTGTAGGGGGTGAGATTTTTTTTCCAATTCCCTACAATAGATTTAGAAGCTTGCATTCTATAGTAGACCCTTGGTTTTGTATTTCATTGCTTCATGTCTTGAATTTGACATTCCAATTTCTAATATGAAATCAAAATATTTAAACATTATTAAAATAATTTATTCATGCATCTTTTTAGAGGCAAAAAGCTAGAAATCCAAATTTTCACCTTCTTAAAGAAGGCTATCCTACATGGGACTATCCTACATGGGGTCAAATTTGATACTCTATATAAATTAAGTTAGTTTTGTCAAAATGTGCCACGTGTAATCATGTGGTTGGTTTAAGAAGGATGTGGACCTTCAAAATTTGATGCAGAATTTTGATTTTAGCACTTCCTTGTCAAATCTACCTCCCATTTAGTGACTCCATTATGTAGTCAATGTATGGATTCAACTTCTTTTTTATTTTTATTTTTTGAGAAATTGTCAAGATGGTGATTACTTTCAATTTGGTAAAGCATTGTATTTCTACATCCATCCATCTTTTAAACCAAATAAAACATTTCATCCAAATTTGGCAATTTCATTTATTTTGAATAAAAATAAAAAGTTTTTGGCAAAAAAAGTTTACTTTGATTTGGCAAAAAGTAGAAATCTATATCTAGTTTGTTTTTGTTTTGTTTGTTTTGTTTGCCACGTTGAGATCTCCCAGACTATACGTCTGACAATCATGTACTTGGTACCATCGGAAAGCTTTCAACGAGGAAGGGTGCACGAGCTTAGTTTCGTGATGTTCCAACCTACAATGTGAAAGTTATTGAATTTCAAAGTTTTTATGGTTCTTGAAATTACTTTTACTTTAGTTCTGACTGTGGCATCAGCACACCTCGGCACTAAGTCCCAAGGGCATTCGGGGTTCCGCTTGGCTGCCCCAGTAGGTGGAATTTTCACCGTCCTGCCCACCCACGCTCATTGTTTGAGGAAAACACTATGGAGTGTAATTTTTTCTTGGCGATTGGGGTCCTAGTTGTAATGTAATGTGATGTCAATGGTTTTATATTTTTTCTTATAAAACCAAAAGGTCCTAGCTAGTAGTAGATGTTACCCCTTCATATTTACCCTAAACGGCGCTATGCGCCATGTACTGAAGCTATGTGCCTAATGGCACTCCGCTTCAGGCCTAGACCCTACTCACTCCGCTCCGTAGGGTTTAGGTGCTACAACTTAAATAAGACATTTCGTTTTTTGAAGACAACCTTGGATTGATTTGAATTTGGGCAGGGATGAAAATTCCACCTGCTGGGGCAACCAGACGGAACCCCGAATGCCCTTGGGACTTAAGTTAGTGCCGTGGATCGGCACAGAGGAGGGACTACTGTACCGGTAACCGGGGTAGCTAAGACCGGGAAGTTGGACGATCCTCGGAAATGGTCTCGCTCTCGCTGCGGGCCTGAAACAAGCTCCCCTTCCTCGGAGATTTGAAATTTTCAAGCGGTTGGCGATGGCGGATGGTCGAGAGCACGCTGCACCTGCGAATTCGGCTGCCGTGGGCGAAGCAGCGCAACCCCACAACGATGCCGCTCTCGTCGATTTCCTCTCTTCTCTCAACGATTACACGCCTACTGTACTACTTTCTTTCTTGGTTTTACGTTTGGTTTCTCTGTTCTGCGTGTGGATGGTCTGCACACTTCCATGTTGTTTTGATTACAAATGTGGTGAATGAGAGAAGTCTAGCTTTCTTGTGATAATTCGCTCGCAGAAAAGAAATGATGTTTTGGTGGTGATCGGGTGTTTCAGTGATGTAGTTTAGATTATGGTTTAATCTAGGGTTCTGATTTCCTATCCTTTAAACGACTACACGGTTACTATTACAAGGGGTCACTATTACACGCCCACGATTACACCTCTGCTCTGCTTCCTGGGTTTACGTGCGATTTTTCATTTCTGTATGTTGATGGTCTACTCAGTTTCTGATGTTGGTTTAGTTCTAATTTTAGTCATGGAGAATAATTTCATTGCCTTTGCGAGAATTCGTGCAAAGGAATGCGGTTTCTGTGTTGTGGTGATTCTCGGGTATGTCATGATGAGTTTTTTTGTTAGGGTTTTCTTAGAGTTGTGATCTGAGATTTGGAATTGGTGCTTTAGTTCTAATTTCGGTCCAGGAGGAGATTCTAGTGTTTTTAGTGGTACTTAGTCCAAAGGAGTGTGGTTTCTGTTTTTATCGTGGCGATCGGGAAAATTTTGTGATGGAATTTTGATTAGGTTTTTTCCGAGTACTGTGATTTGTTGATTTGGAATTGAGTATTTTCCTTTTTTACAACTTTGTTGTAGATTCCCGATGAACTTGCTGAGCATTACTTGAGCAGAAGCGGATTCCAATGCCCCGACAAGTGTGTGTAAGTCTATTTTCTTCCCTGCTCTTGTGGTCTCCGTTTTTCTTCCTGTCCTTTCTGCTTTCAAGTTTTAGGTGTAGGGCTTTGTTTCATTTGCGGTGGTTCTTGACTTTGAATATGATATTAGAGTTGTAATATTTTGTTAATTGATGATGCAGGACAAGACTTGTATCTATTGCTGCGCAGAAGTTTGTTGGAGAAATTGCTAGTGACGCCCTTCAGTAAAGTGCTTAAAAACCTGTTGAGTCTCCAGTGGCAATGATACATCCCGCTGTCTCTAATTAAATTTTTTCTTTCTTGTTTTTGTCAATTTAGCAATCCTCAGGGTTTTAGATTCGTCTTAATAACATTTCTAGCGAGATCCCTCTGCCTTCTGCAAATATAGGAACCCTATTAGTGAGGTGTGAATGACCAACTCAAAACTAAAAATCATTGCCCAGGGATTTACGGGTGAGATATTCTATCCCCTGGTGAGGCATTGCAAAGGCTGAAGTGATGAAATCTCTGGGGTTTAGTATGTTAAGCTTATTGCACATCACAATCTAATCTGTGGTGAGTGGTATGATAGGTACTGCAAAATTCGACAGACTGCTCTTGCCAAAGACAAGAAAGGCCATGTGCAAGCAAAGGTTTGCTATGCCAAACTTGATGACTATTTCTCTGTGTTTGTGGCACAAACTCAAGATCATTGAATGTTTGTTTTGTCGAGTGATTTGATCATGACGAGTACTATGTTTGGGGGATGTCCACAGGAGAAGCGGCTAGTGTTAACCACAGAAGATTTGTCACAAGCATTACGTGAGGTTTGGAACTCAACTTATTCTAAGTACTGGAATTGAATTTCCTGTATTTCTATAGCAGTATTCAACACATTGGAACATTTTGTCGTTCAATTTTTTTATTTTAATGTCTTTTTTGGCCAACTCATGCAATCGCTTCATTGGTTCTAGTGAGATAATTTTGATCTCATCTGAATTATGTACGTTAACCACCGCTTTGGCAGGTAATGTTGTCCTTAAGTGTATATAGACACAAAAGTAACGGGATTAGCCGTGCTATTACCGCTGTATAGTCTTGATCTTTAAGATGAAACACAGGTTTTATTAAGTTAGCTGGCTTTTTTCAAGCCAAGAACTTAAGTGCATTTAGTTTTTTTAACGTCTGAAATGCCTCCTACTTTTAATATTTCAATGCATATTAGACTAAGCGGCCAGCTGTTAATATTTGCAGGTTCCCTGCTTTTCAGATGAAGCTCCTTTTCATGAATATATTGATTGAACTTGAAGTGGAGTCTCGTGCTTGTAATTCATTTGCATCCCGTTTTACTAACGTTGCTTTCCTGACCGGGTATGAATGTTTTGCAGTATGGAGTTAATTTACAACGACAGGAGTATTTCGCAGACTCTATTGCCGCAGGAACCACCAAAGAGAAGATTGGCGATTGATACTTTACTTTAAGTCATACAATCTGTAATATAAAATTACGCCACAACAAACGTCTTGCCTGTATTGGTGCACATGGTACGTTAGTTGTTGGTTCACTTCGCATTCCCTCCTTTTTGAGGATACTATTCTGCAGAGGCTGTTTTTTAATTTTGATGTTCAAGCTGAATTCAGAAGTTGATACTTGGCCCATTGTGCGTATTGAGTGAGTCTTAATCTCGCCGTCGATCAATTCATTTGTCGACCCATTTCTTTGAGCTCGGCCGAGGAGAGGCAAAAGCAGACGTCTTGGCCTCTTTTTTTGGAAGGTTTCCATACCTGAGCATCAAAAAGAATCTGAATAAGCATTTGAGCATTGTTTGTATTATGAAAGTATTTTAGTGTTTGTTGGTTCTTCTTCCAGATTCTCTTAACATGTACTTTTCAGACACCGTGTGAATAAACCATGAATTTTCAATCCATTGAACATTGGTATTCCAAATTTGACCCAAGGCTCTCATTTACATTGTGTAAATCTTGGAATGGTTCTATTAGCGTTGGTTTTGCAAAATGTTTGCGAGTGCAAAATGTTCTTGCACTGATTATGTTAATGGAGTACATCAAATTTGTAAACAATTTTGTTCTTATTGTTGGCTCCAAATAGAGCTTTGCATTGACATGAGCCATGAATGATACGATTAGTAGCATTCATGAACAATGCTCAAATATGATACTTTCCACATAGATTTGAAGTGCTTGAATGATGGTGCCTAAACATGAATTTTTGCATATATTTTGACGATGGACTATTGGTTCTTCTATATATGTACATATCGTTAGCACAAAGACTGAAAGTAGAATTAATCTTTCATGGATAAACTTTTTAGAGGGATACAAGGAGTAATATTTAATCAACATAAATTGAAATTTTATGTAGAAAGAAAAGGTCTTTGTAGCTTTGGCAAAATCACGACCAATATATAAAACCTCAATCATATGCAATTGTGTTGGTAGTGAGAAGAAATCATAAGCAAGAGGAAAACTTTGAAGTTGCTATGGTTCACATCCTATTGGATTTTCATCAACAAATTAAATACAATTATTCAAAGTGGACACTAGAATAGTGAAGTTAAAAGGGTTTGTTTTTATTGTTTTGCTTGATGCATATTGCAACAAACATTTTAAGCTTAGGATGATAGATGTGTGGCATAAAGTGCATTGTATAGAGGTGGAACTTAGAGAAGGTCACAATCTTCCATATTAGAAAAGTAGTGCAAAAGAACTTGTGTTAGAGAACTAAAATTTGAAAGTTCACCTAAGTCTATGAAAACTAAACTTGATTACTTGTATTGGAGTCTAATTTTTGGTTGAAGTTGTATACCTAAAGTACCAATGCTCATGAAAAAAAATCCACTCCAAAGTCCAAATTCTAGCTACATTCTAATGTAAAATTTCAAACTTTTAATTCAAATGCACCTTAGTTTATCTTAACAAAAACATTAGTTTCAATACTATAGCATGCAAATACCCCAATACAGATTAATTATTTTAAAATTTCTTTTTAGTTTACCTACAAGTCTTATAGAAATTATAGCACTAAGTAGTTTCCTTTTCAAAATAACTCTTTAGAATGGATACCTTATAGTGTTCTTTGTTGGTAAGTTTTGTGATTGACTTCAATGCGCACATTAGTATATATTTAATATAAGTATTACAATAGCCTTAAGTGACATGTTTTTTCCTCCCAAAGCTTTTGTGGGTAATCAAGTAACAAAGTATTGCAGCTAGATTTCCATTGTGTAATTGTAATAGACTATGATAGAGTTGTTGGGATAGTACAGTGGTAGTAGACATCTTAAATTGAGATATCAATTTCAATACCCAACGACTTCACAAAAATCACATATGTGCCACGATCAAAGCTAATTAATCTATGGCAAGCATCATGCATCACCTTCTTAACCCTAGAAGGATGTAGGGGATCATTGTGGAAATCATCCTTTCTAAAGCTGTAAGAATCATTGGTTTTGAAAAAAACAAAAAGAACTCTTTTGATGTCAAAATACTATAAAAAATCTCTACTTTTCACTCTTAATTTTGAAGATGAATAGTTGCATTTCTATCCTGAACACCAGAATGCATTGTCATTCATTGGACACTAACTGTCCACAGGCGTCTTTTCTGGGATTAAGATAATCTTGTCATAATTTTCCTTGAAGATCAGGATTGTCCTTACACTCTGCGGCACGATGCCCTTTCCGTTCACAGTAGAAGCATCTCCCGTCTTTCTTCAATGCCAGAACTTTGTCCCCATCGACCTTTCTCCCGTTTGTAAACTGAATGAACGATCTCTTCTTCCCACCCCCCTCACCGCCCACCTCACTCGACTCTCCCAGCTTTCTCTTTCTACTACCCTTCAACTTCTTGGAATTGGAACTGGGTTCCCCAATTGTCATAGCAGCTTGCGCCAATCTCTGAGTATCATAAGCAGTTGCAGCTCTTTCACTCAAATCAAGCTTCTTCTTAATCTCACTTTGTTTTCCGAAACGATGACCACCGTGGTCAACGCCAGTCCGCTCTTCAAATCTCTGGTCTGGGGTGGGAGTATTAGCAATCCCGACATTGTTGGTTCGGACTGCCTCATGTGCCCAAAGCTCTTTGGAAGCAATTGGCAACAATTGATCTTCTCTCTCCCCGGGAGCGGAAACGGGAGCGGAAACGGGAGCGGAAGTGCCATCGCGGGATGATCCTGACAGTGTGATTTCCTTGTGGTCGTCGTCGTCTCCGTAATTGAGTCGGAGTGATTTCATGAACTTCTCCCACGATGATTTCTCTTTGCCAGCTGCTTCGATGGTCTTGGCAGCCTTGAGCCAGTGCTCGTAAACCGCGTATTCAATGTCAGATCTCTCGTTCTTCAGCCTGGCGACGATGGATTTGAGTTCCTGGACTGCAGCACTGCCTTCCACGATGTGGGTGGCAATCCGATGCACCAGTGCATGTAAATACTCTTGCTCGGCGTCGCTCATTTCTTGGGTCATCTTGTTTTCGGAGGAGAATGGTGAAGAAGAGTGCCACAAGTTCTACATTCATGTGAACAAATTGAGGTCTGCGAAAGGGGAGTTGTGCAGATACTTATTCCAACCTGTGCATAAATAAAGCTCCTCCAATTTTGGAGATTCTGATTCACTCCCAAGCTTACAATAGACTGATTTCAATCTTGACGTGGAGAGGCGCATTCAATCTTGTTTGTGGGCTTGTTCCAATCTGCACAATTAGGCCATAATTTGTTTGAAAATCCAAATTGGAAAAAAAGTCAATTAAGTTACTAATATGGGTGCCTGTTTACGTTGTCACTTGGGTGGGCGCCCCCCAAACCGCCACTTTTTGCTACTGTGACTTAGTTGACATCATTAGGCTGGTGAAATTTTCATATTTTTTTGGTGGTGAATGAAAGGAGGTTCCAACGCACCAAAGAACATTGCATTTGGATACTATTTGCAAAAGTTATAAGGGTCTAAGCTTTTTTGGTAGAGGTTCTAAAATTGTTTATTCTTCAAAGGTACGTATCGGTTTTGGAGATGTATCTAAAGTGATGATGGTGGTTTTAGCTAAGTGGCACATTTGAGGGTGCCCGTGTTAGTATGATCAAATCAGATAGGCCTAGGTGTTAGTATGAATTCTGATTAATATAAAATGACCTTAGAATGTTGACACTTAATCCTATTAGCTTAACATTCACCTTTTCAATTAAACTTAAAAATAACTAGAACAAAAATTCTTGCAATATGATACCAAAAAGGTTTCATTAAGTTGGAAGTTTTTAATTTAATGCCATTAGGACTTAGCAAGAATAAATGAATAAAAAACGAGGTGGATTGAGACAAGATGGATGAAATTGTCATAAATTTTATCTTCAATCTTCATAAATGACCATTTTAGTTTAACTTAAAAGCTTGACAACTATGAATAAATTTTTCAATATTTAGTCACATAAATTTTCCTCAAAACAGACTTTTGTTGTTATTGATAATTTTGAGTTTTGCCTTTCATAAAAATTGGTACCATGTATTGTCACTGCTATTGCTCTAGAGAAGATGGTGTAGAATATTCCACATCCAAGAGTCTTCATATGCAATGCCTTTCTTTTATGCACCCTATTCTTCATAAAGAGCCTTTGCTTGTCCATTTAGAAGCTAATGAAGTACTGTTGGATGTAGAATATTCCATACTACCAACTATATAGTGAAAATAGTGACAGTGCATGCTATTGATTCTTATGTTGTAGGCTATTTGAAGGTACAATTTTTCATAAAACATTTTTAGGTTGGAAGTTAATAAATCATGAGCAACAAACTTTTTTAATAGAAGGTTTTTATATAATATATGAAAGTAGTATTTTCTTCACAACTTTAAGAATTATATTGAATTAGAATTGTAGAATGTGAGTTTTAAACCTTCAAAACCTTAACTTTTTTAATATAATATGACACATTGGACAACCTTAATCAATTTTGTGTCATTCCTATGTTTTTGGGGCTTTGCAATAGTACCTTGGAAAAATAGATTGTAACTTAAGGTGTTCTTTTTTCAAGACAAATCAAAGTTGATTTTTTCTCTTTGATATAAGACACATGTTTTAAATATTGTGAATATTTTTATATCTAGAATCTTATGTATTCTTTCAAACTAATAGGAAGCATTGGTACATTAAACTTTATATAACGTGTTAAGTATATAGAAGTAAAAGATAAAAGTTATAGTTCTAAATTTAATATATTGATTTAAAAATAGAAACTAAAATTGTATTTCATTGCAAAGTATGTGAATTTACTAACCTTATATTCTTGAAACTGCAACATACCAATCTTTTTTTTAATTAAATTTTTTGTTATTATAAATATTATTTTTAGTATTTAAAGGTACCAATTTGATTTCAACTTGGATTTCAACAACTTATTAACTCGTCTTATAGCTTTCTAAGAGTTGATTACTACAATGACTTCTCAAACTTCCCAAACCTCCTTGGTCTTTAATAATCTATGTGTATAAACATCTTCTACTTCTTATCAATAAGGTCTATTCTAATTTCCGACTAGACCTACTCAAAATTCTAAATATTGTTTAGACCTTCATAAAATATACTAAGATGACAAGTTAAATTCTAATTTTAGTGTAGAAGGTAGTAAATTTGTGATGAACTACTTTTGTTGGTTCAAATATATTAGATTTAATAAAGTTCATCTCTAGTATACAATAGACTCTATAATAGCATAAACTACAAAAATAAGGTGACTATCCTATGACTCCCTCAATATTCACAAGTATATATTCATGAATAAGTGACAAGATCATTTTTTCTAGCCATAGAATTCCTATTTATATCCTCTTCACAACTCCATCAAAAACAATTGTTAAGTGATTATATTTTATAGTTAACATGTACCATTACAGATAATAATAACTCTTCCTACCTAATTTTTAGTTTGTACTACTACTATAATCTATGATAACTCATTTTTACTTATCTTATTACTTATCTTGAAGATAAACTACTCTTACACAAATTACAATTACAATAATTATAATTCATATTGGTCACTCACCTAAAAGCCTTTGAAACTACAGTTACGACTTAAAAATAAAAGTTAGAAAAATAGAATAGAAGAATAGAACTTAATTAAAAGTAAAAAGAATCACTTTAGATGATGTTAGTACAAGAAAAACAAATATTTTAAGGTTGTTGATCCCTTAAAGACCAAATGTTCAAATTTTGAAGAACAAATGAATGCTTGTTTACACATCCCAAATACACAAAATGCTTTTAAACATCCATCAATTTTTTTTTGTAGATTCTTGTCTTATTTTTTTAGGACTTCTATGATAGATTCTAAGGACCACTAATAATTTAAATAATTTGAAGGCCACTAATACTTTTGGCATCAAAAATTAATTTTTTCATTTTAAGAAAAATGACTATTCAAAAATACTAGTAAGACTTGAATTGAAATTTTTTAAATAAAGATCTAAAAAACTCACTATTATGTATGATTTGATTTTAACATTTTGAACTAAAAGGACAATTTTTTCTCTGAAAATCATAAAAATTCAACCTACAATCAATCTTTGAAGAAATTTTAATTTTTTGACTTCAAATTTAGTTTTAAAATATTGGTTAAGTGTAGTAGTTGATCAAAAGTAGAAAATTATTGAAAATACTAAATTTTTTAGAATTTAGTTTCGTGATTAATTCAGGTATTCATACCCAAAAATTGCACTTGAGAATGAATTATGTAGCCATAAAATATAAACTGAATACATTGTCCCATTTAACAAATATTTTGAATGCAAGGGCATTAAGATGGAACAATGGTCCGTATTGCAACCTATAGTCCCTATGCAATGGATAATACAATTCCATGCTCTTGATTAAAAAAATAACTAAAATATTTTGAAAACCAACATCATTTGTTTGTTTGTCAAATTGTTGACACTCTAAATACTATAAAATGTAAATTTCCTTTAACCTTTGCCTACAACAATCTAAAATAATGTATGTCAACATGCCAAGGCACAAAAAGTTATTTTGGGTCTTAAGAAAAAAATTGACAAAAGATAAGGTATTTCCAATTTATGATCACCATAACTAAGTTTTAGACATGGCTAACTTTGAAATTAACTTTCATTCAAATCACAACCATTTATTCTTCAAACTTCCATAGTAATGTGGCATATGTTGTACACTACAACTTTTGTGTATATACTTTTTAATTTAGTCCATTGATGCTTATGGTATGGTTGTTTGAATGAAATCATTGTAGATTTTTACTTAGTTTTGTTAGTGGTTGTAATAGTCTTCAACACTGTCCTACAACCATTGAAGGTACTTATAATATAAACACTTGTAATACATAGGTATCTATAAGATAGCTTAACTCCTAAAGGTTTTTGACTATGTTTCCATTAAAAATTGTGATTTCTAATACAAGTGCAATTTTTTTGAAAAGAAACATTTTTGACACATGTAACCATAGGATCTTATATTTAGGTGGTTTGAAAAGATGTGGAAAAAATTTCAGAAATTTCCACCGTATAGATTGCAAGATATTAACATTTGAACTAGCAAAACTCCTTTTTTTAATCCCTATGAAAATCCGGGGAGTTGCACTTCACAAGGTCACATTTGTATGAAAAATAATTCAAAATGATGTTTACTCTTTGAATTCATTTGAGAATGCAAGTTGTTTATATGCTCAAGAAATTTCAAATCATTTGGAATTCTACAACATATAGGAAAAAAATAGTAAGTAGAAAGAAGTAGAAAATGCTTGAAAATATTGAATTGTGAACAATTTATTTATAAAAATGAGAAATGCCAATCCCAATGGTTAAAATATTGTAATAAAAAATATCACCCAATGTTTTATTTTTTATTCAAAAATATTAAAAATTGAATTAAATAAAGAATTTCAAACTTTTTTGTAGAGTAGAGATTCTATAATTGCCTACAAACAACCCCAAACTAAAATTCTCATAACTCTTGACTCATTTATCGAAATGGAATGATTCAAAGCTTTCCACATAGATAAAAATCTAATAAACAAATTTCAATTTTTTATTTTCTAAAAAATAATTTAAGCTTTTTTGCTGCCTAGGTTCAAAGGAAACAACATATCATTCCATAATTTTTCAACCGTGTAGTCAAAAATTATGAAAATTATTGGGCCATAAAGATACTCCTTGGACACATGTTGTGTGAAAATTCATAGAAAAAAATAAAAACTCCATTTGTAGTGAACTGCCTTAAATCTCTGTGTTGCCAAAAAATGCAATTCAAGGCTTTAGGAGTTATAATTATAGAAGATTTGTGTAATATAAACACCTATAACACATGTGTATAGCCTTTAGTATTCGAATACTATGACTTTTGGAATAAATAATTTAAAAATGAAATAAAATATGGATAATTTGTAAAGTATCAAAAAAAAATTATGTGTGAAAATTCAAGCCTAAAGAAATTTATCTGCAAAAATTACAAACACTCAAAGAATGATGAAAAATACCAAAAAAATGGACACTTTGATCTTTAATTTTTTTTAAATAGTAAAAAAATTCAAAAAACACTAAAAGTGTGCCCCCAGAGGCCCATGACGTACCGTGCACGCGTTGCATTTGGTTGGTACCTGGGTCAGTAAAAGCGGATGACTTTAAATTTTCTTCAACGAAGTAGGACACTACTTCCATGTGAACATCGTGTACAATTCAATTAAAGGTTGTCAAAGCAGAGAAAAATTCCGTGTGTCCATAACATTCAGTAGCAAGAAGAAACTCTGCCTTTTCCAAGCAGGCAGAGTCATCCACGAATTCCAAGCTGAAACTTTGACGTGTTGCTTCTTTGCCTTGCTACTGAATAAAAGTTACTGATTTGGTGTGGAATATTCCCCACCATTTCATCCTTTTGGATGAAATGATGTGGGATATTCCACAAGATTCAGTCCTTGGGAAGGCAGTCCTGCAGAGTGCTACTGAATGTTATGTCCAGCTTTATTGATCTCCAAGTGGGGTTTTTTTTTAATTTTTTTTAATTTAAAAAGAAATAAAAGATTATTGTGATTTATGACATGATCTTGTTTCAATTTCATGTGATTCATGACATAAAAGATGTGTACAATGCACTCATTTGTGTATTGCTTGGAACTCAAAACTCTTGCATTAAGATAGTTTGTTCATAAAGCAACCATTTAAGCCTACCTAACTCATCATTGAGACTAATACATATTTCAAACAACATGTCACTTGTTCCTAGATAAGGGTCACATTTAGAACACAATTGCTTTTGGAGAAAACTATCTTAGTAGGTTTTGAACTTGATTTACTCCCAATTCAAATTAAAGCACCATATCTAATTTAAAGACATAAGGTATAAGGTGGACTCTCTTTTGTTACCCTTAAGAAGTTTAAATAACAACCTTACTAGAAAAGCAAGTAACTACTATACAATCATAGCCTCTTTTAGAGTAATTGCTTGCTTTTCATTAGGGGACCACTCTACATGTCAAGAAATACAAAAAGATTCCCTAAAGAAGAGATATAGGAGAGGGCTCTAAAATAGAGCAAGCATTTTCAACCACCTAGTAGGGGCTCTAAAATGGACATGTGAACTTTGAAAAAATGAACTCTAAATTACAATGGAACTCCATGAGATTTGTTTTAACTCCTTCAATGGATGGTTTAAGAGCGACACTTGGTTCATTCCTAACTAAGTGACTAGGTGTCTACTAATTTAATTCAAAAATTGAATTCCTTGTTCAACTACCTTCTTACAAGTATTGAAAAATCTGAAATAATGATTAAATCAAGCATTCATTTCAGATTTAAAAAGGGACACTTTTAGAAACTATTTCAATTACTTTACACATGTTGTAATGCTAGTTTTTGAACAAGGCCTGATTTGTTTTCAAACTATGCATGGATGGGTTTCCAAGGGCCTATGATCACATATAGGGACCTAAATCAGATTGTGTTTGAAAATTCATAACTAATTCAATAATGCTTCAAGAAATATGAAACAACTTGTGTTAGATTCCTCATCTTTTCTCTTTAATTGAAATATGAACTAAAAATATTTTCATATCAGGAGAAACACAAAAAAGGCACATCAACACTTAGATGGTCGCTTTTTAAACCTCTTACCTTAAGAATGTA
Source organism: Thuidium tamariscinum (assembly GCA_947034885.2). Classification (NCBI taxonomy): domain Eukaryota; kingdom Viridiplantae; phylum Streptophyta; class Bryopsida; order Hypnales; family Thuidiaceae; genus Thuidium; species Thuidium tamariscinum. Next base: position 33,608,011 of record OX344751.2, on the reverse strand, counting down.
ACAAAAAATTCTATCATTACTACCTAATGTCATGAGACAAATAGCTACTTATTTCACTAAATGAATGAAGAAGAAAGTACTTAGTTTATGATTGGAATTGGAAGAATTTAGACATTTGCTATTAATCTAAGGTAGGTACACCCAAAAGCGCCAATTTTTCATACTGTGCCTAGTTCCTGTTATTATGTTGTTCAAATTTTTTTACAGTCTTGTTGGTGAGTGAAAGCATGTTCCAACACACCAAAGAACAGTGGATTTGGATACCATATGCAAAAGTTATTAATAGTCAAAGTGTGTTTCTGAAAGCACCATCTAGAGTCTGGGTACATGACTGATTTTGAAAATGTATGCACGTTGTACAGAGCGCTTTAAGGTCAGGTGCCATTTTGGGTGTACCTACCTTAAACAACTTTTTGGCTTCTAAAAATCATAATAATTTCAATTTGAAAATAAAATTTCAATTTTTTTGTAATCCCCATATTTCCTATCTTCCTACTTGGCAAAAATTTCACTTGCTTCATATTGCTCACAATTTGCCTAAAAATTGCTTAAGTGATTGACCATCAATACCTCTACCTTAACAACAATCAATGAAATCAATAACGTATGCTAATAAGAAGTTAACACTATAAATTGTATTCATTGTCTCAATAAAAGACATTGTCCTATATAGGCCCCAAGAAAAGTGAAGATAACTTTGAATATTGTAAAAATCTGGTACAAATAATACATGAAAATTTGAATGATAAAATTCTTTTAATTTTTAGAGGATCTACCGAAGAAGTAACAAAGAAAATATATATCATTGTTCAAGGGATGTTTAAAACACCTAAATAAAATTACAAAAAGCCTCTAGATAGTTGACTTGAAACAGTCAAAGTACTTTATAGGTTCGGATAGTATACCCAAGTGCGATCCTTCACTCAAATCATGATAGTCTGGCTTAGAGTATCCAAAGACTGGTACGATGGCTTGGAATCCTCTTGCAAAAATTAAGGCACTCTGCTATAGTCTTCCTACTATGAGAAAAGACTGAAATCAAAGGGTCCAAGAGCACGTAAGACTCATTTGGAAATACTATAAGTAGAAGATTATCTTTCCAGATGCCTGGAATGAGACCATATGGTATAGAATAAATAAAACTCAATGCCGAATAGTATATTTGGTCGCAACTTGACTTCACAATAAATTATCTCAAAGGGAAACAACGACTTCAGTCTTGACCCTATCTTAGCATTTCCAAATCTAACTAGGCAATTGCTCACGGAAAACCAGCTTTAGTAGGAACTCAGAACATGAAGCGTTCGAAGATGGTTTCAACGGCCAGATAATGATTCGAACCACTTCAGTATAAGATGTTACCTGCTTCCTGCAGGAATTCTGTCCTGCAAATACTGCAATAATGTTTTTGTGCCTTTCTCCAGAATTGGTCGCCTTATGCTGTGTAAGGGTAAAAGAACATGCTGTGAGTCTCACCCCACTCTGAGGGCCAATCCATAGTGATAGTTTGAAGACAGACCAAACAAGCGAATTACAACAGGAGCCAACTTCAAAAACCTCATTATACACGGAGCAAGTCCTGCAAATTTGAGCATAATAATATGTCCCAAAGAGAAGAAAGTAGCTGACACAAATTTCAGAGATTATTACGAGTTGCACACAAAAGAAAATGAGTAAGGGATACGTACCTCCGCAAGGGATTGCCATCCACTTTCAGATGCTTCAAGGAAGGTTCAAGTAGACCCTGCACTCGAACAAAGAGATACTTGTCAAAAACAGCACAAATGGAAATTCTGAAAATCCTCCTACTAACCAAAGTTTAAGGTAAAAACTCAATTCATTACATACCAATTTAGGCGGAAGCTGTGAAATGTTATTGTCGGAGATGTCAAGCGTCTCCAAGCGAGCTAAACAAGTTATCCACTGCAGCACGAATCTAAAGCGTCACTAGAAGTCACATGAAGCTTACAGATATCGAAAGCAAGAGCACGGGTTTGAAAACGAATAGCATGGACATGCTCGATACATCTACTTCTCTACAATCTCAAGAAATGTTGTAGGAGAGTCTCTAATGTACCCTCGCAAACCATAAGTATTCTTGAAAGACAGACTGATGTTGCCAAAATAAGCGTATTGAGTTGCTAAGCGTTTAGCATAGAAAATGTTTTGGAATGAAAACCTCAGGGATGACACTGATGGAATTTTGGCTGACATCGAGAACGCATAATTTCTGCAAAGACTTCAAGTCTTCTCGGAAATCCTGAAGCTGAGTCCTCCTGAAATCCAGATTCCAAATAATCAGAAATTCAACAACTGCACCTGCTGAAGCAAATCCTCGGTGGTACAGTCGCCCAAAGCAGCTCAGTATTTGCGGACAGGGTGAATTGATGTCACCCTTTCTCGGTATCGAAAAATTGAGATTACGAATGACTACTCATTACATTTTCTTTTTGGACAACTTCAACGCAACTATTCTGCATGCATGCATCTGAAACCAATTATATTGCACGGATCACGTCAGACATCAGAGAGATGACCTATCATGAACAGCTTCATTTACCTCAGACGAAGTTCTCGCAAGTTTGGCATCTCCGCTAACGCTGGAGGAGGAGGCAGCCTTGATGGAGTTCCACTCAAATCTAATACAACAAGCTTTGCAACTGCGACAAAGGCTCCTTCAGGAAACTGTTCCACAGGAAGATGAAATACCATTCATTACTACCAACCTCGACAAACTAACTACATATGAAACACTAAAACAGTGCTGCCACAAATCAGGGAGATTACACTTAGCACAGAAAAGGCATGCCAGACGATGTGTCCTGCCATGAAAGAAAATGGAAAAATTAGTGATTGTTTAGCATACCTCACGAAACGGGTTGTAAGCAACGTGCAATTCTTGAAGGTTTGGTATGCAGCCTAGCACTGCACCTGGCCACTCTGCAAGCTTATTATTCGATAGGATCAAAACCTGTCCCATTAACAAACCTAGAGTCATCATTCCGAGTCCTTCCAGCTCTAAACGAAGAGCACAATTTGAGATCCTGACATAAGAAATTCGTGAAAGGGTTTACTTACTAGGATTGACGGCATCATATTTCAGATACTGGACTTATTATCCTAATCGAAAGCATACTATGGGATGCACACTAGATCTTCATTCTCGGTGAGACAATTTCCACCTAATAGATCAGATGGTTCTGGAGCTATCTCACCTCCAAAGCAGAGCACATAGAAAGCTCAGTTGGCAATGCCTTGATCTGGTTATGAGCAAGATCTAGAGTTGTGATGTCAGATGTTTCCCATGCCGCTGGAGGAACCTCGAAAAGTTTTTTCTTTGTTAAAGACAGAATCTGAATATACAACATCAAGTTGCCAACATTAGATAGAGTGAGACAATATTCTTCAAAGTCAAACCTTAAATCCAACTTGGAACCACTCTGGAGCTGTTGGCAGCACTGCAACAGACACCGTACTAACAGAATACATCCACCATATGGCAGACTAGCTGAAAAAAACGCAGACCATCATGTAAACGTGGGACGTTAAAACGACTATCATGACCAACTGGTCAAATCATGACCAACAAAGGAGTTCAACGGAATGCCTGCAGTCACACGAGACAGATTTAAAAATTCAGCGGTAAACCAGACCCCAAAGCAGGGCACCTAGCCACGCCAAGTTGACCGTTGACGCATCACAAGTGTGGAAATAACAATAACATAGAGCATACCTTTGAAGCCGAAGCTTGACGAGTTGCATGCACGATTTGGTCAGGTAGACCAATCGTCCCAAACACATTTCCTGATGCCGGCCCCTGCTCATTGGCTTCTGTAATGAACAATATTTAATCTATGTATAAAGCACTTAACAAACTTTAAATCGAATCAGGTCAGTTTATCTGAGCATCGAATTTGACCCAGAACGCATTCAACACCTCCGTAATAAAAGACGCAATCATATCCATGAATACAAATAAAAAATATGTTACGGAATATAATCCAATGTAGAGGCAGAGTTTCTTGCCTGTTTCAGCCTCTGTTGCAGGAATTCGAGATTGAAGGTACTTCAGCAAAGCTGGAGTGGGTCCCATGACAAGTGTACTGCAAGAAATATACTCCACGCAAATGGATTCAGACGCAAGGCAACAGATTTAGAGGTTTCTTGAAAGAGGAGAATGCATGAACTGATAAAACTCAGACCAACTGCCATGAAAGTACCCCAGCTTGCACTTTAGTTAGAAAGTGTACCTTCGAAGGGACCGCATTGGATTACCAACTAGCAATAGCTTACGCAGAGAAGTCATGGCACCTGCCTCAAAAGGATGAAGCATAATTCAGAAATCAACATATAAATCAGTACTTTGAGCAAACCATGGTCTCCGCCTGCATCAATATGAAACAAAATGCCACTATATTGTTAATTAAGCACGTTCATCAAAGACACAGCATAAAACACTACACAAAACAGATTGAAGGGGACTTACCAAGCTCAGATGGCAACCCCGAAAGGTTGTTGTTCGACAGATCCAGAAGTGACAATCGCAATGAGCAAGCCTTAGCTGGAAACTCAGTCAGCTGATATCCAAGGAGAATGTGTATGAGTATTAACTCACAGATGATACTCCATTTAAATTCCACATAAGAATTCCACTCGATTACAACATGACAATCTATACAATATCAGAGCAATCTTTAATTTAATAAGGCTCCCGGTTTCAAGTTCCTGAATTAGGGGCTGAGTAAAAAAATGTACCTGGTTTGAGTGGAGATCAAGATTGCTCAAACTCTTCAGACTTCCAGCCTCATCAGGAACTACCTTCAGTAGGTTGTCACTGCAGTAACAGGAGACTAACAGTAATTACACAATGTGTCCCCAACAGATAGTATACTGCTCATGAGTATAATGAAAAAATCTTCTATAAGGTTGAAGATTGGAGAAATGCAATCATCAATCGCATCACGAAAGACAATCTAATAGAAGCCAAACCGGATGGCAACTTCAAATCTGACTGATTCAATAATGAGCGATACTAAACAGTGTACAGTATTAAATAAATTCGGCTCAACCAAATAGAGGTAAGACAAATGATCATCAGGACAGAATACTTGTGTTAAATCTAACGTTCAGTGAACTTCAACGCAGCAGGAAATTTCATTTCTGCAAATACAAATACGTGAGATGCACACCCCAAGAAAAGCTCCAACAAGGCTGAACATCCCGCAATTGATGGTGGAAGGTAAGTGAGGCCTGTAACAAAACCAATACCAAGATCAACTGATGCCCTCTTCTCCATTTCCAGAAAGTGTCGATGTATGAGCATGCGTTCAAGAAAGCAAAGTTCTCCTAACTTCCAACACGAAATTTAAGTAAATTAAGCCTCTTCAGCAATGGCCATACAATATTAGAGAAGGATATAAAGTATTCACTATGCTTCTGCGATCACTGTGGTGTGGCACATACGGTTCTGATGAAGGTCAAGGCGAATAAGCTTCGATAGTTTTCCCAAAGAATTAGGCAACGCCGTGAGTGCATTTCTTCCTACAATCAGTAGGTCATCAAGAAAATTACAGGAGCAGGACATCAATAAGAAAAGAAAATGGAAACACTCAGTACGAAAATTGGAAACTTGAGATCACAGTGCGAAGCAAACAACTCTAAGAAAGCAAACAATTTTTTCGACATTATGTCAAAAGACTATTTCGGGTGCATGAATAGGAAGTAGTCGCCCCTCTGTTAATTTCTATAACTAACATACGACAACAACCCCTGTTCCATTAAGATTTATCTGATATGGTACTTGCCTGCACTCAATTCGGTCAAATTTGGAAACGAACTAAATAAGCTCTCAGATAGCTCACTGATACGATTGCCCTGTCACATCATCATCGCCCCTAGTGAAAAAAAAATTAAAGAAAGTAGAACAAACATTGAAACAAAACATCATGAGCTTGTGTGGGATTTTGACGGTTTCTAACTGGCATCTTAAATATCCAAACACGCGCTTAAGAACAATACATAATGAAGGTCATAACATCAAAATTTGCACTGAATTTGCATAACCAAGATAGTAGGCACTGTAAAAATGACATGGAAAACAGCATCTACAACGGAAAAAATTATTTTCATGTAATGTTTCATGCCTCAATATTAAGCGTAGAAAGCTTAGAACAGCTCCCTAGTTCCTCAGGAAGAGTAACTAGCAAATTGTTGTGGGCCTGACCAAACACAGTACAAAATCTATTAGCCTTGCTCATACTGAAGCCCATAACATAAATCAAAGGAGAACGGGAAATTTCATCAATTCAGCTTACATTGGTATACTGCCGCAGCTTGTGAACAGTGTCAAACAGATTATGAGATTATGCCAGAGTACAACTTCCAACAACTATGTCAGAGAAAATGCTGAGAAAATGTTGAGAAAATGTTAATTATCAAAAAAAAATCTTGGATTCCAACGCTAAAGGAAGTCGCAAAATAGCCTCGAGCAGCACATACTCATTTCCAAAATGGTTTATCAGCATAACCAACGCACCTTAAGCTCCACCAACTCGGTGCACCTACCAAGGCTACTGGGAAGCTTTGACAAAGAATTGCTTGCACAGTTGAATCTGATACAACGAAGAGCAAGAAATTAGTGACATCTGACTAAAGCAACCCGACAATATTCAAGCATATAACTCATTTTCTTTTGTACTAATAAAAATAATTTAAATACATAACGAGACAATGGAGCACATAGACTTAAACCTGCCGGGAAGGAATGGTTTAGAGAAAAGACCTGACTAGAGAGGTCACAAGTCCGAGTTCGGAAGGCAGCTCTACAATGGAGTTGCCAGAGACATCAAGAGTCTTCAGCAGGGCAAGACTACACAACAAGACCACAGCAGCAGGATCACAAAGGAGTGAGAAATTCCACCGCTTGCAAGGTTTTGAAAAAGTTGAACAAGACCATGAAGCAATTTAAAACTTACTTGCCAATAGCTGGAGGAAGAAAGGTGAGCTGGTTGTGACTCAAATTAAGAAAGGTGAGTGAGCCAATGTCCCCCAAGCGATTAGATACGGCTGCAATATTGTTATGCGATATGTCAAGCTTCTGAATCTCCACCACCTAGCACCAAACAATGTGTCAAGCAACCAGATAAAAGCTGATATAAAGGACTGTAATCCTGATTCTATGAAAGGGAGCTAACAAGATAAATATATATCAAAATGGTGAAGAAACAAGAACTCTGATTATCCCATTGAGAGCATCTTGAATGAAACAGTTTAACATGGTTTTGAGTTCTATAAAACTTCGTCTCATCATCAAACATCTAAATTTAAATTTGCAACAAATTTTAAAAAGAAAGAAAGTAGTAGACATGGTCTCACCTCCCACCACTTCTCTTCGGAGCCGCCTTCATTCAGCAAATTGTAGACACGGGGTGGCACCTCTCTGTTACACAGGAACACAATCGTCAAGCCTTGTTTATACCTTAAAGAGAAACTTCTACATCGTTTGTTTGAAACACCTAATTCTCGTTTAATACAAAGGCACTTCTTTTCGTCTTGGTCCTCTAAAACACAATGCTCAATCCTTCTGGAAAGCTTTCCCACTTCCTAGTGTCTAGAGGCTTCTCACAAACTCAAATATACCAAACCAAAAACAGTCGTAATTATCATTCACGATTGCAAATCAAGGCCAATGCCATTCAAATCGGGCGCAAGAAAGAGAAACAGAGAGCACAATGCATTTGAGCTAAAACGTACGAGAGGCTGCGATTGGAAATATTGAGCGATCCCGAGGCCTTGGCGGCCTTGATCATCCTCTCGATTCCTCCCGTGGCGTCCATGATCACTCTGGTTCATTCCACCACAACCCCTGTCCTCTATGAAACTGCTGACGAGTCGTTCTGCGCCAAATCGGGGCCAAATGTCGACCAGAAAAACAACAGCACAATTGAAATGACACTGCAAATCCGAAAAGAGGAAGCTAAACTACCAATTAGCAGTCCGCCATGGACAGTTTGAGAACATCTGGCCGCAAGAAGAATCGCCAGGACGGCAGGCACCGGAAGAGGCAGAGGTGAGCTTCGAGGTTTGCTCGGCTTCGAGATGAGCAGGCCACTAAAAGAACGGATGAATGACTTCATCGACTCGATGAATACTGATTTCATTCATCCTTGACCCGTGCACATGGCTCCAGCACTGGAAGGATTCAGCTGTTTTAGCACCGACTCACTCAAGCAGCAGTACTGCAGATTCGACACCCCAATAATTCATAAAATGATACACTCGTCCTTTGAAGTAGCCAAACTTGAATGTGAAAAACCTGATGTAACATGAAAAGGAAAAAACAAAATTTGACAAACAAAAGTTAGTTGAAGTTCTTTCATGAATCTAAGAACTGGGGAAACTCCTTCCTTTCTTATTCACACACTTCTGTCCCTTTTTGAGAGCAACGTTGAAGAAAGGGTCTCTTCAATCCACAATCCACACTAACGTCTATGAAGGGTCTTTCCACAAATTGTATCAGTAAATGAAAATGGTGTGGAGGACAGAAAATGTCAAGTTGGGTAATTATAAGATACCCAACCCATTTTTTATCACCCGCATTTCCAATTTATAAGTTGTTCTCTTTCCGTGGATTGTAGTGTAAGTCTTGGAGTAGTTTTGGTGCATTATGATTGGTTGCAAGCTAGGCTTTCAATATTGCAACTAACCCTTGGGTCAATTTTGCAATTAGCCTATGGTCACAAATAGAAAGGTCTATATCACCATTATAGGTTGAAGAGGATCTTCTACTAAAAAATTCATAATAATTACATTCTGTGTAACATAATTCTGTAAAAATATATAGTCCTTCTAAACTCTACTTTTGCATATGAGAAAAATTCTCCATTCAAAAAACTGCTCTTCAAATATGCATAATTGCTAAAGTGATTGTAAATGGGTTGGCTACCTTATATCCAATTGTGACTTATTTATAAAATTTATCCCAACAAAATTCATGTCTAAATCATAAGTTGTCTTAACACAAGACTTTAGGGTTGATTTTGACACCCTTATATGTAGCACTTTTGAGAATTCTTAATCTATTCATAAACTAATCCAAACATGCATGCAAAGAAAATCTAAAATCCATATTTGACTCTAAACAAGACCATTTCAAAATTTAAACAATTGAATAAATGGCAACCAAGCTCAAATGCTTATTTAGACAATACAAGTGTAAGTTACATTAACTACATCTAATTGAGACTTTTAATGAAATTGATTTTCATATATTCTTGTTTTAAATGAACATATTTTGAATATGAAAGTTTAGAACTGATATTTGCATATGTATATACTACTTTAAAAACATGATCATCTTTTCATATGATGTTCTATAAACTTATGCAAAGATAATCTTCACACTATTGTATTTTAGAGAAACAATTGAAAGATAGTAGATATCATATCAATTGTTTATATCATTGTTTGCCACCAAAGTAAATACCAATGAACCTTTCTAACCTTGGTATAATATTATCATACTACTACAAGAGTGAATAAGATTTGTTTTGTAAGGATGGTTCTCTATTTTAAAGTCCACTTCACCTAATCCAACAATCACTTTTAGCATAACTAAATCCAACATTCTCTAAATATGATGGAGTTCCATCTCAATGTGTTCTAGGCCACTCTTGGCTATAGGGTTGACTGAGAATGAACAACCATTTCCAACAAATAACAATGCAAACCAGTTTCTCTCTCTAAAATGAAAGTAATTTCTTTAATAATAACATGCCTCGAATTATACCTCTTCCTAGTTTGGTGTCAATATAGCTTCATTGTATAAATTATTTACATTTGCCATCATAAGGGTGTATTCAATAATCCAGTTTGACTCTATAATGTGGCAAAAAGAGGCAACATAGCCTATTTCCAATTTCCCTAATATACACACACCTTCATTGGAATATTAGGAGCCATTGGATTTGAAATCAAAAAAGTCCCCCCCCCTCCAAGAAAAATCAACAACTATCAAATACATATACTAAATACAGATGCAAATATTGGATATGGATATGGATATTGAATGGATACATCAATACAAATATTGAATACAAATATGGATACTAATACAAATATGGTAATTTAAATATGAATGTCATTCTCTTATCCCATACTGATTCTATGAAAGCCCACCCTCTCAAGATTATAAGAAGGGGTGGGGTGAGGGGGACTCAAAATTAATAAAATTTTCATATTAAAATCTTAATATTTAAATTTTGATATTTAAATCAGATTGGGGGTTGGAAATAATTGAAATTTAAAAATTTTAAAGCTCTTTGTGACAGATTGTCACAATGACAATGAGCTCAAAAGAGTCAGTAACTGCCTCACAATCAATCTATATGCAATTGCCCTGCAACGGTCTTTCTTTAAGGTCAGTATCTTTTCGATAGGGACTGTCCATATACTTGTATTACCAGCAATCCGAAATGTACGGTACATCAATGCAAATAAGAAAATCACCTTCAGCAATCTGCACTCTCCTTCAGAGTCCAAATATACTTCTCAGTCTTGTCAGAACCCAGCAATTATCAGCGAGACTGGCCAATGCATGGAGCTGATCAGTCCATTGCACTCAAAACTTGCTGATTTGATCCGCAACGAAACAAGCCATAACAAAACCAATTTAAAAAAAAGAAGAAGACGGGATTGAGGTAATAGTTCCCCAAAACTGCACTCGTCGACCAAAAATTTCTGTTATAAAAATCGTACGGTAGGACACATGTACCAGAATTCACTCTCCTTCCAACAGGTGTAGCCAATGTACAAAAGAAACAATGGGAACTCTATTGGTGACTTTGTGAGGCTCCAAAAACAGGGTGAAGAAAACCCTGAACTGTCCTCCGTACCTTGCTTCCTCAAACCCCGAGAACAAATAATCTCTAAAAGCAGTAAACTTAACAGCACAGCAAGCAAGGGCTCCACGTTCGAACAAAGGATTCTCGTATTCGTCCTACGCGCTATGCGAATGGATCCATCCACAAGCGCCGACTACTAAAAGACTCGGCGCGTGATTAGTGTCGTCTTAGTGATGCAGAAGGGTCTCCACGACTGGAAGCACTTCAAGCCTCAAAATACATCCACGTCAAAATTGCATATCCGAAACAGCTCTAAAGCTTACATCCGGTCTTCTCTTTGCCTAGGAGCGCACTTTATAATCTCGTCCACACGGAGGATCATTTCGGACGCCTCCGTTGCTGACAATAAGACCGCTTGCTTCACCTTAAATGACTCATAGATGCCAAGCTTCTCCATATCTCCAACCTGAAGGAAAGAGAGAACAGTCCAAACCATCATCACTAGAAGCGTCAACAGAAACAAACCGGAAAGCCCAGAACGACGTATGGAACCCCTTCTACGAAAAACACAAATGAAACAGAACATTGACGAGGCCTCAGAGCTATACCTCTCCAGAAATGACATCAATGCCGGACCTGCAACCATCTTCTGAGTGAGCGGCGCGTAACTCGGACACTAACTCCGCACTATCCAAACCAGCATTGTCGGCGATGGTGGTGGGAATGGCTCTCAACGCAGTTGCAAATGCGTCAATAGCGAGAGACTTCTTTCCTGCGGTTCTACGCCCAAGTTCTTCCACGCGCCTGGCCATCAAAAACTCCGGCCACCCACCGCCCCAGATGACACGGCTGTCTTGAACTGTTTGGACTAAGACGCACAGGGCGTCATGGAGGGACCGCTCAGCTTCATCCAACACATGGGAACTGCCAAAGATAAACGACGCTTATCAAACCAATGCCTGACCTCAAAAGACAAAATAGTCGACAGTGGCGAAGAGCGTTCACTGAAATCCAGAGATTGAAGGGACCGAGGAAAGGTGAAAGAAAAGAAACCAAAACCGTAGGCGAATAAAACGGACACAAAATACAGGGGAAGCGGGTGCATGCATCGAGATTAACGCGAAAAACAACCATCACATTTAACAAAGAATCAAACCTTCAAGCAGCATAACAACGACACACACAAACTAAAAATACATGTGAGTGACACCAACCTGGCACCACGGAGGACGATGGTACAAGCCTGTCCCAGGGCGACACCGGAAAAGTGGATGAGTCGGTCTTCCCCAATCATGATCTCCTCGATCAACTTGCAATGGCCCAGCTTCACATTCGCAGGATCGTTGAATGTGGAAGTGATTTCTCCTCCGGTCACAAGGGCCAAACGCTCGATGCCCTCAAAATCGGCATGCTCGATTGCCATGATGCCAGCGTCTGCGAAAAGCTCCTCGGGGTAGTTATAAATAAGCTGCCTATTCACAAAGCAATTGATACCATGCTTTAAGATGTTCTCCACCTTGTTTTTCATTTTGATCTTCTCAGCCGCCTCAATGTCGGCCACCTTCGACATGGCATCCACACGCACACGCGCACCGTAGATTTTCACCTTGTCGGTATCCATGGCAGTATTAGCGACAAGAATGTTAGCATTTTCAATGCGCTTGGGTTGACCAACTCCTATCTTCTTGTCCAAAATGAACCTGCAGTCCACAAAAAGACCAAAAACGTAAATACAAGGCAAACACAACCTGAAAATCTGATGACATTCAAAACACCATACATGGACTCTGGAGTTGAATAAAAGTACCCCTCATCCAAAAAGGAATCCTTCAATGCTCCACCGCACTTCTTGATGATCTGGATGGCCTCCATATTTGTACTACCCTGCATCAATGTCACGTCGTTCACTTCAGCCACATAGAATCGAAGAATAACCTAGAATACTTAGCAAGTCACAAGGGACAACACATGCGTCATAATAGTTGGAAAAAAAGATAATGAGAAAAAAAGACGCTTTGTGGACATGAACAATCGCGTAAGAGCAATGGCTGACTTCACATTCCGACACGCGTCGCACAAGTGAATCAAATAACAGGGAGGGAGAAACAAAGCTTCACCTTCAGTCTCAGAACAGCATCCACGGCGAGATTGGCGAAGTGCACTTTATCCTGGGACAAGATTTTAGAGCTCAGAGTCGTCATCGCAATATTCACAAGATCTGACCTGAATTGCTCTGCAACACATCCACAAGTCCTCAGTCATCAATAGAAATAAAGCAACGCTCTTCCCGATACTTATCATTGCAACGTGATCGACGTCTCTGCGACTTGAAAGTAAAGGATCTCTCACGGGTGGAAGAGCGTCCAGTACCTAAGTCGTCTTTGTTATCACGCACAGCAGCTTCTAGAGTACTACGGGCAGCCTCGGATGCCAGGCGATATCCTGGATGCACAAAAAACCGGCAGCGTCGTCAACCACGTGAATGTGCACAAAAAGCATACAGTGCAACTCCTAAAAAAACCACAAACGGTGCATTCTTCCAGTGAATTACGAACTGGTTTTTGAAAATCAGTGGTCGAATCAAAAATCATATTCGGAACAAACAGCTCCAGCAGAAGAAAAGAGCGGACGCCAACAAACTACACTTGCATCCACAGCATGTCGCAGGTTCCACATACCTGCAATGATGGTCATAGGATGAATCTTGAGTGCAATCAACTTCTCTGCCTCCCGAAGCAACTCTCCAGCCAATACTACTACGGATGTGGTGCCATCTCCTACCTCATCGTCTTGCACTTTAGAGATATCTGCCAAAGAATAACAGATGGCATAGCCGAGATTCCCGTTAACAACCTCACGGACAACACGCTCCAACGCGAAAATTATTTAAGAACTTACAGAAATTCACAGAGGTTCCAGGATATGGAATCAAATGATGAACTCTGAACTAATGCAGGGACAAAGCTCTTCCAAAATGAGGATTGTTGCATTAAAAATTCCCCTCAAGAACTACAAGCTCAGATTTGACGCTAGCCTTGTAGCAAGAAAAGTATCCTCTAGGAACTTTAAGAATTAAGAAACGCTCAGAGGGATAATGAGGTTCAGCATGAATTGCAAGAGGCATGACAAAAGACGCACCAACAAGGACTTTGGCAGCTGGGTTATCAACGTGTAGCGACTTCAAGATAGTAGCACCATCATTCGTAACTGTTATGTTGTGCCCGCGACCAGTCGATTGTAAAATCTTGTCCTGCAACCAAAATCAAAGCACATAGAAAGTTGATGACGGGAGGTGCCCAGTACGAAATGCTAAAAAACGAATGATGTCACGGGTCATCCAATGTTCTGATAAACAAGTTTCGAAATCAGAACCAGATTATTAGAACTTGTCACATCAATTTGATACGTGGTACATATCATTTCAAATGCCTGCATTGAGCGCAGTAATGTTACCACTAGCAACGTGCTGCACAAACCATATACTCAAAGGAGAAAATTACATACCATTCCTTTGGGACCAAGGGTGCTTTTCACAAGATCTGCTATTGCCATTGCACCAATAAAGGAGGCCTGCGAGATGAAGACAGAAAAACGGCCATTCAAAAGAAGACATCAAACTCCATCTTTACAAATACCTAGGAAGCATGTTGTTCTTCAGAAAGGTCGCAAGTGTCCAACAGGTTTTTCTCTCAATGTGAAGACAATAACTGACATTGGGATAAACAAACGTTAAAACAGAAAGGCACATTCATAATGCATTCGAGCCAGATAAGTACAAACTTTCTGGGATACTTACGATCGGTTGATCTGCTGAAAGATGAAGTGGACTATGCATAAGGATATATCACGATCCGTAAATATGAAAAACATGGAAGCCACTGGTGCTATATAAATATGGATGCAACCGCTGTTCGACTACAGTAAATTCAATTATTCAACAAACTATCAGAGGGAACCATGGATTCCCTGTTCAAGGAGTCTATCATGCTAACATAGCAGATGATCAGAGGATTGCAACATACCATCCTAGCACGCTCGCCCTTCTCTTCCATGGCATCTGGCTTAAACAACTCCCCCTGAGAATCATTGCACACGTTACACGCAATCAGCAGATTTTACCATGTATTTCCAATGAAACAAGGAAGAATTTAAGTGCTAAATCACACATAACGATGGGTCTAAACCCTAATGCATGACCTTTGCAATGTCGATCGATCGAATCGATCGACTGCAATCAGAAACCCTACTGCCCTGCAGTTAAACAAGAGAACTGACTAGTTTCTGAAATCGCAAAAAAAACTCGATGCATAATATCTGTCCGAATGTGAATGATCGGCTGCAAAATCCTGAAGGAAAAATACAAGGCCCTCAATGCACATCCAGGTCTGGAAACGAGGCAAGTTCGCTCGGATCGCGAAACGAAACAAGTTCAAAGTAAGACGTCCACTGAGAGTAAAAGCTGAATATTCCACCATTTAATTCCGAAAAAATTGTTTCCTGTGCGCGAAGAAGTTCGCATAGACCCTAACAGCAAGTGGACCTTCGATGCCTCAAAAGCTTCAAAAACCCCTCAATTCGCATCCAGTTCCGATATTTCGCTCGGATCGCATCGTCTCGTGACCTAAACTCAAGAACTAAAACAAGAATAGTGACGCCGGCAACCGTCTCCTAGCAATAACGGATTCAAGTAGGTTTAGAAATAGCTGTATATCGATAATTGCTACGACTAAACATCGTTTAATAAAAATACAAGGAATATTCTACCAGAATCACAACGATTATCCTGTAACGATCAAAAAATCTTACTGTAACCTAAACCGCAAGCTCCCGCATCGTTCAAGTACACATCAATGAAAGTCACCATACCTCCTCACTCATGCACACTCTCTCAAAAATGTCACCGCATCCAAGAAGTTCACACTGAGGTCCGTTTCAGTTGCGTCACTGATCCTGCCTCTGCAGTATCGCCATTCATCTAATCCAAACGAAAACCTTCGTTTCTACTCGGAACCAAACACGACGCAATCCCGCTTCCCCTAAAAACCCTAAAAATCGAAAACCAATGCCCCTTGAACACTGATGGAGACCAACGACGACAGCAATCGCCACTGGCGGTCCAATGAGGAATTGCAAAGTGATCGCAGGAGAGAGAGAAGGGGAGTACCGTGGTGGCCATGGTGGACGAGGCGAACGACGGAGACGGTGGAACTGAGCTTGCGAGGTGGAAGTCACCAGCGCGGTCTCGGAACGTCGAATGCTTCGTTTGCGTTGCGATAAACCTTCGTGACACAGAGCTGCTCAACAAGAAAGAAGGCTGCGCAGCAGGCAATGGAGCCTTCTGGACCGGTGACCGGGCTGACCAGTTGCCATCTCTGCATGGGAGAAGGAAAGGGTTTTAGGTTTTAACCCCGGAAGGACGCCGGCCTGTGACCAGTCCCTAAAAACGAACTGATTTTCGGATGAATAGGTGTATTCTACATTTTTAGAGTGACGCGGAGAGTCATCTGTTGATCATAACATTCAGTAGAAGGACTGCCTTTCCCTTCGTGAAGTCCCCATCACCTAATTTCATCTGACATTTCTTGAAGTTTGCAACTTTAGTTACTGAATGGTGTGGAATATTTTGTACCATTTCATCTGCTGGATGGAATGGTGTGGGATATTTCACACCATTTCATCCGCTGGGAGGCAGTGTAACAGGCTACTACTGAATGTTATGATCACTTTTTGACCTCAATGCTTTCACAAGGTTAAAGGTGGGGTGCCTAATTATTTATAAAACAACCTTTTAAGTACAAATCCTTCATTTGGGGATTTGGGACCTTCAACAATATTTTTGAAGGTTTTATTTCAAACATAACATTGCTAAACTTCTATACAAATAACATTTAGAATCCTAGGGAAAATTGGGATATCTCATGTTAAAAAACCTAGTTAAAGTAATTTAGTTAAAGATAGTTTGGTATCCAATCAATTTCATTCACCATGCTTGCAATTTTTGCAAAATGGAGGATGTTGCAATCCACATTTGGAATCACCTTCTACTTAGTGATTGCCTAGTAGGCAAATATAGAAGTATTTTATAGTAAGCTTTCACAATGACTAAGTACTAACAAACATGCATTCTTTTCAAAGCATTGAGAACTTACAAAAAGAACTTTCTATGGTCTATGTCAACTCTTTAATTCCTCACCACCCAAGAGGCCAAAAAGTGTCCACTCTCAATTGACAAAGCCCTATAGTGTGCAGACCATGAGTGAAATGAAGATGAGGTGAAAACATAGAATCCTTGGCTTTGGGGGCACCTCCAACTATCTGCTTGGATCAAGAAAGCATTTATTACAAAACAACAATTTTAGTTCAAATATATACTGCCAAAAATTTGGCATGGGAATTTGAACACTAGAAGAAAATCGGGGCTTTTGTGACTGCGGTTAGCGACTAGTTTTGTAGTTGCATAACACGTTTGCAACTGGGTGATAATTTGAAGCCCGTTGTTGCAGTGAACAAGTCGCACTAGTTGCAAAATCAAAAAGATTGTTTTTCATTAAATAGCCTACGTGGAACTTCATCAATGAAGTCTTCTGACGTGGAACTTGCTTTTGTGCAACTTGCTTGTAACTTGTGTACAACTACTTTGTAACTAGTTTCTGATTGCTTTGCAACTAGTTTACAACTAGTTTGTAACTTGTAGATTTATAGATTTATAGATTATTTTATCTTAATGATTGTAGATTTCAGAAATTGAATTTCAATGATCTGTAGATTTTAGAATTTTAGATCTATCCTTTTTTAGATTATCAAATTCAAATATTGATAATAAATAGATTTCACAAGTTTACAAAACTTTAAATTTCAAAAGCTTTAAAATTTCTTATACTTTAAATATTTGTAGATTTCTATAAATTGTAGAAATTTACAAATTGTGGAAGTCTACAAATTGTAGAAATTTGCAAGTTGTAAAAATCTACAAAGTGTAGAAATATTATAATTGTAATATTAAACTTTATTACTTAAAGATGGTATAACTTACAACTCTTATCCATCCAATCTAATGGTACTCTTGACAATTGAGATGGGACAATTGATATAAAACTTGTTTTAATTATTTTTTGGTTGTATTCTAGTTGCAAAGTAGTTGCATTCTAGTTGAATCACTACAAGAGAAAGGAGTGTTTTAAGTAGTGTCCTCGACATCACGTCTTTTAAGTAATGTCTTTTAAGTAAGGTTTTAAGTAAAATTTTACTACAAAGACAGTCTTTTTAGTAAAATTTTACTTAAAACCTTACTTAAAAGACATTACTTAAAAGACGTGATGTCTAGGACACTACTTAAAACACCCCTTTCTCTTGTAGTGAATTGTAGTCAAACTTAGATTATTCCCAACTTTAGTTTGACACTCTCGACTCTACAAAACCTAAAGTGGTCCATGTCAACAAGTGTGATGAATTTTGGATGTAGAATACATCACATAATTTCTTTTGTTAGATTCCTGCAATCCAAACTTCAACTTGCAACTACTTTGCAACTACATGCAACTCGAAACTTCAATCTACAATTACTTTGCGACTACTTTGCAACTATAGTAGTATAAACATTAAATTTGGTGCAAACACAGAGGGTTGTAGTTGCAGGGAAGTTGCATATGACACATAGTTGCATATCAGTCGGTTGCGGCGGACGTGATTTTCTTTTAGTGGACGAAATTGTTATTGTGAAGTGGACGACATTATAACCCATAGTATGTAGGCTTGCAAGAAAGCCCAATAAGTATAAATGCACTCTTGAAAATTATGCCGCAATCATAAAATCGCACACAAACAATGTTTTCTGTATCTTCCATAGCGCAAAAATTCACCGCAATATTCTCAATCACCAAAATGACAATCACGTGAGTTCTCTTCTACAACTCCCATAGCACTACGAAAGTCTTTAGTATCTGCAATTGTCATTTGTGACACTATTACTGCGTGGTGGGCATCCCAAAACACTCGTAACAGAGAGTAATTGGGATGACCTAGCAATCTTGTGACTTGCGGCCAAAGTACACCATAATAAATAAGACTAGAATGTAAATTAAAATCCTCTATGATTTGACAATGCACCACAAGGTCTTCATAATGCATTATACTCCCTGCAAATTGCTCTTGGCAGATTTGTCGAATTGTGAGAAACCACACCCAAGCATCAAAGGTGCTAGCCATAATGAGTGTGAAATTGCCCTAATCAAAGGTAAACTTGAACTCCATGCACAATTTCAACTGCAAACAAAAATTAGTGTTAGAAATAAAAAATTTCACACAAATTAATTTGAAAAGAATTGTACATGAAAAGCGCAATGTCTTACCTTGAAAAATCCAATGAAAACAGCATTGCATAATCAAGAATGCTCTGCAAACTGAATGCGGAAGAACTTGCACTAGAATTCGTAGAAGAGCAAATACAAGACCTAGCCAGGAGTTTATGCATTCTTGTGGTAGTTCTAGTATTCTCAAAATTTGGAAACTCGTAACCCTTTCTAAACCTCAAATTTCATCTAGTGGCATTTGTTTCCATCTATTGTTGGTCACTACTTTCCTCAAAGCTTTTGCAACTTGAAATCTTGTCTTGTTTCATCCTCGAATAGTTGTTGTCAAAGATTGAAAGTTGGCATGTGTACCATCGAAGTGCGTGCGATCATTTACTAGAAGGGGCCTGAATGGCATCATTTATTGTGCTTGGAATTCATTACCTAGACCCAACAGAACAAGAGTTCCAACACTTTTTCAAGAAAACCTGTGTCCATTAAATACTATAATCTCATCATATGTTGCACGATTCTCGAATTGGACAAATCTTACCTATCCATACTAAAGCCTTCCATCAAAATGAATAGTGGATTTGAAGATGTGTGTGCTAATTTTTGTTAGATCCTTCCATCTACATATTGTCCCTAAACCTAATAAACTTTGCAATTTAGGTTGGGGCAGTGAGGAATTAAGTAAATACCATGCCTAACCAATGTCAAACCTACATTAGCAAATAGTATTTCGTTAATACCTATCTATATTGAACCAAGGTATAGAATTGATCTACGACACCTTGGCAAGATTAGTGTCAATTTTGCTTTGGTGCATTTCATCCCAAACTTAGCTTTAGACATGCACTGTTCAAAGATGTCCTTTACACATAATATAAATGTCTAAAAGTCCTCAATCTATTGTCAAAGTCATTTTTTTCACTCCATTGCACCCTTTTTCAAACACTATAGTCTTCCAATATTTTTTGCCCAAGGTATTGAATCCATGAGAATCCAAAGCATTATCCATGAATGAAGTTATCCCTTGAGCACCTAGCAAGAAATGGAATCAGCAAGGGCTTTCTTGACATAGTCTTACAAAATTAGAGGCCCTAAGTGCAATAATTATATCTAAAGAATTTCATCATAGAATTGAGGAGAGGGATCAAGAGGGGGGCAATAATTTTAAAATTTTTAGAATGATCGATTCTCCAAATCAATACTTTATAATAGTCAAAGTTCGATTGACCGGACTTGTTGAATTTTATAAAAATAATAGCATGCCAATTGCGCATATAGAGTCAAAGTGCCCTTATTTTGTGCCAAGGCTATAAAGAGGGAAAAAATTTCCTATAGGAAATTTTTAGTGCAATGTAAGCATGATCTTCTTTAGCAAAATGTATTTTTTTTTTTTTTTTTTGGAATTACTATAGACGAAAGGTCCATAGATCCCTTTTCTACTATTGTTTGCTCCTTGTGGCTTTTGTAGTACTTTGCAATAGTCTATAGTACTACAAAATATCGTATAGTTCAAAATCAATGATTTAGATTTTCAAGTGCCTTAAATCAATAATTTAAATCTTCAAAAGCCTTGTTGGTATATAGTAGTTGTCCTACGTGCAGTCTAGCAGAAAACACCTTTATCACACCCAAACGTGATAATATGACACGGAATATCGTCCCAGGAGATTCCAGACGTTACTAATAGTTGCGTTTTCCGGTTTCTAGGTTTCCCAGCTCAAAAACACCCAAGTTACTACTCTCAATCCGGAATACCAATTTGTCTTCCGGAACTCTTTCTCCGGATCCGTCGTTTCTTTTCGAATCCGTCTCTCAACTATGACCGGATTCCTTTCTTGGATCCGGATTTCACTTCCACCCGGATCCGTCTCAATCCGGAATCCGGTTCCGTCACTCAATAATCGGTTTTAGATACCCCTGTTTTACCCTCAGGGGGTCCTCTCTTGATCTTTAGAGGGGTAGGGACTTACCACTCGTAAACCTCACTCTCTCTCCTCTCAAACAGAACACACAAAGACACCCAAATATATCCAATGTTGTATTAGGACCTGATCCAGATCCTCACAACTTCCCGGATAGCTCTAGGTCAATCCGATTAGCAGGTCACTCAGGACTACTTCACTTGCCCTTACTACAATGACAGATTCAAAAACCCCTCGACCCAAAAGGACGTACTTTCCCAGTTCTCCGGATCGACTCAGTGGTTGGCAGACCTTCCGGTGGACGGAACTTTCCTATGGCGGTTGCTTAACTCCGCACGAATCCGCCCCTGCAGTTTCGGAACCTCCTCTGCGTCACTCCTAGACTCACACCGGATCACCGTTCCGGTGAATTAAAGGCTCCACGCTCAAACTCACGACTCAAGACCCTAGTTCTCGGAAGTTGGTCACTCAGTTCGGATTTCAAGTGCCTAAGAATCCGGATTCCTCCTCACCCGTCCCTCTTGCCTCTCAACACTTCAATGAACACACCAAGAAAGACTCAAACACAAGTCAGAGCTAGAATGTCCATCCGCCGGCTCAGATTAAAGAAGGGAATGAAATACAATGGAATATGCACTAGGAAGGAATGATAGGCCAACTAACTTGCCTGCCCCTTAAAAGCTCAAAACAAAACGAAAGTCAAAGCCTAAAAACAGAAACGGAATGCCAACAAGGCACAAGAAAATCCGAAACAACCAATCGGAGCCCAACCGGATTATCCGGAAAGGTCTGGCCAGTTGTTCCTAAAGTTCCGAATCGGGGCCCACATCCGGGAAACCCGTCCAGGAAACTTCCATCCCAAAATCTCAAAATCCTACCTAACTACTCAACTCTGTCCTACTTACGCGCCCGCTTCGATGTAGTACCCGCGGGCGGAATCGAACTCCCTCGCGTCACTACCTTGGGAGGGGGAGCCTTCTTGGTGGCGGATCGGGTCTGCCTCTTTTGAATCAGAACCGGTGGCGTTCCGCTGTCTTCCGTCGAGGTTTCCTCCGAATCCGCCTCGGAGCTTTCCGACCGCTCCACTTCCTGGAATCCGCCCTGCTCCCTAGCTTCATCACGGATGATGAGGGGCGGATTGTCTTCCCTGTCCGAGTCATCCAAGATGACTGTCTTGCTACGCGGATCCTTGCCCGGAATCCGGTCTGGCTCGTTTATGTGGGCGAACTTCTCCGGATTCTCCCTGGCCGGATTCGCTAGGGCCTTCATCCGGATCTCCAAGTCGAGCCGTGGTGATGCCCTCTTCTCTTGCGGTTTCGTAGGTGTGTTGGACGGTCCGGCCGCATTCGGATCCGATCCGAGCTCACCGAGGTTCTTCACGATTGGCGAGTTTCCGAGTAACTTCCGATCCGTCGACATCCGTCCTTACGCTCCGGGGCTGAAGTCCGTATAAACTTGCTGGTTGAGCAAGTTCGACAGGCCTTCCCCCAATTCCGGATTGAGAGCCCCAATTAAGGCCCTCATCTCCTTCAGTTCCCCTTCCATCTTGGCCTGGTAATCCACCAAGATGGTGAGGACTTTCGATCCGGTGACGTGCCCCTCCGTCATCAGCCGGGCGGAAAACAGTTTGGCCCTCATCACTGTTTCCGCCGGTTGGGCCACCAACTCTTGCAGGTTCTGAACCAAGGTGGTGGCCTCACCGATCTTCCCATTGGCGACATTGAGATCACTCTCCAGGTACGTCACCATATTACAGAGCCCATTCCGCTCCTCTTCCGCCTTCCGCCGTCCCTCTTCAGCTATCCAGGTCAGATCTTCCGCCTGCCGGGTCAGATCCGTCTGGATCCGGGCTTCGTCCTCCCACTTCCGGATCTCCTCGTCTTTCTTCCGCAACACCTCTTGAGTCGGAAGACGATCGAGGATTTCCGAAATATCCTCGATCTTCACTGCGCCTAGTTTGGTGGCGATCTGCTCGAGTATCGCCTCGCAGTTGTTGTTGTCCCAGTGTGCCATCATGGCGTGTCGGATGATGGTGTCGAAGTAATTCCGCTTCTTCTTTCCCAGGGTCGATCCGGGTGGATCCGGGTTTAGATGTCCCCTCTTATTCGGCGTCGTGGATTTCTTCCGTTCCGTCTTCCGTTCCGGCTGGCTGGCCGGTTTCTGCTCTTCGGGGTCTTTGTCCATCCGCTCGTCCTCTGGGTCCTCCGGATCCTTCTCCACCTCATCCGTCAAGCCGTACTTGAGGATCTGAACTCCCGTCTCATAGCGGAGGATTTCCGGGCCACTCAGTACATCATTGTGGTGGTACAGGTGGAATAGATAGGCGCTGATGGTGTTGGTCTTCTCCCGTCCCACATGATCGACTAGCCGATTAACTACATACTGGAGGACTAGGCTCCAATTGACTATCCGCTTCTCAAAACACCCGAAGATGGTGTTTGCTATCGTCACCGTGACACGGGTAGGCTTTTCCGGGTAGAGGATGGGAATCAGGAATTCCAACATCCGTTTGTGCTGGTCGTTCGTGCAATCCAGAACTGAATATCCGTCCTTAGGGTGGGGCGGATTCCGAAACTTGTTAACACCAAGCTTGTCCGTCCGGGGAGCCATACCTAATCCGGTTTTATCAAACCCGTATACATCCGCCCAGGTATCCGGCGACCAAGCACTCGGTCTACCCCTCACTGTGAGTTGGTACTGATTCGGAACTCCCGAGAGGATTTCCTGCACCATCTCGTCACTCTTCACACTCCACGGGCGCTTGATCAACCCATGACACCCTAGGAAGACTAAATCATCCTCTAACTCCTTCCGATGCTGCGGATCGGAAGGGATGAGTGGCGAAAGCGCCTTGGCAGTCACTACCGCCCGTTTCGGATTGGAGGAACTCGCCATCTCTCCGCCCGAGTCGGAACTTGTCGGTGCAGTCGGCACCGACCCTGAACTAAACCCGGAACCGATCTCTACTGCTTACCACTCTTTCTCTCTCTATACGCGCTCCAGAACCTGCACACAAGCCGTACCTCGATTTGCCAAATCGAAAAGGAAAAATGAAGTGGAGTGGAGGGGTTTATATAGCAGTCGGTACCCTACGTTCCCAGTTCCCCTCGGAACGGCGCGACGTTCCCCGGCCGTTACACTAGTTTCCGTAGGTCGGCAGCGTAGACCCGTAGGTGCCGACCATCCGGAACTGGCTCGAATCCATCTTTAGGTATATCGGATCCGTCTTTGACAAGTTCCGTCTTCCGGAAAGTTCCGTTCCAGAGACTGGAGAATCCGGATCCGGAAACTTATACCCATAACCCGGAAATTCTCCTTGCTCAATCCGGTTCAGACGGATCTCAAGGGAAAAAGACTAATTGTCTTCTTCTCTCCATATCTAACCTTAAAATTTTGAAAAATGGGGCTATTCTATATACTATCTTCCTATTTTACTTACATGATATTTCCGGACTGTGACAGTAGTAGTAATATTACATAGTAGTTAATCCTCCAACCACAGACTATGATTTTGAGCAAAAAATATGAATTCTTTTTTGCAATCACCCTATGTAAGGTCTTAGCACCGAACTTTTTGTTTTTTCTTATTTTCTATTGAGAATAATGTCAATTTATTTGCAATTGTAAAGAAACATTGGCCATTTATTAAAGGCTCACTTGCATTAAAATTCTTTCTTATATGTGCAATCGTTTCATTATTACAAAACAACTATTGTATTTTGAACAACTTAAAGAGTACTTCCTATTTGACATATATTTCCTAACACTAAATTTGAATTACTCATTCATTGAAGTATTGTTAGTACTATGACAAATCAATCAACAACCAATTGAGATCATTGTAGATTAATGCTGCGTCATTCAATTGAGGATGAATTCCAAGTCCTAGTAGTACTTCAAATTGGACTACATGTAATGCATGGAAAGAAGTTTTGATGCAATGAACATTGATTTTTATGCCATAATTGTGATTTTGTTGTATTTGGCAAGTATAAAAGGGCTAAACAATTCTTTGATAGAACTATAGAATGTAGGCATTTAGATGGAAAAGTGCACCAATTTTTGTGTTGCAATCCACTACTTTTCATTGTTTTTTAGGATTTTTGAAATTTCAAACATCACCCATTTAATTTGTGATTTACTATTTAGCAAAAAGTCATATTTTTGTAGATATAACTTTCATTAATTACTTGAGAAAGAACTAAAATCTATAAAAAAAAAAGGATTTTATTTGGTAGTTTAAATGAAGCCTTCATTTAGTGTTGACTAATGTTTCACACTATTTGATACATTCTAATCTTAAAAGGAGAAAGAAAAAAAATTCTAAATGAAAGTTTTGGTTATTAATTCTTCTATAAGACAATTATGTGAAACAAAAGCATCAAATATTTTAATTTTTGTTTTTTGTAATTCATTACATATTTACCTTGGGATGCTATGTAGAGTTTGACATATCCTTAGGTGAGCTTTATAACAAAAATTCAAACATAGAATTTATTCTTAGAGTTCTTAAACCTTTAATTAGAGTATTGCCATTGTTCTTTCAAAATATTTCAAAGTATTTATTACAAAAATTATGTAATTTTTGTTTGAGGGCATCTCAAAATGTGGAGAAGCCACAAAGACTCCCAACAAAGGATTGCAAATGTTATAAATTAGAGAGGAATACTACAAAGTTATTTCATTTCAATAGTCATTAACTAAGCAGTCATGGCTTAGATGGTAGAACTATCCCCAATAGACTTTTAATTCATGTTCTTCATTCATGTTGGTCAAATGACTAACATTCTTCTTCTTTCTTATTTCATTTTCCTCCATCTTCATTTATTAGGATTACTTAGACATTCTCAATTATTATAATATTTTCTTTGTGTAATTCCTCACAAGACCATCATCCACTAAGTGAATTATGAATGTTTTTTCACTAGTACATTGTAGAAGTTACAAAAAATAGATGAAGTCTATTCAAGTATGTTGAAAAAGAAAATATAGTTCCTTCTTCAACAATACAACTTGTGTTGGAATTTGCTCCTTCACTATTGAATAAGGTTCTAAATGTATGTATTCATCTAGAGATAGGAAGATAAGAAAAAACTTGCAAAAACAAAAACTTATAACATAACATAACTTATCTACATTCTACTTATAACATAATTTATTTCGCTAACAAAGCTCAAAATCTACACCCACATTCCTACCAAGAACTCGTAGGAATTTTAGATATTCCCCCTGACTAGACATCTCCAAGCTGTGAGTGTACCCCGTGGGTAGATTTGGCATCAGTGGGCATCCCAACCTTCCAATCCCTCCGTCGTCCACCCCAGCTCGCCAGGTTGCCACTCACTCGAAAAATCCACGTCGCGCCATCGCCATCGCCGTCTCCGAAACTCCTCTGAATCAAGCATCCAAGCTTTTACCATCGCTCGTAGCAGCAACAGCAGCTATTACAAACTCCATCAACTCCGTTTTCTCTGTTTCCGCCCCGTCCTGCCCCTCACCTGCCATCCGCCATAAGCTTTTAGCTCACGCTCTCGTCATTGAGAATGTGAACTTTAACGATGAGTGGTCAGGGTTAATCACCGTGCGTTGCCTTCATCGCTGAATCCATTCCATTCCACTCGGTTCCGCTCGCGTCAAATTTGCTTTCTGTTATGGCCGCCGTGGGCGTACACGCTGCCAATGCTCACCCGAACGTTACAGGTGAGTGCAATTCTGGGAATCGTTACTGGAATTTTGTTTTCGGTGTCAGTGGTGGAGGTCTTGTAGACGGTTCCGTGGTTGAGGATGGAGTTCTTGTGTGTGAATTTGGATAGTGGAGTGAGGTTGTGTGATTATCGCCGAGGGTTACGTGTTTTGCGTGAGTTTTTTTGGTGTGGAATGATGTGCATTGGTACGGGAGTGTTGCGAGTGGAATTCCGAGTGTTCGTGTGCTCTAGTTTTGAATTTAACAATAATTTGAATGTTTTTTCAATCTTTGTATGGTCACTTTCAGCTTGAGGACAGAGTTTTTGAAAATGGAAAGTAATTTAAGGCACACAAAGATAAATTTCGAGTTAGTGCCATAAATACTAAGGGACTTGCAAGGTCGCTGTTGTAGTTTGTTTCCCCGGAATTTAGGTTTCGCGGTGTTGGATGATTTTTCTGTCGTATTTGATTGCACTTTTTGAGAACGCTGGTACGGAGTCCGTGGATGTTAATATTTTTGATTTCTTGTAGTGTCTTTGGCGGGGATGGAGAGCGAGAGTATGTTGAGGATCATGGTACCGGCGCTTCCATTAGTGAGAAAAGGAATTCCAAGGATGAGGAGAAGAATTGATTCCTCGACTAAGTTGACGTTGCGAACTTCTTCTCTCAGTGATAATTTCTTCGAGGTGATGATCTCACTCTTAAAATTTCTGATTTTTTCGACATCTCAATTTTCGGTGGTTGGAATTTGATGCATTGCGATAATGCGTCTTTTGTCTCACTTGACGTTGTTTTCTTTATAGACAGAACTACTCTGATTGTGTATTCTGAATCGGCTCTAGTTATTCACGCGCTCCTGCAATGAATGTCTTATCAAAGTTTTGCAGTTGTATTCGATGTAAGTATGATTAAGCTTGGAGTGATAAGAGTGAAGTTGAATATGCTTCTCTGTGTCCCTTCTCTCAGCTGTTTGAGTCACATTATTCAAAATTCTGAGTGTTCGTGTCTGCAATAGGAGGCAAAGTACACCGTGGCGGGAACATCATCCTTGAATGGTAGCGTCACGTCAAAGTCATTATCGAGCCATTCGCGTCATATCTGTCGCGCTGATAGTCTTGGTGTGAGTACCCTCTCATTGCTCTGAATATTCTGATGGTTGCACATATATGTATATGTAAAATTCTGTTTTTTCTCGTTTGCCCTTGAACTCGTTTACAGTGCTGAATTTGATTTGGATATATCAATTGGTATTCTGCTCGTTACATGGACGGTTTGAGTTGCGAGTGCGTCAGTTTTCACTTGCTATTGAAGTCAGACTTCTGCGTAGCGTTTAGTTTGTTAGTGTTAATATCTTTATTGTCTGGCACGACGCTGACAGGCAATCCGGGTTACCACTGATTTGGACATCGGTGCAGTTGATCATAGAATCTGGGAGCGTGTTCAATTGCTGGAGAGGTAAATATGGAACGCCTTTAATATTACAGTAGTTTGGATTCGTGTCTAGTCGACTTCAATCGATATTTAGTGCCATGGTATATTTTCTTACTGATCTCAAAATATTTTTTGCTTAGTCTTGACATACTACTCGCTTAACTTATGCTTATGTACTCAGGCAGTTGGGAGTTGCGGTGGCAGAGGAAAATTATTCAGGCGCGACGAGGTGCTTATTGTGTTAGTGACCCCCTTGATGCTCTATGTTTGCTATCTTTGGTTCACAGGTTTCTCTTAAATCATTGAGGTATTGAATATGAATGTGGGACAGGGATGTGAGCTTTCACTATATGCCCCTACAAACTTCGTTTCTTTGCAAAACTTTTCTTTTCTTTTCTTTCCTAAGTTCTGCTTTATGTAACGATCACGATTTGCACTTGTCAGAATACGGGACCAGCTTACCAGCTTGAAATCTAGGTTGACGCCCGGAGAGCAGGTGTGACATTTAACGAATGTGAAAGTTTTTAGGTCTTCTGAACTGGAATTACCTCGATCTAAAGAGGTCTGTTTGTTAGTTACCTTGCATGTCTCTCTGGATCCAAGTTTGATTGGGAAGGTAGAGAATAGGAAGTCTTTATATTACTTGATAGGTGGAAAGACTACAGAGTTGCGTTATTGATCTAGATTCGTTCGCACTTTTACACACCTTTTCTTTGTGTGACATCAGTTTCTCTTGACGTATTCGACCCGAGCTAGGAGTGGGAGCTTGGGCCAGAGAATGACCGCGCTAGCAGTAAGTTGGTGCAACACTTATGCAAAGCGTAAATTTTGATGAGATGGCAGAGGTTCAACTTGTTCCAGCGGAGTAGGTTTTGAATATGTCGGTGACGAATTTTTGGAGGTGGCCAACCGAAATTGAGGTTTGTAAAATGCTTTTGATGCCAACAATCATGTGGTTCTGTGATCAGGCTATGGGTGAACTCGGTGACCACCGTGCCTTGCCTGTTTTACTGGAAGGCTTGCGTGACAAGAATCCTCTTGTCGTGGAACAGACTGAGAAGGTGCAACTTCATGATATTTCTCAGTATAATCCTCTTAACTTGGTTTTGAACATGCTTATTCTGGTGTTTGGTAGACACGAATTTTATTTTTGATTCCTCATCAGAGTCTATAGTAGCTATTTCATTGGTTTATCT
Source organism: Thuidium tamariscinum (assembly GCA_947034885.2). Taxonomy (NCBI): domain Eukaryota; kingdom Viridiplantae; phylum Streptophyta; class Bryopsida; order Hypnales; family Thuidiaceae; genus Thuidium; species Thuidium tamariscinum. The sequence goes on along the minus strand of OX344751.2, from coordinate 33,578,636 downwards.
TAGTGTTGATGCGAGGTGCAGCTGCTAGCGGCCGCTATATGTTCAAGGACCAGAAAGTTGCTTGTCTTTGAAGGTTTTACTTGATGTGGCTTGTACGCATACGTAAATATTATTGTGTGCTTATGTCCTTGTTGCGCGCTTACCCAGTAGACTCGGTGATACAGGCAATGTGGAAAATATTCATGCGGTCTGGGAGGGAGGACATCGATCGAAAGCTTCAGGTCATTATCGATAGCAATTTTTCTTTTCAGATTTCTTTCCATTGTAATAGCAACAGGTTCCGTAGTTTGTCCGCTTCTTATTGCATAGTCATCCTGCTCATCTTAATACAGGGGTCCTGACCAAAAATCACAGGTTGAATACACTGTATAGGTGCGTTGAATGTGCATTTAATGTGTTTTAAGAACTGCATATGATTATTGCGTGCTGATTTTGGATCTATTTCGTTTCAGGACGGAGTTGAGCTTCTAATGACTAAAGATGGATACAAGAAGGCAAAGAGTATTCTCACTGAGGTGGGTGAATACCTGATCCTTCACCCGAAGTTCTCCTGCAAAATTCTTTACCTTCACCTGAATACCTGATCGACATGATGTTTATGATATTCTAACCTAAAACTGTAGCACGACCTGGTTACTAATGAATGCCTTTTTTATCCTCGTCGTTTCTTTCGATCTACAGATTATAAACGAAGCCCCTTCCTTTGCAGAAGGGTTCAACAAACGAGCAACTGTGAACTATCTACTGGAGGTACATATATGAATAGTTACTTCGCAATAGAAACTGAGTTCTCTGAGTGCAAGTTGTTTTTTCTGTGGTACGGTTGTCTGTCGTTTCTTCTGCTTCTAGCTCAGGGCATTGTGTTTTTTATCACTTTATTCGTCGATTGGGGTGTGCAGGAATATGATGATGCGATTAAAGATTGTCACAGCACACTTCAGTTGAATCCGTATCACTTTGGTGCTCTAAGTGGTGCGTGTGTACCTCTCTTTATTGTTTCTACTCATGAAGATGATTTTTGTAAGCTGTTAATTGAAGATTTGAAGGGAATATGCTGGATGACCAAATTTAGATGCCGTTAGTGCAGGTATGGGATTGTGCTATGCAGCACGACGAGAACTGGAATCTGCACTCTTTTGGTTTGAGAAAGCATTAGCTTTACATCCTGGTTTGCATCTGGTAACATTACTGTCCAAGTTTTCTAATGTTTTGGATTCCTGCTTACTGTCCCTAAACTGCTTTACACTTATTGTTTTGCTTTGTAGAACTTGTTTCTTGAGGATTATTTTCTGTTACTTGGGAGTTGATTTTCTGTTCATTGACTGGTCTCTTTACTTCCTTTGTCCGTTCCTTTCTTGTGCCTTGGGTATCATCTTCAATTTTTGGCTTGATTGTTAGTTTGGTTAGAGGGGGAAAAATGTCCGCAGTGGTTGCCGCTTGGCAATCATCCGATTTTCTGTTCTTGGATTCATGGTCAAGAATCTCCCAGTTATTCACGTGGTTTTGTGCTCCTTCATGCAGATTGGCAAGTATATTGAAGCATTGAAACAAGTGAGTAATCCAAATTCAACAATAATGTGTTTGGAACGAATTTTTCGAGAATGAATCTTGTACTCAGTATCTTTAAGTCAGTTTTAAGAATGTTCCAAATTCATGGACAATGATTTATTTTGTGGATGTTCATCCATTACGGTTCTTTGAGATGTAGAGATTTGGTGTGGTGGATTATTTGAAACATTACAGGCAGAAGTTATTTATCTTAACTTTTATGCGATCTTTGTTTTGCAGAAAATTGCTCATCAAAAAGGAACTGTTGATGGAGATGATAAATAATTACGAAGGCTTGCAATTGCTGGTGTGAAGCCTGGAAAATATTTTCCATATGTAAAATATCAGAACGCATTGTATAGAGAGATGGAAATGAGTTGAATCACTTGATCTAGAACCGTCAAATGGTCAAGTTGTAGAGTGTAGACTTGCGATTACCACTGCAGATGAGAGATGAACCTAGGACTGATGAGATTAGTACAAGGAGTTCAGTAGGTCGTTACAAGCTGAAATGCTGAATGTACTATATTTAATGCAAAGAATTTCAGGCAGAATTAATTCGCACTTTTATCATACATCTCGGTGGTTGTGAACAGAATCATGGGTACACACTTGAAGTTGAGATACGATTAATGGAACATGCAGCAATCCATTGCAGTAATGAAGTCGAATATTCTGTCAATGTACGACATCTATCATCGAGCTCCAATGTAAAAACAGGTGCGCATACGAATTATCATTAGCGGGTTCCATGCCTTGTTGGTAAGGCAAGAATAATGCGTATATCACTTGGAGATTAGTTGAAGTTCCGTGAATCAATTGCTCACTTTCCACCAAGACTGTTGCTAAGTGGTTTGTGAAAACCCCAAAGAACTCACTTGGTGATAAGAAAACCTGTGTTGAACCCTTAATTCATGAAACATAACATTCAGTAGCAACATTGTAGCTTGCCTCTAATTTGACGAAATGATGTGGAATATTCCACACCAAAATCAATAACTATTGATATGTGTTACACATGTTGAAATTGTTAGATGGTGAAGTTTACTTAGTTAGCCAGTACCATGGTCACAACAAAAAACTATAGTATAATTAATAGCAAAATAAATGTTCTTTATTACACTTTAGTTCCCCATCTGGATGTTTTTTATGGATGAGGCCTTTAGAGAGGGAAAAGCAGCTTCTTTGAAGGTTCTTGAATGTTATGAATCTAAGTCGTCTAGTAGGGTTTTTTCATCAACGATTGAAGTGAGAATCAGTTCACAACTCATTGCATGGAGAGATAGCATCAATAAGCCTGAAATAATTTATTGAAGTTAGCTTCCTAAGCATAGTGCAAAATCCACTATATGGACTAGTGTATTTTGTGAAGTATTCAATTTGTTCTAAGTTGATGTTTAGGTGATGTAAAATGTCAATGTATCATGCCAATTCATCAAGCTAGCATAATCAACTATTCTATAATGCCCAATGGTTAGGTTCATCATTTCTTGCTAAATAATTAATTAAAGTTGGGAAGTGCCTTCTTCCAATATATTGTTTTGCAATGTTTATTCTAAAAATTCCAACATGTGTCTAAAATTATTTTTAGGATTTTTCTTGGCCCTAACCACAAAATATGGTATTTATCCCTAAGGGCTCTAACATTCATTTTAGATGATGATTGGAGTGCTTTAGAACAATGCTCCATATAGATCTCTCGTTCATTCAAACAATTCTCAAATCTTAAAAGCAACCTTTCTTTACTATCAATTTGATGAAATAGATGGAAATACTCCTTCCATCTTGATATAAGTGTCTCCAATTTTGTTGAAAACCTTTTGATACCAATATCATTGATTATATTGTAAAAGCATATATTCAAAAGAATCCAAATTTTATACCACCTAAATTAATGAAAACATTACATTTGTTCACTTTGACCAAAATGAAATCAAATTAGCAAAAACTTGAAAAAAAACTTTGGCTCACTAGAACATTTACTTTGGGATAGAGAGAGTAATATAATCATACAAATATAGAAGCAATAAGTACAAAAGTTCAAAAAGGATTCAAATGTTGAACATTAACCACACCTAGTTGTAATATTGTAAACATTCAAAATTGTCACTATTTGTAAGGTCGTCAAATGCTAAAACATATTTGATATAAAATCAAAGTGGATTCCAAAGCACCAAAAATGTATCATATGAATGCTACAAGTACAAGTAACAAGGGATTCATTTTTTTTGGGTAGATAATTTGGAAACACACAAGTTCTAATGAGTGTTGAGGTGGTGTAGATCTCAAGATCAATATGCACACATTGTGCAAAATTTTGAAGTGTCAAATTTACGTAGATGAATTTAACCCTGAAAGGCTGGGGCCTATGGCCACTGGTTTGAAGCCGCCCTCTCTGTCGCTGAGTTTGTTGCCATTTTGTAATCAGATGCGTATGAAAATTTTTATTTTTATTTTTCAGAGATGAAACTGCATGTCCTCTGTACTTCACAGAAATTTCAGATTTTTTTGAGGAAAATTGTATTTTCTGAAATTTTCTGAAGTAAAAATGAAGAAAAAATCATATCAAATAGAAAATAATCTCAAAAAATCTGAAAATTTCACCATGCGCGAACATTACAGTGAAAATCATCATGGTGTAAACTGATTAACGTGTACATCTATAATTAGAATGTAAATGGACATTAAAAATATAGCCAAAGTGCAAACTGCAATAAAATATTAATTTTTACAAAAAAATTCAAAATTTCAATTGGAGTAGAAACTCGAGTAGATGATTTTCATTTCATTAGTTGGGCTCATACACAGAAAATGTCATTTTCAAGGAGAAATTTCAGATTATGTCAATTTCTCAAAATACAGTAAAATGGCAAATTTTGTCATCCGTTTTCTCTAATTACTTCTCAACTACATAGAAACAAACATTAGTTAGACTAAAAACTCAATTGGAGACTATTTACAACTCAACATGAAAGGTCACTAAAATAAAATGAAGAAAAAAACTACTGTTCAGGGTCCTCTTGGGCCCCTGTGAAGCCTGCCGAACGCCAAAAATTGGCGCCGGCGGCGCTTAGGGGTTAACTTCTATTCTATTTAGAACATCGAAAAGGTGAGCACCAATCTTCATGTAGATTTACAGAAGTTTCATATGAACATACAACCCACACTTGGCACTCTTTCCTTGTGAAATGGGCAATAGAATTAGTCATTCCTACACATGACCTTTATAAGTATAGGCCTTTAAAAGTCATGGAAAAGCAATATTGCATCATCCAGTTTTAACAAGGAAGCATCCAAAATTGTAGTGATGCGACTAATTCGCTTCACTTGCTCTTGTTGAGTTCTAGTCAATGTGACATGAGGTACATGAGCATCCGACCCTGGATCTCTCGTTGCATCCAGTTGGTCCACAAGGTTCAACACCTGAGAATCACAGAAACCAACCACATCAAATCCAAGACTCTAATCCTTTGTATAGAAACAATAGAAGAGGAGAAGAACAAGTGTCTCTACATAAAATAGAAATGTACACTTTTAGACCTAAAATAGAAATGTACTGTGGCAAAGGGACGAAATAAATTATTCAAGTATCTTTAAGGAAGGTGACAAATTGTACCCAAAAACCAAAGAAATCATACCCTCCAATTTAAGAAAGTGCAGTTGGCTACTAGCTTCCAAAGTAGGCCTTTTTATGTTTGGTTTAAGCACTTAGGGGTTAAACCACTCACCTAACAAGATTCTTCAAGATAAGATTAAGTGACTGACTGGTCCATTGAAGCACCCCTAGTTCCTAAAATGGTTGGGTTGATTTCCCTCTAGAATCTAAGTGAAACTCAATTTAACCATTGAGAGGCTAATTGACCAAAGTGAACTGCTTCCAAATCTATATGAACTAAAATGAATGATCGCAAACTGTCCGAACACAGCGAAGAAATCATGCCCTACATTATTCAACAATAAAATTATTTTTAGGACGTTACTATAATTGGATATGACTTTCTATTCTCAGTTCATGCAATTGGGCTTAAGCAACCTTCCAATCGAGCACTTTAATGTAAAAGAAAAAAAACAGAAAAAGAGTACAGATTGCCCAATTGAGTAGATTCTCCAAAGGCCATTTACCTCTTGCTCCTTTTGAATTTCGTGCGCATGTCGTAGACACAAATTGGTAGCAGCATGATACAAGTCATCTAAAACTCTATGCAGCACAACTCGATAATTAACTTTCCACAAAAAAATGGACTTGCTGGCGATATGCTCTGATGTCTTGGCAATTTCCTGCTCAATCAACAAGAGACTCAAATCAAAGGTCAAATTCCCAAAATCCAACTGAATTTTCGCATTTCGCAGCGCTAAAAAGGCAAGTACTGCCTTTCGTCAAAATATTGGCACTAAGAACTGTGCTAGCGAGATCTGGTCGAACAAATGAGAAATATGGGTTAACTTGCACTCAATTCCTTTGCCTTTGGCCTAAAAACTGCTTAGCCCCTAAGCGCTCTGAAGTTCACATTCTGGATGCTACTGGGTATTACTTTGACCACAGCTTCTCATTCATCCAAAGGAATATATGAATCTTCAAAAGATAGTCTACTTATATGACATATTCATTCAAAGATATGCAGTAGTGTAAAAATGTAAATGTAAGCACAAATGTGCAGAAATTCAAAAAATGGATTTGGCGTTATCTTATCAATATCTAAATTAGGGATTAAAAGAGAGAAAGGAAGAACCAGAAAATACCTGGACTTGAACATATTGCTCTTTGAGGAGTCGGTAAAGCAGTTCTTTCACATTTTTAGGCGCCATGGCTTTTTCACCAATCTAGAAGAAATTGAACACAACAAAACTCACGTCAGCTCATTGCTTACTCTGTCCAGATGCTTGCCATGTCAATAAATCGGTGTACAAAGAATCGTACTTGTTTCTGTTCAAGCTGTCCCTTTATAGTCAAAAGTCTATAAATGCGGCAGCACTCCCTTCCAAATCGCTGCAAAACTATACCTTCCACCTGTACCTCAACAGTGATTGTTAACTACAAGTTTAAACAAAACAAGTTTCGATTTCCACGCAAATACAATGCTAGAACAAAACAATCGTGGAAAACATAATGTCACTAGGGAGGAAATTCACCTCGTTCTTTTGGCGTGCTTCTATAATGTTGTGCAAATCTAACAGAAAATGGTGAAGGAGAATCTTCGAGAAATACTTAGCTGGAACATACCACGAAAACACAGTACAAACAAAGAGATATCTAAATGCAAATTAAATTCAAGCAAGGATACTGATAGCATAACTGTTGCCACCTTCGGCAGGTGCTCCTCTCTCTCCAGCTCTTGAGAGATAGCCTATTCCATCAGCCGCCAGTTGTGATACTACACCTCGAATGCGCTCTAATGTCATGTGTTGCCCTTCCGGTGATCCTCGCACAGCTTGAGTGATGGCTTCCATAGAAAGAGGAACTGCACCACAAGCCCCAGCATCATAATTTTAGTGGATTTGATGCAGGAATAATCGAAAAATACATCGATGCCCGATTGAAATGGATAACAAAAGAAAGATGTTTAGCATTTTTAACCCCCAAAGGACCGAGATTTCATGGTATTGAAATGGCCAATTTGATTGATCCTATTGTAAAAAATATAATTCAGACGGGACCAGATTTAAAATCAAAAGAATCAATGCAACACAATTACATATGTCCACTCAAAAGTGCACCTGAATAGTGCTGTCTGGCAGATGTCTCTTGCTTCCCAGTCGCTTGAAGCATCGCTTTTAAGATCACAGCAGCTCCTGTGTCGATCCTAGTCTCCACCATGTCAACACATGTCTAACAAGACCCAAACCCTCCAAGTTAGTATCTACATATAAAAATGCTGAGCAAGGGCAATTAAAGGAGAGCTTGAATGTACAATTAACGATGTACTTTTCTGTTTTAATGTTCCTACCCAAGAGGAGACTCAGCAGTGATTTAAAAATGTAGAAAGTTATGGTTTCTGATGAGGAGACATGTCTTAAAAGAAACAGTAGCATGCTAAGGCCCATCAATCCAACGAATGATTTCTTATGGCTAGTATATTTGTGTCAAGTGGTTACAGGAATATTGACAGCCTAAGATTTTCATACAAGGATTTTGAATTTTTCAATCAATGAGGGTCATACTGAGGATTGTTCTAAAAACCAAATAGAGGTATATCAAAATTTTACATTTCTATTTAAGGTAGCCACTTGCAATTAGCCACTTGATAGCCATTCCATAAGGACGTGTTCTGTTGATAATTTGAACTCAACAAGGCTGCAGATGAAAGCAAAACTCATCACCTGATGCCTTAACTTCCGCAAAAACTCCTCAAAATTTACACGCCACAAAACTTCTTTCTCATCAACAGCAGCAGCAGTCTTAGAGTCCATCTTAAGCGCCTCATGCTTCCTCTGCAACACCGATCAATGCAGGTCATGCATGATCTCCCGGCAGTATGAAAGCAGGTGATACATGCGATACATTATATATGTTCGAGGGGAACATTTATGGTAGAGAACACTCGATCGCTTAGGGATAGTACTATTCCCTAAATTTACCCCTGTTACCACAGCAACTCGTGTATCTAAGCTTGGTTAGACTCATTAACACGTGGTATAACCATGACCTGGCTGAATATCTATGACTACAAATCCTTCAATGGAAATCATAGTGTTTAATGTCACTTATAGACGTCTTAAACTAGGTCTACAATTGCCAGAAAAATTCATACATTCTTATAAAAATTTGATCCAGGCTCTGGTACCCACAGCAATCTTTTCACAGCTCCATACATCTCCCAAAAATCAGTCATGTTTAAAGTCATGCAATTCGTTTCCTCCACGTCAATAATGAAGGGGAGATAGAATTGCAAACTTGTATGTCACTCACCTTCTGGGAAAGGGGACGGGAATCAACCAAGTCGTTCGCCAAAGCTGGGTCACTTAAGGTAACCATGGTAATCGGCAGTTGAAACCTCTCCGCCTCTGATGGAGCTGCAGCTTTCAGGATGCGCTGGACTGCTTCAGCTCCTGCGTCTTGCTCAGACAATATTGGACCACGCACTTTCTGATCAACAAAATATGGAGATCAGAACTAGAGGCAAAATAAAGACTTATCACAATAGGGTACCATAATATTCTCGAGGAGCTGCTTGAAGACCATAAATCAACAAAAGCAATCTTGAACCTTTTGTGCACTAACTTGAGCTCATGCTGTGTTTGCAAAGACGAGTGTGGCTCACGTTAGAATTACTAATTTCCGTTTATCCAGTCCTTGATTTACAATTTGACACGTAACAGTGATTGCAAGCTACGGAAAGGAAAAAATTGGTTCTAAAGTGGGCCACTTCTTCAACGTTTAAGATTATTTTTGTGCTATTGTGGAAACAGTGCAAGCCGTATATTACTCTAGGTGTTAAAAATTCCAACAGGAGCGTGATAGTAAATTGTAGGAAAACTCCAGGAGGTAGTGTCATCTATGTCAAAGGAATAAGAACTTACAGCAGCACCACGTGGAACTTTCTTCGGAGGTTCCAAAGGATCCTTCGACTGTAAAGAGGGCTCAGCAGCTGGACACCGCTCTATGAAGTGTGCCGCCACCAGCTTGGCAAAAGTTTCTTTCACGTCCATCACCAGTTCTCCTTCCGCTGATCATAGAATATGAAATAAATTTTAACGGAGAATCTTATAGAAACAAGTAAATACAGATCACAGTGTCATTTCAATCAGTGATAACTTCAGTGTCATTCCTTGCTTATACGAAACCCTAACCCCTAAGGATTCATAGTTTAAAATGAACAATTCAATTGTGAAAAATTGTGAAAAATATAAATCACGTGGGGCCAACTTACATTTCACAAGAATCACTAAAACACATTGCATAAGTTCGTGAGCAAATAAATAAATTGGACAAAACAAAGTTCATATATGACCTTATCATAACTGCTAAAGAAAATATGAGGCCCAATTAGAACTTCTTGGTCCTAAACCCTAACTGACCTTTTCCAACTTTTGCAGCAGTACGCTGAATGATCTGCTCCAGCGTAAGCCGACCATGTTCAAGCAGACCTTCGACCAACGACTCCGCCTACACACACTTGCGAAACTTCTCACTGAATCACACAACATCGTCATCTCTAAAAAAAAGTATACACTCATCGACAAATCATCAAGAAACACACTGATCAGTACAAAGGTAGAATCCAAACAAAGGCTATGCATTTACAACACAAACGAACATGCAAAAACACTGAAACAATTCAAAACATTTGAAAGTTCAAGATCCAACCTCTTCACCCAATTCCTCACGCACAACTACAAGAAACTTGGGAAACCGCATGCGATGCAGAATGTTGTCGGTAATGGCAACGTACGAGGTAGAAACACGAGGTGCCGTCCCAACACCTTAACAAACGCACTCACTCATTTTAAGAAAATTCTATGCAAATTTGAACTTAACCATCCAAGCTTTCAACTCCAGATCCTGAATCACAATAAAAGCACTAGTCGACTGTGAGATTATCTCACCCTCATGTTCCACTTTGAAGGCTTGCACACAACTGTGCTGCACAAGGACGAGGAGGGAGCTCTTGAGCGTCGTAGGGTTTAACTCGGAGAATCGAGCAATGTCTTGCAATGCCAGCGGGCCCCGGTACACCAAACACTTGGCCACTTTCTACAAAAAGAATCACACAATTGGCACGAGCTCTTGCAAAGGGAGGCAATCAGAAACTATCAGCACATTCGAAACGCAAAAGCAAGAAGAAAAATAAAAACATTGAGACTCGTGATGCAATGACTTGGAGACTGCGCGAGCATATGCATTGTGGACTGCAATTGTGAGCAAGAGATGAGAAACCTGCACAATGTCGCCGAAGTGGGTGCGAATTAGGTCGCAGCTGAGCTTGCGCCCAAACGCCGTGGCCATAGCTTTCAATCTGTCGAGAAGTGAGTGTTGCCCTAACTGGAAGCTCTACATCCTACACATCCCCATTCGAAAAAGAAGAAGAAAATCAGTCGCAAGGCAACACCAAATCCTTGATGCACGCATACGACTTAAACCCTAAAGCAGGGGCATAAACCTTTAACTCCTTAGGGCATCCTCAGCGTACAACCATGGCCTCCTTGACAAATTGCTAAATTTTCACCGGCTAACAACAAGAACTTGAATTTTTTTTCATTAAAAGCTAATCCCAAAGTATTTAAATCGGTACAACAATACTCAAATTAGACCTCAATGCGGTACCCGGATTGAACCTCTGTTCACCAAGTAGAATTCCCGCTGCTCTATCCAGTTAAGGTCGAGATAAAAGCATCCAAGCAATAGGTAGGTCACCAATTAAGAACCAAATAGCTTGCCAAGGCAATTGATTGCATCACCAACTAAAGTTCACGGCTCTCACATATCAAACCAGGGAACAGCACTCACCGGATGAATTCGACAGCTAGAAAGGTGGCCTCAAACGCCAGAGAAGAGTCATGTTCCAAAAGCAATTATGCCAAACATCCTAGGGTTTCCGATCTAGGGCTTCGAAAATCAAATCCCCAATTGCAATCACGACGAATTCAATCTCAAAGAAAAGAACAGGAAAAATCAAGTAATTGCGCTCCAACTCTGATCACCACCTCGCACAATTAACCGAGGCTCCTGCGCCATCAACCTAATCGCAGACCCGTCATTCACATGTAAGCTCGCGCATCATTCACCTAGAGATAAAGTTTGACAAAATCCTGCCAGCGTTCAATCCCAGTGCATCATTTTCATTTCAACGCAGAGGCAGAAGACGATACACGGTGATGGGATGGAATTCGACGAGAAGGGAACTCGGATTGCGAGCGTCAAACCCTAAATCACAGTTCCTTGAATTCGGAATTCTGTGGATTCACTAAATCTTGTTCGCTTTTAAGATATTTGAGGTATTCGTATAGATGTAGAATTATAAAATCTAGACCTTGACTTACTATTTAATCTTCGTAATAATTAACTTTCTTCTATACATGATTTGTAGGTGATTCTTTAGGATCTACAAATATGGTTTTTAACCCCTAAATGATAAGCCGGTGGCTGTGGAAATCCTAAATTTTGATACTTTGGGAATCATTGGTTCTAAAAAATTCAAAAGCTCTCTTTGGAAGTCAAAGTCCTATAGAAGATCTTCCCTTTCCACCCCTAATTCCAAGGATGAATAATTGTATATTTGTCCTATACACAAAGATTCTCTCTTATTCATCAACCAGAATATAGACTACGCGTCATTTAGGGGTTAATAATATAAATTGATGATATTAGAGGAGGGGAGTAATTTATTTCCTATTGGAGAATGGATTTAGATTGTATACTACAATATAATTCAAAACCTTGTAATTATTATTGTTTAGTACGTAGTAATAAAAATCAAAACTCATGCGGAAGAAAAGGATTTTACTAAAGTTATAGATTCAAATACCCAGAGGGTGCACTCCCCATTTCTTTGATGTCGATGTGCTAACTAATGAAGGGTAATTTTAATTGTAGGGGTAGTAAATTTTATACAATCCTTCAAAGTAAATTAGCATTCATGTAATGAGCTTTTAGACTTTAAAAATAATGAAGGGTATACAAAAATACTAAAATTTATCAATTTTTTTTTCAAAAGGAGCCCTGCCAAAATTCCCTTCTAAAAATTTGAATTTTTCATAGTATGCTTATTAAAATTTTAATCTATGAGCTGTACTCTAAAATCACACTAAATCCATAGAGGTATTGAGATTATGGTTCACTAAGGGATTAGGGGAATCCCAAATGCCTGTTGTACCAGAAAATTAAAATCTAGATGGATGATATTCATAACTAGGCCACTAGTTCAGTTCAGTCACTGATGGACTAAGTGGTGGGGCAAGTTCATTGAATTTTTGTAGATGTTGGGATTAGGGTAACCGGATTGGAGGGGTTTTTTGAATTTTTTGAATCTAATTTTTTCGAAGTGTTTGAAACTTTGAATCTCATTTTTTTGAGTTTTTAGTGTTCCATTGTTTTTGCAGATGGGAACCTTGGCGGATTGAACCTCTTCCATTTTCTTAGAAATCTTTGTAAATGCTATGTGTTATGTGTTTTTAAAACTTAGAAAAAAAAATTTGACACATATAACCGTAAGATCTTGTAGTAAGATTCTTTGAAAGGATGAGGAAAAAATTTCAGAATTTTTCACCATGTAGATTGCAAGATTTTAGTGTTTGAAGCTACAAAAAGCCTTTTTTTACCACTGCGAAAATCCGGGCAGCTTCACTTCACAAGGTCACATTTGTAAGAAAAAAAGTTCAAATTGGTTTCAACTCTTTGAATTAATTCTTAAAGGCAAGTTGTCTACATGCTCAAAAAATTTCAAATCATTCAAAATTGTACAACATATAGGAAAGAAATAGTGAGTAGAAAAAAGTAGAAAAAAGCTAAAATACAAAATTATAAACAATTAATTTATGGAATTCAAAAATGCCAATCCCAATATTTAAAGTGTTGTACTAAAAAATCTATACCTCCTGCTTTTATTTTTTTCCAAAAATATTAAAAAGTGCATTAAATAAAGGATTTCAAACTTTTTTTTGTAGTGTAGAGATTCTATAACTAGCCACAAGCTACCCCAAACTAAAATCCCTCATAACTTTTGACTCATTGATCGAAATGAAAAGATTCAAAGCTTTTCACTTAGATAAAAATCTAATAAACCAATTTCAAAAAAATTCTTAAGAAAATTCATTTTTAAGGAAGTTTTTTTTCCTGCTTGGATTGCCTACCAAGCAAAGAAAGTGACATATCATTCCATAACTTTTTAACCATGTATTCAAATGCTATGAAAATTGTTGGGCCTTAAAGATACTTTTTGGGTACACATTTCGTGAAAATTTCAAAGAAAAAGAGTAAGAACTCCATTTGTAGTGAACTGCCCAAAATCGCTATGTTGCCAAAAAACGTAGTTTGGTCCTTTAGGGGTTATACATTGCCTTCAGACATCAAACTAGAACTTGCATTGTAATGTGGATGTTTTTTTCTCATGGTATTTGTTTTTGTTTTTGTGCTTCAGTGCTTCATAAGCTTTGTTACTAGTTTTTGCATGTGCTATAATTTTGTGTTTTTGAAGTTTGATAGTTTGCAAATACACCATTTAGGATTATACAAAGTATACTGTAGTTGTTTGTATGACTTTCTATTATGATTAATTTATAATGAATATAGGGTATAAAAAATTAGCACCAAAAAAAATTTTAACTAAAAAATAGGGTATATGAAATAGGCATCCTTTAGAAATTCAGGTAAATTAAGCCCTCCTAAAAAACCCAAAAATCACCTACATAGCCCCTGAATAATAGGGGCTTGTTTTCATGTAATCAATGAACTTCCCGAATAGTGCACCCCCTGAGTTCAAATACAATAAGTTTTTTTTCCTTAACCAACTTCAATTATAGGAAGGAAAAAATCTAAAATAATCATACAAAACATCAATGTAAATGAAAAAATCTATAGTGAGCCTCTGTACAATTTAAAACATGGCATTAAAGTAGGTGAAGCAAGAAGTGAAGTCAAACATGGGATGAAAGTTGCATCAAAAACACACATATAACCCCTAAGTTCCCAAGGCATTTTCTGGCTCTGAAACCACTGAAAACTGCCATTTCTGCTGCAATCACTCAAGAAACCTAAAAAACTTTTTTTCTTAGAATCTAACCGTAGGATCTTGTACTTCACTTGTCTCAAATCATGTGGTAAAAATTTCATGAAGTTTGACCGTACGGATTGGAAGATATTAGCATTTGAAGTTGAAAAAAAAAGTTTTTTTCAACTGCGGCCTGCAATTTCAGGTGACTTTGATGGCCATTTGTGGATGTTTTTTGCACTACACACCATAAGGTTAAAATTTTTTATCTTGAACATTTGAGTTGAGAGTTGGGGAAAAAAATTTTAGAATGTCAAAACTTGATTTTCACATATAAAAAAATTGTTAAATAGAAGTAGGTCCAAAGTTGAACAAAATACTAAATTGTTAATAGCCCTTAGATGGAATTAAGAAATCATAATCCCAACTGTGGGATTGTTCTTGAAAACAAACTCAACCTTGTCAAAAAAAAAAATTTGAAAAAAATTGAAAATTGCATTCAAAAATGAATTCTATAAGTTGTTTTTTTGAAGAAGATGCTTAAATTGTCCAAAAAACAAGATTGTCCATAACTTTTTCATTATTAGTCCAAATAGGATGAATCAAAGCTTCAAATGTAGACAAAAACATAATCTTTCAGGAAAAAAATTGAAAAAAAAAATTTCATTTTTTTGTGGTTTTTTTTTTCTGCCCGCCGAACTGCTTTTTTGACTTCGGATGGCAAAACTTCTGCTCCCAGGCACCGATTGAAAAAAAAATTATATTTTTAGAAAGCTGATGTGATTCCCTATCTTCAAAAAAAGTTTCAAAAAATCAGGTCAAAATTTCAAGTCACACGAGCCTGCCCAAAATCCCAAGTGTCCCCCGAGGGGACTTTGGGACTTTAGGGGATAAAATCAAAGTGACATTCAAATAGTGCTAGATTAATTGGCACGAATATGACATTGAAATGTGTATATTTAACAATGCACTAAAATGACATGTGACACAATGTGACGAAAAGTGGCAGTCAATGGTGTTTGATTAATTTTCCTACCCCCTCCCTCATCAAAAAAATCGACAGCCGTTGGATTTGAATTAAAAAAAATCTCACCCCCCCTCCAAGAAAAATAAACAACCATCGGATACCAATACTGATACCAGATATAGTATATGGATACAGTATACGAACATTAATACTGAATATGGATATGTCATTTATCCCATATTCTTTGTCTCCAAGTCCACCCTCTCAGAATTATAAGAGGGTGGGGGAGGGTGGACTTACAAGTTTAAAATATTTAATATTTAATATTTAATATTTATATTAGATTGGGAGGGAAGGGGGTTAAAAAAGTTTAATATTTAAAATTTAATGTTTAAATCAGATTGGGAGGGGGGAGGTGCATCAATTTTTAAATTTTTATAGTTTTTGAGCTCATTGTGACAAAGTTTGTCACAATGACAATGACAATGAGCTCAAAAGAGGCAGTCACTACCTCATACTCAATGATGAACGAATGGAGAGTTTTTGAAATTTTCAAGTATTTTGAAATTTGCATACCTTGAACTCATATTTACTACTAAAGGCCTTAAAGTTCTAAAAAATCAAGAGTTCTTGGAATTTCACTACGCTATGAAATTTAGACTTATTTTATTCCAAATTACAATTGGAGGCACATTTTTATATAAAGTAATGAACAAATAGAGAGTTTTGAAAATTTTCAAATATTTTGCAATGTGCATACTTTAAACTTATATTTATTATAAGAGCCTTGATACAAATCTAAAGTGCTGAAAAATCAAAAGTTCTTGATATTTTACTCCGCTATGAAAATTGAACTTATTACATGCCTAAAGCAATGAAAAATCAAGAGTTTTTGGAATTTTAATACTTAATGAATATTGTAAAATTTTTAATCAAAGTTGCAATTAGAAGTCCATTTCTATAGAGAATTTCGAAAATTTTCAAGTATTTTGCAACATGCTGATTTTGCTCTCATATTAAAAACAATGGAGTCCCAATCAAAATCGTGTTTTGGGATCCGCAATGAAAACAATTTCAACTCTATCAACTTTGATAGCCTCTTGAGAGCTCAAAAATTGATATTTTATTATAAATTGTTTCTTACAATATCATTTGTAAGTTAATAATATGCATGTCAAATTTCAAGGCCAAAATATTTACACAAAAAAGATATTCAAAATCTACCAACATGTATAGCTATAAAAAAAATTTCACTACTTTTAACTTTGACACCCTTCTAATACTACAAGGGAAACTCATGTTTGACAGAATTTGACAGAATTCTGTCAACTTTGTTGTAGATTAGGAGTACCTATTTTGGACACTTTTCTATAGGATTATGTCAATTCAGCTATCAATTCGGATAAAGATACACGTCAGCAAGTCTTCCTCTCACTCCTTTTCCACCGTGGATTTTTTCCACATCACTTATTCCAAAAAATTATTTTCCAAGAATTTAATAAAATAGTTAAAATAATGACTAGAAAAAAAATTAGATGAAATTTTGTTAGATGAATGATAAATTTTTAGATGAAATACTTTTGGATGATTATTAATTATTAATTTTTTTTATCAACTTTCAAAAATATTGACCAAAACAAATTAAGATCATAGAGTTAATTTATTCACTAAATTGTTTTACCCCATGAACCATCTGTATTTTGTGAAATGAATGGAGAAGAGAAGCTCTTTATATACACACATGAAAGTAGGAGGTCAACCAACCCATATGGGATATACGAATTCTTGAAGTTGTGAGAGCTCTTAGTTAAGTTAAGAATCCAAAATTTTGTATTAAAATTAGGATTTCAAACCTCATTTAAGCATAGTAGAATGTTTTTCTTCAAAAACATTTGAATTAAGGCTAGTTAGAATATGAATTGGAGTTTTAAGTTCAAAAATCCATTTGACATTTTAAGTTTCCATTCAAAAGTTATGGACAGATTTCAAAGACGAAGTTTGAAAAAATATAATAAGAAAAATTTCAAACTCCTCTTTGAAATTCCATAATTTTTTATTGGAAACTTAAAATGTCAAATGGATTTTTGTAGGCAAAACTTTAATTGATTTTTTAACTAATGTTAATTCAATTTTTTCTTAAAACACATTATACTATGCCTAAATGAGGTCTAAAGTCCTAGTTTTAACACAATTCCTATTGTTGAATGGCAATAGATTCACTTCCACTCACACGCTTATGCCTAAATGAGGTCTGAAGTCCTAGTTTTTCAAATTAAAAAGTTGATAGCTTTTGAAAAGCTAAAAAAATTTCCTATCTTCCCTAAAAAACTCACTTTCAAATAATTTTAAAAAATAAACAAATAACTCTACAAAGTCTCAGGTTTCAAAAAATAAAAACAACAATCCTTTTACTATTTGAAAACTTATAATTTTTACTATACAACTTCAAGTGCTTCAAGTGCTTCAAGTGATATACTTTTATAAAGATAAAAAAGATTTTTTTAATGTTTGAAAATCTCAAAGAGAAAGTAAATAACTACAAACTTTGGTGGCTTCTTAAATCTTTGTTTTCTTCTTTGTTGAATGGCAATAGACTCACTTCCACTCACATACTTATAATTTTTTGCTCATAATTTCAAATTAAGCAAGAGAGGTGTCTATATAAGCACAAAATTAAAACAAAAAAATTCTTAAATTTTCATTTCAAAATATTTCTTATTCACAACACACAACTCCAACTTGTAGTAGAAGCAAGGTAGAAAATGCCATCCTAACCATTAAATCCCTAGGATAGGTAGAACTAGCTTATGTGTATGCCACTTGGGCCTCTAAACACCTATTGGCTCTAAGATTTTTTCTCTAAATAACTCATTAATAATTTTTAAGGTCAATTTTTTTCCCAAAGGTCAAAACTATATAACAAACTATTACCATCTTTTTAATTATCATCTTCAAACATACAAATAGGATACAAAATTTTAAAAGTAATTAAATATTCAATTGAAAATAAAAAAGAAGTAAAAATTAGATACAAAATAGAATACTATTCTACTTACAAAAATTTGAGAATGCATTTGATGATGGCAGATACATAATCTACACATTCAGCCTTTGTTGAAAGACTCATTAATCCTTTTAACTAACATTAATGGCTAACACTGTTTTTAATTGGTCTTACTATACAAAAGTATTGTTGATTCTTTAATCCCCCAAAATTTCCTTTGAATGTCACTTCTTGAGTACTTGTTTCTACACATTAGACATTAGACATGAAGTAAAATCAACAAGGTAGTTAAATCAACAAGGCACAAATATCATTTTGAAAATTGTCATATTATTGCTAATTTACCGCTCCACATAAGATTATTTTAGTGGTTGAGAAGGCCCAACTTCATTTTTGGGATGAATTTATAATGGTGTTGAAATCATAAATTGAAGAGATTGATCTGGTAACATCAATAAAGAAAATTCTAGTTCAATCTTTGGTTAAGACTCTAAATCTTACAACTTCATAAAAATCTTTCAGTTTGACATTGTACAATTGAACCATAAACTCAAACATAAATTTTATAAAACTAAAACATTAGAGGGGATTTGAGGCCTCCAAAGGGCCGTTTTGGGGCTATTCTCCGTAACTATTCTTGTAACTATTGGCTGCTGTCAAGCCAGCATTTATCCAAAAAAAAAAAAAAAAATAGGGGGCCCGAAATATGAAAAAAAGTCCCAAAATTTATTTTTCTTTAAAAAAAATTAATGACATGGCACTCTTTCGACCACATAGGATTCTTATTCACGCGGCAGAAACTACGTTCCCACAATCTGGGAACCTACAGTCTTCCAATGGCCTCAAAAATCCCCTAATGAGTTCACTTTCAACTACAGTAATGAAGTTGATATTTGATTTTTTGTTTTTATTAATCTACCGGCATTAAATGTCATATTGAAGCTACTAGAAACTTCACCTATAAGCTTCCTTTTTGAGCTTATGGAATCCTTTTGAAATATAAAATTTTCACACTTTCTACAAACTGTACATGTTTTCGATACAACAATGGTATAAGTGCTCTATTTGCCTTTACAAAAAGTAAGAGTTAATAAATTAGGTGAAGGCAACTACAAATGAAACAAACTTTGTAAATTATATGAAGGAAATATTTCTTATTTGTTTATATTGTGCATAATCTACATTAGTGCATCAACCTGACTTTTTGTATCCAAAATATTTAAGTCAATACAAATGTGTCAACTCTTTTTGTAAAATAAAATTGCTTAAATATACCTCATCTACATGATACATTGATGATTTTTGTCATAGATATAGATTTCTCATCCATCAAGTGCCCTAATTTAGGTATATTGCTTAGTTGGATGTTGAAATCATTATTTATAGTCTCTTATAGGGAGCTCCATTTATTTTTCTCTATAACAGAAAACACTTCAGACTTTTCTTCTTCATCTGAAATTGTAACGTAGAACACTCAAGCACAATCTTCATATCCTTCGACAAAATCTTGTTCAAGCTTTGTTGAGTCCCATGATAATGTAGGCCTTATTATAAGCATAGAAACAAGATAGTATAATGGAATTTTCATGTAGTTTTAATTGCACATTGGATATTGTTGATACAAAATCCAGTTTCTACTTCTTGCAAATAGCATCTTCTCCATCTTTCTAGTTCTCTTTACCAACATCCATACCTTGTACAATGTGTTCTCAATCCATTTTCTTATAAAGTGATTAATACATAGATAATTTTAGTCATTTTTAAGTATTTTGCAATGAACAAATTTTTAACTCATATTTATAACTAGAGATCCTATTTATGCTTAAAGTGGTGAAAAATGAAGAGATTTAAAATTTTTAATGTACTATGAAATTTGGACTTTTTTCATTCCAAATTTAAATTGGAGGCCCATTTTTGTATAGAATGCTAATCAAATGAAGAATTTTCAAAATTTTCAAGTATTTTACAATGTGCATACTTTGAACTCATATTTACTACTAGAGACCTTTTACATATTTAAAGTGATGAATTATTAATTAAGAGTCCTTAAAATTTCACTATGCCATGAAATTTTGACTTTTCAATTAAAGTTGTAATTGGAGGGTCATTTTTGTACAGAGTGATGATAGAATCAAGAGGTTTGAGAATTTTCAAGTATTTTTTAATGTACATACTTTGAACTCATATTTATTATTAGACGCCTTATACATGTTTAAAATGGTGGAAAATGAAGACATTTCAAAATTTTACTACGCTAAAAATTTGAATTGTTTTCATCCAAAGTTGTTATTCGAGGCTCATTTGTATAAACAAATACTAAACAAATGAACAGTTTTGGGAATTTCCAAGTATTTTGCAATGTGCACA
Organism: Thuidium tamariscinum; assembly: GCA_947034885.2. Lineage (NCBI taxonomy): Eukaryota > Viridiplantae > Streptophyta > Bryopsida > Hypnales > Thuidiaceae > Thuidium > Thuidium tamariscinum. The sequence continues at coordinate 33,558,106 of OX344751.2, read as the reverse complement.
CTTTGAACTCATATTTACTACTAGAGACCTTCTACAAATCAAAAGTGATGAAAAATCAAGAGTTTTTGGAATTTTAATATGCTATGAAATTTGAAAACATTTCATTCAAATTGCAATTGAAAGCCCATTTTTATATAAAGTAATGAAGTGATGAACAAATAGAGAGTTTTTGGAATTTATATATGTTTTGCAATGTTCATACTTTAAACCCATCTAGACTTCTAGGCTCATGAACTCACACTCTTAAGCTCATATAATAGTAACATTCCTTTAAAACATTGCAATATTGCATGTTCAATTAATGCTACAATAATATTAGAATTTGTTACAAACCTCCTATAGTTTATAACTTCAAATCACAATGGACTCCAATTGCAAGCATAAAATATACTTAATAGAAAAACTGTTTTACAAAAGCTCAAACCACCCGACCATAGACAAAGAGCAATCTCTCAAAAGATTGTCTCCCCATTCCAAAATTTTGTCTTATAATAGATATTATTAATTACATTAGATGAAATTTGAGGCCTCTTGAAGACTTTGAGTTCCTGAATCGTGAGAATGCAAAAACTATTGTAGGAATGCAAAAACTTAGGAATCCAATGTAGTTAAGAAAGTGCCACATCATTAATTCTTTTTTTTGAATTTTTTTTCACATTTGAAGACAACACTTTTTTTTTTTGATAAATTCTAGCCTAACAGTAGCTAGCAATATCGGAATAGTTTTAGAAGTAGACCCAAAAAAGCCTTTTGGAGGTCTCAAATTTCATCTAATGAGACTATGAGTCTTTAAAATAGATTAGGTGTACCTTTCGTTCTTTTATCTATCTATCTTTGGTTCTATTTAGAATCATCCACTAAAATAAAAGCCCTCATTTCCTTCTCCAATTATATCCTATCAAATTATATTTTACCAAAATCTTTATTTTCTACTTGCAGTTATCTAATTCCAAGTTTCAGCACAATTGTATTTATCTAATGCACCACTCATCTAGATAGAGTTGTCTAAATTGATTGCATAAATCCATTCATTTATTTGCAAATATCCATTCTAATGTCTTTGTTACCCAATTCGAGTTGTCTAACTACAATACAATACATAAATCTACCATCTAGAGATATCTATCCCAGGAAATCTTTGCTTATTCACCATCTAGTGCACATTCCATCATGAATTATTTTATGATCATCTATCAATGTATTCATCCCTCAAAGGTCATGAAGGAATTCTAAACACACTTTTGGGCCAATTGGCTAGTACATTCCAAAAATTCATACCAAATTCACAATTTGTCAAAAAAAAATGATATCAATTGCTCTCACTATTTCTTACATTTCTCTTCATGAGGAAAAAACTACCGTATCTATCTCAAAATAAGATTGGTGTTTCCTTTGTAAAAATATAATACAAATACAAGTTTAATTTTAGAAGAAGAATAAACAATTTCAAAAGGAACAAAAGGACAAACTAGTTTGTTGTTGCAAGATGCTAAATTTAGCTCACAAAATCAAGACTAGCAAGGTAAAATTTGTATTTTTTGAGGGTAAGGGTTAAAAAAACCTTATTTTGTTCTATATTTAGAATTTATTTTTGACCACTCCTAGCTAGTTTGGGATCTTTAATTACAAGTGTGAATTCACTACTAAAAAATCCATGTCCAAATCAACAAAAAATGGAAAAAAAAAGTATTGATATAGTTTATTAATTTTTTGTGGCCCTAGATGGGGAAAAATTTGTTTGTTTTTGTTGATTTAGACATCTATGAGAAAAAATTTAAAAACTTAAGAAATACTTTGACTAATCAAATTTTGCCACCTGGCATATGCCATGTGACAAAGGAATATGCCACCTAGGTAGCCCACAACACAAGCAGCCATGGCCCCCAAGGTTTGAAACTTGGACCTCATGGTTGAAGTCCAAGGTCCTTAACCAATACTCCATGCACAAATGTTAGGTGATTATAATGGGAGTTAGTTTTAAATTATCATGTTCTTTCTATTGTTTTTTCTTTGCTTTGTTAAAACTAGCAAACTTTAGTGGCCGTTTAGATGTAGAAAAACAACTTTTTTGAAAAAAACTTTCAACTAAGCAAAATTTCAAAATCAAAATATCTTTCATCTTCGAAAATTTGTTTGTTATTTAAAGTCTCCAATCAAAAGTTATAGAAAAAATTCAAAGAAGTTTTTTCAAAATGTCAAATACAATGTCCACTCCAACCCTTCTATGATTTTTGTCAATTATTTAGACATTGCTTAAATGAAAGTACTTATTTGAAGCTCTTGTAAGTACTAGTTAGGAGAAAAGTCTTAAAGTTTTTGTTGATTAGGATGTTGTACTACCCAATTCAACAAAAAAAATTGTCATTATTTTATTAACTAGTGCCAAATCAACAAAATATTGTAAAAATGGTTGATATAGTACCCAAATTAACAAAAAATTGATGATTTTTTTGTTGATTTGAACATCATTTTCTAGTAGTGACTACAAATTTGGAAACTTCATCATGTGAGAAAATTTAAAAATGTGAGTGTTTTTTCCTTGAGGTAAATTAAGTCTATTGGTCCCACTTTGTGAAATAAGTTTAGTGGCCACCATCATTATGCCCGTAAGGTAGATTTATCCATTACTATCAACTTCCTAATTCCATCACTTTATTATTGGCTCCAATTTCATGTAGCCCATCATGCAAATCTGCTCATTTTTTTCACAATTTCAATGTATTAATACTAAAAGAGGTAATGTGTCAATCTTTCATTAGTGAACACTTGAATGCCAATAGATGCATAGGAATGGTTATAGGTTCCTTACACAATGTTTATGCCTCATTCTATCTTTGGTTTTGTAATTTCAGGGCAATTCACTTCAAAAATTCATAGAAATTATAATTTTGATTTGAAAATTAAATTATAATTCCACTTGGGTTTGACTTATGAAATAGGTGTACACCTCTAAAATATTTTTTAACTTATTCCTCTTAGAATTGGCTCTAAGATAGTCAAATTGCAAATCAAGGTAGTAATAGGCTTGTCTACCTTAATGGATTGCTATGTACTAAATATTGGTTCTATACAGAAATCTTCCTTTGTTATTAGATTTAGACTAGGGTCCAAAATTGAATCTAGAAAATCACTCAATATATAGAATTGCTCTCAACCAATAGGGTCCACAATTGGATCTAAAAAACCACACAATCAATAGTAACCAATAGGATCCTTGCTCATAACCAATAGCATTGCTCGAAATCCAAAGTTTATAGGAGAAGGCTCTAAAATTGAGCAGACATTTTCAACCATCCAGTAGGGGCTATTAAATGGACATTTGAATTGTGGAAAAATGGCCAATGGATTACAATGGACCTTGATAAGATTTGTTTTTACTTCTTCAATGAATGGTTTAAGAGCCACATTGGGTTCATTTCTAACTAAGTGGCTAGCTATTTACTAATTTGATTCAAAATAAGAATTCATTGTTCAACTACCTTCTTACAAGTATTGAAAAATATGAAATAATGGTTAATTCAAGCATTCATTTCAGATTTAGAAAGGGATGCTTTCAGAAACCATTTCTATCGCTTTATACATGTTGCAATGCTAGTTTTTGAACAAGCCCTTGTTTTTTTTCAAACTATGCATGGATGGGTTTTCAAGGGCCTATGATCACAAACAGGGACCTATACCAAACTATGTTTGAAAATTCATAACTAATTCAATAATGCTTCAAAAAGTATGAAACCACTTGTGTTAGATTCCTCATCTATTTCTCTTTGACTGAAAAATAAACGAAAAATATTTCCATCTGAGGAGGTACGCGAAAAAGGCACATCAGCGCTTAAATGATCGCTTTTTGAGCCTCTTACCTTATTTGGTCCTTGCTGGACCCTAGTCTGACTGTCTGAACCCTACCTGAGCACAACGGACAGAGCCCGTCAGGGTAAGCATTACCTCATTCTCAGCAACTGAAAGCAGCCGGTGCAGTAGTTCATTCCACATTCCTCGGAATTGTATAATATACCTCCGTATAATATTGTCCTCACGGAAACTACACTGGTTGCTGCTTCGCCTCCTGAATTTGGACCCCTTCAATTAATTCTTTCTTTGTAATTTAAGTTTGTGAATGTGTAAGCCAAATCTCTAATTTGACAGACATCGTGGGTTTCTTCTAGTATAAATCTGTCACCACTGCAGTTGTGTTAATTGCAACGTTGCATTCTACGCTAGAGAGCGAAGGTGGGTTCCTCGTCTAATGGCGACCATTTTTCTTTGAATTTGAGTGGGCTGAAGATTGTTTCATTTTGGTGAAACCCCTTGTGCAGATTTGCTCGGATTTTGGTTACGGGCTTGAGCATGGGGTTGCATTTGTAGTTGACTGTCTTAGGAAATTTTCTAATGCCGTAATTGGGAAGCTTTGTACTTAGATTGATAATGGGTGAAGAAGTGTTTGTGATTTTTTACATTCTGTTGTGGAGTCGAGCACACAGTGTCGCTCTTTCTTGAGTAAATCCCCTGTTTCGGACTGGGAAACAGTCTAATTGTCGTCTAATTATACTGTAAATTTATGGATAGGCTCTGTGATGTGTTTCATTGTGTTTGCAATTACCAAGTACACGTCTGTATAATTGTACAATTTGAGAAGTAGCTGAGCTCGAGTGCTGTGCAGCTGTTTGCGGCCGCTGTTTGTTAATCGTTTGTGGAAGCCCAGTGGTAGGATTTACTGAATCAGGATCATACAATTCTCTGTACTGTGCTTTTCGGGGGTTTTGGCAGTCAGATTTTCGCTTACGGTTTCATAAATTCCTTGCGTAGTGTCGGGTGCGCTCCCTTTCCTCCTGTAGCACTACCTGACAAATTTTGTTTGGGTTCCAAGATTTTGGAACATTAGAGCTGTTTTGACTCATTCATCCTTGGCTTCGCGTTCAAATTTTGAACTGAGAATATTTAATGTAATCAAGGCTTATTCATGTGTGGGCATGGGTCGGTTGTTTGCAGGGAGATTTTGCGAGTCAAAATGCCGCGAACTTTTCCACAACCGGGCGATGGGAAAGGGCCAGTGGAGTATGACTACGACCTCTTCACAATTGGGGGTGGAAGTGGTGGCATTCGTTCTTCTCGAGCTGCAGCTGATTATGGTGCAAAAGTATGTTTGTACACAACTAGTGCATTGCAAACTTCAGTGTTTGTGAACTTACCTCTGGGCAGATTTTCTGAGGAAGTTGCTGATCCTAGCTTGTGGATTGCTAGGTGGCCATCTGCGAATTGCCGTTCGATGTTATCAGCACGGAGTCGACTGGAGGCCTTGGTGGGACGTAGGGCTTCCTTTCTCCTTTTTCATCTTATGTTTTTTTTTGGAGTTTCGATTAGATCGTATGAGAACTTCTCTTTAGATCCTACTTTTGTTTACGTTCTGACGCAACATTCTCCTCTGATTCTGCTGATATGGAAGTATCCCCATCTGAGTTATTATTTTCACAATATAATGCATCCAATCAAATTCGTTAGTTTAGAATCAGGAAACATTTGGTCCTTTTGGGGTTAATCTATTTGGACCTGACTCCATGTGAAAATTTCTGTTGAACCTTTTACTGATGCTGGTTTTAATTGAACTTGACTAAGCTTGAACTTAGTAAAGACATTGCTTGCATGGTGTAGGAGTTTTATTGATTTGTTGAGATTGTATGTCCTAGGCGGCACTTGGGCTTGATTTTTAGGGGAAAAAAGGCCGTGAATGATACTATGGATGTGCTGACTCTGTGCAGTTGTGTGCTACGTGGATGTGTGCCCAAGAAGATACTGATGTATGGGTCAGCTTTCAGCGCGGAGTTTAAGGTCAGTGATTGCTTGTATGAGACTTTCAAAATCATAACCACAAAAGGATTTGAAGATCGAATTTACGACATTTTCTGATGAATACAACATGGTCGTTGCAAGTGCAAGCTGATGGCAATCCACGTCCTAACATCGTGCATTCTGAATGTGAAGGATTCAAGGGAGTTTGGATGGAACCTCAATGGCGACACAGCCTTTGACTGGAAACGGCTCATCGCCAACAAGGTAAGCAATCATTACAGGAATTATTCTTGTTGTTGGAGGCTTCTATATCGTTTTTTACGACGAGATTTGTTTACTTAAAAAATTATTAAGCTACATCTAACGTAAGGAAGAGGATAATAAATTGGAAGAACCATATTCTAACCCCTGTTACCAACTTCTACTTTTGTTCAAATGCTTAAACTGACGCAAGTCATATCCTCTTGGACTGTGCCTGGACTCATTCCAGACGAAGGAGATTACCCGGCTGAATGGAGCTTATGGGAAGTTGCTAACCAAAGTTAAAGTATACGAGGGGTTCGCGACAATCATTGATCCACACACAGTAGAGGTTCGAGAAACTGGTGGGGGTATTAAGCGGTTTTCTGCTGAAAGAATCATGGTTGCCACTGGTGGACGCGCTATCCGTCTGAATATTCCCGGCAAGGTGCCATTCCCTCGGAAACATAACTGATTGAGTATGAGGAGTGGCTGCTGTTTTAATTTTGATTTTTCAGTTGGTAGTGACGTGGAACTAATTCTTCAGATTCTCCTTGTGCACATTTTGAATACTGTTGAATGCAGGAATTGGCCATAACGTCTGACGAGGCCCTAAGTTTGGAGGAGTTTCCGAAGAGAGTTGTCATTGTTGGCGGAGGGTATGTGCTCATTGATCTGTTTAATCCGTCGGAAGAAGCTTTTGAGCCATATCTGTTGAGGTGGTTTTGTGAGTGATGTGTTTGGAATGCTGACATTTGTAGACCAATTTCTAGCAGGAGATGACGTTGAGTGCATATGTTGTGTGCAATGCTGCGGCAGTGTGGAGGCAGGCATTTATTTTTTTTCTTTTGAATGTAGACGTTATTCCGAACGCGGTACAAGTCTAGCTTTATTGATGTGGTTGCTGCTGACTTTGGTTCCACCTGAATTGATAGATACATCGCTGTGGAGTTTGCTGGAATCTACAATGGCATGGGAGCCGATGTGAATCTGTTCTACAGGAAGCCTCTGCCTCTCTCGTAAGTCCACGACGAGTTCCACAAATAGCCATTAGGGTAGGCCGTTCTGTTGTCTCTCGAGGAACTTGTATTCGAGTACTTCTTAATGTGGAATGTTCTCAGTGAATGCCTTTCTTGTCTAAATTACTTCGGTGACCACTCAGCTGGTATGTGTGCTAGATTCTCGCGTTCTGTCTTCCTTATCAATTTTGTGGTGGAATGATACAGAGGATTTGACGAGGAGGTGCGAGGTATTGTTACCAAGAATTTACAGGGTCGCGGCATCAAGATCCATCCAGAGACAAATATCGTGAAGGTCTGCTATTTCACTGTACTGCAGTTCTTCTTCGTGATTGATTAGCATTGCTGATCAAGTTGTACCGTGAATAGTCTATGTATTTCATTTAGTCCGTCAATGTTTTTGTGCTAGCGGACCTTGAACCTTTGTGTGCTCACGATGTGCCTTCAGCTGGAGAAAGTGGCAGGTGGAATTAAGGCAACCACTGACAAGGGTGAAGAGTATGAGGTTGATGCCGTTTTGTTTGCAGTGGGTATGATGCTTACTCATCTTGTTTGAATACCAGTCTAGTTGCTGTAGATTTACGCACTCTTTTCCATTTAGTAAATGACATTATAGGAGAACACTGTTTAACCCGGAAGCGCCCTAGCTAAAAATAGAAAGTTCAATTTGGTAGTTGCGTTATTCAAGAAAAATGATTTTCAAAACGTTTTCTATCAGTAGTGTATTTCACTTCATGTGGATATGGAAGTGGACAGTTTTCGCTGGGAGGCTAATTTGAGTACTTTTAGGTCTATTTGAAATAGAATTCGAGGTCTTCGTCTTTACTGTTGGTACGATCAGGAGGTGTGAATTTGAGGAAAGGCGTCTGCTTATTTCAGTAACATTTGTTTATTGTGCACTGACTGATCGTTGTTCCATGCTGACATCTGAAGGTAGAAAGCCTACAACACAAAATATTGGTCTGGAAAAAGCTGGGGTGGAGCTGGATAAAGCTGGTGCGATCAAAGTGCGTGCATTAACCTTTGCTGTGCTGTAATCTCTTCAACTTAATTGCGCATGCATTAGATGTATTCTTTAAGTGCATCCCTAGAATTCATGTTGTGTTTTTCTTTTGATCCCTGTAACAGCATTTTGTATTCAATGGAGTACATCCTACCCCGCTCGATTATTTGAGTCCCTATGAACGCAACTTTTGAATCAATTCAAACATTCAAGGTATTGAATAAGAGATAAGGAGGTTGGAGGTTAATAATACTGTCATCCTATTTTTAAAGAAGTTTAGGGAACTAAGCGAAACGTATTTTAGTAGGCTACTTGCAACCTTACAAGTAGCCTACTGTGATACATTTCACTAAATTCTGGGCCTTTCTTACTAGTTGACTTACACTTTGCTCTGTGAGTGCAGGTGGATGAATATTCTCGAAGCAATGTGCCTAGTATATGGGCCGTCGGAGATGTCACCAATCGCCTCAATCTTACACCAGTTGCAATCTTGGAGGCCGCGTGTTTTGTTGTAAGTTGCCTACTATTCTCAAGTTCTACCTCAAATCTACTGGTAGTCGTTTTCAGAGGTCCGGAACTTGCAACATATTGTAACCTTCAAGCTTTGATGAGAATTTCCTAGAGTTGCAAGAATTTAAATTCAGAATTTAGCGAACCTCTGGTATGTTATGCAGAAAACGGAATTTGCTGGCAACCCAACGAAGCCAGACTACGTGAATATTGCGAGTGCTGTCTTCTGGTGAGTACTTACTTCCCAAGCAATTAAACATACGTGACTCCGATTGGTTGTGATTTTACAATACCACTGCGTCTCACTACCTCTTCTTGGGAGCTGGAAGCTTGAACTTTGTGTTCAATCTTACATCTTTTCCTCCATTTTGTTTAAGGAACTGAGCTTTCGTGCTTGTGGCAGCCAACCGCCACTGTCCGTTGTAGGCTTATCAGAAGAGAAAGCTGTGAAGCAAGCTAAAAATGACATATTGGTATTCACTACCTCCTTCACTCCCATGAAGAACATCATTTCTGGGTAAGTGTGTATTCTTGACATCCCTTGAGCTTGCAAACAGATTGTTTGGAGTGTACCTTCTAAGAGGAATTTTGATCTTAAATGTTCTAGGCACTTGTGTTTTAATGAGAAACTGGAGGAAATCAACGTGCCATTGTTTTGTTTTTTCCTAGGCCCATTGCTTTGAATTGTAACTTGAAACAAACCCAAAAGAGAAAAGTTTGTGATAATCCACAAGGGCTGCTTGGTCGCGCATGCTATGTTGCGTAGGGTCTAATAAGAACTCTACCAAAATTAGCGCCTCTTTGGGGTGATCTTACTGACCTGTAGTCTTTATAAATACACCAGATTCTCTCTATCATAGTTTATGCCTGACAAGACGCTGGGTCTGTAAGTTGGGTCCTCTATGCTACTCCTATCTCCGAAATTTTTACCTTTCTTGTTTCATAGAATGTTTTATATCTTTTTGCAGGCGGGACGAGAAGACATTCATAAAGTTAATTGTTGATGTTGCAACGGATAAAGTTCTGGGGGCTGCTTTAGTTGGTCCTGATGCTGCGGAAACCGTTCAGGTCTATCTACATTTTGAATGTCCCCTCATCTGTGTGTCTTAATTCTACAAAGTCTGGAAATGATCCAAGGGCTGTAATAGAGAATTCTGTAGCTAGTTTCTCTCTAGTTTCCATCTTGTGCTTTCACTTTGGCTTCCTATAAGTAGGTGATTTTGATGATTCCTTGTTCATACTGCGCTTCTAGAGTAATTTAGTCTCTACAAATTCAAATTTTAAATCAATCCAAGCAATGGGAGGTATTTTTCAATTGTCGTCTAGTATAATTCCTCCAAAGTTCATGCAGAGGTTTGAAGTTGACAGTGATTTTACTACACTGTCATTGTCTATTCAAGATACAATGTTTATACAAAGATACAATACTCTGAAGTTGATAATGATTTCATTGTACATTTAATCATAGAATTATCATGTAGTATAATAAAGATATTTGATTTCAATCTTTGAGTAAAGATCTAGAGTTGATAATGATTTCACTTAGCAGTGTTAATAGCTGTTTGGATAACATTGCAAAAGGAGAATTAATGTGGTAGACTTTAAGAGATTTCCCTCTATCATATGCACAATAAGCCAGTGATTTTTCTTTGCCTCAGCTTTTGTAGGTCATGCTAAAGTGTTTGAACTTGGTGTGCAGGCCTTGGCCATTGCTCTAAAATGTGGTGCCACAAAGGCCCAATTTGACTCTACGGTAATACTCATTTCTCGAACTGGTTGTCAAAATGCTACAGAAATAGTGTCCCTAACTCACTCCTTCCTCCAGTATCACACTATAATTTAGCTTATACTCAAATTATATGGGCTTTTCTTATCCCTTTCCCAAATGGTTATGCCCAAACCATTCTAATGAGTTTCTAAGTCCAAAGTATTTTCACCTCCTGTGTCTTTCAATTTGTGCAACCATATGGAATGTGAAATATCTAGTTTGCTTGTCATCTATGAGTTTCTTACAAAATAGTATAAGTGGAACCTCTCTTAGTGCATGGTGTTAGGATTATGCACTAAGAGAGATGTACTAATGGCCACTTAACTAATGCTCACTCTAACTTAACTACACTACTTTTCTAAAAAAGTGCTTGAAATGGGGTTCACCAATAAACTCCATAATTGATAGTTATGCACTGAGAGAGGATGTACTACAGAGGAGTAAAGAAGAATTGGATTTTGACTCTTGTTTCTTTGAAACATTAGGTGGCCATTCATCCAACATCAGCTGAGGAGATAGTCACTATGCGAACAGTCACAAGGAGAGTGAACTCCAAGGGGGAAGTTGCCAAGTTATAGAGTGATGTTGAAGTTGTAAGGCGCGCACTAAGCATTGCATCACCTGAGTGGCTTGCTATTTTAGTTCATGCAAATCTCTCTAAGAATTGTGCAGGTCTCTTGAACTTATATGGTTTTATCTTTTGTATAGTAGAGTGTCATGAAATGGAGTGAATAGAATAAATATCCTTCAATAAGCTGAGTTGATAGGAACCTCAGTCAGTTGTTTTGAGAGGATTTCATGAGTTGAGTGAGTTTTAAAAAAAAAAATTGTTGGGTTTGTCACCTATTCAAACAATGTAGAATATGTAATATTTGGAACTTCATGAATAAGTTATTGATCTATTTCTTTGCTTTTAGGATGTGCTTGTGTACCGTGGTAGAAAGAATCATCTAATCATTAAATGCATCCATTATTATGTTGATTGAAATGAATTAGTCTTTCCAACTATTCTTCTTAAATATTTCAAATAGTTATACAAGTACTTTTACCTTAGGGAGTTGAGTTTAAGCTAATTTAGTCTATGAAAGGCACAACTTTAGATATGCATCTAAAAATTCTTGTAGATAGGTCTACATGTGTCTTGAAAGATGTACCACATAAGGAGTCAAGGACTATATTAGGCTTGTTTAGAGTTGTGCCTATCATGCATTGAGTTATCTTATATGAAAAAGTGGAGAAGGAACTTGTAGTAAGAGGAATTTTGTTACCATTAATCAATTGTAGACTTGTTCCACCATGTCATACTTCCTATAATGAATATACTCTAAAAAGGTAGAAGTTCCTATGGAAATCACTAATAACTCCTTCACCATCATACTAGGCATTGAATGTGGCTATGAATTCACCCTAATTAGTTCAAATATCATTTATTGCACAAATTCTATCATAGATTGATGTAAGATTGTAGGGGATCATTTTTTATGATGTCTACATTGGATAGTTTGCCTATGATGGATTTGTTTACTTTTGCGTATTGCCATAATAAATGAGCAAACATCATTGATATAAAATACTTTTCTTCAAACATGTTCCAAGAAGCTTACCTTCTAAAGTTCTCTAACAATATTTTAACCATAAACTTTTCAAAGTGCTATATCTATTACAAATATCAAATTTTGGAAAAAAAAATTTACAAATATAGCATTTCAATTGATAAAAAATCTTTTTCTTGGCCCTACAAAAAACAATGCAGCTACTTTTACAATATCACATTTTTATGAAAAAATGTCTATATTGGTAGTACTTCTTAGGATCCATCTTTCAAGCCAAGTTGGCTATATGCTTGAAAAAATTCAAATCAATTGTAATTGTACAAAATTTAGGAAAAAATAGTAAGCAGAAAGAAGTAGATAATGATTCAAAATACCAAATTGTTAATAATTTAGTTGTGGAATTTTAAATGTCAATTCCAATGGTTGTAATGTTGTAATGAACAATCTACATCTTATGATCTTATTTTTTTCATTCTTTGGTTGAAAAATGGAGTTCAATAAAGGACTTCAAAGTTTTTTGAGAGTAGATAATCCATAATTGCCCACAAACTAAAAAGTCTTCATAACTTTCATTGCACTAATAAAAATACAAAATGGTTCAAAGCTTTCTATGCTTGTGTTCAAATGTCCCCAAATATAGGTCTTTTCAATACTTTCCAAATAAACAAGTAAACACAATAAACTTGGGTTGAGATTCACATGCACATATACATTTGGCTATTAATAGATCTTAACAAATACATAGTTTAAATGACAAAAATAGGCCATAAATGTTTGCCAACCACTTCTAATGATCTAGCTTTTCAAATTTTAACGAGGATACTATCCAATAAGCCAACTTGGGTTTGTACTCATTGATACCTATTTTGATAGTGCATGACCTTATTTACCATACATAACATTAAATTGGCAAATTAGCTACTCCAGCTAGAAAAGAAGAAAGTACAAAATTTAAAGTTTTCAAAGCCAAAACCAAATCTATAAGAATTCAAAGTCTTGTACAATCTAGTATGGAGTTGATTAAAAAAATGATGTTTTGTCACTTCAAGCATTGATGTCTTACCCCAAATCTTACAATCCATAAAACCAAAGTTTTATTAGGTATCTTCTATACACTTTGTACTACTTCTCTAGTGCAATTTTCTACAATTTAAATATACAAAAATCAAAATTAGAATGTTATTTTTCTTGCTCTCTATAATAAAAATGAAAGTTTGAAAGATTTTTTTGGAAAAAATTAGTCATCAGACTTTAGGGATTAATATAAAAAATACTTTCAAGCATCTCTCTTGTAATAAAAACAAATAAAACACTTCTTCAATTCTTTCCATCCAATAGAATTCCTTAAACCAATCATGCAAAGGGCACTTAATGTTCTTTCTAAAAGATGTTTGAGGGTTAATTTAGATGGACAAGGCCTATTAACCCCTAAAGCTCTGAACAACATTTTCTGAGATTATAAATTTTTTGGGCAGCTCACTATGGATGGAGTTTTTATTTTTTTTCTTTGAAATTTTGATACAATGTGTGCCCAAGGAGTAGCTTTAAGGCCCGACAATTTTCATAACTTTTGAATTCACGGTTAAAAAGTTATGGCAGGATATGTTGTTTTCTTTACTCGGCGGGCAGCCCGGGCAGCTGAAAAAACTTCTTCAAAAAAACTTTTTTTTTAAAAGTCAAATTTGAAATTGGTTCTTTAGGTTTATATAAACATGTGAAGCTTTGAATCAATCCATACCAATCAATGAGTCAAAAGTTATGAATATTTTGAATTTGGGGTAGTTTGCGGCCAGTTACAGAATCTCTACAGTACAAAAAAAGTTTGAAATTCTTCATTTAATTCAATTTTTCATATTTTTGGAAAAAAATAAAAACAAAAGGTGTAGATTGTTTATTACAACATTTTAACCATTGGGATTGAAAATTTTCAATTCCATGAATAAAATGTTCACAATTTAGTATTTTGGTTCATTTTTTATTTCTTTCTACTTACTTATTTTTTCCTATATGTTGTACAATTCCAAATGGTTTGAAATTTTTTGAGAATGTAGCCAACTTGCATTGAAGTATAAATTCAAAGAGTAACCACCATTTTGAATTTTTTTCTCACAAATGTGACCTTGTGAAGTGCAGCTGCCCGGGTTTCTGCAGGGATAAAAAAAACAATTTTTGTCAATTCAAATGCTTATATCTTGCAATCTACACGGTGGAAATTTCTGAAATTTGTTCCACATGTTTACAAACCACCTTACTACAAGATCCTATGGTTACATGAGTCAAAAATGTGTTTTTAAAAAAAAATTGCACTTGTATTAGAAATGGTAGTTCTAGAGCATTTTTGGTGAAAACATAGTCAAAAACCTTTAGGGGTTAAGGTCTTCAAATAAGGTATACAATCCAAAGTTCTTGGATGAATAGCTAGGTGTATTATTCATTTCTTCGAAGAAGAAAACGCATTCTTTAAAATCAATGATGGAAAACTTTTTGTTTTAAAATTAAGATGTGTTTGCACTTGGTGCTTTAGGTGAACAAACACTTCATGTATGTTAACCATTTTGAAAATTGTTAAGAGTTAATCCTTCTCAATTAGAAGAAAAAAGATATAACTTTGGTTTTTTTTTAGATGAGCTGAAATGATTGAGGATACCCTTTGATTCTTCCACATATAGTATTATTGTCAACAACCCTTTTTTTTGGCACCATGGTGCCAAATTGCTCCATTTCAAAATAAATTTCTGCTTTTTGCTAGATAAAAGTAATCTTTTTTTGCTAAAGATTTTTCCTTCCTATTCAAAATATAGATGAAATTGTCAAATTTGAATGAAAAATGTATGAATATGATTGAAAAGTGTTTTTTGGTCCAAAAGATAGATGGATGTCTTGATGGATGTAGAAATACAATGCTTCACCAAATTTTAAGTGATTGCCATCTTGGCACTTTCTCAAAACAAAAAAAAGGGTGGTTGTCAACTATATTAGGTCATCTATTATAATATATGTTGACTAGATTTTGTCCCTCCAACTTGTCCTTTTCTATTAGTGAATTGAAAGTGAGTGAATTTTTTCTACAATAAATAGTAAAATTAGGTTGCCTTGATCATCATGTTGGCTTAATCTAAGAAAGTCATAGTCTAAACCATTAAAAGTCAACAAATATTTCTACAAATATTTCCCTTTGTATTTATCGAGGTTCATAAGCCCTAATTACAACAATAATTGATACAAAAGTAGTGCATTTTTGTACATTGACCCTTAAACATTGAGGTCGATGCTTTGTACTTGATAAGGTAGGAGGTCCATAAACCGACCATCTAAAGGATGGAACTAAATTTTCAGGGGGTAAAACGTCTTGAAATATTTTTCAGCAAATTTTCCTTGGAAGACAAATAGAATAGGCATTTAACCCAAGTTGTTTCATATTTTTTGAGCTTTTTGGAATTAGTTATGAATTTCTGAAGTCAATGTGGCATAGGGCTCCAAAACCGCCCCCACCCTAAAATGTACACTGTTTGTACATTCCTGTAAATATTAAAAAATATCATGTACAGATAAGGTACCATTTGGAAGGTGGACGGTTTTGGAGCCGGGGCGGTTTTTAAGCCTCCTACTTTAGATGACAAAGAATCTTTTTGTGTAGGATAGAAGTGCAACTATTTATCTTCAAAATTTTGTATAGAAAGATGAGATCTTCTATAGTATTCTAACTTCCCATGTGTGCCTTTGGATTTTTTTTATACAAATGTAGCCTTCTACAATATAATTGTCCCAGATTTTTGCAAGGGTAAAACTTTTTTTTAATCACTTCAAACAATAATATCTTGCAATCTACATTGTGGAAATTTCTGAAATTTTTTCTACATCTTCTCAAACTAGTGTATTAAAAGATCTTATGGTTACATTTGTCCAAATTTTTTTTTTCTTCTAAAATTTAGTAGTTGGCCTAGAAATGAAAGTTTTGAAGCCGTGATTTTGGTGAAAACATTGTCAAAATTTTAGGGATTAAACTAGTGATTTCTACAATATCAAATTGGATGACTTTCACATTCATGAGTGTGTCCTTTAAAGGTTAATTGCAAATATACATACATTATCAAATGTCAAGAAATTAGTTAGGGAAATCTAAATTTCACTATTTTGTGTAGTTCCGTATATGATTTTGTTGTTGACTAGTAAAACATTCAAAAAAAAGGAGAAAAGGATCGATCAATCTACCAAAATCGTCTACATAATGTTTGAAATTTCCCACCTTTTAATAAATTTTCCTTATTAAAATGAATTATATAGATGAATTTTATAGAAAGAATACACATGTGATGGATGGAGTAGAATGTTAAACCTAGCCTACAAAGTGAGCCTAAGTGGCTTGATTTACATTGGAAAAAATGCTAATTTTTTAAAATTTTCCACTCATCATAAAATTTGCAAGTATGGACTCCATACTTGCAATCAAATCCTCACTTTATCTCAGAGAGGTCTAGAATATACCCTAGACACAACTCAGAGTATGGGGCTTCTTTTTACTTTTACCCCTGGAGAACCCCAAATTACCCTACAGGTCCACTTTGTGCGCTGAATTTACTGTCCTACACGGATGGATGCATGAACAAAAGTGGATGATTTTTCTTACAAGGAAAAAACAAAACGAAGTCTCCAACACCGACTCTTTTGAATTGAAGGGGTTCGTCATGTGACTGAGGATCTCGCGCATCCTTTTGTTTCTACTGTAGTTTTTTCAAATGGTGCCTGGTGAAGCAATTGTGTGGGAAGAATTTCAAGTTTGTGGATCACAGTAATTGACGAGTGAAGAGAGTAAGCCGGAATTGCAGGCCGAATTTATGGCCAGCATTTTGAGAACGAGGCTGACTCTTTACAACGCGCGACTTGGAGCTTAATGTCTCAAATTTCTCAGAATCTTGAAGCTCCGGTACACTTTTGTGTGGCAGTGACCGAGCTCAATTAGTTTTTGCGAAATGTGAACTAAACGGGGAAATCAGGAGACATTCGGGTGAACTCTTTGTCGCTTGAATTTCACGCGAGCAAGCAGATCTGCGGAATTCGTTTGGCTTCGGTCTTGCTCTCGTTAGCATTCGAACATCGGGAAAGTGAGTTTGGAGTTATGAAGTGTAAACCCTACGAATGTTCTTTGGCCTACTTTAAGTCCGTTGCTATTCTATGAGGATGAGGATGATAAATTCGAATTCTTTGCTAAGAGAGATGAACATGGCGAACCTCAAGCGGGGGCAGCGCCAGACTCCAGAGGTGATTGTCGACGACGATGATTATGTTACGAGTAGTGTGCGGTAATCGAGAAACGCAGCTTGATTCAATGCCATGGTCGACTCGTTCCTGCACAAAATCGAATAAGGTGGTCGAGATTTCTTGCTCACTGAAGGCGGTGAGTTTTAGGAAACAGGGGAGGACCTTTGATGTGAAGGTTCTGGATATGAGCATTTTCCAGCTTTGATATCTAAGGAGGCATAGTCTTCATAAGAGCTATGGACGTCCATCGAGTTCCCTATACATCACTCACAGCTGGCGCACATCGCCAGTGATGTTCGCTATTTGTGTTGCGCGTTTGCGCTCGTTGGAGTTGGCGTCGGCGTAAAAGCCCTCATGAGTATCTTCTCGAGGTATTCGTTTGACTTTTGCCAGTTTGAGGAGCTCCTGATTGTGCTCGATTCTATCACCATCTCCTGCCTGCCTCACAACCTGCGGCAGCCTACCGAAGTGAATGTCGACCCGTTGGATCTGGATAGGGTCATCGCCTTTAAGTCCAGTGTGTGGGAGGAGCTTTGCCAATTCTACGTACGGAATTAGAAACTTGTAAGTGAAACTCTTGACCTTCAAACACCTAAAACTCTCGACCTTCTTCTGTCTTTCACATATTGGCATTTTTCAATCTCTTGAAATGTAGATTTACAAATTTGTCGAAATGATTCTTTTGGTTCCAGTTTCGAAGATATTTCTTGAGCAATTTGAGAAGCACTTTGAAAAGACTCTCAGGTGTAGATCCTCTGTTGAATGTGTTCGAGAACACGATGTTTGCGATTCCCCGGGATTCCTCATTTCTTATGATCTCATTCAGGAACAAGTCTCACGGGCGTTGATAAATTTGATGACGTAATGTATTACCTCGTAGTTACTGTTCTATGTGTAAAGGAATTAAATCCTCTGATAATTGCTGAAGCGGAGACTGTTCGATTCATTGGCGTCTTGAAAACCATTTTATAAACTTGAGTGAATTGATCCAGATCTAGCTCTATTATTTCTGGACATTTGCCCACCTCCTCGGATTTGGGTGTATTGATGTTGTAAGAAATTCTGTCCGTAAGATTGATCTGTCGAGATTCTGTGTAAAGTAGCAAATCACATGATTCAAGAAGCTAAATATCGCAATGTGGTTCGTGCCTGTTGTAAGATCTCATAGTGACAACTCTCACCCAAAGTAAGGTTTACTGTATACCATTCAAAGAGTTCGAACAAGCGTCTAAGTAAGATTCTTTTAATTAAGGTAGCATTTTGAGGCAACTGTGTCCCTCAATGGCGTAGTTGTTGGATTTGCAAGTCCTGTAATTGAGGCAAGTGTGTAGCACTGCCAAATGGGTAGATAGTAGATGTTACCCATAGCTTTTTTCCTCCCTTTAACTCCGGATTAGACAAACAATACAAATATTCTTTAATGATTCAGTACACAGATTTATCCTCTTATGGAAGGCGGAAATTAATGTCACTACAAATAACTCAATGTTCTGAGACAGAAATGGGATAATTTAATGTGACTGGTAAAGTAGTGTCTGTCGCACTAGTAGGACAAATCAGTGTAGTCAGACTTGCCGTTTCGAGCCTCCCTCAGTTGTTTGAGCATTATCTAGTTAGTGGAGTTACAGTAATTGTGTAACGATCATTGGCTCATTCCGATCATGTCAAGGCAATGAGCCCTCCCTCCCCTCAAGCAACTGAAGTAGTTTAAGCTTCGGTCTCAGATCGCAGGTGGTGTCATGTTGAGATGGTGGTCTTTAGAGATCACAGCTGCACTAGGGACACTACACGTGCCCTCAGTTGGCTTCACATGCATACCTATTTTCTTGTGGGATTTTAAAATGATACATTTCTCCTAGTCTATGTGATATTTTCTGCAACACGGCATGAACCGAGGTTTCTGCCACCCGGCCGACCTTTCGCCGGCTGGTGGTAAATATGTTTTCAGTTTCTTTTGCCAAAGCAATTGTGACTGGTACGGCTTACTTTATTATTCCGTCTACTGTACACCGTTTATTTAATTTAATGTATGTACTACTACATTGGCCGGCGATGTAATATTATTTAATAGTGCAATGCGGCACACAATGCAATACGAAAAGCGTGTGTTCGTGTATTTTGCCATTTCTTGAGGACCATGTTTTCTTGAGCTTTGCATCTAGTGTTGAGCCCTAGTGTGTTGCTTTAGGAATTATTCATGCAAAAGCTTTGACGAAGCAGGACTCTCCATTCGAAGTGGGCCCAACAGGGAGGCTTACCTCGGTGGAAAACGCAGGAATTTTTTATTTTTTGCAAATAATTCTTTTTAAAAATTATGAATTCATTTTTGCAATCGATGATTGCAAAATAGCTGCTAGAGATCGAGGACATACCCTAGGCATGGCCCGAAGTAGGGTGCTTTTTTTCACTTTTACCCCGGAGAACCCAAAATTTACCCTGTTGGGCCGACTTCGAATGGAGGATTTAGCGTCCTGCGTCCCCACCATCTATAACTTTCTGTACTGCCAAGTGGATGGCAGTATGTCGTTCTCTGTCTGGACTTTAATTAGCGTATAGCTGAAGCCTTTTTCAGCGTTCTGCTATGTGAACAAGGCTCAATTCATCTTCGCCTGATTTTTGCAGTGTCTGCTATAGACTTGCCGTCTTGCTTCTGTTTCTTGTTTGAGCATGTAGTCGGTGTTTGTGCTCGTCGGCAAAAGACTTGGACGCAGTGTTGAGGTTGACGTTTCGTATGTCGGTGGATTGCAAGTTAACCGTTGTGGGATTTGGAAGACGTAGAGTCGTCATACTATATATTGGAGTAAGATGATGGTCCTGTTTGTATCTTGAGCGCGCGCGCTTTGGCATGGGAAGAAGATTTCAGGTTTCATTTGAGGTCGTATATCGTTCTTCGTAAACTCTGCTTAGATCGCAGAAGCGGTGATTTCTTATTCTATTCTGAATTTTGAGCAAAGGGTGTCACTCTTCTCGACAATAATCCAGATGCCCAGTTTTGGACATGGGACAGTCTAATTGTGCTGTGACTCCAAATTGACAAGGTCTGTGATAAAGTTTCTCTGTGTTTGCAATGGCGACACTTCTCTGGGTTGTACCACGATTTGCGAAGTAGCTGCGCATTTAGCATCTGTGATTCGAGTACCGGGCTGCTGTTGCGATCAATTGTGAGTTTTTTTGTTTTCTTAAGTTCCCAAGAATAGGATTTGCATAATTGAGTAGGCACTGGATGTTTTCATCTCGATGAAAGCGTTTTATATGATATGCCAGAATGCCCATTTTATACGTGCGGACGAATCAAGGTTTCCAGTTAGTTTGACGGTGGACATGGGGCTGTTGTTTGCAGCGAGATCTCGTGATCCAAGAACCCGTGGACTTTTCGCTGCCGGCAGATCTTGTGCAGTGTGATTAAGACCTCTTCGAGATTAAGGATGGAAGTAGTGGCATGGCGTTCGTGCTCCTCGAACTGCAGCTAATTTCGGTGAGTAATTTGTGTGAAAATATATGTTAGTACACAATTATTGCATTGTCAGCTTCAATGAACCCTCATCTTTGGACTGTTGGCATTTATGAAGACAAAGATGTTAGAGCGACTTACCACTCAAAATATACTAGAGATATTGAGATGTGCTCAGCTCAATTGCATCTCCTTGGATCACTCACCGCCAAGCTACCAATGTTCGTATTGCCTTGTACCTTGTCTTTCTATAATAATCGTATTCACCATAGAATAAGCAGGGATTCCAGGCTAGGCATGTCGTGCACTATCTAGTGTTGTATCCTTCTGATTTTACAACTTCTATAATTCTCATGGTGCTCTAGTTTCCTTAGAGTTGCTAGACTCTTGGTTAATTAAATTGCATTGAGTAACTCATCTTAAGAATATCTGTGAATAAGTCAACTGAGGACCTTCTTTTGTTAAATTTTTTTCATTGTTTGACCAACATAGGCAATGGTCTTCACTGATTCTGATGAAATCAAATTTGAATTGTACATTTCTCCAGCTCTTCTCACACTTAAGAGCTGATACCAAATAATTGTTTTTATCGAGGTTGGCTTTTATCAGGATTCTACTGCTTACACTATAATTATTTATTTTTCCAGGGCTACGAATACTGCAAGTCTTAGAGTACATCGAAGGTTGTGGAGAATTGTGAATGAGTTGAACTTGAGCTTTTTGCATTTGAAGGCAGACTGTCTTTGTCTCCTTTGGTCTATTGAACTTCAGTATATGCAGTCGCTTGGACTCACAGGCGTTCCACTGAGGCTGAAGAGAAGAAGGAACTGCAGGAACTCATTGATTTGCAGAACTCCACACAATTAGATTTGCAGACCCGAGAACGTCAACTGATTGAAAGGTGAACAAACAATCACCTCACAAAAATGATCACTTGCTGCCATTTTCCTGAAAAATTCGTACTATGCCCCGTTGTGAGATTTAAATTAATTCATTAGTTTCATGGAAGACTCAAAAGACTCGTTACTTCAAGTATTACACCTTGATTAGTGCAACTTTTGAAAGTTCCAACATATTTTCATTGCTCTGACTTTTCTTTGTGTCAACAGATGGAGTTTCTCCAGATGAACGATTCTGTTCTCGAGCACGTCGTGAACAACATTTTTCTTCCCATACAGCTTCCTCAACAAGAGGACCAGTCTGATGCTCAAGGGGGGACATTTGTTCGCCTAGTGGCTGCTGTGCTTGCGCTCTTAGACATGGAAGAGCTCAAACAAACAAAAGTCATGATGGAGTCATGGGGGATGGTCCAACAGAATTCCATGGATTGGAATGCTGTGCTTAAAAACATCAAACGCGGCAACACTTGTGCCCTTTTCCTGCCCAAGCAAAACGCCGGTTTGACTGTGTCGATTCCTGCCGACGGCCACAGCACATTGGCGACGCTTGCAGTGTTTCGCAGTGCCGCAAGGTCTTTCGAGGTGATGGGAGCACCTGGAGTTCTGTCAGGCCTTTTTCCAAGCTGGTCCGTCACCACCCACGCGGATCGAGTGCAGAATGCCACCTTTGCAAGACAGGTCGCAGACCTGGCAAACCACACATTTGAAGACATGGTTCCCAAGTCGATGAAAGCGGGGTCTTCACATGCTGAGGAACGCGACGTCGTGGATTCGAGGTACTTTGTGATGTTTTGCTCAAGATTAGCAACATCACTACCATAGCCATTTTTGGTAGAATACTTTACACTTTTTAGAAATTGTTAGTAACTTAGTTTACTTAGTAATATTGTCTCATCGAACATATTTTTGTAGCTAACCTTTCTGGCTAAAACTCCAAGAATTCACTATTCTTTCCATCTGGCTAAAATTCGTGCAAGTTTTTTTGAATTCAGGTACGTGACGGAATGGCTGTTGGGAGCCGTGGCTGGACACTCATTGATCACAGGCACAGCGGGTGTCAAGCGTGTGCGAAAGAAGATTCGGGACAATGTTTTGTGGACGGATAGGTCCCGCCTCCCTTGGCGCCGATCGGGAGAATACATGACGGTCAAGGTCGTGCTTCAGAGCACACTCATGGGCGGCACTTTGGGCGAGACGGATGGCCTGATGGTGTACAAGCTCATCATGCTCAAACTGATGTCTGTGTGCTTGCAAAACAGTCTGGCTAAGATGGATACCGATGTGATTCTGCAAATGCTGAGCAAGATAGCTCGTCGAATCTCCAAGTTTGATGAGTTAACGAAACAAAGACCAGATAAAAATCTTTCTCTTCATCGATGTATTGAGAGCAAGTGGAAGGAAATCTCCATATTGGTGATCGATGTCCGTGGAAAACTTGATGAGCGGTGGCAGAGCATAGTGAATCAAGAGGTTAAGGATTCAAAAATCAATGTTGACAAAAGCAATCTGAACTTCAAGGGAGATCTCATACACTCGTTCCAGACTGCCCGGACACACCTTCAAGTGGCCTTGTCTCCAACATTAGCACCGTGTAACCAAGGTCCTTACGATCCAGTGCGCTTATTGAGGAACCTCTCTCGCGGGTGGCCTCGTGTGGATCTTCTCTGTAGAGCTGGCAGCTATGACGAACTGATTCCGCTTCGTGACATCGAAGTCTGGGTGCGTGATGTTTTGTTCGTTGAGCTTCAAGACGACACCGATCGACCGGAGGCAAAACTATTCAATCTCCTGGTGAAGTACATTGATCGAGCCAAGTGTTTCTACAATGGTGATCCTCTAGGATCAAGCCGAATGATTTTGACAGTGACTACGATTGTTGTAGTGCTGGATAGATTGGCGGGGCGAGAATTCCCTCTCCTGCATGAGTATGATGTTGGGGTGGACATCAGTGTGCTGAAGTTTCTGTTATTGCCGCACCGCCAAGATATGGAGCACTTGGCCAAGCTGGAAACGTATTTCGCCAAGCGTTTGGCCAATAGGACGGTTGAGGAGTCTCTGATCAGTGAAGACGTACCCTCACCAAACTCCTTTGCAGTACGTCAAGCGCAGCGGGATCCCGAAGTCGCAGAACGAAAAGAGCAGATATTGGAGTTTGCTCGCCATATGATGCTTAATAAGCTGGAGGAACTTTCTAAAGCACGACAGAAGTATGCTAATCTTGTCCGTAAAGCTAGCGCTATGACTTGCGATGAAGTCGAAAATATATATGGTTCTCGGTATCATCCCAGCTATTGCCAGAAGTGCAGGTTGAATCAAGAAGCTGCCAACATGAGTGTGAGGGTTTTTGAGTTTCCTTTGCCGGGTAAGACACACTTGCAAGACGCTGTGGTTGGCGAGCTTGTGACTCCGACTTCATCATGGAAGATCCTTCGTGACGCGTTACATGTTCTACACCAGAATGTGTTTGGTGCTAAATTGCTCTCTTGTACGAAGCAGGGCGCATGGCGGGATTATGAACCTCTAAAACGTTGGGTTCACACCCCAAGTGAATCCCCATTGATTTCTCTTGGCAGCACCACCAAGTTATTTCTTGTTTCACACTATGGCTCACTGCATCCAGACAAGTACCTAGACGAGGATTTTTTCAAGCCTAATGGATTCAACCTCCGACTGATGGAACCATCCAACAACAAATTTGCAAGCACCGTTACATATGAAAACCCTCCGGATGTGCGTTCGCTCACAACACTCGATGCTGATGGAGTTTACAAGTGTTTGCAGTGAACCTTAAGTGGAACTTCCCACACTGAAAACGAGGTACTATGCAAGCAGGTCAATTGCCCACCCGGTCTCAACTTGCCAGAGTTTCATGCGTTTGGAACGTTGCGTGCTGGGCAACGAATCCAAATCCGCAACTTGGTCCGTGTCCTTGAAATGCAGACCCTGTCATTGTAGCAGCCAAGTGTGGTGAACTTGATCTCACAAGCCCTGTGGGAGACGGGTCCACCGAACGACATGTGGTATCGAGATTTATTCCTTGATTTACGGAACGAGAAGTTTGCACGATATGCTCTGGCAAGGCTCCAATTTCTGACCAGAAATGCTGGAGACAACTGGAAGGATCACTTGACGCTTTTGAGCATCGTCACCATTGGAGCTCGAGTGTTGGCTTTGTCGAAACCTGATTGGGAAGTGGCTGCCATGGACGTTCTTCTCCAGTGTCGTGAAGTGGCAGAGAGATGGTTGAATCAAATTGAGGAGGTTCTAAAGAGAATGATGGCATCTCCAATCCACGAAATACAGAGAATGCGTTCGAAGCTTGTGGTTGTAGCAGCCATCGCAGCATTGACTTTCGATATTGACGATGACCATATGGAGACATTGGCCGTACAGAGCAATGAAGACGTGATATATTGGCTTCGAGCGCTTGCCCGCATTCATGATAACGTTTTGTTGAATTCAGAATCGAAAGTGAGCAAATTCCAACGGCACCTTCTTCGGCGTGTGCAGCTGACAACCTTGCGTTTAGAGAAGACATTGCGACGTCGTTTGGGGTATTGTTTGGACGGATTTGTAAGTTGTCACTGGGCAGATGCGAGTCAGGGACACACTGAGTTACCTTGGAAGTGCTACGAGTCGCCGAGGAAACACTGGTGGACAACGACATTCAAGCATCGTTCTTCCAGTGGGCATAGGAGCACGTTGCATGTAGACACCTTGCGGGGTTCTTTTCTTGTGAATGGGCTTCCCGTGGGTCGTCTGCCTCCTGAAATCACCAGCCACGAGGATTATGCTCGAGTATTCGGCTCTCATGTGTTTGAAGTGCAGCCAGCAGCAGCTAGCGCAGGCACATTTGTTTCGGTGCACCCGTTGAAAGGCTCCGTCTTTACGTTTACTTTAGATGGAAATCGTCTTGTGGTGAAGGATCGGCGTCCTAGCAACCACGAATATGAGTTGTTTCCCAGCCGATTCTTGGATGGCGATCTCCCCAGCCTACTCATTGAGAACTACAGTCACTGGTTAGCCAAAAAGGTACAACACCACGCATTTTCTTTCGACCTGTGAAGTTCAACGACGACCATTTTGCAGATGATGTTGGACCATTTGAGATCAATCTCTGTTCAAGATGTGTACAGGACACTCAAAGATGCCGCCAATTGGTGGATATCCGCAGCACCAGCTTCAAAGAGGTATATGATGGAGTGCTTCGTCGTTTGGAGTTGCGTTCTTATGTTCATGTGTTTGTGAGCAGCTCCTCTGGTGACGTCCACGCTGAACTGCCACGCATGGGTCTAAGCTTTGAAATCAAAGAAGGAGTGCTATGGTCTCGAGAGCAACCCGGGTTTAAGGTTTCAGAACATCAGTCATTTGGAACCCTAATTGGCTTGCTAAACGGAGTGCTGTTGACAGAAGAGAGAGAATCAGGGAAGGACACAATTCCGAAGCGTTCTCTGATCATGCCTCACACTAAGGCCTTGTCTAACAGGATGGAAAAACGACTGAAGTTTGGTCAACGTCATCCTGTGGTGGAAATCAAGGATTTCCATTTCTCGTACCCGAGTTTCTTTGTTTACGATTTGGATGATCGACTGCGATGTCTCCGAGCCCCAGCCAGCCAAGCAGCGTGGTTGTACCTTGCGCTCTTGCATGCATTGACAGCCCATCCACTTCCAGATCCTTTCACTGGACTGACAGGAGCAGAGTCAGCAATGAGGCTCCTCCAATCTCCCCGTTGCTGGTCATGTAAGCCGTATGATGCCATCTCCTTTTCTATACTACAGGACATTGAAAAGCTGTCTCCGAGACGAGAGTGGTATCCCAAGCATCTACAATGTATGCAGAAAGTGACTTGGCCAGTAGGACTTTTTCCCTCGACGGCACTTGATGCTTTTCGTCTCATTATAGAGAAATTGATCGACGAGAGCAATCAGTTAAGTGTTCTCTTTCCTTGTTCGGAAAAGTCTCTCCCCTCTTTACCTACAGAGACAAGTTCAGATCTACGATGGAAATCCTACTGGAGGTCTCGTAGTTTTCTGGGACAGGAGGCACTGATGAACCCGAAAGTTGAAGGCAATCCTCCAGATCTCTCTTTAACAAAAATGAACTTGTCTGCGGGAGAGGGCACCAACTTACAAGAACACAGAGCAATGCGAGTCTTGGCTGAAGTTGGATTCCAGTGGAGAAGTGCTAAATGCGAACCTTGGCCGAAGCTGGATACATTTGGAGATCACCTCACTTCTATATTGTTGAATCGTCAGTCGTTGATTGGTGCCACGCGCCAAGATGTTTTACCTGTCCAAAGTACTGTGAGCTTATGGCGGACTCTTATTGTGGGAAACGGGGTGGTAAAGGATTTTACTGATAATTGGATAAATCTTTATAACGTGGCGAGACAGGTCAGTATGAAAGATCGTCAGTTGGAGTTTACTTTTCTTCTCACACTTCTAGCTTTTCGTCATGTGGACTATCGGCTTCTATTTCCTCTGCTGTGCGTTGCTGTGCATGCACGCGACTTCCAAAGCATAGATCCACCAGAATACAAAAGTTACGAACGCACAAACGAGGCGGCGTTTAATCTCGCGATGGTCAAGGCTGAAATAGAGCGCCATACAGTACTTTTTTCGACTTGGGAGTTGAGTTCTCATGCTCTAATGCTCCTAAATCAATATCCTGAACTCACAGCTGAGCATATGCGGAGTTTATATCATCTAAGACTAGCGCAAGATACTGAACGCTTGGTTGGCATTGCCCAAAGCAGTTGGGGTTTATGGCCCTACATTGCGATATCTTCATCTCCGGTGTCAGTTACTACTATTGAAGGCTCCCAGGCCCTTGATGGAGTGAGCAAACTCTTCACGAGGTGGCATAATAATAAGCAACTTCACAACTTTCTCTCGAGCGTTAAGGCGAAAATCCTTGGGCTTTCCAATCGCTCCACCATAGCGTTGCAGCCTGGTCCGCTTGAGCTTCCCGTGGACATCGATGTAGCTGAAAATACTCCTCCTTTCTCGTGTAACCATCCTATAACTCCCTTGAAACTCTCATCCCAAGAGTACTATGAGACAGTGGCCATCTTTCAATCAGGCCACTTCGGAAGAAGTATTGTTGTTGAGTGCCACAATGAGGAGCAGAAGTTAGTGATGCATGACCCTCATCCTTCGTTTCTGAGAGCGGACCATACTTCCTCGGCTTGCCAAGTATCTGAGGTGTTTAAAGCGGATCTGCGCCAAAGCTGGGATCAACAGCACGAACTTCAGGCCCCACCTCTCCACGTGGTCGACATCCAGGAACTTGCAGCAAAACTTCAGGAGTGTAAGAGGAAGTCCAGTTCTTTGTGGAAGGTCGTTCATGATGCTGTGATGCCTTGCAAGGAGGATTTGACATCTCGGACATTGGAAGCTGCAGGCTTATGGCGGCGAGTGACTCCCGTTGTTTTGCTCCCCTGGCTTGTAAGCCCTGCAGGTGAGTCTCTTTGGGGAAATGTTCGCATGGCACTTGGTGCATTGGCTGTGATCTGGACGTTGGAGCAGCAAGTCGAACGATGCCTGCGTTTTTCCGGCAGCAATGACTCTGCGCTGCAGAAAGAGCTGACCAACACTAGTCCACGGAATTGGAAGCCTATAGATCGTCCAGAGTGGCTTCTCCTTGAGCTGGAATGGAATTACAGGATGCGCAAGGTGCAAGTGGATGTGACCAATGCAATGCTGGAAGCCGAATCCGGTCAGAACTCCGTGTTGCAACTGAATATGGGCGAAGGCAAAACGAGTGTGATCGTTCCTGCCTTGTGTGCATCCATTTCGGACAGGAAACAATTCGCTCGCCTGACAGTTTTGAGCTCTCTGTGGCGTATCAACTTCGATGAGTTGGCGTTGAAGCTCGGTGGATTGCTCCATCGTCGTGTGTACACGTTCCCTTCTCGCCGGGACATGAAAGTGAGTGCAGGCGAGGTGGCAAGAATGAAGGCTGCTTATCTCAAGTGCATTGCAGAGCGTGGTGTTGTGGTAACGCGACCTGAGCATCGACTGAGTGCGCAGTTGAAGTCGCTGGAGCATTGTCGATCTGGTCGTGGTGAGTTCGGGGATTTGCTGGATTTCGTGAATAGCAAGGCCAGCGATGTGCTTGACGAGTCAGACTTGATTCTCCAAGTCAAGTATCAGGTGACCACTTACAACATTTTGGTTTATCAATTTGTTTTTGATGTCGGTAATGTTCGAAGCACGTTGCATCAGGTAAGTTTATTAGGCCGGTGTGGTTCCTATGAACATCGATAGTTTTAGTAGAACAACTGTGATTCCATGACCACCTTCTGAATTTGTGGATAGTGACTTTGAATAATAGCATATGCTTGGCTTATTTTATATTATACTTACCTTTTGAATCATTTTAGACTACACTGATTTGTCCTTGTAGGGAGAGTGGAAATTAGCTTCACCGTGAGAATTAGTGACCACAAAATTTTATTTTTGTACGATATAATATGATATATTTTCAACCTAAACATATTTCAAATGAGAGTCGCTTTGGTAAATTCATTTAGTGTCACACGCACTATTTAGACAGATCAGTGTACCAGACTTTGATTTTAACCAGCCATGGTAATAATAATGTTTCAGGTCGTGTACACAATTGGTGAGCAGAAGAACATTGGTGGCGGAAACTTGCATTGGAAGTTGTCGCAGAGTGTTCTTCACAGCACTCGACGTCATTTCAGTTCTATGTTGGGGAATGCTATGTTGGGGAATGCTATTGAGTTCAAAGAAGCCGATGAGGGTCGATCTGCATTTCCTCACATCCGCTTGCTAAACGACGACCTGAACACAAGCTTGTGTGAGAGGATTGTTGCAGACATTCTCGGCGGGCAAGACGAGGATTTGGCGATTCGTGAGCTACAACGACATCAAAAGGAGTTGATTCGAAATTTTATCTTGGACGACTCCATATCGCTGGAGCAAGTTCAAGGAGTTCTCCCTCAGGAAGGGCCACTGCTCCATATTGTCCTGATCCTGCGTGGGCTTCTGTATTACGGAGTCCTCAATCATGCACTTCGCATGCGGTGGCGTGTGGATTATGGAGTCAGGCCTTCGGGTCACCCAAAGATGGCGGTACCATTTCGGGCCAAGGATGTCCCAGTGGAGCGTGCTGAATTCGGCCATCTGGATGTGGCCATCATGCTCACTCAACTGAGCTATTACAACAGTGGCCTCAGTGACGAGCAGTTGCTCGAGGCCTTTCAAAGGCTCAACAAATTGTCCAACCAGGACCATGAGTACAAACGATGGTTGAAAGACATTAATGGGGGCTTGCCAGCAACTTTGTCCGATGTCAACCTCGACGACTTCGTGCAACGGAGAGAGAAACTCTTTCCCTTGTTACGTCGCAATATGCGGGTGATCGACTTTTGGCTTTCCACAGTCGTCTTCCCTGTTGAATGCAAGCAGTTTGAAGAAAAGCTCGTGGCATCGGCTTGGGACCTATGTGGTGGAAGTCATCCTGTTTGTGGATTTAGTGGCACTAAAGATACCCGCCTTCTACTGCCGACCTCCATAACGCAACGTGACTTACCTGAGCTCCAAGGCACTGACGGCGTTGTGATTGCCAATCTTCTGCGGGAAGAGAATCGGATGTATCGTAATCTTGCATCGCACATCGACGGGCGTGGGATTCTGAAGCACGTCATCGATCACCAAGCGCGTGTTCTGCTTGATGTGGGAGCTCTTATGGTGGACCTGAGCAACCGCGATGTGGCCACTACTTGGCTTCAAATGATGCCCAATAAGCAGGAAATCGAAGCAGCTATCTACTTCAATGACCAGGATAATCAAATCATGGCCGTGGACCGAGACGGTCACGATGCGCCGCTACCGGTATCGCCTTATCGTCGAAAGGTGGATGCTTGTGTTGTGTACCTTGACGACGTGCACATGCGTGGAACAGATTTGAAGCTCCCAGTGGGCTACCACGCGTGTGTCACGCTCGGTCGTGGGATCACCAAAGACCGTCTGGTTCAGGCGTGCATGCGCATGCGCATGCTCGGAGCTGGTCATTCCGTAAGCTTCTGGGCCTCCCATGAGGTCCATACTTCAATTCAATCAACCTCTGTTGGTTTCGATAGTAGGCAGCTTACAAGTGAGAACGTGCTGGATTGGGTCACTCGAAATAGCGTCCAAGCGATCAAGGATGGCTTCAAGCATTGGGGCGCACAAGGCATCACACATTGTCGTCGGCAGATGGTGGTTCGCTTAGCATCGGTAGGAACCATGTCATTGCAGACATTAGGTGAGCTCAACACACAGAGCGAGATCATCGACCTTGTCGAATGCTATGGAAATGTACGAAGAGCGACGCTTTTACCGAATATCATATCAAAGTGGCTGCGCACTGCTGCTAGGAACATGCGAGATGGTACTGGTCTCAAGACTGCCAGCACCGCGGAGACCATGATGGAGCTAGGCCGTCCAATTGTGAAGAGGATCGAGGAGTATGCTGCCAGTGTTGAGTGTTGTGCTCAAGTCCTGGACGAAGAGCAGGAGCGGGAATTAGAGCATGAATTGGAGGAAGAAGATGAGAAGGAAAGGCCAGGGGCAGCCACACCACATGTACCTCACGTTTCTCCTGATGTCCTTGCTCTAGCCTCGGGGCGGTTCAACCGTCGTAGCCCAGAGTTTTTACCTGCTTTGGAAGCGCTGCGGTCCTGCAAGTCGTTGTGGAAGCAAGCCGAAATTGCAGCCTGGAGTAGCCAGTTTTATATCACGCGAGAATTTGCAACGGTAGTCTCAGGGAATAGTCCGATCAGGGGAACTGATTTTTTGCGACCGGTAGCATGGGTAGTCGTTGTGGACGAGTCTATTGTGCTGTTGAGCTCATTTGAAGCCAACCGGTTGATACCAAAGTTTCGAAGTGGATACGGCTTTGCTCGTCTTCATATGTTTACGCCACGCCTTCGTGAAGGTCAGGACTTGATGCTGCGGGAGGATGCACTGGTGTTACCTTTTGCGGGAGCCGAAGAGGGTATGGTTAATCGATTGCCTCTGGTTGCCCAGTTACACGCATTTTCAGGAAATGCCTTTTTTGCAAGCAATGCTGAAGAATCTGCTTACTGCGACTTTTTGGGTCTGTGTCCTCGCCCTCGACGTCCAGCTCAAGAAGATGCATTTGAACGTGGCGACATCGGTTTGGATGGCTTTGTCCTTCCAGAGAAGCGGTTTGAGGTTTCTCCTTCACTGATGGAGTCGTGTGGTTTTCAGAAAAGTCCTGTTGGTTTTGTAGACGAGCTGCTCTTTGCTCGTGGGTGGCATGGCTATCCGTCCTCTTCACATGTGGGTCAGATTTTGTCCTTTGGGAGATGCACCGATAATTTACCTGATGAAGCATTAGAGGATATGAACGAGATTGAAAGGTTCTATGCAAGATTATCAATTCGTTAGACAAGCTTCGCAAAGGTGCACTTTCCAGGACTTCCAATGGTTCAAGGCTCTTCTGCCATTGATCCTCGCGAGAGAGAAAAGGTCGATTTGTAGAGCATAATGACATCTTACTGAGCATTTTGACTTGCCAAAGCTATTTTGTTAGATCAGTTAAGGTTAGTCTGTTCCAACTTTGATGTTTCGAGTTGTATTAGCGTAGTGAACCTAATCCAAAGTGTACCTAAATTCATATCTAAATATATTCATGTCTAAGACCTCACCTTCATTAAACATCACTCGTAACATTAATTGAGATCAACATTTGTTGGTCATACTCATGACCCCTCCACATTTTATCCTACAATGTAGGAACTAGGGTCAATTTTTGGGCCATGGTGCTCAGCTAACAAGGACTAGTGCCATTTTTGCTGAGCATATTTGTAGTCCCAAATCGTAGTTGAATTGGTGGTCTCATGCATTGTTTATAGCTATTGGTGCACTTGTTTCAGTCACCCATGTCAATCATTTTAATATCTCTGTTCTGTGTAATTGATGTTGTTTGTTCTGTGCATCTACTTCTCTAAGTTCTCTTAGACTAAACTAACTTATGTGGAATGCTATGAAGAGTTCGACTTTCTTTGTTCTATGTAATTGATGTTGTTTGTTCTATGCATCTACTTCTCTAAGTTCTCTTAGACTAAACTAACTTATGTGGAATGCTATGAAGAGTTCGACTTTCTTTGTCCATTCTTTCGTGTAATGTATTCTAGGTCTAGACACTCAGTCAATTAAACCTGAAAATATTTGTTGAAAGAAATTCTGAACTTCAACCTGTAACCTCCAAATTTATATTTCAAAAGAGTAAGTTTTCAAAAATTTACCTTATTGTATGGAGATATGCAAGTTATTGTTTTAGGTAATATGAAAAAACATATCAAGTTGCACTGTTTAGAGAAAAAAAAATCATTTTTGGTGAATGAATTCATTTAGTTTTTATATTTTAATTTAACGATAAATAGAAAAATATTGTTGATGAATACTTTGAATTTGAATTTGTAGATATCTAGAAACATAAATGTGATTATTTTTCATTTTACAACCTTGAAATTCACACAATAGACAATTCAATGTCAATTAAAGTTATTTACCTATATATATTCTTTGAAAAAATCTCTAGACTATGAATGGATTTTTCAATTTGAATGTCTTATCTTGAACAAATCTCTAGATTATGATTAGATTTTTCAAGTTGAATCCTATATGGTGACTAATTTTGGACCTCTAGGCATGATCTTGAAATTAGTTTGTCAAAGCTTACTTACAATTTAGAGCTACATATTGTTAGATTCAACAAATTTAGATGAATGACATTTCCCACATGAAATTGCATTCAACATAAATTCATACCTTTATATTATTATCCTTTAGAATTGAAATGTTGTCTACATTGATAATTCCTAGTATGTCTTTCCTAAATCTAAATAAAATTCATGACCAATATTTTTCAATAAATTTATATAATCATTGAAGAATACATGTAATAATTTAGCACAAGAGTATTTTCTTCTTAATTTTTTTAATTAGTAGAATGTCATAGATTGTATTAAAAAATTTAGTCTAAAAAAAATTCTATTCATTCAAAATAAGTGGATTACTATAATAAAGTCTCTTGGACGTGTTCTATTCTTATAAATAATTCAAAAAAATCTTACCTAGCTAACTTAATAGGCCCATAGTCTACATGAATCAAGTTCTAAACCTCTAGATGCCAATAGATTAACATGCAAGTGTTTGAAACATTGAAAAACTATCCTTGTTGTAGGACCTTGTACAAACACTCTATTAACCTCTGGTTGAACTTAAAGACCATTGTCTCTTCAAGGGACAAATTGGATCTCGGGCAAGTACCTATAGTCTAAATTTCTATCATGATTTTTTAAAACTTCTTTTGAAGATAGAAAAATTTATTACCTTCATGAAAATATGTTTTTTCAATCGGTGCTTGGGAACAAAAGTTATAACCAAATAAGCTCAAAATAAAAGAAACTTTGCTAGAGATAAAATCATAAATATTTTAATTATTATTTTTGTAAATCTCATAGATTATACTTTTTTCTACAAGTTCGGAACATTTTGATTCATTTCATTTGGATAAGTGATGTGAAAGTAATAGACAATCTTACTTTTGGGGCAATCATAGAAACTACTTGAAAAAATAATGCCTTAGATTTGTTTTTAAATTCAATTTTCATAATTTTGCAACAAAAAGTTCCACATGTTTTAGTTTACTTGCAAGAACAATCTCACTCTTAGAATTTTTGTATTTCAATTACATCTTAGAGACATTAATATTTTAGATTTTTCTACTATTTTGTGCCTACTTCTACTCAACAATTTTGTTAAAAATGAAATCAAGTTTTTTTTTTCCTAGACTCACAACTCAATTTTCCAACATAAAGTCTTAAAAGTCAAAACTTTGTAGTGTGAAAATTTTTAATTGAAAAGGTTCAAAGTCAAATAATCTAGTTACGCAAGGTGCTAGAAAACTTTTTTTTTCACTTTAAATGCAAATATTTTGCAATTTGTGTAGTCAAAATTTTTCATATGTTTTTTACACATCTTCATTTTAGTTTGGTATAAAATCCAATAGTTGGTGTAAAAAAACAATTTTAAAATTCTTTTGTACTCTTTGCATTAGAAATGGTAGTTTTTAATGTTTTTTGGCAAAAAAAAATGGCCTTGGTTTTCAAGGGATAATGTTCTTTGATTTATAGAAATAGATTGTATTTATTTCTCTTCTTTTCTAAAGAAGTATTTGATTCCTATGACGTAAACATGTTTATTGCTATCTATTCAAGTAATTTGGATACTTTGAAACATTAAACTAAGACCCAAATTCAAAGTAATAGAATTGAATAAACTAATTATCTCAATGTGAATTATTGAAGAAGTCGAATATAAATTGCTTGGTTGTTTATGATTATACATCTTGAATCAAGTTATAGATACATTTTTAGTATTGTGTGTACGTATCATGATAAAAAAATTCATATGTCAAAATCCTCAAATTTCCAAAATGTAGATTGTGGAAGACTTGGAGGGTATTTATTACACTTAAATACCACTTAGTTTTAGTTATATGTTACATTAGCTAATCATTCAATTTCAAAATAACTTACATCAATATACATAAGAAACTTAATATAGAATCTAATCAATATACTACAAGTAACTATATGCAAGTTACACCCACAAGATTACTCAAACCATTATTGACAAACAAATGATTATACAAGATAAATATGAACATTTTATCATATTGAAATATTTCTTATTAAAGTACCAATGCATGACTTGAACCATACCTTCATTTGAATAAAAAGTACATGCAAAGCTAACCTTGATAAATATACAAATGCATACAAGGTGGAGAGAGCTTCTCGCTCCTACAAATGAGCAAAAATGAGCAAACAATTTCATACTTTGATGCTATTTTATAAACACATTGTGTAATGTCTACCATTCAAAAGACACATTCATGAAGAAACCAAACACAAGCTTCACAAAACCCGTCAAAATTGCCTTTTGGCAAAGGAAAATGCAAGTAAATAATTTGGTATCTATTAGTATCACAAAGTTCACTTGATTGTTTTGCTCACAAAAATGGATAGAAGCAAAAAGAAACAAAAAAAAACATGACCTCGGATGCAACCCAAATTTTTTTGGAAATAAAATCTCAAAATTGCAATGGATATCATCAACAAACAACTCAAATTTCAAACCAAATCTCAAATTGCCTCGGGCACCAAAAAAAATCTGCAACTATCAATGAACTTGCAACTCAATCTCAAATAACAAATTCACTAACAAATTGTAATCCAAAGTCAACTACTCTCTTGGGCAGTGGACACTCTCCATTGAGTTACACATAAACTTCACCGAAGCACAATTGTTCAAAACCTTCTTCCTTGAGGTACATTAAAAAACAAAATAAAATATAAATTTGAAGAATGATTTTATTATGATATAATATGTTTGAAAACAAGAGTTTACTGATTTTTCTAAAAAATGGCAAAATTAAATAATTTTACAGCGATATTTTGATTGTAATTAGATTTTAGCATATAGAGCTTGTAGTCACAATAATTCACTATCTTTTTAGAAGTTTCAAAGTTTCAAATTACAATAGAATCTACAATTGAAAAAGCTTCATTTTTTCAAGTAATATAAATTGTGAGAAATGAATATATTGAACAAAGATAGAGTATAAGATTAGAATTAAACATTTAGAAACTTCTTTAATCCCTGAGTACTCTGATGTCCAAAATTTGAATGAACAAAGAGGTTCCAAGGGCTTTTTTGACTACAAAACTCTTCATTCATCCAAACCAATGCTTGACTTTTTTTTTTAGAAATTTATACATGATGAATTTGATGAAAATATAAGAAAAATTATACATAAATTCAAGAAAGAATGTAGGTGCTAAAGGAGATACTACAATCAAAATGAATATTTATGATTATTATCTCAATTTACAATTAAACTTAAAAAAAGTTAAGTAAATTAGTAGAATATTGAATTAGCATTAAGTAGATAAATTTCTTCATCACCTAAAATTGAAAGTAAACTTTAGTAGTCACATGCACCTTCAATAAGGTGAGTCTATGGAGAGGTTTGCTATTATATGAGCCTAGGAGCATGAGCCCATGAGACTTGAATACTGAACACCCATGTTATAGGTTTTCATTTTATAGTTGAAACATTCCATGATTATAGTGTAACTATGTTATAAATACCTATATTATAGGAGTGTATATTATAGAAATCTTCCATGATTATAGTGATACTATATTATAGATACCTATGTTATTGGTGTTAATATTATAATCACCTTCAATGGTTGCAGAATATCTACTTATACATATGCTCAAGGCTCACACACTAGCATTGTTGAACCTATAGAGGAAAAAACATTTGAAATTGGAACACTAGCATTCAAATGGAAGCTATCCAATGTATATCAATTTGATATCAAATCATTTTTCCTTCACACTTTTGTGAATCATACAAGATCCTTGGGATCCTAGTTATGCAACTCCTATTTTAAATAGCCCTAATAAAAAACACTTTGAATGCATTTTAGTCCAATATCAACAAGAATATCAAGGGATATAATTTTCTTTAATGTAGAAAATTCTTGTAGCCCTTTCTACAAGGAATCCAAAAATGAAATTATATGCATCAAATGAATTTTTGTAAGGACAATCATAGCATTAAAATCCTAATTATATGAGGTTTTTTAATACATATTTCATGAGGGACAAGCTATCCAACTTTGGAGGCTTTTTAATAAAGATTTAGTTTTTATTTAGAAGGAACTTCCTATTTTCATTTGTAAAAACTATGCATAGGTGTTTCAATTCTTCATATATGTTGTGAGTTTTTTCTTTCTAAAATGTATGCAATTTGGCATTTCCTACATTAAATTTTCTTTTAATTTGGTCTATGCCTATCTTTTTAGTCTTTTTAATTTGACATGATTCTAACAAAAGCCATCCTCAAAGGCATTTTAATGCTGATGACCCTTGCGTATAATACAAGAGTTGTGCACTTGGGCTTGGGATATATTTAAGTGACGTCCTTTAGGTTGGTTTAATTGATATTTGATAGGAAAGAAATTTGTATTCATAAATATAGAGTGGACAAGGTGTGAATACTACAAGAGAAGGGGATGTTTTAAGTATATTCCTAGGGATAAGATTTTGAGTAGTGACCTTTTTAAGAGATTTTCAATAAGAATTTACTAGAAATACGTGTCTTTCTAGTAAAATTTTACTAGAAAGACACGTATTTCTAGTAAATTCTTATTGAAAATCTCTTAAAAAGGTCACTACTCAAAATCTTATCCCTAGGAATATACTTAAAACATCCCCTTCTCTTGTACCGTACGTGTAGGTCTAATCCAGCAAGTTCATGCCAAAAAAGTTTATTTTTTGCATTTCGGCAATTCAACAACCGAGGAAGAATATTTTTATTTTCAGCACTTCATGATAAATGTTCCTAATTTTGGATTCATTCTTTCAATTCATGTATAAATGTCTTCCTTTTCCTAATTTAACTCAAGAACAATTTTTTCACATTTTTAGAGATAGTTGTAAATAATTTTCTAAATTTCAACAACTTCCAAATTTTCTTGAGTTATTTATGAAACTGACCTACATGTACAATAGTAGAATAGTAACTTGAATACACCTTGGCTAAGAGTCACGAGGCCAAATGAGTAAAACTATTAAATGAAGCAATGACTTGTATATGGAATCATGAAGCCAAACAACTAAAGCTATGAAATGAATCAAGGCAAGTGCAATCATGATATAATTTTGAACTTTGAGAGTTGAAGAATTATTTTGCATTCAAATTTATTTATATGTATAAAAGATTGTTTTGTATTATATTGTATTATTGTGAACAAAAACCATAAGAATGTTTTATTTATTAGGATTTTGATAATCACAAACAAGAGAATTTAAGTACTATATGAACCCCATGTCTTAATGTTAAATATCTTAACGCTATGTTTGACATTGTTGTTAATATGAAAATAGGTGGATGTTCAAAAAAAATAATTACAAAAGGCATCAGGTTCTTTTGGAGAGGACCATTTTGAAATGGCCTCAAGATATTCACTATAAAACACTAGAACACCTAAATGGCTATTTTCAACATTACCTTAGGGCTTTGTGTATGGAATGAGCTTTGGCATGTTTATAAAATTGAATGCAATAAGTTTCTTTAACCCCTGAGCGCCCCAGGGCCTGAAATATGGCGCTGAAAATTGGAAAATGGGGGCCAGCTAACAGATGTACTTGTTCTGTACAATAAATTGTACAGAGAATGGGCGGAGTGGGGTCCCGAGAGGGAATGAGTGGATTCACGGGGTTTCAGGGTCACCATAAGATGATTTCCACCAACGACGAAGTAGCTGGGAGCTTTTGGATTGCGACGACGACAGGAAGTGACCGAGTCGATCGGGGAGGGCCGGTGGCTTGCCGTTGGGTGTTTTGGCGCCACATCCCATGTCACCCTTCCAGCACTTTTCCCAGAAATCGACGAGGTTGCAGAGCTCCAGATGTCACAGTTCACAATTGTGCTTCATATTTTGATACTGCAACAGTTAGGCCAGGATCAAGGTCGGCAGACATGAAGGTGTTCAAGATGGCGACAAGTTCCCAGTTCATGAGAGGGCCGAAGTAAAGCCACTGTAACATGCTGTACCGAAGCATTGGCCGTCTTTTCTTTTCTTTTTGAAACGAACAGGGGTGTTTTCACTAATGGATTCATTGTTCCACTTGTGGTTTGGGTGATCAATTTGCATGGGCCTATTTGCTCGTCATGAAAGCATGGTGAACAGGCAATTGGATTTCCTTAGTTTATAGTGGTTTTTGTTCTGGATTCATTTATTTTGTAATTCGTGAATTGAAATAATTCTGGCTTTGAAAGATTTTTCCGTTCACATGATTATGTTATGCTTTGAAGTGTCGTAGATATTGGGTGTGTCACGTTTGGCAACCAGAGTCATGCGAGGAAATTTTGCATCCAGTTATATTTCCCAACGTCTAGCACAGTACTTGCACATGTGGTGCTTTCAGCCGTTCCTGGCAGTTGGAGTGGGCGCGCGAAAGCTGAGTCATCAGTCCCCGCGCTAGTGCAAATCCCAAATGCGACAACGTGTCAGTAAAGACCGTACCCCTCCCGGTCTGAGTCTCCCAATCCACTGTTCACTCCGAACATTCAAGGCTGATGTTGCAAGTCTTCCGGGCCTCTGATAAATTTGGAAATTGGGCAAGCTGCCAGATTCACTTGTTCCTCAATCCCTCCAGCAATTTGAGGCCCTAACTCCACCTGTACTGCGAGCAGTGGCTTCTCGAAAGTAATGACCCCCCCCAAATTCTGGCCTTTTCTCAAATGTCAACCCTAGTTTGACTCTTATAAATTTCCAAAATAAACGGTGGAATTAGGCGATCTCTCTCCCAGAAGATGTGGGTCACTGTGTACTATTCATTCCTACGGTGAGTCTTGCTGGATCTTGATATTGAATTTCTGACAAGTATTTTGTCGCAACCACCCCTGTTCCCTGGCTTGTGGTGGTGTTACAGTCTGGGCGCTCAGGGGTTAAGCTATGTCCTACACTAAAGCATTAAGTAAATCCTCAATTCAATTTAATCTAATTTAAAATCCATCTTGCAAGTTTTGCTCCATTCTTGGTACTTCCAATTCATTTTTGTAATTTTGTTTGACTTCATATTAGAATGCTTCTATTTGTATATTTGATTATGGTCATGATTTAGTCACCAACATTAATTGCCAAAAGAATCACAATGTACACAAATTATTTTCTCTCAAGAAATAGTGTCATTGGAGAGATTAGGAAGCTTGAAATTGAAGCAATTTGTTGACCAAAAAGAAATTCAAATTAGAAAGGGTAAGGTAGGAGGTTCTAAAAGTAAGGAGGCTCTAAAACAGAGCACCTCCTTCAATGTACACTTTTTGTACATGTTGCTTTTTCATAGCCTTCATCAATGTACAAAGTGTGTACATTGAAGGAGGTGCTCCATTTTAGCACCCTATGCCACCTCAACTTCAAAATTTTAGAACTAATTCTACAAAACTCCAAAAAATTTGAATCAACTTGGGTTAATATCAATTCCTCTTGTCTTTCAAGAAAAATTTAGTGAAAATATTTCAAGATGTTCCGCCTCCCCAAAATTCAGCTCCAGCCCTTACATGCTCCATTTATGGCCCTCCTACCTTAGTTCATCAAGTATCCATCAATATTGTGTAGGGTTCGTTGAGGGAAAAGAGGATCCCTGTAACGGAACAGAGCCTCATGACCATGAATTCAAACTTCAAACTTCACTTATAATTTCAAAATCCATTCGAAACTTCAAATTCACTCATAACTCAGCACCTCCATATGAAGAGAAATTTTTTATTTTATTTTTCAGAGATGAAGCCCGTATTTTCTAAAGAACTTTTCACAGATGAACCACATAAACAATCCGTGGGTAAGAAATGAGAGGAGTGAAAGTTACTGACATACAGTATTTAGACTCTAGTGAATATGAAAACTTGTAACAAACAACCCACTGTTTTACTCATCCTTCAATAATCTGGAGAAACCAATCTAATGTACAGGATTTTGTACAAGATGTCAACATCTAAAGCAATAAAACAATGCTGTATATGTTTTCACTTCTATCAATGTGCCTGCAGAGGAGTAATAATCACTCCAAGGGACAACTAGAAAACCGGAAGAGCCATGAGGGCATCCCACAAGAACTTCACTTTGCTCGTGACAACGTCAGCTGCTGGAACGTCAGAATTAACTATACTTAATGTCCTTGCCATGGCAAGTGTAGCCATCTGCATCAAGATGATAGAATATCAATAATGAGCATTGCGACTTCATCACTGCTAATTCATGTTCCAACTTCCCAAAGCCCCCTTATTGGGCTGTCTACCAGTATTAATCCATCACTGAAGGGATTAGCACTTCTTTCCAAGATTATATATGTCGAGTTATTGCCGTTCATTTGCTATACTAGTTTCCGATGTGAATTCAGAACCTCACAGGCAATATGAAAAGGTGTTTTCATTAACGTAGCACTAACAACCTGACAATGAGCAGAAACCCTGCTTGTTGTGGAATTTTGGAATGCTAATCCCAAGTAACAATCTCACTCTGATATCTTTACTACTGTTTACTCAAGAATCAAACTTAAATGAGCAACATGCAGATAATCCTATTGACAGTTATTGATTCAAAATATGAAGTGATCCTAGCATGTATGTAAAAGATATTACAAACCCTTGAAGTCTTTTTTTCGAACCCATTCTTGAGAGAATCTACACGAGTGAAAAGAGAGACGATAGGTTAAGATTCTTAGATGGTTTGAAGGTCATGAGTTTCACTTACAACTTTCCATTGCCGTTCGTAGAATTTGTGAAGCTCCTCCCACACGCGGGACTTCAACGCGATGACCCTCTCCAGATCCAAAGGGTCGGCACTCATGATGCCTTCGATCGGCTGCCGTAGGTTGTGAGCCAACCAGGAGATGGTGAAAGGATCGAGTGCATTCAGAAGCTCCTTGCACTTGCCATAGTCAGGTGGAGACGTCGCGTACACACTCATGAAGGCTTCCACGACGCGAACGGCTCCAAAGAACGCAAACGCCCGTTGCAAGTACAGAACGTCGGTGGCGATCCGAGCCAGCTGCGAGTGCTGCATCGTCATCTCGACAGACGTCCATTGCGCTAACGGATCCACGCCTTCTTTGACATCGAAGCCGGAAACGCTCATGT
The DNA here is from genome assembly GCA_947034885.2 of Thuidium tamariscinum. NCBI lineage: Eukaryota > Viridiplantae > Streptophyta > Bryopsida > Hypnales > Thuidiaceae > Thuidium > Thuidium tamariscinum. Next base: position 33,515,854 of record OX344751.2, on the reverse strand, counting down.
CCGGAACCTTCGCTTCGCCGGCGTCCTCCCCTGTTTTCCAAATCCCACCGACTTCCGTGAGCGAGAAACCTCGACCGTCATCACCCAGTTTATTCAGTAACGAGTCCGCCATGGCATTAAGAGGGTTCGCATCAGGCTGCGCTTCTTCGCTGGCCGGATACTCAACAACACTAAGATCGTCACCGTTAAGAATCACCTCCGAAACCACGGTTCTCGCCTCTTCAACCCTCGGTTCACCTTCTTCATCTCCCGTAGCGGCATCGTCACCATTTTCCTCCTCCTCCTCCTTCAAAGGCAGCGGGTTCAAAACAGGCTTAAAAACATCCTTAGGGTTTACACCTCTCGACCCCGCATCCTGATGTTCGAATGCCAACAAGTGCGAGGAGGAAGACAAACTCGCAGCTCTTGGCGACGTCGACCACCGTCCCTCTCCAATCAACAAACTCCTTAAACCTGCTTGTTTGAGTGAAATTCGAGCTACAAAATGTTCCCCCGAATGTCTCCTGATTCCCCCGTTTCGTACGAAGCTCACAAAAACTAATTGAGCGCGATCATTGCTACACAAGAATGCTCCCGAAGCTCCAAGAGTCTGCGATTCGAGAAAACTAGAAGTCCTTTTCGAAACAGAGGCAGCCGCGGTCTCCAAATGCAGGGCCATGATTTCGGCCTGCAATTCCCGCGGCAGCTCTCTGAATTTCACGCCGCAATTGAACTGAACTTGGGTTCGTTCGTGATCATGGAAACCGACGTCACTTGCACTCGACCGCCATTCTTTCTGGCTGCGAAACCTCGGCACCACCAGTTTCTTTGAATTGTTGGAGTAATTTTTTCATTGGCTCCGGGACATTGGGAACAGTCAGCCCTTACGTTGTCCACTTGTCCTTACTCAGGTGGTTGTGGGGACAAATATTTCGAGGGACGTGGCGGCATAATTGTGCCCAAAAATTTGGACGTCGTTATTTTAACACAAAGAATTTTTTGTGTACTCAACGGTGGAAGCACCCAAAACCGTCCAAATAAGGAATTCAGCATAGTTGGAGGGAGATTTTCCTAAAACTGATATTTTTCTAGTACTGGCGAGTGAAAATCATGTATATTTCAAAAAAAGAAATAGAATTTTTGGACATTGTATGTAATTTCTATGTTTTTTTGAAGTGATGGCTCCCTAGACCACCGAAAGTGTACAATAGGTGCATCCAAAACTGAACCCTACAAAAATCAACACTCAACCAACCAGATTTTCCTATGTGTCCTTCAATTTTGTCAGCAAATTGCAATCACACATGTGGCAAATACATTAATTGCACTCTAGGGACATATTTGAGTGACTCTACAGTCTACTACAAGGTAAATGGACGGGAATGGGTGTTTCTCCTTTAAGAAGAACTGTAATTATTCATCTTTGAAATTTTGTGCACAAGGCAAAGTCATGGACAGTAGTTTAGTCGCCAATGAATATTTTTGAACCTTTTAAAGTAGATGATTTGCACAATTTCAAGAAGCATGATTTTCCATGGAGACTAACTTGTCCTTAATGGGTTAACTAACTCCTATTGTGACTCTCAAAATGCTTTGATTTGATACTTACAAGAAAATTGGCATTGCTAATTAAGTAATCATAGATTTTCAATAAAATTTGTACATATTGTGGCAATTAAAAATTAAAAACTATTTTTTATTTTTAAAGAATTAATCAAATTAATTGGTAAAAAGTTTGAAAATTAGGTATTGTGCAAGTGAATTCTATTCAAGATTTTTAGAATTTTCTAGTAAGAGTTTTGAAATTTTATTGAGTAAAATATTACTCCCTTCATTTCAAAACGATCATCATGTTGAACAAAATGTTATAAATTAAAGTTGAAAATAGCATTTTAAGAACTTGTTAATTGCTTTAAGTAGAGTTTGGTACACTTCTCATTGTTTCCTAGAAACTTTGAGTTTAAGAGTCCTTTTCAAATAAATTTGAAGTATTAATTGAAAAGTCATACTTTTGGACATTTTCAAAGAACACCAATAGGCACTTAATTATTCAATGTGATATAGGCAATTTGTAGGCAATTAAAGTTCATGTGTAGACCTTTGTTCTATATCTCAAAGTTTTATCACCTTCAAATAGGTAGCATCCAAAAAAATGCAAAAAATAAGAATGAAGAATGTTAATTGATCAACTCTTCAAATCATTTGTCTTTCAATTGATGATTTCATAGATGGAGGGAGAACTACAACTCGAGTGGAGTTGTTTTGCTAGTTCCAAATAACAATCAAAAGTTAAATCTAATAAATTTGCAATGTTACAAAATGCAATAGGAAGATTATTTTGTAATAAAAAATTTAGGCCACCAAACATATAATTTCAAGACAAATTTGGAGTACTAACTAAAGTATATCCAACAAACGTTTTCAATTCTTATTATTTACTTCTAAAATCATAAAAAAATTTGTGGAATAGGCACTTCAAGGTTTTTTGGCATATTAGGGATAATTTAAACCATATTTAACCCCTAAAGCCCTGAACAATGTTTTTTGAGATTATAAATTTTTTGGGCAGCTCACTACGGATGGATTTTTTTTTTTCTTTGAAATTTTGATACAATGTGTGCCCAAGGAGTAGCTTTAAGGCTCAACAATTTTCATAAATTTTGACTTCATGGTTAAAAAGTTATGGCAGGATATGTTGTTTGCTTTACTCAATGGGCATCCCGGGCAGCTGAAAAAACTTCTTCAAATTTTAATTTTTTTAAAAGTGAAATTTCATATTGGTTCTTTAGGTTTACACAAACATGGGAAGCTTTGAATCAACCCATTCCGATCAATGAGTCAAAAGTTATGAAGATTTTGAGTTTGGGGTAGTTTGCGGCCAGTTACAGAATCTCTACAGTACAAAAAAAGTTTGAAATTCTTCATTTAATTCAATTTTTTATATTTTTGGAAAAAAAATAAAAACAAAAGGTGTAGATTGTTTATTACAACATTTTAACCATTGGGATTGAAAATTTTCAATTCCATGAATAAAATGTTCACAATTTAGTATTTTGGCTCATTTTTTACTTCTTTCTACTTACTTATTTTTTCCTATATGTTGTACAATTCCAAATGGTTTGAATTTTTTTGAGAATGTAGCCAACTTGCATTGAAGTATGAATTCAAAGAGTAACCACCATTTTGATTTTTTTCCACACAAATGTGACCTTGTGAAGTGCAGCTGCCCGGATTTTCGCAGGGATTAAAAAACAATTTTTGTCAATTCAAATGCTTATATCTTGCAATCTACACGGTGGAAATTTCTGAAATTTTTTCCACATGTTAACAAACCACCTTACTACAAGATTCTACGGTTACATGAGTAAAAAATGTGTTTTAAAAAAATTGCACTTGTATTAGAAATGGGAGTTTTGGAGTATTTTTGGTGAAAACATAGTCAAAAACCTTTAGGGGGTAAGTTCATAGATTTCAAAGTAGTATTGAGAAATCATTATTAAATACAAATTATAAAATACACCAACTACAAAGGTATAAATTTTAGAGTTTGTGGATCTCAAGGCTACAAATCTAGTTTTGGTCATTGAAAATTTAATAATGTACAAATTTAATTGAAACAAAACACCAATATATAGAACCCAGAAAAATGAAATAGTTGAGAGACAAATGCAAACATCTAAGGTAGGAGCTAGAAAGCCCTCTAAGGACTATTGGGTCATTGCATATAGATAAAAACACTAGATTCACTATTTTTATTTTACAAAAAAATAAAAAATTTGGGTTTATTTCAAATGAATTTTTGTATTTCAAACTTAAAAATTGTAGTAGGAAAATTAAAATTATATATCTTCATGTTGTAATTCCTAAGGTAGTAGGGAGGGATGGCTCTTGCTTGGGGCGTAAATCCCCAATGCAATATATAGTGGCTTGAGATAAAAAAATAGGGTTAATTTAATTCATAGGAGGAAAATTTTATATTTTTTGTAGGTGTATAATAGCATTGGTAATATGTCTTGGTTGGATTTATATATAAAATAAGGTAGGAAGAAATTCCTCATTCTTTTTAGCAGTAGAAAAAAAATAGAATGCCAAATTTTAAATTCCCACGTAAATACTTAATAGGTTTACTTTGATATTTAATAGCTTTGGTAACCAAATTGTACTTTAATTTAATATGTTTTCTAAATTTGAATTATGCACCTTTAGGATGGTAAGAAATGAATTGGCATAATGGTGTGGTGGGAAATGAGTTGGCATGATGGCTTGGCAGTTTTGCAAAGCTATCAAGGTTTAGGATATTTCCAACAAATTCTCTGGCGTGCATTGCACATTTTCAATTGTTGGCTCATGAGTTTCTATATGTACAACTATTTCTTGTGGGCCACATCGAAGTCATGTGGGATTTTGTAATTTTTTTGTAATTTATGCCTAGGGTTCAGGGTTCGAGTCAAATTTCTTAATGGGTTGTTGATTCATCATGGCAATTGCACTAATTGAAGATTTTTTGATTGTGCCTAGCTACCACCAATGTCCCTCTAAGCTTTGTAGTCTAGGGTGAATGAAATTTGTTGTTTCTGGTAAATTACATATCTACAATATCTGTCTTTGATTTGCTTTTAGTTTAGGATTCAAGTTGCATTCCTATGCATGTTGTGGGTTTAAGGCATCTTCTAGGGTTTTGGTTTTGATTTCATATGTACAATACTTAGAGTGTGAGAAGGCTGGACAAAGGTCATAGATTTTGGAATTGTTCTCAAATTTGTATTCAAGGTTTAGGGTTTAGATCAAATTTGTTTTTAGTTGTGTTGGTTCATTGTACTAATTCAAAATTTATTTTCTTGATTGTTTCACTACCAGTTTAGGATTGAGCTTCTAGCTTTACAGTGCACTTCAATTTTGTATTGAAATTGTAGAATTCAAGAGTCTTGCAACAATTTAATACTAGAACTTATGCTAAGTTAGATGCTCTCCAATGTTTGCCTCTATTTGCTTTTACTTGTTATGTATGTTGCACGCCTTATGCATCCTTCAAGGTTTTGGTTTTGATTTGGTTTAGGGTGTGTTTATGATATGAGAAAGAGGGCCTAGGGCCTCGGGTTTCACAATCCTTTTCCAATTTTTGTCTATGATTTAGGATTTAGGTGAAATTTGAGAATAGGTTGCTAGCTAACTCTGTTGATTCATCATGCTATCTTAAACCAACTTTTTAAATTTGTGGTATTTTTGAGAAGAATTGGGACTCATAGTGCCTTTTCCTTGACGATAGATGATGAACTACTTCTTTTGCTGAACTCTGAGCTAATGATCTTTGTGAACTAAGTGCAACTTTGGAGGAGGGTGGCCAAAAGTGCCTGCAATGGAAGCATCTTGGTGGCATCCTCCAAAGCCTTTATCGTTGGATTGCTCTTCAATAGCCTAATCATGCTCCTTCAAGCGCAATGGTAGTTTTTTGAGTCTCTTCTCTTGTTTCAGCGACTACAAGTTACTTGAAATCTATCATTGTTATAATTTGTATTGTGGTACATATACACATTTTGAGGCTATAAGTTACCCTAAACCACATGTTAGATTAGCACCTTACAAGGGATTGAATGGTGTTAGAACAATCTTGAACTTGAACCTAGAAGTTCTCAGTTTTAAAATGCACTTGAATTTATTGGTTTTTAGTTTTTGAAATGCACTTGACTAGAGGCAATTGTGTTTGTAAGCACTTTCATATAAAATTTCTATTTGTTTCTATATATGTATATCACTACATTCATCTTCTCTTAAATTCTCACTACCTTGGATTGTATGCTATAGGGTAGTTTATACCTTTGTATTTATTTGTTTCAAAATGGTTAGATGTATATTCAGTGCTAGTTTTTGAAATGGTCCACTACTACAACTTGTTCTCAAAGAGAATTAGACATTTTCAAGCAGTGACTTTTGCTTTCAACATATTTGCTTTCGCAATATATTACAAGTCTTTTTAGTATTACTTACTTTTTGAATATAGAAAAAAATAGGGTGCCCAAAAATAGGCCCTCCAAGATTTTACAAAAAAAATAGGGTATAAAAAATTATGCACTAGTAGCTTTTTATCTAATAATAGGGGGAAGAAAAAAATTGGGAGGAGATAAATACACCCCCCCCCTCCATTAAATACCCCGTTATCACACATGGTTTTAAATTGCAAAGAGGAGTTTACCTCCAAGGCCTCTTGTCCTTTTAGATTCAAATGTCACTCTTTTACTTCTCTCCATAGTTCCAATCTAAATCCAAAAGCACCCTTGAGTGCAATGAAACAATGAATGAACTTTTGGTCATGAATAAAAGTTGTATGGATGAGTTCATTAAATTTATTAAAAGTGATTATTAATAATCCACAAATCAAACTAGCAGTATATTTTGGCCATTTTACTCTTGATGTAAATTTTGGCTATAAAAATGATGTTTTTTTAAATTTCAGTCTAACTACAGAAATGAAGCGTATTAAGTGGAGTTTCTTCTTGGATAGAAAATTTTGAAAATTCATAAATTTTGATGTTTCAAAGCAATATGAATCATAAACCTACAATCATTGTATCTTGATTTTTAATTTTAGAATGACATTATAATACTATGCAATATATATCTTATGATAAGGTAGAAATACGCATTCCTATACATGTTCTTATTTTTGGATTCTAGATTCTTTCAATTATGTCCCTAGACTTTGAATAATGTGTTTTTCAAAATGCTTAAAATTAATTTGTTTATGCATTTGAATGACACATATTTAGCTTTGATTCATTGACAATTCATTTTTGTAAAGTTCAAAATTGGGTGCACCTATGTAACAATTTCAAAATGATTTAGAGAGCCAACACTTTGAAAAATCATAGAAATTAAATACAATATCCAAAATATGTAATTTTTTTAACCCTTGAACGACGGACTGGTGACCGTGGAAATCATGCATTTTGATTCCATGTGACATCATCTACTTTGGAAAAGCCAATTATATTCATTGGAAGTCAAAGCCTTGTAGAAGATTTCCCCTTTCCACCCCTAAAACCGAGGACCAATAGTTGCACTTCCATTCTATAAGGAAAGATTCTCTCTCATTCTGCGGACGCAAAACGTCCTCTTCGACATTTAAGGGTTAATGATATTTATGATTTTCACTCACTAATACTACAAAAATAATGGTTTTTGGATAAGATACCTCCAATTATGTTCAATTTTTTTATATTAGTAGTATTGGATGTTCCTACTATATATAATACATCTATGGTGAAAATTTGAGATTTCTTTAATCTATTATATATTGAAATGAACTTTCTTCATTTTTTTTGCAAAAATTTTACGATAATTTCAAATTTGAATTTTTTACTACTTGTGATGGGCATATGATTTCATCTCTACAAAATAAATATAAAAAATTTCATTCATATAGTCACATCCATTTGCAAAATAGTAGCAAACAAAATGATGATAAAAAAAAACTTGAAATCAATGGTCATTGCCCATGCTTCCAAGGTAACCCTCAAACACCAAGATGATCATCATGATAATCATCATTTTAGGTACTTGTGTGGGTCACTTGCTTAAACAAATTCAAGCACTCATTATAGAGCAAACCAATGCAAAACTTCCCCTCTTTCCAAAAAATTCTAAAGATGAATATCTACAGTTCTAACATAGAAGGATTCCATATCATCCAATGGATACTTGCAAAGTAATCACATTCAAAATGTTGTTAAGATAGGAACACCTATTATAGTTGATTTAAACAATTTCAACATAGTGGGAGGCACTTTTCCCTCCAAAGGATATTTTCATAATATAGGCAATTGAAAATTATGAATTTTCCAAAAAAATTAAAATTTTTGGATAAGGCATCTGTATTCTATGAATTTTCAAAGTAGGATTGAATAGAGCACCTAAATCTTGCAATCTAGTAAATCTACCTTGATTCTCACACCAAAATCTTAAAAAATCAAAACCCAACAACCACAATTAAGCATGGGGATGGTTTCAAGGTACCATGGAGGACATTTTCAAGGAAACTCTACTAACAAACAATGGGGACACTGAAAATAATGGGTGCTCCTACCTTAGTAAGTAGTAACTGTATTACCACAAAATGTGAAACCGTGTGGAATACCTTGCCAGGGTTGAACATAGTCAAATTCTCGAAGTAGAGAAAGCATGCCAAGGTTATGTAATCCATCTACGTGACACCCCCCTAGAGGACCAGATTTCCTCCCACACTAACAAGGGCATTGAAAGGAGACATATTCACAAACCTGAGCTCTTTACCATGAGCATTTCAACTAATCTTTTCATCAGTCTTATCAAAACTGAGATTTCACAGATGTCCAAATACTATCGACAGTACCGCAATTGGTTAACTATGACCTTAAATAATTACCTATAGGATCTGATGAGGGGTTGGGGTAGGAAAATAATACTCATCCAAAACCACACTCATACCAAAACTGCAGCCATGTACGATACAAAGCAGAACTTCAGCAGAAGCCCCCCGAAAGAACCGGCATCTATCAGAAAGTCCTGAGCCTATCTGAACGGGCGGAGCTGATCTTCACAAAGTATGTGAAATGGAACCACGTTAATAAAATAACAAAATATGGGTGCAGATCAGCTATCATTAACAGCCATGAGCTTCACCAAAATATCAACTCCACCATCCTTCAAATTTGCAAGAGAGATTAGGCTCGGAACTCCTCCCTGAACTAAGTGCCGTAAAGCGTTGATCATCCCAAGAACAATTACTGCAACCTTCCCCATGGATAGAAAACTTGCAGATCCTGGCACTCCTTGCTTAAAGATCCATCGGGTTGATTTTCGGTACCTTCCAGATCATAAGCTGCGCATTTACCAGTCTGTGCCCCGTACAAAAAGACATGTCAAGGTCCTAGGACAGTGGCAACAACACCGTTGATTCAGTTTAGTGTCATCAATGATTTAATATAACACCGATTCAGTGTGCCATAGAATAAGTATACTTATTTCTATCAAAGATTACCATAATTTGGTAAGCAGTGCACCTTTTCATTGTTTAAATTGTCAATCAACAAGTGGACAATCAACACATAGCCAATACAAGATTCAAAGCAAAGCAAATTGCATCCATCAATAGATACACTCATATGGTGTTTGAATTAGCAATAAACCCCCGAAGTAATGCATCACACTTAAATAGAAGAAATGAGTACCTGGATTCAATGGCGTCCATCATCTTCCAAGCCTTCCTCTTCTTCTTCTTCCGGTATATCCATGCCACGCCTTGACATCAACCGGACATATCCTCTGCCACCGAACGTGGGCCTCATGTAAGCATCGTCAAATTTTCTCCACACATCGTGGATTTTAGATCTGGGAGCTGACAGCAGCATGCTGAGTGACTGGGGACGAGGGAAGCCATTGAGGATTCGGCTTATCGTAGTTCTGTTATTGATTCCATCGTTGTTGTCATCTTCCTCTGTGTCATTCAGGAGCGGTATATGGAAATCCGAATCGAGGGACAATTTCGGAGAGAGGCCGGAGGCATCGCTAGCTGTCCGGTAATGTGGTGGGAGTAACCACGAAATAAGGGGCTTGGTCGCAGTGCCAAACACCTGCAAATAACACATCTCAAGCGATTAGGAGCATACGTGAAAAAAACTAAAAGTAATGTTCAACTGAGCATAATTCATATTATTATAATGAATTATTCTTTTAAAGTCTACTTTGACAATCCAACCCCATCTCATCATGTACTATTTGAGTACTGCCAGTATATGGATGAGTTCTGAAATTTCAAAGTCTGACCTAAAGGTGTACTTTAACCCCTAGGCTCTCCTATTTAGATGGCTCACGTCATCATAATCAATATCTACATTAGCCAAGATTTAGTACGAGTTACTTTTGGGTCCCCTCTGCGTATTGCTAGCTTTAATCTTGGCAAAGTCGTACTAAGGCAACAGATGTGCAGGTTCGTTCTAGAGGAAGCAGCTGAAATGAGGTGAATCAGATGGTGAAACATGTAAGTGGTTTCTTACAATGGTGCTGAAGAGGACAACACTGATAGTAATGATCATCAAAGTGGCTTCGTTTGAACTCTTGGCTTCACCACCCGTAGTGAACTGCACAGAAAAAAATATTTCATCTCTTAGAATATGACCTCATACTAAGATTAAAGTTCTCAACGCCAATGAGAGAAGACAAGCAAAGCTGATAGCAACACTTTCAGCGCTGATCATGGTTTCTATTACCAGTGTTAGAACGATCAGAGTAAGAAATATTCTTGTTGGCAAATCCAAGGGAATTTTACCCTACCAAAGAGTACATTATCTGGATATCATATGTAAAAATTACAAGGATTCCAAGTTCTATCGGTTGTGGTTAACTTAAAGTTACGATTACCAAAAGCATCCCATGATAAGAGTAAGAATGAGACATGTTGATATCGAGAAAACAATGCTAAGCATGAGAAAATTCACCTGATTAAACGCCAGAGCTACTGTGACAGCTCCCCTCATTAGCCCAGCCCACCAGATAATAACCTGTGGAAATCACCTCTCAAGGAATAAAAACAATAGAGCTATGCCCACAATAAAATCATTCCTAGTGGGTACAGTACTCAATTTTTCAGAATTAAGATGAACAGTCTGACCAAAGTTCAAATAATGAAGTGGATGTCAAATGGTTAGAAACGAACCATCTGTCGAATATTAATCTTGGCTCCTGGAGACTTTGTGCTGTAATTGGACAAAGCAGAGAGAGGGAATACAAATGCAGCTCTCCCTAGAAGAATCAGACCCAGCAGACTTCCAAAGAGTCCTGCAGATTCCTTGAAACTGTCGTTTGACAGTTTGTGAGTTGAAAGCAATTTAATAAATAAATATCCAGTGAAATATGCATAGATTATTGCAAGTACCAGAAATGACGAGTTAAATTAAACCTAATTCAGTGACACGGTGACATCAAAGATGCAAGCAAACAATTTTTTTACTTGTTACCTTGACTGGTTTAACTTCCATTTGTCTAAATCAAGCGCATCCATTCCAACATACAGAAATATGAAAGTCTCCGCAATGAATGACATCGTTGCAAAAGAATGTCTGAAATAGAACAAAAGGCATCAGTATCACATTGGATGACCACATGACTATGAAACAAAGCAACATTAAATATATAAAAATACAAAATAATACATGTCTCAAAAGCTCATAATACAATGGAGAGCTACAGATTTAAGACAATACTCAGACCTAGATGACATAAGCCAAGAGAGCAGACACAATGGTGCAATGAAACAAATTCAATTACGTAGCAACGTACTTGGTTGTGGTTCGAGAACTTTCAGTGACGTTGTGCCAAGTATAATGGGACATGACAATGCCACAAAAGAACACAGAGAGTATTCCACTCAAGTAGAAAAGCTGCACAATTGCCATGATAGAAGTAAGATTTCGTGAACACGAGTAGCAACAATCCTTCAAAGATGCTTCGTTCTTCATCAAACTGACTGGATATTGCAAGGATACTCTGCTACAAGGAGATAGTCAACATGGATAGTAACCGAACCTCTGCCAAAATATAAGATAGGTATGCCATCAATATCATTATCGCAATCTCACGATCCGTGGAGTGCCTGCACATATTCAAGAGCCATACAAAGTGAGCCCAAAGATCTTCAGCAGAAACAGGATAAACATATGTTGAACCGTTAGTAAGGACCAAAAAACCAAAGAGGGCTTCATGTTTTCTAGCAGTTTTCAGTAGATCATAAGGGAACTTTCCTTTGTAAATTTTAATTGATTTCTTACCAACACAAATAGTACTCTTCACTGATGTGTCCTAGAAGCGCATGTGACACTACTTTACAAAAGTCATATTATTTTAAAATTAGTGCAGGTTGAAATATTCTCGTCTTATACCAATTTCCACAAAATTAAAATTTGTGGTGAAACTAAGTGACGCTACCCCCCAACTCCTCACTCCTCCCTACTAGGACAAGTCATTGTAGTGATAAATAATTTAATCCAAACTGAATAATATTTTCACATTATATCAAAATGGTCATTTAAAATCGCTTGGTCTTAAAATCGTTTAAGATGCTTCCATAGGTGTACACACCGGTGTGCCAATGGAAATAGATTCTATCACAAGTGCAAGCTAAAATCAAGCTTACCTGCCAAAATACATTGTCTTGATGATGTACGCACTAATTAATCCCGACTGCAAAATACAGAAACAAGTCGAGGCATCGGCATAAAGTCAAGAATCACTGTAAAGTAAGGTCAATTCAGTACAAGCTTTAAAATGAAACAAATGCAAAGTTGCAACACTTAGTGATGTCATCAGTCAAATGCTCCAAAGTTGACCTTCTGACACTAAAAAACAAATTTACAATCTTCAGCATTCAATTCCTCAAAAGTAACGCTTATGGACATAGACTGAACGATGTGGTCAGAACAATGGCAAGAAGTCTCCGTCACAAATTAGTTCATTGTCCTAAATAACTAAAATTTCACAGATTGGCATCTACCAAACGCCTGCAACCCCAACTTATAATACAGTGAGAAAAGAGTTGCATCTGACTGAAAACAAAAATCTCCTGCCTACAGGAATAGATGGAACTGATGGGCAAAAGATGCTCACCGCAATACCAAGAACGCAACTTGAGAAGAATAAATACAAGAAACTGCTTCCAATTTGAACGCCCTCCAACGGTGTGAAATTGTCAAAATTGTACGTTTGAACAGCCCGAAAGAGAACTACTGATGTAGCATCGTTTACAACTCCTTCTCCAAAGACAAGACTGTAGAGCAAAGGTGTCTCATCCTGATTGAGAACCTGTAACATGAATAACAATCACGTGAGAGAATGTTCTTTTCTACTAACAAATTGGTTCACACAGCATAAGCACACCATCGCCTCTTGTATCTGAAATGTCGCGAAAGGTCACAAAAGGTGCATGAGAACTTCCTTGATATCTATCTTGTGTAACCCCCAAAAAACACTAAGACTTTAAGTCATCATATTCAGTCTTACGAACATAATGAGTGAACTTCGAGGAATGGAGATAAGAGTGTCCAAATTATATCATATCCATCAAAAGAAATAACACGGACTATTCTTCACAAAATCCTGACAACGTATTATTTATTGCTGATTTGAAATTACTGCAAGAATTAATCAGTGCTCAAGTAAGAAAATGTCACGTCTAACTTACCTGCAAGGTGCAGACAGAGTCGGTTGCAGAAAAAATGACCCCAATGGCTGTCATCACAATAAACAAACTGAGAAAAAAAAAATTGAGGATTGTAACTTCTAGCTTACAAACAAAATTCATAAGACACTCCTGGTAAGCGGTACACGCCATGTATTTCATACATGTTACATCATAAATTGTACGCAATCAAAACATCTAACAGTAGGTATTGTGGTCACACCAAGGATGTCTCGTATGGGCAGCTTTTGAAGCCCTAGCTTGGAGAATAAATACCAAGTTCCTGCAATCAAAAACCAAACAAATAAGATGCAAATCATCCCTTTCAATTCAATCCCTGTCTCACAACTCAATAGGATCGCTCCAGAAGGGAAACAAGGCATACCTGTTGAGATAATCGCAAAAGAAATGAACACTCCAACTACTCCAAATAACATGATTGCTATGAAGTTTCTGAAGAATTCTTTCTTCTTCACCTGGAACCTGACAATCAATCACGAAGTCACCACAAAACGCTCAGTAAAGACACAACGTGACTATCAAGCTACGCATCACTAGTCTGACAGCTAGCTCTCAAGCATGCAATGCAGAAGTCATTTTCTACCAGACATACTTACAAGAACCAGCTATCTTCAATGATGATTGATGCCAGAGAATGAAAATTGAACGTACCCAGCATTGAAGATTATAGGAGGAAGAAGGTATATGAAGAAAAGCTCTTCATCAAATTTCAGAACATGAGAATTTTGGCCTTTGCTTGAAAACAAAACAATAACTCCAGTACAAAGCCCCTGCACATTTAATCGACAAGATTTGAGATCCCCTTCTGACAGTAACTAGGCCTCCCAACTCATGATTTACCAAGAAAAGCGATCCGATCGGCATACACAATGTTGTACAAACAATCTCTGTTATCCTGATTTATGCTTTGTTGCAAACCAAGAAATAATTGCTCAACAATACTCACCAGAAGAAGAGCAGTGATAGACTCGTTCATCCATCGATTCTCCTCCAGAAGGTGTCCAAGCACAATGCACGCACATAGTAAAAAAACAAAGAGGCACATTGAAACCACATGGATGTGATCTGTGTTGTCTCTGAGATCTGTAGCTTTGAGTAACACAGACTCCATGCCATCACCGGTCGCCATCTTTCACCTCACTAATGCTTCTGCTTCCAAAAACCTAATTCGAAGACCCGTCTCCAGAATAAAATAGTCCCGTAAACCCCAAATGAACACAATAAAAGGGAATTCTTCCGCACACGTACAGATGTCGAAAAGATAGAAAACAGCTTCTTCGAGAGTGATAGAGACACAGTTAATTAAACACTCCCAGAAGACCAAAGCCTCCGGAGAATCCAATTGATTGTTTGCAGAAACGATTGAAACCCATGGAGACAAAACCTGACCTAATTTTGCAAAAAGGAACGGAAAACGCGATCCTCTAACAATTCGACGTTAAAAACGTCGAGGTTCAAGAGAATAAAACTAACTATCCTACCTGACACCAAGAAAAGGAAAAAACTGCTCTTAAACACTACAGTACTCTGCCGCTCCTTCACTATACATGCATCGACTCCGCCAAACCTCGAGGAAGCCTTTACACAACTTTCCAGCATCCGATTCCTTCCCAATTCCACCAAAAAGTAGAATCCCAAACTGACCGCCGAAATCTCCTCAAATAATTCACCACGACCATTTGCCTCCACACAGACCTTCGAAGTTCGAAACTGACTCAAAGTCGCAACTAAGGAACCTCGAAATTTACCTAGACTTATGCAACAAGTATTCGACAGAAAATCGCAAGGAAAAACACGGCACCAGAGTAATCCCGCTCGAGCTCGTTCAAACGCATCCGAGCGCCAAACGCTGCGCCGTAAGCGATTTCGGCAAAGCTTAAGCCTCACCGGAGCGTCCTAAAGCACCGAAACAGAAATCCTAGAAACGATCCGATTGCCAGAGTATTCCTAAATTCTCCCGAAGAGTGTCCATCGCCGTCGTCGACCACTACAGTTCACAGCCATGTACCTCTGAAGGAACTTTTTTGATTCCTCTGGAGCGTACTGAGCGTTCCAGGTCTTGATCCAGGTCTTGTTCCAGGTCTGGTTCCAGATCCTGAGGAGTTGTTTATATCCACGTCGTACGCCACCTCACTCAGTTCCCAACTTGGAGGGGGTGCGGGTTTCGCTCGCGTCGCCACGTGGCCTCGAGAGTGTCTGAAAACTACGGAAGTGGCTTTCACATGATGTGGACGGGGTCGTGCCGGCCAGGGCAGCTGACAGCCAAGGCGGCCGGTATCATGCCCGCGCCCGTAGTAGGCCGTGCAAATAGTGCGGGCCACAGTAAGGGCCACTTCAGTTGCACTGTGCCAGGAAGAGTACATTTACCGGTCCCCACCCTATCACTTGGCCAACGTGGACATTACATTGTTCACCAATTGCAGATGGTTCCTTGGTAACCCCTAAGAGGTAGGTGTAAGAGAGTGTGTTCCGTAGGGGAGTGTAGATCCTTATTTTTTTGGAAAAAAAAATTAAGGACTAAGACGAATGTATATACTCTAGTAAGTTTTTCTTTTCTTACCATTACTACATGAAGTAATACAAAACCATGCACAAAAACCATAAAGCAACAAATGGTTAAGCTAGTTCAATCATTGAAGAAAAGACAAATTTTTTTGCAATGTACTTGAATATACTATCTCTTGTAATGATGCATCCCAAAACTTAAGATGCAATCAACCCACCAATCCCTTTTTTGATGTAAGGATACAAAAGACAAATATGGATATTGTGTACAAATGAAGAATATAAACAAAATACAAATGGTATTTTCATTAACCTATATTATTTGCCTTATGAGATTCATTGTCATAAATACAAGAATGGCTAAGTGGAGTACTATACTTCATTCATTTTGTGTAGTATCCATAATAAGCTCTTAAAGAGATAATTCAACAAGTTGATGTTGGCTTTTGTACGAACGTAGTTGAAGAAAGCACAAATAAGTGAGGGGAAAAAAATCTTTCACAAGATGACAAAGGTGCTTGGTTTTGACAAAGGACTACTGTAGGCATTTTCTTGTTGATCCCTTGTCCACAATGCTATAGTGAGGGTGTTTGTCAACAAATGCTATTAATAGAATTTTTCTTGTAGTTCCTTGCTAATCATTTTCTATCAAAATTTAACGCCTCTTGATTATAATTTTTTTAATGTTTTAATAATAAAATATCTATACAATCATTAATATTCCCTATTTGCATTAAAGTATTGACATGATAAATGCCAATGAATCATTGATTATGAAGGAGTGCATCAACATCATTATAATTTTCTTAAGAAACTTTAATTCCTCATTGCCCACAATTAAACCAGCAGGTGCGGGAGCTTCTACACCCTAACGCACAATAATCCTTGATGCCGGAGATTGGGAACAAATCTAGCCAAAGTAGCCAAGCAAATTCAAAGTGGTCATACTACTTAGGTGTGAAGATATGTTTGATCAACGTTTGACAGGTATGATTTGCGGCAATTTGCATTTGATGTATAGCAGGAAAAAAACATAAGAGAATTTCTAACCAGTTTAGAAGACTGCAAGTTCCCAAATGCTAGGAATGCATTGGGAACGTTGGGAATGCTATGCTAATGTGGTCAAGCGACTACCATGTCAGAAAATACTAATTAATTAATTATTTTAATTAATTATTAAATATTTTTTAAATATATTTTTGAAAAAAAAATTAATCATTTTTTTGCTTTTTAATACATTTTGAAGTTCTTGGAAAAAAAAAGTTTTGCAGCAGAGGGAACAATTTCAGGGAAAAGCCATGAAACACTCTTCCAAGGGCCCAAAAATCTTCTTATAATTTGTGTTTTTTCCCATTGTCATAGCTAGTTCAAGAATGCTGATAGGCAGAGTACTTAGGATGAGTACCCAAAAATTCCTCCAAGTGTAGGCCATGGACTTCTAGTTGATTTGCCAAATTTGTAACTTGAACAATGCATCAACAACAAGGGTAGACAGATTTGAAGATGTCACCTCCAGAGAATAACACTGGCAGTGACTGGAGAAGCTCTAAAGTACTGACCAGTTGCGCAAATTGGCTCTATCAATCACTTGCAGTCAATAATAATCAAGTAAGGGGGAAACCAAATTTTGCACACAAATCAACCAAATTGATCTCAAAATTACAAAAATGATTCCACAAAGTTTATCCACCCAACTCAAATCTTGATGAAACCCAACGATCTGATACCAACAATTCCTAGTCACAAACCACAAATTGCCATGTTCAATTTTAGACCTCCCAATGATCAATTTGCTCTAAGGTGGGTACACCCAAAAGCGCCCTGTTCCTAAAAGCGCCATCTACAGCGCGCATACATTTCCGAAATCAGTCATGTTCACAGACTGTAGATGGCGCTTTCAGAAACAGACTTTGACTGTTAATAACTTTTGCATACGGTATCCAAATCCTGCGTTCCTTGGTGCGTTGGAACATGCTTTCACTTGCCAACAAGACTACATAAAAATTTGAACTAATTAATAACAGGAACTAGGCTCAGTATGAATAAGTGGCTTTTTTGGGTGTACCTACCTTAACTCAAAATTTGCTTCTAACAAACCATTGGAAACACCACGTTTGCATCCTTAAGTTAACCCTAAATGAACACATAAAAGAAGTCCCTCAATTTCCTCCCTGTTCACTGTGACACAAGCATGTGACCAATTCGGTGTAGACAATTTTGGTATCCTCAGGTGGTGAAGAATTAATGAATAATTATAATTTAATATTAAATGCACACTTCTTACCTCCTTGACCCTTCAAAAGCCTAGCAACTTTTTAATTACAATGGATGTTTTCAATAAATTGTTTTATTTCGATACTCTTTTGGCACATGGATGTGTTTGAAATTTTTAATTTTTACCATACCAAAGTAAAGATCAATGATACTTTTTTAAATCCAAAAAAATTGTCATAGAATCTAACAAAAATGTTATTTTATTTTATTTTTTTAAAAATGAGAAATAAAAAAAACCTCTCAAATTTATACATTTTTTCAAACAAGAGAAGTAGAATGTCAAAATTGACCAAATTAGATCCTACAAAATTTTCAAAATTTTATATAATTGTCAATTTTTTAATTTAACAAATGATATCATTAGAATATTGTTTTGTGCATCTTCCAAAAAATTAGAATCATTCTAATTATTATGTGATTCTCCAGTGTACCATATTGAATCTTGTATTTTTATTAAAATTGCTAGGAATTCAAATTTGAAATTTTTTTTGTTGACCCAATTCTTTTGTGTAGAATAAAGAGTGACTAAAAATGTCTAATAAAACTGTTTTTCCATCACATTAGAGGAGATTAGAGGGCATTAGAAGACTATAAATTATCTTGAATTCTTTAATTGTGAGAACACACCACATCAACAATCTAATATGGAAGAGGCTACCACGTCTAAAAAAAGTAGTTTTAAAATAAAATCTTTTAATTATTTTTTTATTTTTTTATTTTTTCAGAAATTCCAAAATTTAACCATTATTATTTTGATTTACTATTTCAAAACAACCTAGGGACATGCAAAGGAATAGGCCTAAAACAGCCCTCCCTTATCCTCAAATTTCCCCTAATGCCCTTCTATATCTTCATTGAGAAAAAATTATATTTGTTCCCTTATTTTACAGGACTACATTTCTAAATAAATATTTAAATACTTCTCACTATAAAATTTTGAAAATAAAAAAGTGAATCAAGTATATCAATTTTTTATTTTACAAGATCCTACATTACAAAATATTGAGATTTTTTCAACCTACTGAGAACTTGCCATTGAAAGTTTGAAGAAGACACATTAAGTGGCATATTGAGTGGCATTAGCATTCAATTAACAATTTTTTGCCTATATATATGATTAGTTATTAATATTTTAAGATAGATGATGTTATTAGTTTTATTGGTGTTTTTAATCTTTACATTAAAATCAAAAAATTATCAAATATGAATGACTAAATGACTATTATGAAGTAAAAAATAATAATTTGAGGATAATAGGACAAACACAATTTTACACTTTAAAAAAAATTATATTTACAAGCACCAATTTTAAGAATATCCTACTTACAATGGTCTTTTTCAAACCAAGTTACAGTTCTATATTTGATAGACAAGAAATTTAAATGCATGTTTAGAATTTGCAATTAATATTGTTTTCAAAAAAATTGAAAATATGCCAAAGAAAATATGTTCACTTCAAGGTCAACTATTATCTCTTGAATTTAAAAGAAGTCCAAATTGACTATTTTGTCTCTTTTGAGATTTGGATTAATCTAATTTGTAGTATAAACAAAAATTTGTCAAATTAATGATTTTACAATATATCCAATTGATCCTAAAATGTAGTTTGACTTGAATTATATTATTTCCAACATTTCCAACATAATTTATAATCTAGAAACCATGAATCCTTGATCTTTCAAGGGTTAAAACCTCAAATCCTTTCTTTGTAACTAAATCTAATTTTATACATCCATTATACAACATTTCATCTACAATGAGAAAAGTTTGTTTGTAATTTTTTGAGATTCATCTAGGATGACATCATTATATAGATTTTATATAAAAACAAAGATAATGATGTACTACAACCACTATAATATGTTTTTTAGCACCTCAATTGTTATTTGTCTAAATTGTAAGTTTTTCTTAAAAATAGTTACACTTATCACTAAAAGTGGTGTTAGTAAAGCAAATTTAGTTTAAATGCATAATCACACTCATTTCTAAGCTCATCTATATGGCCACTATTAATACAAAGTATGAGTATATCATAAAGTTGAATGACATGAATGTACTTCCTACTAGTCATGGTGCATAATTAGTGTCACATAAAAAATTAGTGTTTCCTCATTAAATATTATGTTTATCAAAATTGTAGCAATACATTAATATCTTAGTCAACACTAATTTGATTTATTTTACACATTATTTTAACTTTGAAATATTAGTGCAACTAATTGGAACTTTTGGAGGAACCTCAAGGGCCAAAATGTACCATTTAATTAAAAAAAATTATTTCACGAAATAAATAGTATCTAGTCCATTTCTACTTTAAGTATGAATGAAGTTGCCAATTCACAATTAAAAATTACATGAATATACTCAAAAAATAGATTTTCCAAGCTAAAAATGGTTGATGCCTACATTGCAATCACTATAGTTAGGATTTCTACATTCATCAATCTTTTGAGGAAAGAAGAACTTCTATTCATGTTAAATTTTGAAATATTATCTTTTTGTAACTAAAATTTGCATTATGAGTGTTCTTATCTAATTTAGTGAAGACCTTTTATCTTAAATGAAATAGTATCATTCATCACCTCTCATTGTTTGTATTCTAGAAAAACTGTGCTAGGTACTTTTTCAAAGAGTACCAAAAAAAAGGCGAAATCATTGTATTTTTGGATGCAACAATAATTTGAATTTATCTTTGAATAACACATTGTTGCTAAAAAATAGATTATAATTAGATTTTGGTATTTTTCCCTTGCAATGTGACTAACTTTGTACCTTCAAGTATGATGGTACAATTTTTTTTGCCAAAATTTACTTACAAAATAGAGTGATTTATTTTTAAAAAATTTATTCATATTGAACACTTCATAGATTGTATTTTTGTCACTTACTGGGGCATTTTTTTAACACAAAAGATGTGCATATGGATGTCTCCTACATATCTATGCAATCAAGTTAAAAAATTCATCACCAATTGTTTTTAACCCCCTAAAGGACTAAAGTCCCCTTAGGGGACACTTGGAATTTCGGGCAGGCTTGTGTGACTTGAATTTTTTATATTCTTTTTTGAATTCTTTTTTGAAGATAGGAAATTAGATTATCTTTCCAAAAATATAATTTTTACTTCAATTGGTGCTTGGAAGCAAAAGTTATGCCATTCTATGTCCAAAAAGCAATTCGCCGGGTAGAAAAAAAAAACTACAAAAAAAATTTATTTTTTATTTTTTATTTTTTATTTTTTTTCTTGAAGATTTTGTTTTGTTCTACATCTGAAGCTTTGTTTCATTTTATTTGGACTAATAATGAGAAAGTTACATACAATCTTGAATTTCGGGCAATCTAAGCACCTTCTTCAGAAAATAACTTACAAAATTCATTTTTGAATGCAATTTCTCAAATTTTTCAAATTTTCTTTTTTGATAGGATTTAGGATGTTTGCAAGAACAAGCTCACCGTTGGGATCATGGTTTTTCAATTCCATCTTAAAGTTATTAACAACTTAGTGATTTGTTCAATCTTGGACCTACTTCTACTTAACAATTTTTTAATGAATGAAAATCAAGTAGTAGTTTTTGGAAATTTTTTTCCCTAATTCCCAACTCAAATGTTCAACATAATAAATTTTAACTTCATGGTCCATAGTGCATAAGAATTCAACAAATGGCAATCAAAGTCATCTGAAATTGCAAGTAAGAGTTCAAAAAAACTTTTTTTTCCAACTTTGAATGCTAATATCTTCCAATCGATACGGTCAAACTTCATGAAATTCTTACCATATGATCTCAGACAAGTAATTTACAAGATCCTACGGTTAGATTCTAATAAATTGTTTTTTTTTTTGTTTTTTTGGGAGGAAGTAGCAAACATGGCAGTTTTGAATGGTTTTCAAGCCAAAAAATGCCTCAGTCCTTTAGGGGTTAATAAATCATTATGTAAAACCATGAGAATTGACTTTGATATTTCACCAAAATTGGAATTTTAGTTTTTCAAAGTGAAAATTTAGTATGCTTCACGAGGATTGCGTTAAAATTGAACGATAATTACATGATATAAAAAAATGACAAAATCATTTTACTTTATACAAAGTTTTTTGAATGATACCATAGTGTGCTTCGAATTATTGCTGTTCAAATGGAAACCGGTCAACCCGGTGACCGTTTCTACAGGCCCACAGCACCCTTCTCCGCGAGCAGGATTCTGTCGAGACGCAACCGAAGCTTTCGAAGCTTTCGGGCCGCACTGGTGTTTCTCATCGCGCACTCTCGTTTCCGCCGTCTCCGCAATCCGCACTCTCCACCATGGCCACCCAGGTACTTACCGTCTGCCTCTACCTCGAGCATCTTTCGCTTCCTCACTTCGACCTCCATTCCCGATTTCTGTCGTTGTTTTGGTCCGATTTTGTGGTTCTTCTCAAGTTTTAGGGTTGGGGAACGGGATTGCTCCGATTTCGGTTATGAATGGAATAGGAGGTTTTTCAATTGGAGGATTCGAGGGCTGATCTCAATATCGAGGCATCGAACATTGTCGAAAATCTTGGTCTAGGGTTTAGGTGTCTAGAACCTCGTAGGAGCCATTTTTATGGACGATATGAAACTTTCACTATTTTTGTCGTGAAATATTCTGAGTGGTGGTTCTATCATTTGCAGGGACGGTTGGACTTCTTCGTCGGAGTCGTGGGCGCACTATTGCTGGCGCACGGTGCTTTCTTAACAATACAATGTACGTGTGGGTTTCGCTTCGTTCAAAATTTGTATTTTAATTTATTCCCCTTTAAGTAGGAGGGTTTTTCAGGAGTATTCTCAAAATTGGATTCTCAGACAGGAGATCTATGACATTGCGAATGATGAGCTGTCAAGTAATATATGGCTGCTATCTGTGGTCTGGAGAATTAGGGGTTTTGTTGAGTGAGTGAATTTGGGAACAGGTCGTTTGATCTACTTCCAGACGGAGCTTTTTGTGTTTACTTGAGAAACAATCCTGAGATCGGGAACTGAGAGAGGGTTTCTCAGAACAATTCTGTTTTGTTTTGCAGATAGGGGTGTTTTGAAGATCAGAGAAGAAGATTTCACGTATCCACCCTTGCAGGTGAGAGAAATTTTGAAGGCTTTGATGCCTGAAAATTTCTATGATGCAGTTCTGAGTATCTTTGTATTTTCTAGATCCATGCTTAGATTGTACTGAAGATAGAAGCTCGGCACACAATAGGTTTCTTCCATCTGCTTTGAAGGACCTGATGATGATGACCTCCAGACGTGGCTACAAGGTGCTCGTCAAAGATCCTCATAAATCAAAATCTCTACGGAGCTCAGTATGTTGGAGTTTATGATGAGTCCGGAATTGTCAATGTGCAAACTCCCCCGCTTAGTGTCTAATCAAGAATTACTAAAAATGGTCCTTTAGGGTTCTGATTAGGTCGACTTGTTGTTCTTGTAAATACACTAGGGTCCTCTTTACTAGGGTCCTCTTTACTGGGCGTTGTCACCGTCCATACCATACCGTTTAGAATGTTGGGTCTGCATGGCAGGTCCTCTACACTACTGTACTTCGTGGCATATATTCCGGCTCGTGTGGCCTGATTAGGGTGTCTTACCGTCTTGCTTTTCAGGTACTCGTTGAGGTTGCTTTAAGTTTGGTGCTATGTTTATGGGCTGCACTTAAAGTACCAGGCTCTTTTCTCCCGATTTTACCAGACGCGAAGGAGAACAGGTGAGTTTTCAGAAGTACTTCTTTGAGGAAAGAATGTGAACTCTTTGAAAATAAATGTCTGCATTGGCTTGAGTAATTCCAGTTTTTTTTTATATGAGAGTGATCCAAGAGGGAGGTTTTGGTAGATCAAAAGGTTTTTTAGAGTTCAGATATTCATTTACTTTGTCCAGCTTGTATGAGCATGAAATCTATGCTTAATCTTGCACCTGTGACCTATTGTCTAATTTTGACACTTAAATATTTGCTTTGTAGGGTGACAAAGCTTTCTGCAAATTCAGATTTCATGATCTTCAATCACCGCGGGAAAATTTTCGTACCCGAACTCGTGGAAGCTAAATTTTCATGAGCAGTATGCCCTTTTGAACAGGATTGATTACGGTAGTGTTTTTGATCGGCAGCTTCTGAGAATCTCCCCATTGTCGTGAAAGTCAGAGAGGTGACCTCGACAACCGACACGAGCGCTGGAACATGACTGAAACCCTCGAGTGTCCTCCTGTTAGAGCTTTTGCGTTGTGAAGTATTGATTAGCATTGTATTATGGAAGAGGAAGTTGGATTGTGAGCATATCCTGCGGATGATATGATGCCAAGTATTCTCGACTTTGTTTGCTGCTCAAGTGGTTTCTTCAGAAGCAATCAAACTGGACAGTATTCTTTTTGTTGATGTGTATAATTCTTACTATTACCGTATTGATTATTCGTGCATTTCTTCTGTCATCATAAAAGAAAATAATTGGGATGTCATGCCTGAAGGTCCGACCAGGATGTTCTATTGATGTGCAATCCAGGTGACGAAATTTTCAACCCGCCCATGACATTCAAGGTGTGCATTTCAGGGTGCAGAAAATTTGGATGCCTTGAGTATGTCGACACCGTTTAGGAAGTCATGATGCTATACGATCCTGCGTCTGCGATAAGGGCTCGTTAGAAGATATAACTTACTTTGAGAGAGAAATTTGTAATTTGTATGGTTGGATTCTTAGGTCGTGCCTGGTGAGAGGATGAGCGTGGAGCATCTAGTCTGCACTGAAATGTACTGAATGGTTGCATAATCAATTTTTCTTTTCAGCGATGGAAATTTGAGCGCTTGTTTTTTTACCTTTTTTCGCTGGTGGTGGCTCCAAGATTCCGGCAGAGACTAACAAAATTTTGCTCAATATTTTTGTTTTGGTAGCTGCAATGCCAGGATTGGCAGTGCATAACATGAAATCTGGCTAGACATACTGAGGTTTAGTGCACAAAAGGTCAATTTTTTGTGCACCTCAAGGTCTGAACTCCTTTTGGGGCTCTTTGCGTTCAGAGTTGAAAGGATCAAACTAAACCCAAGTTTAGAGCAGCCCCACAGCAACTCAGCGAAGCAACACTGTAAATTGTCTGGTCCATTGATCTTCTCTGCAGCAGGAATGCCATCCATTGATTTCAGTTGCTGAGTTGCTTTGTTGGGTTGCTTTGCTGAGTTGCTGTGGGGCTGCTCTGAGGGAAAAGCTAAATTCAATGAAAGATAGATTGCAAATGCAACTGTGACTATCCCATGCTAGAATCCCCCTGCCTTCCAAAAACTGAGAGCCGTTGATTTTTTTTTTTAAATTTGCTCATGCCTTCAATGTTGTTGATCTAAAAAACAACTTGGAATATGGATATGGATATGGGACATTGTACAATACATACTATGTACATGATATAGATATAAATTTTGATAAAAATATGGACCATGGCCATGGGATACTATATGATATGGATATGGATACAATACAGATTTGGATATGGATATGGGTATCTCATATCAAGTACCAAACTTTATTCCACTTGAAAATTACAAATAGAGGAGGTGGGAGGTGGGATTTCAAATTATATAATTTAAATTATTTTTTGAGCTCATTGAGGGGGTGGGAAGTAATGAATTAAATCAATTTTTATTTTTAATTTTCTTGAGGACTATCACACTATCCACCCTATCCACCCAAAAGATGACTACTTTTTCAAATAACTATCTATCTAATAGCTCAATTTACTTGTCAATTGTTGTCCGAAGAAACAAAATAATTGAATAAAAAGATAAGTGCAACTTATATAGCAAAAAACTCCAAAAAGGGCCCCTAGAAGAGGGTGGAAAGTCTCTTGGTTATTCTTCCTTGACTTTGTATTATAGTGAAGTATTGTTGAAAATGTTTAGATTTTCAAATCGAGGTGAAGGATAGATTTGTAAGGTTAGTTTCAAGGATTTGATTCAATGGAAAGGATATGCGTCTAAAAGCCAAAATAGAGCATTAGTATGAAAGAATCAAAAAGCCCTTAAATATGTATCATTATACATCCAAAATATTGAGTTGAAATGCCATATAAAATTCAAGTTAGACCTAAATATTTTAAGAATTTTTATTCCAAGAACATGGATATGCCATCAATAAACCTTTATGAATCTTTAAAGGTATTTAGTAAAGCAAAGTAATTAAATCCAAAGCGTGGCTAAAAACTCTATCTATATACATTAATTAATTAATAAACTCAACTGTATAATCCTGTAGTTATTTTGTTAAATTATGCCCTTCTAAAATTTCTAAACAAGAAACCTTACCAACAAAATCAAGTCAATTGAGTTTCAAAAAGAAGTATTTACAACTCTTTCCAAATGGTTAGATCTCATCTTTCAAACTTCTTATATAGAAATGTATATATCCTACAACTTGTTACTCTCCATCATATATTGAAAAAATAAGTTGGAAATACGTGTAAAAAAACTTCAAGCAAAAAACATTTCATATCCAATTTTTAAAAAAAAATAGGTATAAAAAACTAGAGTATTATTTAAAATACTAAATTGTTAAGAATTTAGTTATAGAATTGAAAAATGCCAATACCAATGGTTGTGATTGATGTTGTAATAAACAATCTACATCCATTTATTCATTTCTTTTCAAAATATTAAAAATTGAGTTAATTCCTTAAGTTCCAAAGCCATTTTTTAAAATAAAAAAGACTTAAAACTCTCACTACTACTACATTCCACCAAGGAATGAGAAGAAATGTTCTTTTGAAAATTTGACCACAGTATCTTATACTAAACTTGTCTCGGATCATGTAGTAATTTTTTTTTTATGTTTGACCATTCACATTAAAAGATATTAGCATTCAAAGTAGAAGAAAAAGGATTTTTTCAAGAAAATGCTCTATTTGCATGCAAAACAAGAAGTTCCATAACTTTCACATCACTAATCCAAATAGAATGACTTAAAATTTCTCATTTAGAGAAAATAATAATAATAATCTTGAAAGAAAAAATAGATTAGATTAAAGAATAATTTAAAAGGAATCATTAAGAATTACAAAACAACAAGTCAAATTAGGAAATACATAGAGAAACTGCCAAGGATTCCAAAACTTATTTTCACTCTAAAAATACCTTAATTTTGGATGAGAAATGTATGGATAGAGTTTGGTTCTAATTTGAATGAAGTTCTTTGACTTAAGGTCAAAATCCAATTTTATTTTAGAAATACTCAATCAAAATAATTAAAAGCTCACCCCTTAAATTTGAATTTATTTGAATTGTTTTAGCTATTCTAAATTAACGGATGAAGTTTTTAGGTTAGATTAAGGGTCAAATTTCTTGCATTCATGGGTGATTGCAAGCCAACCACTTGTCTATTTTTTATCCCTGTGGCATTGGACATGTAGTTTTTTGCTCATAACTTTTGCATCATTTGTCCATTTATACAAAACTTGAAATGAAGGTACACTTAAAAGTTCTAGACAAAATGTAATTTTTGAAATTTCTTAAAAATATTTTACTATTCTTAAACAACCTTCTGTTGGATGTCTACCTTGGCTATTTTGGGGGTTTTAAGTCCTATTTTTGACCCCAAAATGCAAATTTTAAGCTCAAAATTGGCATGCAAGGATTTTTACTAAAGTTACACAAGACCACCAAGAAATTTTCTAAAAATAATAAATTGTCCAACTTCCACATGTGTTCAAAGTAGACTACCTTTGCACATGTGTACAAAACACAATTAATTTTTTTAAAGATGAAAATAATTGAACAAAAGAATTTTGAGGTTAGAAAAAATGAACTATTTTATTTTATGGTATATTACTAACCGCACCAAGTTTTAGGCAAAGGCATTAGTGAGTCCCGCCAGGATGATAAAGCTTTGAATTCCCTAAGCGTCTAAAGTAAAGGTCTGTATTAATTGTCGGTATCTTGAGTCTTGGTTGTCCTTAGATTACTTCCTCTATACTAATCTTGTTGTAGTTTACAAGTGATTTTAATAAGTTCTATTGGAGCAGCAAAGCTTTGAAATCCCTAAGGATGAAAAAATCTAAGTTGGAAGCTAAATGGAAGCCTATGGCAATCCCTTAACCCTCATAATGTTTATGTCTAAAGTTTGGTTTCTAAAACATGTATTAGATGAGATTTGGGGCCTCTAGAAGACTGCGGGTTTCCAAACTACAAGAACACTGAAATTGGTGTAGAAACACGTTTCACTGTTGCGAAAACACAGAATCTCTGGAATCTGACAGGGTCAAGACCATATACCACGTCATCAATTTTTTTAAAGGTTTTTTAGGTACTTCCTTGATAGAATCAAGGTATATTCTACATCCCTTTATATAATCAGATTCATATATAGGTATATTTGATACAAACTTGTGATAATTTGTAAGAAAGTTATTGGCCAAAAGATATAGAAACACCAGAAGAAAATTGAGGCTTCTACGACTACAGTTAGCAACTAGTTTTGTAATTGCATTACATGTTTGCAACTGAGTGACAATTTGGAGCCTGCAATTGTAGTGGACAAGTCGCACAATTTGCAATGTAGTTGCAAAATCGAAAAGATTGTTTTTCATCAAATAGCCTACATGGAACTTCATTGATGAAGTCTTTTGACATGAAACTTACTTTTGTGCAACTTGTGTGTGATTGCTTTGTAACTACTTTGCAATCGGTTTGTAACTTGTAGATTTATAGATTTAAAAAAAAAGCATCTTAATGATTGTAGATTTAAAAAATTTAATCTATGATTTGTAGATTTTAGAATTTCAGATCTAGCTCTTTTTAGATTATCAAATTCAAATATTGATATTAAATAGATTTCACAAGTTTACAAAACTTTAAATTTCACAAGTTTTAAAATTTCTTATAATTTAAATATTTGTAGAAGTCTACAAGTTGTAGAAATCTACAAAGTATAGAAATATTACAATTATAACATTAAAATTCATTAGTTAAAGATGGTATAACTTATAGTTCTTATCCATTCAATCTAATGGTACTCTTGACAATTGAGATGGGACAATTGATATAAAACTTGATTTAATTAATTTTTAGTTGTATTCTAGTTGCAAACTAGTTGCATTCTAGTCAAACTTAGATTATTCCCAATTGTAGTTTGACACACTCAACTCTACAAAACCTAAAGTGGTCCATGTCGACAAGTGTGATGAATTTTGGATGTAGAATACATCACATAAATTCTTTTGTTATATTCCTGTAATCCAAACTTCAACCTGCAACTACTTTGCAAGTACATGCAACTTGAAACTTCAATCTACAACTACATTGCAACTATAGTAGTATAAACATTAAATTTGATACAAATACAGCCAGGGTTGTAGTTGCAAGGAAGTTGTGTAGGACACATAGTTACATTTCGGTTGGTTGTGGCGGATGTGATTTTTTTCTAGTGAAACAATATTACCAATTAGAACCAAATAAAATCATTGAAATTACTAAAAAAAAGATCAGTATCAATGGTGTGATTAGTGATATCAAAGGCCTACTCTCATTGTTATAGATCCTAAGTGATCAGATTAAAATGAATTGATGTCAATCTTTTACGAACCAGGATAGAATGCATGCCCAAGACTTGAGTCGATGGCTCCAAATATAGCCTTTCAATTATAACTAAGGCCCTCAGTTTGTAAAAAAAAAGATTGACTATTCAAGTTCTAACATAACTATACGTGTGTATAGGAACCATGAATTCAAGTCATGAAACAAGAATTCTAAATTCCATATGAGTAAGAAAATCCTTACTAATATAAAAAATTACCAGTACTAATAAACAATACTTAGCGAGAGACTCAGAGAGGTTATGGCTTTGAACATCCAACACATTGTGGCAAAGAAAATAGGTATCTCACCTGTCTGTAGAGTAAATTTGAGATTTTTTGGAAAAATCTATATGAGGTGGCATTCCTCACCTGTATCCATGTCCACAAGCAGACTATTAGTATGTTCATTGACGTACACGAGGTGTCTTTAGGATGCTACAACTTGTTATTGTTAGTCCTTGAGAATCTATATAAGTAATTTCAAGAAAACAATTGATACTAAAAAAGTATCATCTCAAGTACCACCTGTTGGCCGCTATTTTGTGACCCTAGCACCATTTTGAAAACCTGCAACTACAGCATGTAGATAAGCACAAGAAAAATCCAATCTCTTCTTATAACCACATTTTGTGACCCAAATATAAGAATAACCACGGTAATCTTTTGTATCTAAGCACAAGCCATTGAAGACATTGCAAAAGAGCTTCTCAAAGCATCACAACCTACCTTAGTTATGACGTAGCATTTTGAAATGGGTGTGAACTAGTATAAGCAAAAAATAAGGAACCTTGGTTATCATAGCATTCATGCAACTAGTTGTACTAAACACTCTTTCAAATTTGGCTTTAAGTTTGTGAGTTAAGGCACAATGTTCTAAGAAACCATCAATTTTTATAATAAAAGTTCTGACAACAAACAGAGAAGAAACTGGTGGCTTTTCTACTTCCTTTGTAAGGGTTATCTTAGTGGAGAGTTGGTTTATCAATGATTAAGCTTATACAACTTGTGTATTGAGGTACTTTAAAATAATTAAGAATTGAATTCAAAGGGTATTTCAAAATTGAGAACAAATGCTTAATCTCATATCAGTGTATATCAAATATGTACACATCATTAGAAACTTGTTCAGATAGTGGTAGACTCTAGGAAAACTCAAGAATTTTCTCATGAATTTGAGTCAAAAAAAAAAAAAAATTGGACTTTTTTCACATTTCAAGATCTAAGATAGTTTATTTTAGTTTATTTTTGGTAATTGTTGGCCTGACAATGGCTAACAATTTTAGGAACTATCTCAGGAAGAAACCTGAAACGACCCTCCCGAGGCCTCAAATTTCATCCAATGTTAGAACTTATCCAAAGTTTAGCCTCTAAAGTAGCATGCTACACTAAAAGGATAGGGTAGAACTTATAGCATTAGAAGTAGAGGTTGCATAGAAGGTCAAATAGCTTACAAGTAGGAATAGAAATAAATAAGTCAAATTAGAAAGTAGAATTCAATCATGATAGAGAATCAAGGTAGAAAAATTAGATTAAGCTAAGGATTCACATTAGAATTAGAAGTTAAAGTAGAATTAGAATTAAAGTAGAAGATTAGAGTAAGTTAAAAAATCAAATTAGGATTAGTAATTCAAATTAGAATTAGGACCAAGTAAAAAATTAGATTAGAGTTAGCAATTCAAATTAGAATTAAAAGTCAAATTAGAACTAGAACTAAGTGGAAAATTAGATTAGAGTTAGCAAGTCAAATTAGGATTAAAAATTAGGTTAGAATTAGGATTAAAGTAGAAAATTAGAATAGGTCAAATTAGAGGTAAAGGTCCAAGTAGAAGTAGAAGTAGAATAGAAGATTAGGTTAAGCTAAGAAGTCAAGTTAAGACTAATAATTCAAAGTAGAATTCAAAATTGAATTAGAAGTAGAATTAGTGAAGAGAAATTAGATTAGGGATGGAACTAGAATAGGAATCCAAATCAAAGTAGGGGAAAGATAAAGTTGAAGGAAAAAGTTGAAGGGAGAAACTAACAGTTTAGTAGAAAATAGTATGAGATAAAAAGTAGGATCAATTTAATTCATTTAAGGTAAAATTTATACTTTTGGTAGATCTACTATAGCATCAGTAATATATTCTTAGGGTGATTTTTTTTTTAAAATTGAATATAGTAGAAAAAAATAGGGTGACAAAGGTTGGATCCCCTTGGAAGTGTTTAGTAGGCTTAGTTTTTGAATAAGGGTTAAGGGAGGTAGTTCGAAAAGTTGTTTTGATTTTGAATTAAATTGAAGCACCTAACTACAATGGGAAAACTGGGAATCCAAGACTCCAAGCTCTCCTTCCGGTTTGGCTTTATGGGAGGCCTTAGAGGGTGGCAATAACTAAGTACGGAGCAAGGAACTTTCTAGTATTAAAAAATTTACATTGTATTTTGAGACACTCTTGGAGTCATGGCAAGAAGTTTGTATTTTTCTATTGTGTAACATTTGAAATCTTGTTTCATTGGTGTCAAAAATAAACAAATAATAAGGAATTTATAGTACAATCCATATTGAATTTAGTAAGTAACTGTAAGCTTCATTTAGTTACCAAACCTATCTTTTAGGTGGGATAGTCTGGTGCATGTTGCTTCATTAGGGTTGCGGTGAATTATATTCTCCAATCATTATGGTGATTTGATTGAACAAATTAGAGTGTCTACATACCAGTGATAACACTCGTAATTGTCATGTTTTCAGATATATTAATTTATTATTAATTTTTTTTACCTCTTTCATCCCTAAGCATCTGGATTCATCTCTTGAATTGATGATTTCAAAAATTAAAATCATTATAAAGAGCTATTTGAAAGTATATTTTTAGAATTGTGATGCAAATAAAAGTTGTAGAATTTGAGTTTTAGATTCTATCTATTCCTTTGGATTTGCTAATGCTATCACCAATATTTTTGAGTAATTTTGTTGAAAAAGATTTGAAATGAAGTTCTCTTGACATGGTGATTTTTAGAATTTTTATGTTCTTTAATTCTATGACTTCATTTTTTCAATTTTCAATTTGAACTAGAACCAACCCAAGTCAACCACTTGATATTTTACTTTTGTAATTTTAGAAAAATAGGTGCTCTAGTGACACCAAATCCAACCTTTAGATAAGACAACAACCTCATAAAGTATCTCTAAAAATTAGGATGATTTTCATCCAATTTGTAATGAGAAAGAAATCTGGATTTTAATTTATACATCATCCAAAAACTAGATACCAAAGAGCTTTAATTTATGGAATTCCTCCACTAATAGAATACCATCTTCTAGCTACACTTATCTTATAGAATATGTAGCAAGAATGTGTGATAAGAATATATAGGAGGGACATTTGGCAAGAATACGTTGGCACTTATATTCCACAATGGTTGTGTTTGTAAACACAATTTCTAATATATACAAGTTTTCTAAGTTTGTATATTATGTGTTTGAATGTGGTATGGTCAATTTTGTTAAAATGGCAGTTATTCTGAGTGCCATTTTGACATATTCCATGTGCCACTTTGACAAATTTCAAGTGCCATTTTGACATATTTTGTGTACCATTTTGACATAGAGGCCTAGAGGTAGAGGAAGAAAATGTGCCATTTTAACGGAATGTTGTGCCATTTATTGGAATACCGCCATTTTAACAAAATTGACCATTGGTGTTTATCTTTGAACTTGATATTGCAATTGTTTTTGTTTGTCTATGACGTGTTTAAAAGTATTAGGCTATTTAGGAAAGGATTTCACAACACGGTTCCTTGTAGTTGTGAGCTTTGTTATATTAGAGTTTCTTTGGAGGACAATCATGTAATTAACCCCTAATTGCCCAAGGCACCAAAAATTTGTGTTTGCAAAACTTTGAAGTTAAACAAAACCTAACCAAATTGCTATTTTTAATAGTTTGTATTTTTGAAAAGTTTTTCTAGAAGTCCAATTTTAGTGTCAAAAATTCAATCTAAAACATGAATGATAGTGATTTTTTTATACAAGATTTTATGCAAGGGTACCCCTTGCAACTTGACTTTCCGTAGTATTGAGAGCTCTTGAAAATGAGCCTCAAATACACTAGATCTTGGAGAAAAAATCACATTCAAAATTCATTTACAAAATTGTAGAGTAGATTTTGAGGAGCCATAAGTTGATTGGAGTTTGAGTTTGAGTTATGCATGTTAGGCCATTTCATATCATATTTTTTTGGTCACCAACTTTTTAAATTTAACTTGTGAAAAGTGGATAGAAACACTTTACATCACTTTTGCAGTTTTAGCACCCTCATGGTCAAACATTATAATCTTTCATTCTATAAGTATTATTTTTTTTTCCTATGCAATCTCTAACATGTCTAGTTTGAATTTATATCATGGTTACAATTCAAAAAACATTGATACAACTTATTAAAATGTTGGCATATTGTTCAACTTAAAGTAAATTTCAATAAGCTCAAAACAGGCCTTGGGCATTTAGGGGTTAACATGTATATATAGTTTTTAATCATGGCCCTTTGAATGGTAGTATATGTTGCATCTTCTTGTATATGTAATTCATTAGAATGCTAGGATCACATATACTTGCTTTTGGAGTGTTCTCGAGAGTATTCTAAGGAGTGTTCATGATCTTTGCAAAGTTTTGTAATTGTAAAAGATATTAAAAAAATAGTTTGTGAAAAATTAGTCCCTCCAAGACTTTACAAAAAAAAATAGGATGTTGAAAAATACACACATGTAGCGTTTTTTCTACTTGTAGGGAGAGGAAAAAAATTGGAAAGAGATAAATATATTCCCTTTAAATACCCTATTATCACATGTGATTATAAAAATATGTAGAGTGTGAACCCTTCAAAGGGGAAATCCAACTTAGAATAGAAAAAAAAATCAAAATCAAATAAGATTTAAAATAGGATCTAGGTTGAAGTAAACTTATAGTAGTTAGAAAAGATTAATTGTTTTGAAGGCACAATAGATTAACGCTTAGACCCCCATAGGATGTAGGATAGCATAGAATCTAATTGTATCCACTTCATTCCGAAGGTGGGAATCAAGTGCCTACATATAGTCCACCAAGTGATTACTTTTTCATGCTCCTAGGCAATGCAATTTTCACAACAACCAAGGTAGAGAAGTTGGATACAAGGTTGTTACATTGGACGAGTTACTATTCATTTTTTGTCCAACACATTATAGAGCTCTCAAAAAAATTGGAAAGAGAGTCCCTTGAGTTGGTATTACAAAAGAAGTTAGTTGGATTTTATAGTATATCAAGAACAAAATCCATATCAAAGACCACATCAATAGTCTAGGTCAATCTATGTTGTTATATCTTATGTTATAATTAAGTCATATTGACCAAGTAAATATAATGGATTATTTGAGGACACTATCTACCCTTTGTTGTTCTCACAATGGATTGTATAAGCCTTCAAGTTGGCACTTGGAACTCTGGATCTATTTTTTGCGAATGTTTTGCGGAATTTAGCCAAATTATAAAAGAAAAATACATTAAAAAAAGTGTTAGAAGAGTTTTGGTAGCAATCTCTACCAAATGGTGAAGAAACCCCTTAGAAGGTGAAAAATTCTTAAATCTAGGGATTTTCATCATTCTAAGTCTTAGAAGTGAGTTTGAGAGAATATTTAGCAATTCCTAGAGATGTGAGAATATAAAAGAGTTCAGTGTCTGTCTAAGCAAAATCAACCTTTTAAGGATTCACATGGCATACTAACTAAGTCAATAGAGTTTATTATAGGTCTAGAGAGTCTACAAAAGTTTAAATCTCATTTCCATAAAAATTGGATTTAAGCATAAAAACCCTTATTAGTAACTTTAAGAGTTGAGGTACTAGAACATTGAAGATGGTGGAATTGAAAATTGAAGACTACAGAAAGGTGTTCCAAAGGTAGGAGCATGCCAGGAGCCAACAAGAATCAAGCAATTGTCTAAGATTCCCAGATATCGGGAATTAAATTGTCCAATTAGGTAAAATAATTCCAAATTACTAAAAATAGACAAATACAAGGGAGCATGGAATTTACAATTAAAATCTAAAAATTTCCTAGATATTACCCAAATTATTTCGTATTTTTCCGGAATTCCACGTTGATTCCATGAAAAGTCAATTGTAAACAAACATACTCATAAATTCCTAGAAATTACATATATTGCGGTAAAATCTCACTAAAAATGAGATTAAGTATTTGTGTGCTAAACAAGTGCCCAATCAAGTTTGAAGACATTCCGACATTCCCAACTACCAGAAACAACATTGACATTGAATTTAACGAGAATTTATAATTTGGTGGTGGGTTGACCAACATACTAGGAGCGAATGAGGTCCAATTGGAGCAAATGAAGAGACATTCTTTACTCTCACAAACATTTCTAACGACCTTGGCTTGACAGATTCATCAAAAAGTGCAAATTTTAAAAGTTAGATTTTCAACTTTTAATTGAAGTTACCGTAATTCCAATTTGCGCTTACAAATGGCCTAGGAGTGAGGGGTAAGAGGTCCCCAAGACTAATTGGGGTCTTTTAAGGACAATTGTGTAGACGGATTTCCGTTTTGAATTGTTCCATACAAGATAGAGACGGTCAGTTCTTAGTTTGATTTTATAATCGTTAATTGTAGTTAATTAAAAGTAAATTTGGAAATATCTTTTGGAAAATCAAAGATTTGATTTGATCAGGATCTCTTTCTTACATAAAAAACCATCTTTGGACTAAGGAAAGGTGATCTTCAAATTAACTTTTGGTTGAATTGCAAAATATCTAGGTATATTAGGGTTAATTTCAAAATATATTAGGTTAAGATTTTGGATTTAATTTGGCCAAGATTTTATTAGCTAATTGGAGAGAGTTCTATGTTTTTTGCCATTAAACAAGTATTAATTTGAAATTACATTTAGGGTAGTTTAGGAAAAAAGTAACAAAGTGTTTTCACTGGCAACTTACTAGGGAGGGCTTGGAAACAAGTATATCACGGCCCCCCTTGAGATTGCTAGTATCCTCATTTCTTGCACACCAACATTTTGTTCTTCTATTCTTATTTTGTACTAGCGGTGTAGTCACAGCATTGCTTGGACCAAAGATCTTAACCAAGTTCATTTTATATTTTATTGTTGAAACTTTGAAGGCTTAGGGCCCCTTCAATTGATTTTCATTTTTTATTTTGTGTTAGAGACCTCTTGTTGGACACTACGCTGTGGAAACTCTACAGTTTTAGTACCAAAGTTCGGTTAAATACTATCATGCGTACTTCCTTTGGTTTCTAAAAGCTTAAAAGTACTAGTTTGTAGAAATTTCAATTATTAAGCACCAAAGTTCAGTTAAACACTCTCATGTGTACCTCTTTTTGCGATTAACATTTTTTAAATACTACTTGACAAGCCCTACACGACAGAGCTATAGCTCCTTGCATACTTGGAATTTGACTAAAATGGTAGAACTTTGAACCCCTTATAAACACCAAAAACACTAAAGTTTGAGTAATAAGTTGAATTATTCTTCAAAACCAAGCCAAAGGCTAGAATGGGGGGAATATAGCCAGTCATTTTTAAGTATTTCGTGATTTCTAAGGTACTTGGGTAGTTAAAGAATTAGTAGGCTTTAAAACCTCTAAACCAAACACCTACACTACCATTTCTTTGTTTTTCCAAGTATTTGGACACTCTCTTTTCTATTTGCTTTATGCTCATTAGATAGAAGATAGGAATTTTGATAAAACTCTTGAAAACACAAAAATATTAGATTAGAATTATACGTTTAGCTTATACCATTTTCTAGTTTAGTTTCAGTATAGGAAGAAACCTAAAATACTAAAAATCAGCATTTAGTTCAATCAAGGACCAGCCAATCTGCTTGAGCAGTGGAGGGCTCAGACACGTCGGTAAGGGCCTCGGTTGAGTTAACAAGGCCGATTACATGCCGACTAGTGGCGTCGGGACACGTGGCACGTCCCCAACGGCTATAGTTGGAGCCAGGGTTCGGAGCCGCAGCTTGGAGCTAGGGAGTTGGAGCCTAGGAGTCGGAAGCTAGTGAGGGAGAGACCCAAACTCAATTCAAACAACTAACTGAGTAAGCAATTCACTTTTAATCATTGAATAAAAACACATATTAAGAATTGATACAACAACAATCAAATTTTTGATTAAATTCAAAAGAGTGGGAAGGGAAATCCACAATCCATCACTTAATTTTCCATCAAAAATCTATTTTTGTAGCATCAAAAAATCCTTCATCATCAAGGCTCTTCCCCAAACATGGTCAATTTTGTTAAATGGTGGTATTCCAATAAAATGGCATAACATTCCATTAAAATGGTACATTTTCTTCCTCTACCTCTAGGCCTCTATGTCAAAATGGTACACAAAATATGTCAAATTGGCACATGGAATATGTCAAAATGGCATTGGAATTTGTCAAAACGGCACTCGAAATACCACCATTTTAACAAATTTGACCATAAACTGCCATAGCCAACTCTCATTCCAACATTGCAAACACCAAATGCAAAAATGTGAGGGAAGAGTGGAATTAGAAATGAATAAGGATACGGGAGAAAGACCCACATGAATGAATTAACATTAAAAAACTAATATTTGAAGAATATCACTATTGAATTTGGTTCTTTATTCTTTGGCTTTGACCTTTGATATTAAAGAACCAATTTTTATAGAATCTTACTATTGAACTTGTTCTCATTCTTTGGATTTGTTCTACATTCTTTGGTAGTTAGTAATTAATTAAATTCTTAGAGGGTTTGGATTTTGTTGGCTTTATTTTACTAGATCTAATAAGCCAAAAGGAAAAAAACAAAGTTGACAACCAATTTCTTTAGGAATTAAGAAAATTAAAAAATTAATTAGATTTAAAAAAGATTTGGATAGATTTTTAGATTCTAAATTAATTAATTGTCATTTGAATTTAGGTTAGGAATTCCGAAAAGAAAAACAATAACAAAAATTATCAAATTAGTTAGAATTAACAATTGACTTTCATTTAGAATAGGTTTATTTTCTAGGAATTTAATTGCTCAAGTTTCTTAGGAATTAATTTGTTTTAATTTAATGGATTCAATTAACCTTGTGGTATTTTTTCTAATTACCAAAAAAATTAGGAATCAATGAAAAATACACAATTAATTTAAATTTCCATAACCTTTAGTGCAATTGGAATGAGGAAAAATCAATCTTACCAACAAATTGGAATTTATCATGGATTAGTTTGATGGACGGGCAAGAAGATTTTAATGGAGAAATTGCCAGCAAATACATGCATATGTTGTTTGATGATGGTACAATGAAGATTTATGCTAAAGAGGTGAGTCACCCTTATTTAATTTTCATTTTACTCCTTTTGTTGTTCAAATTTATTTTAGCAAGCTCTTAAAGAATTGATACGTGGTTCTAGATTTCCATTTAGAATAATTAGGGAAAACTTAGACTTAGATAGAATAGAATATTTAGAAGATTAAAAGTGGGATTAGGAACAATACCTATAACTAGTGAAATTAGTGGTTGTTAGAATTAAAAAGGCGTTATTAAAAGAGTTTGTTGCTTGGAAGGCACTCTTTAAACACCCAATAAAGAAATAGTACTAGATTAGACATTGAACCCGTGTGGTAGGTTTTAACTCAAGGGTAGAGTTAGAATTACTCACAGATTGTCCACAATAGATTTTGGACATTGTGAAGCACCATTGCATGCAGTTTCTTCCCCCTTCATATAACAAAGAAATCATCTTTGAATTACCTCCATATCGTTTGTTTTTTCTTCATTGGCAGCCTAGAACTTGGATGGAATGGATAAGCATTTTGATGGACATCCACGATGCAAACTGATGACAACAAATATCAACAACTTAAACAATCTAAAGTTTTGTAAGTCTCTATGTGTGAATTGATCATCTAGATTTTGAAAACTTAAAATATGAATACTTAAAGAGGGATTTTAGAAGGAACAAAACTCAGTGGAGGAGTTGGGTCATTGCAAGAAACACATGTACTATTTTGTCACACGTTGCATGCTAATCAGTTTTTTGGCCATAACTTTTGTGTTTTAGCTCCAAATGACTCAAGATTTATAGGAAAGGTACAAATGACTATTAGACACCTTCCTTGATTTTTTCATAATTTTCAAAAATAGTTTACTATCCAAAAATAGACCCCAATTGGATGTAACACTTAGTAGTTTAGGGATTTTTAGTACCTGAGCTATATCTTTTTTTGATGATTTTGAGATGAAATTTGGATGAGATGGTCTTCTAGTAGATTTATAGCTCTCCAAAGAAGTATTTTAAAAAAAAGTTAATTTTGTGAGGTGTGGAAGTCTACAAAGTGAGCTCCCTTTTGCTTGTATTTTGAAACATATAAAATATTATTTTGGTGGGTTTTTTTTGTGATGAACATCTCCATAAAGTTGTTGCAAATTTTCAATTTTTATTTTTTGAAAATAATTATTTTTACTATTTTCCCTAATTTTTGAATCAAAGTACCTATTTTCTTGAGATTTGGCACTTTTCAAGTTCTCCTACTTAGAGAATTTTTCTATCAATTTCCTTCGGTGAAAACCTTCATTTTAGAGGTATATACATTATTCCTATTTTTAAATTTTTTTAAAATTAGGTTTCTAATTTTATAGTACTACTGAAAAAATCATGAGTACTATTGCAAAACGCAACAAATAGGACATGTGTTTCTTGCAATGACTCAGTTCCACAATCTTTTTTTTGGTAATAAGGAATGGGTCCTTCATGAGATTATATACTTTAGTTTGCGAGGTCTACAAAATCATAACTAGTTGCCTTTGTTCATGTGATATTAGGATTTACTATTGCTATAGTCAACATTCAAAGATGACTAGGTCTACTATTCATTTTGGAAATCATACTCATTCGATAGCCAAATGCTTGTATAGAGATTCTACAAATGAAATTTGAAACTTATTATAGAGTAGGTTAGTGGCAAAAAACCCTAAAGCCACCAACTTTGCTATAGCATTGCTAGTTAGAAAATATTTTCTATCAAGCTACCTATTTCATCACAATTAGTAAAAAAATGATCTTGAAGAGGGAGGAAATGGATGGCGTGATGGATTGTTTCTAGTATTTGAATAATCCTAATATATAGAACATTATTTCCTCTTTTCATTCAAACAATTGAGGAGGTGTCATTGACTATATGATTGTTATGAACAAAGAATCAAAGTTTGAGTTCATACATGACAACATCTTCCCATGTCAAAGTAAAAAGAAGATGTATTGTACAGTTTCAAAATGCTTACTAAAAGACTTGGATGCAGAATGGACCTAGTAGTACATGTGCAATCAGAACATGATCTACAAAACTCATATATGATATTTGATTTAGTATGTAAAGCGTGTAAAGGAGTGAACCACCATGGTCTACCACGAGTACGACTCTCAGTACAGAAAGGTAGTGACCATTGCAATATGCGACATGTAGTTTGAAGATACCAAGGTCCAAGTGCAATTTTGGATGAGTTTGAACACTATCATGGCACAATACAAAGTTATTGATCCAAATGTAGTTCATATTGTCTACAAGAGTGGTTCTACCAACGAGGTAATGGAGAATCGTGAGAGATTATGCTTGCTACATTAGAATAATTTCCTTCATAAACACACATAGAAGCACATCAAGCAAGCATTCTAGTAGCAACACATTACTTTGTACAGTGGGGTACCAATCAAAATGTCGTTTTTGAATTCGCAGTGAAAAAGTTTTTAGTATTGCCAACTTTGGAAGCCTCCCGAGAGCTCAAAAATTGGTATTTTATCATGAAATTTTAACTAAATCATAATCATTAAGTTAATTATATGTATGACAAATTTCAAGGCCAAAAGATTCACCAAAAAAAAGTTATTCAAAATCTACCAACATGGGTAGTGGTGAGAAACATTTTACTATTTTCAACTTTGACACCTTCCTAAGGATTGAGTTTTTTATCTTTTGACATGAAATTTTTGTCATGAAACAAAATTTATATTCTTAATTCTTACAAAAAATTTCAAGGTAAAAGAATTTTTTTTAAAGAAGATATTTGAAATCTCCGAATAGGTGTAGTTTTGAGAAAATTTTCACAATTGCCAACTTTGACACCCTACCAAGGGCTGAAAAATTGGTTTTTTTACCATGAATTTTTTTTTGTGAAGTCATCTCTATGTTGGTAATATGTGATACAAATTTCAAATTCAAATAAATTACTTAAAAAAAGATATACAAAATCTCCCAACATGTGTAGTTGTGAGAAAATTTTCACTATTGCTGACTTTGACACCCTACCAAGGGCTGAAAATTTGTTTATTTAATATGAATTTTTTTGAATAAGATCAAATTTATGTTGATAATATATGTATCAAATTTCAAGTTCAAAACACTTACCCAAAAAAAGATATTCAAAATCTCTCAACATGTGTAGTTGTGAGGTTGAGTTCTTACATTCATGTCAAACTTTGCTCCACAAAATAACACTATACTAAGGGCTCAAAAACTCCTCCTCACAACTACACATGTTGGGAGATTTTATATATCTTTTTTTTGGTAACTTATTTGAATTTGAAATTTGTATCACATATTATCAACATAGAGATGACTTCACAAAAAAACATTCATGGTAACAAACAAATTTTCAGCCCTTGGTAGGGTGTCAAAGTTGGCAATTGTGAAAAGTTTCTCAAAACTACACCTATTCGGAGATTTCAAATATCTTCTTTAAAAAAAATTCTTTTATTTTGAATTTTTTTGAAATAATTAAAAACATAAATGTTGTTTCATGACAAAAAATTCATGTCAAAAGAAAAAAAACTCAATCCTTAAGAAGGTGTCAAAGTTGAAAATAGTGAAATGTTTCTCACCACTACCTATGTTGGTAGATTTTGAATAACTTTTTTTTGGTGAATCTTTTGGCCTTGAAATTTGGCATACATATAATTATCTTAAAGATGATACTGTGGTAAAAATTGTGTGGTAAAATATCAATTTTTGAGCTCTCGAGAGGCTTTCAAAGTTGGCAGTACTGAAATTTTTTTCACTGCGAATTCAAAAACAACATTTTGATTGGTACCCCACTGTACAAGATGTACAAAGAATCAAAGACCATAGATGAAGCAAAGATCGCTACATTGTAATTTGTTCATGGTGGTTGTCTTTTAGCTAGAGCTACAACCAAAGATGCACTTCATCACCTAAACCATTGGCTCGCATTTTGGGCATTTTCAATATCTACAATAGGGAGGCTTCATGACAATGGTTAATTAAAATGACATGTGTGTATGTATGTATGTATATATATACATTTTTTTTTCTTTAAAAGAATTTTTGTACTCATTAAAAAAATGGACAACCAACTTTGACGAATGAAAAGGTACCAAAAATAAGAGTAATAACAAAAAATAGTTCAACATCACTTGGATCCAATTGATGTTGAAGTATTATCTACTGTTATTCATATTTTTGGTACCTTCTATTTTTGAAAGACCTCCGTGTCCTTGTTTTGATAAATGACCTTCATTGTAAATCTTCCCAACTTAGCTAATTCTTACAGATTTCAATTGATAAGAATTAAAATTGTTTATTTTTTTTGGATTTCAAAATGATTTTTATCCATGTAATCTTTAGACATACATCTAAACTTGTTCATTGCAGTTTACCAAAATCCTCTAGCTTTGAGATGTGAAATCAATACTTCTTATTCATCTATTATTATATTATAGTTGGATTTCTAGGGCTTGAGTTCAAAAGAGATGAAAAAATTTCCTTTTTGTAATTTGTTTGAAATAGTTCACAACAAGTAGCTTCAAATGTTGGAAAAATAAGAAAAAATTTATTTGATGCCACATGTAATGATAGTATTTGTGCTTGGATACAAATGAAAAATTATCGTGCATGCCTCAAAGGCCATTAATCTAAATCAAGCCCATCGAAAGGCAAATTGAAATTAAAAGTTGCAAGATAAAGAAGATACTCCAAGAAAACGCGAAAGAAAACTATAAAAGCATTGAATACATTACCTAAAGCACATGGTAATATGGTATGGGAACTTGAGTTCGACATTTGGAAGAAGAAGAAATCTTTTTAAAACACAAAGAAGAAGTTAGATGTACCTATTTGTGATGCCAAAGATTCACATAGACCAAACAAAGTCAATTTCTTTCAATCCCATGTTCAAACAAGGTCTACAAGGTATCAAAAGAATCAGTGGAGGGCAATGGAAAACGGCGTGAAGTTAATCCTTCACAATATGAGACGATAGCATTTGAAAATAATTGCTATACATTAAAGAAGCACATTGTGAAGATTACCAACAAATTAAGTGCTAGATGTCAAGCTCAATAATGGACATCAAGCATCTAGTGTACCTCAAAAATTTTAAAAGTAAAAAAAAGAAACTCTAGCTTCTATCTATCACGATAGAAAAGAAGAATAATGGAGTAAGCATGAGGTGATGGTAGACTTTGGTTTTGAAGGGATGATATTGAACAATGTATAAAAGGTACCAAGTTCAAGTGGATCATTGACTAGCCTAAGGTGCATGAGATTTGACCTCTTTTGAGTGGAACTAACCTCAATTGAGAAGAAAACTTTGTTGATGCAATGGCTTCTACCTTCAAAAGTGCCCTTCATTATTGTCAACTTGTCATGGCAAATGTTCAACATGTCTAAGATTGTCAACACTATCTTCTTTGACCATCCATCTCTACCAAATGTAGATGTTTATTTAACAATTAGAAACAACCGAGTAATTAGCGAAATTGCAAATGCGCCTATAGCCAAACAACTAAACAAGTGAGTGGGTGCCGAAAACGTTAGAGGACAAATTTTGGGAGTGATCCTATTTCCCTTTCCTAGCCTTGGAGCAATAATAGTGCTAGAGATTGGGTCTAATCCTACTAAGAACATATACCAAATTATAGTGGGCTTGTTCCCAACATGCATATGTTCAAATTTTGTAAGTATGATTGTATCTGCAATTGGAAGACAAGAACAATACATGAATTGCAAGCACTTGTATTATTTGTAAAAGTATTTTTGCAAGATGGATATCCACAATGGCAAATTCATTCATACATCTAATTATAGCTTTAATGAATTGAAGCTACTTTGAGTTCAACAAATAATTATCACTACCTTAGAATAGGC
The DNA here is from genome assembly GCA_947034885.2 of Thuidium tamariscinum. NCBI lineage: Eukaryota > Viridiplantae > Streptophyta > Bryopsida > Hypnales > Thuidiaceae > Thuidium > Thuidium tamariscinum. The sequence goes on along the minus strand of OX344751.2, from coordinate 33,471,166 downwards.
ATTTCTCCCTTTTTTGTATACTTCATTTGTAATGTACGAATTTCCATAACTTACTATTGAAACAATTTCTAGCTCATGAAGTGAATGTTTTTTTGAAGTGAAAAAGTATAGAAGCATGTTTTGTTTGTCTAATGTTTTGAAGCACAAAAATATGAATGTTTAAGAAATTGAAACCAAGAAGTTATCAAAAAAATGTTTTGGAGTTAGTTCATATGAATGACTACAAACATCATTGATAACACCACATTGAGCAATGCACATATGAATATGATATTCAATTTTCTTTTGTCCACCCTTATCTCATTTTTGAGACCTATTTCTTTTTTGTTTGATTCCTTTATTTTTCATTTCTCTCTCATTTTGGAAATACCTCTCTACTTTTTTACACTCATCTTCATTTTTTTCTTTACTTCCTATTTTTTTGCTTCCTCTCTTTTCTTATTCCTTTACTTCTAATATATGTTTCCACTCTTTTTCTTTATTAAAGTCCTCACTTGTTTTTGTCATTTTTTTGTAAAACATGTTTGGTATTTTGTCTTTTATAGTTTACGTATTTTGTCATTTTCTACAAATTGGGGAAAGATGTCAACATGTACAAATATGTTACAATAAATCCAAAGAAAGGTTTAGGGTTTACAATTAAAAATTATATGAAGTAAAACACTTGAAGATTCAAGTGAGATGTATACTTCTATGATTAGTGACAATCATCTCACCCAAATTGGCCTTCAAGTTCTATAATCATCATACATTTGTCCTCTTATACTAGCACATGTTAGAATCCCAATCATTATAAGATATTTAGAAGCCAGTCAAGCCACAGTTTTCCTTGTTAAAATTAAGCAAATCAAAACAATCTAATTGATTGTTGGCAAAATGACATAGGTCTACTATACTTGAAGTGTTTCACATGTTTTTTGCTATAGTAAATAAACAAAGTCTTAAAAACTTTACTCAAAAGTTTGAAAGTCTAAAAACAAAGCACAAATAATTTAGTGATAATAAAGTATGAAATTTTATCACAATTCAAGGTCATAGGGGACATGGTCATAGGTCCCAAAACTTACTATTAATAGTCCATTTTCTTCTATTTTTTAAATAATTTTTTAAAATAATTTTCGGAGGAAATTTCTTTTTATAAAAAGGTTTGGAGGCTCACTACTCATAAGTTCTATGCTTGTAGCTTACAAGTTCACTGATCCAAACTTGCACATTAGCATCATTGGACTTTACCTTCTTCTAAAGTGAGATTTGTGTACTACACTTTCTTTTTTAAAAATTGCATCCTATACCATATAAGTTACATACCTACCAAATTTCAAAATTAGAAGATATGTTTTACACATGTTGTCCAAAACTATTAGAACTGTTCAGAAAATTCAATACAATATATATTTTTTGATCTAGGCACTTGATTGAAAATATATATAATTATCATCAAAGATGTTACATGTTCACTCTTTATATCAATATTTTGTGAACATTTAACTAAAATAGACTTTGTATGCAACTGCTCAATGTATCTTGCATACATTAAACAATCACTTGATCCTTAGATTGCAATAAGACTTTTGCATGTTCAAAACTTCATACTCCCTTTGTTCCACTGAAACCGTCGGAAATAAGTATGGTTCCTGTCCCACAAAAAAGCTCTTTTTCTAATTTCGACCATGCAACAAGAGTTGACCATGCTAAATGACCTCTAGAGGCTAAGTAAAATAATTAAAGAGCATTCCTCTTCTAGCAAGCTTGGTCTTGCCTATATGAGGCAACTTGTATTTGTTGCCTCCATCATTCTTAATCGTCTCAATCATGCATTGTTGGAAGGTAAGAAAAGTGTAGTTCAACTTCTCCACTTGAAGATCGTCAAATGCCTTCCTTGTCATTGTAATGAAATCATCTATAGTCTTTTGCTTGATTTGATGTTGTAGCACTAGTAAAAAAAAAGGGAGTAATTGTAACTAGTGAAACAATGACTTCTTGTTCATCATCACTAAACAACGATAACAATAGTGATATTGGCCCCAACAACAGCACTAGTGGAAACCCTTGATTAATGTAACAAGACATAATTTTTCTTGACGGATTTGGCTAGACATCAAATGTAACAACCTGTGTTTTTATGTTAGCATTGATATTATGTTAAACGTTTTTGTTGACATAAAAATATGAATTTTTACATTTGATGTCTAACAAAATCTGTCAAGAAAAACTAGGTCTCATGACATTAATCAAGGGTTTCTATGAGTTCAACTTGTGTAAGAAAGCGCAATCATTTAGTAATTGTTTTCTATGAAGTAGGGCTTTGGGTGGATGAATATAATACTTAAAAGTAGCTTTGTCAACACTAAAGCTACAAGTTAGTTACCAATTAGTATTGCATGATTGCTGCGGAGTCATTTTTGAGTCATTCTTTAAACAATGACTTCTATTGTGTGAACTAAATGGATGGCTTTGATAATTGGATGGATTAGGATTCAATCAGATGGACGCATTAGATTGCTTCTTTTAGAAGCGGTTGGGATGAATAAATCAATTTTTTTTCAAAGTGGTTGAGATGGATGGATTACATTGACAAGTGAAATTTCATCTTCACAACAAAATGATGGTTTGAGATTGCATCTCTAAACAATTGAACAACTCAGATTTTAGATTAGCCACCATCTAGTTTAGGGCAATTGCCACATTTTAGGACAACCTCCAGTTTAAAGTAGATGCCTTCTATTTCTATGGAAACTAATTGTAGTCATTGTTTAGTCATACAATAGTCATTTTTTAGTCACAAAACAATCATTCAACAGTTATAGAGTATATTGTGAAGTGGCAACAAGAGATTTAAGCTATAGTGCTACAAATGAATAGTAGAAATTTTGTCTCTCTCCTTTGTAGTTAGGATTTAAGCTAGCCACCACCATCTTAGGTCATCTTCTTTTTTTCCTTCTTCCTTCTTAGTCATGAATAGCTTCTTCATTTTTTCCTCTTGTTCTTGCTCTTATTTTCTTAAATGAGGGTTTAGGATACATTTTCTTTTCTGTTTTATTGCTTTGTTGTTTTGTTGTTGTATAGGTATAGTTTTGTTGTTGTAGAGGTGTTGTTTTGTAGTTCTAGGGTTGTGGAGGTGTGTTTTTGTAGAAGTGTTGTTATACAAATTGTTGTTTTGTAGTTGTGTTGTTATATTGTTTGGTTCTTCAATCTTTTTTTTTGTTGTATTGTTATTGTATACTTGTATTGGTATGATTTAGGATTTTATTTCAACTTTGTAAAATAGTTGTTTTGTAGTTTTACTATTTGTTGTTCTTTTGTTCTACTATCACTACAAGAGAAAGGGGTGTTTTAAGTATAGTCCTAGAGATAACATTTTAAGTAATGACCTTTATAGGAGACTTTAAGTAAGAAATAAGTGTCTTTTTAGTAAAATTTTACTAAAAAGACACTTATTTCTTACTTAAAGTCTCCTATAAAGGTCATTACTTAAAATGTTATCTCTAGGACTATACTTAAAACACCCCTTTCTCTTGTAGTGTATTTTGCTGATCTATAGTTTTGGTGGTGGTCGTTTCAATTGGTAGTTTCAATAGTTTCAATTTAGTGTTTTTAGTAGAAACACTTTGTAGTTTCAATGGTTTTAAACTAGTGTTTTCAGTGGTTTTAGTCTGGTGTTTTCAATGTTTTCACTATTTTCAGTGGTTTCAATCTAATGGTTTAGTTTCAGTCATTATTACAAAGTTTGGGACAAAGCCAAAGCTACAAAAATGACTAGAAAATGTCCTACTTAGTCATTTACCATTTCAAGTAAAGTGCAAAGTCCATTAAATGAGCATTGAGGAATGACCCTCACACTTGCCCTAAATTGCCACATAAATAAACAAATGACTTAGCGACAATTGGAAAATTACAAAAATGATTGTAATAATACTATCTATTAAGTTCTAAGGCAAGTAGTCATAAACACCATATAATGATAGCCAAATGATTTTTGAATGATAACCGAATGAATCCTGAATGACAACAAAATGACAACAAATTGTGTCCCAAAATGCTAAATATTGCATGTATTTTGGGTGGCTAAATGGCAATTCTTAAGCTACAAATTATACATAGATCTAGGAGATAAGTTTATGTTTCTTGAATGCAATTCTTTTTGGTAAAAACAATCAAATTATAGTTAATATCTTAAAGAAAAGAGATTTGGCATTTTTTTGTAGGACAAAGGGAGTACCAATTAGCAATAACTTTGGTCTATTCAAAAAACGAGTCACAATTCACTAAAGATTTTATTTGTAACTATTTTCCACTGAGTTTCAATTTGGAGAGAAAAAAAATGGAATATTTTTAAACATTCTCCAATTCTAAATGGGTGAAAATCTTCAATAACTCCTCCACAAGTTTCCAAAAACAAGGAATAAATTACACCTTTAGATGCATACTAAATAAATTTTCATCTACAATTTTGATATAATCCTTACCTTAAATTAGATTGTATGTTAGTTTTGTTTGTTGTTTTTCTTTGTTATGGAGAAATCTCTAGAGTTGAGCCTCCAAGTTACATTTTGGGCAAGTCTATTAGAAGCTCTTTATAAAACAAGGTACATGGGTTTGTTTTGTGGTGTTGAGATACATTTAATTTGAATTAGAAAATTATTTTTACTTTTATTTTGATTGTGGCAACAATACAAGGTACATTGGGTGATTGCAAGAAACACCAATCCTAGTCACTGTTACAATTGGAGTGACATCGTTCTTTTCCGCTAGAACTTTTGAATCTAAAGTCTTAAGAATATGTAATAATTAATTGAACCCTCTAACTTGATGGTTCTCACATTCATTAATTTTCATAAATAAATAAAAATCATTTTATATTTAAAATTTATATTTATAAATTTGTCACAAACTTAGGTTTAAGGATTTTTACTGCATTAGAAGTCCCCAAATTTAATAGTCTAGACTTGAAATTTTCATGGTATGTTTGCATAGTAGGAAAGCATATTTTTATTGAAGAGAATCTAAAAACACATTATTTTATGTCTTCTACATGAATACAAACAACATTTCCATAATTAGCAATTTTTGAAAATTGATTATAATTCTAAGATTATTCTTTTGGTGAAATCTTATCACCATTAATTCTTCCTTGATAGACAATCTTTTGTTTAAAAAAAATTCTTTCCCTATTTTTTACAAATTAAAATGTAAACATATTCATTTTTATGAAATTTTGCACTTTTTTAGTTCTCCTACTTAGAGAATTTTCCTAAAATTTTCCTTTGTAGAGTACCTTCTTTTTTATTGGCCCTAAATTATGGAGAGATCTCTAAAATGATGCATCCCTTGATAGCGTTCTTGGCATTGATTTTTTTATTGGCCAAAATTCGCCAAAATTCACCCACCATCCATGTACTTCAATTTTACAGTAGGAATTTAAAGAGTAGAAATTGGTTTTTTTTTGGACTAATTTCACTATCTACAAGTTGTATTTAGACATCTAGTTTTGTGCCAAAAGCTTACATTGCCACTAAATTTGATAACTACAGTATAAGTTTGTAGTTGCCTATACTACTCTCATTATAGCCATACATTCCAAACAAAGTTGCCAAATCTTAGCCATTAGATCACATTTTCAATTCTTATTAGTATACATTTACTATGAAGATGGATGTATTGCTATTTTTGCTTCCTCGTCAGAATTTATGTATCTAGCCAAAATTCATTAATGTTCATCTACTTAGCAAAATTGTTTTCTCCCTAGAATGAATAGAAGTAGCTACTTCATCAAAAGTTCATCCAAAATTATCGCCCCTACTTAAAAAAAGAAGCTAAATCACTAAGAAAAATGCTAGTTCTTGGTACTTTTGGAAAGCTCTTTGGGGAGAAGGATGTACGAGCTTTGTTTCCGCATGGCAATTGGACCTACAATGTGAAGTACCCTTGAATTCCAAAGTTTTTATATGACTTATGAGAGAGGCACCCAATGGCGCACCTGCACCCAATGCTGTTCATTTCTAATTTAGTCATTTATTTCAGAACAAAAATGTAGCGGGAGTGTAGATTGCTTATTGTTTTAGGTCAACAAAAATAAGCCATGTACTGCCTACGTACATTTATAGCCTGAAATGATTGTGTGCTGTAGAAACGGACGGCATTGAGTACAGGTGCGCCATTGGGTGCCTCTCCCTTAGGGCCACTTCATACTATGGCCATCCAAGTCAAGAGGCCATGGATTTCCACCAATCAGATTTTAGAAAACCATGGCCTCTCGACTTGGATGGCTGTAGTGTGAAGTGGCCCTTAGCAAGATAAAAATATGACATTTGCTTTTATTTTGACTGTGGCAACAGCACAGGGCACACTAGTTTGAAAATGAAAATGCCCGATTCACTATTCTGTTTCGAGCCGTTTGGCTTGTCGCCCTCCGTCTTCAAAGGAAGCTCCAAGTTCTTCTTCTTCTTCAATTCAGTTCATCCGGAGGTTGAATTCCAAACTGGCGGGTGGTGGGTATACCATCTTGACGGTTCAATAGTTGGAAATTGTCGTGTAGCTCCGCCACCCTTGTTCTGACTTCGAGAATCCGCTCATTCAATTCAAGCGGGTGTAGTACGTACGTCGTCCTTGCAATTCAACAGCACTCGGACCGGGCGGGCCTGGCCTTCAATTTGTCTTCGCGAGCAAGCAAAAGGACAGTCACTCAGATGATAATGATCGCTCGAGAAAAGGAATCCTCGGTGTGGTGTGTCGTCTGACAGACTGCAGCATTATAAGGCACTCATTAACAAAACTCCACAACACATCGAGCTGGCACCACTAGCTCCCCACCGGATCGATTTGGCCGCGTCACAATTATCAGCTAGCTAGGATCGGAGATCGAAGGTCATTGCATCATCATCTCCCCGCCCGGCCGCAGAGCGACTGGATATTATATATCATTTGCTGTTGCCACGCTTTCTCCCATTAAAAAAACTATCCCGAAGTCCCGTTGCGTGCACATGCACAATTGACGGTTCCCTCGTCGGAAGCTCCAATTGAGATATTTTCTCTTTCTTCAAATTCATTCACAAACAAATTGGTTGGGATTTGGTCATGCTCGTCCAAGTGGGCTCCGAACCTAACCTGGCAAGTGAATTTTTGACTTGTGGGTTTCTCAGTCGGAGCTCGTATTCTGCTATTTACAGCTTCGACAGCATTTACGACATTGGAATTTCATCAGAGTGTATATACGCTATTAGGAAATGTAAGAAACGGAGGCTTGTATGCGTTGTTCTGGTAGAACAGTAGAGCATGTCTAAAACCATCTGGCAGCTGATCCGGGACAGCGCCTACACTGACCTTCTGTTACCAATAACAGTTGACGCAAGGATTCATACATTTGATTGGTTTTTTTTATCAAGTTATGCAAGCACGCCTTGGCTCAATGTCAGTAAGTAACCACTAATTTTAGAATGGAAATGGGTGGTCTGTTGTCGCTTATAAGTTGGAAGACTCCCAGTTTGATATTGCACATGAAATTCATACGTAGTGACAAGAATTTGATCGCATTGTACTTCATTCTATCTGTCTATGAATCCCTCGACCCACAGCTCTATGTTGATCTCCTAAGTCAGAGTCCTACACATTGGTTAAACTGCTGAAAGCGATGCAAGATGTATCGTTTTTAACTTAGGAATGATAGGATAGATGAGTGAAGCTCGATTCGAAGAAATTAACCCCTAATGGCCAAAGTCCCCTCGGGGGACACTTGGGATTTCGGGCAGGCTCGTGTGACCTGAAATTTTGACATAATTTTTTGAAACTTTTTTTGAAGATAGAAAATCACATCAGCTTTCTAAAAATATAATTTTTTTTTCAATCGGTGCCCGGGAGCAGAAGTTTTGCCATCTTAAGTCAAAAAAGCAGTTCGACGGGCAGAAAAAAAAAAACACAAAAAAATGAATTTTTTTTTTTTCAATTTTTTTCTGAAAGATTATGTTTTTGTCTACATTTGAAGCTTTGATTCATCCTATTTGGACTAATAATGAAAAAGTTATGGACAATCTTTTTTTTTGGGCAATTTAAGCATCTTCTTCAAAAAACAACTTATAGAATTCATTTTTGAATGCAATTTTCAATTTTTTTCAATTTTTTTTTTTTAAAAGGTTAAGTTTGTTTTCAAGAACAATCCCACCGTTGGGATTATGATTTTCTAATTCCATCTAAAGGCTATTAACAATTTAGTATTTTGTTCAACTTTGGACCTACTTCTACTTAACAATTTTTTTATATGTGAAAATCAAGTTTTGACATTCTGAAATTTTTTTCCACAACTCTCAACTCAAATGTTCAAGATAAAAAAATTTAACCTTATGGTGTGTAGTGCAAAAAAAATCCACAAATGGCCATCAAAGTCACCTGAAATTGCAGGCCGCAGTTGAAAAAAACTTTCTTTTTCAACTTCAAATGCTAATATCTTCCAATCCGTACGGTCAAACTTCATGAAATTTTTACCACATGATTTGAGACAAGTGAATTACAAGATCCTACGGTTAGATTCTAAGAAAAAAGTTTTTTTAGGTTTCTTGAGTGATTGCAGCAGAAATGGCAGTTTTCAGTCGTTTCAGAGCCAGAAAATGCCTTGGGAACTTAGGGGTTAAACTGTACGTTTCAAACGACTTGCTGTTTCAAACTTATTATTGCTACATCTGGAGCAGACAGATGGAGTGTCCTGACATTTTTTACCTGATTTCAATGCTGGAGAGTCCCGTGTCAAAAAAAATGCTGTTCTTTATTGGCAATGGAATTTTCGTTTCATTTGTTTCAAAAAAAATGCTGGAAAGGCCCCACAAAAACAAAGGAGACGTTGAGAATGAGAAAATGGACTGCCAAACTATGTTAGTAACTATGAACTCGTGGAACTGGCAGTAATATGTCAACTCCTTCAGAACCTGGTGCAGGCCTGACATGAAATTGTTGCAGACAAGAGCTTCTGGACACTTCTTATTCTTTGGTTTCAAATAAATGAAAGAGTACTTGTCAAGTTGTCATTGCTGTGCCAAGGATCACAATACTGTACAAGCCCTCATGGCCTCATCAACCAGGAGAAAACACTGAAGAACACAGAGAGGACGAACAGAAGAGATGAAATAGAACTCGTTTGAGGTCGGTGTAACAAAACCCAGCTAATATCAACGTAAGGTAAGAGGTCCTCTATTGTACCATCTAAGGGCTGAAATAGAATTTCAGAGAGGTAAAACCTCTAGAAATATTTTTCAGTAAATTTTCCTTGAAAAACAAGTAGAATTGACATCTAACCCAAGTCATTTCATATTTTTCTGAGCTTTTTTGAATTAGTTATCAAATTTTGAAGTTGAAAGGGTATAGGGTTGTAAAATGGTGCCCTAGCTACAATGTACACTGTCAGTACACTGCTGAAGGCTATGAAAAAACAACATGTACAACTACTTGACATTTAAGATAGGGCACCATTTTAGAACCTGCTCCATTTAAGAGCCTTCTACCTCAATAAGCAATTGAGTGTGATTTCTAAGGAAGTCATGGTAGGGAGCCCCACTATTTCTACTACAACTTGGTGAAGAAATGTACATAGAATGAGATAAGTGGATAACTTGTTTTCAAAATGGGTCACAATTCGATATAGTTATCTTACAAAGAGACATGATTGTAAGTCACTAAGTTACACTCAAGGCTCTTGCATTTAGCCAATAAGAGTTATATAAAGGAAAGTATACAAGGATAGTTTATGGTGAGCATTCATAGAAGTGGTGATGTTGAGTGGGTTTGTAGTCCATGATGTTGTTTATCTAATGTAGGAAAGCTCTAAGATGCAAAAGTAATGACAATTTGCCAATGCATTAAAATAACTAGAATACATGATGTTTCAATATAATGTTATGAGTGTAGTACAAAATGTTGAGCGTTGTAGTAAAAGAGAAGCTCAAAAATTTTAGAAGAAGAAAATTGAGGGGGCAAATTTGATCAATGAAATGTGAGTTTCTAGAAGGGATAACTACTTGTAACCATGTTGAAAAGCAAATTATCTTACAAGCTTTGTTAAAAAAATAACAAAAATGGACTTACAACAACAAAAATCTTACTTCTTTGGAAACTTGAACTTGCCCATCTTCTTTCAAATCCTACAAATATGTTTACACTAATCTACCTTTGTGAACAAGGCTCCATGCACAAAATTATCGATCTTTTAAACAAACTTGAAAACATGCCAAGATATTAGAGAGTTAGCAAGTAGAAGGAAGAAGAAGTTGTAAGAAATTGAAGTCAAAGACTCTTTGGGGGACCTTGTAGCATTTTAGTTGAAGCATCCATTAGTAAAAATATAATCTTGACAAATATTCTCTTAAACAATTTATGTCACTTTTGTACAAATTTTTCATTAGTTATAAAATCCAATATAATACATGCAAGATAATGTGGGCTCCTATGTAGAAGATTGGCTTTAGTATATAAAGTCATCAAGTTATACTTTGATTTATCTTAATTGTAGTTGTGACACTATTTAACAAAGTTACATTCTTTGTGATGTATTTTTATTAGTATAAGCTAAAATATGCCGAGTGTACAATTTTAATTACTAAAAAGTTGAGGAAGTATATGTTTTTTATATAGAGATATCAATTTCACAATGCTACTATTCTTCACTCTCTATAGCTGGTTAAATCAACTTGATGATTTCTTCCCATGATTTTCTCTATGTCATTAAATCGAAATCGAAATCGAATTGATAACAAGAGTCATGTTCAAATATTTGCAAGATCATTTTTTTTTGGGTATATTTATCTTCTTTTTTTGTATGTGTAAACTTTTCATTAATCACCATTTCAACATCTGCAGAACTTCAACATTGACCTTTAATTCATCATTGTCTATTCATTTGTTATATAATTAGTACTTTGAAAATAAACATGTATTCAAAATTTGTCAAATATTTGAAATCATGATAACAAAATTTGAAAGCAATTATCATTTGCCAATACATTCTAACAAGATATTTGTTGAAGTTTCTTGAATTAGTATTATTTGGCTAAAGTCCATTCAAAATCACACCCTCACTTTGGAACCACCATTATCAATCATTACTTTGTATACATCTTCAAAATCCGTCAATATGTATGTGTATTGAATCAGAACATCTACAAAGAAACACACTAATTCATCCTTCATAACTTTTGCATATAGTATGCAAACATCACATTCTTTTTCTTTGATGAGTTGGATCTCCTTTCATTTGCCAACAGATAATATAAAAAATTGAACCAATGTTACAGTAGTAATTAGGCATAGTAGCAAAAAGTGATTGGGATTTAGGGACATTCACCGAGTTAACAAAATTGAGAATAACTGATAACATTCTCCTAAAATCGACCATAAACTAGTTGACCGGGCACTAAAGGATTTAAGTTTTAGGCGAGCATCCAATGCCGGCTCTTGGATAATGTTATGTTCTACTTTTAACTTTTAACTTTTTAACAAATGATGTTCCGAATTGTTGGATTCCATAATTTCCTTAGAGACCTTGGATACCGTTCCAAATTTGTCACTCACTGACAGATATGAAACAATCATTTTGAACTTGAAGTTTTACAATTTGACTTCCTGCAAACGGCGCCATTATTTCTGCAGTTGCAACTGGGGGTCAAAAGAGGGAGACCCCCCAAAGAGGCGGGGAGCCAGAGAGGCCCACAAAACCCCTTTTTCTTTTGATTGTGTGTTTCAGTTGGGCTTGCATCGGGTCCACAAGAGAGGACAGAGCCTACTCATCCTGTAATAATGCATTATCCAAATAATGTCAGGGGTGTCAGTCATTCAGTCAGTGAGAGTGATTAAAACGAGGAGGATGGAGCCTAAGTTAAATCTGCGAAGGTGAGTCTCAAATTTAACGTTCCATAATATACCACCAAGTTCACATTTCACTTTATGATGATTGGAACTCTAAGGTGGAAACACTCACCTACAACCATCCAAATAAGCAACTTAGCATAGTGGGAGTCACCTTTTCTAAGAATTCTTTGGGGGATTAGGAAAATTGAAAATTGCATATTTTCATTAGAAAAAGAATTTTGAATAATATATAATTTCTATGAATTTTTCAAGTGGAGTTCTCCAAGCTATTGAAATTGTCACATAGCTTGATTCTAAACTGGAAATCTAGATAAATAAGTAGTTCACTAATTTCACTGAAGCGTGGGTTTGGTTTAATGACACTTTAGGGGACACAATTTTATTAACATGGATGTACTTGTTAGGAACAGGTACATGGGCAATTTTGGGTGTTTCTACCTCACTTGAGTTATTTGTAAAGTACACTAAACCGAGGTTTAAACCCATGAGTTTTGTAAAAAAGCTGGTTGAGTTTAAAAAATCAAAATAAAAGTGGGTATGAAACTTATTTTTCTATCAAAATAGTGCCTAAAAAAGTTTGGTCCCCACTTTTGAAGTCGTGTGACATAAATATCTTGCAAAAAAGTTTGACACTTCAACTATAGTTGCCTTCTCAACTTCAAAAAAATCATGCCCAAAGTAGGGAGGACTTTACAAATAACTCAAATGTGTGTGAACATTTTTATATTCTCATAAAGAGTAATGTTTTCACAACAAGTGTTGAAATATTTAATTCATCACAGACATGCCTTGGATCTAAGCAAACAATTAAGTATGTATTCTTAGTAACAAGTTGAGATTTAGGTGTATCCTATCTATTAGCATCACAATGTATGTTTCATTGTCATTTCAAACCTAAATCTCTAGTTGTCATTTTTGTCTTAATCAAATGAGACAAATTTTCTCAAACAATCGTGACCATTTCAAATTTAGGTTTTCAAATAATGACGAGCTATACATTAGAACACAATTAGGTGAGGACTTGCAATAAAGGAATTATTTTCCTAGGCTAAAGGATTTCACAAAATTTTAAATGAACATTAGTTGATTTACATATATAAGTAAAGTAAGTTAGATAAATTAAAAAAGTAAATCACACTACATCATTGTGCTAATGATGGTAGGAGTGCCCTTCCAATGAATCACACCTAGGCAAAGGAAATCCTAGAAGGACACCAAAAACCCAAAGTGTCTCATAGATGTTTTCATTGTTTGCTGTAGAAACAAGAAATGCCCTTGTTCTTCCACTAATCAAAATATTTTGGTGACTACCTTGCTCATGGGCATGCGTCCTCCAAAGGTTAACATAAAGAATCATAAAACACCAAGCTATGTGTCAATGTTCATCAACAATCATCTTCATTGTGGGGTCTCCATCTCTATAGTTTTCTCTCTGCTGGTGAATCATCATTCATCAAGGTTTCAATCTACAGTTGCCCACAAATGCAAAAGAGAAACATAGTGTTTGAAACATAAAAATAACCAAAAACACACATACAAGAGTATGCACAATCAGTAACCTGTTGCTCTGGAACTCTTTTTTCTAGCTGGATCATATCCTTCCCCTCAAGCTTTTGTATCAGAATAATTCCTTAGTTACCATGAACTTCAAAAGATTGAAAAGCTTTCAATCTCCTTGGCAGGGTCCTAGAATACCTCTTTTCACCTCCATTCACTAGCGAACAAAGATTTCAGCTACAAAACTACCACCTCCATCTTTTTCCCCCACCTTGAAACCATTTATGCATCTCTGTACTGTTTCCCTTTTAATGGAAATTGTCCATGTTTCAAAAAGAAAAGAAACCATTTATGCATCTTTGTTTGCTTGAGACCGTTATCGGTACCCAGCATCAAATGTACATGAGGAGGAACAAAATCATGCTTTTGGAAAGAAAAGAGTTTCAGAAAGTGAACAAAATCTCAGTATTAAGTAGATAGAAAGTCATGAGACGGTTTGTTACGGAAGCATATATTTATATCAGCCTGCTGGGTGCTGCCTTTCGACCAAAGAGAGATTCCAACTAAAAGCATGTGTTAGGAGACACTCTTCTTGGCTTTCGAAGTTGAGAGCAAAAATGCAGTTTGTTGTACTGTACATTACTGACCTCCAGGATGGGCATTCTCCAAAGCTTAAGGTGGGTAACCCCCAATCTGCCACTTTTTGCTTCTCCGCCTAGTTCCTCTTATTATTAGAATGCTCAAACTGTCAATTGGTTTTATGGGAAATTTCGTTAAAATGGCGCCATTTCGTTAAATTGGCACTTTTGAGCAGTTTAGACTGCGCGGTCTGAACCGTTTTTTCTATCCTAGGATCTACACCTGTACTAGATTTTGGAAATCTACAACTCTCCTAGATTTATGAAATCTATACCAATCCTAGATTTTTTAGATTGTTTGGTCTAATATCTATGCTTGTCATAGATTTCAGAAATCTAAAAGTGTCCTAGATATTAGCAATGTATTCTTGTCCTAGATGTCAAGGTGTGAAAATGGCATGTGGAATACCGCCATTTTAATGAAATTCCTCATTTTTCTTGTTGGCACTTGAAAAGAGGTTCTAATGCACCGAAGAATGTGACACTAGGATACCGTATGCCAAAGTAATGAAGGAAACAAAATTTGTTGCTAAAATGAGTTATTCCAGATAGGCACATAATTGATTTTGAAGATGTACAGAGTGAAGATGTCGGTGTAAGGTCAGTGAGCACCTTACTTCAGTTTACACAAGTCAGGGACTCTCAGTTTCTTTCTTCACAAATCCATGGAAGCAACCGAATGAAGAATTCAACCTCCAATGCGATTTGGAAGAGACAAAACTAGCCAAGTATGGTGAAGAACAATCTTGAGTGTTCCCTGTGCGATTCCACTTATGAGACTCCTGGAATCCTGATTTTAACAAGATAGTACTCCGTAATAAAGTCTGGAAGGATATATATACTCCATCGAATAATAATTGACCTGCTTTTTGAAATGCTCACATCCGTTCATTCCGTTGTCACATCCACCACCAAAGTTCTACCAAATTTGGAAAGTTGATTATGGAATAATGCAGCACCTTTTTCCTTAACAATTTACCTGTATAAGATTTTTTCTGCTACCGTGTTGGCCAGTGAGCCCACAACTGCCTGAAGGTGGCCGGGGCATCAAGTGAACAATATCACTGAATCATTCCAGAATAATAATCCCAGCCCCAGGTGCTGCACTGCACGGCACATCATCTGTAGGAAAGTAAGAACTCCGCATTGCCCATCAATGTAAGTGGCGTTTCAGCCCTCCGGAAGAGTTGGTCAGATATGAGCGAGCTTGCATGAATCTGTTGGTGCGCGAACAAAATCAGCAGCTCCCGTTTGGACATGACTGAATTGG
Organism: Thuidium tamariscinum; assembly: GCA_947034885.2. Taxonomy (NCBI): domain Eukaryota; kingdom Viridiplantae; phylum Streptophyta; class Bryopsida; order Hypnales; family Thuidiaceae; genus Thuidium; species Thuidium tamariscinum. The sequence continues at coordinate 33,455,917 of OX344751.2, read as the reverse complement.
TACGGAGGAGCATGCGAGAAAAACCTTGAATGTAAATATATTTCATGCTCTCATGATGGAGTGCGCTGCTGTCTCTGGATGTTGATTTTCAAGGAATTCTGAGCTTTGGGTACAGGACCAACAGAGTGTTGGAAAGTTACTTCAGGTAGGAGGTCCACAAATGGACCATTTGAGGGCTGGAACTGATTTGGGGGGAGGTGAAACATCTTGAATTATTTTTCAGGAAATTTTCCTTGAAAGATGAGTGGAACTGGCATCTAATTGAAGTAGTTTCATATTTTTTTGGTGTTCTGTGGAATTAGTTATGGAATTTTGAAGTTGAAATGGCATAGGGCTATAAAATTGCTCACCTCCTAAACTCTACATTATTTGTACATTGTTGAAGGTTATGAAAAAGTAAGATGTACAAACAGTGTACATCTAAGAAGGTAGGACAATCTTAGAACTTGAGTGCTTTTTGAACCTCCTACATTAATTCTTGGACTATATTTCTGTGATATTTGACATTTTGGCAATGTTTTGGGTTAATTGATTAAAAAAAATTTGAAAGACAAATGGCGTGATGTAACTTAGCTGCTTGTTCCCCAAAGCAGAGATTAAGACTCCGATTTCGAAGATTGGCAAGTTCATGTTTCCACGGACGCAGGATTCTCATTGTTGTTACGAATCCATTTCTGCTAAGCAGAATTTAATCTGCTTTTCAACTGATTCTGTTACAGATAGATACGCCTTCAATTCCAGAAACTGGCATTTCGATCATTTATCAAATTAAATTGGCTTCTTCCTATTCCCTCCTCTGAAATTTCTGAGCTTCAGTCTGTAATTCTTCAGGCACTACTTTACGCTCTGTACTACGCCATTCCATTACTCTAAAACATCATGTGCCGTAGCCCTGTTCGGACATTCCACGCCTGTGTAATTGCGTCAAGGTCGAATGTACTGTACTGTACTGTAGTACTGTAGTACTGTACGTCCTTGGATTTACCGCAAGCTCCGAGCTCCAGGCTCGATCCAGCAATCATGTAAGCAAATCCTAACGCTCCGATATCCCATTGTGGATGATCGATGTATATCAACTACAATCGTACTCTCTGTCAATCAATTTGCTTTGCAGAAAAAACCAAACAAGTGAGGTCTAGCTGAGGTCTCGATTGGGGATGACCACGAGTCGACGCGACGACAGCAGCAGGTTGGTGCATGAAATGCACGGGAATCTTCCAGACATAAATTGAGCGATCTGCTACGAAGAGATGCGGGAGCATTAAAGCCTCAGATAGATAGTTGGTCTCTTACTATTTCCTTCCCCAGGCTTCTCATGCGATTCTCAAAGTACGAGTCAATTATGAAAAAACAAAAGATTTTGATTCAATCTTGTTTAAGAACCTCAGTAGGTTTAAGGGTTTAGGGTACAACTGATTTAAGCAATTTCAGCATACTCGGAGTCACCTTTTTCTGAAAAGAATGCTTTTGAAGTATTAGCAATTGAAAATCATGAATTTTTCTCCCAAAATAGAACTTTTGGATAAGGCGTCTAATTTCTATGAATTTTCAAAGTAGGACTCATTAGAGCACCTAGATTTGCACTCTTAGGAAAACTGTCTTGATTCTCACACCAAAATCTAAGAGAATCAAAGCTCACCAACAACAATTAAGTATGAAGATAGTTCCGAGGTACCTTAAGGGACACTTTTAAGAGAACTCTAGTGTCAAACTATGAGTACTCTAAAATTAATGGGTGCTTAGGCCTAAATGCCCAAGGCCTTTTTTAAGCTTCTAAAAATTTGTTTTAAATCAAACAAAGAGCCAATATTATGATAAGCTTTATCAATTTAAAAAAAATGTAATTAACTTACAAATCCAAACTAGAGTTCTTAAAAATCACTTTGGAAAAGAAAACACAACAATATCGTTTATGAATTGAAAGATTATAATGTTTGATCATATAAATGTTAAAACTACAAAAGTGACTCGAAATCTTTTTATCCTCTTTTCACATGTTAGATTTAAAAAATTTAGTCACCAAAACAATATGAGGTTAAAGGACCTTACATGCATCAATTTTATGGCTTCTCATAATCTTCTCTACAATTTTTTTAAGTGAATTTCTAATGTGGTTTTTCCTCCAAGAGTCTAGTGAATTTGAGGCTCATTTCCAAGAGCCTTGAACACTATGGAAAGTCAAGATTGCAATGGAACACCCTTGCACAAAATCTTGAATAGAAAAAATAATCATAGTCAATCATTTTCAAGATCGGGTTTTTAATATTAAAATTAAACTTCAAGAAGAAGTTTCTAAAAGTATAAACTTGTACAAGAACTTTCCAAAAATACACTACAAGAGAAATGGGTGTTTTAAGTATAGTCCTAGAGATAAGATTTCAAGTAATGACCTTTTTAAGAGATTTTAAGTAAACAATATGTATCTTTATAGTAAAATTTTACTAAAAAGACACGTACTTCTTACTTAAAATCTCCTAAAAAGGTCATTACTTAAAATCTTATCTCTAAGATTATACTTAAAACACCCCTTTCTCTTGTAGTGATATAAACTTCAACAAGAAGTTTCCAAAAATACAAACTTGAATAAGAACTTTCCAAAAATGTAAACTTGAACAAGAACTTTCCAAACAGATAAACTTGAACAAGAACTTTCCAAAAATGTAAACTTCTAAAATAACAACCTTTATTTAACTTCAAAGTTTTGCAAACACCAGATTTTGGTGCCTTGGGCATTAAGGGGGTTCTATGACACAATTTTGTTTACTGTCCTCTTTTTCAAGGATGCAAACTGAGGGCCCCTGCCTCGTTGCTAAACAATGAACAATGCCATGAATCACCAGCATCACCAACTGCCCCTGCGACCTCGTTGACAAATCACAGCCCACTTCAGCTGGCATGGCGGTAAAACGTCCAGCACGTCGTTCCAAAAGCATTCCTCACAAGTCTGCTTACAACGGAGTGGGATTTCACAAAACCTCTTGAACCCAATAATTCCACCCTCTGTCCTTCAATCATAAGGGCGGTGAACCCCACTCCCCATCTCATCTGCACTCAAATTGGGCCCAAACCGCACTCCATCTTGGAAGTAGCTCCCGGCAACGTATTTTCTGGAGCAATTCAAATTCACCTCCTCCAGCTTTCGAAATCCGAATCATTAATGGTTTGGGGGGGTTTAGCAAGGGTTTAGCGCGCAAGATTTACGAAGGTAATACTCAGCAAGTGTCACCGCTAACGCGTGGTGATGTCCAGTCTGAAACGAAAATGATGGTGATGATGATGATGATGCTGGTAATGTGATTCCTGGGTTACTTTGTTATCTCATAGTGTGGGACTTATGAAGGTTTGAGTGGAAACTGCTTTTGATTGTAATGGAACTTTTTATGGTAGTCATGACTTTTGATATATGGTTGGTTTTGTGAAGGCGGGTTTGATGATTTCTGCTGGGTCCCGCTCGGTAACTTCCACCCTCTGTAATTTGTATTTCGATGTGACGAGTGAATCACGCGGGGATTTCGTTGCGAGTGAGAGGCGGTGCAATTGGTGCGCTCATTGAGTGTGTGCGCTTTTGGTGGTTTGGAGTTTGCGCTGTCCTCTTAGTTGACTACAGTAGTGTGTTTCATGTCTATGCAGCTTCAAAAAGAGGACTCTGGAGGCAGACTACAGTGTTAGACTGTAAGTCCTCTCCCATCGCCTATTTGTCGTGTGGAAATTCCCGCTGGGCTCATTCTCTACTCCATTGTCCAGCATTTCGGGCTCGAGCTTGATGATGCAGTAGAGCTCTAGACACGATCGAGGCTTCAAATTCTTGGGATACAGCAGTCGAAATCCCAATTCCTGTAGAGAAATTGCAACAGATTTGAGAATTGGGTGTTTCAATTCGGTTGAGATTTCCAGTGAAATTCAGGCAACCATGCCTCCCCAAGGGATGACTTCGGATTTTGTGGAAATGCCTGCAGGCAAGTTGATGAAGACGATGACGACGTCGCCTCCCGCGACACCCTCCCGTGAGGAAGCGGCTTTGCCGTCGGTGGAGGTCGCGAAGTCGCGATCGTCGTGGAAGACGTCGTCGCGCAAATCCTCCTCGAAGATCACGCCGCGGGGCGAGTCGGAGTCGTCGCCGCCCCCGAGCTCACCGCCGCCGCGACCATCCGTCGGTGGTGACGCCGACGCGGACACAGCCACCAATGTCGAGACGATTCTCCTGGATGATGAGCGTCCCGAGGATCCCGAATCGCCGCCCTGTGAGGATTCCGACGACGCCGCGGCGGACAACAACGGCGTGAATTCGAATGCGAATGCGGCTGCTAAGCCACCGGTTGTTCCAAGAAGGCCTGGCATTCCGCTGGCGTTCGTGGAAGCTTTCGCCCGCGACGAGGCGTCCGTCGCGGACAGTCCCCACATGGGCCCTTACCTGCTCAAACTGGCGAAGTCGTACGCCACGGGGGAGAATCCCGTGAAAGCGTTGGAGTATTGCATCCGCGCCGTGAAATTCTACGAGCGCCACTCGCAGCAGGAGAATGTGCTGGAGCTCGTGATCAGTTTGCATATTTTAGCTGCGTTGCATTGCCACTTGGGGCAGTACGAAGACGCGGTGGGGTTGCTGGAGCGCTCGCTCACGCTTCCGGACCTTGATTGCGGCGTTGAGGATCACTTCCTGGCGGCGTATAGTGGTCACATGCAAATGGGCGATACGTTCAGTATGGGAGGCAAATTGGCGCCCAGCTTGGAAGCGTATCACCGTGCTCTGGAGATTCAGAAATCGTTTCTCGGTGAATTCGACCCACGGGTGGCTGAGACGTGCCTGTATATCGCCGAAGCCCACATGCAGGTCAAGCCCCAAACGGAGCACAATATTCCTGATTACTCGAGTTCTTAGATGAACCAGTTCGTCACCTTTTTCCAGTATCATACATTTTTGAGAAATTTGTATCCAAGTGGTGTGTGAATTGGTCCATTTGTTGACGTGGTGCAGGCACTGGAATTTACGGAAGCCAAGGAGCTTTGCGAACACTCGTTAGCGGTTCACACCAAGGGTAACAATGACCCCGGGTCAGTGGAAGAAGCGACCGACCTTCGCCTGCTAGCCATCATCTACAGCGCGCAGGGCGAACACAACAAAGCTTTGGAGTCGCTGGTTTACGCCAACGAGATCTTCGTCAACTTCGACCAAGAGGTACTTGCACATAATCATGTCAAACCTCAAGAGTTTCCGAACGTTCACAAGCAGCGACGTTGTGCACAACAAGAAAGTGAAATCAGAGCCCCGTTCTGAAAAATAACATTCTAAGACTCAACTCTAACGGAACCAGACATCACCGGACATAACTGAACTTTAATACGTCAACGATTTTATCATGTGAAAGGATCTAAAATGGTTTTCTTGGGATGGTACAGGAGGGCAAGATTATGAGATGTCGCCACATCCGTTGAGGCTACGATTTGTGTGTATTAACGTTGTGTTGTTGGTGCTTCTGGCCAGTTTGATGTGGCCACTGGGAACCAGGCCATAGGAGACGAGCTGCTGGCTCTGGGCCGGGATGCGGAGGCTTTGGTATGTTTTGGAAAATGTGTGGAGGATTTCAAGATGCTACGAGGAGAGCATAACGCTCTTGTAGCGTCAGCTTACACAAGCCTGGCGGATCTGTTCCTTCGCACCAACAATCCCAAGGAGGCGAAGGCGCATTGCCAGCATGCCCTGCAAATCTACGCCAAGCAAGGAGTCGGACATGTTCCTGGTGATGTGGCCTATGGGCTGGTGAACATTTCCAGCATTCTGGTGGAGCTCAACGAAAAAGAAACCGCTCTCCTTCTTCTCAAACGGGCCTTCAACATCCAAGACAGAATGCCAGGTAATTATACAGATCAACATTTTGAAACCTTTTCTCAAACTGAAGATCGTATTTACAAGGAAATCTGCACAGTACAAACCCAGAAACTCTGGAAGACTTTGATAGGGATGCCCCCTCTTTTTTCCTTTTTTTTTTTTTCTATGTGTGTGAACGTGCCTTTTGCTGTGATTGTGTTTCTTACTTGTGCGAGTGGTTTAATTTGTGTCCCCAGGTCAGCAACCCACGGTGGCAGGGCTCGAGGCTCAAATTGGCATCCTGCAGAACATGCTACGGCAGTTCAAGCCGGCACTGAAGTCGCTTCAAAACGCTTTGGAGAAGATGAAGAGCGGGACCTTGCGAAACTCGCCACTGGTGGGCTTGGTCATCAATCAGTTGGGTATCACCTCCATTGAACTTGGAGACATCCAGCAAGCAGCGCGGTTCTTTGAGGAATCGAGAAGCTTCATGGAGGAGACTGTTGGAAAGCAGCATCTTGATACCCTGGATGTTTGCAACAACCTGGCTTGCACTTACGCCAACCTTGGCAGGTAATTCTTTGTTATTTTCCAGTAAGACTTTAGTTTTTTGTTTAGCAATCAACGGGTTTCATTTTTTTGTTTCCAAAAATATATAAAATCTATTATAATTGACGTTAGTAACTTGCAAGAAAAAGCTCTATCTACTCAACTTAACCCCACGCGAAGACATGCCTTTACCAGTCTGTACACTAAATCAAACTAAGCATCTTAAAACCATGAAGCTTGGGTTAATTTCTCTAGTTACAGAATTTTTTTAGTAACATTTTTCAGAGAATGTTCACTTCGTTTTCTGACAAACTAATCCTCGTGCAACTACAATCCATGTACACGAATTTTTCATGATTTGGGTATGTACTTAATGTGTCCCCATTTGTTGGTCCTCGTATTGTGAGCAGATTGGAGGAAGCGCGGAAGCTCTTAGAAGAGGTGGTGAAATTGAAGGAGAAGAAGCTGGGCGCTGTGCACCCTGATGTTGCTGAAGATCGAGCTCGGCTGCAAGCAATAATCTCCGAAACAGTGGGGCATCCAGCAACGTACAAGAAGTCAAGAAAACTGGTGGAAATGCTCACGTCCGCAAGGAAAGCTTTCCACACGTCCAAGTAACTTAGCTAAGTCTGTCGATAGGAGGCGTCATACAGTTTGTAAGTTTAATTGTACTGTACTGTACAGCAGGAAAAAAGTATCCATAAGTTGAGAAGCACCTCAAAGCTGTACAGAGATGTCAAAGCACGACGTTGGAAGTTTTGTGGTGTTGCGGCAATGGTGATCAACCTTTGGCCGGGTTTTTTTGTTCAAATCTGTAGATTTCGATCTCGTTTTTCAACCATATTTTGGAGTCTGGAATTTTATGTCCATAATAGATAGAGGTCACACCTTGGTTGGAGCGAGGTGGTAAAAGCAATGTATTATTTGGAAGTGGAAGTGCCGTGGCTGGCTAGCTGGCTGACTTGCAGCAATGTAAGAAGCTCCAATGTATTATGTTCAATTTTGAGTTAATTGTCAAAGCATTCTCAGGAATGCACAGAAGTTTCAGAGCTTTGCTTTGGTTTCATTTTCACAGCTGACTCGGCTCACGCACTCTAACTTAAGGTTTGGGTCACAACCAACTGACTGGTTTCTCTAATTCTCTACTCCAGAAGAAAAAAAAAAGGACCTATAACCACTGTTTTCAAGCCCCTCTGCCCAACACTCAGTTTGCTGCCATTTTGGGACTAGATATGTATGAATAAAATTTATATTTATTTTTGAGGGATGAAGTTTCATCTTTTCTGTACTTCACAAAAAAATTAGATTTTTTTGAGGAAAATTGATTTTTCTGAGATTTTTTGAAGAAAAAATGAAGAAAAATCATATCAAATAGAAAATTATCTCAAAAAATATGAGAAATTCATCATGTGTGTGCATTTCAGTGGCAAACATCATTTGATGGTGTAAACTCAATTTTTGTATCATTCTATAATTACAATCTAGAAGACATTGAAAATACATCCAAAGTTTAGAGTGCAATAAAATATTCAAAATTTTGATTTTTTTCAAAATTCTAATTGGAGAAAAAACTAGAATAGATGACCTTCATTTTGTTAGTTGGACTTAAACTCAAAAAATATCGTTTTTGTAGAGAAATTTTAGATTTAGAGCAAGGAACAACAACTTCCCAAAATACACTGAAAATATTATATTTTGTGATCCATTTTTTTTCTAATTTCTTATTTGTGTGAAGAGAAACACTCACAAGACTACAAAGTGAATTAGGTTCTCTTCATAATCCTTTGTGAAAGGTCAAGCAACAAGAAATGGATGAAAAATTGCTAGCAATCTCCCTAGACATTATTACTAAGTCATCCAAGTGGCATTGCTAGCACTCCAAGGTTAAGTGAATGCACTTAACCCTTTAACATTGGGCTAATAATCGTGGATTGTGAATAGTGCATGCTAACAAGAGAAGGAAGTACTATTCATAGCTCTACTCACTAATAGAAAATTTGCCTAGTTTTGTTGTTTTGGTTGCATTGATGATCAATAGATTTTTGTTGATCATCAATGTGACCAAAACAACAAAACCATACAAATTTTCTACTAATGACTTGTATTTGTCAAAATTTATAGAATCCCTCATTCCAAACTAACCTAAAGGAATTTGTGGCAAGGGCAACTTGGATCTATTACCCTTCTTTGTGACATTTAAAAAATATTTGTTGCCCAAAATTAATAATGCAACCAATGATGTTGTTCCAAAATTTGAATGATTTTGTACATTGGGGTTCCAATCAAAATGGCATTTTGGGATCTGTAGTGAAAAGAAGTTCACCTCTATCAATTTTGACAACCTTTTGAGACTTCAAAAATTGATATTTTACTATAAATTTTTTTTACAACATCATCTATAAGTTAATAACATGCATGCCAAAAGATTTACACAAAAAAAGATATTCAAAATCTACCAACATGTGTAGCGGTGACCTAGGGAGGACACTTCTTGTATATTTTGGGATCTACGTGCGGCAGTGGGGTATTTTTAGGGGGGCTATCAATTACTTGTAATCATTACTTGGCAATATTAAAAGAGCCCCTATTTTACCATAAAGCGGAAAAATCAACCATATTATCATCCCTATTTTATTTTAAAAACACTTTGCCTTTTTAATGTCCCCTATTTTATATGTAAATTTCTTATAAATTTTACCTAAGATTATTTAAATGTACCCTATATTCCGCCGTGCGTAGGTTATCAAAAAACGGGAAGTATCCTCCCCTAGAGCGGTGAAAAACATTTCACTACTTTCAACTTTGACACCCTCCCAAGGATTAAATTTATTTTTTTTGCCATGAAATTCTTGTCATGAAATAAACTCTATGTTCTCAATATATGTGAAAAATTTCAAGGTCAAAAGATTAATTTTAAAACAAGATACTTGAAATCTCCCAATATGTGTAGTTTTGAGAAATTTTTTACAATTGCCAACTTTGACACCCTTCCAAGGGCTTAAAAATTGGTTTCTTACTATGAATTTCTTTTTGTGAAGTCATCTCTATGTTGATAATATGTGTTCCAAATTTCAAGTTCCAAAGACTTACAGATTTGAATGGTGGCATGGGTGGAAATGGGGCCAAATATTGTGTGACGGAAATGGGTTGCGGACGAAATTAGGTTGGTCTACCTTAGCAAGATTGATTGTTGAGGGTCATATGTGACCAACTAAGGTAGGAACACCCATTAATTTTAGTGTACCCATTGTTTGACATTCAAGTTCAATTAATTCTCTTAAAATCATATGTGAGCCCAAAAGTACCATAAACCCATCCCCATACTTTATTGTGGTTGGTGGGCTTTGATTGTTTTAGATTTTGGTCTAAATCAAGGCAAATTTCCTAAGAATGTAGCCTTAGGTGCTTTAGGAAGTCTTACTTTGCAAATTCATAGAAATTAGATGCTTTGTCCAAAAATTCTTTTTTTTTAAATTGAAAATTTATGACTTTCAATTGCTAATACTTCTAAAATATTCTTTTCAGGAAAAGGTACCTCTAAGTATTCTAAAATTGCTTGAATTGGCAGTAATGTTGTAGCTAGCCAGTTTGTATTGTGTTTTCTCTGGCAATGAAATCCCGTTTCATTTGTTTCAAAATAAATAAATAAATTGGCAGTAAAGGGTGCTCCTACCTTATGTAGGTATGCCTTTTGTACGTGTTGTACACTGTCGTCCTGCATTGTAGTTTGTCACATCCTTTTCCTGTCTCAATTGTGTCCAATACGCAAGACATTAAATCAATCCCATGAAGGTGGGATAGAGGGGTAGAACGCGACTCCAGTAGGGTAAAACTCATTTTACTAGGGGTTGATTGAGGTTTGATGATTGCCAAATATGAACTCAAAATTTGAAAAAAAAAATTAATGCAAATAATTAGAAAATTCAGCATTTACCCTGTGGTAAACTCAGGGACTTTGTGGGACTGATTCAACGTCACGCGTCCAATACTACGCAAGCCTGAGTGTTCTTTGAGTACATTGAAATTTGTTGTATCTGCAAAGGATCTGCTTGAATCCTTGTTGCTGCCAATTATCAGAGAATTTGTGATTCAAACATGTACATCTACAAAGTGAACTTGTAGTGTAAGAGTGCACAATTTTCTTTGAGAACTTCTGACACACTACACCAGATGTAGGTGTTTCCAGTACGTCATATCAGTAAGAAAATGCTTAAAAGACTTTGAAATTCCTAAAAGGTCTATGACGGAAGCCGAGTGACGTACATTCAATAATACAGTTCTTGGAAGTCCTGAAAACGTTCTGAAAATCAATCTCATCGGTCAGAGCATCCTGTGCTCGTTCTTTCAGGACGTTTTCCAACTTTAACGCTCACACGTATCTTACGTGGCAGGCGGTTGGGGTCCCGGGTTGGAAAATGACACTAACTTGTTACAGCCTCTAATTTCTCTCCTGGATTTACGCCGGCATTATCTTAACCTGGGATTGCCATTTGGTGTCATTTAACGAGCAAATCACGACCGTGCTGAAGTTGTAGGATGCAATGTTCAGAATGTCGTCGTCGTCGTCGTCGTCGTCGACAGAGTTTTAGTTAAACAGAGGAAAGAAAGATTGCCTGCCTGACCGCTTCTTCGTTTAGTTCCCACTCTGTTTCCCTTCTTGTTGCAGACTCGCGCGCCACTGTTTTTCTTCGTGTTGTTTTTTCTCCCGCATCGCCGTTATCTCCATTCTCCAATTGACACTGTGTACTTTTTCTCTTTCTCCGGCCCTCTCTCTGCCGCCTTCCCTGTCCTTTCCTTTATTTTCCATTCACTCGAGATTCGATTCCGCATCAACATTCGCCTTCACATCCCAATTCGAGGTTACGGGCTGATGCGCAGGACGCCGGGGCCGTGTTGGATGCCGTTTCGTCGTCTGCATTTACCTTCGATGGGATCCGACGTGTGTCTACTGTCCTTGCTCTCATTGCCAACGGTCCATGGATTTCACCAGTGAAATAGTGGGTAGCTTCGATTTCCGGCCTCAATTTTGGAGTTCATTTCCGGCTGCCGTTTTGGAACTCTGAGGCGGTTTGGGCCTGTGCGCGGACGAAGTTACAGGTGGTGGTTGGTCACTGGGGAGAATTCGGCAGGTTTAGGATCCGCCTGCGGTTTATTATAGGTTTTGCTGTTGAGTTTACTTTTCGGCGGTGGAGGATGACTTGAAATGTCTGGGCGGCATTGAATTATCGAGTTGGATGTCATATAGATCTCAAAATCAGGCAGAGAATTGTGTGATGTGGTAATCCTTTTTAGTTGTGTATATTTTTGGAGTGTAAATCAAGACTTTTAACGCGAACAGGGGAGGGTTGAGAAAGGGGAGGGAGACATGGCGGGCGTGGAACTGATGAAGAAGAAACTTTTGCCACTGTTGAACATGGATTCGAACCTTGCGCCGGGCATGTCCATCGACACATCGGCCTCGTACAAGGTAGGTGGATCACTGTCTGCCTGGATTTTACACCCGTGCGTGCTTTCGGCATTTTGTCCTCATTCATTGTTGTGTTGATGAAGTTCAAAATGGTCACCAGTATCATAATTTCCGTAGTGAAACGTGCATGAAGTTCAAAATGGCCACTTTGTTTGGGTCCATTTTTCCTTTACACCTTCCTGGTCTAGATTTCCTGGGCAAATTCAATCTTCACGGAGAACTACAAATCGGCTTCGAGGAGAAGTCTCGGCTTGCGTCATTGGATGGCTCATTGCATTACCACTTTCTTAAACTAGGTCCTTGTTTTTGGTAGTTTTGGGGACGATTCTTGACGTTCGCCAGGGGAAGCGAAGTTTGACGAGGAATAGACGACGGTCGTTGTTCTGTTTCTGCGATCGCTCGTTTAATTGTGTAGTATCCACCTTCAGCTATTGCACTTGTGTGAGCAGCTGTGTTGTGCTGGACGATCAAAGAGATTTAGAACTACTTTGCTATTGAAAGCGGCGCCCCGGTGTTACAGCGATGGGATCGATTAAGGGGCACGCCCAACACAATGCTGAAATCGACAATACTTTTGGGAACAGTCTGCTGTCACTGGACCTTTTGATGAGTTAAATTTGAGGTCTTTCCTGAGTGTATGCGTTCTAGGCCAGATTGCACCTGAGTTCTGTTAATGATCGTCCTGTTATGAAGGAGAATATCGTCCTTTCGTCTTATTTTAGGGTTCACTGTGGTAGGGTACTAGGGTTCTCTAATTTCTCTCCTGGATTTATGCCGGCATTATCTTAACCTGGGCCGTAATAACCACTTCCGTGTTTCACTGTTCGGAACTCCTACTGAACAGTCGCGTTAGTTTATGCTGAAAAGGCACTCACTGACCTTTAAACCATGTACATTAATGCAAGTCCTAGACACATGCTTTTAAGAAAATCTTACTAGAATGACATGACCTTTCAATATGGTTTTTTTGCCTTAAAATTTAGCTTAAAGCACCCCTCTCTCTTGTAGTGACACAAAACATGAATTTCATAGCCTGCTGAAGGCACCATAGGGGAGGAGGCTCATAAACCGCTCATCTAAGGGCTGGTCCGCCTTTTTCATGTATTTATTTGGATGGTAATATTTTTCACTCATTTTTCAGTGAAGGAGAAATAAACGAGGAATCTAATACAAGTTGTTTCATATTTTCTGAAGCATTATTGAATTAATTATGAATTTTCAAACACAATCTGGCATAGGGCCCTATCTGTGATCAGTAGGCCTTGCAAACCCATACATGCGCAGTTTGAAAAAAAAACTGGCTTGCTTCAAAAACTAGCACTGCGACATGTAAAAAGTAATAGCATTTGTTTTTAAAAGCGTTCCTTTCTAAAACTAAAATGAATACTTGAATAAATCATTATTTCAGATTTTTGAACACTTGAAAGAAGGTACTTCAACAACTAATTCTTATTTTAAATATAATCAAGAGACACCTAACCACTTAGTTGAGAATGAAGCCATTGGGACTCTGAAACCATCCATTCAATTAGCAAAAACCAAATCTTAGCATGCTTCAATGTAATCCACAATTCATTTTGTGACAATCAACTATCCATTTCAGAGCCTCCTAGTGGATAGGTGCAAAAGCCTGAGCTGTTTATGAGCCCTCTCCTATAGAAGATCAATGGCAACTCATTTCTGATCAACCTCTATTTCCAATCAATAGGTTGTTTTCTTCCTGTGAAGTTGTGGTGTGGTTCCTAGATCAATTGTGGCACAATATGATTGGTTGCAAGGTTCTTATAAATGCAACTAACCTTTGGTTGGTTTTGCTATCAACCTTTATCACCATTATAGGTTAAAGAGAATCTTCTACTAAAAAATTCCTAATAATCACAATTTGTGTAATAAAATTCTAAAAAATATGGCATCCTTCCAAATTCTATTTCTGTACATGAAAAAAAAGTTGCATTCAAAAAAGTTGCACTCTACATATGTGTAATTGCTTAAGTGGTTGGAAATGGGTGAAATACTCTAGACAAAAAAAAACTTTGTCCTGTTCGAATCAATTCCACCATATGGAGAATTTATTGAAGATCTTAAGGTAGGTACACCCAAAAAAGCCCTGTTCCTAAAAGCGCCATCTACAGTGCACATACATTTCTGAAATCAGTCATGTTCACAGACTGTAGATGGCGCTTTCAGAAATAGACTTTGACTGTTAATAACTTTTGCATATGGTATCCAAATCCTAAGTTCTTTGGTGCGTTGGAACCTGCTTTCACTTGCCAACAGGGCTACATAAAAATTTGAACTAATTAATAGCAGGAACTAGGCTCAGTATGAATAAGTGGCGCTTTTGGGTGTACCTACCTTATATGTTTCTGAAAGTTTCTAAAAATCTAGCATTATACCATGGATACCCTTCCTGCCAACTCAAAAATTTGGGCTGGAAATTTGACAGCATGATGCTTCAAGTATCGCTATGTACACGAGTAACCACTCACTGTACACCTCTCAACCTTCCTTTGAATTTGCACCCAACATTGTTTAACCCTGAAGCACTCCGACATCCATACTCTAGACGATGAACAAAGGGCTTCAAGGCACTGTTTCATCCAATTAACTTCTCATTTATTAAATGTAACACTTGAATCTAGAAAAGACAACCTTCCTTAATTACTAAATTCATTAAATTTTGGTAAATGATATATCTATACAAAGCTATAAGCGAAAATGTGCAAAAATTCAAAAAAGGATTGACACATTTCAAGGTTAAGGGTTCAGATTAAGTAATAAAAGTCAATATGGTAGTCTCCTTTTTCATTATACTAGTACTTACAAACATGCTTTTTGGTGTTCATTTAGGTGCAAAAATGATTAAGAATTGTATGTAAGACTTTTTTTTTTTTAATGGCTACATGATTGACCCCCCTCTCTCCGACAATTATGATCTTCTAACTTAGTTGAATAAATTGTTCAAATTTTTTTTGCTGAAATTATGTTATTTCATTCCGTTTTGAACTATAGAAGTAGAGTTTATTAAGTGCACTTCTATTGTCCTGTTACTTTGAGTCTTGGAGCATTTTTTCAAAGTGTAGTATCAAATTCATTGCAATAAAATTAACCCCTAAAGATCCTTGAATATGTTTTCACCAACAACACTCCGAAATTGCCATTTCTAATAGAAATACTAAACTTTCTAGAAAATAAAATTAGGGGCTCAAGTAAATGCAGCTAAAAGATCTTATAGTATATTAGTTTGAAAAGACAAGGAAATTTTTTAAGAAATTTCCACTATATGAATTACAAGATATTTGCAATTGAATAGACAAAAATCTTCTTAAAATTGTCCGTGCAAGAATTGGGCACTTGCACTTCACAAGGTTACAATTGTATGAAAAAAATGTTCATATTGGTTGTCCTTCTTTGGATTCATTATTCAAGGCAAGTTGGCTACAAGCTTGAAAATTGTAGATTATTTAGAATTGTTCAACATATAAGAAAAAAATAAGTAAAAAGGAGTAGCGAACCATTCAAAGTACTAAATTTTTAAGAATTTAGTTTTGGAATTGAAAAATGTCAATCACAATGATTGCAATATTGTGATAAACAATTTATATCCCATGATTTTATTTTTTCCAATAAATATTGAAAATTGAGTTAAATAAAGGACTTTAAAGATGATTTTAGAATAGAAAGTTTACAATTAGACACACACACACACATATGTAAATATATAAATATATATAATCTTAAATTTATGTTTCTACAAAAAGTAAATTTTTCTTATTTGCTTCGACTTGCTTGGACGGGAAAAAAAATATATCATTTAAAATTGTAGCCAAAAGCTATGAAATTTTTTGGATCTTAAAGAAAAATCTTATGCATATTTTTTATGAATTTAAAAAAAAATCCATTCTTAGTGACTTGCCCAAAATTGCTATGTTGCCAAGAAATGTAGCTTGATCCTTTGGAGGTTAACGGAAACTAAAAAATTACTTTAAGATGGGCAAGTACTACTTGTGTAAATCAAGAAGTTTCTTTTGTCAAAATTCTCATCTTAAGTTATGTTCTAAGCTATACAATAAATATCCAATTGAGTATAGGACAAGATTTCTTAATGATTCATAGACTATATTTCATCTAAAATCCTTAATATTCTATGTTATTTGATATCTCATTTATCTTGACTCTTCAACTCTTTCAACTTTTTCTTTCCATTGGTATTGATTGTAGTAAGCTTCAATATACATCTTTCTTTTGAAAACTATCATCCATTCAACTTATTCTACATAACCTATAAATTTAAATTAAAGTTCACCTAAGTGTCTTATATACAAGACTTAAAAGTCAATTACTACATTTTTTAAGGATTCATATGAAATCTAAATGTTTATAAATAATCTATACTAATCTCATGAGTGACAACTATCAAATATTTATGTCTTTGCAATATGTCACAAAAATGTCATATTTTGATAACTTGAACACAATTTGCAAGAAAAAATTCCAAGTTGCTAATACAATGTATCAACCATTAATATTACAAAGCATTAAGCTATTTAAGCTTATAGACTTAGTTTATATCTTTTTATTAGAAATGAGTTTTCCAAGCTAACATTTGTGGAAGAACCATGAAAGATCCATGATTGTTTTGATAAAGGGTCACCTTTTAAAGTCTTACAATTTTATTATTGAAGATATGAGGTGATCAACTATATCAAAATGGAATTCATATTACTAAAAGAATAAAAAATGGTGCTTTTTTATTACAACAAAGTATCACCTACAAGTTTGTATTTTGGCTCTAAAATTTTCAAGAACAAAATGACATCTTCAAACAACGTATACTTAGGTTTCTAATGGATTATTTTACAAGTCATATTGTGAATCACCTTACAAGTCATATGGAAGAAGAGTCTTCCGATTCTTCATGTCCTTCAAGATCTTTAAGCAATTCTAATAGTGCTAATAGTAGTGTGCAAGATGACATTTGTCGACTTGAAAATGTACTAAAGACATATTCATATGAAGCGGATATGAATTCCAAACACTACAACATGCGAACTCTTCTTGAGATGACTCATGAAGAATTGATAAACATGACACAAGAAGAAATAAAAAATATTTTCCAAATGCTTTGTCAAGAATTGACAACAACTGATTATTTTTGTGTCAAAGTTGGTTCCAAAAAAGACATTGAGTCTAATCTTCATACTACAGGTGTGTTGTTATTCAAAAAGGTATTTCTTTCAAAAAATACATATTACAAAAAATTGTAGAATGGTTAAAGATATTTGTTGGTAAAAATTTATTTAGAGCCACTATTTCTATTCATTTGTATAGAATTAAATAAAATGAAACAATTTCACATCTATGTTCAGAAATGTATTTTTTTAGGTCAAACAATTTGAATAATATTATTTGACATGATGGTTTCTTAACTACATTAGGTTGTTGATGTGGCGTTGATGTGGCAAAGTTTTTATATAGTACTTACAAAAACCAATTAAGCAAGAGATCATTATTGCAAATGTCTTTAGTCATTCCAACCAATGCCCTTTTGAAACTTTGAATCTCATGTTTTAAGAAAATCAAAACAAACAAATAGTATTTAAACTAAAAATATTTCAATGATCAACACCTAACCTTGAAAGTTTTGAAATGTAAGTACTATAGTAGAATTAAAGTATAGCTCTTATATAAAATAATAATTAAAAATTTTAATCCAATAATTGGTTTAATGTAGAATTACATGACTTCACATCTATGCCAATTATTACAACACCTATTAAACAAATGGATTTGAATGGAGCATTGTGGGGAACTCTATCTGAACCTTTAATTGACTTGATTCTAGCTCATCTCTCTATTCCAAATTTATTTAGTATGCGTTTAGTGTGTAAACGATGGAACAATCTCATTCATTCAATAGGATTTGTTAAAAATCAAGCCGAAGTTACTTTTGAACTTCCTTATTATGTTCTTTATGGAATGGAGGACCATAGAGTACAAATTGGTCCAGCTCTTTTTACCTTTGCATATTTTGTACGAGATGCATCAATGTATTGTTCTACAACCAATAAGTGGTATACTTTATCATTTAATTTTCTGCCATTCACGGATTTTTATCTCATTTTAACAAGTGGAGGCTTATTGTGTTTTGCTGTATATAATTCCAATGATGAAGTTACATTAGGTGTATGCAACCCCATAACTAAGACTTGGAGGGAACTTCCTCCTTGGTTACCTTTACGAGGAAAAGGTTTGCCAGATTTTGTAGCTATGGTGGTTGATATTTTACACAATTCCTATAAAATCATTGTAATTGAAGAATCAGATTTGATAACACGAGTATATGAGTCTACAACAAAAAAATGGAAAGAGACAGGGATAATTCATAGTTCTGATGGCTTACCTTATCTCATGAATAGACCATGCCAAGCTGTTATAAACAATGGTTTTATGTATTGCTTGTCCCAAAATGTTTCACAAATTGCAACTTATGACTTGGAAAAAGGCAATTGGAATAGAATACAACTACAACTACCATCAAACCATGCATTTTTGAATACAGGAACATTAGGTCTTGTAGAAAGCAATGGTCATATTCTTATATTGACTAGAAGTGTAATAAGTGATAATAATAATTTATTGGAGCATTTATCTAATGACCAAGGATGTTTTCAAGTATGGACTCTTGATGATCAAGGGAGGTTAGATATTGTAGTTGTTGGAGAAGTACCTTATAAACCTTTTGATATTGAATATGATTTTGATTCTTTTAATATCTATACCTTTACTACTAAGGATCACAAAGATGCCCTTATATTTTCATCACCTGAATGGGAGTATACTTGGTTATTTGATTTGTCCCATGGTACATGGCATGTAATACCTGAATGCCCTCGTAACATGTTTGGACCAGATGGAGTTGAAGGATTTCCAATGGAGCTTAGATTAGATGTTACACCATAGCTTATAGGTAAGGCTTTTTAAAGAGAGTCATTGTAATTTGAGTTCATGAAAAAGAAATTTAGGTAGATGTATTTTTATAGATTTTTGGTTTCATCATGTATGAAAGGTGTACATTGTGTTGTTGATTGTAAGATAAGATTTTGTTTCCTTTTGCACACATGAATAATTGCATTATTTTCACAATAAGAAAATCATATTTATTCATGTACATGTAAATCATATGATAATTACATTTATAAATATGTTTTTAATTCTCAAATGCCCAACTATCCAAAAGTATCAACTTTTATATCTATAGAAGCTAAAATAGTTTAATGAAGAGTTGCTTCAAGAAATGTTACAAAATGTACTATGGAAGTTGATTCAATTAGTGCAAGGGTTTGAATAGTGAATTTAGACTCCTTGACACTATGAATAATGATTTATAAATGGATGTGATTTAATAAGAATTAACATTTGGGTGAACACTTGATGACCATTGGAAGAGCATTGTATTAAATTAGATGAAAGTAGGATGAAAATTACACAATTTGGTACAATAAAAAAACATTCTAAAACACAGTATATTGATTTTATCTAAGATATTGTGAACTACTAAATTATTGTTATTGTACCTCACAAATTTGCATACTTTCCAAAGTAGTTGAAGATATAAGGGGTGTTTCACACAATGTCTAAAGTCCTAACTTTCTAAATCTTGATTCAAGACTCAATCCCAACTTCTTTGGGTTGTAGGAAGTAAGTCTATAGAGAATATCAAATGTAGGAGTTAGGACTTCTTAACCCCTAAATGCCCAATGTCTTTTTGGAGCTTCTAAAAATTTGCTCTAAATTGAACAAAAAATAGGGTGTTCAAAAGTGAGTTGGTCAACAAAAAATATGAGATTAAAGGCCTAACATGCATAATTCCAACAAATTTTGGCTTCTCAAAATCTACTTGACAATTTTTTTTAGTGAATTTCTAAAATATTTTTTTCTCCAAGCTCAAGTGTATTTGAGGCTCATTTCCAAGAGCCCTCAATACTATGGAAAGTCAAGATTGCAATAGACACCCTTGCACAAAATCTTAAATAAAAAAATCATAATAAATCATTTTCAAGATCAGATTTTTTGATGCTTAAACTAGACTTCAAAAAGAATTTTAAAATATGTATAAATTATTAAAAATAACAATTTGGTTAGGTTTTATAAAGCTTCAAAGTTTTGTAGACACCAAATTTTTATGCCTTGGGCATTTAGGGATTAATGTGAAGGCCAATGATCCAACTTTTAGTTCTAACTTGTCTCTTGAATAATAGTTTATATTCCTTCTATCCCACTAAAACCCTCCAAATCAAACAAATTTTTTGTCCCATTAAAAAGCTCCATTTCTTGATTTTGATTGTTGAGTAAATGTTTGTTGTATTGAACAAACTTGTAGAGGTAAGTGAAACAATCTAGGAACATTCTTTTGGCCTAGCAAGCTTTGCCTTGTCCATATGTGGCACTTTGTACCAATTGCTTCCTCAAACAATAGTGTCAACAATGTATCAGATAATTGCTTTAGTGGTACAATTTTTTTTTCTAAAGTGGGCTAGGTTCTTTGTTGCAGATATTTAAATTGAGGTAAATATTTGTAGGATCCCATTGTTGTCATTTACCTTCAAATCATTTGAAATGACACATATGGAAATATTCACAAATTATGTTCAAATATTATATTTCTATACAAATTTGAGATGCCTAAATGACAATGCATAAACTAGAGATTTTGTATAGACTTAAGGGATTGGTTACTTGCTCTTGAAGGCATGAATTGCTATCACTATGACAAGAAATACAATTAATCATTCAAGGAAAAGTTTTTTAAGGGTTTTAATGGGATAGAGGGACTAGCAATTATAAATATCTTAAGAATGGGTCAGCAAGTCAAAACCTCATTTTTAGGGTGCATCTAGTATAAAGTTTGCTTTGATAAATTTTGCCAAAATATCAACCAATGAGAATAGTTTATACAATGTTTTTTTCTTAATTTATCCACAACAATAGTTGAGACTTGTAGGTTGAGTTATGTGAGCCTCCATTTTGTCACTTGGGACTCACTATTTTTTTTTGTTTTTTGTTTATAAATTACAAAATTAAGTGTAGAAAATTGTACAACCCCCTTAAAAAAAAGATTTCGAAACCAAAATTGGTATGTTACATGCCAATATATTATTTGGTCATATTTGAGTGTTTTTACCTAAGTAGATCCAAATCTTACATGTAAATAGGTTAGAAACCACAAAATCACAATAATGATCAATTTTAAGTAAAATTATCCCAAACAGCCTTAAGCTACTATGCATTGGACCAAAAAATGGCTAAATTGGTCTAAGAAAATTTGGTGAGAATCTAAGAGCCTTGTTCCATAGATAGGTCTTAAGTTTCCAGTCAAATTCTCAAATTCTATAGAAATCCTAAATTGTAAATTTGCAAGTTGAAAAAACCCACAATAGTCCAATGAGGGGAATCTATAACCAAAGAATGGTGTTAGAGGGTTAAAATCACAGTAGGAATTGAACAACAAAGTCATTTTGCTAAGATTATTTTTTATATAAAAGGTTCCCTAAAGTCTAGTAATTGAAGGAAGTAGCAGGATTTATTTTGCCATCAACAATTGTGTAGAGCAAGAAGGGCTTGCACATCTTTTGTGGAATTCCATGAGAGGTGGTACAAAAACTTTTGAAATTTTTTAATACTCAAAAGATGTCTTTCAAGAAGGTCAACCTCTTTAACCTACAACGGATAATTCCTAGAAATTACCTAGATTGCAGTAAAATCTCACTAAAAATCAGAATACCTTTTATATATTAATAAGGTGCTTCATCAATCTTAAAGACATTTCAATGACCAGAATTACCCAAATTGGTGAGATTCTCTAATTATCGGCAAATTTTAAAATTACAATGGAATTTGACTAGCATTTTGGGAGCATACAAATTTGGAATGAGGTCAAAGATGATTTTTTTACTCCCTAATACCTACTAAAGAGACTATACTAGTTATTTTTCATATTTAGATAAGTGAATCTCTAAAAGTTGGATTTTTATTATTTTGGGGTTAAGTTGGTATAATTAGGTTTCATTGCATTTATTGCAATGGAAAAGGAGGAGGGGGATATTGTTGCCTTAAAATGAACTTCTAAAGCCAATGACACAATTTGTTTGTGATTTGAAGTCTTTTTCCAAAAGTTAGAGTATAATTGAACAATAAATGTGATTTTAGAATTCCGTTTCGATAAATAGTAGTTAGAAATCCAAAAGTCTTTGGGAAAATGAGGGGAGAAAGGTTTTTGGAGTAGTAAAAAAATCTACCCTTTCTCTCTCTAAACTCACCTTCTTTTTTGTTCATTGTAAAGTTGTATTTTAGTCCAAACTTTGAAAGTTGGCCATCTTTTGCCATTTTTGTGTTGAACATGTAATGGTTATAAAGCCTTTTTTGGTCCATCTTTCTAGTTTGAATACATTCTTGAAGGACTTGGGGGTCCCTTCAAGATTTAGAGCCTTGGAATGTGTTTTGTTGTTTTGTCAGTCAATACTAATACTAGAGACATTTTCACCAAATTCTGGCAAATGTGTTAGTGGAAATTCTTTAGAGTCCTTGTCTTTGTGGTTTCTTTGTTGCATGAGTTCCTTTGAAGAGAATTCCAAACTTTTGTGGATTCTCTCTAAAACCTTGACTGCATTCTGGTATGTATATGAATGTTATTGTTTTGTTAACCAAACCATTTCAATGGCAAAGCTTTGAATTTAGTACCTTTAGGTGATAGATTTCAACATTTAAGTGTAAATTCTTCTCTTAAAGTCATCATTGAAGACTAATTTAGTTGTCAAGTAATGGTCTAAAGAGATACATAAAATGACATTGTGATATTATTGAATACAAAAGTGATATTACAAAGTATAGAAGTTGTCAAATTGAGAGTTTGTGAAGAAAAATAAAATTTTAGTGACAATGTAATATTACTAAATGTAGAAGTGATATTACTAAATGTAAAAGTGATATTATAGAAATATATAAGTGATAATACAAAGACAATGCAAAATTGCATGAGTGAAGAGAGTAAGAGCCAGTTTCCATTGGGGCCTAGACATCTAGGCTTGGATCCATCTAGTTGCTTGCCATTGAGACTAGGGCTTCCAATTGAACCTATAGCTTTTATCTGTGAAAGAAGGGATTTGCAGATCTAGAAGGCTTGGAGGGGTGATTGGAGGGCCTATTCCTCAGAAAAACTGAAAGCCACCTATAAATCCCTAGTTTTCACTTTTATCGAAAGAACAAGCTTGTTTATAAGTCCATTGGAAAAGTTCCCCGCTACAAATGCTTGAGCTCCTATCTATCATGCCTCAATAGAAAGCTTTATTTGAATATTAAGGGTCGATATTCTCCTCCAGCCTCCTTCCAACTCCTAGACATCAAGCCCTCAATGGAAACTGGCCCTAAGCCAAAGAGTGGGGTGGAGTGAGGTGAGTAAGCTAGAGAATGAAGTGAGTGAGCTAGAGAGTGAGGTGAATGAGCCTGAGTGTGAAGTGAGGTGACACAATGTGTAAAGGTTGGGGTGGAGAGTCTAGGAAGTAGATATAAAGTAGGAGGCATGAATTCTGATTGGGCATTAAATGCTAACATGACTCAAAGGTACATTGTTCTTTTCTCAATGTATCCAATCTGCACATTCCAAATAGTGGTTGTTTATGATGAACATAAGTGAATACTTTTTTTTAACTACAAAAAATTACAACTAATTCCACAAAGCTCAAAAAAATATAAAACGACTTGGTTTAGATGCCTATTCCACTTGTTTTTCAAGGAAAATTTACCAAAAAATATTTCAAAATATTTCACCTCCCCAAAATTCAATTCCAACCTTTAGATGGTCGGTTTATGGACCTCCTACCTTAAAACAAATATGATTACACAGCAAGTTCAAAGAGTGATGAAGGACTACTCGTTGCATACTACAAGAAATGCAAATAAAAAAGTAAAAAATATTCAAAGAGATTATGAGAGCTTAGAAGAAGTATTAATACACAAAGTGAGAAGTTTAAGAAAATTTGGCAAGTAGAATAGAATAGAAGAAAAGAAAGAAGCATCTCACTTAAAAGAAATGGAGACACTACAGTAACAACTAAATATACAAATACGGAAGTGTAAGACTTGAAACAAGTGAAGAGTTTTGATATAGAAGCTCTATGTAGATGGAGTGTTTAAGAGGCTCTTGAATTTAGTTTGCATTATGAAATAAGGTAGGTACACCCAA
The DNA here is from genome assembly GCA_947034885.2 of Thuidium tamariscinum. Lineage (NCBI taxonomy): Eukaryota > Viridiplantae > Streptophyta > Bryopsida > Hypnales > Thuidiaceae > Thuidium > Thuidium tamariscinum. The sequence goes on along the minus strand of OX344751.2, from coordinate 33,431,857 downwards.
AATGGCACCTGACCTTAAAGCGCCCTGTACAACGTGCATACATTTTCAAAATCAATCATGTACCCAGACCATAGATGGTGCTTTTAGAAACACACTTTGACTATTAATAACTTTTGCATGCGGTATCCAAATCCACTGTTCTTTGGTGTGTTGGAACATGCTTTCACTCACCAACAAGACTATAAGAAATCTAAACAATATAATAACAGGAACTAGGCACAGTATGAAAAAATGGCGCTTTTGGGTGTACCTTCCTTAGAGACAACAGTATAAAATAAGTCTAGGTGCCTAAAGCCAAAAAATCCTGACATCATCAAAATAGTTGGCATAAGAGGAATTTTGGGCCTCCGAGAGACTATTTCAGGGTTGTTCCCTGAAACTGTTTCTATTGCTGCAAACCAGCCCCTGCTGGTTTGAATTTTTGAATTTCGAAAAAAAATTAATTAATTAATTTTTTCAAATTTTTTAGAATGTATTAGAAAGAAAAAAATGATTTAAAAAAACATTTAAAAAACATTTAATAACTATTTAAAATAATTAATTAATTAATATTATCTAACGTGGTAGTCACTCGACCACATCAACATGGGATTCCCAAAGTTTCCACTGCATTCCCAGAGTTTGGGAACTCGTAGTCTTGTAGAAGGGCCAGAAATCTTCTTATGGTTTTTAGATCAAGGAGTAGAAGTCAATGGTGCACTTCAATAATTCAAAAGTTAGTAGGTGAATATTATGTTGATGAGTTGCTTGGGCATATTTTTAGGTTAGAAAATAATCAAGTACTAAAGTCAATAATAGCATTCAAAGCCTAACCAAAGGAAGAAGGAGAGAAGTAGAAAAAATTAGTTTAAAGGCTCATTTTGTAATATTCTATCATTTTAAGCTATAAGCAAAAATATAAAATTATTAAAAATAAATAAATAAATAAACCAACAAAATGGAGCCCAAAACACCACCCAATCCACATACTTTCAACATTCAAGTGAAAAATGATGGAACTATGATGGAGGTTGATGTTGAGGTATAAACAATATCTTATTTTATTTGACTTTCTTTTTCTTTTTTGTTGTTCCAAATGCAATTAGGAATTTAGACACACAAATCACATCTTAAAGAAGATTTTAAAGTACTAACTTAAAATTAAATGTTATTAAGAAATTCTTATAGTTTTCCAAAAAAATGTTTAATACTTTTAAATTAGATCAAAATTTTAAAAATTATGCTTTTAATGAAATTTAGACTTAGTTTGGTTTGGATTTGGATGAAGTTTTTAGCAGTTGGATTTACAAACCAGAATTAGAGTTAAATTCAACCTTAAAATCCAAAGTTAGAATGGAGTTATAACCTAAGAGATTTTAATGGATAAAGTTTTCTAGTCCAATTATGGGCAAAAACTTCATCTGCCTACAACTTTTGCTAGGAGTGACCAAATTTTAAGTTTTTTACCATTTTGGAATTAGTAGACCCTAATTCACAAGTTTGTATAATTTAAATTTACTTAAGACAAGTTTACTTTTAAAAGTATAGAGTTTTGGGCCAAAATTGGCCAAAACACTCAAAAATTATTAACTTCTGCAATTTGCAACCAACCACTTAAAGCTTGTATTTAAAAAAAAATGCTTGTCCATTGCTTAGAAGGCCAATTGGATGATATTTATACATCCACTTAGGAACTTAAGACCAAGAAACCAATAGAACCCAGTTGTATTCATCTTCTCTCATAGGTAGATGGAAAACACTCACAAATTAATTGGATCTTGACATTTGGTTGATTCAATTTGGCTCAAAGACCTACTTCCTCAGCACCAAAGGTCCCTCACAATGTTGCAATATAAACATCTAGAGTGACAAGAGACTTGGAATATAGTGTGAAGCCCTAAGTTTCAATTTCTAGCTCTCTGCCAATCAAATTTATAGAATTCACTAGGACTTAGGACTTGGAATGTAATGTGAAATGAGTCCAAATAATGTATGTGAAAGTGCTCCAAAAAACACATCACAAACAATTTGTATAAATTTATATTCAAGCATTATAGCTTAAAAAATAAAAACTATGTCATGTGGTTGTTATGAATTATGGTTTCAAAATTAATTCATACATTGAATGAAATTGTTTATTGTTGGTTTGGTTTGATTTGTTACAATGGGATCTTCAAAATCATGCATTCTCCAATTGTAGTTAGAAAACTCTCTATGTGAACAGGTGCATGGGCTTTGATTTATGGAGTTTGGACCTATGGTGTGAAAGAAATTGAATATCAAAGTTTTTATGAAGAAAAAAATTAGACAATTTCTTTTCAGTGGTTTTATTTTAGTTGTTGCAATAGCACAAGGCACACTACCTTAAATGAAGCTTGCTCTGTTTACTTTTATTTGTTTGTAATGGCAAAATCTTTGGAACCATGTATCCCACAATTGTGTTCTTGGTACTATGAGAAAATTCTATACATCAAGGGGTGCATGGACTTTGTTTTATAGTGTTCCAACATGAAAGATATTGAATTTCAAAGTTTTAATGAATCAAAAATTAGAAATTAATTTGTAACTTTTATTATATATTATGTATAATGTGGCAAATGGCACAGGGCACACATGTCTCGAAATATTGTTAATACACTAAGTGCTTACCACCAATCAAAACACCTGAAACTCACATCCTGAGCACATTGAAAATTCAATAGAAATTTCATGCAAAATTACCGTGTCTGCAGTGTTTGCCAAATTCGTCTCCGTTGCCACTTTAGCTGTGGCTATGGCGGACTCTGCCAGGCCCTCTCAGTCCGTCGCACGACCGCTATTCTCATTTCTCATCAATTTCTTCCTCTCCGCTCCATCGCCCTGACCGCTTCTCCTCTCTTCATTTCCTGAAGGCAGGATCTGTCGAAAAAACCGCATCATTCGCAACACGGTGTTTTTATATCTGGCAGTCCGCAATTCGCATCCCCGCCATGGCTACCACGGTAGTGGCCTCGCTTTGAATCGACTTCTTTCTCGGTCTGGATGCGCATTGAGAGCCTCGCATGTCAAGTTTTAGGAGTTTGCAATGGATCATCTTCATTCTGCCGATTGCTTACACTCTGTTTTCGAGGGTTTTGTTTGCGATTTCTAACACTCTGTTTATGTTTCGGAGGGGTTGTCGAGACTTTGTCGAGCGGGATTACGTGAAATGTGCAAAGTTTTGTCTCAGTATTTCGAATTTACCTTAATGTGCTCTAGGGTTTATAGCCTTCTAATTGGTAGATGGAGGTAGGTGAAATTTTAGGGTTTCGGGGAACGGGATGGAGAGGGGATCTGGATAATGTAAGAGCTGAATTCTGAAGTTGGAGAGTGGTTGGTGCGCAGGAGAAAGTGGAGAGTTTGGGAGATCTGTGAATGGCGGGATGAGGGATTGATTGAATTCGAGATTGAAGGTGGATGTAGATTACGGAAATTGATTTGGAGGTTTGGGTGGTCGGTAAGAAATGGATGCCGCAGGGACGGCTCTGGCGCAGCTGATGCGGCAGCGCATGAGCCCTGTGGTCATGGTGATGGCCACCCCCCGTGCCGAGGCGACGTCGCGGAAAAATGAGCTCGGCGTCGTGGACCTGTTGCGGCCATTCTGCGTCCTTGATCAAATAGATGGTATGATTTGTCGAACTTTAGACTGAGATGCATCCTACTTTTCAATGGTGCATGATTATTCTTGCGAGAATTACGAGCAATGTAGAATGTGGGAATTATTTATTCGGGATATGAGATTTTTTCTGACTGAGAGTGCGGCTTCAGTTCCTGTGCGGACGGCCGGTGAACTGCCATACAGAATACAAGATTTTGAGCTTCGGATGTTTTATGCTGCCGACATTGCCCAACCTAGTTCTGAGGTAGGAATTCAGGCGTTTTTCAGAAGAATTTTGTGATTATCTGCAAGCATCCTTGAGGGAAATTGGAGTAGTGGAGACCTTGTTGACACTTCTATTTGGTCACTCAAAGAAAACCGTCTTTTTTGTTTCATCCAATTCGTTGTAGTTCATCATGTCAGATGAGTAATTATTGGCAATGTCGATGAAATTGCTACTTGTTGTTATGACGCTGCTTCTGTTTGCTTCTGTATCAGGTAGCCGAAGAGTATCTTGTGGAGTGTGTTGGTAACGCTAGCGACGAAGCTGCTGCAGCTCTTTTGGGAGATCCGAAGGACATTGATGTTGTGAAGAAAAGTGAGTGGCAATTGAACATAGATTTGTGAGAGAAGGGAAGTCTTGGCCAACAGCGAACCATTTTGTAGAGCTTGAGGCTTGTTTCTACGAATTGCCACAATGACGCTTCTTTGAGTTGTATAAAAGTGGAAGCTGGGCTAACTTCTATTGAATCATCACTTTGCTTTTTGGTTGGATGACAGTGGTTGAGTCTGAAACACAAGCATCTTGGTTCCAACGGTATTGCCGAGATTTCATGCGAACTCTAGCGTTCTCAGAACACGAAGCAATCGACCATCCTATAGCATGTCAGTGTTGCTTTCATGTTATAAGTACAAAGGATTGACTCTTATAATAATCGAAATCATCTTCTATTTTACCCTGTTGTGCAAGCATGTAGTCTCATTTCTGGTTAATGTTATCAGACCTGTACTTGGCAATGCCCTCTGTTGACAGTTGGTTGAAGTACGATCACTTTTGTGAGATGCTAGGTCTTTTGGTGGTATCATCCAAGGACGAGAGCCCGTTGACGCAGTTTGTGGATCTCTACAACCCAGATTGTCTGCCTACACTCGTGAAGGATGGTGCAATGGACCCTAAGGTCTTGAAGCATTATGTTCTGTTGCATGATGTTCAGGATGGTCCATTGGATGAGTAAGTAACTGTTAGATTTGGTATTGAACATTTTTAATCACATTACTCTAGTGCGAGATCATATGCTCTTCCGACATCCATGGATTGCTAGTTTGGGAGCCAGCGCTTGAAGTGCAGGTTTCAGGGTTTAGACCGTCGGGTTTCTCAAATTTCTATGTGCAAAGAAATTCTGCTGGAACTGTGTGCATGTGGCATTCAATTCTTGTCACTATCCGGGCATATTTCTAGTTTCACGAGACTAGGTTGAGTGCTGTTGGAGTCATCTGTAAGTAGATCTGTAAGGCAATGCATTGCTTGGCACGATCCATCTTATTTTCCCTGCCTTCTGATTGTCTTTGTGTTTACCGTTTTAGTTCTACGTTTGAAGCGAATCTGTTGTCTCATTCTTAATTTTTGCCTGAGTGCAGGCCCAACAATATTTTGTTGGAGATGCGAAGTACTTTTGGAGTGAACAATTGTGGTATTCTGAGTATCAACTCTGGTCCAGTTGATTCTGATTCACCCCCTGATATCTGGACTAAATGCTTGCTGCAACCAATTATGTCTAATTCCGCTGAAGCAAAGCAGGTATGGTCTAGTTAAGATGATGTCCTTGTTATGGCTTCATTGCCTTGAGGACCTTAGAGTGTTTTGAGTTGGCTCTTGACTTTATTGTTCCAGAATGTTGTTTTTTCTTTAAAACATGCTCTAATGAAATGACTAGGATTCGTTTTTACTTGAACTTTCGTAATTTGTAAGCACAAGTCTATGACTAGGTTCTGTTGCAGATAAATATTATGTGGTAAAAGTTTACCTCTGCTACAAAATTGAAACTTTATTGACGTTTACATGTGGGTTATGCGTGCATGTTTTTCTTAAAGGTGGGCGACTCAGAAGTGTCAAAAAAGAGACCTGGCTTGTGTTTGACCAAGGGTGATGTAGCAGAGGTAAACTTTTACTGCATTCCGTGTAGCCGAGAGCCTGTCTACCGGCATGTGAAATAAATTTGTGTTCAAATTGTCTTTTTCTGTACTTATGTAGTTGTACTCTTTAGGCAACCTCGTTTTTCTGCCTGCTTGTTTGAAGTCTTGATACTGTTGATACTGAAGTCATCATACTGTTCTGTGTGTACTCCAAGGGTCAATGTGAAAAAGAAATAGAATTTGGAATAGGTTTTCTCTGTCCTCTTTGTTGTGATTGTCTGTACTGATTCTTTTCTTCTGCTTGGCAGCTATCAGATTTTGTATTAGATTTGACATTGAAGCAGATCATTCCCCATATGGAGCAGAAAATTCGAATGCTTAACCAACAGGTGAGACATATTATGTTGTTTTTGTGATGGAATTCAAAGAGCTCTTGCGTAGTTGTCGATCTAGTGTCATACACGTTCAATCCTTGTCAGAGCACTTGCCTTTTTGGAACGAGCTTACATACTCTTTACTGAAGAACGATCTCCTGCCAATTTCTCTGAGATGAGTCTTTGATTCAGCAAGTAGATTATCTATTATGACCATGATGTGAGAATGCAATGAGATGCCTTGATTGGTTATATGGTGTTATTTGTTCAAATGATACTCTGGGTTTTTCTGGTGCTGCTTATTCTGAAACCGTGTCTCTGTCAGGTTTCAGCAACCAGAAGAGGTCTTAAGAATCAATTAAAAAACTTGTGGTGGCGGAAGGGTAAAGAAGAGACTTCTGATGTTCAAGCTGGTGGCCAGTGAGTTGACTTTAACCTTCTTAATTTAGTGCTTCAGTCTCGATATGCTAGCGCTGGTGTTTTTTTCCTGTTCTGGACTTGATAATATTGAATCAATACTGAAGACACTGGTCGATCTCTGTACATGACTCGTACTGGAATGTACTCACAACTTGAAGGTATCTTTAACATGCCCTTCCGTTCCTGGTTTGAAATGATTTGCTTAGGTACACATTTAGCAGTACGGAGTCACAGATTCGGGTCTTGGCTGACTATGCCTTCATGCTAAGGGACTATGACCTTGCACTTCAAAATTACCGGTTGCTTTCAAGTGACTATAAAACCGACAAGGCTTGGAAACGTTATGCAGGGGTCCAGGTCAGTGCCGTCTTTAACGAATATCGCTACTGCAGATTCATCTTTGTCACTTCATTTCGGTATCTTAGTTGCAGCCAAATGCTGTTCTAATCTTCTTTTTTATAACAGAATTTGGTGTAAGTGGAGCTAAGTTTATTTAATCTTTTTTTGTGGACAACTAATGCTATTGACTTGAAGGTGCTTATGTAATAGGCTCATCAGGGATTTTATGAGGTAGATGTGATCTTTTGCTTAAACGCTCGGCCAATGTCTGGAAACAGCGTTTGCTAACAAGCAAAGGACTGTTTGGCTAATCAATGTAGCTTGCTACTAAGGAAGATCCTTCTGTTATATTTTCAGGAAATGATAGGTTTGTGTCTCTTCATGATGGATCAATCTCGAAGAGAAGCAGAAACCTCTTTGGAATCTGCTCTGAATGTATATCAGGTATTAATCTTCAATTGACCTTCTCATGGATGGTCCTTTGACCACAACCAGAGGCATTTAATGACACTGAGGGTTACCTGCTGCAGTTACTCTCTATAAAGTATAACATTCTCATTCTATTGATGGCAGTGAGGCCATCGCATTCATTATTTTGTTTTTAATGTCTCCTGTGAACTTCCTTGTGAAATGTGGATGTGTAGAAGCTGCTTGATGTACAGAACTGACAGGATGTACGTGCTTTTGAAAAGATGGGTCCCATTGGCTGGATTTCATGTCAGTGGTTTGCTTGAGGCTTTGTTGTAGATAGACTTGTTTATTTCAATATTCCATAAATACAACGATGACACGTTTTTATTTCATTGACACAGAAGTGTGGGGGTGTTACTACAAAGTATGCAACACGGACATCAATTTGGCTGGCAGAAATGCACAAAGCAAGGGGTCAGTTCCGGGAGGGTGCAAATGTGCTATTTCGAGCTGCAATGTTGAAAGTTGAAGGGGGACAAGGTGTGAGCTTGCGTGCAGGAGTGCTCTTGGAGCAAGCTGCTTACTGCTACTTAAGGATTTCCGCACCTATGCTACGAAAGTATGGCTTTCATATGGTGCTGGCTGGCAATCGATATACTGTATGTTCTCAGGTATGCTCAGTTTTATATTTCCTCGTCCTTTTAGTTTACAAATTCGTAGTGTAATACTTGAAAAGCTTGTTTCACAAGGTCACTTAGTCCAGCTGTGCTTACGTATCGCACTTCAATTATTGTATCTTTGGAAGATTACACGATTACTTTAAGACATTATGTCTATTTTTGGATGCAATGTATAAGAAGGTGGGTTCTTGTGCAGCGGAAGCATGCTATGCGTGTTTATAGGAGTGTTCTGAGCATCTTTGAAGGTCAGGGTTGGAAATACATCAGCGATCATGTCCATTTTCATCTTGGCAGGCAATGAAATGACTGCCTTTCGCCTTCCTTTCCTCTTTTATATTGGTTTTAGAATCTGCATCTAGATTTGTACATTGATAGTCTCAGGGATCGTGCTATCATAGATTCGATCATCCATTGGCCGACGTATATTGCATCCCTTTCTTTGGTACATCCGAACATTCTGATTTTGACATTCTAGCTAAACTCTCTATGAGCATGTCTGACGATCAATATGCACCAAAATGCAGGCTTTCACACTTTCTGGGAAATCACGATCTTGCAATTTTGCATTTTATGAAGTTGGTGACATGTAGTCATCAGTCCCCTGCAAATCAATCAAACTTTTTGAGGGAGTTTCTTTATATTGTCGAGGTGAATCCCTGAGACTGATATTATTCTGTATAATGTGAATCATTTCGCAGAATTTTAACACGCAACTTGAACCGTCATCGCCTTGTGACTATTGTGTTTTAGAGCCATTTTTTTTTAAGCTTTAAAGACTTGGTAAATCTCGTGTTTTCTTTTCGCTGAAGTAGTATGTTGATGATGTTCATGTGCGTGTAGGTTAGATGTTGCCGATTGATGTTGGTCTACGAAGTAAAAGCTGAGTGCGTGGCTTGTTGTAGAACACGGTAGGGAAGGACCAAGTTCTTGACTTGGAGTTGCCGACTATCGATGCTGAGCACGTGCATGTGCATTTTGAGGACCATAGGACCTATGCTTCATCTTCTGCTGTACGTAGCACCACTTTCTGACTTGTCAAACTGAATATAGTCAAGTAGACGTCAAATATATAATCGTGGTGGACTTCATTCAGGGTGTAATTTCCGTTCGTAATAGCCTGGAGTTAGTCGTTATACTGTTGAATATTCTTTCTAATCATTTTCGTACTTTTATCTCATTTTCAATCTTCTATCTAGGCGAGGTAATTTCATATTGGGGCGGATTGCAGGCAGCAAAAGCGGAGAATGTATGGTCACCGGTGGAGGAGGGGCTCACACCTTCTGTTGCAGTTCCATTGCATACATGGTTGGATGCTCCCAAGTCTTTGACGCAAGCCATAGACTTCAATGTTTGCATTGCTGGCGGTAAGTCGTGAGCTTGCACTTCCTGTGACATATTTACGCCTCTGGCAACGTATATGAAAATGCAGGCAGATTTAGCTATTCAATTATGAATTGGACCTGAATTTTTTAGGCTATGTCAACTGTAATGATATAAGCATGGATCTTTACAATTCTTATAATTCTTTTCTAAGACTAAAGAAATCAATTTCTGGGGATCCAAAGCCCTCAGTAAATCTTTAATTTGAAATTGAATAACCCGTTGCATTGCAGAGGAAATCGGGGTGGATGTGGATTTCAGCAATCCTCTTCAAATTCCAATCGATGTCTCTTCCGTTTGTCTAACTTGTGAGTTCGACGACAGCTTTGCAAACAAACCTGGTAAAATACATCGCCCGGAATTTTGTTTGACATAAAGCTTTAGAATATACCAAGTACTCAGTAAACCTTCGAGCTTGTGCTTTTTCGGATTGTTGATTATGTGTGGTTATTACGATGGTGTGCTTTCAGTGCCATTGTTGACTGCTGTTCTCTGCCTTGAAGTTTTGTACTTCCAGCATTCTATTGTATTCCACCATTTCCTGACTGCCTTTGACAAATTCGATTGTCTCTGTCATGCAGAGTTTCCGGGAAAGCCTGGTCTAGCAGACGCCGAGGAGAGCACCGCTGGATCAAGGTTGATAGATTATATTACCTTCCCTGAGCAGATTCGTTTCAACCTAATTTACTGCTAGCTGAATTCAAGGAATCCTTTAAAGTATTTCATTGTTGCCTGAATACGTTCCTATTCGTAGAGATCAGAATCTGTTTTTAAAGTTTTCCGATGTTCTTGGAATGGAGTGAAGGTGGTGATGTAATTATTAGATTGTTTCAGTGACACAAATCCAATATTTTTCATGATAACTTAGTCCTGATTCAATGTCTTGACTCGCAGTCAGGAACAAAGTTCAAACCACATTGAAGAAAATTCGGTGGAGGCCACAGTGGGTGCTATGTCTGTTGATACAGCACCTGCTGTTCTTCTTCCTGAGGAGTTGTTTCAATTACAAGCTGGGGAAAAGAAAGTGGTATGTTTTGTTAATATTTTGATGCTTAAGTGTCACTTTGGCAATCTTCAGCAAGCAGAATTTCCCTAGTGGCATTGTGTCGTGTTCTGCGGACATTTTTTGCGAATTTCATTTTTATTTGGTGCAAGAATTTTTAATGGAGTTTTCGTCTGCCCATGTTTGGTTCAAATTGCAGGTCCGCTTAAAGGCAAAGCCATTGAGAGAAGGTGTGCTGAAGGTGATAGGCGTGCGATGGTTATTGGCGGGAATAGCAACAGGGCATCGGGATTTTTCAATTTCAGGACCTCAGATCTCGACGTCCAAGAGTGGTGCCCGGAGTAGTCCACCACCTAATCAACGCCTAAAATTCCATATTCTGACGGTACGACTCTGTCAGCTGTGAAGTCTAGACTTATTCAATCCATTATGCTACCATGCCGAGGGAGACGTCGCATCCTTAACACTAATCCTTTTGTTGCCAAGTTATGAGGGTGTCATGGACAATGTTCAAGTTGCAATAGCCATGATCAATAAGCCGGTGATGTAATCGTTACATCTTGTCCTTCCGACCTCTTTTTTGTGTATTCATTGTAATGAACGTGGGATATTCTTGATTAACGCAGCATATGCCAAGGTTAGAGGTTTCCATGCACGAGCTTCCAACGAAAGTCAATACCGGGGAGCTTCACCGTGTTGTGCTGGAACTCTACAACCCCTCGAAAATTTCTGTGAAAGTAAGTCGAATGTAAAAAAAGAGCCAATTGTGTGCAATACAGACTCCGACTCTGCATTTGGAGTTGTTACGTCTTTTACTCTAGTACCTTTTTCATTTAACTAAACGTAACTCTGATACTGTTTCTTGCTTCGCATAACCATCGACAACTACTGATTTTATCAAGCACATTGTAACTTCTAGTTCTTCACTGTTCCTCGATTTTATCAAGAATGTGTTTTGCCCTCGTTCTTTATAAATGTTGAGGAATTTGTAGAATGGTTCAGCATAATCATCCACATTCTGAATTCTTCACCAATATCATTGAAAATAGTGTAATGTCTAATCATAATTTGCATCCTGCTACAGCTCTTGATGAGAAGGAGGATATGCAATATTTCTGTAGGCTGCAGTGATTGTTGTACTTACAGTAGTGATGTTTGTCGTAAATACTGTTGTAGATCCTTGGATCTCTAGAACTGTCTCAATCAATGTCATTCAGCACCAGTTTGACACACTCTGGCCCAATGTTGATTATACAGAGAATCAAATTCAAGACAAGCCACCCTAACGTTCTCCTGGTCGGGAAAGCCGGGGACTTGGATATGGAATTTCCGAGTTGCCTGGAAGTGCAAGCAGGCAAGGAGGGTGAACATGAGTTGAAGCAGGTGGATATCACTGAATTTAAAACTGGACCTTCAGTATTTTCATTTCCTGAGGTCAGTCATTATACAACGTGCAACTCCAATTCATACTGTTTATTCAATCAGTGGGTATTTCTGAAAGTTTTCGATCATCCAAATTGTTTGATGTTTGAGTCACACCTTTCAAGGCTTGCATCAAATGATTCAGGATATTTGAGTTCTGAACTGCTTGGATAGTTTCAACCATGTAATTACGGCATTAACTCCTGTTTTAGTATTCTATATTACATTCTTGAGTACTATCTACAATGTGCCTGAATACTTCCAGCAGTAGTCTATCGTTCTTTCTTTCTCTTTTGTATCCTTTCGTGGGATGCCATGCTACATTCTAACTTGGTTGTGGATCAGGATACATTGCTGGAGGGGGGGTCGACAGTACTATGGCCGTTGTGGCTTCATGCTAGGCAGCCGGGCACACTGTCCCTCAACAGCATTATATACTATGAATCTGAGAGTAATAGTGTGGGTCTGAAGTATCGAACTGTGCGAATGACAGAAAGCATCCAGGTTCGTGTTCACATTGAGGACTGTATTTTTGTTTGACATGGTGTGATGGAATGTCTTCACCTGTGTCTGCCTTTTTGTTGTATCAACGCTTGTTTCTTGCATACCATGGTTTAAAGTTATAACTTTGAAAGGTCTTTGGCTACGTTGGCGTTTCTCTATCGATACATGAACGTCCAGTTCGTATATAGTTTGGTCGATCCGAGATTGATGTAGGCAGGCATATTCCTTATTTCGGGGTTATCACGAGAATTTTATTGTTCCTTTCTTCAAACTCAGGCGCATTATATTTTCTCAGGTGGTTCCTTCATTGAAAGTTTCCGTTCAAATCTCTCCCTCTCCACTCCACCTTCAACAATTTTTGTTACGCTTGGATGTGAAGAACCAAAATGCTTCAGAAAGCTTTTGGTTGCGCCAAGTCTCTTGCACTGGAGACCGTTGGAGTCTGGCACCTTTATTACCCCCTGTGTTAGATAGGGAGGCAATCTCTGCCAGGGACTCGGAAGATAAAGCGGCCTTTCTGTCCTCATCAGTTACCGCTTCACAACTCTTGCCCGCTAGTCAGACCTTGTCTCTCTTTTTCAAGCTGAATGTAAGTGATGTCATTACCGGTTTCTTATTGCTTGAATCTGCTTATTGCTGTCATATCCCATATTACTTGCTAATTGCATCCTTCTCAGCATCTTTGTACTTCACAAAACATAGCATCTGGGAGTCATTGGCTTTGCATCGCGATCTTCTTGGTACCTGTCTCTGGGTTTCTCATGCTTCGAGTTTACTGCGTTGAATAGTGATGTATTCTACATTGCTTTTTTTGTCTAATGAATGATAAAGTTCTAACTGGTTTACAAACTGGCGTGCATAGGTGGCACAGCGTGTGGGCAAGTCAAACACTGATGACGTGAGTAACATAATCTTGGGACCTCCTAGCAGCAGGGAGCCACTCATTGACATCGCAACAGGTCCACTTGCTGATTTCCACGTGCTTGAAAAGCTGCACCAGCCTCGAACGCCCCTCCCGTATTTCCTTCAGCAGAAGGTTTGTCACCACCCCTTGTGTTAATCTGCAATTCGAGGCAATTCTTGTGAGGCATTCTGTTTACACGGATTGCAATTTCATCACTCGTTTTATCATTATTTCCAAGCCTTAATGTTATAATAAATTGATTCCTGCAAGTATTTATCCTAGAGAATTTCTTTTGTATTTCATGACATTCCACCTTTTGGATTTGTCTACTTTGAGATAGTTTTATTACAAATCTTGCACGGTGGGATTTCATGGACGCAACTCTAGCTTATTAATATTATAGCATTTTCTCTGAACGTGAACTAACGAGGCGACGATTGCATTTCAGAACGATGCGGTTGAAGGCGCATCTGGCTCTTTGAATAGCCTTTCAGCTGGTGGAGAAGTTGACGTGGTATTAATATCTGAACAGCAAGAGGGTGAAGGTGACATCGCAGTGCAAAACTCAGGCCTTCGAGTTGGAGCGCATCACATCTGCCATTGCAGGTATTGCAAGACTTACTATCTCATTTTTTTTTCTGGTGATGAAAGGATCTTGTTCGTAGTATTTCTTGTGATACCAAAGGATAGTTCATCTGCTAAGAATTGGTTTGTGACAAAGAGGAAAGTTATCTCACCGATTGTAGTCATTTTCTGCTCAAAGATTTATTTTAGCATGTCATCGAGACCTCTTATATGTTGAACTGTTCTTTTACGAATTCCTAATCCTTAGAAGAGATGCCGCCCGATATTTGTCAAGCACTGGGGCTGAGTTCAGCAGGATGTGTGCAATGCCTTGTTTATCACCTTTTCCGCTTGTACGTCCTAAACGCCATCATGTCTCGTGCTGTTCTTACAGTGTTCAAGGCGCCCAGCCATTTGTTTGGGTAATGGAGGGACCCAGCTCTGTTAGCCACAATTTTCTTAATCAACCATTTTGTGAAGTGTCCATGCTGCTTACAGTTAGGAATTGCTCCATTTACACCGGTTCTATCAAAGTAGAGACCCAAGACTTGGTTACCCCGCCTAGTACACCCACATCCTCCCCCCAGGAGACAGAGTTTGGATGGACACCTTTAAGCACCTCAACTTTGCCGACAGTAGATCCTGCCGAAGCCAACGTTGTAGCAGCAGACCCTGCTCCCAGTGGTGACCATATCGTACATCGAACTCCGACTCCTCCATTTCTTTGGTGCAATTTGCGATCCACCTCCATTAATTCATTGGCTCCGGGTGCGTCTGCAAAGGTATCTCTTCGTGTTGCTTTTCTAGCTCCTGGTATCTACGATCTTTCTCGCTACAGGATAAGTTGGACATTGCTGGAACTTCTCCAATCTACAGAGGCGGCGGAGCTATGGGAGATATCGGAGTTACAGTTGAAGACTACTTCAGCCACTTATTCAGCGGGGTACGCGCCACCGGAAAACTCCAGCTCGCAATCAGGCAGACATGATTCTAGTGATGCAGCCAATGTTAGTGCATCTGGTGTCGGATCTGGCCATCCTCTTCTGTTGTCTGTTGTCCAATCAAATACATGATCTATTTGTTGCCCTCCTTGCGTTGCCTATCATCTTTCTTTCTCGCTTTGAATAGAGTTTTGATTTATTTTATTACTCTTATGTTTTGCTGTGCATGACTGAAAACATTGGTAGTAAGTTGAGAGCATTTGGAAGGTGGGTACACCCAAAAGCGCAGCTGACCTTAAAGCTCCATCCACATTTGGTGTACATTTTCAAAATCAGTTTTGCACCCAGGATGTAGATGGTGCTTTCAGAAACAAACTTTGACCCTTAATAACTTTTGCATACTATATCCAAATGTTGCATTCTTTGGTGTATTGGAACATGCTTTTACTTGCCAACAAGACTAAGGCAGGCAAACCTAATACCAACTGTTAACCTAATACCACCCTAATGTAACAATCCTCTTACATACATCAGAATATTAAGGTGGGTAAACCAAAAGCAGAGCTGACCTTAAAGCACCATCTATAATTTGTGTACATTTCTTATAATTTGTGTACATTTCTAAAAATCAGTTATATACTTTTTTGGATGGAACGCTTTCAGAAACAAACTTTGCCCCTTCATAATTTCTGCATATTGTATCCAAATTTTGCATTCTACGGTGCATTGAAATGTGCTTTCACTTGCCAGCAAGACTTACTAACAAGATTATATGAAAATCTGAACAGCCTAATAATAGTAACTAGGCATGGTACCAATTTGTGACGTTTTGGGGTGCACCCACCTTAGTTGCCTGTATTGTCCCAACATCCCAACTCCCCAGAGGTAAAGTTTGATTTCAGTACAGTACTGTACCTGCAGTCCATCTCATCTCTCCCTACCATTTCCTCAAAAGAAAATTCAAAAAAGTTGTATTGCAAATCATTTGCACCTTTTTCTTTCAATGAAAATCATGTCATTTTTTACAAAAAGAAAGGGGTTTTAAGTAGATAATACCCAAAGAATGATGTGGACTTGACTGATTTTTCCAAAGAAATAATTACTTACTTGATGCAGATATATTGAACTGTTGATGTTCACAATAGAGGCAGTTGCTGCCTGAGGGCATCCCCACTAGGGTGATGCAAACAGGGGCAGTTCGGCCCAACCCCAGGTATGTGTATTAGGGCTTTCTTTTTGGCTTTCTGGTGCCAGATTGCACCAGAAAAAAAATCTGGCTAAAAAAGGTTACAAAAAATGCCAAAAAAATTGGATGAAATCGCCAGACAACTTTGAAATTTAAAAATATATAAAATGAAATCACCTAATTATGGATGAAAACCATACTATACATCCAATAAGTGGATGAATGTTGCAATTTGGAGTACCACTATAACATTTTATATCGCCATTATGGCACTTCTTCAAAAATGAAAAAAATGTGCCCTAATGTGTATGTGGTATGTGCCCCACCGCTCAACTCGGGAAAGACACAGCCAAAAAATTTGCACATTTTCATAAACCTCTCATCTTCTTCCATGCATACTTTCACACCTTCCAATGGAATATATTCAAACCATATCTTTCATAATTACCTCAAAAAAAGAAGATCTCATACCAGATCACAGCCAAGACTTCTCATTTTGCTGTCCCTTCTCTACAATCAACCGTCGCTGGACAATTTTTTGAATTCACTGTGTGCTGTGGGCAATAAAATTGGCCGAACCCGGCCAATTCCCAGGTTTAAGGCTTTGGCAGTGTGGGCGTGGGGATGCTTTGATGTCTCTTCTACACTACCGGGGGATTTGAGACAGCACTCTGGCATTCATTTGGTGGAGTACAGCCTGGTTTTCCTGAAGATCTTGCTTGTTTTCAAGCATCACCATGTTGGAGGTAGAAGGTCCAAAAAGCGCCCCTGCAAGAGCTAAAACTTAATGTGATCAGGTTTAACCCATTAAGGACCAGGTCGATGACTGCAAATGAATATCTCGTTGAAAATGACATGTTTTCATTAGCAGATGAAGAAACTACTAATGAAAACCTGTCATTTTCACCTAGAGTCATCAACTAGTTATCGACCTGGTCCTTAGTGGGTTAACTGCTCAAAACTCTTTTCTGTAAAATTGTGCTTGAAAGGTAAATGGAATTGGCATCTAACCCAAGTCATTTCATATTTCTTAGAGCTTTGTGGGATTAGTTATGAACTTTTGGAATTAAAATGCAACGGTCTCTCCAAGTGTCTGCTTTCTCATGAAATGTGTACTACATGTATATTTCTCATACAATGAAAAATTAAGACGTACAAATAGTGTACATTTCAAAACTTAAACACTTTTAGAGTCTAAGCACTTCAGAGATTTCCTACCTTATATTACTAAAATGTGGTTTTTGTGAAAAAATGACAGAAGGATAGTTTTTGAAGATCAACAAGGAAACTACTACTTAAGTGTTGATTTACTTAAGACAACACTTTTTCTTTGGCACAATGGTGCCAACTTGTACACTTTCAAAATAAATCTCTATTTTTTTCCATGATAAAAGAAATCATTTTTTGCCAAATATTTCTCATCATCCTATTCAAAATATGGATGAAATTAGTGAATTTGGATGGAAAAGTGTGAATATGATAAAGAAGTGTTTTTTGGTGCAAAAGATGGATGTTTGCAGAAATATAATGCTTCGCCAAAGTTCAAGTGATCACCATCTTTAACACTTTCTCAAAGACTAAAAAAAAGGGATAATGAAAAATAGCCGACACAACTTAATGCAAAAGAGGTGTCCTTTTTTTTAACTCCTAAATGCCCAAATTGTGTTTTTTGACAACATAGTGATTATGGGCAATTCACTACAAATGAAGTTTTTTGGTTTTTTTCTTTGAATTTTTCATACAACATGTACCAAAAGAGTAGCTATGTGGTTAAAAACTTATCATAATATGTGTCATTTTCATAGCTCTTGAGGTGGCTCTAAAACCTAAATTTTTTTTTATTAAATCACTTTTCTTAATAAATAAAAATTTGAAATTAGTTTTCTAGATTTATCATTTATGTATGCATGGAAAGCTTTAGATTATTCCATTTTGGTTAATGAGACAAAAGTTATGAGTTTTATTTTTTGGATAGTTATATATTTTCTATTCTAAAATAAAATTTGAAGTCCCTTATTTAATTCTATTTTTGATATTTTTGAAAAAGAAAAAGAAACACTAGGTATAGATTGTTTATTACAACATTACAACCATTAGAATTGGTATTTTCAATTACATAAATAAGTTATAAACATTTTTAGTATTTTGATAATTATCTGTTTCATTCTACTAACTATTTTTTTCTATATGTTAAACAACTCAAAATGATTTGAAAATTTTCATGAATGTAGTTAACTTGCTTTGAAAAATGAATTTAAAGGGTAACTACCATTTTGGATATTTTTTTACACCAAATAAATCTAAGCTTGTAAAGTGTAGCTACCCAATTTTTTGCAAAGGGAAAAAAAGATTTATGTCAATTCACAAATTAGGGGGGATTTGAGGCCTCCAAACGACCATTTCAAGTCTATTCCTGAAAATGTTCTCAAAATTGCTAATTGTTGTTAGGCCAACAATTATCAAAAAAATAAAAATTTAGTCCTACAATGCAAAAAAAGGCCAACTTTTTTTAATAATGTGGCACAATCTAGACCACATCAAATTCCTACATTTTTGTGTTCCCGTAGTGATTTCTACTTTTCCACAATCTAGGAACTTGTAGTCTTTTCGAGCCCTCAAATCCCCCCTAATGCACTAATATCTTACAATCTACAAAGTAGAAACTTCTGAGATTTTGTCCACTTATTTTTAAGTTAGCATACGACAAGATCCAATAGTTAGATGTATTCAAAAATGTTTTTTTTCTCCAAAATTTGGTACTTGTACTAGTATTGGCAATTTTTGAGCATTTTGGTAAAAACATAGTCAAATACATTTAGGGGCTAATGGTATTTTATCCCTTTTTAGTTGGTCATTTTGGACAACTATGATTATGGATTGATGCAATAACTTGGTGCCTATAATCATAATTGTTCTTGACCCTTTTTCTCAAGTTTTTGAAAAAGTGCCAAGATGGTGATCACTTAAAATTTGGTAAAGCATTGTATTTCTACATCCATCCATCTTTTGGACCAAAAAACACTTTTTAATCATATTAATATTTTTTCATCCAAATTTGGTAATTTCATCTATATTTTGAATGGAAATGAAAAATTTGTGGCAAAAAAAGATTACTTTTATCTACCAAAAAAAGAATTATATTTTGAAATGATGCAATCTATGACCATGCCATGCCAAAAGAAAGGGGTGGTTGTATTATTGACCTAAAATATTGCATTTTAGAGTTTTTGTAAAATATAAAAATATAATCAATTGATAATACTAATAATATTGACTTTTGATACAAAATTGAACCACCAAAAATGTTGTCTATACCTTTATGAGGATTTCAATAAGAATCTATAAACTTTTTCCATCACCAACTAGTTTGCCAAGTCATCCTTTAAAATCTAATAACATATACAGAGGGTATCTAATTAAAAAAAATTGCTCATGAAAATGAAGTAATGTTGTTGTATAATGCCTTGCAATCAATTTGTCATCCACATCTTCAAGTCAATGGGATCCATATCATCTTTGAGCTCTATTCAAGTTTTCTAAAAGTATTTATTCAACAATTTGAAACCAAAGCCATATTCTAGTTTAACTTCAAAATTGCATTAGTTACTGTGTGAAAGACCCTTTTAATTGGTTAACATACCAATCATGAAAAGTTATACATATAAATATAAATGAATTATGTTGATGGAATTATCAATTGAATTGAATATGTTTTTCTATTTTTTCTATTAAAATAATATTTATCTTTTAAAATGTTACAACCTTGCATTATTGTAATAGATTATAAAATTATTTTTAATAATAATATGTAATATTTCTATTAGTATTGGAATAGACAATAAATTTTTGCCTTTCCTAATAAATTTCATTACAAAAACTTAGGGCCTTGTGGAAAGTCGTTCTAGTTCCGCAAAATAGAGAAAAATTAAATCATTTAAAGTAGTAGTAGTAGTAGTAGTAGTAGTAGTAGTAGTAGTAGTAGTAGTAGTAGTAGTAGTAGTAGTAGTAGTAGTAGTAGCAGCAGTAGTAAATGTATATTGAAAATCCAATAAGGCACACAAGTTGACCCTCATTCTAGAGCAAGATATGTAAGTCAATTTGGGTTGATTTTTTTTTCCAAATGTCTATATTTTTATGCAAGAAAGGAGCCCTCCTATAACCTAAAGTCTTTTCAAATGTGAGCCAAATTCAAAGCGCATTTATAGAACCATTGATATAAATAATTATAAAAGAAAGTTCAAAATTTGCAAGTTATTGCAATTCTACTTAAATTTCTATTATTTGAACCCCATTAGATTTAATTTATATTTACTTTGTATTTGTACACTTTAGCATGTAGATTGCTTTCTAAGGCTATCCTCATTGTATCTTCATCACCGAGGTATAAATGAATGTACACCCAAGCTCCTTATCAGTGATTCCAAAACTGGCTAAATTTCGCTCATTTTCTACTTAATTTTTTCATGCTCTTTGTATAAAAATTTTAAAAATCTTTTAAAAACGAACATTTGGCTAAAAACCCTGAATCTGTTCTAAGATCACTGCTCCTTGTAGAACCATTCTTAACTAGGGTCTTAGGGTCTTCTTCATTACTTTTTTTTCTTAAAATCTTTACATCGTATTAAAGACAAGGGGAGGATTTTGGTACAATACTTCAAAATTTCATTGCTCATATATTCATATAGTACCCAACTAATGTATGCTGAAAGATGTCGGAATTCACTTTTACTTGCCAATTAGGTTTAATCAAAATAACATGTTCTTAGCAATAGTAATGTAGATCAGTGTCAATCAAAGTGAAAGTACCCAAAAACATCAAAATAAGCAAATCAATATAGTTGGAGGCACCTTTTCCTAGAAAAAAAGAAATTTTTGTACTATTAACAATTGAAAATAATGAATTTTAAAAAAAATTGAATTCTTTGAAAAAACAAGTAATCAATATGAATTTTCAAAGTAGAAAAAGACAAACCTCTACTAAAAAACACCACATAGTTTGGTCCTTATATTGAAATTTAGGGAATCAACAATCAACCAATCACAATTAAGTATTGGAATGATTTAATTGCACTTTGGGGAATACTTTCAATAGAAGTCTACTTGAATGTCAAGAATGTGTACTCAAGGATGATTTTGACTGTTTTCACCTCAATGGCACTTACCTAAGTTTGATTTGATGTTCAATATTTTGCCAAGCAAGGGCTTTAGCCTTCTTTGTTTCAACGTGTCACTAACTCCATTACCATATTCATTTTCATTATGACACAAATGTCCCATATAGAAGGCAACCCATTCTTAATCACCCCCCTTCCATTTTGGTATGATCGGGTGGTCTATTTCCAATCAGTTATAACACATTATATTTTACACTAGGACTCCTACTTGGAAATGAAGTATTCTTGATTGGTCCTAGAATGTCTTGTACTACAGTTTTTAAGCAGTCTTGATTTTACAACCAACACCGAATTGGAAATATGATGACCTATATGATTAGTATAAGACAAATATAATGTTCACTTACAAAATTCATCATATTTTGTAATGGAAAATAAAATTATGAAAAAATATGGAATCCTTTCCAAATATATTTTCTTACATGAGAGAAATTCCCCCCTCAACATATCCATACTTTAGGTAGGATAACCTTGCCAATCACCACACATAGCAAATTCAAATCCTTCTCTATAACTCAATAGGCACTTGCAAGCTCTCAAATTTGACACAAATGTTCAATGCCATGTTAAGCTTTGACTCAAGAAAAAATTCCAAAAAAAGGTTTCTCTTTGCAAATTTTATTGTAACTTGACAGCAACATGAATGAAATCTTTTGGAAAAAATAACACATCCCTTCACTGCATAGAGTGCAACAACTGTGTGATGGTCTAATTTCTTGTTCCATTTGTGTATCGTGATATACAGTGCCTGTCCAGTGATAGTGTCTCGTTTTTGGACGCGTCCAGTTAATGGCGGGTTTATCCTATGAACAATTGCTTAAGTGGTAAAAAATGGGTTGCCTCCATAGAGCAGCCCCACAAGGCCACAACTACACTGTGAAGCAACACTGTAAACGTTTTGTACCATTGATCTTCATCTGACAAGGAAGTACACAAAGTTTACAGTGTTGCTGTGGGGCTGCTCTTACAAGTCAAAAAAAAAGGAAAAAAAGAAAAGGAAAAAGAAAAGAAATTCCATGTCTTCAATTCCATCCATGTGCACCGCAATGCCCAGCCCATCATTTTCTTCCTTCATTATTGACCCAATATGTTGCACTGAGGAGAAAGCTTGAAGCCGTGTTGATTTACATCATTGGAGGGGCAAAGGACTTCCCGGTGCTGCCTGCCCACCATAGTCAACAACAGAAGAAGAAACAACAACTTACAGCTTCATCATTCAAGCTGCGGCTGCAAGTCGTGAGATTGGCAGTCTCAGACTGTGAGTCTGCGTCTAAGGTACATCTAAGGTAGTGTGCTCTCAAAGCAACCTTTTAAGAGCTGATTGCAATTTTGGAGAAGCTAAACTCTTCAAAATAATTTTCAGTAAATTTTTGTAGATAAATAAATGGAATTGGCATCCAACCCAAGTTGTTTCGTATTTTTTGGATTTTTGTAAAATTAGTTAGAATTTTTGAAGTTGAAATGTAGGTTCCTTAAAGCAACCCCTTCCTTAAATGTACACTATTTGTACATTGAAGAAAGCAAAATGTAACTCCGTATTAGAGGTAGTTTTTAGAGCCAGGTTGCTTTTAGAGCCACCTACCTTAAACTTAGACAAGTGGACCCATTTCTCATCACCTCCTATTTCTAATCTATGGGGTGCTCTTTTTTTGTGAAGTTGTGGTACAATTCTCGGAGCAATTGTGGCACATTATGATTGGTTGCAAGGCTCTTAGTATCATACGTAAAGGTATAATTTGATGGTCAATTTCATTAAAATGGTGGTATTCCAAGTGCCATTTTGACAAATTTCAAGTGCCATTTTGACAAATTTCAAGTGCCATTTTGACATAGAGGCCTAGAGGTAGAGGAAGAAAATGTGCCATTTTAACGGAATGTTGTGCCATTTTAATGGAATATCATGCCATTTTATTGGAATACCACCATTTTAATGAAATTGACCATTTTGGCATACAGAGTGCCAAAATTGAGTTTCCACATTAGATTCTCATTGTTCCACGTCACATTGGACCATTAGTGTCACATGTGTCACTTTTTTTTAAATGACTTGATTTTTGTTGAATCTGACCTTTGTATACAGTATTGCCACTAGCCCTTGGTTGATTCTATAATCATCCTATGGTAACAAATAAAAAGGTCTATGTCCCTATTACAAGTCGAAGAGAATCTTCCACTAGAAAAATTCATAGTAATTATGTTTTTTTGTTTTCTGCATAAAGTTTTAGAAAAATATGCAATCCTTCCAAACTCTACTTTAGTACATGGGAAAGATATTGCATTCATAAAACATGCACTCCAAATATGTGCAATTGCTTAAGTGATTGAAAATCGGTCACCTTGTCTAAGTTACGATTAAGGTAAACCAACCTATTACCACCTTGATTTGCAATTTGACTATCTTAGGGCCAATTCCAAGATAGACACATATTTTTCGGAGGTGTGTACATGTTTCAAAAATCAAGCCCAAGTGGAATTATAAATTCTTGATTAAAACTATAATTTCTATCAATTTTTCAAGTGCTCAACCCTAAATTACAAAAGCGCCCATGACTAGGGGCATGAAGGCCCTAATAACAACCCCTAACCACCTTCTTATGTCCTTGTAAGCATTTAGGTATTCACCAACCAGCTATTGCCACGTTACCCTAAATGACATAAATGCTTTGATTTTGTCAGATTTCCAGACAAAATTGACTCATTTCTAAACAAATTGGGATGGTGAAATGGGACCAAATACAGGGTGACGGAAATGGGTTGCAGATGGAATTAGGTTGGTCTACCTTATGGGCGTACTAGGTAGGTACACCCAAAAGCGCCACATTCCTAAAAGCGCCATCTATAGTGTGCATACATGAATTCCCAAAATCAGTCATGTTTACAGACAGTAGATGGCACTTTCAAAAATAGACTTTGACCCTTAATAACTTTTGCATACGGTATCCAAATCCTACGTTCTTTAGTGCGTTGGAACATGCTTTCACTTGCCAACAAGACTGCATGAAAATCTGAACAAGCTAATAAACAATAACTAGGGACAGTCGGTATGAATAAGTGGTGCTTTCAGGTGTACCCACCTTAAGGGAGGAGGCTCGAAAACCGCTCATGCTTGAAAACCACTCACCTTCTGAAATGTATATTTCTGGTACATGATGCTTTTTGATCTTTACAGTAATGTACAAAGAGTGAACATTTGAAGGGGTGGACGGTTCTGAAGCCCTATACCATATTGACTTCAGAAATTCATAACTAATTCTACAGAGCTCCAAAAAATATGAAACGACTTGGGTTAGATGCCTATTCAAGCTGTCTTTCTAGAAAAGTTCACAGAAAAATATTTTAAGATGTTCCATCTGCCCCGTGCAGGGTGGCCCCGAGTCCAGAAGCGGCCCAGAAGTGGCCCCGAAGTTTCTTCGAAACGCAAGAACGCAATGAATTCCACTGCGCCTGTTTTGGGCTGGGTTGCGCTGGAGCCCTCCCTTGCTTGCTCCTCTGCCAGGGCCAGCACTCCAGCCTCCCCGCCTTCCAGCTGTGGTCCTTCCCAGCAACTGTCTCCTCCTCCCTCTCCCTCCTGGCTGGAGTTCTGGACTGGGCGTCCGGGCCTGGTGGAGGGCGCCTTTAAAGGACCTTCCTGCAGGGGGCTGCTGGACAGTACCTTACTTCTGCTTACTTCCACAGCCCACTCTCTCATGGAGTCATGGCTCGGCTCTGCCCCTCTTTTCCTTTGGTTCTTTTTTTCTCTCTTCAGTTGCCTGACTTGCCTCCCTTCTCGTAAGAGATGGAGCTGGTCACTCTGTCTGCAAATGGATGGGATGAGTTCCTGAGTCACCCTCCGCAAGTTATCCAGACCTGAAGAATTGCACATGTGTGTGCAGGGGGGCAGCGGACTTATTAGCTTCAGGAAATCGGGATGCATGCAGCCCACCTGGAATTCATCTGGCACCAGCTACAAACAAGCACACTGCGGGGCGCAGTTTGTTGTTGGGGGCGTGTGTCAGTTTGTTGGCTTTGGGGTAGAGGCTGAAATTTGGAGGGAGAGAGGGCCACACAGGCCGGAATCTGTCACTCGGAGCAAAATTCTGCTCAAAACAGAAACAGTAATACAGTGGAAACACCCAAAACCGTCAAAATAAGGAATTCAGCATAGTTGGAGGCAATGTTTTCTTAAAATTATATTTTTCTAGTATTAACGAGTGAAAATCATGAATATTAAAAAAAAATAGATTTTTCGGCTACAGCAAGTAATTTCTACAAATCTTCAAAGTGTTGGCTCCCTAGACTTGTGAAACCATCCTATAGGTGCCCCCGAAACTGAACCCTGCGAAAATTAGCACTCAACCAAACAGATTTTCCTGTGTGTCCTTCAATTGTGTCAACAAATTACAATCACACATGTGGCGAACACATTAAGGGAACTCTACTGACACATTTAGATGAATCTATTGTCCATTGCAAGGAACAGACACGGTGTTTTGTCCTTACTAATGACTATTGTGTAGGAGCATCCCAAAGCAAACGTGCAACCAATAACATCACTTTCTGAGTGAGGTAATGATTTTAGATTCTAAATCTAGGTAATCTATAAGATAGACATGCTCATTATTGCATAGACAAACAATTCAAAGCCTTCTTCAATCTACACAAATTTCAATTTTGTTTTCCTTGAAATTTGGTACACTAAATCTATGTGGACTATAGACTTTGGAGATAATCAAATCAAGTTATGAGTTGAAATAAGTCCAACGCAATTGTAAATGTTGTCAATAAAAGTTTGAGTTTTACTAAATAAAATCCAACAACCCTTGGTTGCACAACATGCAACAATGGAGTGGAGGATGAGAGAATCCATGTTCCTGCGATACTTGATGTTGTTCTCAAATTTTGAAAATTGCGCAATTTGAATTGCAGTGGTTGTTTGGTTCCATGCAATGTACAATAAATGGCACATCTACCTTAGATAGCTTATCATTTTGGTCAACACATAATAATCTATCTATAGCCTATCTAGATTTAGATTCTAAAATAACTACATTATCAAAATACTAATGCCATTGGATATAAGGTTGATTTTGGATGCTCCTACTGTACAATGTGTTATTTTTATTGAATCAAATTGGCAACTCAAAGAGGTTGGGATTCCGATGCAATTTAGCATGCATGATTTGAACTCCTTATGAACAAGTATTGCTTTTGGGTATTGGTACCAAAGAACAAATACTAGCCATTCTTGTGTTTTGATTGTGGATATCTTGGGTAATCAATATCTACGTTGTGGGTGTTGCTTTTTGGATCCAAATATAGGTGTTTCATTTAGAGCAATGTTGATTGTAGATGTAAATGTTGTTTATATATTGTGAAAGAGGGAAAAGAAAATGAAAGTAATGTACTTGGAAAAATAGGTATTGATCTCTCCAAGGGGCAAGTGCTTGAAATGTAAGAGAATGCATTCATTTGGAGCATGCAAGCATGAGTAAGTTAGGAGGAGCTTGATGCTTATGAAGTGTGATAACTTAGCTATGATGACTATGAAGATGTGTCTATTAGTTCTTTGCAAATGACCCATGACAATCACCTAAGGAATGACCTTATGATGTTCTTTCTTAATTTATGAGATTTTGGGCCACAATCAATACCTAACTTAACACCAATGGAGTGATTAATAACCTCAATAGCAACACCTAATTATTCTAGTCTAAATCATTGGAAGAAGTGACTTTCTGAGGCCTTCGACTATAAAAAAGAATATTGTGACTACTTTAGAAGAATAAAGTGAACATTATGGATACAATTGCATGTTGGTTTTAGGGTAGTCTATAGATTCTTTTGGGCTCAAAACACTTGACAAAAATTTGTAGCAAATTCATACTTTGATGAAAAAATATAATGTCAATTGCTCTAGCTATTTCTCACACTTGTCTTTATGTGGAACAACATTTAAAAAATTTAGTAGTGACATGATTGCAAACCAGCAATTTTTAGTTTGACCATAATGGCATGTTGTTTTACCTTCCATGCACCCAAATGAATCCCCATAAATGTATACTAGTAAAGGAAAAACACCCAATACCGCACTTGTACCTTGCATTGGACTCTAAACTCATCCAAAACCATCCCTAAACTACAGTTAATGTATTTGCCGAATGCTCGACTCTAATTCACTAACGCGTATTAAGGACACATACCAAAATTTGATTGGCTCACTGTTGGTTTTAGCAGTGTTCAGATTTGGGGGCATCTATTGAACAATTTCAATGATTTAGGGAGCCAACACTTTGGAAAATCATAGATATTACATACAACATCCGAAAAATCTATTTAAAAAATTAATGATTTTCACTCGCTAATACTAGAAAAATATTGTTTTTAGAAAAATCTGCCTCCAATTGTCCTTATTTGGACGGTTTTGGGTGTTTCCACCGACCGTAGATGGCATTCCTCTGAAGCCTTCATTGAAAGAAAAAAAAGAAAAGCCTTTTCTCAACTGCCTCTGTGTCTGTGCACAGCCTGAGTAACTTCATTATTAGCAACTTTCCCTCTGAAACCCAAAAATGAAAATCGCAAAATGGATAATGAGAAAACAAGAGCTGCACTCCATCACTCATCAGTCCCTGCTCCCCAACTTTTCTTCTTCTTCATGTGTGCCCACATGGACTGCCTGGCGGGCATGTCTGAAGGAGAGAGGGTTGCGGCGAGTCAAAGATTCCCTTTGTCCTAACACCCCCATCAAGTGTTGGGATCCTCACATGGCTAATGAGGGCCTTGTGCGGCATCAGGGAGTGGGATGATGATGACAACCCCCAACTTACCAGTCTCCCTTCTCCAACTCTCTCCCCAATTTCCATAGCCAGGCGCCTAGGGTCAATGATGCAAAGTTGCAAAGACGTATTCCCAGACATAATTACGTACTCCCTATCTTTTTTTAAATTTCAAACCCAAATGAAGAAGAAGAGATTTCGTATCAAAAGCACTTGGAACCCCCCACTCATCCACTCACAAGGAATGATAATTACGTAACTTACAATTTTGAATGCGTTCAAGAATTAAGTGAACTTTATCATCAACCACAGAGTGACTCCATTTTCAAACCAAGCCTGAGAACCAAAGGTCAAGTCTGTTACTGCAGATTTGCATGCAAGGGAAATGGTACCATGAATTCCTAGTGGCAATTGATTATGTTCCAGGCAATAAGATGGATCCGAAAGTCATTGCCAGAGAAGCAAAAGAGGGAGAGGCCAATGGATGACTATGAAAAATATGATAACCTCCAAATCAAGATTGGAAAATGAAGCGATTGAACTGAAAACTTACAGCTATTGTAAGGAATTTGCAGACACCTGGAGCAGGGTGCAGGCAGGGGGAGGGGGGGATCTGCAATTCTGCATGCCATGATGCCACTGTCAAAACGCAACAAGAAGTCATCACCCAGCTGGCTCATAGACAAGAATGGGAGCATTTACTCGCCCTGGCTGGCTTTTTTACATTCAATGACTTAATGATGGAAGCCACTGCATTGATTCAGGCATTTATACGTGCATTTACTGAGGGGTCTATTGGAAATGGAAGACTTATCCCAGTGGGTAATTAATTTACACTATACTGATTCTTTCCACTATGCAAGCACTGATTACTAGGGCACAGGTGTTTCAAAGGAGGTAGTGGACCAATCTCAAGACAAGTTAAGTTATGATGAAGTCAAGGTAATTTTCTTGAAAGGCAAATATCTTAGAAGTTACATCTGACATAATTCTTACAATTCATGCAACTGTCATAAATTTGGGTTTGCATTTTATAAGACAACATAGTTGCAGTTTTTTTTACTACTCAAAGTAAATATTGTTCATACAAGGTAAACTAACTCATTATTTGGGGTTAGAATTGGAACAAGCCCATTGTAGGCAAAATTATAATGGTGGTGTATATTTAAGTTCTAAAATGTTCACCTCCATTATAATTTTGCCTACCATTGACTATCTCCAATTTCGACCACAATGGAGTAATTTACCTCATATTGATAAGTTTATAATTACTTCAATCAACTCATCAAACTTTATTTCCAGGTTAGGTTATTATAGTTGTTGACCAATCAAAGAGATTTCCCACCATACATTGGAAGGAGAAAAATACTCAAACCCCCAATTCTCCACTTGACACATGTTCTCCACTAAAAAAAGATATAAAGCTTTGAATATGGTTGACATACCCATTACCACCTATACAACATGTATTGACACCCAACATACATTCCTTAACACACAAAATGTACACCTCTGTTACATGAGTGTGGAAGTTCTTCAATGGATGGCAATAAGTACGCCTACCTTAGTTATTGATTTGAGCCTCATTGTTGAGCCACATCAAATACTGCCATCCAGGCCAAGTACGCAAATCATGCCAGGTCATGAGTAAGGAAGTACTTCCAAGTGCAGTTTGCTCTTCTCCAAGGGCCAACAACAATGAAACTTGAAACAGAAGGCCCTGTTTAACCTAACAATCCTTTTCTGACTCCTGAGGAATGAGGGAGAGCTACAACAAACTCAGTAAGGATGCATGTGTATCATTGCCATAGACGGGGTTGCATACAAGTTTTCATAGTTTAGCCCAGCTACTTGTTATTGTGACCACATAACTTCTGTGTCATAGATCAATAATGAATCCAATAGCAGATTCTTCTTAAATAATTCCAAACATATTAAGTAAACAGTACATTAGAAGTAAAAATCTCTTCATCAATGTGATGGTTTAACAATTAAAAGTGTACCATTCACTGAGTGTGTAGTGTATTAGAGCCTTACTGGTAAGGTATATGCTCAACAGCTTGAACATTCCAAGCATATCTTGAAAATCTGTCATGTTGTGTACAGCACACATGTTACTCGAGACCATTGTCCCTTAAAGTCAATTCAAGTGGAGCAATTAATGACATTCTACAGGTTAATCTCTAACAATCCTTTAGGCATGATTTAACTTCAAAGATTTGTTGTCACTTGTCAGGTGTGACCCTCCAGGTTCCCTCCACCTAGCTTCTGTAACTGTAAGCTTAGTTGTTGCACTAACCAGCATTCAGGCTTGAAGTCTCATCAGGGGACTCATGTATGCAGTGCACACCTGTCACCAGCAATGTAGAACAGAGCCTGAAACAATTGATCAGAGTATTTGTGGCAGGTTGTTAAAGTAAGTGCTAGACTATTTAAGTAAGCCAAACTTGCCTTGATGACCACCCCCCACCACTGATTTCATGGCCAAGCCCATCCTTGCAGAGACAGAACAAGTGGCAGAAGGGAGGATTTGTATCCTCAGTTTATTACTTACAAAAAGAATCGGTGCTAGTAGATATGTACATAAGAGCTGGTGAGCAGAAGCGAATTTCCTAATGTAAACAAGGCATTACAAGCTTTGAAGGAAAGCCTGCACTTTGGAGGAAGTTCTACCTCAATCACATTCTACATAGTTACCATCAATAGTGAAGGCTGATCAGAGAAAAATGCATCTGAGGACAGGAATAATAAAGAGAAAATCAAGCAGCCACAACAAAAAGTTGCCAGGATCCCACGATCACAGAGCAAGAAGGGCTTCTCAGGAGGGAAACAATGATGCGGATCCCCAGGCAGGGTCGCAACTGACTGATCCTACCTTGAATCGACCTCAACAACGGTTTGCTGCAGTAACCCAAACTTATTTTGCTGACAAACGAAATATTCTGGGTCAAATGTTCTTAAAGAATGGATGATAACTGTCTAGTGACTAAAATGGCTGACAACATGCTCCAGAGTTTCTTGACTGGGGCCTTGTAACTCCTTCACCTTGTAACCATTTTTGTAGATCTTGAACGTCGGAACATATTCCACTGACTCAGCTTTCGCCAAGTATTCATTGGCTTGAACATCCACCTTCAAACAAGACAACAAGACAACAAAGTTCAGATGTAGAAGTCAAGGGAGCCTGCTAGAATGATATGTTCTTGCACTACCAATGTCAGTTCGTAGATAAGATGCAAAGTATCTACCTTGAGGAAGTTTACAGTGGGATTCTTCTTGCAGAGTTGCTCCACAGCTGAAATTATTTGCCTTGATCGCTCACTCCACATTGAACTGAACAGCACTACTGCAACGCCTGATGACATTGTTTTTGGGGTATTTCAGCTACATTCAACCAGAAAATAAAAAATAAACAGTATGATTTTTTATCCACGCGATCAATGCAACCAACTGTCTCTTTCATTCTACTAAACGGTACACTCGTGTAACAACGAAGACTAGGTGTTACAAAAGAACTTTCATAATTTGTACCTGGATGTGAGAGAGACTCCCGCAATTGATCACTGCTGGTAATATTCTCAATTTCGCCCCCAAACCACTTAGGAAGTGTTTGTTCACCGAGCTGCTTCTTGAGAGACACTTGAGCATCGAAATAAGATCTTGCAACATCAGCATCACCAGGTAATTCCCTTTTCAATCTCTCATAATCTCGCAGAGCATCCTTCCACCTCTCCAACTGCAATGCCAGGTATTAAGTGCAATATATGTCAGTCAGAAATAAGAACGGAACCATTTACAGCAGAAAAATACGATAAGTGCAAGGAAAACATCCATTAAAATTTGGATTCATAAGGAAATACCTTAGAATTTGAATGAGCTCGCCTTAGTAAAGCTTTCAAGTGGTTAGGGTGTGCATTGAGTGCTGCATTACAGTCTTCAATAGCCTTCTCATAGAGGCCAAGTTTTGACCTGCAAAAGAAACGAAGAAGAAATCCAGAATTAAGACAAATGGTTGACTAAAGTTATATACTCTTTACAGAATTACTATCCAAACGACTTGAACTTTTCTAATATTCGTCCCTAAAAACAGAGTTAGTGCTTGCTACAGTGAATACGCGTAGCTGTTGACCCAGAACTGACCTGCACGCGGCTCTATTACACAGCAATACTGCGCTGGTAGGGTTGTACTGTAAGCCTTCACCATAAGCTACAGCTGACTCCAACCATCGTCCTGCTTTAAACAAATCGTTTCCAGTGGTTCTGGCGATAGCCACGGCTCGCGCCTTCTTGAAAAGGTCTGCCAGTTCTAGATTGTGTGGCTCCAGACGAACTGCTTTTTCAGCAACTATGACTGCATCATCAAACCTTCCGAGTGCCATGTCAATCTGAGCCAGGACACAGAGGATGTTCGTGTCAAGAGGGGTGCTACTCGACTTCCTCGTCAAACCCTCTCCTTTCAGAGCACAGTGTAAAACGGCATTTGCTTCCTCGGGCTTTGAAAGCTTCACCAAGGCCTCCGCTTTTAGAGCCACAATCTGCAATGAAGTAATCAAATAGTAAGAAACAAAACGATGATCGTAGATCACCTCAATTACTTTTCAAACGATACTAGTGCACACACTATTCAACGCTACACCTAGTACGAGAAACCACCTCATCTCCTGCATTGATTCCAGTACTTGTTGGAAGTGAAAGATGCGTCTAGGTTTGGCTTCTGACCTGAGGTGCGGAATCTGCACCAGTCAGTACAGCAGCTTCGCTTTCTCTTATCACACTGATCCAGTCAGAAGCTCTCTTCGCGGCCAAGCAACTCATCAAGTGCTTCTCAATTTTATCCAATTTCTGAATGTCGCCAATTTCAATGTGTTGACCATTGGATTTTACTATCTTCCTCGCTCTCTCTACTCGACCTAATCTGCAAGTATCGAATTCGACAGGGGTTAACATCAACAGTTGAATGACTTGGTCATGCAAATCTTAAAAAGACAAATTAGAGATTAATTCAGGAAGAGTAGTGGAGTTGCTTCTAAAATGCAGTACAGACTCTATTAATGCAGTTGCAGGAGAAAGAAATTTCCAGAAGAGTCCAACTTCCATAGTTAATTCGTTACCTTATACATAAAGACACAAGCCGTTGCTGCGCACGGACGTACAGGGGATCCAACTTTAATGATTCCTCGCACTCCTGATAAGCCTCCAACAGTCTCCCAAGACTTATGAGCGTGGCTGCTCTGTTACTCCTGTAAGAAGCACGATCTGGAGCTAAAGAGACAGCACGGTCGTACAGAGAGAGCGCCTCGGCAAAATTGCCTTTCTTATACTGATCGTTACCAGTGTTCTTGACTTCCTCGGGGTCACTACTAGCTAACATTCTTTTGACCAATAAGCTTTCTCCCACAGCCATGATGTTCCCACTCCCGGCTGGTGCAGAAGCTCGTAATCCTTCTGGCTTCACAGGGGACGTTTTTCCAGGCAAGCCAGTCGGCCTCCCGCCGTTTTCTGTGGCTCCTCCAGACGAGGACCTCGAGTGATTGGGCCCGCAAATAATTCCGACTGGAGCAGCAAACCCTCCGTTCTGGGCTGCCTTATTCGGCACGGTTGACTTGGTATTGCCACCTGTAACACCAAATCACAGAATACTCTAAAGCTCTTACAATCACAAAGCCAAAAATGAATGGCAAATTTGGAAACAAATACCATACGATCATAGTTCTTGACAGCTATCATCCTTGC
The DNA here is from genome assembly GCA_947034885.2 of Thuidium tamariscinum. Taxonomy (NCBI): domain Eukaryota; kingdom Viridiplantae; phylum Streptophyta; class Bryopsida; order Hypnales; family Thuidiaceae; genus Thuidium; species Thuidium tamariscinum. The sequence goes on along the minus strand of OX344751.2, from coordinate 33,398,342 downwards.
AGTTAAATCGGGTGGCAGAAATAAAATTCATAATACTCATCGTAAGGCGGAGGACAATTTACCTGAAATTGAAAGCTCTCCTACTTTACACAAACCTCCACGCAAAGGTCCATCGTTGGAATTGCTGCTTCTAGATGCAGAACTGGTTGTGAAGGCAACTTCTGATGGTGCTGAGCTTGTTGATTTTGAAGTCGAATTTCCAACTCTACTGGTTCTGCCCACAGTTGGACTGCCTGCAACTGAGCTCCCTCTCGAGCTTCCCCCACTGGAAGAGGTGCTTGTCCTTGGGCTAGGACTGTCCGCAACGGGGCTGCTACTGACTTTCAAATTAAGAACAGAAGGGCTGTCGCCACTAGAGGAGGTGCTCCACGAACTTCCCTCTTTGGTTGAAAATCGACCACTGTCACTCCAACTCCAGTAGGGAGAGCTGCCACTTCCTACTCTGGGAGTATTTCCACCAGTACTGCTTCCGCTTGATGACATTTCCCCACTTACGTTTCTTCGGGGCTCTCCGTTGTACATTGAATCCACTGAACCGCTCCCAACATCAGACATCTGCCGTCTGTGTGTCTTGCGGTGCTCTTTAAGCAAACTATCATCATTGGAACTACTCCTCTCATGAACTGCCAGGTCTGGCGAGGTTGCATTATTGTGGTCTCCGGCACTCCCATTGGTTAGGCCTTGTCTGCAGGCGCTGGGTGATCCCCCAGCTAGAGGAGGCACGCCACATCCACTGCCGCGCATAACTCTGGCATCTGAAGCAGGGGTATCAACATTTGCAATCACATGCTCAGGACTGCCAAAGGATGCTTTAGAACTATGTCTCAAACCATTTCTTGTCGTATTTCCATTCCCGGCGCTCACACTGCTCTGCTTCGGGACGTCTCTTTTCACGTTGTTATCGAGGAAGCTCTCTTTGTACAGAGAAGCATACGACATGGAATCTTGCTTTGAGAAGCTACTGATCCGAGACTCGTCGAGCTGGGCCCCATTGAACCTAGACCATCCCTGAAACTGATCTATCTTCCCGGACTGCGTAGTTCCGGGAACTTTCCCTCCGTTGAACAGACTGAAACTGCTGGGGCTGAGCTTTTTCTCTGAATGAAGCTCCGCCATGTCGCATCTGATGTGTTAATAGTATTTGTGAAATCAGACATCAGGCGGCTCAGCACCGATGATTTAGCTGCGTCCGGACCTGATTATATGGGCATGGACCAGGTCTCTGCAAATTCGAACAGAAGGAATAAGGAAAGTTATCCAGTTATATCACACGGACTCGTAGATCGTCAGGATTGAAACGTGGAAACTATGAGATGGGACCCAACATGACCTGATTCCATAATAGAAGGACACCGATTTCCTTCATTCTTGTCATCTCATTCCCCTCAACAAACAGAATAATCAAGTTAAGAAACGGAGAAGTCAGAACAATTGTGATTGTAAAATGAAGAACTTCCCCAAGGTAAATTCATGACATTAACATGAACAGTTTTTTCACCCCGTGGATCGGGGAATAACCGAGCTATTCCATCTGATTCATTTAGAGGTTAACGTACCTCACAAATGCAAGTCGCAACAAGTTGTAGAGGTGCTGAGAGATATCAGATTCCTGAATAACTGGGATAGATACATTAGAAACACTTCATCTTTTGATCACACCTCCAATATCTTCAGATCACAGTCAGCTCCACAGTCTTCTGATCCTGCATCGTTGATCGTATGGGCAAGTTCCACAGTTAGCGACGCATGTCTGGGTGGATACCGGTTAACAGATTCTACGACAAGATCGCACGCAACTCCCAATAATTCCATCAGCTCAACATGGTTAAATGTTTGCAGATCGAAATCACTACAAACCGCTAAAGGCTGGAATAGTCACCTGCTAGAAATTAACCATTCACATGATTCTTAGCAGTATTAAGAGTCGTCAAGTCTAACAATGACATTCTAAAAGTTTCAGAGGATAGCATTCAATTAGAATCGTCGTAGAAAGAGACCAAACTAGAAAAATTCAGACTCTTCGATTCAGAATTCAGGTCTTAGATGACTTTTTAACTTGGTTCCGACAGTGCTATCATTTCGGATTCCGGAGTCAACCGGTTTAATTTCACAAGGAGATGAATTGTAACCAGCGACATTCTGCATGGAAACAAAAGAGGACAAAACAAATGAACTAAAACAGAACGAGCAAGATCTGTTCGTCAAGAGCCGGGTAAAAGAAGTAGACACTCAGCATTCCAATCCTTTGCAAATTGCGAGGTGGAGCAAAACGGATAAAAGATCAATCCAGGGATCGAGCTTGACAAGATGAAAGAAATACGCTAAGTAACACACTAAAATGCAGATCTTGTCAGCACTTCCAGTAACCCCGGGGCTGGTACTCGGCCACTATCCCGACGTACCGCCAGAAACATGATAGCACATACTTACAATTATGATACCTCACATAACGCGATTACTTTCAACTACAACTTCGGCTGCCGGTAGTTTCAATGCTTAGCATTCAAGATGCACAACCCTATCTTCATGACACTAAGTAGGTAAAGTTCAACATGGAATATGCATCTCTAGTGTTTTGATACTCAGAGAAGTTTCAGAGCTTGAGAAATATGACAATCCAACCAAGCTCAACAAATGACACACAGATGTCTTACGCGAAACTTTACAGGCAATAGTATAGGAAGATTGAGAACAATCACTGTCTGAACAAACCTCATGATCACATTTTCACAAGTAATGTTGATCTTCAGGCTATAGAAAATGCTTATAATCAGTCTTAAAACCAAAAAAAGAAAAGGAAAAAAGGAAAGAAAACATTTGCTCACGTTCTTTGAAGTTTCAAGCAACAGAACACTTTCGCAGCGATAACGCTATGTTAACGACATCCAACAGTGCGAAGAGAAACTCCAGGTCAATGAAAGCAAGAGTGAAAATTAAGTGAGCCAGAGAAAAGTTAGGTGATTGAACTTTCCAGCCAAATATCGATAAATCACTCACCACAGCTGGTACTCGCTGTTTGACTGGTGCCGTCGAATTTTCAACGAGGATACTACTTGTGAGCACAAGTCGTTCCCACGGATGCCACATCCACCTTAGGAGCTCTTAAAACCTTCTCTTACGTACACGATGCTGATTGTCATTTACAGATTGTTTCAGAGTGCTAGCTGCAGCCAGCCTTGCGTTCCCCAACAGTTCAAAGAGGAATACAGAAACACACGTCGCTCTTGGCGCTACAAACGTAGCGCACAATGCAGGAGGTTCTCCCGCTCTACGAGAAGCGCTCGTGCGGTTCCGTCGCGTCCGAACGTCTCTACAGTCCACTCCAACCCGGATCGGACACTCTCCGACACTTCAATACCGCATTTATAAGCTCTCCTCCATCGCTGAATGCACCAGGACCGCTATGGCATAGAGGGTGATCCAAACCGTAATCTCAAGATCAGAAAACTACCGGTACACCCGATGTTCAGAAGATAAATGCTCTCGATCAGTCTGTGGCGTTACGACGCTAACTGCAGTAAATGCAACAACTCGTTTTTTCTCAGTAATCCCCCGAACCCCAGCATCTACACCCTATCCATCCAAATCGCAATCATGAATCAACTTCCTCTCCCCTCCACTTCTCCCTCACAGAAATTGCAGCTCAGCAACCTCCCTCCCCTTCCCATGCGAGACGACGACGCCCGACCGCAACGCAACACTTCACCAACGCCGAATTGCGCCTGAATTTCATTCCATTCTACACCTTCCCAAACCGCTTCAGACGCCTCTCTACACTCCCGAAATTATAACCACTACAAACACCACCACCTGCGCTACGACCTCTACAACCAGCGCGTGCTCTACCACCACACAAACGGCAGAGTCCACTCAATTAAAATTTACAAAAGAGAAAGAGACAGCATCAGGAAGAGAGAACACAATAGCAATGAGCGCATCGGATTACGGTCCTGGAGCTATACAACTAATAAGGGAGGAGGAAGTCCAGCCGGGAAGGAGGCCTGCTCGCCATAGCCAGGCGCAGGCAGAGCAGCAAAAAAGAGGCGAAGGGGTGGGCCTTGGGAAGCAAAAGAGCAGCTGCTAAACTAGTCTAAACTAGTTAGCCGGGGGTTTGGACGGGCCGGGTGAAGTTCTGCCCAGTTTCTTGCATGGCCAAGTACTGGTTCCCGCCCCGCCCGGGCCGGGTCGGGAAGGGATGGATGAGAAATGACGAAGGAAGATGGATGGAGGGGGGCATTTTCATCCCCATGTGGAATTCGCTTTTGGTGGCTGTCTGTGAGCTGTATGAAGTGTATGGATGATTGATTGACCCTTGGAATGCCTTGGGACTCGGGAAGCGTGTGAAGATTGCCACAAACTTCACATCCGCATATGGAACAGTGCTGCAACGCCGCGGCTGCTTCACATGAGAAGCTTCATTGCAAGCATTTCCACGAGGAATGAGATGCAGCACCTTTAAATTGGCTTGGGAATCCAAGTGCCTAATTAGAGCTTACCATTTTTATAGGCTAGCGTGAATTAAGAGCTCAAGTGATCAATAATTAATTGAAGTAAAAAGAAAAAGATTTGGGCAATTAGAAAGCAAAAACATTTTGTTGGACACTATTCTGTAGGTGATCCTTCAAATCAACATAGAAAAGGCTCATTTAGAATTGATATGATAGAGAGTTGCAAAACACAATGGCTCTCTTTAGCAAAATGAATGGTACACGGTACAAGGTGATGGATAGCCCAGCCACGGAGTCCGAGGTTGCCAAATTAGAATTTCGTTCTATTTTCTTTTAGCTTTTGAAATTAAGTGCCTTTTGAGAAATCAAATTACTTAATTATCACTTGGTGAAAAAAGAGTTTTGACAAATCTAACAATCATTTCATATTTATGATGACACAATTAGTAGCAAGATCTAATGGAGCACCGCGAGAGTTTAAGGTTGTCCACTGTCCAAATGAAGATTCCATTCAATTTTTTTGTTAATATTTAACATATTGTACTTTACTATTAGCCAAAGCATCCAACTACTTTAATATATAATTCCCTTCAAGAAAGACATTAAACAAGACTAAATAATATTTTATACTAAGGTAGACAAACTCATTCCCATCATTTTTAAGATTTCCTCATACATATATCAAAGTTACGCATTTTCTCTTTAAAGTGTACTCTACTAGTGTACAAGGGCATTGAATGCAAGGGTGAGTGTAGGTGTCTTTATCTCATGAAGTCAAAATTAATAGAATCCATAGATGAGATGTATGAAGTCCTGGAGAAGAGTGGTAAAGTCAGCGCTTACCCAGTCATTGAATTAGAAATCCATTTGATCCTTCATTTAATTATTGACATGATGTACCTTACAAACAATTGGAACAATCAACTACCTAATATTCAACATACAAGAAGACGTGTGACAAGACCGAAAAGTCATACTATGAATTAGAAATCCATTTGATTCTTCATTTAATTGTTGACATATTGTACCTTACAAACAGTTGGAACAATCAACTACCTAATATTCAACATCCCAAAAGACATTTGACAAGATTGAAAGATAAGCCATGCTACATAGGCACAATGAATTGTAGCTATAGATGCATGATATAAAGTAGTAGAATCTAAGGTTGACCTATCACCAAATCAAACGCCTATTCAATTATTCTTTTTAATTTAAAAAGATACAATAATTTACAAGCAATTAGGGCATTTTACTATATAACATTTAATTGCAATTAAGATGAAATTTGATCAAATTCAATGAGATTTGATGAGATTCGATGAGATTACATTAGTGCAAAAAGACACAACCAATGAAATTCATAAAAGTCTCAATCCAAGGTATTGGAGTATGGCAATGAAGTAGAGGTCATGAAGCCCAAATTTGGCTTACAATGTTGTAAAATGCCAATTTGTACATACCTAATGCACTATATGAAGTATTAGGTTTGCATGTCAATTATAAATTAGACTACAAATATCAAAGTATACCAATTTTATAATTTTTAAAAACAATTATAGATTAGTGTACATACAACTTAGAACTATAAATTTTTCCAACAACATTATATAGTCCTTCAAACTTATATAGAGAAAAACATGAGGTCTTATTATCTATAGCCTAACTTTTCAAGGTCCTTACTATGTTTTCAATTGATAATGGAGCATCTACTTGTGATCATCTATATTTACATTTACTCATGCAAGATCAAAATACGAAACAAAGATGTACTAATCAAAGAAGTACTAATGCAAGTCATTTTCATCCTTTTAAAAATTTGAATACAATACAAGGAGAATTTTGTTTATCCTAAACCAATAAATTATAGGCTTTAATTAGTCAATGTTGTATTACCAAGTTTTTTACAATATATGTGAGCAATAATTTCCTACTTCAATTGCAATATTTTTTCCTTAGATTTTTCTTAAGAGAAGTTGATGTAAGTAAGCTTTATTAAGAGTTTTTTTTTAAATTCTAATGTTCATTTTATTGCACCTCAAGGAGAATGTTTGCACAATTAAATCTTCATTTTGTACTATCTCATATAATATTTTACAAAATTATTATGTTAGGAGAAAAAATTTAATGTGAACATGTTGCAAAACCTTTGATCCAATATAGGTGAACATTGTACCTCACTAAATGTGAGATATTAGAATTTAAGGTTTAGAATTAGGATCTAGAAATCAAATATCTATGATCATCACAAATTTTCAAAAATTATAACACGTACTACTATAACCTCGTATGATTTTCATGAGGTTTTTTTATTTTCTTTCAAGAATTCTTTTAGAAAATGCTTCCAAAATGCCTATTGAAAAGCAAACAACACATATAAAGATGTTTGCATTTATGAACAATCAAACATATGTTTTTGAAAGTAATTTATGAATTACAAATAGATTTTACTACTATATTGACTAATTTTATGTTCATTCTTATTGATCAATAATTACAAAGGAATTCATAATCCGGATCAAAAGCACACTAGAAGACATGACTTGCAAAATCACTAGAAACATTCCAGCAATTGATTTTCAACAATGAAAAATATTACTAGTGTACTTGTTAGAAGTAATTTCTTTTGATGTACTAAATCAAGCTTACAAGATAAATGTACCCAATAAATTTTACTACAAGTTTTTGGTAATATATACATTCATTTTCAATTTGGCCTTGTAAATTACAAAAACATCTTTGAAAATATCTTTCATGGTTAAAAGTATATGATTTATTCAAGTCTCACAATTTAAATATTTTACAAACAATATGAGTTCTATTTCCTTTTTAAACCTATTGACAGCACTTAGGTTTTCTTACAAAAAACACGTAATATAATATAGCAATGTATTAATTCACAATGTTAAATAATTAGAGTTAATATATAGTGTATAGATTCATGTACATCCAATTAAAAGTAAAATACTCATATAAATAATACCTCATATTTGGAAAAAAAAATTCTATAATAGCCTCAAGGATATGAATCATAGGAATTTATTGTAGAGAGGATCAATTTGTAGGCCCATTAACCTACTTCAATTCCACTTCACTTTGGATGCTTTATTTCCATTCATGCTTTGATTGTTGTTTTTTATTATGACACTAGCTTTGCTTCACATTTTTCTAAGAATGGTCATAATGCAGTACAAGTGCATGCCATTACTTTGAAGATTTAGAAATTATAGTATTTTTTCTTAATGAATTTGCATGTTCCAATATAGAGTATATTGCTATCATTTATAGTTGCATCTTGGGCCATAGTTGACATCTTCATGAGGTTTTTATGGCAAGGACGCTAGTATGTGAGCGTAGAAGTGTGAGCCTATGAGCCTTGAGCCTAAGTATAAGTAAGTATTTTACACTCATTGAAGGTGTTTATAACATAAATACCTATAATACAGGTGTTTAGAATATAGATACACAATAACCATTGAGGTGTCTATAATATAGACACCTATACTATAGGTGTATAGAATTCTAAACTCGTAGGCTCACACTTTCTATGCTCACATACTAGCAACCATGGTTTCAATGGCAAAAGATGAAACAAGGTTTTCTTTTTAGTTTTTATGAAGTGCCAAAGAGGCAATATTAAATGTTGTAGTAGTGCTCCTTATTCATCCAAAATATGGCAATTCTATTGAAAATTTTACTACTTATATTCTAAAGGCTTGGTATTGAGCCCATTATTTTGGTGTAAGTTGACAATGAATTGCCAAAAGAAAACATTAGGGTGAAGAGGGGTGCAACTTATCAATCTTGTGGATGATCCCTATAGCCCGTAGGTGAGAGGATTTAGGATGGGGCATTTTTCATTTTGTAAATTTTTATATTATGTATGCAAATTTTTTGGATTTACATTTAGTACATGCAAGAGGCATCCATTTACTTTATGTATTTACAATTGTATTATGAATACATTCAAAGCTTCAAACACTTTGATGTAATTATTGTTGGTGCACCATGCATGCTTGAATATTTATGGTTTAGTTTGCCTTTTTAGTTTTAGTTTTGGCTTTGTGCATTTTTACTTCTTTGCATATTATTATGTATTGCATGGTCTATCACCGTATTGATGAGGGTGTATTACTTTATCTTGTTGTTCACATTTTTTTAGATGTAAATGCTATTTGTCTTTAGTTTCTAGTTCATAACTTCATATGCATTGTTTTTGTTTTTGTTATGTCTTGTAGGGCCCTTTTTGGTTAAATTTAGATTTATGATTTGAAGATTTGTGCAAATTCTAAACATTTTAGTAGGAAGATAGTGCAATGTATATTAAAATTCTATTAAATTGTATCAAGCAAATGTCGTGTTTGTAATTCTTGTGTTGTATTTTGTCTTTGTATTTGCCTTTTTCACTTTACATTTTTTTTATAACAAAATAAAAGTGTTAAAAATTTCCCCTTGTAGAATTCTAAATAATTGAAGGTGGGCATAAAATACTATGAATTATAAAATTTGGTAATTAATAGATAACCATTAATTGCTGGTGGCCATCAAAATACTATGATCCCCAAAATAAATCCTTTGGTCACACATGTGCAACCCTACATAGAAATACCCTATTTCGAAATCTGAAAATAGATAATTGTTTTTTGGTAGCAAAATCAAATGAAAGTATTTTTGAAGGAGAAATTGAGATTTAATAATTCAATGCTCATGTGACTCTATATAGTCATTAGGTGCTTATAAATCAAGTTTTCAATAAAATCCAAAAGGAATCAAATTTTAGATATGAAGTTTAGATTTTTGCAATCTCTATAAGAATACAATGACAATGACAACATCAAATCATTACGTAGATTTATAGAACTCTAAATACATTATTTTTTAGAGAGTGCAAAAATCTTTTGCCCTATTTATGTGCATTGTTACAAGTATTAGAAGAGTTATTGGCCTCCAAGAGACTGTTTCAAGGCCATGTTCTGAAACTATTCCCAATGTTATAGAATAGCCTTTGCTAGTGTGAATTTTGAATTTTAAAAATAAATAACTTAAAAAAATTCAGAATGTGTCAAGAAGCAAATTTTTTTTTTAAACCTCAAATCTTAGAATTAATAATTAATTGAGTTAATTAATTAATATTATTTGACGTGGCAATTGCCCAAACATCTCATAATGATGATATAGAGTAGTATTCTTAGCGTTCCAACAATGTTTCCAACCTTCAAAAAAGTACAATTTTCCACAAGCTCAAATCTCCCCTCACAAAAAAATAACCAATAACACAAAAGAAACATGTTCATGCAAAATAACTTATTTTGGACAATTTTAAGGGATGGTGAAGATAAAAATAATAAAAATGTGATTCAATATCTTTACAAATGATGATTACAAAAAAGGGGTTCACTATGACTATGAAAGTTCATAATCACACAACTTTTAGTAGAATGTTGTAGAATTGAAAAAGGTTTAGCCATGTTAGCAGTCACGATGTAGCACCTCAAAATTTTAAAAGGTTGTTTCTCCGTACTTATTGACCGTGTTGTGGTGGAGCAAATTTTTTTGACCGGGCCCAAGCTTTGTCAATGGCTCAACAAGTGGGCCCTAGCTGGGCCATTTGGCCATTTCTAATATGGGAATGCTCTTCCTCATTAAAACATATTACACTATATAGATTTTGTTTTCACTTTTGATAAATATTTTATACAAGTATATAAGATTGTTTAGATGCATTATCTGATGATCATATAAGTGAAAAGGTTCATAAAGCATTTAAGTTCTTAAGAGATTGACTTTTTGAAATTTACATTGTGTTTTACATTTTCTTTTTGATTATAGCAACAATGTACAAACAATGTTCATTTATGAAAGAATATGTTTTTCATGATTGTCACATTTTCAACTTCAATATTCATAACAACTTCCATGAAACTCCAAAAATCATTTCTAAAGAATATGGAATGAATTGGTTTTGATGCCAATTCCATTGCAAGACGTTAAATCCTACCATCAAAGGTGGGCCTAGAAGGTGGATTTACCTCGGGATGAAATGCAAGAATTTTTTTTTGGTAATTTTTTTTCCAAATTCTAAATCCATATAAGCAATCAGAGACCTCAAATTAGCTGGGTGGTTGAAAATATATACAACACGGCCCAAAACAGGAGGCTTTTTTTTTACTTTTAACTAGAGAATCCAAAATTTACCCTACTTGGCCCATCTTCAATGGTGGGATTCAACCTCCAACAATTCCATTTTGTCTTTCAAAAAAATTTTACTTGAAAATCTCTCAAGAGGTTTAAATTCCCCAAATTTATAATAAACTATATGGTCGCAAAGAGCTTCTTGGTCCTTCTAGGGTTAACTGCCCTCGGTAACCACTGGTGCGACGTACAAGTTACTTGAGGGGTGTTCCCACTATGGCTGTCCAAGTCGAGAAGCTGTCAATTCCACTAAGGTAGGTACACCCAAAAGCGCCTTGTTCCTAAAAGCGCCATCTACAGTGCACATACATTTCCAAATCAGTCATGTTCATAGGCTGTAGATGTCGCTTTCAGAAACAAAGTTTGATTGTTAATAACTTTTGCATACGGTATCCAAATCCTATGTTCTTTGGTGCGTTGGAACTTGCTTTCACTTGCCAACAAGACTACATCAAAATTTGAACTAGCTAATAACAGGAACTAGGCACAGTATGAATAAGTGGCTTTTTTGGGTGTACTTACCTTAATTAGATTTGAGAAACCATGATTTTCACCAATCAAATTTGAGAAAACCGTGACCTCTCAACTTGGACGGCCATCTCAACTTGGACGGCCATCTCAACTTGGACGGCCATAGTGTGAAACGCCCCTGAGTTCCCTTGACCACGAAAGGGTTAACTAATAAAAAGATTCATTTGAGTCAAAAATATAAAAAATAGAAATAAAAGGGTTCACTGGAAAACTGCTTAACCTGAAACGATTTATAATGCCATGATGTATTCCAGGCGTACAGCTGTCCTGTAATTACTACCAGTAATTAAAATATTATCTGACTTCCTGAGGATATCTAGAGTTAAAATTTCTCCAGTCTGCCATGCGCAGACTACGGAAGGCGGTACAGTATAATGGTACATTGGGTGCCCCTGAATCCTACTGGAATTGTGGACCCTAGGGCTCATGTAGAAACCCTAAAATAAAATAATGAAAATAAAAATAAAAATAACCCTAAAGCATACCGGTTTGTATTATTAGTGAGCATGTAAAACTAGTATTTCCTAGAGAATTAGTATCAAAATTTTCATTTATACGAGAATTATTAGTAATGTATTGAACACTCTCTGATTTATTTCTTTTTGAGGAATAGTTTTGCTTTAAAATATTAGTTTCACAATTATATTTGTAGGATGATCAATGTAGCAAGACTAATAATTATCTAATTGTTCATTCGCACACCAACTATGATGGATTAAGTTTTTAACGTTGGAACAAAAATATAGATACTTCATTTTTTTTAAAACCCCAAGTATATTCTAAGAAAACCAAGAATAAACAATAGAAAATGGAAGCACTGCAGGAAGATCCTAAGCAACAATAATTCAAAAAAATAATCCTAATTATCCTTTGTCAAATAGTCATGTTATGGAAGGAAATTTGGAAAATGGATTCAATGCTTTTTGAATCAACAACTTTGAATACTAAGCCAACAAACTACTTAACCCCTAAAGGACTAAGGCATTTTCTGGCTTGAAAACCACTCAAAACTGCCATGTTTGCTACTTCTTCCCAAAAAAATAAAAGAAAACAATTTTCTTAAAATCTAACCGTAGGATCTTGTAAATTACATGTCTTAAATCATGTGGTAAAAATTTCATAAAGTTTGACCGTACGGATTGGAAGATATTAGCATTCAAAGTTGGAAAAAAAAGTTTTTTTGAACTCTGACTTGCAATTTCAGATGACTTTGATTGCCATTTGTTGAATTTTTTTGCACTATGGACCATGAAGTTAAAATTTTTTATATTGAAAATTTGAGTTGAAAATTAGGGGAAAAAATTTCAAAAAAAAACTACTTGATTTTCATTCATTAAAAAATTGTTAAGTAGAAGTAGGTCCAAGATTGAACAAAACACTAAGTTGTTAATAACTTTAAGATGTAATTGAAAAACCATGATCCCAATGGTGATCTTGTTCTTGAAAACATCCTAAACCCTATCAAAAAAGAAAATTTGAAAATTTTGAAAAATTGCACTCAAAAATGAATTCTATAAGTTATTTTTTGAAGAAGGTATTTAGATTGCCCGAAATACAAGATTGTCCATAACTTTCTCATTATATGTCCAAATAATATGAAACAAAGCTTCAGATGTAGAACAAAACATAATCTTTGAGATAAAAAATAAAAAATAAAAAATAAAAAAATAATTTTTTTTTGTGTTTTTTCTATTCTGCCCGGCGAATTGCTTTTTGGACTTAGAATGGCATAACTTTTGCTTCCAAGCACCAATTGAAATAAAAATTATATTTTTGGAAAGCTAAACTGATTTCCTATCTTCAAAAAATGTTTAAAAAAATCATAGCAAAAATCCAGGTCACACAAGCCTGGCCGAAATTCCAAGTGTCCCCCGAGTGGACTTTAGTCCTTTAGGGGTTAAGTGACAATACATAAAATTGGGCAATTCATAATGACCCATGTTATCATACTACCTATAATCTAGTTTTTTTTAAATTTTATTGGAAGTCAAAGAGGATTTTAGATTATCTTTAGTTAGTATGTTTTCTTTTATCAATGTGATGATAAACAATTAATATTTTAAGTTATGCAAATTTGCAAAGACTTTGCTATCACCCACCCAAATTGGAGGTCAAAACAAAACAAAAAATTTCAAACCATTGGATGAATTGTTGTAAAAATGAGATTTCCTCAAAGGTCATTTGATTCTTCAATTTCAAAAAGATATAATACAAACATAAAAATCCAAAACCCAAACTAATTTTACTTTGGATGCCTAAAAGATATAATAAAAACATTTTGAATTTTAATACTTGAAGGGCTTTCAAGCACTTTGAGATTGTATAGTGTTTTATAAATGTGGTGGTATTTGATATGAAGAACATTGACCAAAGACTATTTAATACAAAGTAAATAAATAATCATGATAAATACATGTCTTTCAAGGATTGGGGTAAATGGCTTTAGATGGTAACAATTAGAGGAAGGAAGGTATCCACCCAAAGATCAATGAATCATCAATGTAGTATATATTGCTTTGTGAATTATATATAGTTGGTATAAAGAGTAGGGGACCCTTTTAAAACATGTCTTTTATCTTTTGTCCCCTCTAGTGAGCATAAATAGGAAGATACTTGCCTCTTCCTTAAATAAAAACACAATTTGTTTTACATAGCTCTTAAAATGGTGTGATAAAGTCTTATTTTCACATGGTTATGAACAACATCCATTGAATCTCACAACCACTTGGAAAGAAGTTGGAAATTGAGTCCCCCAAGTTAGGTAGATTTGAGTAGATTTAGCATGGGGTCAGTTGGCTTGGTCATTGGATTGATCTAGTTTGGTGCTTTTGTCTTAGTTTGTCTATCTGAATATTTAATCCTTGAACAACAAACTAGTGGCCGTGGAAATCATGCATGATATCGTATGACATCATCTACTTTAAATTAGTCAAACATACTCATTGGAAGTCCAAGTACTCTAAAAGATCTCCCCTTTCCACCCTTAATATCTAAGATGAATAGTTGCACTTCTATCCTACAAGAAAAAATTCTTTGTCATTCATCAGATACAAAATGTCTACCTCAACGTTAAAAAGTTGTTGTATCCTCCTGTTCTATAGACTATTTTCTTTTCAATGGAGATTCTAGGTGTGTAAAACAAAACAAAACAAGTCTTATTTTTCATCCTTTAATTTTCTCTTATCAATTTTAGTATGGGTTTATTACCCTCCAACTTACAGAATTGTACACCCCTCAATGAATTCTTTTTTACCCCAAATTGCCATGACTAGCTGTGCATTGGTGTGTGTGTTTTTTGGCGATTTGGTACAAAATTGCACCAAAGTCTTTGGCCTGGTACCAAGTCTATAAAAAAGAAACAATAAAAATTTGGATGAAATTGTTAATAAACCTCATTTAAAAAAAATTAGATGAAATTGCCAAATAATGGATGAAAATAGCATATTATTTACTAATATAGTATTTTCTATCCAGTATATGGATGAATGTTGAGATTTGGAGCTCCACAAAAATGAAGCATTAGAGGAGAGTTGAAGCCTCCAAAGGGTTGTTTTTGGGTTGTTTTTGAAACTTTTCCTGTAGCTGCTGGCCGTTGTCACACTAGCATTTACCCCAAAAAATAAAAATAAAAACAAAATCGGGGTCTTTAAATATGACCCCCCCCCCCCTTCCTCAAAAAAAATTCAAAATAAATAAATTTAATGACATGGCACTCTCTCAACCACGTAGGATTCTTGTTCGCGCGATAGGAACTGCGTTCCCACAATCCGGGAACCCGTAGACTTCCAATGGCCTCAACTCTCCTAAAGGGAGAAGGCTCAATAACTGCTCAGGCTCCAAAACTGCTCACCTTCTTAAATGTATATTTCTGGTACATGATGCTTTCTGATCTTTACAGTAATGTACAACCAGTGAACATTTGAGGAGGTGGGTGGTTTTGGAGCCCTATGCCATATTGACTTCAGAAATTCATAACTAATTCTACAGAGCTCCAAAAAATATGAAACGACTTGGGTTCGGTGCCTATTCAAATTGTCTTTCAAGAAAAATTCATTGAAAAATATTTCAAGATGTTTGACCTGCCCAAAATTCTGTTCCAGCCCTTAGATGGTTGGTTTATGGACCTCCTCCGTTAATATATTGCCACTTTGGCACACTTCATAAGAAATGAAAGAAAAAACACTGCTGCTGCCCATCCATCTTCTCAACTGTTGCAGCAATATGTCAAATGGCCAGTTGACTGCCTGCCACTGGAAGTTAGGTTGGGTTACTACTAACTGTCTGCTTCCATAGCTTCATGGAGTCCAGGTTGCCTGGTCTGCCATTCCTTCAAGCTCAGCTCTGCAGAAGGGGTTTTGGAATTTCGCCCAAACAGAGTCAACACACGGTCACTAACTTATTATTTTTATGTCTTTTTTCACTGCCCAGTGCTTGCTCCGGAATCAACATTTGGGAACGTGTTTCATCTGTCTTACAAAAAACCAAGAAAAAAACAAAAAAAAGACCTTTTGGGAAAGTGGCATAATCCTGTAGGTAAGGGCTGGTCTCCTTGGAAATCATGCTTTTGGAAACCGTGAGCATCATCTACTTTAAAATATTTTAAAATATTCATTGGAAATCAAACTATTGTTCATGATTTCTCCTTTTTGTACAAGATTCTAAGGATGAACAATTGCAGTTTTGTCTTACATGCAAGAATTTTCTATCATCTATCGCATTAGACAAAATTTGAGGGCATTAGGAGATTGTGGGATCCCGAACTGCGGAAACGTAGTTTCTGCCCTGTGAACTCAAATCCTATGTGGTCGGGACACTGCCACGTAATTATTTATTTATTTTTAAAAAAAAAATTGGACTTATTTTCATATTTCTGGAACCAAAAAAAATTATTATTATTATTTTTTGATAAAAGTCGGCTTGACAGCGGTCAGCGGCATTGGGAGCCGTTTTCGAGAATAGACCCAAAACGGCCTTGTAATGCCCTCAGATTTCATCCAATGGATAGTCAGTGTCCGCAGTGATGTTACAAGGTTTACTTGATCCATGATGACCTAAATGACCATTTTCTAGTTAGCGCCCCTCTTTATTGAGTTGCCTATCCTCAAATTTTGAACTTTTAGAAAACAACGACTTTACTTCTATAAAATTGATTGCATTATAAATCTTATGGCAGTAGTTTCATCAAATTACAAGTTAAATTTTGGCTTGTAAAAATTTTAAAAGTTGAATGGTGTAGTGTAGTTAATGGCTCGTGTTTTTTTGGTGTAGTTTAGGTATAGATTGAAAAGTCAGCCAACCCATGCAATTGTTCCCTATCTCAAAAAAAATAAAATTCAAGAAGGTTAAGCTAAAGACAAGGGTATCCATTCTTGTTTTTCATACAAACACTACTCTCAAACTAGTGACCATGGTGTATTAATTGCAAGCTCGACCCAAAGTTATAAAATAACGAGCTAGAATGTTGAGAAATTTCAAATGAGCATTCTCAACGCTCTTGTCTTTCATTGAGCACAAAGGTCATCATTTCAAAATACTCTCACTAAAATATGCTTCTTTAAAGTGCACTCTCTTCTTCTTCCATTGATCCAAATAAAACTTTGAGCTTAAATATCTATTAGATTGTGTAGTTGTGTTACATGAATTTTTTTGAGATGCTCACTCTCAATGTGAATTATAAGATCATATGGTTACTTTCTATGCAATCTTAACCCCTAAAGGACCATTGTCCCCTCGGGGGACAATTTGGAGTTTGGGCAGGTTCTGTAGACCTCATTTTTTAATGAATCTTTTTGAAACTTTCTCATAAGATAGGAAAACTGATTAGCTTCATGGGAATGTAATTTTTATTTCAATTGGTGACCGGGAGAAAAAGTTATACCACAAAAAGCCCAAATTTTCATTCGGCGGGCAGAATTTTTTTTTGCAAAAAGTCAAAATTTATTTATTTATTTATTTTTCTAAAATAATAAATTTTTGCCTACATGTGAAGCTTTGATTCACTCTATTTGGACTTATAATGAGAAAGTTATGGACAATCTTGTTTTTCAGGCAATCTAAACAATTTCTTGAAAAAATAACTTATAGGATTCATTTTTGAATGCAATTTTCACAATTTTTCAAAAAAAATTGTTGGAAAAGGTTATGTTTACTTTCTAGAACAATCTCACCATTGGAATTATTGTATTTCAATCCCATCTTAGAGTTATTAACCATTTAGTTTTTCTTTCAATCTTGGACTTACATCTACTTAACAATTTTTTAAAGAATGAAAATCAAGTGTTTTTTGTGTGAAATTTTTTTCCTAGACTCTCAACTCAATTTCTTAACACAAAAAATTATAAATTCAAAGTCTGTAGTGCAATTTTTTAATACAAATTCCAGTCAAAGTCATCTGAAATTGCAAACCACAGTTCAAAAAAACTTGTATTTCCAACTTTGAATGCTCATATCTTCCAATCTGTACGGTCAAACTTCATGAAATTTTTACCACATGATCTCAATCAAGTTAAGTACAAGATCCTATAGTTAGATTCTTAAAAAGAAAAAAATTGTTTTCTTGGATGAATGCAACAGAAATGGCAGTTTTGAGAGGTTTTTGACTGAAAAAAGGCCTTGGTCCTTTAGGGGTTAAGGAAAAAATGAGCCAAAAAGATTCTCAAGTCTTTGTGGTAGTTTTGGCCCATTTTGAAATTACATATTTTTGGGTCATCGAGACTTAAGGTAAACAAACCCATTTTCATTTGCTACCAAATTTCATCATCCTATTTTTTATTCTAAAAAATCATCCAAATCAATTCATTTTTTAAAAGACTCCTACTTCTTAAGAGAACAAAATTATTGTTGGAAGAATCATACATCCTGATATCTATAGTTCCTTTTGTTTCTAAGATTTTCATTTTTTGAAGCTAATGAAAAAACACTCTCATGCGCATCATTGATTAAACACATCTACATTCTTCATTAAATTATATTTAATGCATACTTTTACAAAAATTAAAGAGATTTGAACTCTCTACCCAACGGCACCATTCCTACAAGGTATTGTAGCTACATGAAAATGTTAAAGAGACTTGGCATGATTAAACATGACAAGTACATGCCTCTTCTCTTTATATATAGCACAAGGCCCCCTTTTAAAGGCCACCTAAGCTGTGAGGGCCTTATCACAAAGGCAAGTAAGCCTAAGGGACAGGACCTTCGTAGCTTGAGAGGCATGAGGGAGGGGTAAGACCTTCACAACCTAAGAGGCTTGAGGGAGGGGCACTTTCCAATGCGTTAAGCAATGGGAAAGTTCACAAATATTGTGCCCTAGCATAACATTCTCCCTTGTATTGTGCCACAACACAATATCCAATCAAATCCCGCCAAATTAGGTTGTTCTAAAATATAAGTGGTATGAATTTTCTATAGGTGCAAACCACCTAGTGCTTAATATAAGGTACAACTAGTGCTCAAGGAGTCATGCATCTTGCTTCTACTTGTCTATAGTTCGTCATGGGCACTTACTATTTTTCAAAAGACTTATTATTGTTCAAAGCTAATGGTCGATCTATTTATTCTTTTGCACATCATTGATAAGCCTTTGTTCCCCTCATGTCTATTTTATGCTTTATAAGAACTCAAGAGATTTGAATTTCACTCCAATGGTGCCATGTATACAAAATATTGTAGTCATTGATTGGGTATTGAAGACTTGAGATAATTAGGTAAGATGAGCACATGCTTATTTTCTTTGTAGGGTGTACAACTAAATATTGATCATAGATTTGTGCAATACCTTTTTGAAAGATTTTGTATCTTTTTAATCTAACAATCAATCTAATTTTTTCAAGTCTATTTGGCTTATTTATTTATTCTGACACAAATGAAATGGAATTCTACTACACAAGAAATAAAACTACAAAGTAGCCAACCACAAGTGCCTTGATTAAGGGACATGCACACACAAACTACAAATCCCCTACCCCGAAAACATCTATTCAAGTCTACAATTTAGTCTAGTCTATTTGGTCTACAATAGTCAATGTAATCTATTCAGGCTTGTCCATTTAGACTAGTATTGAGTTGATCTAGTCTATTTAGGTCTACTTACTTTAGTCTATTTGGGCTATTGAAGTCAATGTAATCTATTTAGGCTTGTCTATTCAAACTACTACTATAGTCAATCTAATCTATTTGATTTATGGCAAGCTATTTTGTCCACTTAGTAAAGGCTATTTGAACTATTGTAGTCAATTTAGTCTATTCAACCTATTGGACATCGTTGATTGAATACACCAAATCCATTCATGTCAATTGGGTGTGCAACAAAAATGGCCTGAGGTTTGAATTTTCTTTCTATTCTAATGGCACCATTCCTACAAGGTAGTGTAGATACATGAAAGTTGACTATACGTTGAAGAGACATTTACTAATTCAATAAGATGAAGACATGCTATTTTATTGCAAAACATGATTAATGCTCTAAGTTGGAGTCATACATCTACCTTTCTATAGTAACTTGTGGCTCCTTTCAAAAGACTTCATGCCTCTCAAAGTAGACAACAAAGTAGCTCAATTGCACATCATTGGTTGATCTCCTCGTATCCATTTCATACTCTTCAAAAAATAGAGATTCTAATGTACACATTGTATCCATTTACATGTATTCCTTTAAATGCCACTATTGAAAAAGAAAGACACTTGAAAGGGCATTTTTATAATAAGATACATTAGTATTTATATTGTAATGTGGGTATTGAAAGTCCTTCTCTTAGCACTAGAGTAAACTTTACCTAGCTAGCTCTACTTGAGATCTTAATCTAAAATTTATTGCACTAATTATTTCATACTAAATCTAAAATATATACAAATTATCATTGTTGAAAGGTACTTTAGTTTTCTAATTCTTTAGACAAAATAGGAAAAAATTAGGCCAAAAAATAAATTTATTCTACTATAACTCATATGAGCAAAGGAATCTATAATTGCAATAGATTTAAAGTAATTTTGGGTGTTAAGGCTTCAAGTTTTATACGAGGGTTTAAATCAATTCAATATTTCACCTACTTATATTTACTAGTCCTACTTAAGTACATATAAAACAAGGTTGTAAGATCAAATTTGGTAGTGTACCTTTTCTATAGTTGAAAATTGACAATTCTTTAAAAATTTGTGGTTTCCTAATATCTTAGATATTTTTATATCCAAGCACTATCTTTACAAATATCCAATAAAGACCTCAAAGTATGCCTTTCTTGAAGAGAATTCTTTGATATTATTTTAAAATATACTTAGGATTTTGAAGAACTTATGATTATAGTGTGCTTGATCACTTTATACCTAAAATTATAATGGAATTCGATTCCTTGATTTGTCAACATAGGTGAAGAAAAAAATGGATTAATACAATTTGTATTGGCTAGCTTTTTATAGATTCATTTTTTTCTAATCCACAAGTATAGTTAAGATCTCCAAGTTGAAATTATTTTTGAATCCAATAGTACAATGTAATAATAAAAATTGTTCAACATGAGTAACTTTTTTTCTATGTGCTAGAAAATAGGTCCAATACTACTCCAAAACTTGGATCCAAGGTCCAAACAAGGTAATAGGATCCATTTTGATTGTAACCATTGCTTTTTTTTAGACTATTATTGATTGTGTTGATCAAATTTTTTAGATTTTTCCAAAATGAATATGCTTCATGTTTCATGAATGTTATAGTATCATGTTTGACTATTATATAGTCTATGATGTCATCATTTCATCTTAATTAAGTACCCTAATCCTCATGTAACCAATGCTTTTTACTCTTTTGTTGAATTTTAAATTAGAACATGTAGGGACTTTTTGATTGAAAGTGATAATGTTTCAAATAGAATTATCACTTTTGACAACTTTGAGTAATTTTTTTAACTAATTTTGATGAAATTGATGAAGTTTTTGAGTAAAACATTCTATCAAAACTTCATAAAGGACTCCAAAAGGAAACTTTTCTATATCCTCAGTGGATCCTATTAGCTCGTTTAGACTGTCCAACTAATTGAGCATTTAATTGATTGTTTCTTCTCTTTTGAAATGCGTGCTAAATTTCAAATAGAAAAATACAAGGAGAGATCTTGTTGCAACAAATAGTGATTTGATCTAAATAGCCATGGTTTGCATTAATGAATAGATTTTTTTTGGATGAAAAATTTTGGATGAAAATATGATTGATTTTGTGACAAAGGTCATGATAATGTTAACACATATATTAATCTCTATATTTATTTTTATCCCGCTCTCTCTCTCTTTCTTATCTATCTATCTCTATCTATATGTAGATAAGCCTTAATTCTCAATGGTATGAAGAAAAGGTCATTATCTCTTCTTTTCAACTTATTTGCAATGAAATTGGATAACTTCCGCAGCTAAGATATAGAAAACATGATTTCTAATTAGTTCACATGTTTTACTTTGGTGTTAGACATTTAGTTCATACCAATTTCAAAATAGACACAAAATTTCCTTTCTTAAGTTGAATTCCTTTAAACTCAATAATTAAAAATGCTAAAAAGATAAAAGGTTTGATGGATGACTTCATTGTTAATTGTAAAAACAAAATATGCACCTATTAGTCTAGCTAATAATTGAAATATTTGGGTGACAACCTTAGTTGGGGGGGGGCACATCTTCCTAGTATTAAACCAACTTGAATCATAAACCAACTTTAATACATATATACATATGTGTATGCATTCAAGTAATCAAAAAGTGTTCCAAATACATATATAAATGCAAATCTATATTATCCTTACACAAATTTAGAACATTCATTGTATTAAATATTTTATACAACAATGCTCAATTGTAAATGTGGTAGAAGTAATTTCGTGTGTTGATTTCCATTAGAATATGTGGAATCAATGCTTAAGTGGATGGTAATAGGCACTTTTATCTTATACACTTTGAAAGATTGTTAGAGCTGCTTTATACTTTGAAGTGAGGCCAATTCCCCTCAAGACTCATTGTATAAAGTTTCAACCCCTCCCAAACTTAAAGCCATCCTCAACTATATATTAGAATAAGATTAAAACAAGGGCCAAAATCTTCTTCCATATGTGAAGGCCTTGAGGCCAAGAAGTAGAGCCAATTCAATAAAAACTACTAAACATCAATCATTTTCTTTCTTTCTATCTTCAAGGGTGCTTTACTCTCAAATATCGTGTCAATTTACTATAAGACCAATTGTACAAAATCCAATGCAATTGATTTGTTGAAAAAAATAAAATTCCATAAAAAGTTTTCATATCATTGAAATTTGACATCGACCCAAAGGTCAAGAATTGGTCTTCCATTTTTGGTGCACCCAATTCATTAAGCTTGGGCCAAGTCAAATTATGTATTCCTTAAATAAATTGGAACCCATTCCACCCAATCGAGCGTGGCCTCTTAGGTGCAAAGCGGTTCAGGCTGATTTCAACCTCTTATCCAATCACAGTTGAAAATTTTAGGTCTCTTATATACTACAAATTGGCTTAGCTTCTAAGGTAGGAATATCCATTAATTTTAGTGTATTCATTGTTTGACACTAAAATTCTCTTAAAAATGCCCCCCCAAAGTACCTTGAAACCATCCCCATGCTTAATTGTGATTGGTATGCTCTAATCTTTTTAGCTTTTGGTGTGAGAATCAAGGCAACTTCCTTTGGAATGCAAATTTAGGTGCCTTAGTAAATCCAACTATGAAAATTCAAAGAAATCAGATGCTTTACCCAAAAATTCCTTTAATTTTTAAAAAAAAATTCATGATTTTCAATTACGCACACTCCAAAAATATTGTTCTTAGAAAAAGGTGACTCCAAGTAAGGTAGGAGGTCCATAAAGCAACCATCTAAGCGCTGAAGCTGAATTTTGGGGAGGTAAAACATCTTGAAATATTTTTCAATAAATTTTCTTTGAAAGATAAGAGGAAATGACATCCAACCCAAGTTGTTTCATATTTTTTGGAGCTTTGTGGAATTAGTTATGAAATTTTGAAGTTGAAAGCTATTGGGTTCTAAAAGCGACCACCTCCTAAAATGTATACAGTTTGTACATTTTAGAATATTGCAGAAAGCGAAATGTACCTCTGAGCCATGTTTGATTCTAAATGCCCTGTCGGAGTTCGAGCCTCCTACCTTATGTTGAAATTGCTTCAATTGGCTGTTATGTTTATGAGTGCTTCTCCCACGGATGCAAAGCAGCCCTCTGAATCCTTTGCAAGCCCTCCCTTCAGTTTTTCCTCCCAAAGCCTGACCTTGCCGGAAGCTGGCATTTCAATTCTCCGCTGCTGCAAACGTGACGCAGCGCCTGCCAGCCTGGATGGGTAGGTGTCTGGAGCCACGACGGCCCAGCCCGGCCCAGCCTAGCCCCGCTCCATCCCCGTCCCCTGGAGGGAAGGAATCATGGGCTGGAGTCTGGTTGGCCAAATCATACACCACCCAGGGACTCAGGCACATGTGAGCTCAATCAGCCCTCGCCTGGCCTGGCCTCAAGCCCCTGCACTCCAGGTAAGTTCTAGCCATAGCCATGGCCTCCCTGCTGCTGGTGCTGCTGCCCCTGCTGCCTGGCCCTGGCAATCCATGCACTTTGTCCGGACGCACACATCAATGCAAATGCATCCTGCCCTCGATCAATCGATAGATCCCGCATCTTGGACAAAACGGCTCAGCATGCATGGCATGGCTGCAGCTTAGCCACACCCGCAAAGAACTCGGTCCGCAATGATGCCATCCCACCTCCTTGACCGATCGCAATCAAAATAACGGGCATTGGAGCAAACCCCCATTTGCTTTGAATTCTGTGTGGCTTCTCGTTGAAAATGAACTATTTGGTTAGTGGCCAGGTTGGCTCCGGGTTTTGTCCTTTGTGACTATTTCCACTCACCTCTCGCTTTGTCGTTTATCAAGGGAATCAAAACCGATGCGGTTCATGATAGTGAGGTTTTCCATTCAATGTAACGGAAGCCAGCCAGCTGAGCCAACGAGTGAGGGAGCGAGCAAGCAAGGGATTCATTTGAGTGACGACGCACCTAGCACCGCTACTCACCGGCCATGTCATGTACAGACCAATGGACCAATGGACCGACGGACCGATGGACCAACATCGGGTGGATGGATGATTGGTAGGCTTGGCTGGGTTGCCAGTGGGTCTACTTACTCGTCTCGGATCCATTGTGGTGTGTCTGTAACACAACCTTGCTTGAGCTTTCGATTCCGGCCCACTGGAGCTGCACGTACTGAACTGCACCAGCTTTATGGAAGTTACATACAGCCAACAAAGGTCAGGAAGGGATTGAAAGGATCAGCTGAGTCTGCCCTGGCATGGCGGGGCGGGGCAGCTTCGATCTGGGGATGGGATCGATGGGAGCAATGATTTCAACGATGCCCTCCGTCACGTCATGCGCACTTCAAAGATCTGAAATCAAGCGGACATAGATCGAGTGCCACTAATAAAATGGCTCCATGGATTGACTTCCAATTGTTGAGGAAGAGATTCAAGTGGAATTCAATTCCACGGGAATGTATTCACTCCCTCTGGAAGGTGCACATTGCTTGCTCAACAATTGAAAATCAATAAATGGAGCCTTGAAAGTGGTGCATGCTGTATTTCAGAGATTTTAAGGACGGAAGGAATTAACCCCTAAAGGACTGAGGCATTTTCTGGCTTGAAAACCACTCAAAACTGCCATGTTTGCTACTTCCTCCCAAAAAAACAAAAAAAACAATTTTATTAGAATCTAACCATATGATCTTGCAAATTACTTGTCTAAGATCACGTGGTAAAAATTTCATGAGGTTTGACCATACTGATTGGAAGATATTAGCATTCAAAGTTGGAAAAAAAAGTTTTTTTGAACTCTGACTTACAATTTCAGATGACTTTGATTGCCATTTGTTGAATTTTTTTGCACTATGGACCATGAAGTTAAATTTTTTTATGTTGAACATTTGAGTTGAGAATTACGGAAATTAAAAAAAAAAAAAAAACTTGATTTTCATTCATTAAAAAATTGTTAAGCAAAAGTAGGTCCAAGATTCAATAAAACACTACGTTGTTAATAACTTTAAGATGTAATTGGAAAACCATGATCCCAAGGGTGAGCTTGTTCTTGCAAACATCCTAAGCCCTATCAAAAAAGAAAATTTGAAAATTTTGAAAAATTGCATTCAAAAATACATTCTATAAGTTATTTTTTGAAGAAGGTGCTTAGATTGCCCGAAATACAAGATTGTCCGTAACTTTCTCATTATTAGTCCAAATAAAATGAACCAAAGCTTCAGATGTAGAAAAAAAACATAATCTTTGATAGATTTTTTTTTTTTTAAATAATTTTTTTGTGTTTTTTTTTCCTGCCTGGTGAACTACTTTTTGGACTTAGAATGGCATAACTTTTGCTTCCAAGCACCAATTGAAATAAAAATTATATTTTTGGAAAGCTAATTTGATTTCCTATCTTCAAAAGAAAATTCAAAAAATCATAGCAAAAATTCAAGTCACACAAGCCTACCCGAAATTCCAAGTGTCCCTCAAGGGGACTTTAGTCCTTTAGGGGTTAAGGTAGGTACACCCAAAATGGCACCTGACCTTAAAGTGCCATGTATAACATGCATATATTTTCAAAATCAGTCATGTACCCAGACTGTATATGGCACTTTCAGAAACACACTTTGATTGTTAATAACTTTTGCATATGGTATCCAAATCCACTGTTCTTTGGTGCGTTGGAACATGCTTTCACTCACCAACAAGACTGTCAAAAAATCTGAACAACATAATAACAGGAACTAGGCACAGTATGAAAAACTGGCATTTTGGGGTGTACCTACCTTAGTTTGTGAAGAAGGTAGTGAGGTAAGGAAGTACTCCTAATTGACACATTGATCTAATTCAAACCTCTCACCTCACCTACTTGGGGGTCAATGTAAATGTACTCTTCATTTCATAACTTGAAACTAGGGTAGTTTTACTTCTTGTTATGAATTTGATAAAAAGTCATGCCACATAAATAAAAAAAAGAATGATAATTTAGATTCTCTATTGAAGAGGGGTAAATTGTATTGTAGCTCAACTAGGTGAGTGTATGTGGATGTTGCAATTAGGTACATTTACTTTAACCCCTAAAGTCCCAAAGTCCTTGAGGACACTCTTAATATTTTGGGTAGGCTTGTGTATTCTGAATTTTTGAAATGCTTTTTGAAATTTTTTTTGAAGATAGGAAAACAAATTATCTTTGGGGGGATATGTGTGCTCAAGAGTTAAGCTTAACATACACTGAAATAAACCCATGCATGTTCATCACATGCTTGTGTTAAGTTATTGCTTTTTTTGCAGAGAGAGTGTGTCTCTCGATGAAGCCTTCCAAACTACCATTGATATTGATAACAAAGAGCAGCAGTCCCGGGGAAGACCCCCGTTTTCCATGTGACTGCTCTCCTTCAAGCCAGGCTGCCCGCCCCGCCCCGGCCCGGCCCTTGCATTATGGAGAGTTTTTGTTGGTGACCAGTCAAAGGGTTGAATGTAGGCAGGCAGGCACTGATGAGGTGTGAAATTGTGTAAATGGGTTTCCGTTTGTTAAAAAGAATTAAAAATTAAAAATAAGATTAAAAAATGAAATAAACTACAAAATGAAATAATTTTTTTTTCTTTGCAACTTATCCAAATTCAATCTTCTCAAGTCCGTTATGACCAACTGGCTGGTCCGGGATCATAATTCCAGTGTGTAAGTTATAATGCCATGCAGGGGGTGGAGTGAGCGGGCGGACGGGCAGGCCGGCCGACCGTTTGGGGGTGGGCCACCTTACATGAGCATGTGTCCATTAAGCGGGATGGGCAAGTACCGTCATGAACGTGGCAAGGCTTTTGACACCCTGCTGCACATGATGTGGAGGTTTCCAGGCTAGAGCCCTGATTACTACCGGACATCCTCCCCATCCTGCCCGGCTGAATTGGGAGTCAGAAATTCTTTTATTTTAGTGTTTTTTAGGGGTGGCACAAAGAAACCTAATTTCGTGGCAGAACTTTCCACAACTTTTTTCTAGCTACTGTAGTCGGTGAGGCTGGTGTGGCAACCAATAAGTTGTTGATTTGCAGTCAACAGCGAAAACAGACGGAAATGGACAGAAATGGATGGTAATGGATGGACATAGATGGACATGGATGAAAATTTGAAAGTTTTGAAGAATAATTCATTGGCTTTGTGTCTTTAGAACACACACAATTCCCATCTTCAGAATTCAAAGTTTGTTTAACAGAAAGTTCAATGTACTCCTGAAAGGACACCCATACCAAGAAAAAACTTGACTTGAAGGATGATAAGCTTGCACCTTCGAGAAAAAGAAAAGCATGTCTCTAAAGGAATGGCTTTTGCTTGAAGGGGCAGAATGATTGCTAACAAAGGGAGCTTGGATGAACTGAAAGCCATCAAAATGCCACCAAATGGACCATTGAAATTTACTCTAGAAGCTTTAGTTAGATAGCTTGAGCAGGGCTGGCTTTGTTTGGTGACTACCTTGTACACGTTTTAAATGGACCAACAATAACTTTGGTACACTTGGGCTTTGAGATTCACTCATTGACTTGGGTCTTGAGGCCTTTACTTTGTAACTGAGTGACTGCTTTTTACACCCAAACTTCTTTTTACTTTATTGGTGGACTTTGATTTTTAACTTAACAATCAGTAGCATTGGTTGGCATTGCCTTTGGAGGGGGTGGAATATTTGACACCCCAACAATGTTTCATAAGTAACTTCTGAAGAAGTGGATAGGTGGAGGACGGAGAGGCTGCTTGGGTGTGGAATATGCCACATTATTCAGTGTAGAAGGAAGGGAGTGTCACAACATGTTACTGAATGTGAATTCAAAAGTTTCATCCATTGGTAGTAAATGTGAAATTCAATCAATGTTTTTTACAAGGGGATGAACATATGGGTTGATTCTCCTCGTCTTCTGGCTATGTGTGAAGCTTATGTGCCTCAAAGATACATTATTGCTAGGTACTATTTAGAATAGTTTGAGAGATTGTTTTGTGTACAAAATATCATGCTAAATAGTGGGAAACTGCCTCAGCACTTTGTCCCTTTTCAATTGTACAATTAAAAAAGTCAAATGTCTTTGGCAAAAAAAAAGACAAATAGTATTGATTTTTGAAGAAAACTTTGCGTTAGGTTGGGTGGGCATTAAGTATCCTTCTAAACTTTGATTTAGATTTTCCAACAATTTGCACACTTCAAAACATTTTTTGCACAATATTTCAAAATAGATACACATGAGCAACATCTAACTCACTTTGATACACATTTTTAGGACCATTTTAAAAATCATGAATGAATGGTCAAATTCAAAACTTTTTAGGGTGTCTTGGTCAATGGAAACACCTTTTTGTTGAACTCTTTTTAAGGATGCCAAAACTTCCCTTCTTTGCTTCATCAACTCTTCAACCTTGGAGATCCTTGGCCTATTAATTCCTAAATGACCAAGCCTTTTCAATTGTGTTTTGACTAAGCAAAAAGAGCATTGGCTTGTAGTTATCTCCAATGAAGCAAATTAAATTTTTTTCCCCAAAAATCTAACCATATAGATGTTTAAAGAGTTTGTTTATTATTATACAAATCAATTTTGATTGCAAAATTGTATAAGAGTTGTGAGATTATAACAAGATAGATATACATTTTTCCTTTCTAGTACAATGCCTTCTCAACAATGTTTCAAAAATTTACACATAAAATATTTTGGAGATTAGAGATGACATAAAAAACTACAAAGAGTGTTAGCAACACACTAAAATACACTTTCAAAAATTTAATTTCTCTTGAAAAAGCTATCAAACCCATTACACAAACTACCTTGCAATTGTTGACATGCTATTTCATTTCATAAGTAAAATCACAAATAACTCCAAATCAACACTTACATATTGGAATTTTCAATGGTGAAAATCATGAAAACTCTTTACACCTTCCATTAGGACCATTAGTTTCAAAGCAAATGGATAAGTACATTGTCCAAGCTTTATGTAAAGCCAAGAAATGAAGAAAAATTGGCAAGCTTTATTCTCTATTGATGATACATATATGCCTTTGAAGACCATATATAGTTGATTGGATATTTAGGGGCTAAACAACAAACAAACCCGCCTTCTACCTTCTTCAATCTATTGTCATTTTTAATCCCAAAACCATGGTCCAATATACAGAATGTTGTAATGACATGTGTGCAAGTATCCAAGGTTGAGTGTATGCGGGTCTACTATCAATTATAGCAAAAACAAATGTATTATTGAGCAAATTTGTTATCTAAGTACCTTAGAGAAGCTATTTGTTAGTAGTTATATATTTTTTTGAGATTGGAGATTTTAAGAGGAGCCATTTGCAAGTAGAATCAATTCAAAACATTCCCAAACACAAGGAATCAATTTTTTGTGTTTTTTTCAAAGTTTGTTGAGACTAGATTGGCAAAGCATGGGATAAAAACATGCTTAAACCACAGACCAACTTGTCCCCTCCCCAAGTGCATTGTCATGATGCTAAAGACACGTTTCTAAGATTGTGGTAATGGGAAGATCTCATAGGTGACGCCATTGAGTGGCAGATGGAATTAGGCAGGCTTCCGCCTTCATCAATCCACAAGCATTAGGAAGGAAATGAGGCCTCAAGAAGGCCCCTTCCCTTTAAGAAACTGATTTTGTGACTTTGGAACTCGCAATCCCTCTCGAACTGATTTTAAGCAATGAAATAAATTTCTGAAGAAAATCTCATCTGCGGCTTTGAGCTTGCAAGCCACATGCCGTCAAGATCGAGTACAAATAAGACAGTTTTAAAAATATTTTTAATTTATTTTAAATTACATAAAGCTGTTTTTGAATCTACTTTTCTGTTTCCGAATCTACGTTTCTGATGTGGACGATCATCGTCCAGCTTGTATATTTTTATTTTTATTTTTATTTTTCAATAACAGCTTGTTTGTATTCGTTTTTTTTATGGTTCAAGGTCTGCGAGCTCAAATCCGAAGTCAAATTCTCAAAAAAGAAAAAAAAATTTAAGAGATTCAGCGACTTCCAAAGTCGAGGCCTTTTGGAGGCCTCATTCTTTTCCTAATGGGTAAGTACCTTGCTTGCAAAAACACTCACTTGTTGTGCAAATTTCTGTGGAAAATAACATAAAATATAAGGTAGGTACACCCAAAAGCACCAGTTTCTCTACTGTGCCTAGTTCCTGTTATTATGTTGTTCAAATTTTTTTACAGTCTTGTTGGTGAGTGAAAGTATGTTCCAATGCACCAAAGAACAGTGGATTTGGATACCGTATGCAAAAGTTATTAACAGTCAAAGTCTGTTTCTGAAAGCGCCATCTACAGTCTGGGTACATGACTGATTTTGAAAATCTATGCACTTTTTACAGAGCGCTTTAAGGTCAGGAGCCATTTTGGGTGTACCTACCTTATATGCAACATCAATTGAAAAAACGAAACTCATATACCGTGCATCTGCTTCGAACTCCAGCTCCATTCCATCCCCCCTTGGCTGGCCAAGAGGTCATGGGGGGCCTGGATGGCCAGGTGAACACGTGAATGCCTGACTTGAACTTGCCCAAGCCCTAATGAACACCTGCGCGAAGGGTCCCAATTATTTCGTCCAAACCTCCAAAAACAGAACAACCCCATCAAATTCCCCTCCTCTAGTCTTTATATGGTGCTGACTGGACCAACTGGCAAAGGGCTCATGGCTCTGGAAGCCCCTTGGCCCTCATCATTGAGAGATGTGGAGCCATTGTCAAGGCACAGGGCGACAGAATAATTCAAACTTCAGGAGACGGATTATTTTTAATGGAAATGGAGCTGCTGGTGGGGATGATCCTGGAAAGGAAAAAAACACAGGGGACATTTTTCTTTCCGCGAGTGGTGACTCATTCAACTGAAGCAGGTGTTTGATCAGGAACTTAGTTTACAAATTAATCCTAAGGTAAGGTGGGTACACCTAAAATGGCACCTGACCTTAAAGCGCCATTTACAATGTGCATACATTTTCGAAATCAGTCATGTACCTAGACTGTAGATGGCACTTTCAGAAACAGACTTTGACCGTTGATAACTTTTGCATACGGTATCTACATCCTGTGTTCTTTGGTGTGTTGGAACATCGGTTTTCACTTGCTAATAAGACTGTATAAAAATCTGAACAGCATGATGACAAGAGCTAGGCACAGTAAGAATAAGTGGCCATTTTAGGTGTACCCACCTTAACCCGTAAAGGGTCGTGACTATGTTTTCATGAAAAGTGCTCTGAAATTGTCATTCTTAGGACAAGTATCAAATTTTTTTTTTAAACATTTTTGGACACATATAATTGTAGGATCTTGTAGTGGGCTGGTTTAAAAAGTTATAGGAAAAAATTTCAAAATTTTACACCATGTTGATTGTAAGATATTAGCATTTGAATTGACAAAAATCCTTTTTTTTTGGAGCTGCAGAAAAATGGGCAGCTGCACTTTAGAAGGTCACATTTGTATGAAAAAATGTCCAAATGATTGTAACTCTTTGGATTCATTCTTCATGTCAAGTTTGCTACATGTTTAAAATATTTTAGATCATTTGGAATTGTACAATATATAGGAAAAAAATAGTAAGTAGAAAGAAGTAGAAAATTATTCAAGGCACTAAATTGTTAAGAATTTAATTATGGAATTAAAAAATGCCAATCCCAATGGTTGTAATGTTGTAATAAGCAATCTACATCCTATGATTTTATTTTTTCCAAAAATATTGAAAATTGAATTCAATAAAGGACTTCAAAGTTTATTTTGAGGTAGAGATTCTACAACTACCCACAAACTAAAAGTCCTCATAACTTTTGACTCATTAATCAAAATGGAATAATTTAAAGCTTTCTATCTATATATCAATGCTGAAAACCAATTCTAATCTTAGTTTTTGAAAAAAGTGATTTTTTAATCTACCCAAACTACCTAGTTACAAAAAAAGTAAAATATGAGGCCATAATTTTTTATTCACATTTCCAAATGTCATGAAATTTACGCACATGAAAGATATTCCTCTTCCACACATTCTATTAAAATTTCATTCTAAAATATGAAAAACTCCATTCACACATAATTGCCCAAAATTTCTACATGACCAAAAAATGTAGTCCGGTCCTTTAGGGGTTAAGTGTAACAGCCATGGGTCTAGAGAGACTCACCATCTACTTCACCGTATTTTCAATGAAGGGAGAATATTGCAGGCTTTTAGGTCCACAAAAACAGATTCTATTGAAGGTGAAATTTATTTTCCCATACATACTAAGGTAAAACAACCTATTATAGACTTTTTACCATTACATACTACTAGGAATGAACCCATTACAGTTTTCTTTTAGAAAATGAGATTTTGGCCACAATCAATGTCTTAGCTAACTGAAATGGGGTGATTAGTGACTATAATAGGAACTTTTAGCTTTTTAATGTTAATTCATTGTCAGAAGTGACTTTTTCAAGCCTTTTGTGTTAGAAAATATTTTGACTGCATTAGGTGAGTAAGATGACCATTGTGGATACAATTTTAGTTGGTTTTAGGATAGTTTAGAAACCACGATGGATGTACCACTTCAAAAATTCATAACAAATTCACACTTTGTCCAAAAATATAGTTTCAACTATTCTCATCATTTCTATCACTTGTCCACATGTGAGAAAAAAATTAGAAGATTTTAGCAGTGATATGAAGGCAAACTCCTCATTTGGTCTAGAATGGGTTGTTTTACCTTATAATGAAGTACTTAGAGTAAACTAACCGTTTACCACAACACACATCCAAATATCACACAACAAATCCTTCCATTTACCAAATACTAAGCACACAATTTAACTACCGGTTCAATTGTGATGGGAACCAAATTTTGTATCACCGCCTAATGACCACACACTGTACAATGAATAAAGGCAAGGGATTCTTAACTAGTGTTCAATTCCATCACCTCAAAATTGCAATAAAATTTATAGGGAGAATTTTCTTGCATTTTAATTTTTGAAGGTGAATCTTAATATGAAATTTAATAATCATACCAAATTTCAAAACATACAAGTTTTTATATTTATATAGAGAAGAATTTGAATTTTGTCTGTGTAGTGATTGAAATGTTTATTGTATCTCCAAAGTCAAAACAACAAGTGAGAAGAAGTGTTGAACATGATAAGTCAAAAGGTGTTGGATGAGTCTAAAATAAATTGTTGTTACAACATGAGGTGAGAGCATCTGCATGCTAGCTTGCTAAAGGCGGAAAAATGCCAGTTGGGCGAGTCACAATGAAGAAAATGTCCCATGCCAAGCTCACTAAATGTGCAAAAGTAGCCAGGCTCTCCAAAATTTGAGGATGCCACGACCAAATTGGGGGTCTTGGGAGGGCATGCTACATGATGCAGAACAATCTTTGAGGTACAAAGCCTTGATTGGCTTTCTACATGGCAGAATTGAAATGCTTGAAGTTGATACTAATTAATGCACAAGTGAAAATACAGAGAACCATCAATGCTTTGTTCAATTTTAAATCAATTTTGTCCAAACATTGTATTTGTATTGTGGATAAACTAGATTTTAAATTAGTAGGTTGCATCTTGGCATGCTGAAATTCTGCTCCAGCGATGGAGCACAGGAAGAGAACGCGGCCCTGGTTCACCAACTAAGCATGCCAAAGGTCAGTTTGGCGCCCATATTTGGCGTGCATGCCATGGGGATGCTCTGAACTGGTATTTTTGAGTGGTGAGTTGTAGTTTTAGAAAACAAGTCAAGTGTGACAAAATTGATGACCTCTAGTCATTGTTTAACTGTATTGAGCAGTGTATACAAATGAGGTGGTAGTTGTAAGATTCAAACATATACAAAGTTTGAAATACCAATCAATGTTTAGGCGTAGAATTTCCAATGCCAAATGAAAATTTCTATTAATCCTAAATTACTCAATTGACCATATATAGTTGATCTAGAATTTTAGGCTTGTTTACATATATATAATCAAATACCTTTGACCATTTGAAGGTTGACTATTGAAAATGTTTATTTTTCACTAAAAGATAGATATTTGATTTTTGAGAGGTTCTCAAAAGCATGTATGTACCATTAGTAGTAGGATATGATACATTTACAAAACAAACATTTATATTTTCAAGGATTTAATCGTTGCATCCTTCTTCCTTTTTTCTTTATTCTTCTTCACACAAGATCTAGACTTCTTTTCCATCCTAGAATTAGAAATCAAAAATATAAATTGAAATACTTTTCAAACATTTACTACTAGAGCCATTTCAATGACAAATGTTTCATAGCATTTTTACATATTGTATGATTTATGTCAATTGATATTTTATAGTAGCATATGTTTATGTAAGTGAAAACATTGGCATGTATATCATGCAAATGTAATGAAGTATAAAAATAGGATAACACTTTGAAGCAACTTATGATGCATGCTACAAGTTTTGGTTGTAACACCACTCAACTGAGGCATTACCTACTTACCTATTTAAAAACATTGCTTCAACTTTACGAGACTTCAAAACATCTTGACATATTATAAAGTAAGTCACAACGTGTCTTAGTTGAACATTTCATTAGCATTGTTTTTGAATTATTCTTTCCTCAAAATGTAGAAACAACTTCTTATGATGAAATTAATTTGTCCATCATGAATCCTCAAAGGATATATAGAATAATTTAAAGTTGACCACTCATTCCCAAAATACAAGAGTTTTGTTCAAAGTATAATTTTAGACCTTATTTTTGGATAGTAGAATAGGGATTTCAAAAAACTTTGAATAAGAAAAAGTTGTGAAATTAAGCCAACTTTCATCTCCAAAAATAATTTTGAGGTCTTAAGATTCCAAATAAAAGTTGTGGAAAAATTTCAAAGAAGACTTAGAAGGGACATTTCTTTTTATTAATCTCAAACATCCTCTCTAGAATGTGTCCATAGCTTTTGATTGGAGGTTCAAAATCTCAAACAAATTTTGGAGATGAAAGTCAAATTGATTTAACAATTTTTTTAAGTTCAAAGTTTTAAGAAAAGAATTATTTTACTAAAATAAAATGACGTCTAAAATTATACTTCATAATCATTTGAAATTATTGTAAAATTTTTAAGAGAAAAATGGAAAAAAATCATATTAAGTATAGAATAGACTCAAAAAAATTTGAAATTTTTACCAAAAATGTACTAGTATATAATAATGCATAATATTGTGGTATAAATCAAAGTTATAGGGTCACTTTAAAATTAGAAAATCATCAAACTAAGTCCAAAGTTCACATTGCTAAACAATTTAAAAAATATTTAAACTAGTTTCATTTGTTTAGAAAAATTGTTGGGACAATCATGTGGACTAGACCTACATTTATAAGCTTGAAGATTGGAACTCTACTAGAATTGCCAACAATCCTACACTAGCTAACACTCATTAGCCTTTGTGTAGCTTCTACAACTCTTAACAAGCAATCCTTCTCACCCCAATGTACATCTAAATCCATGTACTATATCCTTGGTTGAATATTGGCTTTCTACATGCACCTAATCTTCAATTTTGCTTGGTTAATTTTTTTAATTGCTAAATTTTCAACTTACTCTTGCCCTTGACTTTACAATTCTACACATTTTATTTCGATTCCATTTGTGTTACACAAATGTAAATAGAATAATTGTAGGCCATTTCTGGCCAATTAGACATTAAAGGGTTAAGAGGGAATCTTGGGGGTTGGAGTTCAAGTAGCAATTCAAAGCTAGCAATCAAGGTTTTAATATTGATTGTATCACTATTTGAATCACTTGCAATTGCACAATAGAAAAGTTAGAGTTGAATCTGGAGAGATTTAGAAGCTTTGCTAGTCATTATCATTTGTTTCCATATTTGTTAAGAAGTCGTTTCAAAATTTAGTTCATTTTGTTTTGTGTCCATTGATAGTGCAACAAAAAAGTCGAAGGTTAAACTTTAGGAAAAGTTTCACTAATCTTAAATGATATAGTTTCCTAAAAATCTCTTCTTCAATTCATTTGTCTATGTTGATAGTAAAAATGCAATGCATATACAACTCTAGTAAATACTTTCATTACCCTTATTAAGATTGCAAGTCAAACTATAGCTTTGAAAAACTGAAAAAAAATTGTGATTTTTGTATGACAATGCTCATGTACTATTTGGAAAGTTGAATAATTATAGATATAGTACTTGACTTAACAACTTTGAACATCTTAGGAGGCTAATAGACAACGATAGTAATTGCACCCCTAGTCAATTGAGTACATGATTGAATATGGTTCCTATTACTAGACTATGGAAGTCTTGGTGGACCTTATTGGAAGACAAAAAAATGATTTAGATTATTTTAGTACACATTTTTGAAAAAAAGAATGAATTCACCATGAATTCTCAAAATAATCAAAATAGGTGTATTAAAAATGAACCATTGGCTATGATGAATCATTGTTGTGTACATATTTAATAAGAATTCATACAAAAATATTAGAATTCCTTATATTATTTTTGCAATATAATGTTTAAGCAATATCAAGATCTTTAGATTTTATAAAAGACTCCTTGATTGCCAAGTATCATAGATCAAGTATAGAATGTAGGATCCCAAGGTCAAAAAATATATATAGAATGTCAAGATTTCAAGAATCTAGGAATTTAGAAATTTACGTTTATGTTTGTAAAATGTTGTCTTGTCAATACAATGGAGAAGGGGGGCTTTATGAGAGAATCTCTTAGTTGCAAACATCACAAATTGAACATAAAATGTCATGAATCCAAATATTACCGTACATGTAGGTTAGTTTCATAAATAACTTGGAAAAATTTGGATAATGTCAAAATTTAGAAAATTATTTACAACTATTTCTAAAAATTTGAAAAAATAGTTTTTGAAAAAAATTTGAAAAAATAACACATTCATGCATCAATAGAAAGAATTGATCCAAAATTAGGGATATCCTTATGAAGTGCCAAAAATAAAAAATTCCTATATGTATGCTGAATTGCTGAATTGCAAAAAATAAAATATTTTGGCATGAACTTGCCCAAATTGACCTACACGTATGGTATATACAAAACAAATGTAGATTGTTACTATCCCCAAAATTTAAGAGCTTAGGAACTTAGGACCGTATTTTATACTTTAATCTTTGAATGCTACCTTGGATGTTTGGTGTCTTTTGAATTACAAAGAATCTTTCCTTCTAGGACAAAAGTGTAACTTTTCATCTTTGGTATAAGGGAAAGAAAGGCAAGATGTTCTAGAGTTCTTTGACTTCCAATGTATATATTTGGCTTCACTAAAGGGAACCTATGTCAAACTTGACGGATTTTGCTAGGCATCCTGTTTGACATTGTAAAATTCAAAAAAACACGAGCTTTTACTAGTGTAGCTTATTCAAAGTAGATGATGCCACACGGTATCAAATTGCATGATTTTCACGGCCATCATTCCGGCATTCAAGGGATAAGTTGGTATAAAAAGACAAATATTTTGATATTAGAAGATAAAAAAACATATTCATACATTCTTTTATTATGTATCCAATTGAAATTGGCCTTGTGTGGAGAAGTGATTTTTGATTGAAAATCAATGATCCACTAGTCATGTATGTGGTATGAATAAATAAGCTTGTTGGTTGCAAAGGGTTTAATTTATTTTGACATATACCTAAATTTTCATCTTACGCATCATTTTAAGAACTTAAATTCTATTTATATAGCCTATTGGTTGTATGAAGTTTAAAAAAATTACGAATACTATTTATATAGAAACTTTGAAAAAAATAATGAAAACTATGCATACCTCATTTTTTGGGAGATTACATGTCTTTTATCAACTAAACCTATAGAAATTGTTATCAATGATTCTATAAATTGATGGGAGTTGGAGAACTTTCAATGGTAAATAATTTAAATCAAAAACTTCAATATATAACACCAACCATCTAATTGAGATTATTGAGAGAATAATCTATGTAGTATGAAGTGCCTTTTATACTTATTGAACTTTTTGTTTTACTTCAATTAACTATTTATAGGGTGTTAACTAAGTACCTAAGTGTTTGTAGTATGTAATATGTCTAAAGTTAAAAGGAAATTTTGATAGAATATTGGTGTCGTAATTTGATGCTTTGTTGAATAGTAATGGAGTCCAATTGAATTTTATCTTGCCTTACCTTACTAGTAATGTTTGACATCAAACTTTATAATAACCAGTTGTTTATAGTTTCTCATAGCATCTTTTTGAAAGATTTGGTATCTTTTATATACAATGGCAAGTTTAGTCTATCCAATCTACTCTATAAGTCCATATTCATTTAATTGAGAAAAAAATGGTCATATTAAGACCATAAGGACCTTCTTTTCAAAGATAAGTTATTGAAAGCAAAGATAATGACCAAAAATCAAAAGATTACAAATAGGCACCAACATGAAACCATGTTACATTTTGAAAAGGTTGACAAAAGTATCTAATTTAACCTTTTAGTAATTGGTCGACCAATTTTTGGTTGATTTTTGAACTTTTTGTCTATTATTGTTCATCAAACATCTTATTTCAAAAAATCCAAATAACAACGCTATTAGAGTGTCTTTATATGCTTCTTATAAAGCCAATTTCAAGAAAATGTGTGCAAAAATGTGTTAGCTACGCTTGTCCAAACTTGAATTGCCCAACCCTTCACATGTAAAATATTGCAAAAATACATAACGAATGTAAAAGATGACTACTTATATGTGCGGAAGAACTAGTTGGAAGATTTAGGATCAATTTTTGGAGCATTTTGTGAAATTAATGTTCAATTGTAGCAAACCATATTTAGGACTAGTGCTAGAGGTTGTTTGCAACAATGCAACACATCAATCTTTGAAGATTAATTACAAGGATGTGAACCATTGGATCTCTTTCATTTTTTATTTGGCTCAAGGATTTTCTATATAGAACCAATTTATACAATTTGATTTAGAATTACATCCATAAAGTGGTCACAAAATGGAACTTTTCAAGAATTGTATATAAAAACTGTGCACACCCTCCAAATCAACCACAATCACTGGGTTAATCTAATAAGCCTTGCTTTTCCTATTTAGGCTATTCAACCTTGTTTTGTCCAATCTAATCTATCCCCTTTTGTCTATTCAACCCAGTTCATTTGATTTAGTCTATGCCAGCTTATCTATTCAACCCAATATATTTAGGCTTGTATATTCAACCTAGTGTATCCGCGCTTGTCTATTCAATCCCATATATCCACGATTGTCTATTCAATCCAGTGTATCCGCGCTTGTCTATTCAATCCCGTATATCCACGCTTGTCTATTCAACCCAGTGTATTCGCGCTTGTCTATTCAATCCAGTATATCCGCGCTTGTCTATTCAATCCTGTATATCCACGCTTGTCTATTCAACCCAGTGTATTCGCGCTTGTCTATTCAATCCAATATATCCACGTTTGTCTATTCAACCCAGTGTATTCGCGCTTGTCTATTCAATCCAGTATATCCGTGCTTGTCTATTCAATCCAGTATATCCACGCTTGTCTATTGAACCCAGCATATCCACGCTTGTCTATTCAATCCAGTATATCTGCGCTTGTCTATTCAATCCATTGAATCCACACTTGTCTATTCAACCTACTAAATCCTTACTTGTCTATTTAAGCTAGTGAATCCATGCTGTCTATTCAACCTAATGAATCTACGCTTATCTAGCCAGTGAATCTACACTTAGTCTATTCAATCCAATCTATACATTCTTGTTTATTCAACCTAATCTAGTTTATCAAGCCTATTTTTATTAGTCTATTGCACAACATTTGATTGCTTGGACACATTAACACTCTTCATATTTGCCGTGTATACTACAAAAATTGGAGAATGAGGTTTGAACATCTCCCTAATGACACCATTCCTATAGGTACTGTAGCTATATAAATGATGACTCAATGTTGAAGAAGCATGGCATGATTGAATAAAATGAGGACTTGGATGATGAGGTTTTTATTATTATTATAGAGGACACAATTAATGCTCCAAGCACCACTAATTGACAATGTTCATTTGATTCAATTAATTGTCTTGATTAAGACAATTTGAACATAGTTGTGTTGATTTGAGTGTTTTGTGTTGGTTGCAATATATTGATTAGAGGCATGCTTTCTACTACTAGGGAGTCATGCCTCTACTTCCCTATAGTTATTTGTAGCTCCTTTTTGAAAGATTTGGTATCCCTCAAACTTGATGACAAAATGACTTAATTGCACATGATTGATTAGTTTCCTCATATCCATTGCATATTTTCCAAAAAATCAAGATTCTATTACATCCAAATAATCTTTTAAAAATCAACTCTTGGAAAAGAGAGGTGCATTTACAAAGTAGGATTAACTAATTTTTATATTGCAATTCCTTTATTTTATGTATTTCTTCAGACCTATTTTTGAATTTTCGAAAAAGAACCTCTAGATAGGGTAGAAATATATATATTTATATGGTAAAACATCATTTTATTTATTTTATTCGTTTATTTTCTTACTAGTTTAAATGAATTCTTTAGTGAAAGACTAATGGTGCTAGTATGTTAGCATAACAATGTGAGTATATGAGCCTTGAGCCTATATATAAATAGATCTACTTCAACCATTGAAAGTGCTTATAATATAAACACCTATAATATATATACACTATAATGATATAAGGTTTCTTTAATGAAGACATTTATACTATAGGTATATAATATAGTCTTTCAGGCTCATGGAGTCACACTCCTAAGCTTACATAAGAGCAATGTTTAGTAAAAGGCTAATGCACAATGACATTATTTCATCAATGTATTAAAAAAAAAATTTAACAAAGAAAAAACTGTAAATGAAATATTGAATACTAAATATTTCTTATAGAATAATATGTGGAATATAATGATTTAATACTTACAAATGTGCCGTTTGTTGTTGTTATAAACAAAATAAAATTGAAGGAATTTTCTATTTTTTTGATTCCTAAATTTTTTTTAATTCAATAAATTATATATTGTAAGTGAAAATGTTGTAAAACCATGCCCATACATCTGTCTTTATTAACCCCTAAAAGCCCAAGGGGTTAGGACAAAACACAAATGTGTTATAAAATATAAGCATTACAACTTTTCTGAAGTTAGTATCAAAGAAGATAATGTAAAGCACAAAAAGTAGAAAGTATCCATACAGTCAAAGTAAAAAAAATGTTTTTAGATTATTTTTAAATGAATTTTGAAGATATAACTTCAAAAATTCACCAAAAATACAATTTCTATTTTTAGGATTTGAAATTTTTTTTGATTGGTCAAAATTGTGTTTTTTATTGATTTATAGAAAAATGCAAAATATTCAACCTCTAAAAGCCCAAGGGATTAAGACAAAATACAAATGTGTTATAAAATATAAGCTTTACAACTTTTTTGAAGTTAGCATCAAAGAAGATAATGTAAAGCACAAAAAGTAGAAAGTATACATATGATCAAAATTTAAAAAATATTTATAGATTCTCTTCAAATGAATTTTGAAGATATAACTTCAAAAATTCACCAAAAATACAATTTCTATTTTTATGATTTGAATTTTTTTTTGATTGGTCAAAATTGTGTTTTTTATTGACTTGTAAGAAAATAAAAAGTATTTACTAATGAGAGCATCAGTACTTCCACCAAATAGTAAGTTTTTCAACACTAAGCAATTTTAGACACTTTGTACTATTTCTCCTTTTTTTTGCTATAACTTTTGATTGACCGTACTGATCTTAGTTTTGAATATCAATGTTGAAAGAAAACCCAATTTTTTCAAAACTGAAAAAAAAAAAATTTGAAAAAAGTTTTTTTTTGCCCGAAAATTCTGCCCGAAGTCAAGCAGCGACCAAAAAATGGTCGTTTGAGCGCTTAGGGGTTAAGGGCTTTTTGATGATATAAAGACTGCGACCTGGAGACGCACGGTTGAAGATATCACAATATAACAAACTAAACTAAACAAAACAAAGAACCTATCTCAAAGGTATGGAATAAATATTTTGATTTTTGATTCTTTAATATTAATATTTTTTAACAATTCATTATTTCTCTATGCTAATTTTATTAATGTGGACTAGAGTGCAATCCTTTGGTGGTCTTTATAAAAGAATTTAAATATAGAAATAATATTGGGATTTTTTAATCCTCAAAGTATTGTTATTGTTTCATCAAAGCATTATTCAATAAAAGGTTTCAACATCTTCATCTTTAGCATGATTTTTTGTAGACAATTGGAACTTTAGTTTTAGTTTATATATACTCTTAAAGATGAGTTCAAAGCCAAAATTCTATATAAATAAATAAGAGTTCATATCAAATATACAAATTGTACAAAAATGTCATAAAGAAGAGTTTTTGGCCTTTAATAGATTGTCTCGGCATGAAATTGTTTTCAATGTTGAATACTAATTTTTATTCGTATGAATTTTTGAATTTTAAGAAAGTAAAATAAAAGATATTTTTTCAAAATTTCAGATTGTATTAAAAAGAAAAAAAACGATTTAAAAAATATATTTTTTCAAAAAATCATTATAAAATGTTAATTAATTAATTAATTAAATTGATT
Organism: Thuidium tamariscinum; assembly: GCA_947034885.2. NCBI lineage: Eukaryota > Viridiplantae > Streptophyta > Bryopsida > Hypnales > Thuidiaceae > Thuidium > Thuidium tamariscinum. Next base: position 33,355,554 of record OX344751.2, on the reverse strand, counting down.
AGGATTATCTGACATGGCAATCGTGGCCAATTACATTAGATTGTTGATGTAGTAGCATTCCTAGTATTCCCGCAATGTTTCTAACATAGGAGATTTCATAGTCTTCTAAAGGCTTAAACCTCCCCTAATGACAAAAAGTTTGTATATGAATTAGTAGACTATAGCTTGCAATCATCCAAAATATAAATATATTCATCACCACCAAATGAAGATTTGACTGAAGTCCATCAACCAATCTCAAAACAACATCATAAGATATTAACCAATCTTAAAACAATATCATATGCTAGCTTTTAGACTCACCTCTCATAGGCATTGATATAGTTGTGTCAGAAGTATTGTCTTTTTTGCAATAAATTTTGGAATGGTAGATATAGACACCAAGCTTGTGACGTGCCAATTGATCTATCAAGCTCTATTTGCTGAACTTCTTTGATATATATTAGATGATAGGATTATATACTCTCTTGTATCTAATCATCTCATGAATAGTTAAGTTCATGCAAATATTCCATTGGGTCTTATAACTATTGCTAATTGCCTATACCAACCACCATGCATGATGAATTTCATCAATTATATTGAAAATCCTTCCTTTTGACATTTTCACATTGGTTTATATTTGTATTGTGCAAGTATCTTTTTTATTTTTGGAATCACACACTAAAAAATAGTTTGATATTACTTAATAGTGGAATAATTGTTTTTAGTCATTCCTTCATTTTGTCCTTATCATCCATCATCTAGCTTGGAATCTCCCTCATCTACTTTACGACTTATGGAGGGTCAATTCCAAAAAGTATCCTACCTATGTGCAACTTTGCATAGAGAATCTCTATTTTTGTCAAGTTCATTATAGTTTTGTTTCTAGCACTGCCAATTTGACTTTGTTCCATACCTTGTTCTTTGCTAGGTTGGGTACAAACTACAAAGCTATTGCGAGATTCACACATTTCCTTTCCGAATTCCAATGCTTTCTTAGAGAACACCCTTTCAATTGTTGTTTGCATTTTTGCACTTGGTTAATTGTCACCCTTGCTTTGATATTTTTCTTTGCCCTATGAAATTTACTTGGGCCTTGATTGCTTCCCTTACAATTTAACTTTGAAGAACATCACCCACTTTGTTATTTTCATCATCTATGGCTTCTTCAAAGGAGCATTGTCTACTTCATTGTTTTCATCATCTATGGCCTCTTCACAACCTGACATGGGGCCATGGTTCATATATTTTTGCAAATCAAGATAGTTAGAGGTCATTGTAGTTATGAAATATTTTTAGGGGAAGAGGAAAGAGAAGGCACCATTGTGATTGCAAGAAACACTTGCTTGTTTTTTTGTCCCCTTGACCTTTACTAGGTACCTTTGTTCACAACTTTTTCATCTTTTGTTCATTTGATTTGAAATTTTGAATGAAGGTGCATACAAAAGGTTTACATGTTCTGTAATTTTTTCAATTCTTTAAAAAAAATTTACTATTTTAAAATTGCCCCTGATTGGGTGTCTACCTTGGCCATTTTGGGGGTGGGGGTGGGGGTGGGGGTGGGGGTTTAGTCCTATTTTTTACCCAAAAATGCAAAATTTGATTTGAAAATTGTCATGCAAGGACTAATACCATTTTTATACAAGTCCAAAAGATATTTTTTGAAAATATTATACTATCCAACTTCCACACATGTTCAAAGTGCACTACCTTTGCACAAGTGTGGAGAATACAATTTATTTTTCCAAAGATGAAAACTGTTGGAGACGATCACCTTTTAGTTAGAAAAAAAACATTATTTTATTTTATTTCATTCAATCTTTTACTATTTTTAAAAAAGAAAAGAAAAAAGTGTCTATTTTCATTGTATTTTTCATTGTCCTTTTTTGTGCATAACTTTTAAAGGTAAATTTTTTTAGGTATGAAATTTAAGAGACAATATATTACCATTGCTCTTCAAATTTTACATATTTTATTTTATTTAAAAAAAATTATTCCATAAGTCACAAAACTCATGGAAATAGGCCATTTTGAGACAAAACCAATAAGTATTTCTTACAACGACCCACCATCAAATGCCCCTTGGTGGAAAGAAGGGTGCTCTTGTGACATCTTTTGTATTTTTTTTAAGTAAATGAGCTACTTGCCCATGTTAGCAACTTATGTGCACCTTCTCCCCTAATGGCAAGCTGTAAGATGATCAAGTACAACAAATAAGAAAACATTGATTTGAACATTATTTTATCTCTGTAAACTAATAAAATAAAAGATAGTTAGAGTACAAACTACAAAGATATACATTTCACAAAATTTGGGCATGCAACAATGCAACATGACAACATTGAACTCTTTATAATGTGAATTTTGATGAGTTTTTTGGGAGATTTTTCATGCAATGAAAAGTGTATTTTTACATGCTTTCCATAAATCTTCACAATTGCATTTTAAAACTTATCATTAGTGATTTCCAATGCATTACCATATAAAACTAAAGAAAAATATGAATTTTTTTTTTTATCAAGAACAAAGTTACAGTTTCCTGAATTAAAATTTGATGTGCTACATTGAAATTTTGCAAGAATGCAATGTAAATTACTCACATCTACTAATAAAGTTATAAGGTAGGTACACCCAAAATGGCACCTGATTTTAAAGTGCCTTGTACAACGTGCATACATTTTCAAAATCAGTCATGTACCCAGACTGTAGATGGTGCTTTCAGAAACACACTTTGACTGTTAATAACTTTTGCATATGGTATCCAAATCCACTGTTCTTTGGTGTGTTGGAACATGCTTTCACTCACCAACAAGACTGTCAAAAAATCTGAACAACATAATAACAGGAACTAGGCACAGTATGAAAAAACTGGCGCTTTTGGGTGTACCTACCTTAATGTGAAATATAAAGTCAATTATATTTCACATTACGAAAACTTCTTTGAACGGTTCAAAGGTAGTTAGCAAGAACATTGTACCCACCTGTACCTACATTCCAGGAGAGTTTTTTTTGCAGCTTATAATCTTCAGAATCACAACATTATTACTATTTTATACAGAAATGTACAAATGTGGAGATTCCGGATTTCCTGGCCTTTCTTCAATCACATGGTGAGAGCCTCCCTTCCCTTCCCTTGGTTGTGCCTTGCACTGAGAGGGCCATGATCCCATTTAGTCAACTCTTATGATAGCTGCATCCAAACCAAACCTTGAAAATGAGGTGAAAGGGAAGTGGCATTGAACCAACTTAATATTTGTCAGATTTGCCAGTCTACCGGTCTACCAGAAAGTCCATGTTTGTCAACATTCTGATCACCAAGTTCGTACTCACTTGGGAAAGAAAAAACAAACAAACAAACAGAAAGCCAGGACGGACGGACTCACTCCAGGCACCTTCTTGGCAATTCACAACGGAAACAAAAACAAAAACAAACAAACGATGTTTGCGTGTTCCATGGAAGAGATAAGAGATTCTATTCGCACCACATAATTATTTGCACTACTTCATGGCCACTATGTATCATTCACTGGAGTACGTTTGAAAGTCACCTAACATTGAGGGTGAGTTTATTGTAAATAGTTTTTGTTCTTCTTTGTGTTCCGAGCCTTCTACTCACTCAAAAGCTCAAATGTGGAGTAGTGAGCCTAGCTAGTTTATTAAGCAAGAAGGGTCCACGTTATCAGAATGAATCCTAAACAAACTTTATAAGGTATGATATGTGCTCCCTAAGAGCATCCCCATGCCAAAGCTTTCAAACAGGGGCATCAAATGAGGTTTGACATGGGTTCATGGTTGGTGAAAGTGCTTCATGCCCCATGCCTACACTCTGAATTGACTCACTAAATACATCTTCCAAGTCAAAAACTACCTTTACCAAGCCAGATGCAAGGTATCAGGCTAAGTGTTGGGCCTCCAAGCTCCTAATGGCTAAAAATTCTCTGAGAGTGTGCCAGATTGAGGAAATCAAGATTTAGTAAGCCACAGGGAAGAAACACAACAGTTGAGTGTGATTGTTACTTTGAAGTTTTTGATGGGTAATTATTTGGTTTGGAGTGCCTGCCATAGGACAGTTTCATAGGGTAAATACTCCATATTATCAATTTGCAGCCCTTTGAAGAGCAAGCATGGGGATGCTCTAAGTTATTGCTTCAAATTTGAAATACAATTGTTCTACTCAACTATATATATTACCAATAGAAGTTTGACCATGATGACCTCTTGGAACTATAAAGGTAATTTTGGGTAAAGCAAGGTGTTCTAATGCTTGTTCTCATGAATTAATCTACACTTCAAGGAAGAATTGTGGAATCATTAAGTCTTAGGACATTACAATCAAGCTCATTATTGCAAAGGTAGATTGTTTATAAAATCTTTGAAACAAACACTAAGGTGGTAATATTCAAGCATTGAATTTTTAACAAAACACATGCTTTGCACTACATTATTGTGATTTGAAATTCAAAGGGGGTATAGATTCTTTAAGTCCCTTGATGCCATTTGCTGATTTAAGGTGAAAGATCAATTCTAATCTTGGTGTAATGAATTTGATGGTTGGAGTAGTTTAGGATAATTTTGTTTGTTTGATTTTAATGAACTTCTAAATTGCACCAAGGAGTACAATACTGCATGGCAAAATGGAATATCATAAATAATCATAAATAATCCTACAGAAGAACGAGTTTGCAAAAAGTATGGGGTATTGGTACCCTTCTTTAGTTATCTCTGAACTTGGATTCAAATACATCTTTATCATTGAATGAAACCAACAGTGCAAAACTTTCTTTACCAACTTCACACCAAAAATCATCATTTTTTCCCCCTGCCAAGTTTAAGAAGAAAAATTTATGACATAATATAAACACATGGCTTCACTCAAATCCAAATTTCATAAAATTCAATTTTACAAATTAAACTAACTAAAACAGCATGAAAAAATCAAAATTTTCACCTCCACAATCATGTACTTGGATGGCAAAAAACTGTGGAATTGCCATGAGTTCCAACTTTGGAATTTTCTGATAAACACACCAACGAAATCAACCAAATCAATGAATTGGGTGACTGTGCAGCAAGGGGTTTAAAAATTAAGAAAATGCACTTGTCATGCAATGAATGCTGAGTGCATTGTTGGCCTGCAGAGACGCCAAGTGCATATGGGAGTCCCTTTCAAGAGCCTCCCACTCAGTCTGGCCAGCTATTGATGATTCCATTAAGGTCCTTTTCCATGCGATCCAAGTTAGGCAGGCCCATGATCTGCAAATTTCATGCTTCAGGCTTACGTTTAAACCACCATGTCTTCCTATTCTGTAGGTTATCAATTTAGTTGCATTATTTGCCTCTCTCCATCGCTTGCTTGCAGATGCGGGGCCTGCACGCAAACATGTTGAACGTCACGGTCCAAGTTGATAACAAATGTATCCACCTTGTGATCTTAGCCAATATTTCAGTACAGATGCACATTCATGCACTCATAAATGGTTCAGACAGGCTACATCTTTCAGTGACAGTAGGCACTCACATCAGTGTAATGGGGAAATAAAATATGGGGATTGTAAGCACGATATCTTTGACAAATGTTTGTTGGGTAAGACAGGTCTAAGAAATTTGAACCAGAGATGTTTTAGTTCTTACTGAAGATGGAAACTGTGAGGGAATAGAAGATAGAGAGGATTGCAAAACCATGATTGATTGAGTGGCAAAATGTGTAGATTCCTGCAAAAACAGTTCCAGATACATTGTCATGTTAAGTGAATTTTCACCAGACAATCGAAGTTTAAAGCATTTTTTGAGAAATTGACTCAATGACCTTAAAAAGGGAATAAATCCTGATCTTTTGTTCACGATCTTGAGCTCATCTCAAGTGGGAGGTACCAAACGCAACAAAAAGATCGGCAATGGCCACTACCTAAGCGCCATACATATTCTGTACAATGAAGACAACACGTTTGAGTGCTCACAACTGCTTAATACTGTGTAGAATCTCAACAGTGAGAGAAATTCATACAATGGCTTTAAGGTGTTTGATTTGATTAGGTTTTTGAAAGATCGGTGTGATAACCTGATTCATACCGCCTGAGGACGGAAAAAATAAATTCTTGCACACGCAGTAATGAGATCTCTGAAAGCAACTGGAAGTCGACCAGCTACAACACGGAGCATCTCGTATCTGTCCTTCAGACCTGCAAGTGTACCATTCATCCTTCAAACTTCAAAAAATAAAAGAATTTCAAGTCTTGGTGATCACTGTCAAGATGAGTAAAGAGACTCTAACTTTTTTTGCCCTCAAAATGGTGAATTGAACAGGTTTATTCTATTTAGCGTCATCCCTGATTTAATGTTATACAAAATAGTGTGCTATCGAATAAGTGCACTTTTATTTTTTTTGGTAATTAGTGTATCTGAGGCCACCATCCAGACGCATTTGAAGAAATAATAATAAGATTAACAAGTAACTTCTGAACAAAGGGCAACAAGAGATCTAAAGTTCAATAATAATGTTTCAGTATTATTCATCAATAGGAACACTGATACATGGTGTTCAAATTAGCATTAGACCTGCAAAACAATGCATCATACACTAAATGGTTGAGTATCAAGAGAGTGAGGATTAATTTGAGTGGGATTACTAACCTCCTGAGCTCCGTTGGCAGTAACGACGTTGAGCTCAGCCACCTCTTCAAGTCACCGACATACTCGCCTTTTGAGGAATTAATTGGCATCCTTGAAGAGTACTATTGTACATGATCGGTAGTTCCAAGTGTCAATCAGGAACACGTACAGGAATATCGCTGGCAGGAAATGCTCCGGATACCACACCAGGACGGTGGTGACAAGTTTTTTCCAACTACAAATGCCAGTGCTCTAGTTCATCAAAGACAGAGCACCCTACCAAACACCTGCAATCATAAAGCCCCGCCCGCACCAACCAAGTAGAAATTTGAGTTATCTGGAATTCGTTACTAAATGCCTACATTTGGTCGACTACCAAATTGGAGTTAACTCCCACTAGCAAACATGAAACGAATTCAAAATCATTCTCTATAAGTTAATTTCCCAAATTTTGTACAAGTAAGCTAATTTGTGCCTATTCCAGTGGTTTGAAGTGCTAAATCAGTTCGTAACAACCAAGTAGCAACAATTAATCAACTTGAAAGCCCATAAATTGCCTTGCAAGTGTACGCGTGCAATAGATCAGTTACCTTCTAACTAGCTAATGTGCCCTTGGTTAATTGGTGCTATTTGGTTGGTGCAGATTTGATCACAACTTTCATGGTGACAGAGGCCAGGGGTATGATCTTGGAGGACATATCTATAACCACAAGAGACCTTGATGCAGATAGCTTAAGTTAGATAACCTCAATGCCAGTTCAAATGCATACCATGATTTGGTAGAAATGGAAATGGCTTCTGCGCATACTCCAACGCTCTGTCCGTGTCCAATATAAATTGAGCACCTTCCTGCATCAAATAGGTTCAGCTCGCATCAGTGCCACAGTGTAAAACTGTAAATGTCAACTCACACGCAGGCAATAAAGAGGGGTAGAATCTAGAGGGCAGACTAATAGTGTATCCTGTGCAACTGAAGCTGAAGGTGACCGAGAACAACATTGAATGTTGATGCAGAACTGCTAAATTGACAGATGTTACAGAATGGACGAAATGATAGTCCCAATGCAAAGGTTTATAAGAAATAAATTAGTTGCACACAAGCCATAACACAACTCACAATATTAATCTCATAAGTGATATTGCAATTATGAGAAAAGCTCTAATTCAGCAACTCTCAGCTCTAATTCAGTACCCTTCACAGGCGTTTCGGTGCTCCACCCTGACTATTTGTCCATACCAAAAGCAAAAGCTTGGTTGCAAAGTTGAGGTCCTGCTTGATGATCCTGAACTCCATATTCACAGCCCCTACAATAAGCTTAACCTAGTACTCCAGCAGCACATCCATTCGTAAGCATTGTTCCATCACAAACAAAAGCCCAACATAAGCATTGATCCTCCACAATTCAACTCGGTACTGGTCCGAAAATAGATAAAACTTTACGCAGATCAATGCTAGAGTGTTACATTCAGCTAATCCGGTAAATTCATACAATCTGCATTTGGTACTAAGAATGAAATAATTGATACTATTTAACTGCAAGAATATGTTTTAGAAGAAAAGAAATCACATCTACTTGTATCGATTCTCTATAGGAAATATTGTATTCGCGGAAAAATTCTCTGAAATTTGCAGAAATAATATGACATTGAATTCCACACCCACACACCCACACACCCGACCACCACCACCACCACCACCAGTCCATTTCACTGTGACAGACAAGACCTCGCTTTGGCAAAGGGCATCATGTGACTGTCCGACCAGGCTTCTTCGCCTTCCAGTGCCACATTTAATTCTTTCGTTGAGAGAATTGAATACAATCCTGGTTGCATTCATTCCGGCATCGATCAATAACCGAAACCTTAAACTGCACACAGCATTGCTATCACTCTGCCTATGCTCCTTTAGGACCTCATTTTGTTTTCATCATTTTGGTGATAGCCATTCCGTCAAACAGACGTGAATTATTGGGATTGCTTACAAACCCTAAAACCAAAACCATTTGTACGGTGTTAAACCCTAAAAAACAGGGACCAGCATTCACAATCTTATCTCCAAGAGACGACTGGCATTGAACTAACCTTTTGCAGTCGATGTGGATGCGCTTCATTCTCACTCTCCTCCGATCGCAACCCGTCCAGCTGCACACAGAAGCACATCAGTACCATGGCAACATATTTACGTTCCTATACTGCAAGGATCAAAGAGTAAACTCGGCAATCTCTAGCTCTTCTACAAAGCACATACGATACGCAGCTGCAACGTCAATTCAAAAGATCGAACCAAGAAATCTCAATTAATTACCAGCAATGACATCATTTCATTTCCCCGATCTCACGGAATCAAAAGGCACGATCATTGCCATGACAAAACCCAGCTCACTACAAACCCTCACTCTCGACACTGAACACATTAAAAACCTACTAAATCAAGCTCCCGTCAGTTGCAAGCCTGTATCCATTTCTCCAGTTAGTTCCTGTAGCTCCATTCTAACTTAGTAAAACAATTCATTCTGATCAATTGGGAAAAGGTTTGGAGCTTCTCTGCTGAATCAGCTTGCAGCAGTCATGCTTCCAGTCATGATCGAGGCAAGTCAGTTGCTGCGTAACTGGGACTGATTCCCTGCAGAAATGCAGAAGTGTCATGACTGAGAGTTTGTGAAAAGGAATTGAACAACATTGGAGAGCGTGGTTAACAATAGAGTCAACAAGCAAAAGGTTATCGCAATTAAAGACGTGGTAATAAAAAACAGTTTTATGTCTTTAGGAAGACTTTCTGAGGAAGGGGTGCTTGTGATGTGTGTAAGTTAGATGGAGTCAAAATCGTTATTAGGTTTAGGAATTATTTTTGTGAAGGAGACAAATGGAAATCAATGGTATTTTAACTCCTAAGTGTCCAGATTCATCTCTAGAATTGATGATTTTGGAGAAATCATTGTAAAGTCATGTTTACATTAGATGTTTTTTCAGGAATTAGAAGACTATTTCAGACCTATTCCCAATGTTAGGAACAATCAAAATAAAAAATAAAAAATGTATATATATTTATGTAATTATATAATTTTTTAGTTTTTAAATATATTTTATTAAAAATTTATTATTATAATGTGACATAGCAATCTCTCGGCCACATCAGATTGCAAATTATGTGGTAGAATTCCCCAACATTCCCATAGTTGGGAACTCACAATCTTCTAACCAACAAAAAAAACATCTAATGGAAGAATGTTTTGGAGTTGAGATGCAAGTAAAAGTTGTAGAATTTGAGTTTTTGATTCTATCCATATAGTTAGATTTACCAATATTTTTCTATCAATTTTGAAAGAGAAAATTCAAAATTCCTTCAAAATTGGATCACAAGCAAAATATTGTCATTTTTTGAGTAAATTTTGTTGGAATGGATTTGAAATGAGATTCTCTTGACATGGTGATTTTTTGGAATTTTAGTGTTATTTGATTCTATGACCTCATTTTTGCAATCTCAAGTTTGAACTATAGTCAATGCAAGTCAACCATTTGACATACTTGCACATTTGTAATTTTAAAAAAAGATGTATTCTAGTGACACCAAATCCAAACTTTGGATAGGACAACAACTTCATAAAGTATTCCTAAAATTAGGATGACTACCATCTAAGCTATAATGCAAAAGACATTTGGTTTTCGATCTATACATCATCCAAAATTTGGACATCAAAGTGCTTAAGGCTTAAAAGAAGAAGAGGAAGAATTTGGAGGGTTTTTGTATTTGATATAAATTTTCATATTCAAGACTGGAAGAAACCTCAAAGTGTTTAATAGGTGCATGTTGAAGGGCCTCGAGAAAGACTTAAAATCATTTTCTAAAAGCTTCTTACTTTACAACCATTAAGTGTCATTTGTAAAGTAAGAGCCATTCAAAGCAAATAATTTAAAGTCATATGATGGAATTAGATTATATCAATATAACTTATTTGTTGGCTTTCTTTAGGGGGGGTGGATATTAATCCAAGAAATTTTCTTCCAAAGACAAGGTCAAATCACATTTGTACCAAGTTGTTTCATATATTTTGTATTTTTGTGGAATTAGCTATGAAATTTTAAGTCAACCCTCTATACATAGTTATTTGTGTATCCTAAGGTGGGTAAAAAGAGAGATTTTCTTTTTGGCAACATAAACTTATAATTTGGGCTACTAAACGATAATCTTCTTAATGTAATGCCATTTATGAGCCCTTGTTTTAGGTTGTATTACCATGAAACAAAGCTTAGAAAAAACAAACATTCCTATTGTCTTTATTGGATCTATAGAGACTTAAAAATGATATCAAAGCATTGATCTAAAATAAAACTAATTGATATAGTTTTATAGTATGTCAATTGGATGCAAAGGAAACTTGAGATTATTATTGAATCAAAAAAATAATGTTTTCTACTTCTAAACCTTGTTATGTATGGTATGTATTAGTTGTCTCTCCTAAATATCAAAAAATGAATTTTTGTTGATTCCTTTCTAAATTGTCTCACCTAAACTATTACATTAGGGGATTTTTAGGCCATTGGAAGACTGCGGGTTCCCGGACTGCGGAAACGCAGTTTCTGCTACATGAACAAAAAAGTTTGGTTTTGTTTTTTTCATATTTTAGGACCCCAATTTTTTAATTTTTTAAAAATTAAAAAAAAATTATATATTTTTTTGGGTAAATGTTGGCTTGATAGTAGCCAGCAATTACGGGAACGATCTCGAGGAACAACCCCGAAACGGCCCTTTAGAAGCCTCAAATCCCCTCTAATGTAATCCAAACTAGTAACATATTTCTTTCGTTGTTCTTACCAATATCCAAATTGTACGTGCACATTCAAATGATATTCTAATTTGTTTTTAATAATATTGCTACAAATGCCAGTGATTTGATGGAAAAAGGTTAAAAGATAATGTAACTACAATCAATGTTATCTTTTCTTATGTTATCTATATATTTGTTTAATAATAGAAATATGTGAGATGATTTTTTTGACAACAAAAACTTCTTGGTCCTCAAATGAACTTCTCTTCAAAGGTTGTTTATAATTGTGTCATCATTCGAAAGTATGATTAAAATCAACAATCCACTACCTATTGTTCCAATTGTGCTTGTAGTTGAATCATTTAACTTCCTTGCAAGCTTTTAATAACCACAATCTTCAAGATATCTAGGTCTATTAAATAAAGCTAAAAAGTATATTGAACTTTTGCCATATGAATTGCCAACTTGTACAGCTCAAATTCTAATTGATTAAACATTAAGATTATTTAGTCATTTGGTTTTGCCAATTCCTTTTCAAACCCCATCACTATTCAATATAAATTCAAGATGATAAGCACTATTGAACTTGTTATTATAAAAAAATTATGTTGATTTATAAAGTAGGGTGTAGCAATATGATTAAAAAGATTGATCTTTTTTAATACACACTATAGTTCTTAATTCAATATTTTTTCAATACTACCTTGGTGTTAAAATAGAGACAATATTGAAAATAATATACTATAGTTATAGTGCTCGTGGTTGATTTGGGAGGCGAGTATAGTTCTTCAAGAAAGTGAATTTTGTGGCCACTCTAAGGATGTAATCTTAGATCAAATTGTATAAAGTATTTCCATAAGGGAGATTCTTCAACCTAAAAAAGAATCAAACCCATCCAATGATATAAATTGCTATAAATTAGAGAAAAGGTCCATAAATCAACCTTTTAAGGGCTAGAATTGAATTTTGGGGAGGTGGAACATCTTTAAATATTTTTTAATAAATTTTTCTTGAGAGGCAAGTAGAATATGCATCTAATCCAAGTCGTTTCATATTTTTTGAAGCTTTTTGAAATTAGTTACAAATTTTTGAAATTCACAAAAAATAGTCATATGTGGTCATCAAAAGCAATACCCTTTTAAAATGTGCAGATTTGGTACATTGAAGAAAGAAAAATGTACCTCTAAATCATGTTTGCTTTTAGAGCCTTGTTGGAATTAGAAATTGTTTTGTTTAATACTCAAAAATCAATGACCTAAATGACCCTTTAGAATTTGCGCTACATAAATTTCAATGCATAAGTTTACTTTGGGAATTCATGAGAGTACAAAGAAACACTTATGCTTTGTCAAAACATCAAGATACAAAAAAATCTCACAAATTGGTTGATATTTTTTCATATTTTGGTTGAATACTTCCCATTTGAAGGTTCAAGCCATTTGAGTTTGCAACCTCATAGCCAATGCATTCGTGCTCCAATTCTCTTGAAATTGGTTTTGTTTGAAGTGCATGAAGACACTCTAATTGCGTTGCTCTTTGAGATTTTTGTGATCAAATGTATTTTGAACAATATTAGACCCAAAGTGCAAAAATCAACCCAAAAGTGGTCAACCGGGCACTAAAGGGTTAAAAGTAATTCTAGAAATAGATGACAAAATTTTAGGATAATCTTTTTTTCAAAACAAAAAAATTGTGTAGTGAAAAAAAATTCTATCAAAGAATTTTTTTCTAATATTTGTTCAACCTTAATTTTTAGAGAAGATATATGTTTGGTAGAAAAGTATTGATTCTATTCTAATTTTATTGTATATTGGTGTAGAATTGTTTCAATACCAAATCCAATCTTTGGTATTTTCTTAACAAATCAAGTATTGATACTTGAGACCTGTAAGAACATTAAATTTTGAAGAGCCATTTATATGTGTTGATTGGTGTGAATTGATTAGAGTGTATTGAGGCTTATAATTGTGTAGAGGATATACTCAATTTAGTGGATTTAAGGTTTTCTTCAAAGTTTGTTTGTGTAATAAGTATAGACAATTTGTATTTCACCATTCAAATTATCTAAAATAACACCATTAAATAGGGTAGTATTACAAATTCTTGAATTTTATCAAATCAATAATTGTGGTGTATTTTAAAAAATTCAATTCAATTTGATTCTAAGATATCATGCATTTGTATTGTACATTGAAAGTTTTTGTGAACTACAAAAATTTGGCTTATCACTACTTGCTATCAATGGTAGATTTAGTATTACTACCATTGATAGAAGTTACATGATGCATTGGTGGTAATGATTATGCCAATGGTACCTCTAAAAAGGAAATTATAGTTCTACATGATTGCATTTGAAGTTGAGGAATGGGTCATGAACTTGGCTAGGATTATTGATACTATGTTGTTGATACAAAAGTTGAAGACTTCTAAAAATCAACTTGAATAATTGAATAAATATCCACATTTATAATATTAAAAAACTACAAATTAGACACTAATGCTAGTTCTTGGTACCATTGCTAATTATAGAATTAGAAATGAAAATCCTATAATACATATTGAGCTATAATAATTGATACTCTATGCAAAACTTTAGAGTCAATTGTCTAAATTTATTGAACCTCACAAAACATGATTTTTAATCCAACATTTCATCTACAAAATACTTGCCAAAGTTTTAAAGTCTAATACTTTTATATACTTAGGTGAATATAATTGTTTGGTTCATGATAGATGAAAAAAAGTGCAATGTTGTAACTAAAGATTTTTATAAACTACTCCACAGCTTGATTGATACCTCAATTGCTCTTACATGTAAAACTTGCTTTTGACCCAAGAATCTACGAATCAATTCTTATTTAAGATTTAAGATTTTAATTGGATTATATAGTTTAAGGGATTAAGGTCTCTTTATATAGATGATCCAATTAGTTTGTAAAGTAGCTAGAAGGAGACTTGTTGCTAGTTGTATTCTATATTATCTAGTATTTGAATATTTGTATTTTATATATTCTTTTAGTTGTCAATATTTAGCTATAGTGATATAAAAAATTAAAAAGATTTAAATTCTAAAGATTAATGTATTGTTTATTTTAAAACCTTAGAGTCATAAAATTGAAATCTCTATAAAAGGATCTTATATTAGCTTCATATCAATTTGCTTAAACTCTAAAGTTCCTTGACTATGTTTTCACCAAAAATGCTCCAAAATTCCATTTTTAACACAAGTACCAAATTTTTGAATTTTTAGACACATATAACCATAGGATCTTGTATTGTGGTGGCTTAAAAAGATAGGAAAAATATTCTAGAAATTTCTACCATGTGGATTACAAGAAATTAGTGTTTGAATTGACTGAGACCTTTTTTTTGGCCTTGGAAAAAACTAGGCAGCACCACTTCACAAGCTCTTATTTATATGAAAAAATGTTCAAAATGGTGGTGCTTCTTTAGATTCATTCTTGAAGGCAAGTTGGCTATATACTTGAAATTTTTTCAGATCATTTGGAATTATACAACACATAGGAAAAAAAATTTAAGTAAAAAGAAGTAGAGAATGATTCAAAATACCAAATTTTTAAGAATTTATCAATGAAATTGAAAAATACCAATCCCAACAATTCAAATGTTGTAACAAACAATCTATATCCCATATTTTTTTGTTTTTTTCCCAAAAATATTGAAAAGTGATTTAAATTAAGAACTTCAAAGTTTATTTTAGAGAAGAAGATCCATAACTACCCACAAACTAAAACTCTTCATAACTTTTGATTTGTTTGTCAAAAGGGAATGATTAAAAGCTTTTCCTCGGCTGGATCACTTAGCGCATTTTAGAAACAATGTGCGGTATAATATAGAGAGAATATTATTCATTTAAACAAAAAATTATAATAAATTTACAACTAAATTAGTGAATATACAAAGTGAAGAATCTATTATAAATAATATAGGTACATTACAAATCTAGGTCTTTAATTTTTCTTAAGAGTAATATAGGAAAGAATATCTCTAAGTATCTATGTATTGTAGTATACTTATGTGGCCAATAGTACCATGTAGTCTGAATTGTACAACCAATTCGACAACTAGGCAGGTATACCAGAAGTCAAGCTATACTACAATATTATTTTTTTGAGAACTTGTGAATGACAGTTTTTAGTCACCCATTTGTGGTTCTTTGTAGACTCCATCTTCTTTGGTTTCAATTAGTTCTTATAGGTTTCTACAAAATGTGAAGTGTCTTGGAGATAGTGAATGTGTGTTAAGTTAGAATGTGTTTTGATTCAATAAAATTGATTTCAATCAATTCTTACAAGTTTTTGTAAAATGTCACTCTTGGAGAAGGTGAATGTGTGTTAAGTTAGAAAGTGCTTTGATTCCACAGAATCAAAAGTGTCAGTTTTCCTTGTAGTCTTTATGTGTTCGTGGAATTCTTTTAGCGATGTTTGTCCAGGAAACAAATCTCTGAATTCTTGTTCCTTGTTTCTCCACAAATGTAGTGTTATGAGGTCAAACTAAACATGGAGTCATACAAATGAAATTGAATTTGGTATTTGCAATTCTCATTGGAATGTTTGTGACTCCATGTTTTTTCCTCAAGCCTTAATTGAAGTAGGAATAGGAAATAGAAAACTCCACTTTGGATAGGGTGTCAAATAAGAAGAAAATCAATCTATAAAAGAATATAAAGAAAAACAATAGGGACTTGAAAAGAATTGAAAATTAATCCTAAAAAATTGGTCAAAGAAAAAAAATAGGGAATGGAAATTAATCCAAAACCCAATATAGTATAAAATCCAAAGAAATCATTGAAGGAAAAAAAATAGGGGATGTAAATGGAAACAATACCTAAAATAGCATTAAACACAAATAAAGTCTCCAATGAAAAAGAATAGGGAGTATAAATGAAAACAAAAACCAAATTAGCAGTAAATCTAAACAAACTATCTAATGAAAAAAATAAAGGAATAAAAAAACTCAGAACCCTAAGAACCTTCGCCTAAAACCTAGGGTGTGAAAAAGATAAGAATATTTTTTATAAAGTAAAAAATTCAATTGGTAAAATACTCACATATATGTGTACATTTTTTCTTGCCAAGAAGCGACTTTCGCTTTGCTTATTAATTTTATTTTCCCTTATAAGGAAAATAGACTGCAAAAAATAAGAACCATCTCTTCTGTATAAGTAATATAGAGTGCCATACTATAGGCAAGTTTTTCAAATTATATAATTATAGTTTGTTTTTTAAATTTCTTCGGGGAAGGTAAATAGCCCCCTAAAAAATATCCCCTCGCCGCAGGGTAGGTACCCAAATATACAAAGAGTGATCCACCCAAGAGCTTTTCACATGTATATGAATCTTTAAGACTATTTTCAATTTCTTTTCTTAAAAGAATTGATTTTTTGTGATGTGCCTGAACTATCTAAGTTGCAAAAGAAACACCATATCATGCAATACTTTTTTAACCTTTTGATCAAAAGTTACAAAAATTGTTGGGCCGTACAAATATTCCTTGTCCTAACCTTCTATTAGAAATTTCTATGTTGTAAGAAAAAAAACCTTTAGGGGATATTGGAAGGACTTTCAATTCTAAAAATGAAAACCATTTGGGGGTGCGTGGTGTGTGTGCTAAAGAAGTATTTGAAGACTCCAAATCTTAAAGACATCTTTATTGATGCTTTGAGTCAATTAGGATATTAGTCCTTTTTATTAATGCAAATTAAAATGACTAAGTATTTAGAAATATTCATCAGATGTTTTTTGGGCATTTAGAAGACTATGGATTGTCAAGTTGTGGAAACTCTAAGAGCACTACCACGTAGGCAATTTGATGTGGTTGAGAGACATCCACCTTAGAGAATACTATTTAATTATTTTTTAATTAATTATTAATTATTCTTAAAATATAAAGTTTTAAGATCAATTTTCAATTTTTAAACACCTTCTGAAATTCTAAAAAAATTTAATTTTAGTTTTTCAAAAATTCACACCAACTGTCATTGGTTCAATGTACACGGAATAGTTTTGGGGAACAACCTTGAAATAGTCTCTTGCGGGGCTAAAAAACATCTAATGCAATTTTAGGTTTAACTGATTCTTGCCACATACTTTTAGGCCTTGTCAATGGCTACCTTCAATCCATAAGTTTTTAAAAGCAACCAATAGAAGTTGATCTTGAACTTAAAAAATTGTACTATAGAGTTTGATATTAAATTTTCTATAATTGATGGATTGAAGTTTCAAAGAAAAAAAATCTTAATTTTAATATTTTGTTGTTTGATATTATTTGGAGGCAAAACAAAATGTCAATCCTTTTTTACATGTATTTCATTTGACAATTTTAATTTCTTATATTCATATTAAAAGTACAAATACTAGGTACAATGAAGAAGAAGAAAAAGATTGTCAATGGTTCTAAGAAGTCAAAGAAGCTACTAAAGTCTTGTTAAATTCTAAAGTACCTTTATTTCTTTGAGGTCATAGGAATGGGTCATCATTCTAAAGTCAAAAAATTATTTATTTGGATGAAAACTTGTCATTAGTATCACTTGTCTATTCTTCTTTTTCATATATTATATTCTATAGTTACATTCTTGGAGAATGAAGATCAATGCAAGGATACATAATGATTATTAATATTTGTGAATGGCTACATCATAAGAAAGTATATCAAATATCAATGCTAATGGGATGTTTACATCAAATGCTAATTCAATTGCTAAATGAGTTTAATCCCTAAGAGCCCCCAAGTGACCAAAAGTGTCCCCACATAGTTAGAAGTCTAATTCAAAGTATTGTAGGGTTGTTGCAAGAAACACTTACCGGTTTTGTCTCAAAATGGCCAATTTCCATGAGTCCTGTGACTTTGGAATAATAATTTTTTTAAATAAAATAAAATATGAATAATTTGAAGAGCAATAAGAATATTATGATTCTTAAAATTCAGACCTAAGAAAATTTACCTCTAAAAGTTATGCACAAAAAAGGACAATGAAAAATACAATGAAAATAGACATTTTTTCCTTTGATTTTTTAAAAATAGTAAAAAAATTCAAAAAACTAAAATTCAAAACTCTATTTTTTCTAATTTAAAGATGCTTCTTTTCAACAATTTTCATCTTTGGGAAAAATAAATTGTATTCTCCATACTTGTACAATGGTAGTGCACTTTGAGCACATGTCGAAGTTGAACAGTATAATATTTTCAAAAAATATCTTCTGGACTTGTGGAACTTTAGTAGAGGTCCTTGCATGCCAATTTTCAAATCAAAATTTTCATTTTTTGGGAAAAAATAGGACTAAAATCCCCCAAAATGGCTAAGGTAGACATCCAATTGGGGGGAATTTAAAAATAGTAAAATATATTTTTTTAAATTAGAAAAATTTATAAACATGTAAAACTTTTGTATGCACCTTCATTCCAAATTTCAAGTCAAACAAACAAAATATGAAAAAGTTATGAACAAAAAACTATGTGATAAAGGTCAAGGGGACAAAAAAAGGGACAAGTGTTTCTTGCAATCACCCTATAACATTTGCATCTCGTGTCCAAATGTAATAAAACTTGTTGGAAAATCTTTTCACTCCTATTTTTTGTGATAAAACTTTCAAATTATCCAAGATGTATTGATTTCTTGGAAGCCATTTGAAGTTCATGAGTTCAATGGGGAGTTCAATTTGAGTTCACCAAATTGCAATTTGATGGTTACAACTTTTAGGGCTTGTATCTCCTTCATCTGATGTTAGTTTTGAATAAATTTCTTGTGTTAGATTCCCCTCAAAGTCTGATTACTGTAATGAAATGTCTATGTCAATCCAAGATATTTGGAATATTTGGAAGGACATTCAACTTTAAATGGTTTTTGAAATTTATAAACCTTAGTGGCATTTAAACCTATAACACATCAAAAGCAATGATGTATTTAAATCCAAAAGTGCTTAGAAATGAAGACCTCAAAATTTATACAAAGGTTCAAACTACTTGAATATCTCCTCTATCTATATACATCTACCAACCCCAACCAAACTATTCACGTAAGAAATGCAGACACTCTTTGATTGTAACAATTATGTCAAACATTTTATTAAAGTCCTATACCAAATTATGCACTCCTTCAAAGAACCTGATGTAAACATCCTGTGAGTGCACATAGTTCCATTGAGAAAATTCGTTTTTAGATGTAGTAATAGTTCCAATTCAGAAGAGCCAGTGGATTAATTAATACTCCATATTATTTCCCCAAAACCTAAACTTAGTTGAATCTAGAATCTTTTTCTGCAAGTGTGGAAAGGAGGAACCACTGGAGTGCATAGTCAATCTCCTCCTTGGCATGAACAAACATCTCAACGTGACCGCAATAACATTGATTAAGGTAGGTACACCCAAAATGGCACCTGACCTTAAAGTGCCCTGTACAACATGCATACATTTTCAAAATCAGTCATGTACCTAGACTGTAGATGGCGCTTTCAGAAACACACTTTGACTGTTAATAACTTTTGCATACAGTATCCAAATCCACTGTTCTTTGGTGCGCTGGAACATGCTTTCATTCACCAGCAAGATTTTAAAAAGTCTGAACAACATAATAACAGGAAGTAGGCACAGTATGAAAAACTGGCACTTTTGGGTGTACCTACCTTAGTAGAGACTGATTAATGAAGGCAAAATCTGAGATGTTTGCTTGTCAAATAAATCAGCCACCATGTACTGACAAAGCTTTCAATCAGTTTGGAAAATTGAAATGCATATGGATTAAAGTTATGACTCATTTGAATGTGGGAAGCCAACAATTTCTGCACAAAGCGCAGCTTGATTTCATGATCAGATACAACAATGAATGGATACTCTAGTAATTGAGCTCATGAATAACTAATTGTGCAGAAACAACATAGAATACGGAATGAGCTTATAAAGATAAGCACAAGTGCATATATGTTAAACCATGGAAAGCCATGCTGCAAATATGAACTTGACACAAAGAAAGAAAACTATATTTCAGAATCACCCCTTCCAGTGACTTCAACTATGGATTATTGATGAAAATACAATAAAAGTGTTGATCCATAATCCATAGTCAAAGTGATTGTGGGTGTGCGCACCTTACTGGTGCAATCACTCCTGATTTTCCAATTCGTTGCATCCTGCCTGATCCGCATCAGCCTGCAACAACAGAAGTCCGCAATCGGAAAATGAAAATTCCAAACCCAAGTACAATAATGCATTTTTTCATTCTCACAGGAGCTAGAAATCCAATATGAAAATTGTACACATGACATTTTCTGTCCAAATCCACTCTTAGTATCCTATTCTATCAACTGTGTGTCTGTTTCCTACTCAGTCATCACTGGAGTTTTTGAGTAAGGATTCATGAATTGACTAAGATTTCAAAGAGTATGATTTCATGCTTGATGTACTAACATTTTATTGACTGTAAAATTCTTTGAAGATTCCAGAGATGGACATGCATATTGCATTTCTGGATTCGAGAAGTAAAATCTCATCCGGAATTGCAGCAAACTTGATCCACCAATTATAACACAAAATCTTCCAGTACATCGTCCCAAAATCCCAAGGAATCCAAACTACTACTCTCTGTCAATTTCTTGGACACACAAACTGAGAGTTCGCGTTGCACAGCCAGTTGTTCTTCCATCATGCAAGACATCTCTCGATGATCGTTCTCCCTCCAGATATGGGAGGAAGATGCGAAATCGTGGGTATGAGATGTAATAGTCCCGGGTCTTTGGAGATTCACACATAGACCTTCATCACTTTCTTGAGCGCTGGCCCGCTTGGGGTACTGCACTGAAGCTTGAATGTTGACATTTGAAGAACTTGCGCCTGCGAAGTGGGTGGAACCTGTAATTGTTGAAGCCAATGGTTGAGAAGATACTCCTCCCTCTTGTCCGTCTCTTCGAGTCTGTCTTATGGTAGCCCTTTTCAGTTCCATCCTCTCGATTTCCTCCATGGTGTCAACCCATTCAGGTTTGAATGTAAGTGGGAAGTGACGGTCATGATCTTTCTTATAAGCCTTCTTTTCGTCCATCGTCATGTCCCAGTAGCCGGCACCTTGCGGGAACCTTCTCATTAGAGCGTCACGACTCTTCTTGAATGTGTCCCATTGACCACGCACTGCCTTTGGTTCTCGAACGTAGCCATTTTTCCTCATATTGTCACTGATAGACGTAGACCATTTATGACCCTTCCCTCCATTGGCCGGGTCTTGGAGATATTCTAATTTGAGTTGCAAAACCAAGCCCTTTTCCTTGTCTTCAAAATCAGGACCACGGGGTCTTGTTGATGGAAGTTTAGACTCCTTAGCAGGGTGTAGTCTTTTCTTGGTTTGTACTACACATATTGGAATTTCAAGTCCTGTAGAGAAGCCTTCAAGTCCTGCAACTTCATTGCCATTTCTTAGACTAGTAGGGCCTGAAGCATAGGCCCAATTGGTGTGTGGAGATTCAAGGCCTTGTTGAAGAGCACTTAACTTACCCTGCTCAGAGTTTGGACTATTGCCAATGTCACACCTCCAGGATTCTGACTGCCAATCAGATTGTGTGGCTTCTTGGAACTTGTGATGGTTCCCCTACATCAAAGCCCCGAGGTACATAAGAACATCACATGCATCATTTTGTATCAGTTTGTATCATAATCTTTCAGTTCTTATCTTATTGTAAGTATACTACTTTTGCAATTAGTTGTAAGAATTGGCTAGATGGATTCCCCCTCTTCTAGCCTCCATGTACAAATGTTTTTATTTATTTATCATAGACCTAATAATTGATTTTAGAATAGTAATAAAATTATCCTATTTCAAAAGTACTCCACATATCTCTTGAAAGCTATTGCAATCTCTTCTCCTAGAATCAATTACTAGAAGAAATCATAGTATTTTAGAAAGACTGTAAATGAGTATACATAAGAGTCTAAATCAATACATATTTGTGATAAAAGAGGTTACCTGATTTTTTCCAAATGAAAAGAGATTAGTATTTGGACAAATTCTAAATTAAAGTTGTTGTGTAGTCAAAATACCTTGGCATCCATGTAACATCTGAAGCAACCTGCACTGTCAATAAAAACACTGTTGCCATAGGACTTTCATGATGGATTGCTTGCAAGAGTAGGATTACTCTTGAAAGAAAAAGAAAAACAAAATTTACGCCTACATAAACTTCAAGAAAATCAATAACCACTGTAGAGAGGATACCAACTCAATTTCTATAGGTCACATATGGGAGAGTATAAGTACTAATGATATCATGATAGAACTTTTAGAAACCAGTCTAAGTTTTGAAACTCAAAGCTCTAATTATTATTTTAAACTTGTATGAATCTAGAAACCAATTTGTAAAAAATCACTTGATTTTCATTTCTAAATTAAAAAAATTGTTAAGTAGAAGAAAATAATCTACAAGATTGAACAAGATTAAATCACTAATAGCTCTAAGATGAAATTGAAACAAAATAATCTAATTAGTAAGATTATTCTAGCAAACAAACTTATCCCTCTCAAACAACTTTTTATTTAAATTGTGAAATTTTCATTCAAAACCAAATCCTATAAGTTATTTTTCCAAAAAGATGCTTAGATTGTTAAATCAACAAGATTGTTCATAACTTTCTCATCACTAGTCTGAAGAGAATGAATCAAAGCTTCACATGTAGTTTCAAAACAAAACAAAACTTCATGTGCAAACAAGAATATAATACTTTAGGATAAAAATTTCAGTTTTTTGTTTTTTTTCATATTTTGTGATTTTTTTTGTGCTATTCTCAAACCTATGTTTTCAACATAACTAATTGTGTCATGACTTTTGTTCCTAAGCATTCATTGAAAAAAAATTCATTCCAAAAAGATTAATGTATTTTTCTACCTTCACAAAACATTTTAGAAAATCCTGATGAATATTAAGACCATACACTAGCCTACCCAAAGTCCCAATTTGTGTGTACAACGGGACCTTTGGGGTTAATTCACAATGACCTTTATACATCAAAATCATTTGTACAAAAGAATAGTACTCCGTACATGATTTGCCAGCTTCTGCAAGAACGATATATGAATCTGTTGATTCTACAGGATCAATTATGTTGAAGCCCATCTGCACACAGCATGACGATAAAAATGCTTGGAGGATTGAGCCTGCTAGCCATAAAATAAATCTTACTTTGGATAATTTGCTCTCATCTCCAATGACATGAACAAATCTTTCAACATGTATGAATATATACATTTAAGGGGCTTGTTTTTGAATTAACAATCTATATCATGTTTGTTACATGACACAAAAGTTTTAGCAAGAAACACTCCCATTGCAAACTCACGAGGGTGATAAAACTGTAAAAGTGACTTGAAGTCTTTTAGTCCTCTTTTCACAAGTCAAATCTAAAAAGTTGGTGACCATAAAAATATGAGGTTAAATGGCCTAACATGCATGACGCCAATCAATTTATGGCTCCTCAAAGTTACTCTACAATTTTTTTAAATGAATTTGTAATGTGATTTTTTCTCCAAGATCTAATGTATTTGAGGCTCATTTCCAAAAGTCCTCAACACTATGGAAAGTCAAGATTACAATGGCACCCTTGAAAAATCTTGAATAGAAAAATCATAATCAATCATTTTCAAGATTGGATTTTTGATGCTTAAACTAGCCATTTCAAAAGGAAGTTTACAAAATTATAAACTACTAAAAATAGAAATTTGGTTAGGTTGTATTTGACTTCAAACACCAAATTTTGGTGCCTTGGTCGATTAGGGGTTACATTTCTTCCCTACCTTCCGTGCAAAGCGGTCATTTGCAAACCATTACAAGAATTTCCTAAATACTACCAATAAAGTAGGAGGCTCGAAAACTACTTAGGCTCGAAAACCACTCACCTTCCCAAATGTACATCTTTGGTACATGATGCTCTTTGATTCTTCACAGTAATGTACAAACAATGTTCATTTGAGGGGTAGGCGGTTTTGGAGCCTTACATCATACTGACTTCAAAAATTCATAACTAATTCTACAAAGCTCCGAAAAATATGAAACGACTTGGGTTAGATACCTATTCTAGCTATCTTTCAAGAAAAATTCACTGAAAAATATTTCAAGATGTTTCACCTCCCCAAAAGTCAGTTCCAGTCCTTAGATGGTCGGTTTATGGACCTCCTACCTTACTACCCCATACTACCCCATAGCAAAAAGGAGACACTTTACCTGGCATAAGGGAGCAATGGAACTGAAGTACTCCCTCGGTACCTTGACTCGCAACTCCTTGTTCTGCGAGAAAGAGATTTTTGTACAGATACGTCAAGGAAAAGAAAGGAACGCAACGACCTCAATTTTGACCTAACAAACAATTGTGGCGTCCCTCTCTGTTTAGCCAGGAAGATTTGTTCAAATTACCTTTCCCTTGCAATATCCCACAGCCAATTGCACACAAGCATCGAGAGTCACCGCGGGGTTTTCTAAGTTGCTTAGATCAATGCCAATGCTACCGTCCGCATTTTCCTTCATAGGCAAAGGTACGATCTGAGGGGAACTCATCCCAACCTCGCGAAGCTAAGCGCTCAAACCTGGCAGTCGGAAGCAGAGAATGGAAAACACTGATTGAAGCAGAGCAGCGACGCAGGAAACGGAATTGAAGGCAAGTGAATTGCGCGCATGAGCTTCTCATTTAGAATTTTGTTGCCGGGAATACGAGGAACGAGGCAGCTTCTCTACCGGATTCGGGAGTAGCGTTGTGCGAATTCCAACATTACAAGAGGGTTTTCCGATTGCAAACTTCGGCTCTATCACAAGAATCCCCACAATCAGCTCTCTCATGTGAGGCAGAGTAAAGACTTCAGAACTTTAACGGTAGTATCGGAGACGCCGGTGCCGAATCGCGTGGAAAAAATCTTTGCAAATTTGTTTGCAACGCGATTCCAACCGAGGGCAGGTGCATTAACCTTAGTATTAAATATTAAATTGGTGTCTGTATCGACAGGCAGGTTGTCTGTACCGATAGTCAGGTCATCTGTTTGGGCTACCGGAGTCCGCAGATTCCGCGTCACTACCGGAGATCCGCGTCACTACCGGAGATTTATTTGTATTTTTTGGTTTCAAGTCAATCGGAACAAAGGACCTCGCACCGACCACAGTTAGGAAGGTGTCTGGGTCCGAAATATGCATTGCTCGGTGGAAAGAAACGAGGTTCTTTTGACAATTTTCACACCGACTGTCGCATGTTCTCCCAGAGCGCGGTGATGATACACAATTTCTATTAGCCACTAGATGTGTAACTCGGTGAAGCCTTAGACCCGGCAAGGTACTCTTTTTGCCTCTGGAGTTCACAGATCGCGCTGCTGCGGTGGTTCTCGAGCTTTGCCGGAGGTGGTCGGAATCCACCATAATCGACTTCGTGGCACAGGTGAGCAGTCAAATCCGCCAGGTTCTCTTTCTGGTTGATAAACCCTATTGTTCTTGCTCGTTATCTCAATAATGGTAGCTCGTGTTCATGTGAACAAATTGAGTGGAAACAGCCGACTTGTCGTCGTACGCTGAGGCTAGGAAGAACTTCGTGTACATAGTGTAAAAAGACGGTGATGTTTAGAATTTGGAGGAAGAAGGTCCTAGCACCTCGAACGAGTGATGTGCAAGCTCCATATTCTAAAGTTTAATGACTTTGAGAGGTGTTTTGTTTTTTATCTTTCATACTACTGTGGCATTTTCAAACACAGGATTTCAAGATCTCAGAGGAGGAGATCCGGCGACAGTCTTTGTGAGGCTTCTCAATATGGACACACATAAAGTTTTCATATCACACAGGGGTCCTGACAAAACCCTACGGTATCTGTATGAGGAATTGATGAGGTACGTGAGCCATTATGGGAGCACAAGTATTGATGATTTTCCTATCTGTTGTGGTTAAGTTTCATTCACCATGGTTGTTGAGATGGCTTGGATTTGATCTTGTGATGCCATTCCTCAGTTTTGGCCATACGCTGGTTACCCTAGCCAACAATTTAGTTGCTTTCTAAGCCTTGTCCCGGCAATAAAATTCTGAGTAGAAGCGCTCTCTTCACTTGACTTCAATTTTTAGCGTCATTGCTCTGTTTCAGAGAATTTCGACCTGTGGTTGCACCAACGGCGACAGCAATGGACGAGGTCGAGGATCTCATCAATGGACAGCAATGGACGAGGTCGAGGATCTCATCATCGACAGCAATGGTCGAGGTCGAGAATTCTGATATTGCTTCAATGAACCGTGTTGCGAGACCACAGTTGGACATCAGGAAGAAGGTATTTTGAACAATTCTTCGAGACTAGATTGATTGAGAGGGATGCCACAATTGTTTACTCAGATGCATTTGTTGCAAGATTTGTGTGGGATTTCATTTCTTCCGGTGTAGTTTGTTGGGTTAAAATGGGGATTGTTCCATTCCTTTCTATCCTTTGATGCCTCTGTAGAAACATGGCAAACATGGCAGAATAAGGAGATTGTCACGGCACCATTGGAGTACGAAGTCGTTAACCTCTTGTTCGAGGTAAAGTGTCTCCTCTTACAGGATCGTTGCTATAGGGTAGTATTGGTAGTGTTTGGTTGTATTCTTTGGCAGTATTTTGAGCTTTTGAAAATTCTTGTCAAGAATTGCAAGTCGGACCGCCTTGCATGCTAGGAAGGGGGAAAAATAGTCTTCTGTTTGTAATGGCAAGTGTTTCTTGCTGGAATTTTTGTGACACGTAATGAACACAGTGTAGATTGTTAATTCAAAAATAAGCCCCATAAACGTATATTTTTGTACTTGTTGAAAGATTTGTTCATGTCGTTGGAGATGAGAGCAAATTGCTAAAATCTGATTTGTTTTATGACTAGTAGATTCAATCGTCTAAGCATTTTTGTCATCATGTTGTGTGCAGGGGGCCTTCAATATAGTTGATAAAGTAGTACCAACATCCAGAGCTCTTCTTACGAGTCTAAATCATGTGCACAAGGTATAAATGTCATTGTGAATTAAATTGAGTTCTGAAGCATTGAATTTATACAACTTTGAAATAGTAATTAGAGCTCTCTCTGGACTTTTGAAAATTGCAATAAGTTTTTGATTGAGTTATTTGAGTTGGTTCTCTTTCTACAGTGGTTATTGATTTTCTTGAAGTCTGCAAGCTTGGGCATGTACATATTTTGTCTTACTTTTGTTTTCAAGAGACAATAGTCCTGCGCTTGCATCTGTGCAAGCAGCCCATCCTGAAAGTCCTCGTTGTGGTGATCATGTTTTTGTTGACATTGCAGGTTGCTTTTGTCGTCCCACAAATGCAAGAGCATATTTACCTTGAACAATGTCCTAATTTCCAACACTCTAGTCAAGCCTATCCTTTGGACCTTGCTAGTTTGGGAAATGATAACAAAGTTGTTGGACTCCAAGGCTCGTTTGCGGGACTTGAAACTCAAGTACTAACCAAGTATAGACCACACCCCGCTAACAAGTCAAATGGACTTCCATCAAAGAGACCCCGTAGTCCTGACTTTGAAGACAAGTCGAAGGGCTTGCTGTTGCAGGCCAAGTTGGAATATCTCCAAGACCCGACCAATGAAGAGGTGCATAAATGGTTGGTTGAAAAAATGAGATATAATGGCCACAATCAAGACTTGGAGTCACTACGAGGGCAACGGGAGTACCTCAAGAGGGCGCAAAATCTCAAGAAGGATCTTAATGCTATGAGCAGGTTAATCTCACAAGGTACTAGTTATTCGGACTTGACGATGGACAAAAAGAAGGCTTATAAGAAAGATAATGACTGTCATTTTCCACTTACATGTGAATGTGAGTGGTATGATGACATGGAGAATATCGAGAAGTTGGATCCTATAAGTGTTTCTGAAGAGGAGACTCGAGGAGACGGACAAGAGGAAGCATTTCTTCTCCCTTTCCTTCTCAAAGGCACAGGTTCCTTCTCCCTTTCCTTTTCAACTATTCAACGAACTTTCTTTTTGCCATATTTAGAATTTGGAGGAAGAACGTTCAAGCACTCGTACATGTGATGTGCAGGCTCAGTATTCTAAAGTTTTAAGGACTTTGTGAGGTGTTTTGTTTCTCATCAATCATACTGATGTGGCAGTTTCAAACACAGAATTTCAAAATCCTCAGATTATACAGCATATCCAACACCCGGTGGTTGCTAGTCTTCCTTCCTTTGCAGGTTGTCTGAAGGAGCCAGGCGACGAATCAGACTCAGAATTTGTAGCGATGGAAATTCCCACTGACGAAGAGGATTCAAGCGTCAAGTCAGGAGCATCAGTCGAATCTCACACTGAAATTGCTTCAGCGGATAGCCATGGCCCACGAAGTAAGCCAAGTCGAAAGAGATCTGCCGCCTCTGCATTTGACGAGGAAAGCCTATTTGCGAAGATACGTCCATTCGTCAACCAGCAGATTGAAGAGGCCCTTCTGCCTTTGATCAGTGCTTTGCGAAGCCGGGAAGAGGACGAGCACAAGCATCGCCAGAAAATGCTGGCACTCGAACGAGAGAAACTGGCTCTCATGCGCCAGAAATTGGAGTGCACTCGTCGCTCCAATGCAGTGCCAGCCAGCGTTGCGAAATAGCGTATGTAGACTCCGTCCAGATTCCAGAAATTTACAGCTCATTTTATGTTCTACAGTTTATATTCTATTATGTGGGTTTCAAGTGCGATTCAAGTGCAGGTAGGCTGACTGCTGCCATAATCACACTTTTGTTTTATGTTTCGCCAACCAGGGATCTGACTGCAGACTCCTGTATGCGATCATGGTGCTAATACCCACGTGATCGTGTGTATTAATAAGTCATCGCTCTTATTATCTATAAGTTCCTAGCCCATCTAGGGCAACGTTCGCATTCATGAGTGCAGTCCATGGTATGAATATCAATTCTGTTTCCAAAGACTGGGTGCCACATTGTTTTGTGTCAAAAGAACTTGGATTATATGAATTCGGACCTGGCATTAAAACTTCATCCAGATTGTACTCTGTTTGTTCTAAGGACTCGTTATCATCGAAAATTCTTTACCACCTACGCATTGTCGATCTCTATCGATGCAGTCTTGGCAAGATCGGTCGGTAGCTTGTATCAATGGATCAAATTGGACTTAGAAGTTTTCGATATGCAATAACTGAGTGGCATTCTAAGGGTGTCGCAATCTTCAAGCTGTGAAGACCACATGTGTCCGTTACACTGCTTCAAGACCTGGCACACGTTCTCAGTTGCAACTTGCAAATATCTCAACTTTCATTATTTAAGCCTGAGGTCCACATATTGCTTTGAGCACTCACCCTTTGAGCATCTTGATGCTCTAGAGTCGTTAAAATTCATGTCGCAGTAAGCAGAATCAAATTTTGAATTTCGTTTTGCATGTATTCTTATACTAACTCCTTCCAGTCATTCATCTCCATCACTAAGCCACCTCACCGATCAACATACTTGAGGGAATCAATTTATAGCCCTCTGAATAAGACATATAGACGTAATCAGAGACATATGGTGCAAACAGTTCTATGTCATACTGGGAAACAGCAGAGAGGAAATATTATCAAAATTTTAAAGAATTTTCAAAACGAATTACAACCTTAAGAACCTAATTATAAATCTAAAAGCCACGCCATCAGAAAGGATTGCACTACCAATATCTGAGCCAGGTGCGTTTGATTGAAGAAAAGAATTGTTACGAACTGAATAAATAATTTTCAGAAGGCATAGCTGATAGTGATCAAATTGCATTATGGAAGATGGTACTAATAGAAATCACATAAGAGATGCTTAGCCATGGGCGTCAGAAAACTTAGCACAAAACTGGGCAATCAGTCACTGAGAGAGTCATGCAGTTCTGCAAATAAGTAATATCCTATATGATTTTGCATTTTAGTTTGCGGTTGTATATTATAAGATATATGGGTGTCAAGCTGCACCCATTTATCTAGCATGGCAGTGGTTAGCCTTCGAGCACTGTGTTCGATCTGAAAGGCTTGATCTCAAAGTGGTGGCAGCGGTGCCCTGGTGTGAGTGTGGAAATCTTGCACGGCATATAGACATCTTTCGACATTGACACAACGGAAATCTCCGAGGAACCAAGGACCGCCGTTCTGTCACTCCGTCAGTTGTAATCCGGTCTCAGGAAGATCCGGGCAAGGCACGATGTAGGGCGCCTGCAGCAGAGGATCGGAAAGGGTGAAGTTGTGGTTGAGGGCGCCGCAATTGACGTGGTGTGGAGCAAAATGGAAGCATGGGTCGGAGGAAGCAGCCAGCCAGCAAGCGTTGTCCAGCCAAGGCTTGAGGTGGAACGGCGTGACGCCGCCCAACCCTTGCGCTGTGTATCCGAACGTGGACATGTGACTCGTGAGCAGGACGTCGCTCAAGCTCAGAACCCACACGTCCACTAATGCCTTCTGCATGTGAACTGTGTCCTCGCGTTGCTCCCAATCTGCTTCCTGCCATTTTCAACACACTCCCAAGTTCACATAAATAGAATACCAGGTTACGAAATTTATACAGAGAGAGGACCTTTGGATATATGCTCACGCAAGACTCGACTGGAGATTCAGTACACTTAGTACTGTACTGTACAGAAGGGATTCCTCCTACTCCCAATTCATATGTTCCTCATTATCCAGGTTTTACTGACTTTATATGTATGATTGTCCTTTTTGCTCACTCAATACTTGATTAAAGATTCAGTATTCCGACACGAGGGATTCCTTCCCCTCCCAATACGTTCCACATCCATTCAGGTTGCAAATTTTACATGTTCCTGATGCTCACTCTGCACTCGACTGAAGATTCGTTAACTACACCTACAAAAGGAATTCCTCTCACTCCCATTCACACCCATCCGACCACTTATTATTAAAGTAACTTGAAGCTCAATTTGCCATTGCAGTGAATGGAATTTCTTCGAATTGCAATTGTTGTGGGGGTGGATGCATTCAATCAGCTAGGAAGGGTGAACTTCAGACTTTGTTGTGTAAGCTTACCTGCGCCACCACCACAAAGCGCTGTCGCATCTCCGGCTCCAGCTTCACCACGCTCTGCTTCAAGCTCTCGTAATGCCCGCCCACCAACGACGACACATACACAGACACCACAGGTCTCGAGAAGTTGCTTAGACCATCGTTCCCATGCTCAGAGTTTGGTGACGACGCCGAATATGCAAGCTGCAGCTGTTGCTCCAACTCCCTCTGCTCTTCCAGTTCAATGGGACATAAAGCAGCTTTGCTCTGGATGCACAGCGGCACCACCTCGTCGTAGTACTTTCGGTACTCGCCCTTGGATTCCCTCAGCTGCACACCCACATTGAGATACGCCGGTTGCAAGTACTGTTCATGGAAGTGTTTGATCTGAGCCCACACAGCATCGCTGGGACTCAGAAATGCCTGAGTCAGCATGTGGAAGACGTTGTGCTCCGGAAACAGAAGCTCCAGGAGCGGCCGAAGGGCGGGGTTCAGGAAGAATCCCACCGCGAAGTGTTGGTTGCTGTTCCGGAAGTGGAGGAACGGAATTTGACGCACTGCTGCCATGGCCGTGGGGCAGACGAGAAAGGTGTGATCTTCAGGTTGGCTCACGCCTGTGAACCCGAGCTCCACCACGTAAGGGCTGCTAATGCAGGGCCCTTGATTTCCTGACGAGTCCGAGCACCTGGCGTTGCGAATTTCGGCGAAAGTGGGCACCATGTCCTCGTTAAGAGAGAATCCCTTGGGAATCTGCCATTTGCATGGCGAAAGGAATTAGTACCCAAGCTGCATAGACCTCGAATGCAGCAATGAGGCTCTTGCACTACAACAGGAAGGAGCAGTTGCAACACGTCATCAATTATTGTTTGGACTGTGTTTTGTAGCGTTTCAGTATCTTGCAGTGTAAGGCAGCACCAATTGCGAACCATTGAAAAAGAGCTGCAAACTTGTTCAAAAAGTCGATATTGGGCACAGAACCAATGTAAACCTAATCCCTAAAACTATTGCAATCTCAAATAGTTGCAAAAACATTGCACAGTATTGTCCTAAACCATCGCGAAATTGTTGACAGACTTGTCAGTCATTGCAAAACCGTTGCAAAACTATTGCAATCTCAGCCTAGCTTCTACACTAGATCGTCCAGAGAGTTTGACAGGAAATTGAACTCCAAGGAGTAATAGAGGAAGAGCCGATGAACCTGCAAAGGAGAGCCAGGAAAAGGTTCACAAAACAGATGCTCCCAGCCAGGACTATCGATGAGCAGCACGCGCTGCGTTAGAATTGCATACAGAAACGTGGACAGCAGAGACATGAGCTTGTTGCCCGGCCCGAATGTGCAACTCCACACCACGTACCGGCATTGCGGGTTCTTCTTCTTCTTGTATATGTCCTGCAACTTCTCATACTCCAATTCTGTACACTCCCGGTGCAATGTGGCGTACCTTTCCAGCATCTTCTTTAGGTACGGATGCATTTTTGCAGCGAATTTGTGCAGCGATGGTCCTCCCTGTTCTCGGTAAGCACAGCTTTCTTGCGACACACTGCCTCCTTTCCCCGGTTTACTGCTCACTGATACAAACTCTTTCTTCCCGGTCGCAGCAGCAGTTTCGGTTTCCAGAGCTGCTGTCAGTGAGCACCCTGCTCGTAATCCAGCATCCTCGATTCGCAAGCATGGCTTCAATCTCTGAGTTCAATGCCGAATCTCCCAACCCATTCTCGAAATCAGTCCAGGGAAGATCGCCAGTCGTCGATGCCTCGGCCGCTGTTGCAAGAAGGTTTGTCTGAAGCACGAGCAAGAAAGTCGAAGTGACGAGTGTCCAAATCAGTGATCTCAACGAAGCTATGAGGATTTCTGACTTGACCATTCTATTTTGCTTTGACGAGGTCATTCTTCTCGCATGCAATGTTCGCTAATTCATCCTGCATCTTTAACTTCCGGAGTCTCAGCTGTAACCATTTGCAGACTAGCGTGAGGTAGGCAATGAAACCAGTACGTAAAGGTTCGTCTTATCAGTCTCTCTGCGCAGCTGATGAACGAAGTACGAATCTTCAATCAGTCTGTACCATTACATACAACTACGATCTCCTCGATACAGCTCATGAAATAACAAATACAAATGCATGAAAGCCAATGTAGGGGGTGCTCATCCAGGTTAGCAAAGAAAGTGAAGGCTCCCTGCACCTGTGATGAGAAATTAGCAAGCGAGCGGCGAGATGAGAATCGCATACATATAGCAAAATCTCAATTATGAAAATGATTACGCACTATTAAAATGGAGCAAGAATCAGCTCTTTGTCGAGGGTTAAAATGTAAATACTATCTTACGCTTAGTCTAATACTCGCGAAGAAGATGATCAAAGGAAATAGAATTTGTGAAGCGCTGCTGCAAGAAGATGGGGCCAAGATTTGAGAGCACTGACCAGAATAATCCACACGAAGCCCTAAGTCTGCTGATAACGGCCATTTCTTCCTAAAGGATCATTTAATTACACGGGTGTAAGGGGAGGAGAGCAAATTCTTTACTGTCACAAGAACCTTATTTTAGCGCTTCGCCGTGTGATCGAATTTGCATCATCTATTTCACGAGGAACAGTAAGCGGAAGCCTTCATTATACTAATCTGTGGAGCGAAATGGGTCACCCAGTTTTGAAGTGTGTGAAGATGCAAAACTAATCTCTTCTGCTTCAGCTAATGCCTTCTCATGATGATCGCAGCCAGTGCCTGTACCCCAACATTCTTGATATGCTTGATCTCCACGGAGGATCTGTCAGGGTTGATAGTGGAACAGGACGGACGAGGGCTTCTTGCAACTAAGTCCTGCAAGCCAGTGGAGAGATAAGAGCGTCAGTTAACCGCATTGCATGATTTGGTCCAAACAACAAACGAGATTGAAAAATAAAAAGTCCACACGTGTATGACCTAATCAGGACTGACAATGAAAAACATGAGACCCAAATTGAACCTCTTGGTCCGGTGTGGGTTAATTCATACGTTTTGAGTATCAAATACTTTCCCGGTCTGCTAGCATTCCTGCATCGATTTATTACCGAAAACTCAAACTGCACACACCAAAGCTATCACTTCGCCTATACTCCTGTGACAAATACCTCATAACACTATCATCGTTTTTCTAATTACCAATCCATCGAAAGACGTAAATCCGAGGCACTGCCTACAAACCCTAAAACCAAAACCATTCAAACCCTTAAAACGGAAACCGGCACCCACAATCTTATCTCCAAGGGACGACTGACATTGAACTCACCTTTGCAGTCCATGTGGATGCGCTTCATTCCCATTGTCTTCCGATCGCAACCCGTCCAGCTGCACACAGAAGCACATCAGCACCTTCGCAACAAGTTTACATTCTTATACTGCGAAGATCAAAGAATTAAATGGGCAATCTCTAGCTCTTCTACAAAGCACATACATGATACGAAGCTGCAACTTACGTCAAAAGACCGAACCAAGAAAGCTTAATTGATTACCTGCAATGAGATCATTTACTCGATCTCACAGAATCAAAAGGCTCGATCAGCACCATGACAAAACCCAGCTCACTACAAACCCTCACTTTCGATAATGGAAACGATGATACCTACTCTCGACCATCTCCAACATGAACCCAATCCTAGAAATGATAAACCACTTCAAATTGAAATTAATTCTCTTAAATTCACAAGTCCGCTCCTGAAAATTTTAAGTCTACTCTAATTAGTATGTGCGGAAGAAAGACTTGATGCACGGGATAGAAATAGTTTCTCACCAGAAGTCCTGCACGCCAACTGATGGCCCTCCCAGCAACATCCATGACACCATACTTCTCCACCATGAACACCAAGTGTCACAGGGATTCAAATCTCAGCAACTAATTCTATTTTTGCAATTGAAATCTTTCTTACATTCATCTTCTACCATATTGTATGACCGAATTCAGAATTGAAACTCGGTGTTGATAGCTTTCAATTGTGTCACAGAATTTTACTTCATCAACAGAATATATTAAGTTTTAAGAAACTACTCAGTAGGTTCACATACCATAGGGAATAGCATCGTGGTTTGGAATCCTTGCTTGCATAAATGAGTCTGCATGATGCAACTAAAAAAAGTCCGTCAAATTCACTCACAAGTTGTATTGTGAAACAAAAACATGCGTGTCTTAATGAATACAGTCTTAGTGAATCAAATGTTTAGGTCTTGAGAATGCAATTGAAACAAATAAGGCATTCAAAATTTCAAATAGTGAATTGAATTGAGGCTGTGAATATGTAACGCAGTGTTCACTTCACGCAGTGAGGAAAATGCAAAGCAAGAATTGCGTGTTAAAGGTTGTGGTTTCTTTTTTCTTTAGCGGTCTCACCAATAAACGATGACTGAGTCTAACGCCTTTGCACTGTTGCCTTACATGATTACTTCTATACAAAATCTCAATAAGGCCTATAATTTACAGGGCAGTTAGTTGATAATCCCCAAACTACAAACGCTCCCCTACTTTTCGGTTTCCATTGTGACATGCAAATTTCTCAAGATCTGCTTTCTTCACCACCAGATTCCTCAAGATCGTAGTGCTCTCGTTTAAATCATGTTGAGTGCCTCAAATCTAGAACTCGATTGTGGAAAAAATGAATCTACAGCCCAAGCATCACGGAGGAGAATGCAAATGTGCAGACTAATCGATTGAGGAAAGACAACACTCCCCCGTTTCCGCAGCTTAAGATCTACTGATATCCGCAACAACACTCCAGAATTATCCTTCGCATTATTCTATATTTGCGAGTATACAAGAACGAATTGCACCCCACAGTACAGTCCACTCCGAAGGAAGCGCGTACAAATTCTGCAACAACACAGTGAAAAAAAAGAGAGCAAAAGAGCAAAACAAACCTTGTAGCTCCTTGGAGCTTTGACTCTTCTGAAAAAGCTCGATCACCCTCTCAATTTTCACCGTTGATACCACGAATTTCGCGAGTGTGTTCAATCCGCGCACAAGTACATACGAAACTGTAGAAGCGCTTTCTTCCTGTAAAAATCAAAGTCAAATGTACTTGAAAACCGTACCTAACAACACCAAAAGAAGATTAGAATACCCCCTGCAACTGAAAATCTTGACAATAAACTCACCGAAACCCTAAGAACCCATACAGGAGCCAGTACCTGCAGAAACTCACAATTGTCTCACACTGTGATCTGAAACATCCGTTGTCTACAACCAAGTTTTCCTCAAAACTCATCTTGCTGTTGCTACAATTCCAAAACCATCAACAACGATGCAATCTCAGAATCCACAAAATTGACAAATAATAGAAAACTAAAGAAGACGACCTTTGCATTTCATATGCAGTTTTGGTACCCACTTTGGTATCCAGTTCGATACCCAGTTTGATACCTTGCAATGATCTTGTATGATACCCATGTGAGATTTAATCCAGAAAAGTTATGATAGTCATCATTTCAGATTTTTTAGTACTTGTAAGAAGGTAGTTGAACAAAAGATTTTTATTTTGAATTAAATTAATAGACACCTAGCCACTTAGTTAGGAATGAACCTAGTGTGGCTCTTAAACCATCCATGAAAGAAGTAAAGACAGATCTAATCAAGTTCTTTTGTAATCCACAGTTCATTTTCCCCCGATTCAAGTGTCCATCTCACAACCCCTACTGGATGGTTAAAAATGGCTGGTCGATTTTATAGCCCCCTCCTATAAAGTTGAGTGAGTTCCCTCTTCAACCAACTTGCCACCATCTAACAAGAAAATTCAAACCGCTCGTCGCACTGTTTCAAGTCGGTGAGCAATAACAAATACCTACAGGATGTGAACCCAAAACTAATATACATGCGAAATTGAAAGAGGGCATAATGGTTATGCACACATGATATTCATCAGTTGCTACACCAGGTTTCGGGGATCCCATGAACTCCACTGATGTAGCCCACACCACATGCTACTCTGTACTATCCATGAATAGTAATGATTGCAGGAAGTATTGCAGTCATCTCCAATTAGCATTGACAGTGTAATTAATCTGCAACATTAGTGTTGCAAAATTTAAAACTACCCCATAGATCATGAAGCACAGCATAGTTCAGACTGACTGCAACATAAGATCAAATCACTAGTTTTAAATGCCATGAATAACATATTCAAGAAGAAGAAACCTACAGTGTGGTCAATCATCAGGCCTTCCAAGGCTTCCTGCACCAGCTTCTCTGACTTGTTATCAAGAGCAGAGGTCGATTCATCCAATATCAGAAATGAAGCTCCCTGGTAAACTGCTCTAGCTATGGCTAGCCTGATCACAAAGAAGATAACCAGAAAATTATTATATTAAAAAACTTACTGGGAACACCAGTGCATCACGAGCAGCGTGAATTCCAATCAGCTTATTTTACTACCACGTAATCTATCAAGTATAAAAAAGCTCACCAAATTTAAACGTAAGTGAGGGGTACGGTGGTAGACCTTAGGATCAAATCTGATGTTCCCTGTCTCCTTCTGCATTCTTTTTAGACTATTGAGAGACTATTGAAAGAAACTCGGATGATGGAAATACGGTAGGTAGTAGTGGAGCATAAATTTTAAGGCAGATGAGGGTGCGGATCAAACTGAGATAAGGTCCACACTGAATAAAGAGAAAATACCTCTGACGTTGTCTGCCACGGAGGATACAGCACGGTCACCCAAACATGTATTGTAACCATGGGGAATTTGCTTGATAAAGACATCAACATTAGCCATTTGCCCAGCTTCTTTTATTCTCTCCATGTCACATGTTTCACTCATATCCCCATAGGCAATATTCTTTGCTACCGTTCCAGTGAACAACGTCTGTGATCCATAACCACGGTGCCAATCACACCCGGGTTGCAAAATTAAAGATCAAACTTCAACCAGCAACTTCACGAGGGGGAGATGCATACCGTGTCTTGAGGAACAATTGCAACAAGTTTCCTTAAACTCTTCAAGTCAAAGTCGCGTACGTCATGCCCATCGATCCGTATACTTCCTGCACATTCAGAGGTACAGGTCTTCAACATACCAATTAAACAAGAATGTACAGCATCTGAGCAAAAGAGTCTTCCAATTAATCTGAATACAAGACAAGATGACAAAATGCTATTTTGTGAAGAATAACGCTAAAGTTGAAGTGTTACGGTGAAATTAGATAAACCCTTCCAACTAACAGTCGTTTCAGGCAATTTCTATTGTTAACCCAGTATATTGTAGCGCAACTAGATTTCTTGGAACAGATTTGGGGTTAGGGTTTTCGAGAACCTGAAGCCGAGTAAGAGAGATCGAAAACAGAGGGTGGGCAAAAACACTACCTCATCAACAATTTCAGACCACAACACAGAGACAAGAAGACTAGATCATCAACCCTAATTGGCAGTACCATCACTACAAAAAAGGACAGCCTGATCATCCATTCAGTCACCTTGAATTGGGTCGTAGAGGCGAAGCAGCAACTTCGTTAAGGTGCTTTTCCCACTTTCCGAGGAACCTACAAGTGCCACTGTCTCTCCCGCATGGACTTTTAGGGAGAACTCGTTCAGCACCATTTGGAAGTGTCCTTGTACCAAAACGCCACATTACAGAACCCTATTTCCCCTGCGACATTCTTCAGTGTTGCTGAGCTATTGTGCTCCACTATCTATATGATGTACAAAATCAAGTTATAGACAACACAAACTCTAAAAAGGAAAATAAAGAGATTAGTCCGTTAGAGGCACAATGCGAAAGATGAAGGTCATCTGTCTATTAAGAAAATACCTGAAAACCCCTCAGAAAACAACATGGCCGCAGTAAATCATGAGATGCATTATCAGTCACACCTTCGGTTTATAGATTGTCAGATCAAAAAGTCGTCCAATAGCTGGTTCTCCTTGCTTCAACTCATTATAAGCTTTACCCGTAGCCTAATTCATAATAATAGGTTAGGCTCAACTGTCTACATTATATGAGAACATGCAAAAATGTCAAAATACACTCTTCAACCAACTTACTTAGATAGCTACCTGGTGTATATCTTGAGAGTGCTCCACATGAAATTGGAATGATGGACATACCTTGAAGAGCTTGCTGAATGTTTGGCATTTTTGGATTTCATCATGTTTCCAGGATAATCCATCGTGTGCTAATTGTAACTCCTGCCAAATGAAATCTGGCAACTCTAGCTGGTTCAACTATTCTTTTGAATGTCGAGCAAAAGTAACAACACTAAGACTTGAGGACAACAACTTCATCACTACGGGAGAGAGATCATGATTATTTTCATGCGATACAGCTGTAATGTCCAAAACTGCACTGCGCTAGAGACTGTGATTATATGACAAGCAAGGTCTTACAGTAATTCTGTCCTCCAAAGCAAGCTGAAATGCGAGGACTTGCTTCAAAACCCGTGCAGAAAACCCTCCGTCACACCAAAATACTCGCACTCTGCAACGGCGAAACTAGTGTTGCTAGAGCTACAGGATCCTAGATTTCTGGAAATCGAACCCAGCACATGGTTTCCAGTACCAAATTAGGGCTGTGCAAATAGTATTCCATGCTCCCGTCAGTTGCAAACCCGGTTTCATTTCTCCAGTTAGTTCCTGCAGCTCTAACTTATTCTAGTAAAACAACCCCTTCGAAGCTTTGTGAGTTCTCTGCCAAATCAGCTTCAGTTGCAGCAGGCAGGCTCATTGCGAATTCGCTGCAGAAATGTCATTGGAGCTTCGAAAAATAAATGAGGTGAACAGCATTTGGATGGTACAAGTCTAGGGTAATTCGGTCGAGAGGGAACGGTAAGGTAGATGGCTCTAAAACCGACACTTTAAGGCTGTTGGGCCTTTCTGATGGGTTTTAGATGCCCCCAATTTTTTTTCACTTATTTTTCACTTGAAGAAGAATTGATGCTGAATCTAACCCAAGTGGTTTCATATTTTTCGGAGCATTTGTGAATTACTTATGAATTTTCAAAGAACTCTGCAATACGTACTTATTTGTGACTTGTAGCCCTTACAAAAAACACACATGTGGTCTGAAAAAAGATATGACATTACCCAAATCAAGCATTGTGGCATGCATAAAGAAATAGAGAAGGTTCCTAAATGTGACCCTTTCTAAAACTTAAATGAAAGCTTAAATCAATTAATATTTTCAGATTTTTTGGCATACTTAAGAAGATAGTTGGACCATCATTTCTCATTTTGAAAAAATTTAATGAATAAGTATTCACTTAGTTAAAAATGGACCCATTGTGGCTCTTAAATCAAACATTAAAGAACTATAAACCAAACCTTATTAAGTTATGACACAACCATTAGTCCAATCTCTCATCAGCACATATCCATTTTAGAATCTCCTAGAGAATGGTTTGGGAGGAGGGTCTGGTTTAGAGCCACCTATTATATTTAGAAACTCGTGGACTAGCTTTGATTTGGAGTGTGGTAATGGGGTGCATGGAGCATGGTTATGAGGTGCTGGGAGTATGATTATAGGACTCAAGGAGCTTTGCATTTTACGAGCATGGAATTTAATGAGTGGCAAGCAATTTTTTTTTGTTTCTTTTTCATTTTTTTTGAATTGTGAAATTCATAATTTAAAATGTTATGGTGGTGCTCCAAATTTCAACATTCATCCACATATTGGACAGAAAATATTACATTAGTATGTATCACATATCCATCATTTTGTTCTCATCTACAACTTGGCAATTTTATCCAAAAATTTTAGTTAACCCCTAAAGGACCAAATTGCGTTTTTTGGCACTATAGCAATTTTGGGCAACTCACTATGGATGGAGTTTTGTTTTTTCTTCTTTAAAATTTTTACACAATATATGCCCAAGGAGTAGCTTCAAGACCCAAAAATTTTCATAAATTTTGATTTTGTGGTTAAAAAGTTATTGCATGATTTGTGGTTTTTGTTATTCAACAAGTAGCTTGGGCAATTTTAAAAACTTCTTTTTAAAACACTTTGTAAAAAAATTAAAATTTGAAATTGATTTTTTAGCTTTATTTAGACATGTGTAGCTTTGAATCATTTCATTTTGATTGATGAGATGAAAGTTATGAGAGTTTTAGTTTGTGGGTAGTTTGTGGCAAGTTATAGAATGTTTCCTATAAAATGAACTTTGAATTTCTTTACTTCATTCACAATAAAGGATATTTGCCCAAGGAGGACACTTCACATTTTTTAATAACCTATGTGTGGGGGAATATAGGGTACATGTAAATAATCTTAGGTAAAATTTATAAGAAATTTACATATAAATTAGGGGACATTAAAAGTGGGATGTCCTTTATAACTAATATAGGAAACCGGAAAATATGGTCCATTAGAATTTAGGTAGATATAAATTAGGGGCAAAAGAATGGGATCCTAGGAAAAAAATTGAATAGGTTCAATTAATATTTATAGTACTAGTTAGATACAGCTCAAGATACAGGTACTATAGTGTATCTACAGCTCATCAGGTATTGTGGTATATCTACAGCTGCTCATCTACGGCATATCTTTAAGTCATATCTTTAAGTCATATGTAACTCCATTGATGTTTGCAATCTGGTTGGGTGCAGGAGTTTGTGCTATGAACGACCTCTTTGAAGTTTGAGTAGCACCATGTCATAGAGCTTGATTTTGTTTTTTCACATGTGATGGAGGGCATTAGAACAGCATATTTCTGATGTAATTTTTTTATATGAGGCATATATTTGTGGTCATAGTTCACAGATGAACTTCATGTCTGTGTTTTTAAACACATTCTTGTCCCTAAAATCTCTTCAATACTTTTTCAACCCTAATGTCTTGCTTTTCATGCATGTATTTGTGTTGTATTTGTAAACAATGTACCCAAAAGTGGCAATAACTACCAATCTTAAAAAATTTTAATTTTAATTTTAGATTTAGTACACTTGGCATATTCTTACAGGCCAAAGAATTTTAAATTTTAAATTTTAAATTTTTTTGGGGTGCATGATCACTATGCATCCAAAAAAAATTTTAAATTTTAAATCTTTAAATCTTCATTTCCCTCCCCCCTCTTCTTGTAAGCTTTTGAAACCAACTGATTGACAAACATTATGGGACAAGTGATCCTATATTGGTATTCGTATCTGTATTTGTATCTGGACCGTATCTAGACTGTATCCATATAATCCATATTGTATATGTAGACTATCCGTATTTGTATCCGTATCTGAACTATTCAGATTAAATCTTATACGATCAATGGCTTAGGAATTTTTGAAAAACCAACGATGATTATAAAGGTAAGCTTTTTTTTTTTTAAATCAATGGCTTGTAAATTTTTTGAGAGGAGGGGGGGGGGAAATTAATTGACTTGGGTGGTACGCCACATTGTATTCATGCATTGTTATAACTTGAATCTTTTTTTCTATAAGGTATTTGTTAGTCACTTGTATTTTCATTATTTTTTTTGTTAGTTTTTTTCCTTACAAAGAAAATAGCCTCTAATATATTCCTTTGGCCTTCATATTATAAGTAATGATAGATATGATAATATGGATAATTTTTTTGCTTTATGTAATAATATAGGTCATTTAAATGCTTTCTAGGAGGTAAATAGTCCCCCCAAAATACCCCACCGCCGCACGTGGGTCCCCTAAATACACAAGAAGTGTCCCCCTTGAGGATATTTGGCTGAATAGAAGTCTGGAAATTCCTATGCAATGGAAAACTCCTAGAATTACGAAACTGCTAAAAGTTGATGTAGTTTTGCAATGACCGTGTTAGATTTTTTGATTTAAAAAAATTTGACTTTTATTTTTCAACTTTAAAGATTCTAAATTAAATTTTTAAATTTTTTTACAAAATTTAAATTTTTCTTTTTGAGATGATTGACATCAAGCACCTATTCCCTCATTGGTACAAGAACAAGGGGAACTAGCCTAAAACAACCCTCTATGGTCTACGAAGCCAAATCTCATATTTTTAATAATGATTGTTAATATTTTTGGAAAAAAAATGAAAACATTGGATGTATATTGTGCATTACAACATTACAACCATTGGACATAGGCAATCTTTGTGGAAATTATCCTTCCTAAAACCATGTTAATCATTGGTAAAAAAATCCATTCAAAAGAACTCATTTGAAGTCAAGCTACTATAGAAGATCTCCACTTTCCACCCCTAATTTTGAAGATGAATAGTTGTAATTCTATCATACACAAGAAAATTCCTTGTCATTCATTGATTACTAAATGTCCACGTCCTTTCTAGGTTAATTTAGAGTTATATGGCAAAGAGCATTCCAATTTGTTACCATTTTTTAGCCAAATTTATTTCATCAAGTGCAATTTGGCACCAAAAAAACAAAAAAAGCTTATAGTACTAAGCTTGTATTTATGGACTAGATAATGTTCTTCATCCTCGTGACTCTCCAACAATATAGGCCATAATGCCATATCTAACAATTCATTGCAAATGTCCATATGGATGATTGCAAGAAACACCTATCTTTTTTAGCATCACATTAAGAGGGTCCAATCTTATTCCTAGTAGAAATTTTGATTCTAAAAATCTAATGAAGGTGAAATTTTTATTAGAAATGTATAACTTCATTCTAATCATATACCTTATTTTTTAGAAATTAAAAAAAATTATTTGTATTTTAAATAAAATTTAGCTAATTTATCACACTTTGTAGTTTAGGGTTTTCATTATTGTCGAGTACCCAAACTTTATGACAAAGTCTTGAAATTTATTTCGCTCTATTCTTAATAATCAACAAGCATGAACCTACCAAACCTTACTTAAACAAACATTATTTTATATCCCCTATATGTATGCCAATAGTATTGCCTTGTGTGCAACATTCTCAACACTAAAGATGGTTCTAAGATCATTTTTTAATTTAAATTTCTTCACCATGAAGTCTTCTCAATTTACCATTTTTTAGATTTAAGAAAAAATCTCTATATTTTAGAAATAAAAATGTAGAAATACCAATTTTCATAAAGTATTAGGGTTTTCTAGTTCTCCTAGTTAGAAAAATTTTCTATTCTTTTCCTTCCTAGGGTACCTTCTTCTTAAAAGTGCATGTATTAAATATATATATATATACATAATTTTTTCTAATTTTAAAGTCT
Organism: Thuidium tamariscinum; assembly: GCA_947034885.2. Classification (NCBI taxonomy): domain Eukaryota; kingdom Viridiplantae; phylum Streptophyta; class Bryopsida; order Hypnales; family Thuidiaceae; genus Thuidium; species Thuidium tamariscinum. The sequence goes on along the minus strand of OX344751.2, from coordinate 33,311,143 downwards.
TTACAAAGAAAAATATTGAGTGCTCTAGAAAACACTACCAAAATTGAGAGGTCTTTCTTACAACCACTCATATTTATAGTTTTTGCAAATCTAAAGGTGTAGAAAGAGGAGTTGCATCATGAGTTGTAACAATGTTTTGACTATCCAATTAAATGGTGACAAATTTGCCTTGAAGGTTGAACTTAGTGTTAAGAAATTAGCAATGCAAAAAACAAAGCCTCATTATACAAAATAACATGTCAAGTAGTAGTAGAAACAAGGGATGTTATTTCTCATAACAAGTCTGTACTTTTGCATTATTGGACATCAACCATAATGCTAAATAGTTGGATCTTAGTCAATCATTGTTCTATCATAACGCTTGAAAGAATTGATAATACTAAAGTAGCCTTGCATTATCAAAAAGAATAATATCTCTCCTTGTCTAATGAGAAATTGTTATTTTACTTGGAACAATCTTCATTGAGGTTATGAATTAGGTAAATAATGACAATCAACAATGTAGTTATTAAATAACAATTAGTAATGTTTTGATAAAATGAAATAACAAGGTATTTATAAAGCTTCTTCAAAGTATTGATTCTCATTAATTTACACTATAAGAAAACTGCATTTTTAGTATTGTTAGTAGAAAAACATGTCATGTTTTTTGGGATGTCACATGTCAAGTAGTAAACAAATGAAAAAGTGGAAATTTTATGTGATGTCTCAAACAACATATATAGCTAAATTTGAGAACAAGTAGACGTTACCATCAACAAACATGTTTATAATGATGTTTAAAAAAACAAGTTCATGCTTTTTTGTGACATCCAAAAAAACATAGACTGCCACGTTAGCAAAAAGTCCATTTTGATTATAGAATTTTTTTAAAATTATTGCGGTCAATAGTAAAATATTGCCCATAAGTGAAAAAAATTGGAAAAAAATAGCTGTTGAAGAAGAATTTTCACTCTCTTGAGGACTATTCTTTTTAGTACAATAAGTTCGAACCAAGGGAGACTATCAAGTAGGATCATTTAGCTAATAGGTTTCTTTTCCCAAATGTACATTTTTCATCAATTGAACTACAACGGCAACCACAGTTTTCTATACACATGATTCATACACACTTGAATTTCTTTTAACTTATAAATTATTATTAATAATAATTGATCATATACCACCTAAATTGGTTTCAATAATCCTATTTATACAATATTCTTGTTCCATCACAAAATTAACACTTTCTCAAATTTCTATTTCTCTAATTGCACTTCACATTTTATAATCCTCAATATCTAATCTAATTCTCACACAACACCACACACACCAAAATAAATAAAATAACATAGCCCACTTGGGCTGGACGCCACTGGACTTCTCAACAATGGGTGGATTTCCAATTGAAATTCCCAATCTAATAGGAAACCGAGGAGACACAACTACTAACCATAGCAACCATTTTTACTTACCAAAATCATCAACCTATTGGAATCTCATCCTATTTGACTAAACTATTGTCCAACTAGACTATCAAACTACCAACTTAGAAAACTTAAGCTATTGATCCATATTTACACCATAACTAGATAATCTAACCACCAAATCAACCCACTTGCTACAAAAACTTAGATATTAACAAAACAAAAACAAGTAGGCCTACTACATCATGACAAAAAATTTATAAGAAAAAAAAAATTCAATCCTTGGAAGGGTGTCAAAGTTAGGAGTAAAGAATTTTCTCTCACGGCTATTCATGTTGGTAGATTTCATTGGGTAAATTTTTGGCCTTGGCCTTGAAATTTGGCATACATATAATTAACACAAAATTTATATTGTTCCAAAAATATTTCATGCTCGAAGATCATTTTTTAGCCCTTGAGAGGTTTTCAAAGTTGGAAGATGTGAAATTTACTTCCCTACAAATGCAAAACGCCATTTTGAATGGTACCTCACTATACATCGTTGAGAAATTGGACATCAAAGGGCTTTATGGATAAAATTTGTATAGTCATCTAGTGCTTTCATCACCATATTGATTTAGAAGTAATTGGAATAGTAAACATTATCATAAGTTTGGAAAATGATATATGAAGTGTTTTTTTGAAATGTTTTTAAGCATTTCTTCCAATACTTTTTACAATTTTTTATTATGTAGTGAGAGCTAGTACTAAAAACAACTATTGTAAGAAATTGGCAAAACCTTGCCCTAAATCAAAACACTTTCATCAACCTTGAAATGACATTGAAGATATTTTGTGACATTTGGATGATTTCATTAGGGACTATTGGATGAAAATAGTATTTTGTCATCTCAAGTTTATTGGAGGATTTGCTTAAGTGCATTTTTAATGAATAGTGTCTAAAGATGATCTATTAACCCCTAAAGGTTTTTGACTATGTTTTCACCAAAATTGCTCCAAAACTGTCATTTTTAGGATAACTATCAAATTTTAGAAAAAAAACATTTTTAGAATAATGTAACCGTTGGATCTTAGAGTATACTAGTTTGAGAGCATGTACAAAAAAATTCAGAAAATTCCGCCATGTAGATTGTAAGATAATAGTGTTTGAAGTTACAAAAATCCCTTTTTTATCACTGCGGAAATCCGGGCAGCTGCACTTCAGAAGGTCACATTTGTATGAAAAAATATTCAAAATGGTTGTTACTCTTTAGATTAATTCTTCAATTCAAGTTGGGTACATGCTCAAAAAATTTCAAATCATTTCGAATTGTACAACATGTACAAAAAAAATAGTAAGTAGAGAGAAGTAGAGAATTATTCAAAACACTAAATGTTTAACAATTTATTTATTGAATTGAAAAATGCCAATCTCAATGGTTCAAATGTTGTAATAAACATTCTACACCCAATGTTTTTTGTTTTTTTCAAAAATATTGAAAATTGAGTAAAATAAAGGACTTCAAAGTTTGTTTTAGAGTAGAGAATCCATAACTACCCGCAAACTAAAATTCTTCATAACTTTTGACTCATTAATCCAAATGGAATGATTCAAAGATTTTCACATATATATAAATCTATAAAACCAATTTCAAATTTTGGTTTCCAAAAAAAGTGATTTTTTCTGATCTGCCCGAACTGCCCGAGTTGAGAAACAAACAACATATTATGCAATAACTTTTCAACCATGTAGTCAAAAGTCATGAAAATTGTTGGGCTTCAAAGATACTCCTCGTCCACACCTTCTATTAAATTTTGGTTCCAAAATATAGAAATCTCTAGTCACACGTACCTGCCCAAAATCGCTATGTTGCCAAAAAAGCACTTTGGTCCTTTAGGGGTTAATTCACTTTTGCAATGAATAAATAATTGAATGAATTATGCTTGTAAAATACATTTGTATCCTCCTTGCACACTTTTATTTGGAAGTTTCTATAAATGCAATTGCTATAGGATATCATACATCTATATACAATTTGTATATGATATATTAAAAATATTTCTATTCATTGTATCATATTCAGTATTGTAAATCCTAGTTTTAATAGCCAGGATTGTCTCTTAGGATGGTACAATCAACAACTATATTTCTTTCCCACTAATGCAAATTAATAGCATTGGAGGGGGAAGGGATTGCAAATATTTTTTCATCTAGATCAAGAATTATTGTGGTAATTCCCACCTATGTGGGATTGTAGGAGCCTATGGTCTTAGGTAGGATTGGTTTTTTGATTTAACAACTACATTATTTGTTGCATCTTGTTTAAGAACTAAATTGAAAACAAAATAATAGAAGAATGATCTCCAAATTTTCAATCATGTAATTTTTTTAAGTAATGATAAAATAATAAAAATTACAATTAAAAAAATAGAAACAGATTAAAAATTTGTAAATATGCATTGGATTTTATTAAGTAGATGAATCCTTGAAATTTAGATATTTCTAATAAAGAACATTTGAAATTTTATATTGTAAGTAAATATTTGCATAATTATTATACAATTTTTTTATAATAGATAATAAAAATTTAATTAGTTAAGTATTCTAAAGTCTTAAAACAACTATTTAGATTGTAACAATGAATTAAAGGGCACCTTTGTTTCTTAACCCTTCAAAGACGTTAAAAGCTTGAATGACAATTTGAGAATCAAACCTCAATCTTTACATAGATCTTGATACAAAAAACTAATTCTTAACTAGAAATGCTATTTTCAAGAATTATTTTCTTAATTTAATCTTGAATTTTTGAGTTATTAATATTATGATTTTTAGGGATTCTTAGAAGGTAGTTGGTAGCATAAAAAAAGATTTAAATACTCCACTTTTGTTTTGAATTCAAGGAATATATCATTCATACCATGATATTTATCACTATTGTCATCAAATTCCTTAAAAATGTTGTATTGCTTAAAGCATTTTTGTAATTACTTTGATTTTTACAAAAAAATATTCTTGAAAATCATATAAAAAATAATTTAATTTAATTTAAAAAAAATTCTTTATATATTAATATTAAATTTTGAAATGAATATTCTAATATAGACTACTAAAGAGTTTTTGACCAAGTAGGAAGTTGATTTGTCCTTTAATCATTGTAGAGATGAAGAATACACTTGTCATTTCCAATATGTGATCATTTTTGGGAAACTATTTTGGTTATTGGCCAATGTATTTTTGAGGTTATTAGCTACAAGCAAACAATAATTTTATAAACTAAATTAATCATTATCAATATACAGTTGGCTACTTTACCATTTAAAGGTGCCAAGGTGGTGTTCAAGCATGGATAATTATTCTTTTAAACTAGCTACTAATGCTTGATTGCACAAATGTACACAATGTATTTTGTCTTGCATATGCATTTGAATAGTGTAGGCATCAACCAATTTTCATCATCAATTACAATCCTCGTTGCAAATCCTAAAGCAAAGACAACTTCTATGTTGAAACATTCTTTGCAGGCCTTGCAACATTAAAAATGTGCTTTCCTAAGAGTGCCCTCTACTCCTTCACTTTCATACTAGTGTATCATATGTCCTATGCCACTTCCATAACCAAATTTAACAAAAGTAATATTCAAAATTTTGAATTCATAAAAATTTTGAAAATCAATAATTTTTACACCATGAATTGGAATGACATAAAACAAAGCTTGTGCACCCCTCTCACAAAGTCACAATGAACTTTCCAACTAAACCAAAGATCATACCATTACAAACAAACAATACATAACATTACAAGACAACTAATCTTATTGAAGAATAACACTCACAATTTAGCTAGTAGCCACATGCCACCTCGAAATTGCGTTCTTCTTCCTTGATCAATATCTATCCTTTTTTTTAGCACCCTGGTGCTAGATTGTACCATTTCAAAATGAAATTCTACTTTTCACCAAATAAAGGTAATATTTTTTTGCCAATTTTCTTTCAATTCTATTCAAAATATAGATAAAATTGTCAAATTTTTGGATGAAAAGTGAACAAACATGATCGAGGAGTGTTATTGATCCAAAGGAAGGATGGATGTAGGAATGCTTCACCAAATTTTAAGTGATTTCCATCTTGGCACTTTCTCAAAACTGGAAAAAAAAAGGGGGGCCTGATCAATACACAAGATTATTATCTGGACTGTCTGGTGAGTCTCATTGTCTGTGTTAAACTATTGACGGTGGCCCACTCCACACTTCCCCAGCCACTGTACAGTACCGACTACTGGCTGGTGTCCCACAGTCCCGGGTCCCTTGGAACCGCTTGATCTTTGTAATATTTAGCCTTGAGCTCCGCCAGTGATGGAATCCCGCCTGACGACCACCCTAGCTACCGTCCTGAAGCCAATTCCACAGACAGAACCTTTAACTTAAATCTGCAATGGAGACGCAAGAACCCCGGCCAGTACTACAGTAGTACGTTGTAGTAGTAAGCTTCGATTGGAGGTAACTTAACTGGAGGAGTAAGTTGGTGATGAAGCCAAATATATTCTGGTGGTTTTTGCTACAGTACTGTACAGATTCAGTAGTATGGAGAAGACAGAGCTGCCGACGCGGGAACAGAAGCACAAACCGACCAGCGATGGGGACGAGGATGCTGCAGCGCAGCTAGCCTGGGCAGGAACATCGGAGCAGTACCAGTTTAAAACAATTAATATATTTTCAATTCGCTGTCCGGGGGCCAAGCAGGGATCCAGCCTGACAGCCATGGGTCGATCCCTGGCCATTTACCACCAATTGTCGGAGAATTCGATCAGCTTCGATCAAGGGCTTGAATTGAATTGCTTGGAAGCTCTGGACCTGGTGAAGCTTTTAATAGTTGGGTCGACGACAAGGACGATCGATCGATCGGTCGATCGACCAACAGAATGAGAACGTTCGGTTGGTGTAATTTGAGCCAGTTTCGTTTGAATTAAGTTAGGACTGCTTTTTTGTGTGATTGCAGTTGAGATATATCGATATCGAGCTATGGCGGCAGCTCGGAGGCTGATGGTGGAGGTGGTGGCAGCTAAGGGGCTCATGCCGAAAGATGGTCAAGGCACCGCGAATGCATATTGCGTGGTCAGTACTTGTGGATTCAATTGTTTCCAGGTCGTCGTCTTGAATTGGTCGTAGTTGGGGCTGTTGCAGTGGTTGGAAAAGCTCTTGGTGCCTTTGTTTCTAGATCAGTATGTCGACGCGTGACACCGCTTCTGTTTCTGTTTCTCCAGTGGCCCTGATTTTGAACTAGAGTTTTCAGAAGTGGTTTGAAGTAGTTTGGAGTGGCGACTTTTGGGGGCGTTGGAATTCAAGCTTGTGTTGATGAAATTTGATCGTTGTGATTGAGTGATTGTACGTGTGCAGCTGGATTACGCTGGACAGCGGAAGAGGACGCGAGTGAAGCCGAAGGACCTTAACCCTGCTTGGAACGAGAAGGTAAAGTCATTACTCCCGTCACTTCGACCTCATTGACCATGTCTCTGAGAATTGAAAGAAACGTCCAGAGTTTATTTTCTCTGTACCAAGTTCATGTCTGCAGACGTCAGTGCAAAATCGGTGCATAACGATGCTGTTCGGTTTTTTTTTCTTCAGACAATTTCCTATTATTTCGAAGGAATTGACCTCGCTGTAGGGTAGTTTCTGGTATCCTAGTACGCAAGAGTTCAATCTCTGTCCCAAGCCACATCGAGTACGAAACTACAACTATTAGAGACCTTATCCTGTCTCCTTTTGATTATTGACTGACCCACGTACCCAACTTCAACTCATCTCTTCCAATTAACACTGACTTGATTGGTCTTCATTACCAAGTTCAGCAATTACCACGTTGTTTGCATATTTGACTTTGCTAATAAAGTAATAATGTCTATGGCCATTGCTGTTTGAATGAAATTGAGGACGTCTCTGTCCCTCCAACATTTAATAGTAACCGACTTAATTCCCAATAAAAATTGCATAAGAAATCATCCAACAAATTGAGTAACCAAAATAGTCGACCCGAAATCAATTTTGACGACAATAGTACCCAAAGTGATCTTTACAGTCTAACACAGTCCTACATATGTTAAATTGACCCCAGCTCCTACCTCGATAATCCTTATTCTCAGAAGGCCACTATTTTCGTGATCCCCATGATGAGGAAGTTTAAACTCTGTCCAACAACCTTTAGCTAACGTAACGTAATTCCTGTGTGCCCAGTTTGAGTTTGAGTTGCTGGAGTACACATCCCCGGAGGCAGGAGTGACTGGAGACTTGGAGATCAACGTGCAAAACGAGCGCAAGAGCGGCACAGGACGACGAACTTCGTTTCTAGGAAGACTGCTCATTCCCGTGAACACCCTCCCGACAAACGCAGAGGCCACCAGATGGTACCCTTTGCAGAAGCGAGGCCTCTTCTCCAACATCAAAGGCGACCTAGGGTAATCAATTGATATTCTTAATCTATACCCCACATTTTTATGTTACATTTGCCTTCCTAATGCAACTCAAATCTCGTAAGGAGGCTAGGTCGAGGATATTTACTCTGATCGTCACTTCAATCCAAGCATTTTGATAAATCTATGTTGGAGTGTGTTTTCATTGGGAGGTCTTCCAATGGAATGATAGATCAATTCGACTACTAAAAGAGCTTGGGGTACTCCTGACTGATCGAAATTTGTGTTCGCTCAATGTATTAATTACTCCCGAAACGATCAAGGATTCATGTTTTCAAGTGACCAATTTGATTCAACACTGTGGGGGAGATCATGTCGACCTCAACTGAAATGAAATTCCAGATCTCCATTCGAACATTCGTGGCTGCGGAGATTGCAAACCAAGTCATGATTTCGCACAATAATAGTAATAGTCAATTGAATTCCAACCCCGAGTTCTAAAAATTAGAAGAGATGAGTTGCTGTTGATATCAGGTTTGAAGATTTTCGTAGTTTCCAGTCCTCGGCCATCTAATCTGGTTGTGAAATTTTGGTGCGCTTGCAGGTTGAGAATGTGGTTGGATTTGGGAAGCGCAAAGGGTGTGAAAGAGATGATTCCAGGGCGAGAGCGATCTCTTGTGGTCGTGGGTGGAGGGAAGGCAACAAAGACGGAAGCCAAGGCAGACAACGTGCCTCAATCCATGAGGACCAATTTGATCACCGTGCCAGAAACGGAATTCGATGTGAAGGAGACCAACCCTGATTTGGGAAGGGCGGTGGACTACCGACAGCACTATGACTTGGTGGAGGAGATGATGTACCTCTTCGTGAAAGTGGTCCGCGCTCGAAATCTCATGGGCAAGGATAACAATGGATTGAGTGATCCTGTAAGTGCTCTTTCACCCTAACTTTCAAGACCAAGGATTTTTAGGGTTTCAAATCCATTACCATTTTGTGATTGTATCTCATTCTGTGATTGTATTGGCAGTACGTAAAGATTGATCTGGGTCACGTGAAGGCAGTGAGCAGGATCATCCCCAACACTCTTAATCCAGAGTGGAACCAGACATTTGCAATCGGCAGGGATAAAACTCAAGGAGGGAGTCTCGAATTATCAGTGTGGGATGCGGTAATGAATCTATTTTACTTGGATCCATCCCAATTTGTAAAATGAATTTGAAATAAAATTTTAATATAATAATATAAAATAATAATAATCAAATAATAATAATATTGTTTGTTTTGGGGGAAGACTTTGTCCAATTATTCAATACACTATATAGTGGGTACACCCAAAAGTGCAGCTGACCTTCAAGCACCATCTACAGTCTGTGTACATTTCCATACTTAGTTATGTACACAAACTATAAATGGCACTTCCAAAAACAAACTTTGACCCTTAATCACTTTTACATACTGTATCTAAATGTTGCATTCTTTGTTGCATTGGAACGTGCATTCACTTAGCAATAAGACTATATGAAATCTTAAGAGCCTAATAACAGCCTAATAACAGTAGCTAGGCACAGTACCAATTTCTGGTGCTTTTGAATGTACCCACTTTATACTGCACACCTGTCAGTATCTCATCGTGGTTTGGCGTTGCACAGGATAAACTCTCCAAAGATGACTTCCTTGGAGGTTTCATGATGTCCTTGCAAGAGGTTCCCCTCCGAAAGCCACCTGAGAGCCCAGTAGCTCCACAGTGGTATGGATTGGAGGCCAAGACTGGAAAGGGCAGGGTGAGAGGTACACTTGAAATTCTTTTGAAACTATTGCAAAATACTGTATTTGGTTTATATTTCAAGACAATTGTCTCATTTCTAGATCTTTGTTTTTAATAATAATATTATTACACAAGGAACCCTCCCTCCATAGCCCATAAAACTAATCTCTCCAAAGACATTCACCTTGATGTTTTGACAAACATGAATCTGCAATTATGAAATCATGATGCCAATCAAGAGAAGATAAGATAAGTCTAGAGAGAGACTTGCATAGAGAGAGACTTGCACGTTCCATTCGAATTTGAGGTTCAAACTACGCCAAAACCTTGTTTGCAGGTGAAATTATGATTTCCATTTGGTGGGGCACTCAAGCTGACGAAGCCTTTCCTGATGCATGGCAGTCAGACACTAGTTGGCAAACTCAATTTAGATCCAAAGTGTATGTGTCACCGAAATTGTGGTATTTGCGAGTGAATGTCATTGAAGCGCAAGATGTTGGTGCTATGTCTGAGCCGGTGTGCATTTCCTTCTTTCCTCACCCTTTCCTTTTCTTGTATCAAGTTCTAATTTGTTATTTATTTTGTTCCATTTTTGGGTTTAGCTTGCGTTACAAGGAGCAAAATCAATAGAGAAAAATTTCTAAAGCACATCATTACTCCCTAGCTAGTTTTCATCTTGTAGTTTTGTTTTACCCTAGTACTAGAAACACTTGTATTTGATAGTTTCAATAATTACACTTGTTTTCCTTGAATAGTTGAACCCTAGAGATTAAATTTTGAAAACCAATTCAACAATTAGAGAGATTTAAAACAAGTGACAAATGTTAGAAATTGATATACAACTTTTGACCTTCTCTAGAATCAAAAATGAAAATCTCTTATAAAACAAATTCCAACCTTGTTGATTTCAATTTTGGATCTCTACAAGTATGCTACATGCTTCTTCTATTTGTTTTGTGTTCTTAAAAAGGATGAATATATGTAACAATAGAAGAGCATGAAACTCAAATTTGGTTAATTTATTTCTTCAAATTTTGTTTCTGAATGTAAACTAGTGTTTGCAGTTTGTTAGGATAGATGTACTCCCCTACCAATCATTGCGAACCTCTCGAAGTACAACACGTGACAGCAACCCATTTTGGAACGAAGACTTGATGTTTGTTGTTGCAGAGCCTTTCGATGACATGATGACCTTTTATGTTGAAGAATATGCAAGTGCTGGAAAGGTATTAAATCATTGGCTATAAAACCTTGAATGGATGGATGTTCATGGCTTCAACATAAGCACTTCAATTATAGTCTATAGATTCTTATCTCTAAATGGTACAAAATTAGTATGACTTATACTTTTTGGAAGTGCAGGTAGAGCCTCTTGGATTTGCACATATACCACTTAAGAGTATTGAGCAGCGTTTTGATGGACGGCCTGTAGCTTCAAGGTACAAATAATAAATACTTCTTGAATGAATTTAGACATTAATTACTTGTAACAAATTGACTTTCCTAATTTCATAAGCATGTTGGAGTACTCTAATTTTTGGTGTATCATTTAGGTGGTACACTATGGAAAGGGAAGGTGGGCAAGGAGGTGCCTTCCAACCTAAACTACACCTACGTCTTTGCTTTGAAGGTGGATACCATGTCATGGATGAGTCACCTAATTACATTAGTGACATGCGGCCAACAGCCAAGCAACTATGGAGGCCACCTTTGGGGGTATTGGAAGTGGGGGTTCATGGCGCTAACAACCTTCTTCCCATGAAGCCAAGCAAAGACAATCGTGGTAGAACTGATGCATATTGTGTTGCCAAGTATGGATCCAAGTGGATTCGCACTCGCACCATTTTTGAAAGCTTCAATCCAAGGTGGAATGAGCAATATACCTGGGAAGTCTTCGATCCTTGCACTGTCATTACATTGGGTGTCTTTGACAATCGGTAAGAGCCTCTATCAACGTCTAAATTTCAATGATCACACTTTTGCATTTCTATTTAGACTAGCTTATGTTTATTGTCCTAGTCTCAAATGTCTCACAATTGCACATGCAAGCTTCCCTCCCTCTCTCTCTAGACTTACATTCAAGCTTGGCTTGGTCTCATTTTAAACCATTGCATGTGAAAGTCTCTCTCTAAGCAAGTCTCTAGCTCATCTTCAAGATTGGCTTGGTCTAATTTCCTACTTACACTTGCAAGTCTCTCTCTAGATTTATCTTTGTTGAATTTATCTCTTTTCATACTCAATGACTCTCAAGTGTCATCATTATAGACTTACCTTTATTATTTGTTCATATTTTGTACCTCCTCAATCATGCATTAGTTTCATTTTTGAACGTAGCAATTTAATTGTCCAATTGTATAACATAGTGAACATGATCTTGATCCATTGAGAGGTGCATACATGTTCAATACATATTAGTATGATGTAAAACTAATGAAATTGTCTTAATTAATTAATTACAGCAATACATCCCCCACGGAACAAACGCCATCAGTTAAAGACCTCCCCATTGGAAAGGTCCGCATCCGTCTATCCACCCTGGAGAGTGACCGCGTGTACACAAACGCCTACCCTCTATTGGTGGTAACTCCGGAGGGCGTTAAGAAAATGGGGATGCTTGAACTAGCTGTGCGATTCTCTTCAACATCCACAGTGAATGTTATGCAAGCCTATCTTCGTCCTCAATTGCCAAGGATGCATTTCTTCTACCCTCTTGACCCTAGGCTCCAAGAAAAGCTTCAAGTGGCGGCTATGAATATTGTGGCCTTGAGGATGATTCGAATGGAGCCACCATTGAGGCAGGAGGTCATCTTCTTCATGTTGGACATGGAAGGGGAACAATGGAGCATGAGGCGTAGCAAAGCCAATTACTACCGAATCATGGTATGCTCAAATTTCCATACCATCTTTAGATCAATGGATTACATTGCATTTTTTGGACATAAATTTCTTTTAAAATAGGTCTAAGAAGAAACAATCCCTAAGAGCTAACCCTACTCAAAACTGCAAAAAAATATTGTGAGACCAAATTTGATTTCTTATTACTTTGGAGGTTAATTAGATTTAGAATATTGTGTTTCTGATTGTTTTTGTAAGATGTAGGGTAAGTGAAGTTACATTAGTTTTTCTGTCCAGTGCTGTCCTTGAATAATCTAAAACCAAGATAGCATGCCATAATTTCATTTGATAACGCACACTAATTGGACAAGTATGTGGGATCAACATGTGATCAAAGCTCAATGAATGGTACTCATCAATATGTACACTTAAATATGGTGTTTGAAGTTGTGTTTAAGCAAAATTATGAAATAATGTTAGTATTCTACATTCTAATAAACTTTTAAATAGTTGCCCAAGAAGCTCTTAAATTTTTCTATAGATGGTGTTTGCAAAAGAGTTAGTTTTCAACATCTATAAAGGATAAGCCTATGTTTTTAGTTGATGCAAAACTTGAGTTGTGTTGTTGCAATCTAGCTCTTTTGGCACTATAAGGTTGATCTTGTTGCAATGACTTAAGTGTGCTAGTTGTTGACATTGAAGTATGTTGTATATCCCACAATGGATTGAATAAACAATGTTAAGGTTTGTTTTCACTTGATGTTAAAGAGTGTTGTTACCAAGGGTCTTAGGAATGAATTAAAACCTACACCTAGACAAGATTCACCTTGCAAACATCATCACTAATAGTAGGAAAGATCGAGCAAACATGCCCTTCGTAGCTCCCCCCAAAGTTTTTTGTATAGATTTTTGAACGGATGTTGTCGAATTGCAAAAGAATTGAATTATAGGACTAGTAAATCTTGACTAATTATGTTTTCAATATTAGTCTAACTTGAAATTTGGACTAGATTAGACTAATGTGTTTTTTGTTGTTGTTGTGATCGATGCAGGGTGTGTTGAATGGTGTCATGGCAACTTTAAACTGGTTCTCTGGCATTTGTAGTTGGAGGAGCCCATTAACCACCGTTTTAGTACATGTCTTGTATCTCATCCTTGTTTGGTACCCGGAGCTTGTGTTGCCTACCATCTTCTTATATATGTTCCTCATTGGCTCTTGGAACTATCGGTTTCGCTCAAGGACCCCTCCATTCATGGATGCCAAGCTTTCCCAAGGCGAGTTTGTGGGGCAGTACTTAGATGAACTCCAAGAAGAATTCAATGTAGTACCAGCTAGTAAAGCCCAAGAGGTAAATTGAGAACTAATATATTATCCCATTGACTCATGCAAATTTTTTCTTGAAGCTAGATTATTTAGTGAGCTTCATCTTTGTATAAATATATAGAAAGAAAATTTCTACCTCTAATTGGTTTTGGAAGATTGAAACTTTATTTTGGATTTCACTTCATTTAGCATTTAAAAGATGGACTCAGGAACACTTTTGTATTAATCTCAATCTTCATCAACATCCTTAGCTATTACACTACATTATTGTACTTGGAAGAGCTTGAAAGAATTGATTTGGTATTTAGGTTAGGGTCTATGAAATGTCCATGTTCCACTAACTATACCTATCTATGAAAAAATAAACATTTAGAGATTAAATGCTTAGCTCTTAGTTTGAAGAACCAAGTTGATTTATGAACCTCTTACTTCAAAGAGCTTTGACTTATTGTCACTTTGATACTTGTTTCATTTATGAGCAATGTAACTAAATGTGTTTTGATTTTGCAAAATTTTAGACATTTTAATTCCAAATATGCAACCAAATGAAGTTCTCTTAATATATTAAGTTGAATTCAACATATTCAATAGCAATTGTACTAACTTGAACTAATTTCAAATTTTCAACTAAAAATGACTCTATTTATATTTTAATGAATCTAAATGATTTGTTGACAGACATTGAAGTTTAGGTATGAGCGATTACGTGGTGTAGCTGGTCGGCTACAAAGTGCACTTGGTAACCTTGCTAGTATGGGGGAGAGGATTCACTCATTGCTAAGTTGGCGAGATCCTAGGTATGAAAGTTTTTTTGGTGCACTTTCTACAATTAAAATATTTTTTGAAGTATACAAGTATTGGAAGAGAATGGTCACTTTTAGCGCATTGTGAATCATTAAAAATGATTGTGTGCATAGAAAATTAGTTTCCAACATATTCCAGAATGTTGTTTAGACGTTCAAATGCGGGTGTATATAGATTTGAAGTCCATTGTACTAATCAACCTCTACAAACTTGTTTGTTTACTCATAAACTTAAGTACTTGAAAGATTCATGAAGTATGTCGCAAGAACCAAATGCCAATATGTACTAACCATTCCTTTGCTATAAAGAGTAGTAACAACTTAGGAAGGGTATCCAATGAATAAAAAACAACACAAGAACATAGTTTTTGTATTGTGAGCTTTCCCATTGCTAAGGTAGGAGGCTCAAAAACCACTTGGGCTCTAAAACCACTCACCTTCCCAAATGTACATTTTTTGTACATGTTGCTTTTTCATCTTTACAAGAAGTACAAACAATGTACATTTGAGGGGATAGGCGGATTTAGAGCCCTTGCCATTTCAACTTCAAAAATTCATAACTAATTCCATAAAGCTCCAAAAAATATGAAACGACTTGGGTTAGATGTCAATTCCACTTGTCTTTCATGGAAAATTTACAAAAAATCATTCAAGAAGTTTTACCTCCCCAAAATTCAATTTCAGCTCTTAGATGGATGCTTTATGGACCTCCTACCTTACTTCATGTTGAGCAAAATTTCTTGGTTACCAAAGTTTTTCAGAAAATGACAACTTCACTGTTTTTTGAACTTGCAGGAGCACATCCATCTTCATTACTTTCTGCCTGGTGGCTGCAATTGTGTTGTATGTGACACCCTTTCAAGTGCTGGCAGTGTTGTTTGGTGTGTACGCAATGCGACACCCCCGGTTCCGAGATCCTTTACCTTCTCTCCCACTCAATCTCTTCCAAAGGCTGCCCTCGCAGTCAGATCGGATCTTGTAAGTTAGTCTGGTTCAAGTGATTGTAAGGCAGAGAGAGAGACCCTTTTTTTTGTAATATGCAGTTGCTTCTCACCTTATTAGTTTTGTAATATATGGACCTACCACGTACTCACAATGTCTCTTAAAACATAATCCAATTTACATTAGGTTACGCACTAGATAGCTTAGATTTCAGTGAATTAATGTGAGATATGGACCAGATTATGAACGCCGTTTCTACTTACAGAAGTGTGTGATCACGTAAACGAGGTAATACATAATCCAATCGCTCTAAACTCAGTCGCCTCTTCATTCACAAGTTTCTTTGTACCTGTAATTCTGAATAACAATTGTAAGTTTGTACACTAGCTATATTTGGGTACTCACTCAGACGTGGTACAGGTAGAGTTGAGTTCGTCTCCACACCATATCCACCCTTGGAATTTTAGAATACAGAGCAATTGCAATAAGAAAGTATTCGTGATTAACACACTGTCCAGCAACAATTAGATTGATTAGAACTGTTCTCAAAGAGGACACATCTTACTTCCATAAAACCAACTCAAGCTAAGCTATAGAACGGACCACTGTCACGTAATCACTAGAACAAAATGGGAGTTGAAAAAACAACATCGCCAATAACAATTTCATCATCGATACACTGCCCATAGAAATACGGTAATCGAATAATTATGCGCGAGTTGAATTCTTCTCTGCATCTTACAATTGCATTCGTTGTTGGCAAGGTTTTTGTAGAATTTTAAACCATTGCTAGAAGACATTCCGACAAGTCTTGGTTCTAATCAGGGCTATTGGCAACCTCATCGCCTAACTAGGAAATCATGTTACAGAGGAATAGGTATATAATATCCTGCCATAGATTAATGTAGCACTACTGTAGATTCGCAAAAATAATGCCACATTCCATAGCGTAGTGGACTCCTTCAGTCAGCAAGGGAGGCTTCCCGAGATAACCTGCCAACCCACGCATGTTGTCAGCTGATGAAGTAGGTTTATCAATCTCAATTTTATTGCTTTTCAGCAAGGATTACTTTTCAGCACCAAAAATTGAGATTGTAGAGTGATTTGCAGGCATTATGAAAATTCAGTAAAACCATCCTTCAAGTAGAGTTCCTAAGCCCTACGAAACGAAGGATAACGCAACTATGTTGACAGATAGAGAGAAAGCATGTCAAACTGTGAGATTCAGAGGCATTCTATTTAACATGCACAAATATTTGTGCAGGCACCAAAGTAGTCCAAGTGAACGGACCTAACAGCATTGTTGGGGATAAAAGTTAGATAATTGATAATTTGGGTACACTTGCTAGAGAATTCTTACCCCCAAATGACCCATTTTCTTGCTTAAAATAGTCTGAACCAGAAAGCCTAAGGTCGATTTTGAGTACATATATAATCCGCACTTTTAAAATGCATACTTTACTCTTAGTGTCCAAAAAATACATATTAAAATGCGTTGTAATCCTCTATCACCAGTCAACAAGACCCAACAAGGCCCAGTAAATATAGATCGAAATTTTAAGAATAGGAACCAAGTTCAAATGCTTTATTTGAACGCTTTGAGGTGCACATACCTGTAGTCTACCCTCGTTGCTCGCGACCAAAATTGTGATAAAAACACACGAGAGGAATGCAGCACGGAAGAAGATATCCAATCAATCGCATCTGCACCTCCTAAGGAACTATGATCCATCAAAAACCTGGTTACCATAATACATAAAAACATGAGTTAAAGAATTTCTCCCGAATCTCTATGCAACCCAACCCTAAAAGAGAACGTTGTTGAAGTTGCTTCATTATAATAATTTTCCTCTGAAAAATCAAGAGCCAACAAGCAGGAAGACTATCAGAAAATTGCCAGCTCTCACAGAAACATGACCTCCAAGAGAAACCATACTCATCATACTTGGAGTTACCATAAACTAAAGATTCGAAGAAATTTGACTGAAAAAAAATAGCGGTGTACCATGATCCCATTCGTAACACCTGCGCGACAAGCGCAGCTCACGTCATAGTGTATCCATTCGGAAGCTCCGAAATTCCTGCACACTACAGAAACTCGCTGTTAATGGACGCGGAAAGAATGTCATTGGAAATCAAGTTCATAATTGTGATTAATCCTAGGGACCCTTGCAGATTTGGGATACTGTACTTTTTCACTTTATACATTGTATTTGAGTAAACTTTAACACAACACAAACTGTATAAACTTCATCCTAAACTCCTTTGCTTGATTTTTCATGGACGCTCTCACACGTGTGGTACACATAAGGAAAATAGCAGCAAGTACATACACCCGAAGGATGCTCTTTGGTTCTTTAAGGGTTACAACAAGCGGACACCACAAATCTTGCAATTCTTGAGAGTGCATATGAGATAACAGCACTTAATTCCAACCCCACCTAAAGAATTTTGCATAATGAGTGCATTTTGAGTTTGCCTATATACACAACCCAAAACATTATAATTTGTGTTCATCAGCAACTGAACCTATAAACCCTTAGAACTTTAGCATACGGTATCCAGATAATGCATTCTCCGATGGGCTGGAATCCTCTCCGCTTCACCAAAAAGAACACTTAAAATTTAACAGTGTACGCTCTAAGTGTACCAAGTGTACCAATTAGGTGTATTCCCTAGCTTACCTCAAAGGTTTCGGACGGTATTCATAACGGGATGCAACGGCCCCCCAGGAATGCACACCAGAAACAACACCAGAGCAGCCAGGCCAGTGAACAGAGACGGCGTCTGCCAGAAGCCCACCACCTCCTGAGCAACCTCTTGGCTTTGTTGCATCAATCCGGGCACAATGAACACAGTGACAATGAGGAACAGGAGAAGCGAGAGAATGAAAAAAGGCAACATTTGCGGAACCTCTGTGATCTCCAAAAACAAAGAATCACTACCGAAATCAGTCTACAAGCAAGATCAAGCCTCCGAAATTGACCAGCACATTTTACATTCAAATATCTCAAACTGGGTGGGTCTCAATCCGTGAACTGAACTATTTCGTGAACTAAACTATTTCCCCTTTGGAAATGGATTGGAGGTGAATGATTAACCCCAAAAACATGCAGGCAAAGATTCTACTCGAAAGATCACCGAGGCAAGAGCAGCTGGAGAAAAAAGTTGGAAAGCGGTGGAGTCGATCATACTCAGTTACTCTTCTTGACTCCCTTTCATTCCTGTCGACAATCAATGCTGGCCCTACAACCTACTGTTGTACTGTTACTCTGTTAGTAACCCAAACGTTCTTATCGTCCCTAATGAGGATGAAACTGACCAGGGCCTGACCCCAACTTTTCTTTCAAAGGTTAAGAGCCCCAGATTTTCTGGACTTGCACAGCTCTTAAAAGCTGCTCAGGTGATCAGACAACATGATGACAAGTTTTCAGAGAAGTGTTTAGGTTGGAGTCAACATGGTTGACTTGACGTTTGGACCAATTTCTCACAGCACCTTCAAAATATCCTCAAACCCTCTAAGGTAGGTGGCCTAAAAAGAGACCTTTTAAGGGTTACTAGGGTGGCCCGTGCCGTTGCCATAGTCTAATTTTTTTAATGTATAGAAACTTCAAAATTCAATAACTTTCATGCCGTAGGTTGGAACACCATGAATCAAAGCCCGTGCACCCCTCCTCGTTGAGGGCTTTCCGACGGTACCAAACACACACCCGGGGGACTCACGGTCCGGGAGATCTCAACGTAACAAACAAACAATTTTTTTAATGTATAGAAACTTCAAAATTCAATAACTTTCATGCCGTAGGTTGAAACACCATGAATCAAAGCCCGTGCACCCCTCCTCGCCGAGGGCTTTCCGACGGTACCAAGCACACACCCGGGGGACTCAAGGTCCGGGAGATCTCAACATAATAAACATCCAAACAAACAAACAAACAAACAAACAGCGTATCTTCATAGGGGGATTGGGCTTTTGGATGGGTTTCAGATGCCCTTAAATATTTTCACTTATTTTTCACTTGAAGAAGAATTGTTGGAGAACCTAACACAAGTGGTTTCATATTTTTTTTAGAGCATTTATGAATTACTTATGAATTTTCAAAGAATTATGCGGTAGGCACCTATTCTTGACCATAGGCCGTGCAAAATCTACTCACATGCAATCTAAAAAAAGATATGGCTTGACTAAAAATAAACATTGTTGCATTGAATAAGTAATATACAAGGTTCTTAAATGCGACCTTTACTAAACTTAAGCAGATCTTGCATTTTTTAACATTTGTAAGAAGGCAATTAGACAATGAATTTTCATCGAGAAAAATTTAGTAGATCCACCCCTAGCTTTGAAATGGACCCTCCTTAGCTCTTATTCCATCCATTAGCAAAGTATAAAGCAATATATGACAAGTCTTAATTGTGCTCCCACATTGTTGGCAATCCATTTTAGAACCATTGAATGTCAATTACAAGGCTCACTATATGGCAGTTTGAAGAAGAAGGGCACTTTTTGAACCACCTACAATAGTTTTTGGATGATAGGTAATCAATTTTACCATGTGTTAGCTTCTACCTTCACTTTGGCCCACCAAATTAGCCATATTTGAAGGGGTCTCTAATCCCTCTAGAAGCTCTATTTTCTTTTCAAATTAGCAAGTTGTTACATAAATAATAGCTTATTTCTTACTTTTGCAAGTTATGTGAATTGTCATTGGTTGGGAGTATACAAGTGTCTATATTACAATAATATTCTAGGATAATAGTGCATATAGTGTATACTATACATACATATATTATAGGTGATTATGTAATAAACATCATCAATGGTTGCATGATATCTACTTATATATATGATCAAGGCTCACATGCTCGCACTTTCATGCTCACATATTAGGATTGTTGGTTTTGGCATAGTTAAAATTGTACTTTGAAAAGCTCTTTTAGACACACAACATTTTAGAGAGTTGACATCTTATCTTCATTTTCAAAGTAACTCTAAGTTCCACATGTATGGAAGCAAGTCTTGTATTTTTAAGATAAAAAATGAGTGAGAAAATGGTCTTCCAATAGTGACCACTTCATTGTTAAATTTTAGAAATTATGAAATAAATGGAGCTGATTTATTACAAATTTGAAGCCAAAATTCAAGATGAGACATGGTAAAGTGAAATAATACAAGAAAAGACACACAATAAGAAAAAAAATTAAAAAATGGCTCAAATTCAAATGCAAGATGTGTATTTTAGTGGTTGTCATTAGATATTCACCAAGAAGAGGTAAAAAACAAATGCCTTGACCTCATTGGCGAGAGATCCTTATCTAATGACTCTTTAATCCCTTATGTTTAAACCACCAATGATTTGAAATTTCTTATAAATTCAGTAGTGAATCTTATTATAAATCTTAAAAAAACACTTCATAGTTAACTTTATTTTCTTGAGAATAAATAACTTTTTCCATTCCTAAGTCCAAAAATGGCCATTCTAAGAACAAATCAACCATATTGTGCTTAATAACATTTTATAGGTTAATCTATCAAAATATAGCATTTGTAACAAACCTAAAACTACTAAAGAATATTATGTTCAATGATATTTTTTCTTCGTTCCTACTAACTTTCTTCTATTAGCCATTTGAATGTTTTGCCAACCGCCTTACTATTCTTTCTAACTATTTTATGTCTAAAACAAGAATTTAAAAAAATAAATTTAGGATAGGATTGAATTAAAATTTATTTATTCACTACTACTTATTAAAGGTATTGCAAAAGAGAAGCAAGTATAGGAACTACATATTTTTCCACAAAAGATGAATTCTTACTCTAGCATTTGTAGAATATAGACTGATGAAATGATGGGTTGTAAGGAATTCTTTGATCCTTCTATTTTTTCACAACAGTCTATACCAATTTTCTAAAACTACAATATTAGCATTCAAAATCACAGTTGTAAAATATAGATCAATATTAAAAAGCATGGAATGGGTACTTTGTTTATTCACTTGAGAAGGCAATGGTTGTCTTAGTAGGACTCAAAAATTAATACTAACAAGAGATGTGACTTTATAACTCCAAATAGATTGATGATACTACTATAGAGTAGATTTAGATCCTATCTAGAAAACTAAACCATTAATGTTTAATTTGTTCCAAGGAGACTTTTTAATAGGATTGCTTCTAATCACACCTAATTAGCCATTGCAACCAAACTAAGAAAAGAGTTGTTCCTTAATTTCACAAACATGTATTTTTCTCACATGAATAGGCTACTTGCTAAAATTTCCACTAAGGTAGGTACACCTAAAACTTTCATGTTTCTAAAAGCGCCACATTTCTAAAAGCACCATCTACAATGCACATACATTTTCAAAATCAGTCATGTTCACAGGTTGTAGATGGCGCTTTCAGAAATAGACTTTGACTATTAATAACTTTTGCATATGATATCCAAATCTTGTATTCTTTGATGCGTTGGAACATGCTTTCACTTGCCAACAAGACTACATGAAAATCTAAACAAGCTAATAAAAATAACTAGGCACAATATGAATAAGTGGTGCTTTTAGGTGTACCCACCTTACCCTCTTAAAGGCCACAACGGTGATGTGTTTTCCCAAATTGTTTATCTTTAATCTTTATTTCCAATCACTTGGATCTTCAACCCTCTCTAATTTGGACTTGTCACCTTCACAATCTTGATTTACTTTTATATTTAATACAACAACTTAACTTTGACCTCCAACCAAATTGGTCTTATCTCCTTCTTTGAGAATAACAAAATCTTGAATCTTCAACTTGGATTTCAAATATTTTACTTTACACTCATTTTTTGAGTAATATTTTTTACAATAATACTAATACCTTTTACTCTCCAATTTGGGCTTATTTTCTTTATTTTTTGTATCACTCATTGCTCAACTATATTCTCTCAAAATAAATGGTATAACACTCTCATTCTTGACTACAAGGAACTTTCTATTCAGTAAATGCTATCATCATTGGCTTGAATCTTATTAGAAATAAATTAACTAACAACATACAACTTTTAAAATTTCCAATTAGATTGCATTTCATGACATTAGGAGGGATTTGAGGCCAGCAAAGGGCCGTTTCGAGACTGTTCCTGAAACAGGGTCTGGGAACGGTTGGCTGCTGGTTAGCATTTTCAAAAAAAAAAATTGGGGGTCCTGAAATATGAAAAAAAGTCCAAAAAAAAAAATTCGGAAAAAAAACAAACGATGACGTGGCAGTCGCTTGACCACGTCGGATTCCTGCAGAACTGTGTTCCCAGACCCTGTTTTCGCGATTTCGGGCTATGGGAACTCACAGGCTCCCATTGCCCTCAAATCCCTCCTAATGTTTGCACCTCCCATTTGGAATTAGACATTGACTTTGCTCAATGACACAATTAACACCGATTAGAACTCATGTTTTAAACACTTCTTCATTGCATACCTACATAATCCAAGGCACTTATCCACCATAGATAAGGCACCAATTTAGCTATAATCATTTTTCATTAAACCAAATTGGTGATCAAATCATTGCCATAAAGATAATATTTCTAAATTTTTTTTATGACAGACATTTCTTCTTCTTAGCATCTAAATTTCTAATATTGCATTTTCACCTTCCACTACACAAAATTTCCAACTAGGCTCATATAGATCCTCTCTAAGTCACTCTAAATTGTATCCTAGCTTTCTTCCATGAAAACTATCAGTTTCACTACTCTCCGCATCTCAAAAATCACTAACTTCCAAACTACTCCAACTGGAATACAACCATTATTCTCTAATCACATTTAGACAACCAAGTTTAACACCCTTGCTTCTTCATACATAGATCTCTCATACAATCATTCACACCTTCCTACACATCACTGCACACAACCCTCTGACTCAATAATCCTCTTATCTTCATTAAAACTCACACACTGATAACATCAATAATTCATCAATGCACTTCTACCATTAATACACTCTCTAATTTGAACCCAAAGACATTGTCACCAAACAGATACAATAGACTCTAACTTGGATCTCATACACAACTTCACCATCAAACATAACTCTAATACTCATACAAAAACACCAAATTGAAACATTCATTCACTAAAAGCCTATGAATCATTCCAAAAATGAACAAAAATATCTACAAAAAAACTTAAAAATCCATCCAACTTGGTTATCTATAACTACTAATAGCTATAAACAACTATATTGACATTCTACAATGACACATTGCATATATACATTTTAGTGTAAGTGAATTCTTGTCACTTTTACAATAATCTACCTTACATGATTATCTTTCAAGTAGATTAAAAATGTTATAAAGGAAATAAGTAATTGAAAGCAATAAGTAGTTAAGTTAGATGAGACCCCACTAAGTTTGAAGTACCAAAATAATATCTAAGGTAACTATTCCTGAATATGACTTGTTTCTAGAACCAAGCCCTAAATTTTTTATAAAACATGTACAACCTCAATTTATAGATTATATTTTTGCCTAAATGGAAGCCTTGATTTTTTTATCATTTGGTCTTGTAAATAATGTGAAAGTTACAAAGCATCTTGTTTTCAAGCAACATAGAATCTTCTTGGAAAAAAAGAAAAGATTAGGTGTTTTTTTAATTCAATTTTCAGAATTTAAAAAAAGAAAGTTCCATTGGGTTTAGTTTGCTAGGAAGGACAATTTCACCACTAGAATTGGACAATGTTGTTTCAATTCCATCTTAAAGATATTGACAATTCAGTTTATCTTTCTATCTCATACCTACTTTTAATTGACAATTTTTTAAAGGATGAAAATCAAATTCTTTTAGTATTTATTTTTTTCTTAGATCTTTAAATCAATTCTCTATATTAAAATACTTTTATTTCAAACTCCAAAGCACAAAATTTTTGAACTTAATAAAGTTCAAAGTCAAGTAATTTAGTGACTTAAGGTGCAAAAGGTTCAAAGTCAAGTAATTTAGTGACACAAGGTGCAAAAGGGCATTGTTTTTATCACTTCAAATACACATATATTGCAAAATAAGCAGCCAAAGTTTGTAAAATTCCTTCAATACATTCTTGCAAAGGTCTAGTGCAAGATCCTATAGATAGATATGCAAAATAAAATAAAATAAAATAAAACAAATTAAAAACCAATTTTCATAATTTTTTCCTCTTCTCAACAAAAATGGCAGTTTTGAGTGTGTTTTTTAAGGAGAAAAGACCGTCATCCTTCAGGGGTTAAGGTAGAAGCACCCATTATTTTTAGTGTATCCATAGTTTGACATTAGAGTTTCCTACAAAGTGTCCCCATTAGTACACCTTGAAACTTTAGTTGTGGTTGGTGGGCTTTGATTATTTTAGATTTTGGTGTGAGAATCTAGGCAGATTTACTAAGAGTGCAGATTTAGGTGCTCTACTAAATCCTACTTTGAAAATTCATGGAAATTAGATGCCTTGTCCAAAAATTCTAATTTTTATTGAAAATTAATGATTTTCAGTTGCCAATACTACAAAAATATTCTTTATAGGAAAAGGTGCCTCCAACTATGCTGAAACTGCTAACTTTAGCTGTAATGGGTGCTTCTACCTTAACTTATGATGGGGTTCAAAGACTGCGGGTCCCTTCCTTGGCAACAGCTTTCTAACAACTGAATAATGGATTGTGTCTGCTTGCGTTCATTCACAAGTGTGCCCCACAGCCCAGTGCTCACCGAAGATTCCAAGCAGCTGCATGATGTAGGAAAACATTGACACCCTCTCGTATCTCTAAATATTCTTGCACACTTGTCCCACTATCATTGATTTGCCCCACATGCTAGTCAAACATGCAACTTTTTGCTGAAAAAGTTGCAATCCAAATGGCAATTGAAGATTAAGTAGATTAAATTTAAGTGTACGAATGGCATCAAAGGCTCCATATTGTCTTTGCATGTGTAACGAAAACTACGACTATGAGGCTTTGTCTTAGGTGAACAACAGTGTTAAGGTAGAACCACCTATTCGAGATCAAGGGCCCATACCCAACCTATAGGATGTGTCTATTTCCAACCAAGGTTAGAAGAGATTTGCAATCAAAGCTTGGAATGTATTTTTACCCCATTTTCAAGGTTGGGACTAATAAGGTCATGACACATGTCCCAAAGTGTCTTAAAGTGTGGAAAGTACCAAGTAGGAAAGTAGTCTCGGCTATGATCTGAATTGGAAGACTCTAGACATTGGCTATAGGTTCAATGCACTTTTTGGCTTCCAAAAATCATAGTAATTTCAGTTTTGGGAATAAAATTATGAAAAATTTGCAATCCCCATATTTCCTATCTTTCTACATGGGAAAAATTTACATAGCCTCATACTCCTCCTCATTTGTTCCAGAATTCCTTAAGTGATCTAATACAGGTGATTCTACCTTAGTTTTATTGCTAAAGAATACTAAATAGAGGGAAAATGAAACAAAATTATTTAAACAAATTAAAAAGTGGTCTTGACCGGATTTACCTAGGCAACCCTCCTAGGCTAGCTAGGGATCTACCCAAATAGTCCTCCCTTAAGCAAGCAAATGTTTGTCCACATTGTTGTCGTGCAATGTAAATAGGATTATAGATAAGATTTGGAAACAAAGATCCAAAACCCATAGTCAATGCCAAGGTCTCTATCCAAAAGGACAAAACCAATAAATTGATAACTAAGAACATCTTCACGACAATTCTTCAAGCAACTCAAATACACTAACAAGTCATGTCTATACAAAAATTCTCCTCTGCAACACACATGTCAAGCTGCAAATCTTGAGAGACCATGCCAAAAAATAGGAGAGACATTGTCAAATGGTAAGTCTTGAGCATGCCTTGCTATGTGGTGTGGTGGTACTTTAGACCCAACTTTTAAAACATTGTTTGTACATTGCATGAGGTGGCTAGAAGGCAATGGTTGACACTAGAAATGCTATAATGCCATTGCATCTAATTTTCTTCGGTTGCATGTTTTGTAAGTTCCACAGTGAGACAAACTTCAAACACACACGCGCGCCTCTCGCACACACACCAAACCCCTTTTTTTTGCGTCTGGCACCCCTAGCATGTGGATGCCCTTGAGCAATGTTACAGAATACAAGTGGAGATGGTAAGGTAAGAGGTCCTATAATGGACCATCTAAGGGCTGAAACAGAATTTCAGGGAGGTAAAACCTCTAGAAATATTTTTCAGTAAATTTTCCTTGAAAAACAAGTAGAATTGACATCTAACCCAAGTCGTTTCATATTTTTTTGAGCTTTTTTGAATTAGTTATCAAATTTTGAAGTTGAAAGGGTATAGGGCTGTAAAATGGTGCCCTAGCTATAATGTACACTGTCAGTACACTGCTGAAGGCTATGAAAAAGCAACATATACAACTACTGTACATTTAAAATAGGGCACCATTTTAGAACCCGCTCCATTTAAGAGCCTTCTACCTTACAGTTTTAATGTAAATAAATCATCACTATCAATAACACTATCACATTGCTGTGATGATCTCATAAATAAAAGAATTAAAACCAAGCAAAGGCAGCCCTCCATAATCAGAAGAACTATCCAAGGTATCTGCGGATAGGGTACATTTGAGAGTACTAAAAAGATTACTTGCTCCTCAGCAAAACACAATCTTTCTTTGCAGTTGCAAAAACTCACCCTTCTTCATTGCAGATGGTAACTCATAAATAAGACTCAAAAGTCTGAGACACAGTGGAATTCATCATGAAGTGGGTGCAATGTTGGACCAAGAATTGGAATTTGGGAAAAATACAGGACCAAACTCCTTAGAGCACCAAAACTGAGGTTCAAAAGAGTTTGGTACCGTTTTTTTTTACTATTCTCAGTTATATCTGCCTGACACCCCTGTTTCAAACTGGGGTTTCCTATATGATTAACTCTAGTGTCAAGGGCAGTCATGGTGCTCAATACTAAACGATGAACGCCTACCTTGTTGTAGTTTTTAGTATCAACAAACTTAACGCAAGATGAACTCACGACTGTACACAAAACGAATTTGGATTGTTTGCCAAGGATGTTGAGGCAGCAACAAAAGAATGTTTTGGGATTGTTCGAGTTGAAAAAATACCATGAAAGATCTGTTCAATTAGACGAAGGAGCAGCAGTTGTAAATTTGCTTCAAGACATCCTCAACTCTAAAAGTGGAGAAACTTGTGTCGCAGGACGCAATATTAGGGCCAGCTTCCGTTGCACAGACCGCTGGTGGACCTTTAGCAACACAAATCTGCAAAAGAAAATTCAAGCATATCAGACTCCATTACCATGACATTCTTGAAAGGTATTGTAAACTCCTCTCTAAAATCCCAATGACTCAAATCTGGCCTCCTCCCAAGAGATGTTTGACCACTATAATCTTGTAAGCAGTATGGTAAAAAATTTCGCAATTTTCCCCAAAGTTGTTGCCCTTTGTAACCTTCTTGCAATCTCAACAGCCATGTCTCTTGGATCTTATTTTTTTTAATTGGCACGGCCAGCTTGAGTGGCAATTTGTGGCTTACTTTGGGGATTTGTGTTGGGCACTCGAGGGTTAAAAAAGAGTCAAGTCATTAAAGATGACACAATTCTTCAACATCTTCTTCCTTTGATGCACAACCTCTCACATCTTGATTTCAAAAATGAAAGCACTAGTATTAAAACAAGTATCACAAACAAGTGTAGTTATTGTCAACTACAATGCAACTATAGTGAAAAGGGTAGGTGATCGACCTCTATTCTAAAATGTTAAGCACTTGAGAACACATTCTTTCATATTACGACTTCCTAATGTCTTCCACCCCCAAATATGAAGTCCTTCTCAAACAAATATGGCTAGTCTAGATACACAAGAGAATACATGTATGAAAGGGTTAGATGGAGACTAACCCAATGATCACTTTCCAACTTGTGCAAGAAAAATTGCCACTTTGCTTGATAAATTCCATCAATATAAACATATGCAATATCACCCCAAATTAGATCTTCATGGTAGTGAAACTCAGCTCGATGGAGCTCGAAGCCTAATCCAATCCCTAAGGCTTTGATATATGCTTCTTTCATGCACCAATACCTATGAACATAATAGTTAAAAGTGGCAAGTATTAGCAATTCAACACAAAAATGACCATAAATACAAACACAACTTCAAGTCTACCTAGCAAGTCTTGCAATGTACTCTTCTAATTGACCAATAGTACACAACACCCTCTAGAGCTTTTTTCAAGCATCATTTGAATTAGCATGAAAGAAAATCCTACCACCATATTTTGCAAAGTTGAGTTTAAATTGAGCAAGTGAGCTCTTTCCACCAATGATTGTCTTGTCATGAAAATTTCAATGTCACTTATCTCCACTTAATTTGCTAGGAGATGGCATAAATTTGCTCTAAAAACTTTTGGTTGACACTATTTTCAAACGGTGCCATGCCATACTATTCAAGCATATTATCTAAGCAAGAATGCAAAAGAATTGATTGAGAGAGAGTTTAAAAAAACAAACCTATAAAATTGATCAAGCATACCACATGGATCGGGTCCTCCACTACGGATAGTATCCCATTCAAAGGATGTGAAGGACGTAACATGTAGTGCAAACAATTTCTTGGGATGTAAACCAAAATGTTTATCATGTGTAATGATATCCACACCCACCGGTGACACAGGATCTGAAACTATTACCACGTAGTCACCATGATGGCTCACATTGAAACTGAAATCTGGAAACCTCGCACTTTGAAGCTGATTTGCCTGCATCCATTTTCCAAAATCCCTGGTCAAGTAAGAATCGTGGACAGGAGTCATACGGAGAACCCACCATACAAAACCCAGAATTATGAAGGGTATCATCAAAATTCTATTTTGCACAGAAGACTCTAGTGTATTCATAATAATATAAAGGTCAATGAGACCAACCCCTATGGAACCCGTTTATGAGGATAAGAGTCTTCATCTGCAGGGATCTTCACAGCATTATAACCCTTAACCACAGTTTGAAGGGTTTAGGGTTTAGGGTTTGGGGTTTAGGTTCCTCGTCAGTACAAAGTACCTGGCAATAAAACAAAAAAAGGCCAAAAAAATCTAGAATTTTATTGCTTTCTGGAAGAAAAAAATAAATATACACGATTTGAAATTCTGGACGCACGAAATGCATGAAGGATACCAGACACTTAGAGCTGAACGATTCTACATGACAGTTGCAGTCACACAGATCCCTAAGCAAGAGATTAAAAATCAAAAGCTAAGAATTAGAAGCCAGATTAAGTGTGTCTAAGGAATACTGGGCTTCCTTCTGGTCCCCAACAGTACAGCAAGCCAAGAATTGCATAAACCCTAAATCTAATCGCTACAGAGACCAGAAAATGCAGAATTTGATTAAACTCTAGAAGAAAAAAAATGTTCGCACTCGATTTGAAATTCTCGATACACGAAATACATGCATTTATACAAAGAACTAATAGCTCCAAAATTGTACTACGTATTAAACATTTGGATCCCTAAACAGCAGATGAAAAATTTAAGAATTAGATACAAAAGCCAGGGAGAAGGAGGAGAGTGAGGGAGAGACCAAGTAAGGCTTGCCTTCTGGGGTGCTCTCGATGCATATATTCTCAAACTCAACCCCCATGACATCATGAATCAGCTTCCGCTGCATCAATCTGCTCACAAGTGCCTGCTTCCGATCCCCCTGACTTGAGAATCTGAGACAAAGAATGAATGTTTGTCCCCTGGGTTACCGATCTTCCAGCATACACATCTGTGCGTCATTTTGCATAGAATCGAGAGGAGGGTAAAGAGAGAGTACCGTAACACTGACGTCCACTCGCAGGGAGGCAGGAGAGCAAGAGAGGCATGGAATTGCGCATCGGAGGGGGTCCAGAGAGTGGTGTTGAAAGCCCATCGTATTACACCTTCTGTGGCCATGGTTTCATCTTCCGCCATGTCTATTGCAGCTTGATGACGGACACATATGCTTAGAACTTGAAAATCCTAACCGAGAACTCTCATTCCCCAAACCCTAAACCCGAGAAATCTCAAATCCTTCTTGCCTCTCTCGCCACTCTCAGAACTCAGAGCATCCGTTCATGAAATTTGGGCTGTACTAAGTATTTCCCAGTGTGGTTGGGGTGCCATTGCCGTTGGTGATTTCGAGGGTCTCGAGCTTTCCCAGGCCCAATTCCCTTGAGATACATTCTTGAGAGGGTGCGGATGCTCTCACGTTACACTCATATCACAATAACTTAACATTCTTGAGCTAGTTGGAAGACCATGGGAAAATATAATAGGTACCCAAAAGTCATGAAGCTCTTTAGTCCCTAGCTTGCCTCTAAAATACGTGATAGCATTTGGGTTTTTGTTCAACCAATTATTTTTGAGAATGGCATCAAGGCATGCTAAGAGTCATTGGATATCTAGGAAGTTGGCTAACTAGGAAGTTGGAAAAGAATCATTGACTGGCTGAGAGGTGGCAATGCAAAAGAGCCCCCAACGGTGGTGAATATATGTTGTGTCGAGCCATAAACTAGAAGTAACGTCACCCAAAGCCAAATTGACTCCTTCTGTAATACTCCGTAAATTATAAGTCCTGTTATATGCAGATTAGTGCTACTCCACTTTGAGACGATCAATTCTGGAGAGAAAGCGTAAAAAATGCAAAAAACAACCCTTGGTGATAATTGGACAAAGCTCACAAACCCAGTCAACATTGAAAACATTTGAGAATGCATTTAGAAGCCCATTCGCAACTTCCAAGATATGGCCATCACAGAAGATTGAGTGGACTTTTTTCAAAACAAAATTGCCCTATTTCCCATTATGGCGGTTTTCTATCCTCGCTTTGAATAGAAGAGGAGCGACTTCCTGTGAGGCACATGGAGGGAAGAGGAGTCCTGTGGCAACAACTTTTGAAAATCACATCTATATATCATGAGAACTACAATTCCACCTCCATTTGATTACTGAAACATTTTGCCCATCTCTGGAAATTAGCCTCTTGATTGTGTAACCCTCCTTAAGGGTCCAGAAAGCTCAATTGGGTGGGGGAATAGGGCTGCCTTAACCCTAAATGTACTTCAGATCCATTTTCCTACTTCAATCAAACTAAAAATTTCAACTCTTAAACATGCCACCGAAGAGGTCCCTTCTAGACACATCCGGTTTGGGCATGTTGTCCTCCTCATCTCCTCCGTGTTCAGCGCTTATCATTGCTAACCTCACATAAAAGGGTTCAATTTCATCTACTCTTCCTAACTTATCTAAAAGCATAATCATCAACTGCAAAGTAAGAGCAATCTCTGGACTATCAGGACCCAGTTGTTTCTCTTGAATGGCTAATACTCGCTTCATCAATGTAAGCGCTTCCTCGAACCTTCCGATCGAGTGCAAAATGGACGCCAGGCAGTTACATGCTTCCCCTGCACAAGGATTAAATTCATGCATTAGGACTAGAGATATGCATATGTGCTGAATTGGTTGTACAAGGATAGCATCCAAGAGAGCACATTCTACAATGCTCCTCAACTACCGGCCATTGGAAATTTTTATCCCCAAGTGGCCCAAAGTGGCAGCTCCCATATCTTAAGGAGTTGGAAATACATCTCACAGGTAGCAAAATATACTAATAGAAATCAGGAATTGAGAAATGATTATAATAGAAAGAAAAAACCATGCCTTACATTGTTGAACAATGGACATACGATTCAGAAGATTCAAAAACAGCCTATTGGCTTTCAAAGTAGACTTTGGGTAACTAGAAATTAAAAATGATGAGTCAGTCATTAAGTCGAGCGTCTTGTGAAGTATGGAAGAGTACGTACCAACAATTGCATTATCAGAACCAAACGCAGCCTCACGGATGTGTAGAGCTTGGCGAGCAAGTGGTTCAGCTTCATACTGTCGACCTGTGTGGTGCAAGGCTGTAGCCAAGCACTCTAACGGCACTGAGACTTGCGGGGCATTTGGGCCTAGGTTGGCAGTCGTTAACTTCAAACTGCGTCGTAGTAGCGGCACACACTTCTCATATTTTCCAGATACAGCATACGATGTGGCCAAATTCTGAAGATGTCCCACCAAAGCAGGGTCGTTGGAGCCAACTGCTCGTTCCTTTGCAAGCAGGTTTTTCTCCCACAACTCTTCAGCTTCGTCATGCCTATGGACAAGACAAAACAAACTCTCAGATATTGCTTCAGCACGTAGGAAGAATGGAAAATGTAACGGGATTTACAAACGCAACAGGGTTCCAATATACATATTACCTTTCTAAAATATTGAGCAACTCAGCCAGATCTGTGCGCACTGTCTCCAATGACGGATCGTCCTCCATAAACTTGGTGCATACCTCCATGATTTGCAATCCCTCCCGATACAATGAAACGGAATTGTCGACCGCTCCTGAATAAGCACAGCACGTTTTAAAACATGAGCACACTTCCAGTGTCCACGATGATCAAATAGTGGTCAATGAAAAGAATATATATTCAAACTTCGTGGTCCATTCACATTAAAAAAAACATTTGCAAAGATTTGGGCAAGCACGGGCATTTAAGAGTTTAGCAACAATCGCAATTGACCTCTGGCGGCTTTCGCCCGAGCCAGAACACATTTTGCAATTCCCACTCTCCCATCCCGTGAACCAAACGTTTGCTCCACAAGCTTCAATGCTCTGCACCACCAAACAGTCGTAGACGTAGGTAAGGACAGATACAATCAAAATTTCTGATAAATTAGGATTGACGAGGCTCAAATATTGAGATGGTGCAAAATCCACTGCACCATACCTAAGCAAAGCAAGTTCAGCTTCATCAACCCTCCCTTCTTCCAGGAGACAATGCCCTAAATGTGAAAGTGGAAGTGCCAGTGATTCATCAGTAGGGCCTCTGTCTTTCTCTATAATCAGCAACACTCTTTTGTAGACACCGATGGCCCTGACTATGTCATCCAGTTCCGTTAATGTGGCAGCTAGTCCCAGAAGCGTTTTTACTATCAATGGACTTTCTTCTCCTGCAGAGAGAACAACCAAGTCAGAGCCTACATCTTTCACTCGAAGGAGGACTCAATCCAACAAACAATATCAAGGATTCATAATTAGTGTGTTAAGATTGAATTCAAAATTTCTAGCTCCTCCGTTTAAGTATGAACCATTCAACATTTCAGACAGTAGAATATTCGTACAAAATCACTACGGTACATCAGGTACAAGAGTCAGTTTCTACTAAAGATGTGCACCTAGTAGATGCTCTTGAATTTCAACACTCTTGAGATAAAACGAAAGCGCTTCCTTAGGTTTGCCTAATGCGGTGTACATGCTTCCCATATGCTCTAGCACCCTGTCCATAAGCGGTTGCTTTGAATCGATCCCAACAAGCTCCATTAGATCTTTGGCCTGTATGCATGCGCAAATTGTAGTTAAAAGCTGAACTTTGAACAGAATAGAAGCAGACACAACGACCACAATTTATCTAGAGCTAAGTTCCATCGCCAACATGCATCAGGAGACAACAGCATTACTTAATTCCTCAAAACAACATGCTAGTGAAACTTAGAAATGATCTCTGGGGATATATGAAGAAGTAACAAACCTGGTCCAACAGATACTCGGCGTCCTCAAATTCGCCCATGCACAAACGAAGTTGCGCCAAGACATCGAGCATAGCGATTTGCTCAATGGAATGGTACCCAGAGTCACGCTGCTCCACAACAACTCCATAGTTGGCCTCTATCAACTCACGAGCAGTGTCCTCGTCTCCTTCTTCTATAAACTTAGTTGCTTTCCCATACAGCTCTTGCAACTGTCCCTGCAGGTCAAGGACATCGTTTGCAAGACCTCTACTGCTCTCAGGATCCCTGTTTCAGAGACAAAATAACGTCATAAATATGATCCCTCATGAACATCTCAAACCTCAACCAATCCAATAACCTTGTTCTTTTGATTTTAAATCGGTCAATCAGTCCCTCACATTTAATCACCTTATACTTTGACAAGCCAATGGTGAAGAAATCCAAACTCGAAGAGCATGTGAAAAGAAAACAGAAGCACATGAAAAGAACTTCACCTCCAACAACCAATACTCTAGGAGAGAACACAAACGAACAAGTCCAATATCCCTGAAATCCCCCTATATTTATCTTCATAGTCTTCTTCATTTCTAGAATAAACACCATTTGGAGGCGGCGTTTTGAAACTAAGGGCTGGACAAGGAAACTCCCAAAACCAAAACCGACATGCAAAACAGCGCATTACCCCATTTCTTGCATGATTTGCTGTGCCAATTTACTGTCTTGTGTAGCCATAGCCATTGCAAAACGGTTGAATTGTTCTTCAAGCACACGATCACCAGTTTCATCATCGTCATCCTCGAATTTATCCACCTTATCATTACCTACGCTGCCAGACTTTCCTTCAGCACCTCTGCAGAGACAACAAAGTTGTGTTCAAATCATCAGAACACTTCAGAATTCAACGAACAGAAAATAAAACCAAGCAGGGACTAATTTCAATTAGTTCGACCTCATATTGTGTTTCACGTTTGCAATCGTTTCCAATATCATGTGCATCCGAACTCCATATTATGACATGAAATGACCAAAATCTTGTGATACTACATAAAGTGTTCAGCTTGCCCTTACGTGGTGGCAGACGACAAGCACTGCTTATCGAGATATGGAGCGCCGTCTTTATTCCTAGTACTCCTCCGTTTCAGGATTATTGAATGTCTGCAAGCGCAAAAGTAAAATGTCAATAAGGTGGAGGGTGGTAAACTCGTTAGGATCTGATCCCGTCTCCCATAATGACAACTTCATCCAACAGCAACTCATCCATTTATAAACTTGGTTAGAAAGTGGTGTAAGAGTGACTTGGCTAAATGTCTCCGGTTACTGATCTTTGAATACAGTCGCTTGTAGTGCTATACAACCTCCAAAAATTGAAATTAAAGAAGCAATTCATGCTCGGTGATAAAAATTCGGCCTCAACAGATTTGGTCCATGTAACCCAAAGATCTCTCCAAAACTTATAAATCTCACAAAAATCTTTTTTCTGCGTGTGTTATGGCTCAAAGTGACCTGAATAGTTTTCTCTATCTTGTCAATGTTGAGGGAACGGAGAAAATGAGGCGTTTACAAATAGGATAGGAACGCATCAATCAACTGCCACACGAAAAAAGGGCGCCTTTTGACCTAATACATGAATCAAACATTCATACCTATTGCTTCTAGAACTGCAGTCTTCCGGCAGAACAGTGAAGAAGCTCGAGGATAGCTGAGATCTGTTTCCGAAACGCAATTTTGCCGAATCTCTGACATTATATCCCTTGGAAATCTGCAACGAACTTGAGGGAAAGCTGTTTTTCAAACAAAATTGATGCCTGGAGCAAGTTGGAATCTGAATAGCTATTCCAGGCACCTCCACGACATGACGCGTTCGCTGGGCAATGACATCCCTGCAATAAAACACGCTGGAGTTACTGCGAAAGTTTAACATCATTGGTAATTCCAACCTCATTCCAGTTTCAGCAGCACGTCTGAGACCGAATTTCAGCTCAACTCAACTCAACTCATCCTATCGTTCAATGCCAGAGAGCTCTGCACCTCGCATTCAATAGTAAAGAACCCAACCTCTGAGGTGTTCTATACACTCTGGATTGGCAGGGATTAAAGCACCTTGGTTTTCTGGAAGGAGAAATTTCTACTAGTGATAAACCCTGAACCCTAAATGCAGGTTAGTAATGTAAAATTGAGGGATTAGCACAACAACAAACCCTTCGTTTACCACCTGTGCAATTGATTGTGTATTCCGTCTTAACTTCAATTGTCTACTTCGCCATTCTACTCAAGGTCTACGCTATTGTTAACAAATACGTAAGTCACTTTTGGACCTTTCTAAACCATTACCAAATTGCTAACATCAATGCAAAATTGGTGAAGAGGACAGATAAAAATTCGGGACGAAGCATAGCCCTTGTACATTAAAAGTCCCCCGCCACGAAATTATAATGTGCAACACAGTGCAACCAAAGATCCAAATAATCCTACAATTATCTTTGCAACTGCATGAGCAGTAAAATTTCATAAGTTCACTAATATAAGCAAGTAAGTTACACACTAGGACCAAATGCACAGGAAATCAATACCGGGCGATAGAGGCAGAAACCGAGACTACAAGCGCCTTGGCCATTGGAAAAATATTGACCATCCCGCGTCAAGCGCTCCCCAATTCCACCCCCGCCATAAGCAACCAGCTTTCAACCAAGCCTCCCTTATCCTGGACCTCTTTCCAATTCAGCAACATGAACTACGCGGCATTCGAAACGCACATACGAAAAAAGGTTCCGCACCAGGGGGCTCTCATATTCCAAGTTCAGTCCAAGCCATTCTATCCGTAACGAATTCAAATGTCGAGAAACCTAATGAGAACTTTAAACCCTAATTTCGAAACCCCTCCAATTCTCAGCATAAATTTCACCTATCCGAAGCTACAGAGAACTTTGTATCGAAATTGTGGTGCGTGAGACGAAATGGGCGATCTCGACTTGAGCTCCAATCTCGGCGACACCACACCACAGCTCATGAGGCAGCCCTATTGTTCACGTCAGCCTCGTCGTCAGTCATCTTCTTCGGTCATCCATTTTGGTTGTATATTAGTGATGAATGTAGGAGTTCATCCACGTTTGATTTCATCCTTCAGG
Source organism: Thuidium tamariscinum (assembly GCA_947034885.2). NCBI lineage: Eukaryota > Viridiplantae > Streptophyta > Bryopsida > Hypnales > Thuidiaceae > Thuidium > Thuidium tamariscinum. The sequence continues at coordinate 33,274,014 of OX344751.2, read as the reverse complement.
AAAACCTTTTCTGTCACATTGAAAACATTCATTTGACGGAATACCCTGGATGGATTATGAACATTTTTGATGGATTTTCAGGAATTGGATGAAGTACATTCAAGTATATTTAACTTTGGAACAAGTCACCTTAGAAATCATTTGTGCCATTGTCACAGTCAAAATCAAAGTCAAATTTTGAAATTCATTTACTTTCTCACCATGAGTCCAAATGCCATGACATTAAGCCCAAGCACCCCTCTTTGTCAAGGGCTTTCCAATGGTACCAAGATTGCCACCAAAATATATGTAAGAGTAATTTTCTAAATTTTTAGAACCAAAAATAGCTCAATAATCCATAATTTTCCCACTATAGGTCAAAACGCCACGAAACCAAGCTCATGCACCCCTCCTCGTTGAGAGCTTTTTGACGGTATGAAGCACGCAAACAAACGACGCAAGTTCTAGGAGATCTCAACATAACAAACAAACAAAACAAACAACATGTCTTAAAGTATAAATTTTTTCTAAAACCATGGGAATCATTTGTAATAAATCCTTAAAGACCCAAGGTCTTTTGAAAGTTTAAAATACCGTTGCTTTTGAAGTGTTATAGGTGTAAATTTCATTAATGTATGCAACTCTCAACTATACAATCTTATAATGTACACATTGTATATGACATGTATCAAACTTGAAGTTGTTTGGTTGCATAGATTGAAAGATTATAATGTTTTAGTATTGAAAAAGGATGCTAAAATTTTCCTAAAAACACAATTGAACTGAGGTCAATTTGATTTCTAAACCTATTCAAATGAAAAAACTTTGAACTACAAAGTGATTCAAGACCAATACACAAATACGTGGGTGAAAGAAAATATCATTCAATTGACTCTTTATGCACTACAAGAAAATAGGGCCCGAATCAAGATGTCCGAACCAACACAAAATGTCCAAATCAACACAACTATGTTCAAAATTGCCGAATCAAGATGTCCGAATCAACTTAAGATTGTTGATTAGGGTCCACTTTTCTTGTAGTGATGTTTGCAAAATAGCTTTGAAAAATCAAAAAATAGTTACAAAAAACACATATAGGGCTAAACCTCCTTCAATCTACTAAAATGCTTATCAATCATTCACAACTATTTGGATTGATATAAAATTTTAGCCATACAAACTAGACTATTCAAATTGGATACGATATGAAGAAAGAAAAGCTATCAAAGTTCACTGAAATCCAAAAATGTTGGATTTTTGAACTTTGAATTGTTGTAAAAAATTCAAAACAATTTGGATTGACTTGAAATTTGACCACAATGAGAAGACTTTTAGAAAAACACAATCTAACAAATTTTGTTGAAAACAAACACTAAATGAAGGAGATATAAGCCTCAAGGGGAGACACTTCATGAAAGGAGATTAGAAGCCTCCAGAAGATTGTGAGTTCCTACATTTTGAAAATGTAGAAACTGTCGCGGAAAAGCAGAGTCGCAAAAGTCCTATGTAATTGAGAAAGTATCACGTCATTAAATTTATTTTTTTTGGAAAAAAAAATTTAGACTTTTTTTCATATTTCAGGACCCAATTTTTATTTTTTTTGGATAATTGCTAACTTGATAGTGGACATCAGTTACGGGAACAGTTTTGGAAACAATCCCAAAATAGCCTTTTGGAAGCCTCAAATCCCCTCTAATGGTTGTGTTTTGGGAACCTACATGCAACGGAATATAGGGTGGATTTCATTAATTTTGTGTAATATTTACAAATATTTATTAAAAAAATTACATATATAATAGGGGACATGAAAAGTGGCAAGTTCATAATAAGAAATGTAGGTAGTCAAAAAATATGGTCCATTAATTTTTAGATACATGTAATTTAGGGGCAAGAGAATTGAATCTAAAGAATTGTATTTAGTAGAGTTTGTTTGTAGAACTAAACCTTCATAAAAGTTCAACAAACAAAAAATGGATGAAAAATGCTTTTTGTCTCTCTCTAGAGACTCTTCTAGTCATCTAAACGCTACAAAATGGCGTCAACAGTATTTAGGAGTTTAGGTCCTATACCAAATTATGCACTTCTTCAAAGCACCCAGTGATAATGTCCTATGAATGCACAGAGCTCCATAGAAAGAAAAAAATTGCTTTTAGAAGTTGTGATAACAATTCCTACACAAAAGAACTAAGATGGGACTACCCATTCTTGATGAGTATCCCATAACCAACTTATAGACTAACTTACTTTCAACTATTGTAAGGTTAAAACATCTTAAATAATTTCTCCTTTTCAAGATTGGGACTAATAAATTCATGATACATGTTCCAAAGTAATGAGGAAAAAAAATAGAAAGCAACGAGGGAGAAAGTAGTTTTTGAATGATTGGAATTGGAATAATTTAGAGATTAGCCATGGATTCGGAGCACTTTTTGCCTTTCAAAATTTATTGTAGTTTCAATTCAAGCAATAAAATTACCAAAGTTATTGCAATTCCAATCCTTTCTATCATTTGCTTTGCCATGCATTACACCAAATCATCTCTAGAATGGTTTATTTGATCAGTTATAGGTGGCTTCACGTTAGTATATTAACTAATACGCAGTATTATTTTGCACCTAACTAACCATATTTCACTTAGTCTAAGAATAAGCTACTAGGAACAACCTCCAATAATTGGCAAGGAGGCCTAACATTGGTATGGATATAGACCATGTTGCATGCCTTACGGTGTCATGGTCTAATGGGCAATGAAGCTCCTCCAATAGAAGACAGCTTCACCAAAATCTAAACTTATGAGGTAGGAGGTCCATAAACCAACCATCTAAGGGCTAAAAATTCAATTTTGGGGGGATAAAACATTTTGAAATTTTTTACTTATAAATTTTCCTTAAAAGACAAGTGGAACAAGCATCTAATCCAAGTTGTTTCATATTTTTTGGAACTTTATGGAATTCACTACAAATTTTTTAAGTTGAAAAAAAGTATTCATTTGTGGTCATCAAAAGCAACCACCTCCCCAAATGTGTAGATTTTGGTACATTGAAGAAAGGAAAATGTACCTCTAACTCTTATTTGCTTTTAATACCTTGTCAGAGTTCAAGCCTCCTACCTTATCATTGAATGCTCTTAAATACGTGTTTAACCTAGGCTAAAATAGGGTGGTTTAGCCCCTATTTTAGCCCCCTTTAGCACTCAATAAAAGGGGGGAGCTAAAAAAAAATAGTCCCTTTTTTGAATTACTAGCTTGGGTTGATTAGTTGAATCTAGAATCTCGTGAATTTTTTTTTGTGCAAGACAGTGTGGATAGGTCGAGTCATTGGAGTGTATAGTCAATCTCCCATTTGCTATAAATTGCTAAACATCTCAAAGTGAAAGCAATAACATTGAATATAAGAAGTTGATTAATTTAGTCAAAGTCTGAGATGTTTGTTTGTCAAGTAAATCAATCATTATATATTGATAAAAGCTTGCAATCAATTTGGAAAATTGAAATGTCATCATATGGATTTAAGTTATGACTGATTTAAAAGTGTAAAGCCAACAATATTTGTAAAAAGTGCTCATTAATGCCAACAAAGACAACAACACATGAATAGATACTCTAGTAGTTTAAGCTCATGATGAATGAAAAAGTATGTAGAAACAACATAAGATAAGGAATGAGTTCAATGCATAATTATGTTACAATATAAGTTGGAAACATATAACTAAACTATCCTACTTAGGCAATTCTACATAAGCAATTCACCATACTCAAAGACATCTTGTTGAAAAAAAAGACCTTTTTGTAGTAATCAGGCATCATCCCAAGATCCATTGGGAGGATCTGAACTAATACCCTTTGATAAGAATTCCTTTAAGGTAGCTAGTTCATCTTGCTTTGTAGCATAAGATTCTTGATTCACCATACTTAGAGGTATATATATATATATCTTTTTTTTTTAATAAGAAGTCTTATTGTAGTGAACCATCCAAAAGCCCATGGAAGGGATGCTTACTCTAAATCTCTAAACAAAATTGACTCAACAAAGCGAGTTCATCTTGCATCAACACAACAATCTCTTCATTATCATTTTGATTCACAGTATGCCAAGTAGATCAGTCTTGGGTATAAGATGCCATAAGTCCTTAGGAGTTCTTAATTACATGGAGCTCTATCACTTCCTAGAACACTAGCCTCGCCGGGGTGTTGCACCGAAACTTGATTGTTGGCATCCAAAAAACATGGACTTGCAAAGTTGGCCCATTATGTTATTGTTGAAGGCCTTGATTGAGGAAATGCTTCAGACTCTTGTCCATCTCCGCGAGTCTTGTTTTCAATAGTACTTACAAAATCCAACTTCTTAATATTCTCCATGGTGTCATATCACTCGCGTTCGAATGTAAGTTGAAAGTGCTTATCAGTTTGTTTGATATTCCTCTTCTTGTCCATTGTCAAGTGCCAATAATTGGTACCTTATAGGGTTGATTTCTTCATAGTGTCCACTATAAGAAATCCATGTTTAAAGTGATAGATTTAAGGTGATATCTATTATCTAATGTAGCAACACATATTTTTACGTCAATGATGATGTCCGCCATAACATCTCGAGATGTTATGGCGGACATCATCATTGACGTAAAAATATGTGTTGCTACATTAGATAATAGATATCACCTTAAATCTATCACTTTAAACATGGATTTCTTATAGTAGCCACAACATGTCTTTAGTGTGTCTCACAACCCTCGCAGTGACTTCGGATCTTGATTGTAGCCATTTTCCTTCATTTCCTTAGTGACGGGCTCCACCCATTTATGGCACTTCCCTTCATTGGCCGGGTCTTGGTGATATTCTTACTTCAATTGTAACATCAAGCCCTTTTCCTTATCGTTGAAGTTTCGATCCCTGGATCTTTTCAATGGAAGATCATCTGACTTGTTAGAGAGCATGATCTTTTCTTCGTTTAACCTGGAGTTTCAAGTCCTGTAGAGAAGTCTTAGAGTACAGCAGCTTGAATAGCATTTCCTACACTAGTAGGGCCCAAAGGACATGTCCAAAAAAAATTATTGGAGTTCATCTAACTAGTTAGCATGAGTAGTTTTTGAGGGAGTTGGGACTATTGCCACTACAAGGGAAATGGGCCCTAAGCTACAAAAAATTTGACAGAATGGTGTCCGAAATGACACCCAAGACTTGTGAAATTTTGCTTTTTGTCAATACAATCAATATTGCAATGTCTGTCAAATTTCTTGTCAATATTCTTGTCAAATTCTCAATCAATTTTGACAAACAAAGTTAATGTTTTTCTAGAAATCCAAGAAATTTTAGTATAGAATTTTCATTTTAGATACAAAATGATATAGCTATCATTTACTAACTTTATAAGAAATTATACCTCATGACAATCTTTAACCATTCCATCAACACTTGCACATTAGTTGTCTTTGAGAGAAAGAAACTCCCTATATATATAAGGAGGTGAGAGGTCGACCAACCCATATGGGATAAGTGATTTTTTGAAGTTGTGAACTCATAGTGAAGTTAAATATCCGTAACTTTGTAATGAAACTAAGATTTTAGACTTCATTTGAGCATAGTATAATGTCATTTTTTTTAAAACTTTGAACTAAGACTAGTTAGAATATGAATTGGAGATTCAATTTCAAAAATAATTTTGACATTTCAAGTTTCCAATCAAAAGTTATAGGCAGATTTCAAAGAAGAAGTTTCAAAAAATATACTAAGAACAATTTCAAACTCCTCTTTGAAATTTCATAACTTTTGATTGGAAACTTGAAATGTCAAAAGAATTTTTGGATAAAAAAATTGAATTTATTTTCTAACTAATTTTAGTTCAATTTTTTTTTGAAAAGCACATTCTTCTACGCCTAAATGAGGTTTGAAGTCCTACTTTCAACGCAATTCCTATTTCTAACTTAACACATTAAGTTAGAAATAGGAATTGCGTTGAAAGTAGGACTTCAAACCTCATTTAGGTGTAGAAGAATGTGCTTTTCAAAAAAAATTTGAACTAAAATTAGTTAGAAAATAAATTCAATTTTTTTATCCAAAAATTCTTTTGACATTTCAAGTTTCCAATCAAAAGTTATGAAATTTCAAAGAGGAGTTTGAAATTGTTCTTAGTATATTTTTTGAAACTTCTTCTTTGAAATCTGCCTATAACTTTTGATTAGAAACTTTAAATGTCAAAATTATTTTTGAAATTGAAACTCCAATTCATATTCTAACTAGTCTTAGTTCAAAGTTTTTTGAAAAAAGACATTATACTATGCTCAAATGAGGTTTAAAATCTTAGTTACATTACAAATGTATTTAAAGAGCTTCTTTTTCCCATTCATTTCACAAAATACAAATGATTCATGAAGAAAAACAATTTAGTAAATAAATTAACTCCATGTTCTTGATTTGTTTTGGTCAACATTCTAGAAAGTTGATTAAATTTTTTTTAAATTTAAATCATCTAAAATGATTTCATCTAAAAATTTATCATTCATTTGGTAAAATTTCAACTATTTTATTAAATCCTTATAAAGTATTTTTTGGATTAAATGACGTGGAAATTAAAAAATCCACGGTGGCATAGAAATGAGAAGAAGATTTGCTGACGTATACCTTTGTTCGAATTGACAGCCACATTGACAGAATTCTGTCAATTAAGTGTCCGAATCAGGGTCTCCTAATCTACAGCATAATTGACAAAATTCTATCAAATTTTCCGTCAAATAGGACACAGTTTCCCTTGTAGTCTACAAATGTTGCACCTTCGAGATTCTAACTATTGATAAAATTGCCTGGATTGTTGGAACTTGCCATGATTTCCTTGAATTAAAGCACCGGAGATACATAAGAACATCACATGTATCATTTTCACTAGAAGAAAACCACTTTTTTTATGACAAGTCTCTAGACATGGTGAGATGTTTGAATTAACATCAAGCATGTTTATTGTGCATGTTTAGAAAAATTTGTCAAGATTGACAAGCAAAAAACACTAGAAAATATGGAAAAACATGCCTTATTTTTAAAGCAACATCATAAAAACATGGACAAAGAAGTTGTTGAAAGTGTGCCATTTGGCAGCTACGTAAGTGCTACGCAGGCAAATAGTGCCACATGGGATTTTTATTCCCCTCACAAAAATTTTAATATTGTTTTTAGTAATGTCAATTTAGACGTTTAAAATTTTTTTAATACTGTTTTCAACAACATCAACTCAAACACCTAAAATTTTTCTTAGACATTGATTGGTGCATCCTACATAGGGCAAGGTTGGTGCAAATTAATTATATTATTATTATTATTTCATTATTAATCAATTAATTAGTTCATTATTCAATTCATCATTAATTAATTGATTAATAATTATATAGTTCATTATTAATTTTATTAATTATTAATTATTTAGTTTATTATTTACTTGTAAGAATGAAGATGAGAGAGGTCATATTTATATCTATTGTTTGCCTTTGTAAAGACAAAAGATATGGGATAACTGGAATGAACAAATTTAACCATTATAAATCTTAGATGTTGTTATAGACATTGTTTCAAATGTTGTTTTAGATGTTATTGCAAATATGTGGATGTTGTATCAAACATATGGGTGTTTTTTCAAACAATCTACTTTGGATACAATTCTTGTTTAACCTTTTAAGGACCAATTGCAGTTGTATTGTTTTGGCAACATAGCAATTTTAGGTAGCTCACTATAAATGAAATTTTATTTTTCTTTCTTTGAAATTTTCAGACTATATGGAAACAAGTTGTTGTTTTAACGCCTAGCACTTTTCAAAAACTTTGACTACATGGTTAAAAACTTCTTGTATGATATGTAACTTCTTTTTAATCAAGCAACCTAGGAAAATAAACAAAAATCATTTTTTTCAAAAACAAAAATTTGGAATTTCTTTTTCAATTTTATACACACTAGGAAACCTTTGAATCATTCTATTTTGATCAATGAGATGAAAGTTGTGAGTTTTTGTTTTAGGTAGTTATAGATTTTCTACTTTGAAATCAACTTTGAAGTTCTTTATTTAACTCAAGTTTTCAATTTATCTTGAAAAAAATTTATTTCTCAAATTTAGATTGTTTATTAAAACAATAAAACCATTGGAATTGATTTTGTAAATTCCATAACTAAATTCTCAATAAAGTATTATTTTTAATAATTTTTTACTTCTTTCTATTTACTATTTTTTTCCTATATGTTGTACAGTTCCAAATGATCTTAAAATTTTTAAGCATGTAGATAGCTTGCCTTTAAAAAAGAATCCAAAAAGAACCAACAACATGAAGAATTTTTCTTACAAATGTGGCCTTGTGAAGTGTAGCTTCCCTAATTTTTAGAGGGTTTAGAGTTTAGGGTGCCAAGTTAGAAATAGGAATTGTATTAAAAGTAGGACTTTAGACTTCATTTAGGCATAGTAAAATGTGTTTTCGTAAAAAACTTTGAACTAAAACTAATTAGATTATTAATTGAAGTTTTATTCAAAAAAAACCGTTTTACATTTCAAGTTTTCAATCAAAAGTTTTGGAATTTCAAAGAGGTGTTTGAAGTTGTTCTTTTTACATTTTTCCAAATTTTCTCTTTGAAATTTGTTCATAACTTTTGATTGACAGCTTTAAATGTCAAATGGATTTTTGGACTTGAAACTCTATTTTATATTCTAACTAGTCTTAGTTCAAAGTGCTTTGTAAAAAGACACTCTTCTATGCCTAATTGAGGTCTGAAATCTTAGTTTTAATACCAAATTACGAGTTTCTAACTTAACAATGAGCTCTCCTAACTTCAAAAATGCACATATCCCACATGGATTGGCCATGCTCCTACCTCCATATGTGTATATATAGAGTTACTTTTCCCATTCATTTCACAATTACAAATGGTTCATATACTTTTGAAAGTAATAAAAAGTGAAAATTTATTAATTTAAATATATTCATCTAAACATTTACCATTCATCCAATTTTTTTTGTCATTATTTCAATTATTTTATTAATTCTTTGGATAATAAAATAATATTTTTTTGAATTAAGTGACTTGTCAAAAAAAATCCATGGTGGCAAAGGAGTGAAAAAAAAAGACTTGCTAACGTGTATTCATGTCCGAATCTACAAAAAAATTGATAGAATTCTGTCAATTGGATGTCCGAATTAGGGTCTCCTACCCTACAGAAGAATTGACATAATTCTGTCACCTTTTTTTGTTAATTAGGACACAGTTTCCTCTTGTAATGACTAGAAATTGAAAAAAACTATATGTAGTCAGTTTACAGCAAAGGCTTGCAAAAGTAGGTAAAGTAGCCTTGAATGTAAAGACGAATACTCCCTCTTGGTAAGTTGAATTCAATACTTTTATTCAATTGAATTTCTTTCAACCTTGAGATTTTAGCATTAGATTTGATGAAACTGATTGTGAATTTGTACTATTGAATCTTCGAAAAATTCTTTCATTACATGATTGATGTTGGTGACAATAGAGGGCACTTTCAAATGCATTTATATTGAGTAAGTTTTTGCTTCCAAAATTGTTTACTGCTCACAAGAGATAGAAAACACCCAACTAATGAAGGAGAGGGAAAACATTATAGCAAGTTGCATCAATTTTGTACTTTCAGGACTTTACACATCATAAAGAGGACATCAGAGGTTTAAATGAGATGAAGCCATTGCTAGAAAAAAATAGTTTCATACCAGTGAGACACAACCATGAAAATTTGAAAGATTTTATTAAAAAATGGCAAGCACTGTTTAAAGAGAGAGTTGGGCTTTCCTTGCGAAGAGTTCAGTATGATTCCTTCTTAAGTATCGCACATAGTTGGGCTCTCGAATACCATCTCTAAATGAAGTCAATCTACCTTAGGTTAGAGTATCAATTTTTTCAAAGGATAAGGAAATCCGAGCTCATGTATTTTAATCAAATACTCTACCAATTGTTTCTCTTCATTTGGCATGAGTACTTCCTTTCTATCTCTTTGTCCATTCAAAGTTGAACTGTAAACGTACCCTTATAAAATCGATGGTGAGTTGGTGACATTCCGTGTATCATTGTTATTGTTCTCACAAAGATCCCATTATCCACACTAATCAAGGCCTTCTATAATTGTTCATCTGTTTAATAACCATTCACCATGAATCTCTTTGGAACTCGGATATTTGTTTTGCAAATACTAGGTACAAGACAAGGGTGTGCATGGCTTGATATACATGTTGTGCCAGCTTTGGAGCTTTTGGTGACCATGGTACGTGACCAAGTCCTTGATGTTGCTCCTTCTAATACTTGTTGCACACGATAGGATTAGACGTTGCAAATGGACCGATCCCCATCTACTTAAACAATAGTGTTTGTCTACTCCCTCTTGTTGTCTTCCACAACTATTGTATTGACTTGAAGTGGCTTTTTTCCCTTGCTTTCCAACTTTCCTGCATATTTATTTACTAGTTGTCTACTGAAGGGAGCATTTGTACATAAGTAGCTACCAAGGATGATGTCGTTTGCTTCAATCTTCACCCACCTCATTGTTTGTTTGGCTATTATGTTTTGTCGTTGGGTAGTGCACTACTTATCTTCTTCCCTCACATGTGCCTTACTTGACAATACCACCTCTACAATGAAGACACCTATGGCCCACAACTATTTTGTAGCTTCCAAGTCCTCTTAGACTTGTAGTACCTGATCCAATAGTTTTTGGTTCTCTTTATCGTTATAGTTTTCATTGTCATCGCAAAAATCTAAGTGGAGACTCCCCCCACTCAATCTTGCGCTTGTACTAGCTCTTAGATTTGTCACTTCCCTTGTCACTGGAACTGCCTAAACTCATGCTTTGAACTATAAAATTGGACTCTACAAATATGAAGGATATTGTAAAGACGATTATCTTCTTTCACTACAAATCATTAGACATGCATTTCTACAACAATGGATTTGAAAATCACAAATGCAAGGCTCCCAGTTCATTGTGCTACAACTTTCTTCTCACTAGAATACAAAGAATATATGTCTCTTCAATTCATACATTAGTACTTAGGAAGGTAAAGGTTACTTCCTCATGTATTCTACGCAAAGTAGTTTTCATTGACTAACCTATGAGACAAAATGTCTAAAATTGGCGGCCATTTATCTTTAAAAAGTATAGCCGCCATTCCATGAGAGTTTACACTTGTGAATAATTTCAATGTTGAAGTTTCCCAAATAAAACCATAAGGCTATTATATATTTTGTTGTACTATAGCATAATAACTATCCACTATCTACAATATATACAAGAAATATGTAATTTACAACCTCACCATTAATCACACATTCAATAACAATGAGTATGCACAACAGTCTCTGCTAACTCTTAATGAAGTCACCATTCAACGCACACAATTAAACACATTTCTAGTCCACATGGACTACCTACTACTCAACAAAGGTGATGCACTCTTTTGGAGACGTCTGTATAGGTGATTCATAATGGTCAAGTAGAATTGCAACCTCCTAACTACTATAGTGTCACTACTTTTTATATTTTTTTTGTAGATTTTGTGGAAATTGATACAACACAGCAACTCATATTATAAGTAGGGTACAGTCTAGACTAAATTTGTTATTTTACAAGTATTGTAAATATGGCAAGATACTATCATATGCACTAATAGGAATTAATGTAGTTGAATGATTTAATGGTCATCTTAGTTCAAAGAAGTTTAATTCCATTATTTAATTACAAAAGTGTTGAATCATTGTAATAGATTAGGAGGCATTTTATAATCAATCACCCTAATATAGACACTTCTCAAAACAAGGATTTGATAGTAAGCCAATGGCAAAGAGAATTGTGACTATCACTCCAACAAACTTTATAAATACATCACTGTATAGGAACATGATATCGCCATATGGCTAAATCCTAATACAATCAATGTACTAGTAGTTAGTGAGTCCACTGAAGAAAATGGTCTTCAAGACATTTCTACTTTTTTCTCACCACATAACATTTATCAGGTAAAATTGACTTAAAACTGTTGGATTTGTATGGAAGACCAATTTCTCAAATACATGTATTAGAAACTTCAAATGCTGACTATAGCACATTCAAAAATCTCACACAACATTTGCTTCTATAAAATGGTTAATTTTGAAAATTCTGCGTATAATTGGAATACTAATGTGACTTTACTCCATTTGTTTAGATAGATGTAATTTTAAACTTATCGTTGTAAGTAATTTAGATAGTTATTTTTCAACTACTTAGTAAACACCTATAATATCATTGTGTTCACTAATTGTGTATTCAAACTATTGCAAGTTCTCATCATTTTGTATGAGAATTTATTGGCGCATGCATCTTGTTTTGAAAAAAAAGGCAATTGCGACCTTCTAATTTGCGATGAGGTTGTAAGGTTGCACAATGAGGCATTTATCAAGGTATGTGCTCATGAGACCAAACTTTAAGGTAGTTCATTTAATTGGTTCATATTTATCAATTTATGTCTTTGTTGAAAGTATATGCTGAACATTTTTTTTCAAGAGATGACCTTTTGGCACCTAAACCTATCATAATCGTGCAATCTTTGATGTTTGGGTTTTGGTATCAATTGCAAACTCTTGCGTCTCTGACATGTTTAAGGCGGTGTGTGCATACTATTATTTGATCCTCCTAAAGTGCATACTCGTGAAGTGATTAGTTGAAGCAAATTCCAAGGTTTAAATCAATTTCCAATTTTATTTTGAAAATTGAACAATATTTTTTAATAAATACCCCAATTTTTTGGTTGGTGAAAGATAGTTAAATTGCTTCATTTTTCCCTACAAGGCTTCTAATTTTTATAAAAATAGAAATGTACAATATAATAAAGATAACTTGTATTAATGTTTTATTATCAATTTTAAATTAAATATGGATTCTGGAATAATGTTCCAAATCCTAAAAAAAATGATTATTGGAAAAAATTTGAATTAAAAAATGGTATACTAGAGGAAACAAATCATGATTTAAATTTTTTTAATAATCTATGATTGACCTGTATTGTGGAATTGGTAGTTCACATACACACCAAGTGAATTGGAGGCAATTTACTCTCTCATTAGATGCTATCAACTCGTTGCTCGGTTTACCACGAATTATGTAGATTCAAAGCATTTTGGTACTATAATGTATAGCTACTATTTAGGTGACTAGTCATAAGTTCAAGCAAAATCAAGAAGAGATCTGAGATCTTCTTTACCTGTATCCACACCTTTTGGTAGGATATGAGATATTTATGAGTAAAGATGGTTGAGAGATGAGAGTATTAGACCATCATTAGTTTCTCTATTCTACCCTTTAGTACATTGCTTTAGATCTTCATGTTTGATCTTCTGCAGTGGTCATATGTATTCTCTTGAATCTACTTATTATGTAGTTTCATGATGCATTGGTTAGTATTGAGAGGATAGTTTATTTTTGGGTGTAGGTAGGCAAATGTAGATTTGTGATGCACTAGTTAGTACTTGGAGGATAGTTTATTCTTGGGTAGTTGGGTGTAGGTAGGCAAATGTAGTTTCACAATGCACTTTGTTAGTATTTGAAGGATAGTTTATTTTTGGGTGAAGGTAGGAAGAAGGCTTAGATAGTTTATTTTTGGGTGGAGGTAGGAAGAGGATTTGGACGGTTTATATTGGATCAATCTAAAAGAACCAAGCGACTATAGCAATGTTAAGTAGATACATGTTTATTATTTGCTAGAATTCATTCTATATTCATACTGTAGTTCTCATTTTTTAGTATGTTTGTGTTTTGAGTTTTGGGACTTTGTTCAAAACTTCAATTTTGCTTAATTGGTAGGAATCCAAGATTGAAGGCTGATTTATATATGGGCTAGACCGATCACCCTAAACTAACCTACTTTATTACATGTGACCACAAAAAACTTGAAACAAGAAAAATAGTAATGGTACTCAACATAGACTTTGCAGAAATCCAAGAGGGGTTATAGATAGTTAGGCCACATCAATTTATTATTAGATCCAACATTGTCAAATGTGATATGAAGTGAATAGACAAAATCTACGGTTGTGAGATTTTAACTTGTCATGGTATTCTAGAAATTCATTCTTCTTAACTGAAAGAGGTGGTTGAGATAAAAGCTCCTAATAAATCAACAAAACTTTGTTTAGTTTGGCCATGTAGAATTCTAACTAAACTTTTCATTTAAGAAAAACAACATGGGCCTTGACTACAATGTAAACCCAACATGGACTATGCATATCTTTTTACCAATTAGTACCTTGATAATTGAAGAGGGCCTTTGGTTTGGCCCTAGTGTAAATCAACCTAGAGGCATTTGGGGTTTGTGCAAATGAATGGGACTATCAATGGTGTCAAGATCATACTAAGATGATGAATTCAATAGTCCATTTGAGTAATTGTTTCATCACAATTTTTTTGGAGAAGAAACTAGTTTCAAGTTGGGCTAAAGATGTTTCACAATTGGGACAGGGGTTTGTTGGGGCCAACTACAATGCAAAGAGAAATTGATAATTAGATCTTGGGGGTGAAGATGGCAATGGCGAATAGTTGTCATTGTCTTATCCTAGCACTTTTGGATGAGTGTTTGTACATAAAGGTCAAGGGAAAAATGGTTGTGTACACAATTTGGGCAGGATATGAAGAGCACATAGGGAAGTTTTGTGTGGATGAATTAGAAGAGCTTTGTAGTCAAAATCTGATATGAGAAGATATGGGAAGTTGCTTGAAATGTTCTAGGAGGCGCAAAATCACAAATCCTTGTTTCTTTAGGTACTTTGCAAGTTTCTATCTTGCATTTCTAACCTAAATTTAGCCTACCAAAAATTGCCAAAGAGCTTGGAATAATACAAATGTTAGACCTTGCCTTGATGTTGATATTAGGGTTTGTAAGTTAGAGTTTTGTTCTTGTGTGTAATTTTAGAAGGCTTTAAACTCCGAAGGCTTGCAATTTCATTTTTTTTCTATAAAATCGAAATATCAATGAGGGCAGTGTCATGTGAATAGAGCATTGGCTAGTAGATGTTGTTCTAAAATTAGGATATAATCAGACCTTTATCAAATTCTTAATACTCCTTCATCGAATGTTGTCTCTTCACTTCACTTCAATCTCTATAGAGTTGGCAAGAGGATTTTGTGGAAGTCTCACATGCTTTGGCTAGGAACACAAATACAACTAAGCAACAAGCTACAATATTGCAAGTGAGTCTTTCCCATCCATCTTTTGCCATTTGTTGGCTTTTTTGCGTTGTCCATGATAGCAAAGGTTTGTAGGCTTTTTTTGTCTAAAATAAAAAATTCATGTATATTTGATTCACTTGTCTAAAATTAGGAAATTAAATTAATCGATATAAAAGAATGTATAAACATTGCAAGCTAGCTAGTGGGAGTTGGCATCAATTTGCTGACACAATTTAAGAAATGCAGTCATGTAGTAGCTTAATTTTGAAAATTAGTTGATTGGTTTGGGTTGCCCCCACATTGTTTCTTAGATGTAATGAGCTCTGACAAAGCTAGAGTCTACCTCAACTTCATACACCATTGTAGATCCTTTGTTTGTGGAACCCTCTGTCAAACCAAATTGCAATCAATGTTGTTGATGTTGCATAAGAAAGCCAAAATCCTTGATGAGGCCTTCTTAGGAAAAACACTACAAGAAAATGGGGGTGTAAATGACTTGTCCACAATGATTGTACTAACAACAATGAGTACAAAATGACTATTTTGCAGTGATTGTTGTTGGTGTAATCATTGTGAACAAGTCATTTATACCCCCATTTTCTTGTAGTAAAAGACCTTAATTAAGTGAGGATAGTCAAGCCGCATCTTTGGAGGCTACCTCCATTGCCTAGGGATCTATTGCTTCCCTCATAATGTTTAAGCCAAGCAATCCATTTGTAAAAATAATGTGTGATAAAAAATAGGATCCAATATATTCAATCTATATAAAATTTGCAAAAATATTATCTACTATAAGGTACTTAAAAAGTGAGAAATAAGATTATATGTAAAATAGGGTTTTGTAATAAGTGAGAAATAAGATTTTATGTAAAATAGGGTGCCCTAAAACACCTCCATGTTATAAATAGGTCATTTTATAGATAGCTCTCCATTAAATAGGTCATTATCACAGGTGTATGCAAAATATATAAGGGAGTGAATCCCCCGAGAGACTTGTATACTAGAAATTAAAAGAAAGCAAGGTGCAACTAGTTTACAACAAAGGCCTGCAGAAGTTAAAGTAGCCTTGAATGTAAAGACAAATACTCCCTCTAGGTAAGCTAAATTCAATACTTTGAGTCAATTGAGTTTGTTTTAACTTTGAGATTTCAGCATTAGATCTAATGAAACTGATTGTGAACTTCATTACATGATTGATGTTTGTGACAATAGTAGGTGCTTTTGAACGTAGTTATGTCGAGTAAATTTTTGCTTCTAAAATTGTTTATTGCTCACAAAAGACAAAAAAACACCCAACTAATAAAAGAGAGGGAAAACATTATAGCAAGCCATATTTATTTTGTGCTTTTGGGACTCTACACATCATAAAGAAGACATCAAAGGTTTAAATGAGATGAAGCCATTGCTAGAAAAAATAGTTGCATACCAGTGAGATACAATTGTGAAAAACAATGAAGATTCAAAAAATGGTAGGTTTTGTTTAATTAGAGAATGTTGGACTTTTCAATTGACAATCATCGATGATTAATTAGTGATATTCCGACTACAAAGATGTGCTATACATCTATAGAAAGCTCAAATGAGGTTTGTTTAGATTTGAGGCATGAATAGGGTTCAAGTAGTTCTTCTGTGTGTTTGCAATAATAATTAATTACCTTAATTTCTTCTCCTAAGTTCCAATTCTAAGTGATTACCTTAACTCTTCTTCTAAGTCCTAATTTTAGAGGTTTTATTTAGGGTCTTTTATAACCACATAATTCTTCATTCATTCAAACCAATGCTTGATTTTATATGATGAATTTGATGAAATTGACGTAAATAAAATATAATTATGAAAATACGGACAAAAATATGTAAAAGAAATTTAAGAAACAAGTCACCTACTCATCGTCCTAGTGAAGGTTGCAAGGTTGCAAAAGCTATAAACTACCAAAGTAGAAATGTATAGTTACTCTATTGTGTATTCTTCTAGGGCATTGAGTTCAAAACTATCGATACTATCCTTAGGATTCTATGCTATATAGCTAAAACTTAAACATCTACCTATATGGAATAAACAACTAGAGAAATTCTACCAAAAAAACTTCAACCTTTCGTAATTTTTACATATGAAATCCAAATGCCATATTCTTTAGTGAATTGGAACTTCTTTTCATTAGCTAGTCACAAATTATGAATATTTGACCAATCTAATAATAGTATTTGAACACAATAGCAAAAAATATTAGTTTGACAAGTTTCCACTTTAAGCTTATTTGAGCTTCAATTCATACCAAGGCTTTTCACTTTTTTTAGTTTCAACCAACAAAGCTAAGCATTTGCGTGAATAACGTGAATGATACTAACTACACTAATAATGGTATTTAGTGTTGGCAACACTAATTACAAAGAAAAACACTAAATGTCAACAATCTTGTTAATGTTACCGACAGTAAATATCAACATAAACACTATTTGTCAATAATTGGATATAAATTTTTTGTAAGATTAGATTTAGTATTACATATTATTTCATCAAGTTGCAATGAAAAAAATATAAACCTAAGTGACTGTATGAATTAATCCCTAAAAGCCCATTGTCTCCTTGGGGGACAATTTGGAGTTTGGATAAGTTCCGATGACCTCAATTTTTAGTGAAACTTTTTGAAACTTTTTCATAAGATAAAAAAACTTATTATCTATGTAGGAGTATAATTTTTATTTCAATTGGTGTCCAAGAGCAAAAGTTATACTACAAAAAGATGAAATTTCAACTCAATGGGCAAAAAAAAAAAATCCACTAAAAATTGAAATTTAAAAAAAAAATTAATTTTTTAATCTTATAGATTTTTTTCTACATGCAAAGCTTTGATTCATTCCATTTGGATTAGTTATATGAGAATTATGAACAATCTTGTTTTTTGGGCAGTTTGAGCATCTTTTAGAAAAACAACTTATTGGATTTATTTCAGAACGTAATCTTTACAATTTAAAAAAAAGATTGGTTGACAAGGTTAAAATTTACTTGCAAGAACAATCTCACTATTGGGATTATTGTCTTTTGATCCCATTTTAGGGCTATTATTGATTTAGTTTTTCATTCAATCTTCAATGTACTCTACTTAATAACTTTTTAAAGAATGAAAATCAAGCATTTTTTTTTTGAAATTTTTTTCCTAAACTTTCAATTCAATTCTTCAATGCAAAAAACTTTAAATTCAAAGTCTATAGTACAAAAAATTTCATTAGATGGCAAGCAAAGTCATTTGAAATTGTAGGACAAGTTCAAAAGAACTATTTTTTCCAACATTGAACACAAATATCTTCCAATTTGTATGGTCAAACTTCATGAAACTCTTACCACATGATCTCACAAATAAAGTAAAAGATCCTACGGTTAGATTCCCAAAAAATACTTTTGTTTTCTTTTCTACAATGAACATAGCAAAAAATGGCAGTATTGACTAGTTTTTGATAGAAAAATGACTTTGTACCTTTAGGGATTACAAGGTGACTAGTGAATACAACTCTAAATGCAAATCACTAGAAATTTAGAGTAGTTGCAGTAAAAGTTCACGCAACACTATTAAGGTAGGTACACCCAAAATGGCACCTGGCCTTAAAGCGCTCTGTACAACATGCATAGATTTTCAAAATCAGTCATGTACCCAGACTGTAGATGGCGCTTTCAGAAACACACTTTGACTGTTAATAACTTTTGCATACGGTATCCAAATCCACTATTCTTTGGTGCGTTGGAACATGCTTTCACTCACCAACAAGACTGTAAAAAAAATCTGAACAACATAATAACAGGAACTAGGCACAGTATGAAAAACTGGCACTTTTGAGTGTACCTACCTTAATACATAACACAAAATACCATTATTAGTGTACTGAGCTAGAACAGACGTCCGGATGCTTTCGGACAGATGCTTTGGAATGGATGATACATCCAAGCAGCGAAGCAACAAAAGAAAGATCGAGAACCTAACGGATAACAACGACGACTGTGCACCAGCACTGAAGAACAGCCCCCACCGGCCTCTCAGAAGTTGCAGGAAGTGGAGTAAAGTCAGTAAACTTCACTAACGTACCCAGCAGTCAACTTCTACACCACGTCCATGATCGCCATCGCTAGAAATCCCTGCAAATTCACTCTCTTCTCGATTTGCGCTCATGCTCCGCAATTAATACCTCGATTCCCTAGCTAGTCGCCGAATCAGGCATGCCCCTGATCTCGGAAGCCTGATCTTATCCCAAGATCAAGCTGCCCCTCTGTCAAGTCACGTCAACCATTCGGGCAACATGCTTGCCGTGTTGGGATCCCCGTTTGGATTGTCGTGCACTCTTGCTAAGCTCGTTCCTTCCGTTCGTGGCCATCGCCATGCTCGTCGTTTCCAAGCACGCGGTCATTCCTAGCTCTTCAATTAATTCCTAGCTCGCTCGCTCGGCACGGCGAGCACGTTCACTTCTCGAACGTTGAATTGGTACAGACGGAGACTAGCTAGAACTTCCATGTGCGGTTTCGGAGGGTCTTGAGAAGGTTTCGGATTGACGCATCTGCCTGCGTTCAGTAAGTCTTGCACAACACATCTCTGACTATCTTCAGCAAATGATTATACGTCTTGATCGAACTTTGATACGTACTGTCTGTAGCTAGATTTACGGGGTTGGAACTGGGGAATTATTGGTCCTGACCGGAACCCTGGTCAGAAGAGGAGGCTTGGGCATTGACGAAAGCTACATGTGAGGGAGGAAGTTTCAGTGTACATACCTATATTAGTTACGTACTGGAAGAGCGTCCCAACTGGTGCAAATGAAAGTTGCTTGAATCAATTGTTTTACACAACCTTCTTTACATGAGACTGATTTCTTGAATCACTTGTTGATCACAATCTTCTTTACTTGCTAGCTTCTGAAATCAGAATTCTTCAAATCGATACATTTTCCTGTATGTCCATCCATTCTTGGGGATTCCACACTCTGATACAACCTAATTAAGTGGGCAATTTGTGCACAGAACTTCTTCAGCGAGACCAGACAATTTAGAGCCGGTTAATTGAATTTCAGCTCCTGCTGAACAATGCCTGAAACGCACAAGAATGGGGCGTATCCCAAGTCTCGTTTCTAGATTTCCATTCCTCGCAGTGTGGACTCTCCTTCTCTCAATCAATGTCGACTCATCCCGGGACTTATCTTGGGAATCCTCTCTTTCCGTTCTGAACCCTACTGGTTTCCCTTCGCACCAGCCTCGATCCGTGACGGTCCCCCGTCGAGTCTGCCGCGTTACCGACTTCGGCGTGACAGGCACCGGCATTCTCTACGACACCCTCCCCCTTCAATCCGCCATCGACTTCTGTGCCACCCACGGCGGTGGCGTGGTTCACATCCCCCCAGGACGATACTTAACCGCCACTCTGTACTTGCGTAGCAACATCACTCTGTGGGTGGAGAAAGATGCGATTCTTCTGGGCAGCACTCAGCAGTTGGATTTCCCTGCTCGGTCCAGACGATGGTACACTATTCTGGCGGAGGAGGCGGAGAATGTGGAACTGACTGGAGGGGGAGTGGTGGATGGGCAGGGCGGGGAGTTCGTGGTGGAGGCCAAGGAGGAGAAGAATGTGATGGTGAGCTGGAATGCGACGGGGGACTGTGCGGGGGATGAGTGCCGGCCGAGGTTGGTGGGCTTTCTCAACTGTAAGAATGTGCGGGTGTGGAATATCTTTCTCCGAGAGCCGGCTTATTGGTGGTAAGTTCTTGCTTGTTGAGATCCCTCGGACGACCTTGATCCTGAAATTCATGGATGGAAACACTGAAATGTTGGGACTGAAGGGGAAGGGGCTTTGCGTGGGCAGAATGAGAAACAGAGCTCTGGTTTAGGTCTGAGGTTTTAGGTCTGACGTTTGGAAAGAGCCAAACTCTTGAAATTTGACCACTTCAAGAAGCAGCTATGGACTAGGTAATTGCAAAGCAGGCCTAGTAATCGAAAATAATCGCCGGTCAGTACCTACCGAGCCGTGGGGCGGCGAGGTTGGTACTGACCGGCGATTATTTTTGATTACTAGGCCTGCTTTGCAGTTACCGGACATAATGTCAATGGCGATTTGACTTGTTTGATTGTTGAACCAATCAAACCATGCCACAACGGCGATAGTCTTCTACATTTTGATTTTGTTAGGTGGATTTGCACTCACTAAGTTAATATCGGTTGGTAGAGGGATTTCTCTTAGATTTCTCATATCCCTAGACCAATGAAATCTCTACTTCATACCCACCATGCTGAAGGTTTGCACAAGGGAAGCACAGAGCACTATCAATCTTAACCATTATGGTGTGAGAGGCTCTGTCCATGATAGGCCACTACTATAGCACTGACTTGCTCCAATATCCTTTTCTTAAGTTCATTTAAGAGTTAGCTTCAATTGAAGCAACAGATATGTGATGCTAACTTGTAAATAAATGAAAATTAGCATCTGAAAGTAACTGTTGAAATCTCACATCAATTGGTATCCGGCCACTATGATTAGAACAATTTGAGGATGTGAAAAGTGGTCTAATTCACAGTTACTATGATTTAATTCCAGCTTACACATCGTGAACTCAGACCAAGTGTTGATCCACAACGTCTCCATAACCGGCGACTTCAACACCCCAAACACCGACGGCATCGACATCGAATCCTCTAACAACACACGGATCACAGATTGTCACATCGACACGGGTGACGATGCCATCTGCCCCAAGACGGAGGACGGCCCACTCTACAATTTGACCGTCACGAATTGCTGGATCCGCACCAAGTCGTGTGCTGTGAAGCTTGGGAGTCGCACCAACCACGACTTCCGAAACCTGCATTTCGAGGGACTGGTCATCGTGGATTCACACCGAGGGCTCGGCATTCAACTTCGAGATCAGGGTAGGTCTCCGACCCATCCCTTCCTCAGTGTTGCTAATCGTCTTTCTTCTGGACAATTCACAAACAAACTTGCCCCCACTTTCAGGAGCCTTTGAAGCTTTGATTAGCCTTTGAGCTTTCACTATTAGCACAACTGTTGCAAAATCTACAGCAACAATCTCCTTGCGCAACGTAAATTATACAAATACAGTAGTAATTTTCTCAAGTTTGCCAACTTCGTAACATATATATAGATACACGTGCGTTTTAGACCATGTGCTGTGATAACTGCCATAGACAATTGTGGAATCAGTTATCACTACGTGAAAATGCACCCAGAACGTTCTAAATTCATATGTGATCAACAGGTATCAACAAAACTCAGCAGATTTCTCTAACCCTAAAACTTAGGGTGGGTGCATTACCTTGCATCCCGGGAGAAATTCCACATGGAAATTGGACCAGATGAATGTTCTTTTGAATTCAAAATTCATTCCTATTGTAGCTATCCAATTCTAGCATCCCTGAACATCGACAATGGAATATTCCCCAAACTCCATAGATGGCCATTTCGAATTTCTCTTTAGCCATCTCTTGAACCGATGTCCTCCAATTTAACAACTTGGACGTTGCAGACTTCACGGGTTTTTAGGGTTTTAGGCAACGTGCAAGCAACGTAATAACAGAAATCGAGAGATTAATTCATCTATTGGTTCAAGTTGCATTTTCTTGCATATTCTTGTACTGCTTTCCAACATTGACATTCCAAAACTAACCTTCTCTTCTCTTGCGTGTGCGAGTAGGCAACGTGGAGAATGTCACGTTTGCCAACATCCAGATGAGCACACGCTACTACCACCCCTCCTGGTGGGGTTTAGCAGAACCCATCTACATAACCGCCTGCTCTCGTGACGCAACCACAACAGTAGGCTCTATCAACAACGTCCGCTTCGTCAACATTTCCACAACCTCCGAGAACGGCATTTTCCTGTCCGGCTCCGCAGAGAGTTTCCTCCAGGGCTTAGACTTCAAGAACGTGACTGTGACGCTAGTGAGGTCGACGAGCTTCCCTGGAGGGTTCCACGACTACCGGCCTGGGTGCCGGGGCATGGTGGAGCACGGCATGGCGGGCTGGTTCCTAGAGTATGTGGAGGACGTGGGGATGCAAGGGGTGGCGGTGCAGTGGAAGGGGAAGGGGGTTGGTGGGGGTGATTGGGGCTTGCCGTTTGGATTCACGCCGGCTTCTGTGCGGGATATGCACTTGGTGGATTTCGAAAACACATATGAGGATTGAGGGGCCTTGATTGAATTCACATTGAAAAAGTTCACAATTTTTTTTTGAAAGACCTTAATTTTCTTGTTGTGTGTGGGAGCTAACTCCATTAGTATTCATCATTTCTAAAATAGTAAGATTTCAGTAATACCTACAAATTAAGAAACTAATGTTAAGTCATATGATCAAGACATGTCATTGACATGTGTACAATATACAATCAAAAAAAACTTGTCCAAGTCAACACATTTGACATGTGTACAATATACAACCAAAAAAAACTTGTCCAAGTCAACACATTTGACTAATTAAAATGTTCAAATCATACACTGTAACATTTCAATCAACTATTCTATATCGTGCACACGTTTGTGTTAGGGAGATTATCCTTGTTTAATTTTCATTAGAGGAATAGTACAAATATTAATTACAAGTGGGGGATCCGATTAAAGACACTTGTCAAACAAAGAAAAAGTAGTGAGAGAGTACAATTTTTCACTAGAAGCAACATCGGAAACCAAGAGTGGCAATCCAAAAACAAGGTGAAGATCATCTTCTTGAGAAATTTAAGGCATTTGGAGGAATTGTATTACTATGATAGACTTTAGAGTCTCATAGTCTATAGTGTATAAGATTAATTTCAAGCAAAATGGACTCACTTCAAGGATTCTATCGTCATGTTTAGAAAATTTGAAACTTTGATTCAAATCATGCAAGTTTGAGATTGTCTTCGGATTTCAAGAGAATCATTCAAGAAAGAACAAATGATTCTCAACTATTATATGCTTATTGTGGAGAAAGAGGCTCCTTTCTAACAAAGAAATGTAGTACACCACTCAACCATATAGACTTCTCAAAGTCTATCCTAGACCTAAAATGATCAAACACTCTCTAGATACTAGGAAAAAACACTAAACAATTTTGGCTCAAAATGGCCTTAACACTAGAATACTATGACTTAGGAGACAATTTTTTTAAATGAAATAAAATATGGATAATTTGTAAATCATTCAAAAAACTACATGTGTGAAAATTCAAGCCCAAAAAAATTTATTTCTAAAAGTTATATACATTCAAAGAGTGATGGAAAATACCATGAAAATGGACACTTTGATGTTTGATTTTTTTTAAATGGTAAAAAAATTCATAAAATTCCCTATAAAGAATTCATTTTTTCTAACTTAAAGATGCTCGTTTTAACCACTTTCATCTCTAAAAAAATAAAATTATGTTGTCTATGCATGCGCAACAGTAGTATACTTTTGAGCAAATGTGAAAGGTGGACAATTTATTATTTTAAGAAAATCATTTGTGGATTTGTGTAACTTTAGTAGAATTTATTGTATGTCAAATTTGAGCTTCCAATTTGCAATTTTGGGTCAGAAATTGTACTAAAACCCCTTGAAATGGTCATGGTAGACACCTAATTTGAAGCTATTTTAAAATAATAATATAATTTTTTTAAATTCAAAAAATTATTCAACATTTGAAACTACTACACATACTTTCACTTCAAATTTCATAGAAAACAAACAAATGATGCAAAAATTATAAGCAAGAAATCACATGTCCAAAGGCAATGGGACAAAAAATAGGATAAGTATTTTTGACAATCAAACCTCTCTTCAAATGAAAGTAATTGAGATTCATTGTCAAAACTCTAAAACTATCAATCTTTGCATCAATCTTCAATTCACACAATGACAAAACTTGTCTTAATTAACTTATAAAATGCTTCATTGATCTATAAAGAAGCAAGGTTTATAAATGGATGCAAATACATTTCACAAGCCATTGAAAAAAAATTCAAGTATTGAAGATTGAACATTTCCCAACTTCTATTCATACTCAAATCATCCCAATGCAAGGAACTATAAAGACTTGGAAGATTGCCATCAACATGTACTATAAATGAGCATAATTCATTTGTTTGTAATTCATTATGCATTGCAAAGAGTTTACAAAAAACTTTCTACAAACTACCAAATCTAGATAACAACTTTGGTTGATGGATTTCTAAAACTAAATGCAAAAAATCATCGAAAATGATTTCTCCAACTCTTAAAACTTTAAAATGTCTATAATTGATATAGTTATCAAAATAAGGTGGGATTTATAGATAATGTCAGTTAGGGTTCTTTCTTTAAAGCAATAATTTTTTCTAATAGACAATATAAGAGTTTCAATGTCTTTGGTGTAAACACAATGAATTTTCATTCAAATAGATTAACCTCTAAGAGCCCAAGGCACCAAATTTTGGTGTTTACAAAGCTTTGAAGATATATTAAACTTAAACAAATTTCTATTTTTAATAGTTTTTAGGAAGTTTATTTTTGAAGGCTTCTTTTAGCATAAAAAATTTGACTTTGAAAAATGATTGATTATGATTTTTCTATTAAAGATTTTGTACAAAGGGTATCCATTGTAATCTTGACTTTCCGTAGTTTTGAGGGCTCTTGAAAGTGAGCCTTAGATATATTAAAGCTTGGAGAAGGAAAAAAAGCACTAGAAATTCAATCTAAAAAATCGTAGACTAGATTTTGAGAGGCTATAATTTGATTGGGGTTATGCATGTTAGGCCCTTTAATCTTGTATTTTTTTGTGATCAATTTTTTAGACTTGACAATAGAAAACATGATTAAAAGACTTCAATCTACTTTTTCAATTTTAATACCTTCGTGACCAACATTAGTTTTGGTTGTGCCTTTGCTACAACCAAAACTAAAGTAAAAGTAATTTTCTAATTTTTTAATCCATTAAAACTTTGAAATTCAATAACTTTCTTGTTGTAAATCGAAATGCTACAAAACCAAGCCCGTACACCCCTCCTTGCCAAGAGCTTTTCCAATGGTACCAAGCACATGATCGGGGGACGCACAAGTTGAGAGATCTCAACGTAACAAACAAAACAAACTATCTATCTAAGGTATAGATAATCTTTCATTGATAAGTGATGTTGTTGTATTTTCTTGTCCTAAGTGATCTCTTATATGTCTAGTTTGACTTTGTATTTTTATATTTAAAAAATAATAATAAAGCTTATCAAAATGTTGACTTCAAGGGTCATTGCAAGAAACACTTGTCCTATTCAAGTGTTCCCTAGGCTTGGACCTTGGCCTTGGACATGTGGGTTTTTACTCATAACTTTTGCATATTATGTCCATTTTCTATGAAATTTGAAACAAAGGTATAAACAGTAATTGTAAACATTGTGTAATTTTTTGAAATTTTTAAAAATTAGTTTATTATTTTTAAACTGCCCCCATTTGGATGTCTAACTTGGCCATTTTGAGGTTTTTTAGTACTATTTCCAACCCTAAATTGAAAATTTGAAGGTGAAAATTAGAATACAAATATTTTTATTATAGTTATACAAGCTTGTGAAGAGTTTTATTAAAAATAGTAAAGTCTCTACCTTCCACATGAGTTGATTGTACTCAAAGTGCACTACTAAGGTAAACTTGTAGGAAATACAAAATATTTTTCTTGATTGGCATGAAGAAGAACCTTCAAGTTAGGAAAAATAGAATTTTCAGTTAATTTTTATGAATTTTTTCACTATTTTCTAAAAATCAAATTCCAACTATCTATTTTCTTGTATTTTTCATCACTGTTTGAGATAGCATAACTTTTAGAGATAAAATTTTCTAGATTAGAATTTTCACCCACATACTATTTAGAATGATTTACAAATTATCCATATTTTATTTCATTAAGAAAAAATTATTCCAAAAATCACAGTATTGTAGTACTTCGGCTATTTTGAGACAAAAACATTAAGTGTTTTTTGCAATCACCCTCTTATTCAATTTAAAGCAAACTCTTAGAAGCTCAAAAAGGGACTTGGACATTTAAGAGTTAAATAGATGTTGCAAGTAGAATCTAAATTTTATACTACTTAAAAAATATAGTATCAAATATAAATTTTTCAAAGAAGCAATTTCTATAGGCCTCTTTTATAGATCATAGATTCAAGACAAAACTATACATTTAAAACCTTGAAAAAACAAATAGTGATGCATGAATAAGAATACCCATCAATAGGCCTTACTAATGTATTCAAGTTGTAAGAACATCTCTACCAACATTCACTAAATTTAAAGTGCTAAAAGTCTCAATTCATTTTTGGAAAGTCATCAAAATCTTATATCCCATACATTACTCTCCAAATATATTCCACAAATATAACATTCAATTGACCAATTACCAAGTGGAATAATTGATAAAACTCACTAAAGCACTTGTAAGCCAAATTTGGAGTGTGTTAGACCTTTTGACGGCCTTGGTATAGATGCTTAGAGTTGTAGACTTGACCATTTCATATACAAATTTGGTATACTATAGAGCAAAAATAAGTGCTTGTTTTAGGTACTTATCATTTCAAAGTGTTGCTAATTTACTGCTTTTTTTTCCACAATCTTAAGTTGCAATATTTGTGCCATTACATTTTAGTTGCATACTTTTCAAATTTTCAAATTTTCAAATGTACTCTACTAACAACAATGTCACAGGACACGTCTTACCTTGGTGTAACAAAACTATTGGGCCAAAACCTGAAATTCTAGGTCGGAAAGGAGTCAAAGGACCGGCCTCACGGGAGACTGACGGATGAATGTATATGACGTAACACGCTCTACAGTGATGAATGAATTTTGGGATGAACGTAGCAACCTCAGTCCCAAGTTCCCAACAGGCCGAACAGAGGTCCAAGTTTTAGGGTTGGGTTTAACCCAGTTCAACTGTTTCCTTTCTTGTTGAAGTTGCATATTCAGAACTCGTACTCAACCGGTTGCATCTGCTATAGCTATTGCCTTCAGCTTCTTCTGGTTATGCGTACGCCATAGCCTTTTTTCCTTTTGCTTGTATTTTTTCCCCGACTTTCTTCCATTGCGACGATGTCGGGTTTCCATCTCCCGAGCAACTATGGCATGCAGGGGATGCTCAAGGAAGGCCACAAGCTCATCTCCGGGTTGGAGGAGGCGGTGTTGAAGAACATCGAGGCCTGCCAGCAAGTCTCCAAGATCGCCTCGAGCTCTCTCGGTCCCAATGGCATGAACAAGATGGTGATCAACCACTTGGACAAGCTGTTCGTCACCAACGACGCCGGCACCATTTTGCAGGAGCTCGAGGTGCAGCATCCCGCCGCGAAGATACTGGTCTTGGCGGCCAAGGCTCAACAGGAGGAGATTGGCGATGCGGCGAACCTCGTGGTGTCCTTTGCCGGGGAGCTTCTGGGCGGCGCGGAGCAGCTCATTCGCACGGGTTTGCATCCTAGCGAAATCGTCTCCGGGTATGGGAAAGCTTCCGTTAGGGCATTGGAGATTTTAGGGTTGGATCTGGTAGTGCCGGGCTCGGATACCATGGACGTTCGCGACGCCGAGCAGGTGGTGCACCGTATGAAATCCGCGGTGGCAAGCAAGCAGTATGGCCAGGAAAGTATTTTATGCCCTTTGATTGCTGAGGCTTGCATCCAAGTGTCTCCCAAGAATCCAATGAACTTCAATGTGGACAATGTCCGCGTCGTGAAAATCGTGGGCGGAGGGATCCATGACTCGCAGGTTGTCCGTGGTATGGTTTTAAAGAGTGAGTCGGTCGGCACCATCAAAATCGCGAAAAATGCGAAGGTCGCCGTCTTTGGAGGCGGCATTGACACGTCCGCCACCGAGACGAAAGGAACCGTGTTGATCAACAGCGGGACGGAGCTTGAACAGTACGCTAAAACCGAAGAGGCGAAAGTGGAGGAGCTCATTAAAGCAATTGCAGGTTCTGGAGCCACGGTGGTCGTCAGCGGGGGCGCTGTTGGAGAGATGGCACTCCATTTTTGTGAACGCTATAAGTTAATGGTTATCAAGATCGCTTCAAAGTTTGAGCTTCGTCGTTTTTGTCGCACAACGGGTGCCATATCGCTAGTTAAATTGCAGCAGCCAACTCCAGATGAGATAGGGTACGCTGACTCTGTTGTGTCGGAGGAGCTAGGAGGAACTAGGGTTACAATCGTTAAGAACGAAACAGGTGGAAACCTTGTTGCAACTTTAGTGATTCGCGGAAGCACGGACAGCTTGTTGGATGATGTGGAGCGAGCTGTTGATGATGGTGTCAACTCATACAAGGCCATGTGTCGGGATTGTAAGTTAGTACCTGGAGCTGGTGCTACAGAAATTGAGTTGGCCAAGAGATTGAAGGAGTATGGTGCGAAGGAGACTGGTTTAGTCCAGTATGCAATTGATAAGTATGCTGATAGTCTCGAAGTTGTGCCGAGAATTCTTGCTGAGAATGCCGGTTTGAACTCTACGGATATCATTTCATCTTTGTACGCTGCCCATGCTGCTGGTCGAACTAACGCTGGGGTCGACATTGAAACGGGAGCTGTAGTGGATATGGAGCATGACACCGGGGTCTGGGATCTCGTTACTCCCAAGTATTGGGCTTTGAAATTGGCTACTGATGCTGCTTGCACTGTGCTTCGGGTAGATCAAATCATCATGGCCAAGCAAGCAGGAGGACCCAAGCCTCGAGCCGGTGATGGAGGAGATGACGCCTAAGTGAGGTATAACAACATGGGATATCGTTGCTACTGCGAATGGGGTCCGTGAGGTGAGGTTCTTGTAGATCCACTTAGGCCGAGTTTGAATTCTTGATCAAGGACGCCAATAGTTTCATCATCTGCTAGATTTTCGTGCCATAGGGTTCAGCGGGTGGTTTGGGAGGATACTGGCAGTTTTGAGTATAGCAGGTTCAGAGTTTGTTATGACGCTCTAGAAAGATGGCTTACGAACATTCGACCTTTTTAAGTGCAAGTTGCGCTTAATTTTACTAAAAATGATATTTTCCCACTTGTAGGGTACATCTGTTTAAAAAATATTTCAGGGGCTGATCTCATCACTTGGTGGATAATATTCCCTTGTTGTCACGCAATGTTGATTCTGAAGTTTCGGTCCTGCCTTTTGTTTGTAGTTTGATGCGAAGGAGACTTCAGCTGCACAGAGGAAACAGCTTGTTCATTGGATATTATGTGGTAATTCATCTAAAGAATGAAAAGATTGAGATTAGGACTGTAAGGCCATGTTTAGGTTGAGTTACTTGAGTATTGTAAGTAAGTGCGATCATGAAGACTATGTTTTCACTAAAAACACTTCAAAACTGCCATATCATGTAACCCTAGATCTTATAGAACATTTGTTTCAGAAATTTCTGCCATGTGGATTTCAAGATAATAGCATTTGAATTTACAGAACTCTTTTCCTGGCCTTGCAAAAATTGGGCAACTGCACTTCACAAGATCAAATTTGTAAAAAAAATGTCCAAAATGGTTGTGCTTTTTTGGATTCATTCTGTAAGACAATTTAGCTACATGTTTGAGAATTTTCAAATCATTTGGAATTGTCCATACAACATATGAGAGAAAAATAGAAAGTAAAAATAGAGAATGATTCAAGATATTAAACTATTAAGAATTTAATTTAGAAATTGAAAAATGTCAATTCCAGTGGTTGTAATGTTGTAATGAGCATAACATTCTGTAGCCTTCTGTGTTGTTGTCCCCTGCGAACAGAATGATGTGGAATATTTCATAGAAAATCAGTAACTACAGATTTTGAGGTCAGCCATTGGCAAGCAGTTCGGGTAGGGAAACGAAGTACAGAAACTAAGACAGTCTGGGAAATTAATCAGCTGCAAGTTAGAAGGCATGTGAACGCCTTCCATCAGCTGTAATTGAGGAGGATTAATCCAAGATGACCATGCTAATTTCTGGTTGTCACTGACATGGCATGATGGTTTGATGAAGTGAGTGACCCACTGTCACTTGCTCACTGGCTTGAATTTAATTTCCATGACCCACTAACTGGCTTGAATTTAATTTTCATGATCCACTGGCTCCATGTATGCTGTGTCGGAGTCACAGTCTGGATGGCTCTGTGAAGGCGGCCGGAACTGAAGCCTTGTCCCGACTGAGGATTTTTTTTTTTTTAATTTTTTTTTTTTTTCAGTTTTCAGTAACTGAAAGCACTGACGGAGTCCCGCCCAGCCGGGCATTGACCCAGCCCTGCCCCCTTTGAAGCCCACCTGCAGCTTCCGAATCTACTGAAAAGATAATGCCTTCCAGCCTAACAGGCGCAGATTATGTGGAACTGAATTATTTTCAGCGGGCAGCTCGTCAATGTTCATTCTCGCAGACCCTAAATAAAGAGATGGATGATTTTGAGGGATGGAGCTTGCCAAGAAGGAAACAGTGATGGCTAGTGAATGTTATAAGCAATCCACATCTGATGTTTTTATTTTATTTCAGAAATATTGAAAATTGAATAAAATAAAGGATTTTGATGTTTATTTTAGAACATAAAATCTATAATTGCCTACAAAACTAAAAATCCTCATAATTTGTATTTTTTTCTAAAAAGAATGATTTTTCCTAATCTACTTGGGCTATTTGAGTTGAAAAAGAAATAATATATCATGTAGTAACTTTTTTATTATGTAGTCAAAACTTATGAAATTTATTGTGCTTTGAAGATATTCTTCATCCACATGTTTTGTGAAAATTTCAAAGAAAAATAATAAAGTTTCTAGTCATATAAATCTACCTAAATTTTCTATATTACAACTTGGTTCTTTAGAGGTTACCTCTAGAAAGATAGGGCCATGACCACTTTTGCCAAATAAAAATGCACAAATATGAAAATATTTTTTGGTCCAAAAGATGGATGAATGTAGAAATACAATGATTTGTCAAATTTTAAGTGATCACCATCTTGGTACTTTCTCATAAACCAAAAAAGAGGGTTGGTGACCTCTAATATCAGGTTTCACTATTCAATTGTTTGGAGACATACTCTTACAAGATATGAATGAAAAGTTTTATATTTAAATTTTTAGAAATGTAATCAAATGTGTTTTGCAAGTTATAAAATTTTCAATGTATATAAAAATTATCTAAAATTTTCATCATAGATGTATATTGTAGTTTATAACATAGTGGTATAACCCAAAGTTTCTATCATACTACTAAAATCATAACTCCCTCTCTAATGTGACAAATGCTACCATTAATACTAGGGATTGGTGTTTGGTATGCTATGCATTCACTATATCACATATTAATAAAAAATTTATATATTTGAATGGAATGCATGATATTGATTTCAATAAGTCCTTAAAATAATTATTTTAAGTATTTTATAAGAATGTTTTCAATCGTGAATACATGAAAATCTTATTGTCACACAATGTGATATTATAGAAAAGGAGTAGCAATTTGCAATCACTTTTGTAATATCACTTTTTACAAAGAGTGATATTATAAAAATAATGTAGTTGTTGCAATGAAAGTGATATTAAAGAGGATCCACAAGAAGATATAATAGAGGTAGCAAATCCATTGGTTTTCTTGGCTTAACGCTTCTTTACGCTTCTATGATTTAGTGCTTTTGTGAAATTTGAGCTTTCATGATATCAATTTTCTAAATTCTAATGATGATTGCATAGCATAGCAAGCACCAACCGCTAGTGTTATTCTAAAATTAGAAAATCAACAAACTATGGTTAGAGGTGCAAAATTCATATTGCTATAAAATATTGAAATTTAAAAAATTTATAATTGAAGTAGAAACTATATTTGATATACTTCATTAGTTGGAGTCAAATTCAAAAAACATCATTTTTATGGCTAAATTTCACATTAATCCTTGATGTGAACTATACACTAAGCATTTTCTACTTTAAAAAAGTCAATAATACCATAGTGACGGAATTTTTTGAATACAATTCTTTGAAAATTTATTCAAAAAATGGATGATGAAACGGGTTTTTTCCATCCTACAATCTCAATTGAAGTCATCCATGTAGGCATTTAGTGTCTACAACAACATTAAAGGATTAAGAGTTTGTCTCCAATTTATATCTTTAAATACCACATGTGAACTAATTTACAGTTTCTTAGTGTAGTTTTTGAAAAAATGAGCATGTGAACTTTTCTAATTTAGTAGAAAATTGCAATTTTTGTTTATTATAAGCCTTGCTTGTAAGGTAGGGGGTCCATTTAAGAGCTAAAAATTAATTTAGAGACGTAAAACTTCTTGAGATATTTTTTAGTAACTTTTCCTTCAAAGAGAAATTGGTATTAGCATCTAATCCGAGTTATTTTATATTTTTTTGGATCTCTATGAAATTAGTAATGAATTCCTATAGTTGTCACTAAAAGTATCCACTTCATGAATTGTATACTATTTGCACATTGTTGGTGTAATGAAAATCCAAAATGTACCTTTACAATCAAGGTCACTTTTAGAATTTAAGCAGCTTATATACCTTTTACATCATCATGGTTGTATTGAGTCGTTTTATATGACAAAATTTTGCCAAATTTAGCTTGTAGTAAGTTGTCCCTTCCAAAATTGGCCTATGAAGCAAAGTCAATATAGAGCCCTACATCAAAAATAAGAGGATTTGGTGAATTTGAAACTTAAAAATTAGAAAGTGACTATAAAAATTACATATTGGATGTAACATTGCCTTGTTTTTGAAAATACACATGCACAATTGTTTTTGTCAACAATTTTGATTTTTAACAAACATTTTGCAAGTGTCTAACAAGCATAAAAATGACTAGTTTTCAATTTCAACAAATTGGTAGGCTTTTGTTAAGCCACAATTCATTAGCCGTCATTGGTAGATATTTACTCTTAATGCTATTGAATATAATCAAAAGAAAAAATAGTCAAAACATTACATAAAGACATGAAAAATAAACTTGAATATTGTTTCATGTGATAATTTTATTTGTGTTTAAGTAGAAAGTACTTTAGACACCCAATTTCATCTTTAAGTAGAAATGAGATCTAACCTTATTCAAAATATGCCACACTTGAAGTCAAAGCTACTTAGAACTTTTTACATTAATTAGGGGATAAGGGGGGAAATTTTAGATGCTACTAATAAATTTAAAGTCAAGGGCAAGGTTGGTTTTAGATGTTTACACCCTAAAAGAAAATTATATGATCTTGTAATTGTAATATTTAAGAATTCAATTGCAAATATGTGTTATAAATGTTTTTTTGATAATAGATAAAAAATAATTAAGATATTTTTATTATTGTGAATAACAAGAACAAACAACTCCTAAGAATACATAATTTTGTAGATTTTTATAGAAAGTTTTCTAAAATTTGTATATAGCAATTGTTTTCAAAACTCATCTTTGGAGTTATTCTATAAATCAAAGGATATGAGTATGTTTCACCTTCTTAAACTTCTTTTTAGTTCAAAAAGTGGTTGATAAAAAATAACATGAATAAATATTTAACTTGATTTTCCATTAAAATACCAAAACTAGAACTTTATATATCCTTTTGAGTTCATATTGAGAAGGTTCTATGTAGTTTTAGCATTAATAATTGTATGAATTTTTTTTAAAGTAATAAAACACTCTAAATCTAAAACATAACCTCCAAACCAAAAGACTTGAAGAAAAGATTTGTGACTTTTTCCTTAGAACTATTTGTAACTATTTCTATTCAACATTCAATTATTTTGGAGCTTATCATTAATGGGATAAATTATAACCTTCAAGAATTTAAAGTTATTCTGTTCAATATATTACCTGTTATATAAGATAAAGATGAATATTTGTCCCTTTGAAGCAAACACTTGGGGTTTCAATTCTTACTTATTAAATGCCTATTCATACCAAAATATCCATTTCAATACTATATGAGAAAAATAAAAGCAATCTTGAAGGTTCTTTAATGATGTTTTTAAGGTAGATGGAGAGTAGATGTGGCAATTGTTCCAACAAAAAACTTATCATTTATAGATGATTAAAAAACATATAGAAAAAATATTCAAGCTTAGATTTGTTTCAAATGCAATCAATGCTTGCTGTATGACCTCTAGAATTTGACACAATGTTATTTACTTTATGTCTCTTTTGAAAATTGTAACAAATTTTTACTTTAGTCACTTGCAAAATTAATTAATTATTGCTTTTGAAATAATTGATTACCAACCCCACCTCATTTTTTTGTAAGTTGTTGTAAATGCGTACAACCCATAGACAATTTCAACATAGCACTTGCTAATAATTATATTTTGTATCCATGTCAATATCTATATTCATTCATTGTATTGTATTAGTAATTTGCATATAGTATTTAAATGTATTATGTCTTAATAGTAAGTAAATGTAAGAATCTATAACTTAAGATATGATGTTGTTTGTTTATTTGTTACATTGAGATCTTCCAACCCATGTGCCCTTGATCACGTTCTTTGTACCATTGGAAAGCTCTTGGTGAAGAAGGATAGTAATGTTTCCTAATGTTTTGACCTACAGTGGAAAAATTATTCAAAGTTTCACTAAATTAAAAAATTTAAAAAATACTTTTATTTTGATTTTTGAATGTGGCAACAACATAGGGCATACTAGTCTATATTATTTCTAATTTTGAAATCCGTGTTAAGGGAGGGGGTTCAAATTCTTTTAATGAAAAAAGTCAATGCAAAACAATGGTAGTTGTTTAATTCAAAGTTGTTGGTCTACCAAAAAATAATTAAATCAACATTTGAAAATTTTCAATCTGAGGGAGAAGGCATAGGGGTTTTGCAACTTTTCAATACCCTATATGTAGGTCAATTTCATAAATGATTAGGAAAAATTTGGAAGATGTCTGAAATTTGAAAAATTCTACAATTATTTTGAAAATTTGAAAAATTTCACTATTACTAATTCAAAATATCCAAAAATTATTCTTGAAAAAACTTAGAAAAAGAAATACCTTTACACATGAATAGAAAGAATTATTCA
Organism: Thuidium tamariscinum; assembly: GCA_947034885.2. Classification (NCBI taxonomy): domain Eukaryota; kingdom Viridiplantae; phylum Streptophyta; class Bryopsida; order Hypnales; family Thuidiaceae; genus Thuidium; species Thuidium tamariscinum. Next base: position 33,237,906 of record OX344751.2, on the reverse strand, counting down.
AAATTAAGAGTGTCCAAAAACTATGAAGAATAAAGTACCAAAAGCTAAGAATTTTAAATTGAATTGTGAAATTGTTTGAATCCTAAAATTAGTAAATTACTATGGTGTCAATGTGCCAAATCAAACTTAAATGTGTGGTACATTGTAAGGTGTCGCTCAATAATACAAACTTTTTATCTTTTCCCTTTTTCCCTCTCCTTTATTCCAATTTGAAGATTGAGGCATCATATAACATTTATCAATACTTTTTTCCTGAATTTTTTGGAAGCTACAAATTTCTCAAATTGATTTTCATTTTTTGGAAAATTGACCTAGAAAAATGCTCTAAAATTTTCCACCATGAATATATTGAAGAATTCAATATCCCTCTAAATTGACAAATTTGCCTAGACGACACTCTTAGAAAAATGGTAGCTTTAGTAACACTCTAATGTAATGCTATGTCTAAAAGACAATTTTTATTCTTAAAACCATTGATGGAATTTGATCAAGCAACTTTGTAATTGCAATTTCTGTTTATAAACTTGATTTTGTAATGATCATTAAGGTGCTAGTTTTGAGGTGCTCTAATTTTCTCAAAAAATAGTGATATTACAATTACTTGACCAAACAAAGACAATTGTAATTTATTTAAAATTTAATGTAACATTCAAGGCACTGGTTTTGAAAAGAAATCATTTCATAGTCATTTTGACTAATTATTGACTAGAATATCTTGTTGGAATCCTAATTTGTTTTGAACTCTAAGCAATTTTTTTTGCAATTCTTCATTTTTGACCTTTAAAGGACCAAATGTCTCTCCAAAAGATACAAAGGTTGAATTAGGTTCCCATGATCTCAATTTTTGATGTGATTTCTAGAAAAAATTTTGAAGATAGAAAAACAAATTAGTTTTGGGGGAATATATATTTTTTCCTATCAATGACCAAAGAGCAAAAGTGATGCCACACTAAGTTTAGAAAGCAATTTGTTGGTCACCACCAAAGAAATTTCATATATATATATATATATATATATTTATTTATTTATTTATTTTTTTCTCATCTAATATAATTTTAGCTACCTAAAAAGTCCTTATTCATTCCATTTTGATTAGAGATGAGAAAGTTATAAAGAGCCTTGTTTTTTTAGAAAATCCAAGCATCTTCTTCAAAAATTAACTGAAAGATTTATTTTTGACCTCCATTTTCACAATAAAAAATAAAAAATTTCAAATATCTTAGTTTTTTTTAAAAAACAATCATATTGTTATAATTAATGCATTGCAATCCCATTTTAGAACTATAAAAGATTCTATTTTTCCTTCTATTTTGTATCTATTTCTTGATATGATAATTTTTCTAAGAAAGAAATTAAGTGATTTAATAAAAATTATTTTCTGAAACTTCAAGTTAATTCTTCAACCCTAATTTTTTTTCATTTTTTATAAAGTGCCAAAGTAGTAATATAAAATATTATAGTGGTGCTCCAAATTTCAACATTCATCCATATATTGGATAGAAAATATCACATTATCACATCCAAGATTTTCTATTAATAAATTTATTTTTGTGAAAAATATCATGGTTTTTTGCCACTTTTTAGCCAAATTATTTTTTTGGTGCAATTTGGTATAAGAAAGCCAGAATAAACAACTTGATCCAAAGTCAAAAAATTTAGTCAAAAATGTGTTGTAGAACTTGTTTCCTTCATATTATATATATAGTCCAAGTTTTTGAAATTGCTTCTATACATTTTGATATTTGTTTACACTAAATAGTGAAATTAGGTTGCCTTAACAATTAGATTTCGTTCCTTGAAGAAAATTATTCTATAGGCCATCAAAGTCGATAAATACTTTTATAAATGTTTCCATTTATACATATACACTACTAGAATATGAGCATTTAATGACTGCAAAAATATGATTGGGGATGATTGGTGACTACTCGCAGTCATATTTTGGTAACTGAAAACTTTGGGAAAAAAAATGACTGCAAATATGACTGCTAGTCACATTTTTGTTTTATACTTCATGGCTGTATAGTATATATCCATTGAGAATGGCAAAACACTTCATAGGGAACTTTTGGGGACGTGTTTTAGGAACGCCCAGTCATATTTGCCAATCATATTTTTCTCCAGTCATATTTTGTAGTCATATTTGTACAATTATTACAATTTTTTTTGGGGGGGGCAGCCCAAGTGCAATTTGGGCCCCAAAAGTACCCAGTCGTATTTTTTCCTCAGTCACATTATGCAGTCATATTTTTTAAATAGTCATATTTTGCAGTCATATTTATACAATTATTACAATTATTTTTTGGGGGGTAGCCCAAGTGCAATTTGGGCCCCAAAAGTACTTAGTTGTATTTTTTTCTCAGTCACATTGTGCAGTCATATTTTCAATCACCCTTTCTTGATAGTAAAGAATTTTCAGTTTTTGGGCCACACATGGAAGACATGCTCAAATGTAGGTAAACCTTTTGTATTTTAGCCATAAGGATCATTTCTTTTGATATAGATATGACTTCATTTCTTGCATGCACTGAATTTTTTTTAAGCTTCATCTATTATAAAATATGTGCGAAACAATTAGGCTAGGGTGGACACATATTTGTATTCAACTTCTTTAAATTACATATTTCAATGTACTAATGAGGCAAGGTTGTTCCTAAAGGAAGAAGGCATTGCAAATATAACTTTGCAAATGGACTTTTTTTCTTGCCTACTCCATTGGAAGGGGTGGTGGACATTGGAAAGCTTTTGAATACTTTGAATGTCTCTTAACCCTTGAAATATCATTTCGTTCCTCACAACAGTTTCATTTTGAAGTTCATTAATATATACATTTGCTGAAGACACATACAAAACAAAAAGTGCTTCACACATGAAGGCAATAATTAAAAAAAAAATTAAGATGGTTCTCTAATTTGCTTCGAGAACAATTGAAGCTAAAAGGATGTGACATCATCTCTTCTTTATATGTAGAAAGACTGTACAAGAAGTATAGTATATTGCAATGGCGCAATTCATCTAAGACAAACATACTTACATTCTTTCCTTTTGCATTATACACCAAAAACATTGTTGCATGGAATCCTCTATATGAATTATTGAAGACCATTTTGGATGTATTGTTCTTTGTCATACAGAGAAACTCATTCTTAATCAGCTTTGTTGTACTATAAGTCATTCACAATTATGTCATCTTGCTTGAGACGTTGTAATGTAGTTGCAACCACATCGGCTTCTACTTCCACTGCTTCATACAAGGGTATCTTTAGAAGATCTTTGTACAAGTCTGTGGCTCCCAATCCATGAAAATTTGTTGTCTTTCCCAAGGATATGCATTGCACTTCAGGTGTTGCTTGATGTGCAGAGAATAATTGAACACCTCTTGGTTCCTTTTGAAGTACAACTTTCCATCCACTCTTGCCCTTGTCTAGTATAAAGAATACATGTTCAATGTATAGAGGAAAAGCAAATGACTGTGTCGAGTAAGGGATCAATTTTTGAAAATTCACACTAGTGAATCCATACTCATCACACTTTATGGTAGCCCCATCCTCCTTTTTATTTGCAACCACCCAATTGCAATATACTGAATATAGCACTACTACCTCAAAGTTTGCGTAATTTACAAATAAGATCTCTTCTACCCCCCCAAACTCTAATTCTAAAGCCTTCATGTTCCTATCCTTTACATTTGCTCGACACAATTGTCAAAAAGTTTCAGCTACTCTTGAATCCATTCTTATCAATTGTTTCTCACAATTTTGAATACAAATGTGATTTTTAAATGCATACATAGAACGATATGACTTGGCTTGATGTGATGGAGATAACATCAAAATTCCCACATCTTCTTTCATTTCTTCAATCCCCTCTTTCATAGCACAGAACATTGTCTTTGAAAACCAAATGTGGAACTCCTCATCATACAATTTCGTTAAATATTGTATCTGGGTTTTTTTTACGCCTATATTGTCGATGTTCATATTTACAAACTGACATATCATCTTCATATTTTTTATATTATACAACCATGAAGCATGTGAGTTCATCAAAAACATGCAAAACAACACACTACATGGAGTCATATTTCAGTGCTAATCATTACATTCAATCTTTTTTGCAATAACATAATTACATGTAGTTGTATAGGCAATTGTATAATAAGATTCAATCATATATTAAATTACATTACTCTAAGTAGTCATATATGTAATTATATTACTAGTTTTAGTCACATATGACATCACATTACAATATACGGTCATATACATAATTGTATTACTAAATTCAGTCATATATTAAATTACATTACTATAGGTAGTCACAAATGCAATTGTATCACTAGGTTCAGTCACACTACAAGAAATTGGGGTCCTAAATGACTGCAAAAAGAATGACTGCTGAAATGACTTGTCCGATATGACTAAAAAATGACTGTATTTCCGTAATTGCACCAATTTATCCAAAAATTGGAAAGTCCAAGTTATTTTGCAGTTGAAATTGCAAAAGTGTTGAGAATTTGGAAAGTCCAAGTCATTTTGCAGTCATAATTGTCAAGAATTTGGAGAGTTCAAGTCATTTTGCAATCATGATTGCGACTTACAAATGTAGATGTGATAGACTTTGAAATTCATCTATGTTTTTCTATTCAAAATGTCATTGACAGATGCCTAAATCATTAACTAGTTATTAATTGAAACTTAATTTAACTACTTTGCAACTTGTAAATGACTAAACGGTTAGAAAAAGGCTAGGCCCCCATTTTTTGGGCAGAGGATGAAAAAAAAACGTGCTGACGTGGCTTGTAGTCATTTTGGTCTACTGTAGTGCAACTGCGAGTTACCAGTTTGTGACTCTAAAATGACAATCAAATCCTATATAAGGCCATACTACAATTTTCCACTTAAAGGATGAAAAAACAATGTGTTGACGTGGCTTGTAGTCATTTTGGTCTACTGTAGTGCAACTGCGAGTTACCAGTTTGTGACTCTAAAATGACAATCAAATCCTATATAAGGCCATATTACAATTTTCCACTTAAAGGATGAAAAAACAATGTGCTGATGTGGCTTGTAGTCATTTTGGTCTACTGTAGTGCAATTGCCAGTTACTAGTTTGTGACTCTAAAATGACTATTAAATCCTTTATAAGGCGATACTACAATTTTTCACTTGAAAGATGAGTAGGGCACTTTGCTAACATAATTGAAAGTCATTCAAGGACAACTATGATGCAATTGCCAATTACTATTTTGTAACTCTAAAATGACTATTATTTTACAATGAGGGTTATGCTTCTCATTTTTCATTGCAAAAATGAGAAGGTTACTTTATTAATAAGGACATTGATTACACATGGAATATTGAGGTGTAATTGTGCCTAATAAAAGGTTGTATCTTAATCACATACAAGTAGCACACTAATGAGACCTTTCAAAGTAGGGGCCAATACAAAGCTACTTCAATTTCCTTTTAGCATCACTTTTGGTCAACTTTTGAATTCATTATTCAAGATTTAGGATTAAGCATACTTTACACTATATAGGCAATGATAGCTAGGCATTTCTTATAAGTCAAAAAAATGAAACTAGTAAGTTATATTGAATACAATGAATGGGTGTCTATACTTTTAAGAACAACCAAGTAAATGGAAGATGTGTTGTAGTCACGACATAACTTTTTCCACAATACACCAAAATCAAATACATGGTGCGATTGAAAATCATTGTTTCAATGTAAGTTTATATTATAAGGCACATTTGTACTAATTGAAAAAATGCTTTGTAACTACAATAATACATGCAAGGTACAATTCTATTGCAATTGTATTAATTTCAATTGTCGACCATCACATTTCATACAATTTAGAGTTTTATAGCACTTATACTTTTGTATTTATTTTGAGTAAATAAGTTCTTTTCACTTTTCCTACTCTTTATATATCTTTTTCATTTTTTTTAAACTTTTTTTTTCAATAAAATTATTCTTTTGTCTTTTTCTTTAAATTTATATATTGATGGTGGTCTTTTTCTTTGTTGATGTATACTATTTTTTTTAGGATTCATAGATTTGTATGATTTATTTAGATTCATATTGTTATGCCAACAAAAATTTTAAAAATTTGCACCATGATGGTCATTGCACTATTTTTGGATACTTCACTTGATTCACATTTGATTTACTAAGGGTTCCAATAAACTTACACTAAGGTATTGAGATGGATCTAATGATTGATGTTAAGTCCCATTTTTTCCTTATGCAAATGACACCATTGCTACTTTGGTTCTACTACAGAATGACTTCCTCTAACTCCAAAATGACTATTAAGAAGTCATAGACTATTACTACTAGTTACTTCACTATTGTTTTGGCACCTTATGCATTATAATTCATGATACTATTGCAAACATTTTATAAATTCATTGTCACACTTTCCTTGCATGAAGTGAACTCAAGAGATTTAGTACAACCATATACATTGCTGTTTAGAGGAAATCAACTGCAAGTGCCCCTATTTTTCTTTCTATACTAATTTTTTCTAAAACTTTTAGTAAACTTGGCTACAAATTTTGATCAAAAACTTGAAATGTAAAACGGATTTTTGGAGATGAAAGTAGGATTCATTTACCAACTTTTATTAGTTCAAATTTTTTTGAAAAAAGTTAAGCTACTATGAGTTAATGAGGTCTGAAATTTTTATTTGTAACACAATTCCTGCGTTTTACATATCCCACATGGTTTGTCTTACCTCCTACCACCCCACTAGTATAAAAGGCTTGTCATTTTACCTCTCTATACTCACATTTTAAGTGGCTTTGGAAGCCATGTGATCCATGTACCAAATATGATGTATGGTGTATTGTATTTGACAATTTATGTGTGGAATATTATGTATGACATATGGTGTATTGTGTATGAAATTTTGTATATAATGTATGGTAAATGGTATATAGTTGTGTAATTTGGAATGTACTAATGTATGACTAGAAAATGACTACTCCATATACAAATGTCTTGACATTCTTTTTTATACACATTGCCTACATAACTTTCTACATCTTTCAAGAATGAAAATCCTAAATTTAGGTGACTTCAGAATGACTAAGAAATGACTTGCCACGACTACAAAATGACTATCCATGTGTCAATCCATCTGAACTCCATCACAACTTCTAAATGACTTTACAATGACTTCTACGTGACTCTGAAAATAACTACATAATTGGCTGATGTGGACATCCACGTCAGCCAAACTTTGACTGTATCATGACTGTAAAATGACTACAAAATTGGCTGACGTGGATGTCCATGTCAGCAAAACTTTGACTATATAATGACTGTAAAATGACTACATAATTAGTTGACGTGGACGTCCACATAGGAAAATTTCCTTTGAAAATGGGCAACTGTCCGACCTTTCCTAAAATTTGTTTGAACTTTTCATCTTTTTTTCATCCAAAGCCAAATGGGTGGTGATAATATATAGGTTGCAGTCATTAAGAATGACATGTCCGAAATGACTTCCCAAGTCATTTTGGACACAAAGTCATTTCTCAGTCATTTGTGTCCGAAATGACAGTTTTGAAGTCATTTAGGACAGTCATTTAGGACCCCAATTCCTTGTAGTGTCATCATTTTTAGAGTTTTAAAACCCTAGCCGCCATTTTTTAGGGTTTTTAAATCCTAGTCGTCACTTTTTTAGGGCTTTGAAACCCTAGCCGCCACTTCATGTGCTTCATCTTCTTTCTTCTTTGTAGTTTTCTACCTCTTGTTTCTTGTTTTTTCTTTTGTTTTTTAAAGTTTTAGTAGTAGTTGTTTGTTGTTTGTTGTTTGTTGTTGTTGTTGTTGGTGATGATGGTGAGTTGTTGCTTTCTAACTCTTGTTTCTTCTTCCTTCTTTTGTTTTGTGAAGTTTTAGTAGTAATTGTTTGTTGTTGTTGGTGAGTTGTTGCTTTCAACTCTTGTTTCTTCTTCCTTCTTGTATTGTTGTTGTTGTTGTTGGTGAGTTGTTGCTTTCTACTCTTGTTTCTTCCTCCTTATATTGTTGTTGTTGTTGTTGTTGTTGGTGAGTTGTTGCTTTCTACTCTTGTTTCTTCCTCCTTATATTGTTGTTGTTGTTGTTGTTGACTTGTTGGTGAGTTTTTGTTGGTGGTGAGTTGTTGCTTTCTAACTCTTGTTTCTTTCTTCCTTCTTTTGTTTTTTGAGGTTTTAGTAGTAGTTCTTTGGTGGTGGTGCTGAGTTGTTGTTTTCTAACTCTTGTTTCTTCCTCCTTCTTGTGTTTTTGAAGGTTTGGTGGTGGCAGTGAGTTGTTGCTTCCTAACTCTTGTTTCTTCCTCCTTGTGTTTTTTGAAGGTTTGGTGGTGGTGGTGAGTTGTTACTTCCTAACTCTTGTTTTTTGTTTTGTTTTTTGTTTTTTGAAGATCTAATTGTTATATTGTTGTATTTTTGTTGCTTTCTAAGTTTTGTTTCTTCTTTTTTGTTTTGTTTTTTAAAGTTTTAATTATTATATTGTTGTATTTGTGTTGTTGTTCTTCTAAAACTAACTTGAACAACAGAGTGACTCATTACAGTCATATCTATATAAGCCAAAATATGACTCATTACAGTCATATTCCATATTACTTAAAATATGACTCAAAATGTGACTCATTGCAATCATATTCCAAATCACTTAAAATATGATTGAAAATATTACTCACTACAGTCATATTCTATATCATTAAAAAAAATGACTTAGAATATGACTTGCTGCAATCATATATCATATCACTGAAAAAATGACTCACTATAGTTATATTTTATGTCACTAAGAATATGACTTGTTGCAGTCATATTCCATATCACTCAAATTATGACTCACCGTAGTCACAATCCAAGTCATCAAAAATATAACTAAGCCGAGTCACATTCCACGCAAGATTTTTTTATTTTGCCCGGGCAGCTAATGAAAATGTCAAACCTTCAAGGAAAGTCAACATATACGCCATGTTGGCAAAATACGTCTAAAAATGGTTTATTATACTCTCAAATCCATATGACTGCAAATATGACTCACCAGTCATATGACTGAAAGTGAATGACTCGACCATAATTCATCTCAGTCACATCCCGCTCATCTACAGTGATTTTTGCTTCAATCACATTCTTGAATTTTGTGATTCACTGCAGTCATATTTCGCAGTCATAAAACACTCATTTTCTTGTAGTGATAGAAGTTCATAAATCTCAATTACAATAATGCCTGATTCAGAAGTAGTATATTCATGTACCATAACAATAAATATGTGTTTAGTGTCAAATGTCAAGAAATTAGTGCATGTCAATCTAATTTCACTATCTAGTGCAGTGCAAAATCCTATAGTTAGATATGCAAAAATAAACAAATTTCAAAATGTTTTGCACCACACTATAGAAATGGCACTTTTGAAGGTGGTTTTATCTTCGAAAGACCTATTTTGGTTCTTTAGATATTAAAAGATTCAAAAATTCTTTCTTTTTAAAAGAGATCTTGATCTTCAATGAAAGCTTTTGTTCATTCTATAGTAATTCAAAAAATAATAATTTTCAAGAATTTTATTTTGTAGCAAATTGACCATCAATTTAAAAAACAAACAAATAGAATTCATTTTATTAACTTAATTTTCTCTAATTGAAATAAAAAAGTTTTGTAGATTTAGTATGAAAATATAATTTTATCATTTGTGTTGACATCTTTCAATTATGTATTAGATTTATAAGCAATTTAGAATTTTTTTTTTTGTACCTTCTTCTAATATATACAACTATTATGACTGACATTTCATGCAAAATGTTTCATTAAAGTTGGAAAATCAAATTTGGAAAATGCTATAAATAAAAAATCTTTTTTCAAAAACTTTGTTTTTTCTATATAATTTTTTTTTTAAATCCCTAAAATCTTCAAATCTTTTTTCAAAATTCTTTGTTGTTGATCTAGGTAGATGTGTATGGTATTCATTCAAAAATGTTATAAGAAACCTTCAAATAACATAAAGTTTGTACATTGATATTCAAATGGTTGGGATAGAATAATATTCACTCTTGCCACTATAATATAAAAATAAAGATGTAGGTTTCTAACTAAAGCCAAACTTTAGGTATCCTAGTTATTGAATGGAAGAATTAAAAATTTATCTACTCTTACATGTCATAATTTCAAAAATTCTTGAGATTTAGATCTATAGAATTTAGTGAAGCAATAAAAATATATAATAATTACAATAAAATTTGAAAAGGTATTTTTGATTTCTCCAATTATTGAACCATAAAGAATATATGTCCTAAGTATATGGCAATTTAGAATACTCTACATCAAACAACATTAATGCAAAATTATTTTTTCTTTGAAGTGAATGAACTCTTATAAAGTTACAACATCTAAAGTCTTTTGATTTTGAGTACTTGAATGTGGTTCTTGCTATTAAGTCATCTAAATTTTGTCAAATTTAATTGGGAGTCAAAACTCAATTTAAAAGCCTTTGAGTATGAAGTTTTAGCAACGTGGTCAAGTTCTCAATGCAAACATTTGTCCAACACACTTGTCTAATTGAAGCTTCCTCCATTCAACTTGGTGAATAGCATGTTCACCATCAAACAACAATTCACCTTTTACTACCTGAATGCTATATATGTACAATGTGTATAAGATATGCAATGTATATTTGTATATTTTGAGAGTGGGTTTGAAGGAATGGATCCAACACCTATCTATTTGGCATCCTACAACTGTCCATCAATTATTTGTATTCACATTATTTGGTATTTTTACATCTGCTCGTTGGTACATCCATGTCCGCCTGTTATCCTATCCTGGCCCCTTCATCAACTTGTTGGTACATCTACATCAATCCATTTCCCCCTCATCAATGTGGTGGTGCATTCCCTTCAATCTTTTGACTTTTCTCATCAACCTACTTGCATCCACACATCAACTTACTCGAATTTGTCATTAATATGTTGACACCCCTTATCAAGCCCTTGACGTCCCTCATTAATCCATTGGCGTCCTTCAACAACCCAATAGCGTTTCACATCAATTTGTTACCATTGCAAAATTACTTTTATTTGATGAGAAACATTGATTCATTTTGAAATGATGTACTTTGCACCCCTTATTGCCAACTCCTAGTGTGAATGGGGCGCTCAACGCAACGCTTATTATAAGAAGGGGCCATATCCTCGACAAGACGATAAGCTCGTTTCTTATCTGCTGAAACACAACAACCTTTTGTGTCCCCATTTGGCGGCACCACTCTTGGACTCCGCCCTTGTCAGTTTGTTTGCGAGGTCTCGGATTAGCCAGGGTTTAAGGTTTTCTCCCTGCGAGTGGTGGCGCAAGGCTTTGTTCTTCGCCTGAGAATTTTTTCGCTGTGAAGAGAAGTTTCTTTGCGAAAGCGATTTTTTTGGGCAGCATTTCACGATTGAAGGTGTTGCGCATTTTCCATTGTTTTACAATGGCGAAGACGCTTGTGCAGTTCTCGGTCTTCAACATCGGGTCATTACTCTTTCCCCTTGAACTCCCAATTTTCTTCACAAAGAATTCACCGTCGGCTCTGTCGCCACTATCAAGCACGGTATGGGCAGTCGTGGTGCCGGATTGTAGTGATTCTTCTATGAATTTTACTGATGTCTGTAGGGTTTAGGGTTTACATTTTACGGGTTACGGAAGGCATAACGTTTTTGAGTGGTATTTGGTTTACGCTCTTTCATGTGAGAGGGTCGCTGAATCTTGGAGACCTTGAGTCTCTTGAAGATGGGGACGGAAGAGCAGACGGAATAGCAGATGGGGCGAAAGTGTGAGAAGATAAATTCAAGAGTGGTTTAAGAGGATGGAACTGTGGTTCATTTGGGTTTGTGGATTCTGAAAAATGTTGAATCATGATGCAGGCAAGTCGGTGCTCAACAATTTCCTCATGCTGAGGTTACAAGGCAGACTGGGTCCCGGTCTCAAGCATGTTTCAAGACGAGCGTGCCCTCAAATAATTTGCAATTGGTTTCCTGTGCCCGGCATAGCGGACAGATCATCAAATCTGGAAATTGGCAAGGATGTCAGCTATCTTCGAGCTTTATTGGAGTGTCACCGGAGCGCTACCGTTGCGTTGCTAATAGGTGCGCTATGTGAATATTTGGCTTTGGGGGAGAATATTTCTTTGCTTTAATCTTAATTCTCACGCTTGTTTTACGTAGGCTCTATCGATGTAGAGAATTGCAAGTGAATAAGCAGTTGGTTTGATGAACTGTGTTGCATACAGATACTCTAGAAGACTGAAAGGGATTCTCTCGAAAGGCAAGTATAGCCATTTGCAGCCAAATAAGCAAACTTTCATGTAAGACATGCTAAACAATCTAATTCATTTGATAGACTTTTGACTACAGCAACTGGAAGAGAATAGAAGTTCCTTTTAGGGGGTACAGACTGTATCACTTTTGTGACTCAAATCAGCTTTGTCAATGCCTTGTTCAACACTGTAAATGAATCCTTTACATGTGTAGCCCTATTATTATTAACAATCTCTGGAGACTTTGTTGACATTGAGTTGGCCTGTAGCATTGGGAGTGAGTTGTATAGTAGCGTTGAGATTTCTAACTATGCCAATTGCAATGCCATTCTAAGGCAGTTACCCTGCCAATTGAAGCATTGGTAGGCTTTTTAGAATGCCTCTGGCGTATGAAATTTCTACTCGTCTATTGAAATGCTTCCTTGTTATATTTTAGTTTTTAGAATTTGAATTTTTACTCTGCCAATTATAGTCTTGTAAGGTTCGAAGATTATTAAACTTTAGAGGTTATTTCTACAGAAAGGCAGAAGGAGAATCCGGAAGTGACGGCTTCAACAAGTTAGAAGTTGTTGGAAATGGTTTAAAGAATCATGACTCAGTGATTGAAGATCAGTTCAACCGTTTTGCAAAGGCTATCATGTCACAAGATGAGAAACTTGCTGAGCAGGTTATTGAGGAAATGGGGTAAACCGTTCTTGTACATGCTGTCGTTTCTCGAGTTGGACGAGACTATTCTAGATGTAGGTGAATATTGTCAAGTTCAATTTTATATTATCTAATTTTTATTTTTGTATTGAGTCAGAATACTGAAGTCTCTTAGTCTCTTTTTTACTTTGAATTGATTAAGATGTGTTCCTCCGGCCCTAGTTTGCACACTGATGTCACACGGCTTTCCTTCAAGACAAAGTTTTTTTCTCAGACAAATACTTAAATACGGTAATTAATTCTGATGAAGTGGTTGTAATTACGTGGTTGTGTTCCTAGTTGTTTTTAATAGCTGAATTTTCTTGTTATCAGGTTTTATGGGGATCCAGTGCTTGAGGCACAGTTTGAGCGTTTCAAAAAGGCTTTGACAGAGGACGATGACGAAGCGGTTGAGCAAGTTATAAATGAATTGGGGTAAGCCATGCTTGTGTGGTTACAGTTTCTTTTTCTTTAGCAATTGGGATGACACTGTCTGCGTTCTCAATTGGGTTTTACTTACTGCTGGCTTAATTTTCTTGTTATCAGATCTTCTGGTGATCAAGCGCTTGAGGAACAATTTAATCGTTTTGCTAAAGCTACTTTATCAGAAGATGATGAAGCGGATGAGCAGGAAATTGGGTAAGCCGATCCCGTGCATGTTATTGTTTTTCTCGTTTTTGCGAGTAGGATGAAATTATTCGTGTCCTTGTATTAGTTATCCTTTGTTTACTTGTGGCTAAATGTTCTTACTACCAGGGAATCTCGTGATTCAGCGCTTGAGGATCAGTTCAATCGATTTGCAAAGGCTATTGCATTAAACGATGATGGAATGGCTGAGGAGGTTTTGAAGGAAATGGGGTACGTGGTTCCTGCCTGGTTATCGTTTTTTTTTCTGAAGCCCTAAAACCCCGAGGATTCTTGGGTAGAAACGACCGAATCGATTGTCCAGTTTGTGAGAAATATAATTTAGATCTGGCCAAAGTACATATCAAGTTGCATGAGTTGATCAATAAAGTAATACATTGGACGGAAGATAGTCTTAATTTGACCTACTCAGATTATGACCTACTCAAATTGCTACAAACAAATGAGGCCCCAATTTGGGCTTGCTGGTCCTTCAGGGGTTACGCAAGCGAGATGAAACTATTCCAGGTGGAGCTGAACACTGAATATTACCTACTTGTTGAGGATTGTATTAGGTTTTAGCCGACCTTCCTCTGTTGGTAGTGTTTTTTAGTTCAAACGAATTATTCGTAACTGAATTTTCCTCTTAACAGGCATTCTGTGGACATTGATGACATGAAGAGCCTGGTGAAAGAAGTGAGTGACATGCAAGAACAGCTACAAGAGCTTAGTGATGAAGTGCTGAAATTGGTGGCAGAAGGAGATGCGGATTCTGCTCTTGGTCTAATAGAGGCCAACCTTGAGGTAATAGCCGAGCAGCTTGAGGCTGGCTACAAAGGAATGGAGCAAATAGCTATGCTGGATACTCTCGCCTCCCTGCGACTGAGCATGGGCGAATTTGAGGAGGCTGAAAAAATTTTAGGCCAGGTTTGTATTGCAGCTGACCCTAATGTATAGTTGAACATGGGAATATTCACTAACTCCATAGTGGTTTTTTTTCTAAGTATCTTTATGTATCAAATCAAATGCTTGTATTGTCTAGTATGTTTTCTTGTGTCATCACACTGTAGGTCTCCGTGATTGGTGGGTTTCTGGGGATGTTCTCTGTACCACGGGAAAGTCTTCAAGGAGGGGATGTGCACATTGAAAGTTTCACATGATTTGTACCTATGAGGTTGAAGATATCAAATTTTGAAGTATAATTTGTCATTAAAATTACAAGAATTGATAATTTCGTCAAAAAGAAGTATTATAAAGCACCGTTTGGCCATCGTCGTTGTGGCAACTACACAGACCATTCTAGTCAGTCACTGGTTCAAGTATTTTAACGTGTGCGTGCCTGCAGATTAAAGATCTTATGGAGGATGTGGGGATCGATTCACTGCAACCTCTTGCCGACAGAATATTAGAGCACATGGGGAGTATGTACACTGAATTAGGCAAACCTGAAGAGGGACTTCCATTTTATCTGAAAAGTCTTGAAATTCAAGAAGACTTAGTCGGTAAATCTTTACGTCCTTTCCCTTTCCATTTATTTAGTTTCCAGATTATTTAAGCACTCTTCACAAATCTAGGGGATTTTTATCTTGCAATTATACCCAGTCATTTTGAGTTTCCTGCCTTCGTCACCAACAGTTTTCTGTGCAATCTACAGCTATAATTGATTTGAATTTGCCTCCAGAGTTCAATTAGATGACGTCTCATGTGCATCTGTTATCAAGATGAAAATCTGTACTAGGCTCATTTGGTTATTTTCACATGCAGGAGCCGACAGTCCATTGATAGTAGACTCACTTTTGGGATTGGCCACCACATACAACGACATGGATGAATCTACAAGGGCGATCGAGATTTACAATCGAATTGTGTCCATAATCGAGAAAACGAGAGGCCTCGTGGACGAAACACTTGCCCTTCCTCTTTCGAAGTTAGGACAGTGCCTTTTGGAAGAAGGGAAGGTTGATGAAGCTGGAATTGTTTTGCAGAGGTTAGTTTTGATGATTTCGGGATTGAAACATCTTCTCGGCTTCTTTCTCTATCATTTACAACTGTCACTTTCTGACCATATTTGATGATGATTTTTTACTATCTACTTCCATGTTTTTCTTGCTCAAGTTTCATTGATTCCTTATAATCTTGTTGAACGTACTATCTGGTGGTGTAGAGCATTGAAGATTGTGGAGCAAACGTTTGGAGAGAAGGACGGGAGAGTTGGTGTTGCTAAATGTGCTCTAGCTCGAGTTCATGCCACTGCAGGTACGCAACACATACGTCCAGAAGATTTCATTACCCCTCACACTATTTTGTCACCTTTGTCATTGAGATTGATTTATTGTCCCTACTTGAAGGAGAGAGACTACGCAGTGGTTTGAAAATGCAACAAGTTATTTTACCTAATGTGAACGAGACGTGGTAAAAGAAACAGTAGCATCCTGGAGTCCCTCATTCCGAAGAACGAATGTCTAGAAGAATTGTAACATCTGAATATAGAGGTAGTGACATTCTTTGATTGTAATATAGGATTTTGGTATTCTCATTCGTTGAGGATTATACAGAGAGTTGTCACGAGATTATATTTCAAAACATAAAAGAAGTGTCTAATCACAATAGTGTCTACTCAAAATTGAAATGTATAAACTTTCAATATAGAAATTCTGAGTGCACTGTAATTTGCTTAGTAAATAATATATGATTGTGGAATCCTATGTCATTCACAGGTTCGGTTGATGAAGCCATCTCTTTGTATCACGAGGGAATGCAAATTATGGAGGGATGTAGCAAGTTGGACGATGACGATTCATCCATGGAGACAGCCCGGGCAGATTTGGCGGAGCTGCTCAGCCTTATTGAGAGGTAATTGAATCGACAGCTACTCTGTTTTTTCTGTGTAGTGTATGATACATATTTCATAGATCTATGATACAATATGAACGCTATAAATTGATGAAAACTATTTACTACGCTTTGGATCTTGTTGGCCTCTTGTTGACTGGTCATTAGTTGCTTGAGTGACAATTTACTGAATAGCTTCTTGGTAGGGGCCCCAAGGTAAATGATTTAACAAATAGAATTCATTTACTCTATGACACAATTTTGGATTACGACACAATTTTTGTGTTACATTAAAATCATGGAGCACACTAAATAGAATAAATGGTGTACTTTGTGGAGTAACTTTTTCCCATTAGCTTCATCAGTTGCTGAATGATCTGTTCGTGAACAGGAATGACGAGGCTGAGGAGCTATGGGAAACAAATTTACTCGTGAAAGAAAGAGTGTTTGGCCCTGATCACCCCTCTTTGATAGTGCATCTGCAAAACTTGGCGACAGCGTATGCTCAAGGTGACAAGCACGACAAGTGTGTGCCAGTGCTGCGACGGAGCTTGAAGTTGGCAGTGGAAGACTTGGGTCCAGATGCCCCTCAAGTCTCAGTGCCGTTGGAGATGTTGGCAACAGCCCTGCACCACTTGAACCGAGAGGACGAAGCTGAGCCTATTGCTCGCCGAGCACTGGAAATTCGAGAGGCTCATTTCGATCCTGATAGCGCTGTTATTGGTGCGTTACTTACTGGACTCTCACCAAGCTCGTAATACTTAATTGCTTAAGCTAAAAATGGAGGATTCTACTGTGTATTCTAACATATTTCTATCACTCAAAAGTGTAGGGAATGGTTTCTTTGTTCTATTGTTACATTTTATTACCTTGAATCTTCTGAAGTGAAAGATTTTTACTCCTGTTGGTATGATGGTAGCAGCCACTTTTGGGCCCATTTGGGCACGTAGGGTTCAATAACGTCAGTTTTTTTTTATTTCTTTTTTCTGTTTGGCATTGGACGTCCATTTAATTTTTTGGGATCACATGGAGATTTGAGCAGGCTCTTTTGTGGAGTACATTTTTCTCTGAAATGAAGTTCATCGTCAATTTTCATTATCAAGTGCGAACATGATGCATTGGTCTTTGTAATGTTTTAATTGATTTAGGTCACTCAATATGCATTCTATGTTTGCAGGAGAAGCATGCAACTGCTTGGCGTCCATTTTGCATTCGAAAGGCAAGTTTGAGGAGGCCCTGTCGTTGATGAAGCGTGTGCTGGCCATTCAGGAGAGCGAGCTAGGTGCGGACAGTCCGCAGCTGGTGCTTTCCTTGGAGTTGATTATTATGCTGTTAGATAAAGTAGGAAGAGCAGAAGAGATTGAGCCCTATTATGCGAGGTTAGCCGTGTTGAGCAGCTCCGGAGATGGAGACGAGGAGAACGAGGATGAGGAAGATGGCGAGGACGACGATGGCTTTGATTTCAGAGAATTAGGAGGCCGAGGAAAATTCGACAGCAGACCTGCACCTGCGTCCAACATGTTCGATGGTGCGACTGAGAGTGATGTCATAGATATCTAATTTCCAATAGTTTGATGCCAGCGGCTTGGGTAAGGTAATGCCCTTTAGGTTTAGTTTTTTTTCATGTAGATTTTGAAATCGTCTACATGTGAACTGATTGGTTAAATTAAACCTTATAACCATTTTTGAACCTGCACTTGCTCTGTCCCTTGCGTCAGATGTTATATTGCGAGCGATGCATCTCCTTCTTCCTCATAACGAAGAGCGCCTGCTTCAGTTTATCTAATTCTCCAAGTACCGCTTGAATCATCCTCATTCCGGGGTGTCACAGGTCTAAGTTTTAAATTGGATTCTGCTCTTAGTTTGTTCAAGGTAGGACTTTTAGCGATCTCGCTCCCAAGCTGCACTGCACAGAACATTAGTCTCTGCAAAGAAAGATACCCAGCGGGATGGTACGCCGTGACAAAATGAATTCCAAGCGGACCCTTGACGCTACTGTAATGACCAAAAATAACTTGAAACGACACGAGCAAAATTTCTTTTGAGGCAGAAGGCCTGCTTATTCATCGAAGGCTGACAAGATAGAAATGGGACAGGCAGGGTACACTCTGCCTGCTCATACATGGCCACTATAATACCTCTGAGCAACAGTCGGTGGAGACCTCTGATGAAGGCTTAGTGTGGTGGCGAAATCTGTACATTAGTGTGGAAACCACCAAAGAAACATGCAGACTCTTAACAATTTGAAATTCCTCAAATGTCTTTTTACCTCTGGGCTGAATGGGAGGCCTTGCATTACTACATTTACAGTGACTTTGAGGACGTTTGAGGACGTCTCTACCTGATAAGTAAGGCCAATGCTCAGAGCCACTGAAGATTGGAGCTTACTACAGAATTACTGAGGACTAATGCCAGGTCCACTGTAGATTGCACAGGTTGAAAGCCACAAGTTTGCATCTCTCTTGCAAGAACTTCACAGGAAGCGTAGTTTCTCAAGAACTCAGCATTTCAGCCATTGATTGAAATGAGCCTGCATACTCTCCCTTTGAGATGCAGATCCTATGTTGACAGTAGCAATAATCTTTTGCGGCCTGAAGAACTGTACAAACTCTCGAAGCTCTGAGTAGCTGGAATGCTCACTGTAAGGAACACCATATACGGTGATAGCACCACTACACTGGGGCTTCAAATCCTGTAATTTGGAACCTACTTTTTCTGAGTAAGTCCAACCAGTGGGCCGAAAAGCTAATACTGCATTGTAAGTGGGATGAAACGACTGCATGTAAGCCCTCAACTTTGTGGCATTCAAGTGCGAGATCGGTAGCACATGCAATCGACTGCTGCTAGCATTCGAGCATAATCTTTCAGTCAAATCAGGCCAATCCAGTGATCGCAATGTCCTTGCTCGCCGATTGTCGGCATAAATATTTAAATTGAGTCCCTTCGCAATCCCCAGATACACACGTTCTTTCCCGATGCTGTATGCGCCAACTGTCACCAATGTCTTCGGATTTCGAGCCAATGCTGCTGTTGTCAGCCTAACAACATGCTTGATTACATCTTCCTGTAAAGGAAAGTTGTACTTCGGATTGCAATAAGTGGTGTCCAAATAGAGAGAAGTGATGCGTCTACTGAGGAGATCGGGGTAACCCTGCATGCTTTTGCAAGCTCGAAAATCACCTGTGTGTAATATTCGTTGCCCACAAGACGTCTGGAAAAGTATGAGAGCAGCGCCTGGGCAGTGATTTGCCTCCAGAAACTGCACCTCAACACCTTCAACCATGAAGAGAAAATTAAGCCTAAACGGACGTAACCACTGAGAATCAACACCCAAGTGCATCGACACAAGGCGGGCAGTGATTTCAGTGCAAAAGATAGGACCATGACACCATGATCGAGTAAGTCCTCCATAATGATCGCTGTGAAAATGTGTGAGGAAGTAAGCCTTACAGTTCTCAACTGCTCCGTACTTAAAAGCGTCCACCGTAAAAGGAGTCCCTGGTAACTTCTTGTAGAATGGGCAACCTCTGGTGGACTCACGGTTCATTTTCCAGCCCTTGCCACCCTTCCTTGGCCCATAATCGCCACTTGCAGCAACAGGGGTTGTAGGTCCAGTGCGAAACTTGGATAAAAAGTTCGCTGCTGCAGAAGCCTGCTTCGCGAGAGGAGCTAATCCAAAGTACGTGCCTATATCGCGTTGCTCTGTCTTTTTCTGGGATACTTTTGCATCAGCGGGTGAATTGGGCTTGAGCCCTAGAAAAGATGAGAGATCGCCCTGCTTCAGCCTTGAAGAACGAGACAAATCAAACTTACTCTCTTCTTTGCAGTACAAACCCGGCTCTAGTAAGCTAACTTGAGAGTGGCAGACTGGTTGCCTTTCCACAACCTTGCCCTCAATTCTAGTCTCCACCTTTCTAAATACATGTGCATCCTTGATTACACAACTATTGTCAGAAGTTGATGTCGGATTATCCGTATATGGCAATCCATATTCATCAACTTCATGAAGCGCACTCCAATCAGTTCCATCCTTATAAAACGCATCCTTGAAGCTTAAATCTGTACCTTCACGAGGGATGTCATCCAATTCAGAACCTGTCTCTCTTTGTGTATCCGGCAATGTCTCCATGCTTGCATTCCTACCTGCTATATCAAAAAACAAATCATCCCTAAAACCTAACGAATCGTCAAAAGCCTCCTGGTACTTGATAGGCGATACACCTGCGATCGAAACTGGTTGGTCATCTCGCTTGAAGTCTTCAATTGTTTCGTCATAGTCCTCAAAACAATAACGACCTTCAGAATTGAAACTCTCCACATCTATGCATTTTGAATTCTCAGGCTCACCTGCGAATGTGCAATCTTGTTGAATTGCATATTCATAGTCATTTCCATTTGACAGTCCCACAGGCTTATCATATTGACTCAAAACCTCCTCCAACACATCAAATGGCAATTCTTCTTCAGCATCCCAAAATTTTTCTACAATCGCTTGCTTGGTTTCCGACCTCAAAACCCTTTCTTCATGTCGTCTTTCACAGTTTCCGCCACTCTCCCCAAGCGAATTTCTCTCATCACCACCCTCAGTAACTATGCTACATTCTGAATTTTCCAGGCGCTCAGTATCTGCTCCCGCACTCTCCCTGCTACAATGTACCTGCTGTAAATCCTTATTCAAATCTCCATTTCCATTTCTAGCCCTGTCCTCAATTTTCTGTGGAATTTCATCACTGTTTGCCTGCTTGGCGGTAGCGCCGCCCCGCAAAGATAACCTCTTCTTCTTCGCAAGAGGAAGACTGGAAAATCTATCCAAAGAACAACCAGCTGCCTCCATGTCTTCGGCGTAGACAAACAAGAGGCTAAGGAAATAGGTATTTCAAGTCCCTCAGCTCTCTCCATTACCACCAGTCCACCTACTATCGTCGAAGGTTGCCATTCTTCGAAATAATTCAATGTGAACTAGAAGATTTGTCAACTAGTTGTCACCTAAAAAGACTATTGCAATTGACAACAAGTAGAACATCTCAGCAACCCAAATCAAAACCTCAAATTCCGAAATTCTACAGTGCAAATTTAGGCAATCCAGGAAACCTCAAAACATGCTTTCACCTCATACCTATCCACACATCGTCAAGCGACCGTCTCGTCACGAATCCAGCCATAGTCAGACGCTCATCTGCCATATCTGCCATAGCCGCCCCATCGCAAGTAGAAGCTTCTCCCCGAAGTAACAAGCAAATTTTGGGTTCCTATTCAGTTTGAAAGAGCTGCACCGTCCTCGTCCTGGAAGTTCGTCCTCGTCCTGGAGGTTCGTCCACGTTCGTCGACGGAAACACATAATGTGGAAAGGACATTAGCTTTGTTTTCACTTTTTGAGAAAGTGTCACAACGGCAATGACTTAAAATTTGGTGAAGCATTGTGTTTCTACATTTTCATCTAGGTTTTTGGAAAAAAAAACTCTTATCAATCACAATCATGCTTTTTTTCATCCAAATTTGGCAACTTCATCAACGATTTTAATAGAAATGGAAAATTACTGATGATAAAATTTACTTTTATTTTAGAAAAAGAAGATATTTATTTTGAAATGGTGCAATTTGACGTGATGATGCTAAAAGAATGGATAGGCTAGATATAACTTATTTAATTTTAGCATCTTTAATTGTCACTATCCTCTGAAAAGATGCAACACCTTCTCGTGTGTATGCACACTATTCACTATTGCACTACCAGTGAATTGAAGGATAAGCAATGCCAAGAAAAAGACAAATTTCAAAAAACATACCCCCGTACTACATACTTTTATGTAATCAACCCATGAGTGCCCTAGCATCCCAAATGTGGCCTAACCAAATTGAAATTGACCCAACATGTTGTCAGATCCTTCGCTGGATCCACATTGTATTGGCACAATAAGTGTACAAGGGAGATAATACATTGATGTGATAAATGTGATGAAGAACCAATGTAGAAGTGCATTGGAAATCAAAGTAGGGACCATTGTAATCCAAAAATGCATAGTATAAATGTGTTTCTTAAGCTTTTTGGAGTTTTAATTGCAACTAGTGCCACTATTTTGGGTCGTGTCTAAAGGTTGTTATTATGTGGATTGGCAGTTACTACCACTTTTTGGTACATTGTGTGAACAATATACCAAAAAGTGGCAATAACTACTAATTCTAAAAAAATTAAAATTTTAATTTGGATTTAGTACACTTGGCATGTTCTTATAGGCCAAAGAATTTAAACTTTTAAACTTTTAAACTTTTAAATCTTCATTTCCCTCCCCCCCTTCTCCTCTTGTAATTTTTTGAAACCAATAGATTGACAAACATTATGAGACAAGTGATCTTGTATTCGTATTCAATTATTCATATCTGGACCATATCCATATAATCCGTATAATACATGTAGAGTATCCGTATCCATATCTGAACGGTTCAGATTAAATCTTACATGATTAATGGCTTGGAAATTTTTGAGAAATCAACGGTGATTACAAAGGTAAGTTTGTTTGTTTTTTAAATCAATGGCTTGTAAATTTTTTGCAAGAGGAAGGGGGGGGGGTAATTAATTGACCTGGGTGGTACGCTACTTTTCGTCACATTGCATTGTAAGCTTAAATGTGTGAGCCTATGAGCTTGAAATAAATATTTTTATTAAAGAAACCTTCTATTGTTATAGTGTATTTATATTATAGATACCTATATTATAGGTGTTTTTACGAGTGTTTTTATTATAAGCACCTTCAATGGTAATATATATATATATATACATATATACATATATATATACATATATATATACATATATATATATATATATATATATATATATATATATATATATATATATACATATATATATATATACATATATATATGTATGTATATGTATGTATATATATGTATATACATGTATATACTTAAGGCTCACATGCTCACATTTTCATCCTTACATACTAGCATTGTTGGACCATCTTTCATCATAATTCATGGCTACAGTGATTGGTGAATTTGAATCTTACAATTTTGCAAATTGGCAGAGGTGAAGGTACTTGTTGATCTAAATGTACCACATAAATTTTGTACTATAGACCACTCAAATCCACCCCAACACCTCTTGAATTTTGTGTGTTCTCCATTTTTTTGGACTTTGACCAATTCTACAAAATTTTATGTCCAAGAATATATCCAAGTAAATACACACATCAACATCTTAATTTGTAAGAAATAGGAAAAACAATCTTCAACAAAACTAAAAAATAGCCATTTGAGAGGACTTCTTGATGATGAGATTTGACTAAAAAAATGAAGTCAAAACCAATTCCTATTGTTTAGAATGTAAGTGCAAAGAAGGCTATTTGTACAAATGTAGAAGATATAAAACAATGTATTTTTAGATGCCTTTTGGTAGACATGTCTACTTGCTAAAGGAATATGTTTTAGAATTTCCAACTCAAAATCATTAATTTAGGCTACTCAAAAGTATAAATAAATCTTATACATCAAAGTATGACAACTTATTGAAATTAACATTTAAATATAAAATAAAAGATACAATTACAATTGAGATATCTAAAAACATATTTTTTGGTTTTGGCATTAGATTCAAAATTCAATAGTTATAGCATTTTAAGATCAAAACACAACCAAACTTGCAAGTATTTCTTGCAATCATCTACCCCTCATCCCTATGTCATCCATGGGCAAGATTGCAATGGAGGAAACAATTCACCCATATGCACTCCAATTGATAGTCATTTACTATAGAGCACCTAATAAACAACACTTTGTGATGTATTGAAATTTTTTAACCACTAAAGGATTGAGGCAAATTTTGAACCAAAAATTGTTTAAAATTGCCACTCTTTAGGGGCAACAAGAAAAAATGAAAAAAATGAAAAGTTTTTCTCAAAATTCAACTATACAAATTTCATAAACATTGAAATGTGGAAAAAAAATTCAATAACTTTGACTATAATCAAAAGATAATAATGTTTGAAGTTAGGTGAAAAAGTTTTTTTCTAACCTTACTTGATAGGACTTGATAACCTAACTTTAACCACTTCTAGAATGAGATTTTAGACTACAAATGGTTATGTTTTTTTATATTTACATCTAGTATCAAGTAAGTTGGATACCCACCAAATTTCAAAATTATAAGAAGAATTTTGGATACACTCCATGAAGCTACCTCAGCTACCCAAAATATTTAGAATTACATAATTGTTCATCTAGACAATTGATTGGAAAAAAAAACTAAATTTTCAACAAGGCAGTATATAATTATGGATTGTATCCAAATTTCATAAACATTCAATTTAAAATGACTTTGTAGAAACCTACCTAAGATTTTGTGCAACTCTTTGTCCTTTAGGGGTTAAAATGAAATCAATTGCTTGTCTTCCCTAGCTTGCATAAAAATGTCATGAATGCAAATGACCGTCTCGTATAAAAACATTGTAGACTACAACAGTCCAATAAATGACTTCACTTAGTATTGCAAGATTAAAAAGATGTTTTCACAACCAATTTATTTATTTCAAGTGTAATCAAATATGTTTTTGGTGAATACTATTGCATCTTCATTGTGGATTTATTGACTTTTCTAAAAATAAAGATGTCCAACCCATGAATCACCCATATAGTGTATTTTGGCCATTTATTGATATTTTCTCTTGATTTGAATTTCAACTTTAAAGATGATGTTTTTGAATTTGAATCCAATTAATGAAATGAAGCTTATCAACTGTAGTGTCTACACCAATTGGAAAATTAGGAATATTATTAAATTTGAATTTTCTTTAGCAATATGAATTTTAGGTTTATAATCATGGTTTATTGATTTTCTAATCTTAGAATGCTAGAATAACTTTTGTTTATACCACAAGACATTCTACACTATATAATAAATGTATGGTCAAAAGTCTTTGATTTTTTGAGTATATTTTGTGTTTTCTAAGAATTTTCTTCATTCTTTTAAAAAAATTACATTTCTTCATTCCATAGTAATTTCAAATTTTCTCCTCAAGGTTTGAACTTTTATAACTTGTAGTAAACATATGACAATGCACTAGAAGAAAACCATGTTGAAATTGCTGAAAACACGTCATGTGGTTTGTGTTGAGTCCCTGTTTACAAACGCAGTCAAAATGCAGTGAAAACACAAAAAAAACCAGAAAAATGCTTTTTTTTGTGTTTTCACTGCATTTTGACTGCGTTTGTAAACAGGGACTCAACACAAACCACATGATGTGTTTTCAACAATTTCAACATGGTTTTCTTCTAGTGATGACAATGAACGGAGTGATGAAAATTGAGGCTTGAAATTAGTGGTTGTAAGCCTCTACTTACAAGGTTAATCTTATAAAGACAAGTTGATTATTGTGAAAATCATTCTTTTTCAAACACTTTGAACCATCTAGTTTCAAAAGTCTAAAAATACTCATTAGAAGTCAAACTACTACGAAAGACCTCTCTTTTTGTTCAAAATTTTTAAGATGAATGATTGTAATTTTATCTTACATAGAAAGATTCTCCCTCATATTGGACACTTAGTATCCATAATGGTATTAAGGTAGCTGACCCCTTTTCGATCACCCTCCATTTCCAGAGTATAAAGTGTTCTATTTTCAAGCATAGGAAGTGGAGAAAATTAGTCTATTATAATGCATTATGAGCTATTGATTTTCTCTAAATTTTCTAACTAACGTATAGTTGAATTCAGATATACCTATATATCAAGAATAAGTTTTACAAAATCTTGATGAAAAAATTCAAAATGGTTTTGTTTTATCATGAAAATATTTTTTAAATTTCAAATATGCATAAAATCTATTTCTCTACACAAGAAAATATTTTTCTCCACCAAACATATCCAAAAGCTATGTTGATTTCCTTAACCTCTAAATACCTGAGGCACCAAAATTTGGTATTTGCAAAACTTTGAAGTTACATAAAACCTAATCAAGTTGCTATTTTTAGTAGTCTATATTTTTGAAAAGTTCTTTTTGAAGTCTAGTTTCAATGTCAATAATTTGATTTAGAAAATGTATGATAGTGATTTTTTTATTCAAGATTTTGTACAAGGGTACCCATTGCAATCTTGACTTTTTGTAGTGCTAAGAGCTCTTGAAATTAGCCTCAAATACACTAGATCTTGGAGAAAAAATCACATTCAAAGTTCATTTATAAAAATTGTATAATAGATTTTTAAAAGGTACAAATTGATTGGAGTTATGCATGTTAGGCCCTTTAACTTTACATTTTTTTGGTCATCAACTTTTCAAATTTGACTTGTGAAAAGAGGATAGAAAGACTTCACAGTCACTTTTGGATTTTTAACACCCTCATGGGCAAACATTATATTCCTTTACTCCATAAATGATATTGTTGTGTTCTCTTATCTTGTGTGATTTCTAACATGTTTAGATTGAATTTATATGGTTAAAAATTGATACAACTTATCAAAATGTTAGCATTTTGTTCAATTTAGAGTAAATTCCAATAAGCTCAAAATAGGCTTAGGCATGTTCGGATTAACCTTAGATGAAAGTCATCCTAATTTTTAGAGATACTTTATGAAGTTGTAATCCTATCCAAAGGTTGGATTTGGTGTTACTATAGTATGTGTTTTTTATGAAATTATAAATGTGGAAGTGTGTCAAGTGGATGACTTGAACTGACTTAAAGGTGGGTACGCCTAAAAGCACTACAAATTAATTTGTGGCTCTTGTGAAGGCTGAATGGTGACTAGTCCATGTAGAAAATCAAAGAGATGTGTTTGTAAGGAAGAGATGCACAATCAATTTAGTCATTGTAGCAACTATAAAAGTATAGTAGGCTTGCAAAGTTTTGCATGTAGGGTGACTTAAAGAGCTTATAGACCACATTAGAAAAGAGCATGGCCATACCCAATATGGCCCTCACTTGATGTTAGGAGGAACACAAATGCTTAGCCATTGTGCCATTAAAAAAAGAAAAAATAAAGGAGTTTGGGGAATAAAGAAGTAGCTGTAGAAACTACCAAAGTGTAACACCATCCTCTCATCAGTGACATTTAACTCATCATCCTCTAAAATGCTTTAGCTGTCATTTGAAGACTTTTAATGATGTCCATAATCTGACATGAACTCTCTCATAAAAACCCTAACAACTTCTAAAGCTACCCATATAAATGAATGACCATTCTTTGTATATGCCAAAGCCATTGTAGTGCCTTTTTCTAGCTAGCACTTTTAGACACAGGGCAATTTTAGGTATACTGACCTTAGTTCAAACTTGGAATTGCAAAAATGTGGTCATAGATTTAAAGAACACAAAAATTAGGAAAAAATCACCATGTTTAGAGAACCTCCTTTCAAATCCATTCCAACAAAATTTACTCAAAAATGATGATATTTTGCTTATAATTAAATTTAGAAGGAATTATGAATTTTCCCTTTCAAAAGTTATTGAAAAAATTGGTGATAACATTCATGAATTTAACCTTATGGATAGAATCTACAATTCAAACTAACTGGGGTTAAGGGTCAAATGGGTTGTAAGCTTATATATAGTTAACCTTGAAACGCCCAGCCTATGATCACTAGTTTTAGGCTGCACTGTCTGTCACTCACTTTGTTACCATTTTGTAACCAAATGTGTATGGAAATTTTTATTTTTATTTTTCAGAGATGAAACTACATGTCCTCTGAACTTCACAGAAGTTTCAAATTTTTTTGACAAAAATTGTATTTTGTGAAATTTTTTGAAGAAAAACTGAAGAAAAAATCATAGAAAATAGAAAATAATCTAAAAAAAATCTGAAAATTTCATTATTTGTGAACAATATAGTGGAAATTATCGTGGTGTAAATTAATTTTCCGTGTACATCTATAATTAGAATGCAATTGACATTAAAAATACAGCCAAAGTTCAAATTGCAATAAAATATTCAATTTTACGAATTTTTTCAAAATTTCAATTGGAGAAGAAACTAGAGTAGAGGATCTCCATTTCATTAGTTGGGCTCAAATTCAAAAAATGTCGTTTTCAAGGAGAAATTTCAGATTTACTCAATTTCTCAAAATACACTAAAATGACAAATTTTGCCATCCGGTTTTCTTAATTACTTCTCAACTACATGCAAAAAAATCATCAATTACACTAAGAATCTAGGTAGACACTCTTTGTAACTCAACATGAAAGGTCACGGAAAAAAATGGATGAAAAAACTACTATTCAAACCTTCTAGTGGCTTGGAGAAGTCATCCAAAAGCCACGAAATGGCTCTACTGGCGCTTAGGGGTTAACATAATCTAAATTATAGGAGAGGGTTCTAAAACCGAGCAAGCTTTTGCAACCATCTAGTAGGGGTTCTGAAATGGACATGTGAACTTTGGAAAAATGAACTCTAGATTACAGTGGAGCTTGATGAGATTTGTATTTACTTCTTCAATGGATGGTTTAGGAACCAGACTTGGTTCATTCCTAACTAAGTAGCTAAGTGCCTACTAATTTAATTCAAAATTAGAATTTGTTGTTCAACTACCTTCTTACAAATATTGAAAAATCTGAAATAATGATTAAATCAAGCATTCATTTCAGATTTTGAAAGGGATACTCTTAAAAATCATTTCAATTACTTTAAACATATAGCAATGCTAGTTTTTGAGCAAGCCCTAATTTTTTTTCAAAATATGCATGGATGGGTTTCCAAGGGCCTATGATCACAAATAGGGACCTACATCAGATTGTGTTTGAAAATTCATAACTAATTCAATAATGCTTCAAAAAATATGAAACGAGTTGTGTTAGATTCCTCATCTATTTCTCTTTGACTGAAAAATAAACTAAAAATATTTTCATCTAAGGAGATACATGAAAAAGGCGGACCAGCCCTTAGATGAGCGGTTTCTGAGCCTCCTCCCTTAGAGGCACTTCAAATGACACAGAAGCAGAAGCGTCCATATACTCGTTCGAAATCTAAAACCCTAAACCCGTCCGAAGGCGCGAGGGTGCTGTGAGAAGGGAGATTCATCACGCTCTTGGCGTAATGGCCACAGCTGGATTAGGGAGGGTTTGCGGATTCGTTGCCAATTTCGAGCACTCTTGTCGAAAATTTGGACGATCGGCCGTGTCCCTACCTCAGTTGCAGATTCTGTGATCTCCTTCTCTGAGGTTCTGAGTTGTGGGAAATTTTGTGCTCCCTGGAATGCATGGAATTTTGTAGTCTGAGAATTCGAAGTATGTCAGGGTTCCGTGTTTTGGGTAGATTCGCCTGGTGTGGACTGCTTCAAGTTCGCCGGGACCTGGTGCTCGAACTATGATCTAGGTCTTTTTGTCGCTGCATCAGGTCATTGACGGTTTCCACGATGAGGAAGCTCAAGTATCATGAGCAGAAGCTGCTGAAGAAGGTGAATTTCTTGGAATGGAAGAAGGAGCGCGGGGAGCATGAGCTGCGCGTGATGCGGCGCTACCACATCACGGGGCGCGAGGACTACCAGGACTACAACAAGATTTGTGGCATGGTGACCAAGTTGGTGACCATGCTGAAGAAGATGCACCCGCAGGACCCGACCCGCATGGAGATGACGGAGGCGCTTCTGGAGAAGCTGTACAGCATGGGCGTGATTCCGTCCAAGAAGAGTTTGGCCCTCTGCAACAAGCTGTCGGTGTCGACTATGTGCCGTCGTCGCCTCGCAGTGGTCATGCTCCGGCTGAACATGGCGGAGAACATGCGGGAAGCCGTGACATTCGTGGAGCAAGGCCATATTCGCGTCGGCCCCAACACCATCACTGAGCCTGCTTTTTTGGTCACTCGGAACATGGAGGATTTCGTGACGTGGGTGGATTCGTCGAAAATCAAGCGGAAGGTGTTGCAGTACAACGACCGCCTGGACGATTACGATCTCCTCAACTGATGGAATGATGTTTTTGCCTTCCGTCGTACTTAGAATTTACATTTAGGATTGCCTTTGCAGAGAATCTCCACGCTTGAGCTGGAGTGCAGCCTTTCTCAGTCTGTAACTCTGCTCTGCATTCTTGGCCGCTGCTGCAGCAGCAACGTGGGAGCATAGGTGTCTATGGAACATGGAACACTCATTGTTTTTGCTAGGTAGATTTTTCATGGACTTATAGACAGACGCCAATTTAGAGGACTCCCCCATACTAGTTCATTCCTGGAGACTTTCATTGTGCAGGTTCACTGACTGTTTACAGTGGACTCCAATTCACGCAGTCGACAGTGGGTTGCCAGATGAATCATCTTATATGCTTCTTCACTTCTGATGATTTTCTTCTTAAGATGAAGGGTCATTTTCACTTGCTCATCGTGGTGCAATTCCTTGAATCCACGCTTATTTTCTCTGCCTGCCTCTGCACCTTATTTTGTAACATAGCAGCTTGCCGTCCAGACCTCCCATGCAGCTGAAGGTTTGAATTAAACCGTGAGGTTGAGCAGATGTTATGATTTTTGGAAGATCAATGAGTGTACTCTACTGTACAGTTGAGGATTTGGGCGCTTTTAGAGCCTGAGTGCTTTAAGAACTTCCTAACTTATAGGACAAGGTCTTTAAATAATTCTGGATGAAATGTCTTCCCCTCAAGGCGTTACAAGAATAATAGAAGCATATCCTGCAGTTGAATATTTTTAATTTTTAATACTGCACTTCTCAATTGACCGATGGTCGGACGTCCTAACATTTAGTATCAAGAATTGGCTCAGTTTGGCTCTTTGGATTACTGTTAGTTTACTTAACTGCAGTTGAGATTTCTTGGACAGAACTTAGAAGTCATTCGATCGAGAGGCTGATCTTTTGCCTGGATTTGCATTTGAGGATGAGCAGTATCTGCTAGCTTCGGATACCCATCATGCCCCTTTCCCCCTTCTCGAGGCCCTTCTCAAATGGTGGGAGAGGTACTGTTTGAATACTTTCGTGCTCGGTGTGTTATTGCAGTTTTTTGAACTATTTTCAGCGGCAAGTGATGTTTGAAATGGTCAGCAATGTTTACTATTTCTTGTATCGCAGTGCTTAGAAGAGATCGTGTTACTTCACGCTGTTTGTGTGTCTGCACATAACTTTTTTGGTCTTTGTACGTGTTAATTTGGATGTGATCAAAGCCCTCATTGCTAATTTGCTGATCATTGTCGCACTGAGAGAGTATGCACTTGGCTTACATATTGGATGAAAACTGATTAGGTAGATGTTGATTCATAAACGTACTGCAGTGAAGCACCAACACCGAAGGTGCCAGTTGATGCCTCGACTTGCCAGAGGAATGTCAGTACACTTGTAAGAGAGCACATAAATTAGCCTTTTAAGAGTCTCATATTTGAAACCAGAAGAATTTATGGTATTCTCACTTGAAACACCATCATAGGTGTCTTTATTTATACACTGCGAAGTGTCCCTGGTTGAGAGCATGGAAGGTTTTTGATGATTCTACTCTTTGATTCCCTGTTTATTTGATATGCGATCTCTCATTTTCTGGATAGTTCCTTAGGAGAGCCTCTCTTGGTTATTAAATTTAATATTTTTTAGGTCAAAGAAGACGTCTTTAGGTTGCGTGGATTGTCATTTTGTCATTCGTTCTTTGTGCTTGAAACCTCTTAACTGCATTAATTGTGGTCGCTCGTCGTTCATTCGTTTAATATCTCTGAGAGCAGCTCGCCGTGGAGTCTATTTTAAACTCAGCCTGCATTCAAATTGTAGAGTACTGCCCGGTTCTTAAATCTTGAAATAGATCAACGGCAAGAGTAATAAACTGCTGCTGTGAATTCACTACTCTGAGATGCGGTGTTCCACGAATTATATGCATAGTCGCTTAGTTTGGGTGATGCTTGAGAGTATATCATTTGAGTGACTCAGCAAAACAGACAGGAATGACTTGGTACATTTCTTACAGATGTTTGATTAGAGACTTGGAGTTCTGTTTTGAACAATGTTTCATGTTTGTATTCCCAATTATGTCGATTCTTGGTATGAATTCTTTTGTTGATTTATCTCATAAAGCACATGTATTTCAATGCGTTTCTTATCTGTGCAAATTATCATTGTTGTGAAGTGTATCCGGGTAGTATCTGATCAAAACCTTGAATATTTTGACTCTCTCATGAAATTTCTGCATTTAAGTTTTGGGTTGATTTTGTCATGTAGAATGATCCCTAACATCTGGTATACTTGTGTATTGTACAAACTTGTGAGCCATGCAGGGTAGCCATCCTTGGTTGCATAGCTACTCAGCACTCTCTCTAGAATAAGGTATTTCATTTTGATCTTCTATTTCGCCTCCCAAGTTGACCTAGTGGCCGTATTGATGCTCGATTGAAAAAAAAGTTGCATAATTCAGCTTTTTGACAATTTCACATCTTAATTAATTTGCCTTTTCTTGTATTGGGCTTGTGGAATTGATGAAAAGCCTTGTTTGCAGCTGGGTGCTTCTTGTGGTTTTCCCGTTTTTTAGGTGAGATCCACTATTCAGTTCTTGTTTTCACAAATTCTTCAAGTGTGCAGGTTCAGTACTATTATTGATCCATATTTTGTGGAACTGGTTAAACGACACTCTGAGATTGCGTAGTGAGACACTTAGAATTATACATGGAATGCGCAACCTCAAACTTGATGTCTAATATTTTTTCTACTCTTGTTTATCCATGAGAAGTTTGATATCAAATCTACAATCTGAGTTATTTGACATCTACTGGTGGTCTTGCTGGTTATGGTTGTGGTCTTTTGGTAGTTGTCTTTATCTCAAACATTTTCTTAGGATATGGAGTAAATTTTAATGAGTATTTGAATGTTACCATTTGAATGTTGTGATAAACGGAATTGTTTTTGTTGGTCATTGGCCAATTGGCATGCATGAGTAGACTGCGCTCCCCATTGCAAGGAATGTAAGGCCTGCAAGCATGTGTACAATTATATACATAGTGATTCTATTTGATATGGTTCATGACTTTCACTAACGAATGTCATTGAAGTGAACCTCTGAAGTCATATGTATAAGGTCATTTGTTCAGCTGCAAAACCATGGTGACAACATGATTGCAATGGAAAACTAGAGACAGATGTCGTAAGAACTCGAGGTTTGGGACAAGTGTTGGGAGAATGGAGGAGTCAATTCTCTATACATTGATTTTCATGTTGTAACACCTCTTCCACTTTCGAATTAGTTGGACCAAATGATATCATGTGTCGATTACGCGGAATTATAAGAACAATGGCTACAAAAGTGAAGGAGATGATGAAAAAATCAAGGGAAGAATGAAAGAGAACTCTTGGGGTGAGGAAAAAGATGTTTTCATGCGCGAAATGAAATCGGAACAGTGGGTTCAATGAGGATTTCCTAATGGAATGAATCTTTCTCTGTTCAAGAACATTGTGGCACATTCCTGAGAGAATGAAGAGCGTCTTCGAACTTAGAATTGTCAAAATTGTGCAGAAATTTCGACTATGGAAGAATGTCACTGGCATTCTTCAAAGAAGAAACACCTTTTGGGTCTGCAAATGCGAATGCGGCGAAGATCCAGAGAAGGAGCTCATCCTTCACAGCGCCTGCTTGGATTCTCTCTTTCCAAGCTCAGTTGCAATCTGTCTTAGTGATTTTTACTTGTGAAAGCAGTGCTTGCGGTGCGGATGTTTTGGAAAACAACAAGAATTGCGCCATTACAATAATGAGAATTGGAGGTTTGGGACAAGTGATGTTACGTGAACGCAGGAGTCTTTGCTCCATAAATTAATGTCAAGTAGCTGCACCTTCTCTGGTATTATACAGGCCCCGAGGGGATGCGGAAGCTCGATTTTGAGCTTCCTCTCCGAAGTAGTGTCAAAATTGTGCTGTACTGTACAGGAATGGCTATGGAAGAATGTTACTTTGTATTCTACAGAGCAAGAGAAGCTTAGGTCTGCCATTGCAAATGCGGTGAAGACCTAGAGTACGAGCTCTTTCTTGACAACACGCGTCCGCTTCGATTCTCCCTCGGCAAGCTCGGCTGCAGCAGATCTCTTCGAGCCTCCTTGTTTGCGGCTGCAAGAGGACGACACAGGCGGGGGCGGCAAAGAGTCAGGGTTGGACAGAGCGTTGGTGGCCTTGAGCGGGAAGTTCAAGAGCGCACGCGAGCCTCGCATCTTCAACGCCGCGCGATCGTAAGCTAACGCCGCTTGCTCCGCGGTGTCGAACGTCCCAAGCCACACCCGCGCGCCGTTCTTGGCCGAGTCACGAATCTCCGCGGCGAATTTTCCCCAGGGCCGTTGGCGCACGCCTCTGTAATGTGGCTGCGACGAGGCCGCGGGCTTCTTTGCCGCGGGCTGCTTCGGTGCGGGCGTTGGTTGAAATTCCTGCTTCAGTTCTACCTTGATGCTCTTCTCCGGGGAACCAGAGTCGGATTCTTGCGGAACTTCGGCATCAGTGGCGGAGTGCCAGGCTTCCGAGAGCATCGAGTAGATGAACATGTCTTCGGAGTCGTTTTGATCGAGCGGGAGAGGGCCTTCGGCCTGTGAGAATTCGGTGCGAACTACGTCTGGCGTTTGGCATTGAACGCGTTTTGAGGGCCACGGACTCGCACAGGGACCTGGCATGTTCACGACTTCTCCCAGAAAGGAGTTGTCAGACTGTGGCAAGGACGGAATTGACAGAGGTGGTAGTACAGGGTGCTGGAATCCTGAACAATTTGAATTCTCTATCGTCTCCGTCACGACTGGGAGCTCCATGAAAAATTCCGTCGAATCGTGCAGGTTATCCAAGCAGAGATAATCGTCCACATTGAGCTCCTTCACCAATGGCCTCATCGTGGATCGCACCTCCTCTGCGCAGCTTCCCCCGAACTTCTTCTTCAAGATGCTGGTCAATTTGTTGAGTCCTCTCCCACTAAGGACCGAAACCTCATCGTTTCCCTCAAATAACGAGACATCACTGCCGGGAGCTCCGTCACTCAATTGACTGGATGAGGAAGGAAGGCTGAAAGGCGAAGTCGGCGAGCCCGGGCTGGGGTTGGAGTAGGGAGTTGGGTAGTACGACTCTGGAGAAAATCCCTGCAAGTCGCCCTCTTCCTCCAGAATCAAGAACTGATTCAACAACTCCAACCTCTTCTTCTGCTCCGTGCGCGGGCTGTCGCAACTCCACCCGTCAGTCTGCACTTCCCACTGCTTCGGCAAAAACTCTGCTGTCATTCTCAGGTGACTTTGTTTTCTAAACCCTCTCTCTTGTCACTGTCTTTCCTCTGTCTCTCCCTCCCTCAAGCTTACACCAGATCACACTCACAAATCCTCAACACCCACCAACTACATGCTCAACTGTGTGCTTCTGTTAATCTATTCCCCTGCTTTCCCCGCTTCTTCGCTACACCACTATCTGAAGTTCAGGAAAATAGCTTGAGATTGAACCAACTCTCACTTAGAATATCTCATTCAGTTCTAGAAAGCTGTGCTTGGAGAGGCACACAACCGCGGAGATGGAATTTCTTCACACTTTGCTGCGGATTGTTGGCAGAATTCGGAGTTGTGGGGAGGAGGCATGGGAGCTCTGTCTTTATAGAGGAAAGGATGACGTCAACCATTACGAGGTACGAAGGACGAACCCACGTGGTCCCGAAAGCTGCATGGAGTTTCTGGGGAAGGTTCGCTACTGCTAGTCACTAGGTTACCGACCGTTCAGTATTTATATATATACCGACTCTTTTCTGCGTATATATCTACAGTTCATCTACAGTCGTTTGCTGAGTATTCTCAACAATATTCTTAAGTCGGTAATGTTATTAGCCATCCGAAAATATATAATCTTGCATGAATTCAGTATAATTTTGCACGTGGTTATATGGAAATCCAACTTTCGGTAAATATGTATCCTTTTTTCATTTTCAGAAAGTCGGTAATTGCACAGTAAGCATATTGAGGTTTTCTTTATTTGACATGAACTGGTAAAGTTTTGCCATATGGACTATATATGCCATATGTGCTTGCAGGATCACTTTGTCATATGTGAGTGTCATTACTTTAAAATAAATTGAGGAAATTAGTACAATACAGTATCATTTTCAGCCTTCACTAATTCACTATAATCTAACTTTGGTTCGATTGCACTTACAAGAGTCTAAATCAGTGTATTATTCTGTCAATTAGGTATGCTACTGTATAGACTAGTGCTTCAGTTGGCTTGTGCTTGTGAGTGCAATTAAGCTTCACTGATTTAATTTTTTTTGGTGGAACTTAACGTGGCAGGTACTCCTGTAGCTTGTGGTTGCCCACCAAATGAAATGCTCACGTCACGTCTGCTCACGTCTTGTGACGCTTGCACGTTG
The DNA here is from genome assembly GCA_947034885.2 of Thuidium tamariscinum. Taxonomy (NCBI): domain Eukaryota; kingdom Viridiplantae; phylum Streptophyta; class Bryopsida; order Hypnales; family Thuidiaceae; genus Thuidium; species Thuidium tamariscinum. The sequence continues at coordinate 33,201,194 of OX344751.2, read as the reverse complement.
CAACCCTTTTGTCCTCATCTTTTTTAATATCGCCAGCTGGACTTCCCAGATCATGCGTACAGACACGAGGATGAGAGAGTCGTCAGAACACACGTAAGTTTACATTACATTATTGTGACAAACGAAGTTCTTGTTCTCTGGTGGAACATTCATTTCATTTTGAAACCGTACTGTTTCGATATTTGCACAATTTGAGAAATCGGAATGCCACTCCCAGCCGTAGCCTGCTAGCTAGCTCCGTAGCATACAGTACTGTCGCGTCCTACAAATTTCGGAAGATCCTGAAGAAAAAAGGGGTAGAGATGTTGCTCTTGAGGGTCGCACGAATACCAAGTAATGAACCCTAGCTTGTTGCAGAAGAGTTTGCCATGTGCACGTAATTTCAACCTCACGTACTCAACTTGCCGGTGCAACTTACAAAATTAATTGAAACATCGGAAGTACGTTATTGCTACAATATAATTTGCGTCTAGGTTCCTCGATCCGTTGCAGCCTGGAGGATCACTCAATTCATCACTTTTCAAGTACAGCAGATATCCGACAGAGTTTGGTGCACTTATTTCATGAAAAAAATCAACAACTAACTCGTGAATTCTGGAAGTTTTGTCAGTAAGGTTAGCCTAAATTTCAACATAAAATCGCTGCAAGGTTGTCCACAGAAGAAGAGAAGTACAGTACCATTCCGACGCTTCTTCCAGAGTTCTATACTGGTGTTAAATCATCTGCCCAATTACGTCATTTCAATCGAGTGGTAAGTATCAACCTTTGATTATTGTATTGCATTATATAATTTCGGATCCGGCCTGGGCATCTTGTGACAGTTATGGTGCCGGGGGCTGGCCAAGTCTTTGCTTTTGTCGTACAAGAATTATTTAGATATGAGTGTCCCTACCAATATTCGTCGTCACAGAACGCACACGTGCTTCCGAAAATCAGATAATGCAATGGCTGAATGGCCGAGTCTCAAAACTCGTGGTCTTTTGACTGCAGACTGTCTGATTGTCAAGGGCTTCTTCTCATGGTCAAGTACTTTTCGACACGGACAACTTTCAAAACCTCGTAATTATGCCGACACCATGGCATTCCTGCTTAAGCAAAAATTACCGTGTGAGATTTTACTACTCTTACCCTGGGGGCCATTTTTTTTTTCCATGTGAGGGATTTTACCAAGTCGACATGAATTGCATGCCTTATGCTCCTATTTCCTCAACCTTGACGGAACTCATTTAATTTCCTCATAGAACTGCAAATTGCCGATGCAAATCCTCAACTTTATGGAGAGGTACCTATTATTGACACCCCCTCCATTAACAACAGATAGGGTATCCTATTCCAAAGAAGATTGGAATGGATTTTCATTTTCTCCTTGGAATGTGGATCTTTGTACTTTTCCAAGGTGTGGACCAATAAGTTAATGACACATAAGTGAGTATAAATGTAGGAAGTAATTAGTGGGAAAGTATTCTTGAATGATGGAAATTGAATGACTCTAGATGTTGATTATAGGTCAAGCCCAACTCTTGCCTTTCAAAATTCATAGTAATTTCAATTCAAGAGATAAAATTACCAAATTTTTTGCAATCCCCATTATTTTTGTCAATGCATCTCTAAAAATATTTTCTTTGCCTTGCATTATATACAATTGTGCTTATTTTATCGGTTATGGGTACTTCTACCATATTTCTATTTTCTGGAACTCCTTTATTTTTAGATCAGCAATTTGAATGCAAGACATCTCAGCCGCACTTACGAAGGAGAAAACTTGCTGTATTATGAAGTAATTAACGCAGCCTTGTTCATCAGAAGTCACAAGGGAAGGTTAAAGTTCGGCGAAAGAGGCATACCGACGAAACATTTAAGAAAGAAATTAAAACCGGCTCGAGAGCATCTGTGCGATGTCAGCATATACTGACGAGCAGTCATTATGGCTTCCTTGCCGTGCAAGGCACGAACTGTTGGTGCACTCGATAAACCTTCCGATCCTAACTTGCAATCCAATCATATGAATTAATTATCAAACACTTTATTGTTGTAGTGCTGAGCCAAATCCATCATCAGACCAGTCTATTACAGTGCCTTTCAAGCTCCAACTCCTAGATACTATGCGTCTTGTTAGCTGAAAAAGAAAAAGAAAAAAAAGACTCCGCCGGGGATTCGTCCTCTGGTTCTACGTAACGTTTCCTTTTTTCAATGGGAATTCTCCATTTGTTTCAAAAAAGAAGCTCCAATTTCTAAGATAATCTTCAGCATATATCGCTTTGGCGTAAGACCTGCAGAACGTAAGCCCTATTCAACATGCAGTTCGTTTTTCCATAGCCGGAAGCCTTGCGAAAGGGCTTTCCACTCCATCAGGCTGATAGTTTATCGTAAAGTGTGTGCAATGGGGACACAGGATCGGAGGAAACTCCTTGGAGCGCCAAAGCTGAGGTGCAAAGGAGTTTGGTGCCGCCGGTGTCTCTTTTCTACTGTTCTCAGTTATATCTCCCTCTGGCACCCCTTTTCAAACTGGGGTTTCCTTTACGATTAACTCTTACTAAGTTAATAACAAACTTCTGCAAGTCCCTCCCCCCTTCCGTCGGGTGGGTGGGTGTTGTACTGCACATACGTAAGCACACGAATCTTTATCGATCACAGCTGACAAGTCTATCTAGCTAGCTACTCTGCATGCACTCATCGTCCGTCACAGACCCAGGCCCACAGTTTTCAATAAAACCTACTGTAGCTCGATTGAATCATTCCCCTGCAGCACTGCCCTGCCCGGCAGCCAATCCCCAGCCCAGCAGCTATTCAACCCAAGAATGTCTGACCGATGGAAGCTCAAGGTCAGCAAGGTGAGGGCGGAGGGGCACGCGCCAGATCGATGCATCTGTCCTGGCAGGGGCTAGCGAGGAGATTCGGGAGTGGCGGAAACGGATTGGGGCGTGCTAGCTAAGCTTAGCTCCTGCACTGTAGATCGAAGGAAAGAAGGAATTCCGGAGTCCTACAGCAGGGATCGAGTACCGTACTAGGCTACTGAAGTCCAGCCCTGCCTGCGCATCGATCCGCCAGACCAGCTAGTCAGTCCCGAAGTTTGGTCAGCAAGTTCCGCAAAGGGACGCCGCGAGCTGACGCAGGAGCGAGGCAACTGACGCAGCAATGAGCCGAGGTTTGGCCATCATGAGCTCATCGACGGCCCGATTGGCCGGGGCGGACGGAAGTTGGTCAGTTGGTCCGTCGGGAGGTAGGGTGGGTCCCAAGTCCCACCTCCGAGAATCATGAGGGGGAGCCTCGCGAAGACACGTGTTGAATTTGACGTCCACGGCAGTCGTAGCCAGCTGGAACTTGACCCAGCTCTATTGAGGGGGTTTGCCCCCTAGACTTTTTTTGGTTTCTTTTTGGAAATAAATGAAACGTGCCCCCCTAGAGTTTAATGCTAGGCGGGGGGTGAGGGGCGAAGGAATCATTCCTTTTGTTTGTTTGCCTCCTTGAGGAATGTGTTGTCGTATAATATATGATGAGATGATGAAAATTTCGGTAAATGAATCCTTAAGTGTCGACAAAGGATGTTTTGTGGTCAATGAATGACAAAGAATCTTCTGTTGTAGAATCTTTTCATGTTTAGTAGTAGGGGGGGAAGGGAAGATCTTTTGTTAGAACTTTGACTGCTAATGAGTAAAACTTAGCTTATTCAAAGTAGATGATGTCACTTGGTATCAGAATGCACGATTTGCACAACCACCGGTTTGTCGTTCAAGGGTTAAATGAATACTTGAGCTAAATTAAGGTAGGAGCAGCTGATGGCATCAATGTACTCAATGGTGTCAGTTTGTAGTCACTTCACAATTTCAATGCGGATAGACTATAGACAGCTTTCTTTTGACCTAAATGAGAACTAAGCTATGTATAGTATACCGACATTTGTGCTCTGAAATCAATGCCTTACATAAAAATTAATAATATCATTATGTATACTAATGCCATCATGGGTGCCCCTACCTTAGGTTGGGAACCCAAACGAGGTAGGAGAGACTTACACAAATTAATCTAGGTACAATACACATGACAAGTGGGTTCATAAAGATTTGTAGTTTTGAATTGTTTGGAAGGGAGTCCTACCTTTTCTAATAAAAATCTAGGCAAGAAGTGGAGTAGGGTGGTCAAAGAGCCAATCTTTAGATGGAGTTTTTAAAAAAGGGATGAAATTGAGGAAAACTCTTCTAAAACAAGTTTTTTTTATGAAGCTACCAAACAATGTACAAATATAAAATTTTCATTCATCATGGAGATAAAATAAGTATTTGATTGAAGTTTGTATCTACATATCAATGATAAACATTTTTTGAGGATTTCAATTATTACGGGAGCTAAACAAATAATATCTAAATGTATTTGAATAAGGTTTTGAGCATGGTTCATAGCATTGCACTTGAAGTTGAAAAAGGATATCTTTATTTCCTTTGATCTAGAATACAATTTCCTAGATGCTTCTTCAATAGATATTAACTGATTGAGTTGTACTTTTGAAAACATTCATCATCCAATAGGTGAATGGTAAAGGGTTGAACAACCAATTAGTTAGTAGAATTGTTTGTAATTTACAGAAAAAACTTGTGAAAAATCTATAAAGTTTTTATCTAGGGTAAAAGATAGGAAAAACAAATTGACAACTGAACCCAACTTGGTACTTGTAAGCCTAGTTCCATATCTATACCTTAAGATAGTTTGTTTGTTTTGTTTGTCATATTGAAATCTCCCGGTCCGTACGTCACTTGATCGAGTACTTGGTACTATTGGAAAGCTCTTGACAATGAGGGGTGCATGGGCTTTGTTTCATGGCATTTGGACCTATGGTATGAGAATTATTGAATTTCAAAGTTTTGATGCATTCAAAAATTAGATGTGACTGTAGCAACAACACAAGGCACACTAGTAGGAATTAAGGAAAAACAATTGGAAAAGTAGAAGAGCCCATTTTAGAGGGCAAGGGTGAATTGACCCCCTCACTTGGCCATTTGAAAAAACGTTGACTGAATGTTTTATTTTCCATTCATGATAAAATTTGTAAATTTTGATTTCATATTTGCAATCAGAGGCCCCAAATTAGCTTGATAGCGAGTGTAGAAGGTAAATTAGATAAGCACAAAATAGGGGGCTTTTTGTTTTACTCGCATCCCTAAAATTAAGGTAGATTTACCCATAATCGATAAAGTAAGCACATTTGGATATAATCCAGGGTAGCGCAAGGCAAAGCAAATATTTTTAGAGATGCATTGACAAAAATAATGGGGATTGCAAATAAATTTGGTAATTTTATCTCTTGATTGAATTGAAATTACTATGAATTTTGAAAGGCAAGAGTTGGGCTTGACCTATAATCAACATCTAGAGTCATTCAATTTCCATCATTCAAGAATACTTTCCCACTAATTACTTCCTACATTTATGCTCACTTATGTGTCATTAACTTATTGGTCCAAGCCTTGAAAAAATACATAGATCCACATTCCAAGGAGAAAATGGAAATCCATTCTAATCTTGTTTAGAATAGGATACCCTATTTATTGTTGGTGGGACATGTGTTAGTAACGGGTACATCTACCTTACTTAGAGTGGCCTAGCGAGGAGGCCAGTTCACCCTGACCATTTTAGAGGTAAGGGCAAAACATCCATTCCCGCACTTGTTCCTTGTATTGGACTATAGATTCACCCAAATGCGTCAGTGGACTTCCCTTAATGTGTTCGCCACATGTATGATTGTAATTTGCTAACACAACTGAAGGACACACAGGAAAATTTGGTTGGCTGAGAGCTTATTTTCGAAGGGTTTAGTTTTGGAGGCACCTACAGGACAGTTCCACAAGTCTAGGGAGCCAACACTTTGAAAATTTGTAGAAATTACATACTGTATCCAAAAAATCTAATTTTTTTTTGAATATTCATGATTTTCACTCACTAATCCTAGAAAAATATCGTTTTTAGAAAAGGTTGCCCCCAACTATGCTGAATTCCTTATTTGGACGGTTTTGGGTGTTTCCACTGTCAGTAGTGTTTTGTTTTCTTTAGAAACAAATGAAACGAGATTTCATTGCCAAAAAAATAAAATACAAGCCTGCCAGCCACATTAGAGGTAGTGTTTCCAAATGCCACGTAAGCACTTCACTTGTCTAGGCTAGGCTGAGTAGGCTCCCCTGAGACCACAGGGCGGATTTTCCTCATTGACTGGACCAACGCCACCACCACCCATTTGACCCTCCCTGAAGGAACAGCTGGTGAGTTCAGTTACTAAAAGTCCACACAGCCCTGCCAAGTCAAGCCTTGACTCACAGTGTCCACGGCAAGTTTCGTTTCGTTTTGTTTTTTTAATCTTACATTGGAAACGAAATTTCATTGCAAGAGGAAAGAACAAAGCCAAATAGCCAATAGTGAGCGGAACAGCCACAAGTCAAATGACACAGACAAGTCAAATTCCGTTTCACTTGTTTCCCCTCCCCTCCCAAAAGAAAAGTAGTGTCCAAGTCAACTTTGAAAAAGATTCTGAATACTTGAGTTATTCGTAAAGTACACTAAATTGGGGTTTAAACCCATGAGTTTTGTGAAAAATCTGGTTGAGTTAAAAAAGATGAAATAAAAGTGGGTATAAAACTTATTTTTCCATCAAATGGTGCCTAAAAAAGTTTGGTCCCCAATTTTGAAGTTGTGTGACATAAGTATCTTGTAAAAAAGTTTGATGCTGCAACTATAGTTGCCTTCTCAACTTCAAAAAAAGTCATACTCAAAGTAGGGGGGACTTTACAAATAACTGAACTATCTTAATAAGTAAAATCCCTGCAGTTGAACTTGTTTCTTTTGTGTCAAAATGAAAAAAAAATGGAAAAAAAATGCTAGAATCCTTGTGAGAAGATTAGGCTAGAGGTGTATATATATATGTTAAAAATATTTTATTTTATTTTATTTTATTCCATATTTTCTACTTGTTTATTTGTCTTGACACAAATGAAACGTGAATTTTCCATTGCAAGGGGGTATTAACTAAGAGATAGTTTTTGTCTTTTTAACCCCTAAAAGCCCATTGTCCCCTCAGGGAACAATTTGAGTTTGGGCAAGTTCCGTAGACCTCAATTTTTAATTAATCTTCTTGAAAATTTCTCATAAGATAAATCTTCTGAAAACTGATTATCTTTGTGGGAATATAATTTTTATTTCAATTGGTGCCTCAAAGCAAAAGTAATACCACAAAAAACACACCAAGTTAGAAATAGGAATTGTATTAAAAAGTAGGACTTCAGACCTCATTTAGGCATAGTAGAATGTGTTTTTGTAAAAAACTTTGAACTAAAGCTAGTTAGATTATAAATTGAAGTTTCATTCAAAAAAATCTTTTTTACATTTTAATTTCCCAATCAAAAGTTTTGGAATTTCAAAGAGGTGTTTGAAATTGTTCTTTTTACATTTTTCCAAATTTTCTCTTTGAAATCTGTCCATAACTTTTGATTGACAACTTTAAATGTCAAACGAATTTTTGGACTTGAAACTCTGCTTTATATTCTAACTAGTTTTAATTCAAATTTTTTTGTAAAAAGACATTATTCTATGCTCTAAAATCTTAGTTTTTATACCAAATTATGGGTTTCCAACTTGACTATGAGCTCTCCTAACTTCAAAAATGCACATACCCCACATGGATTGGCCGTGCTCCTACCTCCATATGTGTATATAGAGAGAGAGCTTCCCTTCCCCATACACTTCACAATTACAAATGGTTCATATATTTTTGAAAATAATTAAAATTTTATTAATTCAAAAATATTCATCTAAACATTTATCATTCATCCAATAAAGTTTCATCCAAAATATTTTTGGCCATTATCTCAATCATTTTATTAAATCTTTGGATGATAAAATAAATTTTTTTTGAATTAAGTGACATGTCAAAAAAAATCCATGATGGCAAAGGAGTGAAAAAAAGGACTTGCTGACAAGCATTCATGTCCGAATCTATAGAAGAATTGAAGAATTGACAGAATTCTATCACTTTTTTTGTCAATTAGGAGACAATTTTCTCTTCTAGTAGGAGCCAATACTTTGGAAAATCATAAAAATTACATATGGCATCCAAGAAATCTTTTTTGATTTTTTGGAATATTCATGATTTTCACTCACTAATACTAGAAAAATATTATTTTTAGAAAAAAATAGCCTCCAACTATGCTAAATTCCTTATTTGGACAGCTTTGGGTGTATCCACTGTAACTATAATGAAATTGCATTTGTTTGTTCTTAAAAATAACTAAATGTTTTTTATAAAGGCAATTTAACTACTCAAGTTTTGAATTTGATGGTCACCTTCAACCCTTTTCAAATTCATTTTTGATATTTATCTCTACTTGCGCGGCATGTATAGGTTGCAAGTCCAAAATTTTGCAACCCAACTTGTATTCTATACTCGACAGGTTGCAATACTTTTTCTTTTAGTTTAGTAATTTGCCTAAATTATTTTATTGGCTAGATACTTTCAACTGCTTGTCTCTCATCATATTGAAATATAAATGGCAACTTCCATTTTTTTTTTAATATACTCTTTGGCTACATGAATTTCTCATGTCTAAAATCAATATGTGAAAGAGCACAAACTGTAGAGTTTCAGAAACTGAAATGGCCATCCTTTCCCTTCCTCTCAATATGTTGCCCTATAAAATTGTCTGACGAAATTCCTGGCTCCTTGTTGCAATGCTTTCTTTGATTCCTTGCTACACCAACTTGCTATAAGGTAGAAACACTTTGATTCCTTTTGTGTACCCATTCCTGAACCCTAAAGTATCACTAAACCTATCCATAATCATTCATCAAAGTGTCCTACAAATGTTGAATTCTAATTTGTTGAAGGAGTTGTAAGACACATGTATAATTTTCATTTTCTAACAATTGATTTCAGTAAAGTTCAGTTCAAGGTACACCTATAGAATGGTTCTAGTGGCCGTCTAGGGACCCAACACTTCGAAAATTTATAGAAATTGCATAGTGCATCCGAAAAATTTAATTTTTGTTCTTGAATATTCATGATTTTCACTTGCTAATACTATAAAAATATTTTTTTTACAAAGAAAAATGCCTCCAACTGTGTTGAATTGCTTAAATTGACAGTTTTGGATGTTTCCATTGTAAGTTTGAAAATAAACTTCAAGTGCCAAACCCTACAATGGCACATTGGCAACATCTAGCCGGAAATAGCATCCCTCCGCAGAGACAGTCATCAGGAACTTCAAGGCATGTGAATATGGTGCCGTGATGATGCATTGAAATGTAATACAGATAATTTGGTGTCAACCTCCATACCAACCCACTATGGATAAAATGACTCTTAAATGACCTACATTGTCAAAAACATGGCCTTTGATGTCAAAATGGCACCAAAACAATCTCACCCAACTTTTCTGTTGGTCAGTCAAACCCTGAGTGACTGAGCTGGTTTCCACATCCGCATTATCCACTCTGTCACTGGTCCTGAACTGACTGGCTCAGGGGCCCCAAATCTTCGACACTGAGAGTCAATTTGAATTTTTGAGCCAGACAGAGTTGTACTGGGATCACGGAATAAGGGCCGCAACCAGCATATGATTGGTTTGCCCTGTTGGCATAGATGACAGATTTTTCTTAAAATTCCACATAAAGAGAAATGGGAGAGATGGGCAAAAGCAATTGAAATCTTCCTTTTTTGACAAATATGAATTTGTTATGAATTTTGGAAGTGTGGTGCCCAATTGGTCCAAAAGAGTTTCTACACTACTCCAAAATCAACACATTGAAGTGTATCTATAGTTCCTTTATCAATGGAAATCGTCCATTTGTTTAAAAAATAAAAATAAAATAAAATCACTTTTTGTGATGAATTTTTTTGGTTGTTGTTGATAACATGTGACCTTCAAGGGTCATAGCAAGAACTGACACGACACGACATTCATGGCAACTAGAAATTTTAACTGGAATGACACACTATAGGCTTCTTTGTTAGGAGATAAGAAGAGGAAGAACACAAACAATACCACCATGCAAGCAATGTTAGCACAAGAATTGAACTAGTAGCTTCTTGGATGCACTTATAGGTTCCTACTAGGCCTTTTTTTTCCGGCACCATGGGGCTAGATTGCACCATTTCAAAATAAATGTCTTTTTTTTGCCAAATAAAAGTAATTTTTTTTCGCTAGAAATTTTCCAGTTCTCATTAAAATATGGATGAAGTCACCAAATTTGGATGAAAAAGTGTATGAATATGATGGAAAAGAGTTTTTAATCCTTTAGTGACCGGCTGACCACTTTTTGGTTGATTTTTGCACTCTCGATCAAATATTGTTCAAAATACATTTGATCACAAAAATCTCAAAGAGTAACGCAATTAGATTGTCTTCATGTGCTTCAAACAAAACCAATTTCAAGATAATTGGAGCATTAATGCATTAGCTATGAGGTTGCAAACTCAAATAGCTTGGGCCCTCAAATGGAAATTGTTCAACAAAAATACGAAAAAATATCAACCAATTTGTGAGATTTTTTGTATCTTGATGTCTTGACAAGATATAAGTGTTGCTTTATAATCTCATGAATGCTCAAAGTAAACTTATGCATTGAAATTTATGTAGCACAAATTCTAAAGGATCATTCAAGTCATTGATTTTTGAGGATTAACCCCTAAAGCCCTGAACATCGTTTTTTGAGATTATAAATTTTTTGGGCAGCTCACTACGGATGGAGTTTTTATTTTTTTTCTTTGAAATTTTGATACAATGTGTGCCCAAGGAGTAGCTTTAAGGCCCAAAATTTTTCATAGCTTTTGACTTCAGGGTTAAAAAGTTATGGCAGGATATGTTGTTTTCTTTACTCGGCGGGCAGACCGGGCAGCTGAAAAAACTTCTTCAAAAAAACTTTTTTCTTAAAAGTGAAATTTCAAATTGGTTCTTTAGATTTATACAGACATGGGAAGCTTTGAATCAATCCATTCCGATCAATGAGTCAAAAGTTATGAAGATTTTGAGTTTGGGGTAGTTTGCGGCCAGTTACAGAATCTTTATAGTACAAAAAAAGTTTGAAATTCTTCATTTAATTCAATTTTTCATATTTTTGGAAAAAAATAAAAATAAAAGGTGTAGATTTTTTATTACAACATTTTAACCATTGGGATTGAAAATTTTCAATTCCATGAATAAAATGTTCACAATTTAGTATTTTGGCTCATTTTTTACTTTTTTCTATTTACTTATTTTTTCCTATATGTTGTACAATTCCAAATGGTTTGAAATTTTTTGAGAATGTAGCCAACTTGCATTGAAGTATGAATTCAAAGAGTAACCACCATTTTGAATTTTTTTTCACACAAATGTGACCTTGTGAAGTGCAGTTGCCCGGATTTTCGTAGGAATAAAAAAACAATTTTTGTCAGTTCAAATGCTTATATCTTGGAATCTACACGGTGGAAATCTCTGAAATTTTTTCCACATGTTTACAAACCACCTTACTACAAGATCCTGTGGTTACATGAGTCAAAAATGTGTTTTAAGAAAAAAATTTGCACTTGTATTAGAAATGGCAGTTTTGGAGCATTTTTGGTGAAAACATAGTCAAAAACCTTTAGGGGTTAAAGGAAACAACTCAAATTCCAACAAGGCTCTAAAAGCAGACATGATTTGGAGGTACATTTTTCTTTCTTCAATGTACCAAATCTGCACATTTTAGAAGGGTATTGCTTTTGATGACCACAAATGACCATTTTTTGTGAACTTCAAAAATTTGTAACTAATTCCAAAAAGCTTCAAAAAATATGAAACAACTTGGGTTAGATGCCTATTCTACTTTCCTCTCGAGAAAAATTCATTGAAAAATATTTAAAGATGTTTTACTTCCCCAAAATTCAATTTTAGCCCTTAAAAAGGTTGATTTATGGACCTTCTACTTTATTTATAGCAATTTATACTATCGGATGAGTTTGATTTTTTGTTAGATTGAAGAATCTCCCTTATGCCAATACTTTATATGGTTTGATACTTTGATCTAAGATTACATCCTTAGAGTGGCCACAAAATTCACTTTCTTGAAGAACTACGCCCACCTCCAGATCAACCATGGTCACTAAAGGATTAAGTCCAAAAGATGGATGAATGTAGAAATACAATGCTTGACCAAATTTCAAGTGATGACCATCATGGCACTTTTTCAAAAAGTAAAAGAAACGGGCCGGTTCCTACCACCTTCACCATCAGTTAGGGTAGTTTAGGGTCATTTTGGATTGACTTCTTGGAATAAATTTCATACACAATTGAAGGTAGAAGTTCTTGTCGTAGTCACTAATCACTCTATCACCATCATCCAAGACATTGGTTATAGCCACTAATTCAACCTATTGTAGTCTAAATCACATTTATTTGAAAACACATGTCATGAGTTGATGTAAAACTTTAATGGGACATTCCTTAGGTGTCTATGATGGATTTTTTGTGTATCATATTACAAAGAAGCCATTGAATCCCTTACTAAAAGATAGAGACACCCAAAAGGACCATAAGCCTAAACAAGGTTTTTTTAGGCGATAAATAGACTAAAAGCACCCAAAAAAATTCTTCTGCACCAAGCCTTTAGAAAAATTTGGAGGAAAAAAAATTAAAAAAGCCAGATGTAAATTTTCAATCACACCCTAGTAGCCACTACTTTAACAAAGACTACTAGGATTTGCCACCCTGTCGCCACCTATCTAGATGTTGATTCAACAACTTTACATTTGCAATCGCCTAAAATATACCAAAGTTGGAGATATAGGTATAGACTGTAGTCACATATACAAGGGCATCTTCATCCTATCTCTAGGTTTTGTCACTTCTTTTGAAGCTACAATTTTCTTGCTCTCAATTTTATTTGACTTTTCCTACCAATTGCAATCTTTGAGGTTGCATTTTTGTTGTACAAACCATTCAAAACTTTGTGCACATGAATTAGGAAGATATTAGACTTTGAAACCCAAATACGTGAATGAGCTATAGTTCATGTGCATGAACTTGTGAATCATAGTTTTCATAATTTATGTGCATCCCAATTTGCACCACTTAGTTGCCCTATTTTGCACCAATCTAAGAGTTGTAGTTGGCAAAAATGTTTTTGGATTTTTGTTTTGAAGCCATACAACTTACACAAATTCCTAATTTGAAGCCAAATATTGCACCAAAAGTAAATTTGAGTGTCACCTAACCTCAACCACTTACTTCTCATCTGAAGCCCAAATCCAGATTCCCTGAAAATTTAAGAAAAAAACACTGAGTCTAAATGCATCACTTGATCATATGCTCTCGTTACATGCATCTCTCAAATCAATTTGTACCTACTAAAGAAGAAATAATTTCAAAACATACCAAATAACTTTTGAATTGATTCCTCATAACTTTTGAATATAGTTTCCAAATGATACATTCTTTTGTGCATCAAAATCCAAATTTGATTGTATATTTGATTACCAATCAAAATATATAAAAACTCACTTCCATTTGGTTCTCCAAATTGAGATGCTTGAGCAACAAATGTTGTAGGGCCTTAATTTATACTTTATACTAAATTGTAAGTTGAAATGGTTGTGCATTTTAATAAATATGTGAGACTATGAAAAACAAATTACTTCAAACAAATAAATATCGAACATTAGATGTAATGATTGAATTCACAATTTTACATAATGATTGTTTTATACTAGTACAACATTCAAATGAATATGCTAAAATTTTCTTGCAAGGCCTTGATACCAAAGTCAAGGCTATTGCAATTTGAGACTTGTGAAGTTATTAAATCTTGATGGCCACCTTCTTTCCTTAGGAGGACTTGTCATAATTTTTGTTAGTGGAGTTTAGTCTTTCATGAATCAAAAGGTTCCATCCCTTCAAAAATGCAAAAACAAAGCTTAAGTATAAAACATGTTTAATTGCAAGCTCTACCTATTGTAATTGTTTCACAATGTAAGGCTTTTGCTATTCTAAAACCTATATTTAGAACATTGATACTTTTTTTTATGAGATTTGTACCACATGAAGAATAAGAAAAGAATTATTACTCAAGGTTTAGGAAATGAAGAGGGTCATTTATTGTAACAAAGTTGCAAGTGAATTCTAATGCAATCTAGAATTTGAAGTAGCATGCATTCAATGGTGGATTAATCCCTAAATTGCTGAAAATACCACATTTTGATGTCATCTAAACATTGAAGTTAAATGGAATCTTATCAAAGTAATACTTTTAGTATCTATATATTTTACTTGAATATATCCTATAAAGTCAACTTTAAGCATTAAAAATTTAATTTTGAAAAAAACATTTATAATTCTTCTATTGAATATTTTGTGCAATCAAGTGTTTTTCTTACAAATCTTGATTTTTTTAGTATTAGAGGCTTTTAGAGATGGTGTCAAGCACACTAGACATTTGAGGGTCATTGCAAGAAAGCCCGACTGCTTTTTGTAGTGCTTTCCATAGTACTCATGATTTTTTGGGGAATACTTTAAAATCAAAAAAACAATTTTTAAAAGATTTAAAAAATATACTTCATGTATACACCTCTAAGAAGAAGGTATCCTAAGAAGGAAAATCATAAGATAGTTTTCTAACTAGGTGAACTAGAAAGGTGCAAAACTTCATAGAAATTGGTACTTTGGTGTTTTGATTAGTAAAAAATAGGGAAAAACAATTTCAAAGAAACTAAAATTTTGTAATTTTGTAAGAATTCATAGAAGTGAGATTCCACAAAACTAAATGCTCTTAAAACCATTTTCAATGTTCAAAATTGTGCACGCAAAAAACCTTATTTGTATAAACCTGGAAGACATAAAATAATTCTTTTTAAATATTTTTTTGGTAAGTGCATGCATTTATAGTGTGGAAATATCCCACATAAATCTCAAGTCTACATCATAAATTTAAGGTGCTCCATAGTAATAAAAACCCTAAACCCCAAAGTGTGACAAATTAGCCAAATTGAAATTTAATTAGAAAATATTTTTTGGATATTTTCAAAAAATAAGGAATCTTAATACTATCAAGTTGATCATCTTCAATAAAAATTTCAAGTCAATTAGCCTTGTGCTCCAAAAGTTATAGCTGATAACAACTCCAACATTTGAATTGTAACACCAAATAGGACCACTCTTTCTTGCAATCATCCTAGGAATTCATTAAAAAACTATAGGGTAAATTTCAAGAAGATGTACATTGATTATGGTTATGTACTTTATGTCGTTCAGCCTCACATATTTTTCATGACTTCAATTTTAGATTTGACATGTAAAAAGAGGATTGAAAGACTTCAATCACTTTCATAGTTTTAATCCACAAAAGTTTTTTCATAATTAAAGACACAAAATTGCTTCAAAATACTCAATTCTAAAACAAGACTAAAATCTTCATCTATATTTATATTTCAAGAAACCCAACAATCAAATTTGGTTGATTTATCCAAGTATATCATTCCAATATTTTAGAATGAATGATTATCCACCAATTGCAAGTTCATTGTGCCTAAATTTCAAAACATAAGTGAATTTCTTGTTGTTTTAGAAGATTGTGAGTTCCCAAAAGTTGGGAATGGTGTAGGAATGTTGTAAATGCTGACACATCAACACATTGATGTGGTTAGGCAACTGCCACATTAGAAAATACTAATTAATTAATTATTAAATATTTTAAAAATATTTTCTTCAAAAAATATTTTTTTAAATCTTAAAATCATTTTCTTTCTTTTCAATACATTAAAAAAAATTGGAAATTAAATTTTTTTTTATCGAAACTCAAAACTTGAAACCAACAAAGACTAGTTTGTAGTAGTAGAAACAATTTTAGGTAATAACCTTGAAATGGTCTTCCAGAGGCCCAAAAATCCTCTTATGTGTAGGCTTTCTTTAGTCCTTTCAAAAAGTGAAGTTTTATCTTTTAACATTTTGAAAAAACAAACATATATCCTAAGACTTGTCAATTTCATTCATGATAAGAAATTCAACCAAATAAAACTTAATGTATTCATTTTTTTAAATGATAAAATAGAGATATTATATAATAGAAAACAAATAAACCCCAAATATTCTACAATAAAGCCACAAATCTTAATTGAAAATATTCTAGTAAACAATTGATACCATAGCTATCTAACAACTTGGGCAATTTTCTATCTTATATTTAACTAAAGTACCAAAAATAGTTAACCATCTTCCAAAAAATATGTTATAATTGGTCAATTTCAAAAAATAATTAATATAATTTAGGCATTCATCTAAATTTTTCATAAAATTTTTAAATGATTGTTGCTACTTTTATCTAAGGTAGTTGCATTTACCTAAATCCTTGCCATAACCTTCAAATTTAACCTTTCTACTTTGCGTGTTAGGGTTTTGTTAAGTATTACGGTTTTGTGCATGTGAGACACATTTTGTTCGTAAGAAGTTGTGCTTTTAAATGGTCAAATGGTAAGGTAAAAAAACTTTGCTATGTTTGTATAGTTGTTGATAAAGAAGAGATGTAAGTTTGACTTAAGCGAGTTGAATTTCTATAAATCAAATGCAAGTTGAATTTTTATGAATTTTTGAAAAATTATACAAGAAAATCCTTGTTATATATATTAAAAGGAACTCCAAAAGATTAGCATCCATCCTAAAGATTTCATACAAAAATTTCAAATTATGAAGTCAATAGAAGCTAATTGAGTTCTCAAAGAAGACAAAGTAGAATCCTTGGACCTTGATTAAGAACTTTATGATCAAACAAAATAATTTTTTAATCCATATATATATATATATATATATATATATATATATATATATATATTTTTTTTTTTTTTTTTTTCTATAAGATCCATAATATGCCTAGTTTGAATTTGTAAGGCTATAATTTAAAAAAAATTAACAATACTTATCAAAATTTGGACTTTTTGCTTAGTTTTCAACAAACTCTAAAGAATTAAAAAAAGTCTTAGGCATTTAGAAGTTAAGGAGGCCCTAAAGGTTACTAAGACATGTTACAATCAAACTACACTTTGGTTTTTCAAATAACTCTAATATCAACAAGCAACTTTGCAACAATGGTCTTCTTTTTTAATAAAGTCATAAGGTAATATGACCTAAAATGAAACCAATAAGTAATTCAAGATGATTCCTATTACTGAACTATCTCTAAATTTTTGTTTAATTTTGGTGAAAGCCTAAAAACATTATAGATTCTCTTTACATGCATCTTTTCAAAGCATATAGATTGACTTTGAATTTCCTAAGTTCTAAAATCTAATATTTTATAAGTTTGTACATTTAGGCATAAATTTATACTCGGAAGTTTCAAAAAAATTGTATTTAATTTCCTGGTGAATTTTTTCCAAAATCTTACCTCATTTTAGTAGTAGCTACTAGTATACTTAAAGAAAACAAATTTCTAGATGAAACTAATGAAATTTTTTTGAATAATTAAATTTTTTTTTGATGAAATTATGTATTATTGTGGATGAAAGTATTTATATAATCGATGGATGGATGTTCAAGAAATTGATGGTTGTTCTTATCACCAACAATTGAAAGTACTCATCACTTTTGATGGAAGATGCAAAAAAATAAAAATTAATCTTTGCAAAATAGTAACAATTAGCTACATTTATCTTAGTCAAAGTTACTCACATTAACACTTAGTGCTTCTATGTCTAAAATCAAAATGATGATTAGAGAGCTTGAAGGGACTTTTTTGACCCTAAAACTTCTCATTCATTCAAAAATATATATGACTTTGAAAAGAAAAAACTATTTGTACGATGAATTTGATAAAATTAAAGAAAATAATATATATTTCTGAAGATATAAGCAAAATATGCAAAAAAATAAATTCTAGAAACGATTCAAGCACTAAGAGCATCTTAAATGCAACCAATACATTGCCCCTCAAAGTGTATTCCTAACTTTTGAAGGTATACAACTTGGACCTTGATACTAGCATCATTGGAAGCACATCACTAAAGTTCATAGAATAGGTATGAGAAAACTCATAACAAAACATAAGACAATGAAGATAAATTGCTACAAAAGCTAGCTAAAAGCCAGAAATATAGATGTCTTTGCAAATCACAAATGTCAAAGTAAAATTTGCTCATTAATACTCTACATTGGAAGTGTCAACGACCAAATTTTCCTTTGGCAACTATGATGTCCCAAGATTTCTATAATTTTTTACCTTTCTCCTTGCTTTAGAAGCAATTGTTTGATTTCCAAATTTGGATTTCCTTATGTCTATTCAGAATGAATTTTGCAAATTAACTTCCAAGGATCCAAATTTCAAGTTCTATTTACATATACACGAATCAAAACGGGTTAACCCCTGAAGCCCTAAGGTGCATTTTTGGGCATTATAAATTTTTTGGGCAACTCACTATGAATGGAGTTTTTATTTCTTTTCTTTGAAATTTTTACACAAGATGTGCCCAAGGAGTAGCTTTAAGGCCCAACAATTTTCTTTACTTTTGACTTTGTGGTTAAAAAATTATGGCATGATATGTCGTTTTCTTTACTCAGAGGGCAGCCCAGGCAGCTGAAAAGCTTCTTTAAAAAAACTTTTTTTTCAAAAATAAAATCCCAAATTGATTCTTGAGTTTTTTACAAACATGGAAAGCTTTGTTTCATTCCATTTGGATTAAGGAGTCAAAAGTTATGAGCAATTTTAGTTTGCGGGTAGGTATGGTTTTCAAAAATTCCATACCTACCCGCAAACTAAAATTGCTCATAACTTTTGACTCCTTAATCCAAATGGAATGAAACAAAGCTTCTAATGTCTGTAAAAACCTAAAGAACCAATTTGAAATTTCACTTTTAAAAAAAAGTTTTTTTAAATAAGTTTTTTCAACTGCCCGGCTGCCTTCCGAGTAAAGAAAACGACATATCATGCCATAACTTTTTAACCACAAAGTCAAAAGTTACGAAAGTTGTTGGGCCTCAAAGTTACTCCTTGGGCACATCTTGTGTAAAAATTTCAAAGAAAAACAAACAAACTCCATTCGTAGTGAGCTGCCCAAAAAATTTATAATGCCAAAAAACGCACCTCAGGACTTTAGGGATTAAACTTTTGACAATTGTCTCCCCCTTGGGAGTTGGGTCAGGACGAGTCCACAACTTTCCCCTGACTGACCGACTTCTCGTCCTCTTTCATTGCCCTCACTCTAGAATCTTCCAAATTCGTAGATTTTAGGGCTCAGCATGGGTGCCCTAAATCTAAAAGCGCCTTCCAGTACCGTCCATAACTGTCATCCTTATCTCAGGGAGTTGCAGCGAAGCTCCCTCGTCGGTATTTCACGTGCTGCGAAGGTTCCCCCAACTGAACCTTTCCAGCTGGAATGTTCTTTCTATTATATTCAATGAATCCCTTTTTGTCCTTTTCCATTGTTTTTTTCAATTTTTTTGAGCTCTTTTCAACTTTTTTGAGTTTTTTTAAAGGAAAACAGCTTTGTGGGGTAAGATGGAATCTCTTTGGGGAAGGTACTGGTACGGCCTCCTGTGTGATTTCTTTGTCATGGGGGCCCACCAGTACTCAAAAACCGTTTCATTTGCTTCCCAAAAAAGAAAAAGAAAAACAGGCACTCCTCAACGAAGCTTCTTATCCGACTAAAGAATAAAGTCAACTGGTGTTTCCCTGGGAATGACCCGGGAATAATCCCCGGAAGTTACCAGTCAGGGTCTCAGACTTCTTTAATATCACCTTCTCTAATCCAGCCTTTATCCAGTTCAAAAAGTCGCCTATCCTTTTTATTATGGCACTCAAAAAAGGTGAAAAAACAATGAAAATTGTTTGTGGATCTATTCTTGACAAGTAGATTTTCTGTGGAAAGTGTCCCTGAAAGCACAATTAAGTCGGGTGCACGTACTTGAATGTGATTAGTTGATTGTTGATTTTTTAGATTTTGTTAATATGACTAAGCTATGTGATCATTGTGATGGTTTTAGTAGCGTGGGGAGTTTCATTTGCATGTAATTAGTAATTACATGTATTATGTACAAGATGATGGAAATGGGTTGCAGAGGGTTAGGCTGCTCTACCTTAAATTGCCTTCTGCACTCATTTGACTCGATGTCAATTTTACGTGCAACATTACATTGTCGGCACTCCATACATCCCATGCAATTTGGAATAATGATTGAAGAGTTTTACTTAGAACTTCACTAACAATTATACCTGATTTCCCATTGCCAGTTTTTATTTTATTTTCTCATTATCATTTGTTCACAAATGACAACGAACTAACTGTCCATTCTCCCAATTCATTGAATTATTGTCAGTGGTATATTTTGTTGATGTTATATACCAAATCAGCATTCAACAAACTACCAAAATCCTATTCTTCTTGCACGTTCTGCTATTCCTCACTTCCAGAACCTGCAAGAGCGAGTTTTGCTGAACTAGAAAACTTGTGCGTTGAATTAGTAGCTCGTTACAGAGTCCAATATTTTGCTTCATTAATAAGCTAATGAGTAAGACTATGGTGACAATGCATGTTCACTTCCGAAGTCTCCTACCAAAATAATAACCGCCACGGGCCCAAAATTAAAGCCCCTCGTGTTCGAATTTGTTGCAGGTAGTTCACTAGCTGGCATGACAAGCTGAAAGTCTTCTCTTGCTGCCGTCTTTCAGAGTAACATTCCAGGATTCAGTATCCGTTAACGAGTAGCCAAGATGAATCCCCATCGATCTCCTGCAGTCAAAATCAGTTCAAATTCAAACTTCGCACTGCGGTTCACCCTCTAAGTTCGATATTTATTAGATCATGTGTATATATCCTTGTTTCATTGACAACTCCACTAGCTCGATCTCAGCGCTGCTCCTCAAAATATCTCCTGAATTCAGTCATCGACGTAAGAGCTAGAATGTTTTGTGGTCTACCAGGACAATTGCAGAATTTAAGCTTCCCATGATAATTAAATCCGCTGTCATGCCAATACATCGTTGAAAGGAATTGTAACTGTAAAACAACTGTACAATTTATGTGCCCATGCAGTGCTTTGAAAACCTGGCAGCAGATCGATACATGTATGAGGTGTATCAGTCGGGGGATTGAAACGACGCCATTTCATCGAATCCGCCATAATTTGAAGAAGCACACTCAACCCTCTGTAATTGCACTGCAAGGGGGAACAAATGTGTTATGAAAAACTTGAGGAGTGTAAAAATTGACATGTGGAAGTTATCCAATCAGATCTGCAGACAGCGTGATCTAGATTTTCAAGAATGTGGTAAATTACTGAGTGAGCAATACAAGATGATGGGAGTGAAAGGTAATGAAAAATTCAAGCATATTTTACGAGCAGATATCACAAATTCAGAAGTGACGAGGAGTCGTATGAGGCAAAATCATAGATTTCAGATTATAAAGAGCCTGAAATTTCAGAGCTCGGTCAATGCTTGGCAGTGCAACCTCAATTTGCGCTCTCTATCCACCCCTCACAGGGCTCGAAATTTTCTATGGTACACAAGCTAGTGATCACACTTCGCACTGCTCAGTGATCGATCGATGAAAACGTGCACCGTAAGAGCTGAATTTGAATCACAACCCAAGGTCCCCGATTCTCAGACTAAGGCACAGCATGCCCGGTAGAATTTTAATTACGAAGAACTGTTGAATATTCGATCGAGTATGTGTCTGCACACAACTAACTGGATTTGCGCTATAAACTTCAAATTCTCCGCTCGTCTTCACAATGCTGTGTTCTCGAATCACGTAAAATTCGGATGCAATTGAATACGTACGTCGGAAAACGGCGATCTTCGTAATGACTACACAGCTGAGCTTGCTAGCTGCCAAATTATTATGACAATCTAGCTCGCTCATCAAATCTTCTCATCGGGATGCAACTCGGGCTGGCAATCAATTGACACCAAACAGCTCGGAATGGAAATCATAGCAAAACGGAAGAAATTGTATGAATGTGTATTCTGGGACACAAGCATTGATATGATCCACTGTGTCAATGCTTGACAATGTCCTCAACGCGCAGTCTCTTCGCAGGCTCAGTCGTGGTGGCAGAGCTCGGTCTCTTGGTTTTGTTGAAAACGGCGGGGTACCGTTCCGTGAAATTCAGTGCCATGGCGTTGTTGGCGAGCGATTTGCGACTTGATGACGACGAGACCGGCGGCGCCGGAAACGATTCCGGGTTGGAGAGCGCCGTGGTGGCTTTCAAAGGGAAGTTGAGCAGCGCCCGAGAGCCCCGCATCCGCAACGCTGCGCGGTCGTACGCCAGGGCCGCGAGCTCCGCAGTGTCGAAAGTGCCCAGCCACACGCGCGCGCCGTTCTTCGCCGAGTCGCGAATCTCTGCGGCGAATTTGCCCCATGGGCGTTGCCGCACCCCGCGGTAATGCGGCTGCCGCTGCTGCGGCAATTTGGGCTTCACGACTGGAGCTTGTGTCACAATTTTCTGCTGTTGCACTGCCTCCGCTTTGACGCCATAGCTCACTGGGGGTTGCTGGAATTGCACCCGCTTTGAACCCACTGGCGTGAGCACCACGGGTTGCAATATATCACCAGATTGGGGCGCGGACAAGGTTTTCGAAGGAATGGCGTTGGGGATGGTTAGCTTGGGCAATGGGGTCTTGCTGCGACACGGTCTCACGTTGACGAGCGCGCCCACTTGTTCCGCGAAGTTGGGGCCCAGCGTCTTCTTCAGATTCTTCGACACCAGCGTCACCCTGTTGAGCTCCTGCGCTTGCTTCCCGTCGTCACTGGAGCCATTGAAAATGCCGGCGTCGAAGTAGTCGCCACTGGTGGCCTCGGGAAGCAGCGGGAGTGGGGAGAAGTTGAAGAAACTGGCGACATCGAAAACGAAGTTGGTGGTCGGGGTGGGCAGAATGTCGGGCACTGCGAACTCACTCTCGAATGAAGACTGCTGTTGCGCCTGGAGAAAGGTGGTGTCCGCGGCGTCCTGGACATCATCGAAGCAAAAATGACTCATGGCGTCGACGTACTCCTGGTACGAAGTCTCCACGAACACATTGTCGTCGAGGGATGGGTGTAATGCGTCCCACTGATTTGGCAACACCAGCGCTGCTGTCATTCTCAATTAGAGATGCTCTAGCACTCGAAATGCACACCAAAGCCCTCAAGTTCTGTAACCTAAAATCCCTTGATTGTATTTGAAAGACCTCAACTGTAACCCAAAGCCCTCAACTGTAACCCAAAACCCTCAACTGTAATCCAAAACCCTCAACTGGATCCCAAATCACTCGATCAACGGTCTCCCCAAAATCTCAACTGTGTCCCAAATATGAATTGTTTGTCAATCGATTCCTCAGCGGTGTCTCAATGTTCAACCCAATAAATCCCTCAGCTCGCCGTGTACCGAGAAGCTGAGCAATCTAAGTGGCTATCCCACGAGTTTTAATTGTGTCCCAGCAGCAGACTGAGAAAGTGAGGTTTGATGTACGTATAGAAGTTTGGACTGAAACTTCCAGACGGAACTACTGCCTCACAAAGGTGTTTGCGGCGGACTGACAGTTTCTTTTTGTAACGAGAACTGGAGCAATTTCGGTATTTATTGGTGTTGAGGGGTCGTCTGGCACAGTCTCCGGCAGAGGCGGGGGCTTCCTGCATCGAGGAAGGTGGGGGCGCCATTTCGACACGCTTACACCAAATCCAGCTGCGCGCAGCCGTGACGAGAAAAGCGGTCATGTACTTCTCCGTCAAATCCGTCATGTTCTCGTCTCCGTCCGTCACCTCCGTCGTTTAGCTTCCGGCATCACCGAGGCCGCGCCGTCAGACTCGCCTCCATAATGCCCCACCCTTGGCCGGGGTAAATTTGCAGTGGATGGACTCGCTAATTTGCGACAAAACATTCGGAGGGTCTGGTTCACATGGTTCAAATATCTGGATATTTAGAATGGATAAATGAAATATCATCCATATTAAGTATGTGTGCTCAACATCTATGTCTATAGGTGCAAAGAGGTTCATGACTCTAATGATAATTGCATTAATTTCTAGAGTCTTGAAAACATGAAATTAAAATTAAAATAATTATTGGTGCACATTCTTACAAAATTGTAATAATAAAGGTATTCGAAAAATCATTGTGACAAATTCCTCGACGGTGGATTTGAACCCTAATTTATTTTTTCTAAATGCCATTCAAATCATCCTTTTGAATTGCATTTGTTTTTATCACTAAAAATCTTTGAATGCACCCAATGGGCCACAAAACTACCAACAACATTAAGAAAACTAAAGACCAAATTCATTTTTAACATCCATTTTAGTGCAAAAAAATGATTTGGTCTCTCTTGGAATTGCAAGGGTGGGATTGCAATTCCAATTTGGAGAAAGAATCTTGTCATTCTAGAAAACAAAACAAATCTAATCCACATGCCAAATCCAAACCCAATCTAGTAAGAATAAGAATTGACATGTGTTCAATGTGGCTCAAAGAGGGAAGCCACAAATGAACATCAAGACCTTTTCAACCCCTTTCTCCACTCATCAAACTTCTCTATAGTTCTGTTTTAAAATGTACCCCGCAAACCCCCTCAACAAGATTGTGGAATATTTTGTATACTTGCCACCCCCTCCACAAGATTGTGGAATATTTTGTACACTTGCCACACCACCATTGACTGTAGCACACTTGTCTCACATTCAAATTGTTTGACCTTTATTCCCAACTGCCACGTCCGCACAGCCACAGTACGCCTTTTCAACGCGTACTCCATATTGAAGCTCCGTGAGAGTACTGGTCTCGAGAGTGATATTATGGAGGTGGACAGTTGCCGTTGACGGAATAACGCAGTATGGGCGAGGATGGGGGCGGGACAGACCATTCTCGACGAATGTCTTCCACGCCGTCAAAGCTCCGTCCGTGGGGATACCGGGAGGGATGTTACGGAAGAGGGGGATGGCCTTTCTTTGACGACATACCGGGTAGTGTGGGCGGGATGGGGGCCGGCAAATCTCTGTTGACTAATGAATTTTGCTGAGTGGGTTTGCTGTCTGTATGGACATTCATTACAACCATGTGATGGAAAACTTAGCAGCCTGCAGTAGGGGCCATCACGTTTTGCTTTCTGTGTTTTGGGATTCCATTGCAAAGGTGTCAATCCTGTTTAAATTTTTTTTTAAATTTTTTTAATTAGGGAGGTTTCCTCAGTTAATGAGTTTGCTTTGCTTTGTTTGTTTTTCTAAATTTTTTTGACACAAATGAAACGGAATTTCATTACAAGAGAAGATGAAATACAACACAGCCAACCACTGACCGGCAAAAACAGGCCGGGGTGAACTGACCCCTCAGTCGACCACTTGGAAAAAAGCTGGAATTTTTAAATTTTTGCAAATGATTTTTTTCAAATTCTGAATTCATATTTGCAATCACAGGCCCCAAATTGGCTACCTAACATTCAGTAGCAGCCTGTCACACTGCCTCCCAACGGATGAAATGGTGTGGAATATTTCACACCATTCAGTAACTAAAGTTGCAAACTTCAAGAAATGTTAGATGAAATTAGGTGATAGGGACTTCACAAAGGGAAAGGTAGTCCTTCTATGGGCTACTGAATGTTATATAGCAAGTGAGTGCAAGGTAAATTAGTTTAGCATAAAATAATTTAAGAAATTTTTTTACTTACACCCCTGGAATTACTTGGAGTGGCCGAGCGAGGGGGCCAGTCCACCCCGACCCCAAAACAATCCCAACCCACATTTAAAATTTTTTTTTTCTTAATTATACACAAATGAAGGATGATGATGAGCCAGCCAGGGTT
This sequence comes from Thuidium tamariscinum, assembly GCA_947034885.2. Lineage (NCBI taxonomy): Eukaryota > Viridiplantae > Streptophyta > Bryopsida > Hypnales > Thuidiaceae > Thuidium > Thuidium tamariscinum. Next base: position 33,175,448 of record OX344751.2, on the reverse strand, counting down.
TTTCCTCGGTGAGTGCCGGTACCCTAATTATGGACAACGGAGGGTTTTGCAGAGGAGGTTTCCGGATCACGTCCTTCAATGTTGTGTCGTGGATTAAGGCGAGGACTCGGAGAGTCGAGTGGGAGGATTCCTGGCGCTCAACCCCATTCACACTGGCTCACGTGGAGAAACAGACACTCCGGGGCGAAATCCGCTCACGCTAACTTAAGCTGGCGAGAGGCTGTATTTGGACGCTAATCAGACTCAGCAGCTGAACATAACCTTGTTTTACCACTCAACGAGGCAGGGGCGGGTCATCACAGTACGGTAGAATCACCCACAGCTGAGTACTGAAGCGATTCTGCACATGTCGAGAGCAGTACAAGGCAATGTAAATGTTTTGCCACCCAATGTAAGAGGCACCCAATGTCGCACCTGTATCCAATGCCGTCCATTTCTACAGCACACAATCATTTCAGGCTATAAATGGAGGTAGGCAGTACATGGCTTATTGCTTTTGACTTAAAACAATAAGTAGTCTACAATCCCACTATATTTTTGTTCTAGAATGAACGACTAACTTAGAAATGGATGGCATTGGGTGCTATATTTTTGTTCTAGAATGAACGACTGACTTAGAAATGGATGGCATTGGGTGCCTCTCCCATAAGGATATTGAAATCATGAAGATTGCCAACTTTTTTGTGATTTGTTTCGTTCTGTGCAAATTACGGCCAATGAGCTTTGGAAGCCAAAAGTTGGCATGAATCCATCATCATTATATGAGAGTCTTCCAATTCAGACCATTCATGAACTACTTTCTTGCTCACCACTTTGGAATGCACAACATAAATCCGCCCCACAAAGTAGGACTAGTAGGGTTTCATTGCTTGGTAGGTAGCCTGAGCAGCTAAAAAAGCTTCTGTGAATATTACTCTCGAGTACATTCTTTGAAAATAGAAATTTGAAAATGTTTTTCATTAATTTATATCTATGTGGAGTATATGTGAGTCTTCCAATTCTGACCATTCATGAACTACTTTCCTACTCGCCACTTTGGAATGCAACAATGTTAGCGTGCAAGCATGTGAGCTTCTAATATGTATATAAGTAGATACACTACCACCTTTGAAGGTATTTATAGTTTTCATAGTATAAGCACCTATACTATAGGTGCATCATCTTTGAGGCTCATAAGCTCACACTTCTATGCTCACATACTAACAACTGTGCTTTGGAATGCACAATGTAAATCCACCCCACAAAGTAGGACTAGTAGGGTTTCATTGCTTGGTAGATAGCTTTTGCAAGGCCCATCAAAAGATTTTTGTCAATTCAAATGCTAATATCATCCAATCTACAAGGCAAAAATATTTAAATTCTATTTTACATCTTTTTAAACCAACACACTACAAGATCCTATGATTACATGTATTAAAAAAATTCTAAAATTTAATTCTTACATTATAAAATCATAGTTTTGGAGCATTTTTGGTGAAAACATAGTAAAAAAGTTTTAGAAATTGAGTGATGAGTCCCTCCTAGATTTGTAGCAAACTTGGTGGCAAAGCATAATACCTTTCCATCATAGACATAACCATTGCATGGTTACACAACACTACAGAAATAGATGTGATTTGTTTTAGTTCTACAAATTCTTCTACAATTTTTTCTATTATATTAAATGGTGCTCACTCATACTCCCATAATTTTATCCCTAAGCACGCATTAATCAACTAATTGGACATTAAATGTAGTGACAAATGCTCTTTATCTACATTATATGCATTAGGCAGATTTCACAAAAAGGTCATGTAATAGAATGTTTTGCACGAACTACCATTATAATAGCTTAATTTACTTATTAACAAATTTTGATATGTAAGTATTCATATTTTAAGCATTTAAGAATAAGTCCACATTTTAATTTTTACTAAGGCTATTCAAATTTGAATTATGTGAGAACTTTTATTATTTGTAGGCATCATAAACCATGTATAGGTGACCAATAAATGATGAATTTTTGCTTTGTTTTAGGCAACAACTATCTTTAGAGCTTTAATTCCATTGTAAAAAATCACAAAAATTCTAAAGACATAAGTTTTACATTGTAAAGTCAAAATTTCAAATTGTAATTTGAAATGTACCATTTAGCTTGATAGCAGGCTCAATAGATGTATCATTTAGAAACAAAGAAAATAAAATGAAAAAGTTCTAGTGTAGTTGACTACAAGATATGTTATTTTCAAATTTATCTAAAACCAAGTCCTTGAGACTAGATTTATCATTAATCCTTAAAGGACTATCCAACCTGAATTGACTTTGAGTACAAAATTGTCTAAGATTTCTTTTGCATATTGAACAATCACTTGGTCATTTACTTAGACTTGATATAAGGATTAAAAGCCTTTTAACATTTGCAACTCATGCTTCTTTTCACTATTGTTTCATGGTGGAAGTGACCTTGTTCATGTGACAAAAAAATGGAGCTTGTAATGGCAATAGGAAAATTGGTTTTGTTGATGCCCAATAAATTATCCATGAGTTGAGAAGTAAATGACACATTCAGTTATGTTGTGCAAGAAGGTTTAAGATATGATATATAATTGTATCTAACTGTTCTTCCAGTATAGTAGCAAATATAGTTTTAGAAGGTGTCTGAAATGAATTTTTCAAGCACCACATACTTCGGGGGCTTCTTTTTTACTTCCACGGTCCCTGGAATGATGAGTGCCTTGGAGGGGCCGAGGGGCCGAGCGAGGGGGCTAGTTCACCCCGACTGACCTCGAAGAATGGAGATAAGTAGGCAACCAAAACTGTCTGAGAATCTATTTTTAGGATGAAGCCAAGCCGGAAAGTTGTCAGCAAGCTTTCAGACTTTCCCCTGCAGCTCTGCACATGCTGCTCGCCGCTTTCATGCGCTCAAATCAGTCTTGTGCAGGAGCCACCTATCTTCAGTGTTGCTTCTCAGGCATTCAATGAAGTCGAGTAGTCGACACCCACATTCCAATCCAAACAGAGTTCATGCAATCATGCTGGTGTATTTTAATAACGGCTAAATTTGAAGCTCACGACGCGTCCTACGTTTGACAAATTGAACCTGAACTGATGACGGACATGCTAATCTGATCGATCGAGTTCTGATCACTCTAATAAGTGATCGAAAGCCACTGCACTGCGGATTTCAAGCCTCAGCCGTGAATAATTGCAATCGATCAACTAAAGTCGAGGCTCCATAGACCTTCGATTCGTGTTAAGTCGGTACCCATTGACAATCAGACTCCTGCAATCGATTTTCTTAGCTCGACACGTACAGAATCTCTGTGGAAAATTTGAGGTGACGCAAGTTTCTACATTGTAGACTTAAACGTAACGAGTAAAACTAAACAGATGAGATTAAGATTCAACTCTTCAATCTGGAAGGATCGAGCGTCACTCGGATCGATCTCCGGTGCCCGCTCCGGTGTGAATGTAAGATCGTGCTCACTCATGTAAACGACGTGGAAGTTCGACGGGAAGGGACGGAGCCTGTTCGCACGTTTTATTAATTAATTGGTGTTGACTATTGTGCATGGGCCGGAATTCTTTGTCTGTGTCGATTTGAGCGATGAGTCGATCTGTATAATTTTGTCAAGGTTTGGCATTTCGTGGAGCGCGTAGCAGTTGTGCAGGAGTTGCCGCCGATTGGTTACTTCACTAGCCATGGAAGGTGAACTGACGGGTCGCTGGAACTGGGGCCTGCATGCTCGATGCGAAACTCCGATCGAAGCAGTAGCAGGTCGGAAAACCCCTTTGGGAAACCAGTTGTGCCGGTGTGAAGAGGGTCCGCCGATAAGAATATTGTATTAAGTCAACGCCGGGAAACTCAAACTACGCTGGAAACACGGCAGACGAACACGTGGCATCCTGAGTCAGCGCCTCAGGGGTTTCATTCATTATTAAATTATTCTGGGATTCTGGGCAGTGTTTTAATAAGATGGGTTCACATTGGTGGGATGAAGGTGTTTACATCCATATATGGGGCATGCATGGACTCATGGATGAAACGTACAAAATGTGGATGAAACATGCAAACTTCTGTTATCTAGAGTTGGAATTTAGTCTTTGTTGAGTCCCATCATGCTTTCATTTCTTGTGGTGTAGAGTAAACGGACTTTTTATTACACTGATCCAAAAACCACATAGCAAACCTTTTCAATTAGTAAACATTAAGTAACCACACAATTTATTTAAAGGAGGAGGCTCGAGAATTGGTCATACTCTAAAAGTGTCCACCTTTCTAAATGTACACTTCTTGTACATGTTGGTTTCTGATCTTTACAACAATGTACAAACAATATACATTTGAAGGACTGAGCAATTTTAGAGCCTTCTACCATTTCAACTTCAATAATTCATAACCAATTTGATAAAGCTCCAAAAAATAAGAAACAATGTGGGGGGTAAATGCTAATTCTACTTGTCTTTCAAAGAAAATTTATTGAAAAATAATTCAAGAAGTTTCACCTCCTCAAAATTTAGTTTCAACTTTAAACTCCTACATGGGTGCTTTATGAACCTCCTCCCTTACAAATATAAATTGTGATAGGAACTAAATTTTGTATCACCACACAATGACCACGCATTATGCAATGAAGGGAGGCAAAAAAAAAATTGAATTAAGTTTTAGCTTCATCACCTTTAAATTGCAATAAAATTTGTATAAAGATATATTTTTGCATTTTTTTAAAGATGGATTTGAACATGATTGCTTTCAATAATCATGCCAAATTTCAAAACAAGCAAGTCTCTATATTCATGTCGACAAGGATTCAAACTTTGTTCAAGTAGTGACTAACAAGTTTATTTTAGGAAAAAATTTAACTTAAATAGTGAACTAGCTTTGTTGTAGTGGCAAACTAAAAGCAACCATAAAAGTCAAGTTCAATGTTAGAAGTTTCTTTAAGAAGTCAAAAACTTGTTTACCCTACTTTTCAAGAGCCTTCCCTAAAAATTTTGTGTACTAATAATTGTGATTTTGTTTGTTTGTAAATATTGCTCAAATACATCTTTGTAGAATTCCAAATTTTCATTTGTCTTTTATGCAAGATTTGGCTTATTCTAAGTACAAGGAAGTCCACCTTTTTGGATCAAAAAGTCTTCACATTCATTTCAAAAGAACAATGCTGTTTTGAGAATTTTTAGTGATTTAGTGATTTTATCCTCTAAGAAAAAAAAAGTATATCACCTAAAGTTTCTTTTCCGTATATTTTTTAATTCAAAAGATGAATCCAAAAATTGATATGATCAAACTTCCTTAGATTTTTTTGGATTAACATGACATTGTTCATTAGTTGTATACATTCCCATTAAACTTTAAACATAGTCAAGTGTCTAGGAAGGTATCTTCTTTCCAAAGTTAAGGTCGACTAACCTCCTCGACTCCTATACAAGATTACTTTCTTAGAGTTGTATGTTCTATTAACAATGTTATTAACTTTTAAAATGACAATCCAATATGAAGAATTGATCTTCGATTGCAACATTTTAGAAACATTATGCACTATGTAATCACATCATAATGTATATTTTTGCTACTCAAATCAATTCATATAATTTGTACAAGATGCAATGATTGTTTTATGTTGTAAATTTTTACAAGAAAAAAATTTATTCCCAAATATTAATGGCTTCAAGACATGAGCTTTTCCACTAAGTATCTATCATATATATAACAATAAATAATTATTGAAAAAAATAAAATAGAATTAATTTGTGTGTAAGTGTGTCTTGCATTGATTGAACCACCTTGAGTGGTTCAATAAAGGCAATCACAATTTACAAGAAATTAATGTGACTTGAATTATGAATTTAACATATATGTCCAAAGACTATCACTATACAATCATAAACCACAAACACTTTTACTTTGATGTTGTATTTATCCACTATATATAAATGATTTTTTGGTAAAAAATAAAATTGTACGTCTTGTAAAAGTCATAAAATTTTCACGCTTTTCATGCTTTTATCACAGTACAATTATTTTATACTTAACATTGTTATTTGATATTTTCAAATAATACCATACTATTTTTAATAGTCATTGATTGAGCATCTACTTTTGAAAATGAATTTAGAATTTTTTTTTCTATTTATTACACCAACAAGAGAATTTGGAGTTGAAAATTGAAAATTGTTATAAAATTATTCATCAACCTATGTAATCCATGAGCAATTTTGTTTTCACTCAGTTTACTTCTTTCTATGATTTTGTAGATACATGTATTTTAATTTTTTTGTAAATAAACTCTTTATAATTGTGATAGTGTAGGCAACCAAAGTTGGCATTTGATCATAAGGAGTACTAAAGTATTAACTTAGGTAAACAAAAAAATGCTATTATAATTGAATTTAAACTTTAGAAATCCTATATTTCAATAATGACCTATTTCTTTTATCCCTCTAGAAACCTCGAAAAATCTTTTTCTTAAGAAACAATTGTATTTTTAATCATAGTATAGCAATACATGCATTCAAGAACAAATAACCCATCCCTTAGATCTATATTAAATCTTCAACTTTGATCCTATTGTTTATGCATTTAAAATACATTAAGAAAGTATGATATTTGAGCATAGTTTGTGGATGCTACAAGATTGTTTCTCTTGCCCCCCACAAAGTTGTTTAATAAAGTGAATACTTACTCAAGGGTCAAAATCAAGAAACAAAACTTTTTAGTGGGGCAAAAATTCTACCTAATTTGGATGTTTTAGTAGGATAGAGAGAATAATATTTTTTGAATAATATAAATGCATTATTAATTTGATATTTTTAATTTATGTAATTTTAGTCCATTATCTCAATAATATTAATATTTCAATTAAAAAAATTAATAATATATTTTTATTTGTGAAAATTCAATTGAAATATGATATTTCATTATATTTATATTATTTTAGTGTTGTTTTGAATATAACAACTTTGGAGGGTATAAGCTTCTATTATGCATTGAATATTATTGGAATGCATTCTTAACACAAATCCTTGTAGATCATTACCCAAAATTTAAATGTTGTAACACTGAATCCTATTAGACACATTTATTTTAGCTCTTTTATCCTAAAAGAAAGTTGTGGCTTATTTGTGTCTAATGAGTGGCAAAGAACTTTCAAATTTACAGTACAAATTGGATAAAATTCACAATTTTTTTATTGATATCTTTTTTATATCACCATCATATTACATTCAATCTATTAAGACAATTTTGGATTTTACATGAAGCCTGATCTATTAATTAAATAATGGTTAAAAATTTATCACCATTCTTTAATACATTTGAAGAATTGGAGTGTCTCTTCTACAATGGCATTGTATATGGAATATAATCATCTATAATATTGCTTAATTCAATCATGTGTAAGCTTTAATCCCTAATGCCATAAACTATATTTTCTTGGCAATATAGCAATTTTCACCAATTTGCTAAAAAAGAATTTTTTATTTATTTTAAATTTTAAATTTTCACACAACATGTGCCCATTGCCTAATTAGGGTCCAACAATTTTCATAATTTTGACTTCATAGTTTAAAAGTTATTTTATAATTAAAAGATTTCATTGCTCAATAGGCACAGGCAACCAAAAAAACTTCTTTAAAATTTTATTTTTTTAAGAAATCAAAATTTGAAGTTATTTTATTAGATTTACATATACGTGAATTTTTTTTTAAATTTTTTTTTTTTTATAAACACATAGACAATTGCCATTGAAAAGAAAACATTACTACATGAAAATCTTTGAATCATTGCATTTTGATTGATGAGATGAAAGTTATGAGTCTTATTTTGTAGGTAGTTTGAAGGTTGTTAAAGAATTTCTACTCTAACTATTGTTGGCAATTGTGAGGATAGTACAAGACCTTGTCACTACCTAGTGAAAAGATGGTGAGGTAGAGTTTTCACAATAATTGATCCCAATACTCAAAATAATTCTATGGAAACAAATTTCAAGGATCCATATTAGCTAAATTAGATCCAATTACAATATCATATGGTCCTTTACATAAAATGAGTAAAAGACTTAATATGTTTATAAATAAATACATGTACATCATACACTTACAAATTTGGATTTGACCTACAAATACAAGTACAATGTGGTTATAGATCCCATATGGCTTTTGTCATTTTCCATCCTATATATCGTAGATGACATGTATGGGTATGCCGAGAAATTTTATTTTTATTTTTGGAAGTTTGCTCAAAAGAGCCAACCCTATCACATCCCTCACTACAAAGGAGATCTAGAATTGTGTTATGCCATGCAAGAAAACTAGATTTGCCAATCAAGAGCAATGTGCACATTACAAGAATGGATTTGTTGAGGTTGTTGTTGCTACTATTGCAACAACTCTGTCCATGACTTGAAACTAGGGTAATGAAATTTGATTGTCATAATCAAAGATAGACTTTAGTTGTGACTTGGATGCCTTGTGTACACAATTTTATTGGCATCTTAAAAACCAATTCTAATACACTTTAGCATGCATTATTAAGAAATTTTGTATATCAATTATCAATTTTAAAAACTATATTGTCCTTGAAGTGTAACAAAAATCAACACTTGACTTTCATGGACTCTTATGTTTTGATTGAAAACATCTTGTGTAATCAACATGTAAATTACTATGACACTTTTTAGTCTAGATGTATGTGTCTCATTTGGATAGTATTGATCATGAGTGTGCATAAGTACCTTTTAGTCATTTGATCTAGGTTACTAATTTATTGAAAGCAACAATTGAATATTGTAATTCAAAGCTTTTAATACGGAGCCAATACAAAGCATCAATTGGGTGCATAGTAAACTCACCCAATCTACCAATTAATTAATTGGCAATCACAATGTGCTTGTGCAATTCACTTTATACCCCCTCCTTCCTATATATATTTTTTGAAATTGTTGTCATTGCAAAAAATAAGAGTTATCAACATCACATCTTATATCAACATTCACATTTGTACACCAACATATTGTATATTTTTATGTGTTTGTATACCATCTCTCTCCCTCTGTAAATAGTTTTAGGAATTCTAAAATGTACAATGGGGTACCAATCAAAATGGCGTTTTTGAATATGTAGTGGAGGAGATTTCACGGCTACTAACTTTGATAGGCTCTCGAGAGCTCAAAAATTGGCATTTAAACATGATTTTTTTTTATGAAAGATTATTTTGAAGTTAATAACATGTGTGCCAAATTTCAAGGCCAAAAGATTTATACAAAAAAAAGATATTCAAAATCTACCAACATGTGTAGTTGGGAATTTTTTTTTATTACTTTCAACTTTGATACCCTCCCAAAGATTGTATTTTTTTTTCTTTTGCCATGAAAGAAAATCTATGTTTGTAGTATGTAAAAAAAATTTGAAGGTCAAAAGATACTACAAAAAAAAGATATGTGAAAGCTACCAACATGTATAGTTTTGAGAAAATTTTCACAATTGCCGACTTTGACACCCTCCCAAGGCTGAAAATTTGATTTTTTACCATGAATTTTTTTCATGAGATCATTTGTATGTAGATGATATGTGTGCTAAATTCCAAGTTCAAAACACTTACCCAAAAGAAGATATATAAAATCGTCCAAACATGCGTAGCTTTAAAAAAAATTCTCTATTCCCAACTTTGATACCCTTTTAAGGGCTGAAAATTTGATATTTCACCATGAAATTTTTCTCATGAAATAATTCGAATGTAGATGACATGTGTGCTAAATTTTAAGCTCAAAACACTTATTCAAACTTGAGGTTTTCATAACTAAGGGCAAAACACCCATTCCTGCACCTGTTCCTTGTAGTGAACTGTAGGTTCATCCAAATGCGTCCCTTAATGTGTTCGCCACATGTATGATTGTAATTTGCTGACACAACTGAAGGATACATAGGGAAATTTGGTTGGCTGAGTGCTGATTTTTGCAGGGTACAATTTTGGAGGCACCTACAAGACGGTTCGACAAGTCTAGGGAGCCAACACTTTGAAAATTTGTAGAAATTACATACTGTATCCGAAAAATCTATTTTTTTTTGAAATATTCATGATTTCCACTTGCTACTACTAGAAAAATATCATTTTTAGAAAACGTTGCCTCCAACTATGCTGAATTCCTTATTTGGACAGTTTTGGGTGTTTCCACTATAATTCCACAAAGCTCCAGGAAATAGGAAATGACTTGGGTTAGTTGTCAATTCCACTTGTCTTTCAAGGAAAATGTAGTGAAAATATTGAAAGATGTTTCACTCCCCCAAATTCAGCTCCAGCCCTTAGATGCTCCATGCGTGCTTTATGGACCTCCTCCCTTAAAGTAAGTTCGTCAATGGAGTGATTGGGTGATTTCCATTAAGATAGCGTCCTGCAGCACTTTACTCGGATGGGTCTCCTGGAGACGCGGTATTCCAGTAGGGAAATGCGGATCAGCCACACTCTATTTTTTCTATTCAACACGCCCAAGCTTTTGAAATCTTTGTTGGAAAGACAAACGGAGCTTTCTACTAACGGAGCTAGCACAATCAAAGTCTGGTTGCTTAATTTGGTCCATTTGTAAAAAATAAAAATAAAGTCTGGTTGCTTAGAAAAAAATTCAACTGAATTCTTTGGCTCCATGCTGGATTTTTAAGCCAAAAAGGAGTGTCGAGAAACTTCCTTTCTTCATTGAAAACAAGAAAATCACATGACTTCAAAGGGACCTTCAATTCTTTGATCATTTCTTTGCATGGATTGAGAGCCCCCCCAAATGCAGGAAAGGATCACTCTGAGGTCAAGATTTTTGGATGGGAAAAAGTGGAAGAGAGAAATGAAATTGCAATTTTAGGATTTAAAAAAAAATTCTTTAATGTAAAATAATTATGAATGTATTAGACTCATATTCTTTATTAGTTTTTGAGAATTTAACTTGTAAACAATGAGTCGGTGATCATGAAAATGATGCCGTGGGAATCATTGGTTCAAAAGAATCCAAAAGTTCTGGTTGGAAGTCAAAGCATTGTGTAGAAGATCTTCCCTATCCATCCCTAAATCTGAGGATGAATAGTTTCATTTCTATCCTAGAAAAAGAGATCTCTCTTGTTTATTGATTAGAAAATGGACACTGCATTGTTTATGGGTTAAGAGCTCAAAAGTAGAAAATGTAATTAAAATTGGAGGATGTGGGATTTAGTTTGCATTCTCTTAGTATATAAATGCTAAGGTGGAAAGTAAGTACACCAAAAATCATAATTAGTTCCTTTTTCTTTTAATACAGTGGGTTCTCCCATTTGTTTTAAGAAAAAAAAATCAAGATCAAAATCAAAATCCACTTTGTGAAAAATTTGTCCTTTTGTGGAGTGTAAAACATTGAAAAACATCAACACATTCACCAAATATTCAAAATTGGCATGTTCAACAATCCAAATGGTGTATTGTTGTAATGCAAAGCAATATGGAGTGCAAAGAAAACTATACATTGAAATCAAAATTTTGGAGATGCCATGGCCTTGATTAGTAAAATACTCCTGAGTGAAACTTTCTCAATAGTTCCTAGTTATTTTATATGGCCTAAGCACTCTCAATAAATCATAAAATGTACTCAAATTTGTCTATCAATAGTCACAATTTAAATTCTTGAGTTTGGAATTAAAGTATTTAGCATAACATAAATTTGCATGTACAAACAAGTCAAAAGCCAAACCATTATGAATGCCAAAATTTAACCCTTGAACATCGCCATGGACGTTTGGCATCCAATGAATGACAAAAAAAACATCTGTTGAGTGATAAGGAGCTGTTCTTCATCCATTTCTTTTGAAAATGTGAACCTAGAGTCTTGCTTCATCTTGGAAGGTAATAAGTAGTGACATTCAAAGCATTCATTTTTTTGGGTACCATGTTTTTGGTGAAGACAATTGAAAAATGGTGTTAGGCCCATGCTGCCCTCTTTCCAAATTTCATGAGGGCAACATGCAATGCTCACTTCTGCAATTTCCGACAATCAGACCAAGTTTTTCACGAACATTGCTACAATACTATGAAGGACCCAGTGAGGGGCGGGTTCAATGTCTGGAGGAGGTGAAAGTCACAATTGCCATCACTTGCAACATTCACAAATTCCAATCTGCATGGGAATGCATTTCTTCTATAAGATGTCTATTGTAAATTGTGATGTATTGAACTATATGAAAGACATAACTAAAATTGTAAGTTGAGAAAGCACAATTGGATTCAATTCACAAAAGAAATTCAAACAAAATAAACCCCTGAAGTGCAAAACAAGAAAACATTTAGTAACTCATTTCCAAGAAATTTGTTGACATCACAGGACAACTTCAACTCATCTTCAACTGCAAATCGAATCAAAGAAGTAAACAAGATTTGCTTATGAGAGGTGCAACCCAAAACGCCTTCTTAGGTATCAATCTTTGGGCTCTAAAGGTCATACTTGAACAACCTCGATCACCTGCTGTCAATCCTATATCTGGAAAGAGAAATGATCAAAAATTCAAACTTCATGGTTGCAATTTGCTAGTTGAAAATCATTGATAGGGGGAACTAGCTTCAGTAAAATATGTATGTGAAGGGCATTCGATGGCTGTATGCATCTGCACTGTTCCAACTCTGCAATGGCCGGGCTGCCCGTCTATTGCATTATCTTCACACTGTTCACAGAGCGAGAACAGCATCCTCTGCTGCGGTCAGTAGTGCCTTTGTAACTAGTCACAGTCCACATTCTTCCACGGTGAAGAGTCCAACGTTTAAGGGTTAAATAACCAAAATGTGATTTTATGGAATTATAAAGTTTAACCATACCTCAGTACTTGAGAATTTTGGACAAAATCTAAATGTACTATACATAACTAAAACTCAAAATAAAACTCAAGCTATAAAATCACTTGAACATGGACACACAAGTGCAAAAGCGTACAATGTTTTTTAAGATACAAAATACATATGGAGTACAAGATATGGAAAATATCATATGCTAATAGCAAGTGATTCCATTGATTCAAACGGAGACAAGGAAGGTCAAGGTGACCTGGAATGCCATAACATCTACTCCATACTATGTTATACAGAATGTGTACTTCAAAATTATAAGTAACCAAGAATTTAAACCCAAGGGTTCTGAAAAGACATACATCAAAGTAGTCTGAAAAAGTTGTATCCCATTCGTTGCCTCCAAATTAAAAGTTGTCTTGGGTATGTACACCCACAATCAACACTGCGTACCTACATTCAAGCCAAAAAGCGTCATGAAAATTTAGATTTACACAATCTAAACATAAGAGTCTATGAGAGCCTACTACTCATTTTTAGGGACTGTAGAAAATTCATAACTTGTTCATAAGATGTCCATATAATGCTTGTAAAGTACAATGGAATACTATTTCACTTGCCAATAAAATCAAATAATTTCTATTGATGTTTGATGAAAGGAACTCTGCTCAGTTGTAATTAGTGTCAATTATAGGTACGCTTACCTTAATGAAAAGTAAAATAAGCAGGTTGTTGCATCAATCACTCCTATATCAGCTCAGTCAGCACTTGGAATCAAATATGGAAGAATTCAGCCTCCAAAGATACTCAAAGGAACTCTTTGAGTAAGACAAGACCAATACCGGTGACGCAATAATCAATTTCAATAGTCTGTCCAAGTGGTACATGACCAGAATCAACACGAGGTTCCATTGCTCGCTTCTTGCAGGAATTGCACAAAAGCTCGCTGCCATAGCTCCGTGAACTCATCAGGAACCTTGTCCGGGTTCGAGGATTTGCAATGTCGTGTCATAGATCTACAACCACACTCCCCTTCCAATACTCCAGCCAGCATTGCGTTTGTTCGGGCTGCCACCCTCGCATTGTTTGGCAGCGCTATCAGCTTATGCTTAGCTGTTGAGCACCCGCAAAAATTAATATGAAAATTTCAAAATAAACGTTCCTGAGTCTTTTCCACATCACAATACAGCATTTGGAAACTACACTCTAGATCGGCTTTCAAATAGGTGCCTTATCTGTGTTCATGACAAGAAGGTAGCATGTACCGCATGGGAGTATCATAGAGCCTCCAAATTACCTTATTTATCATTGCGAGTGATGACGAAAATTAGAGTGGAATAACTAGAAATAATTATGAGAGAACCTAAGTATTATCTTGACAAAAGTATACGCTTGTCAAGAACTTCAAATAGGGTTTAACCTCTAAGAGCCAAATGGGCAAAAGAGGTTCCCGTCCACATCTATAGGAGTTGAAATGAATCAATTAGGAAGCTTAGGAAGCTTCAACAAAGGAAACAAAAAAAATCAGTAGAAAGAAGATATCATGTCCTACATTTGAACGACAGAAACATGGTTTGGAAGCTAGTACAATTGACTAATAGCTTCCAGAGTATACTTGCTATTTCTGGTTCGTAATACAGGGATTAATGGCTCACCTTTGAGAGAAAATAATGACCTGCCTGTCACATTTGTAAGTCGCACATCCAGAAGAAGCAAGTCGGGTAATGCTGTACAAACCGAAAAACGCAGGACTCAGTGACTGCAGTCATGATATGTTTGGCTAACAAGATTTAATGTGAGGAAGAGTAATTTTCTTGCACTTGCAAAGTTCAAAGCATGCATCTCACCTAGCAAGTGCGCAATTGCTGCATTAGTAATGTGAGAGCGTTGAAGCCGCAAATATACCAAGTTGGAAACGGGATATTGGGTCATAAGATTTTGTACTCCATACGGACCAGTTTCTGTGACTAGCTTGAGATCCTCAACTCTAGTTTCTTCTTGCTGGGAGGCCCAAGCATGTAAACGGCTTCCATACGTGAGAAACTCCACCAAAAAATCACTGACACACGTGCCACTGACATTTAAAGCCCGAAGATTAGTCAATTCTGCGCCCATCCCCATTACACAGCCCTGTCAACGTTGCATAAGGACATCCTACAATTGACAAATCAGGTATTAATATATACTGGAACACGATAACTCAACAAATATGGAAGACGTGACTCAACCATAGAATTCAAAGAAAAAGAGAATTAGCACTGGAACCAACACGACAAAAAAAGGCGCTAATTATGTCAATGCCCGATATACTACTCATATGTCTCATTTCATGTAGTCCCTTAGTAGTATTCCCATGACCACAAGTCACAATTGTACTAGGGATTAGAGATTCATTCTTTGGAGAGATAAGCCTCAACATGCTTCTATAGCCTTCAACAGAGGTCTTATATTCATGTGACGCCAAAACTACTCATATTGAACCTCAGTTGAGTCCCTTGCCTGAGGCAAGAGAAAAAAAAGGCATGGCTCAAGTAGTTACACGACCTAAAATACGAGCCAGAAGGACATATCACCCAAAACCACAAGTAAGAAACGCAATAATACCAGAAATCGTGTGAGCAGCAATGTCGTCTGTCATGGCAGAAACATTTTCGACATCCAAGCACTGCAGTTTTGTCAGTTCTGCACTCAAATCAGACACAGCCTGCCTCTATCAAAAATCAAGAGGCCTCATATTCACTATGACATCATCATTTGCTGTCAAGTGACTGTAAAATTCTGGACAAGTCTTCAACAGATCTTAGCATGTTCCGAGGAAACTGAGAGATACTACAGAAAACTCTCCACTCTGCCCAAAGTTCAAGTAAGGTAGGATGCTTTAAATCTGCTCTTATGCTGAAAGCGACATCTATGGTAACCTAACACAGAGATTGCTATTGATCGTTCATAGTACACAAGTTTCACAATTTAAAGAAGGGAAGCTTTGAGAACACAACGACTTCATATTATACGTGATTGAACAAAAAAACACAATCTTTTTTCACCCTGTGCACTGTTCTCTGCAGCGATATGTCTTTCCAAAACTATTTGGGCCAGTAAATCAGTTAAATGGACAGTTTTAGTGCGTCCTACCTTACTTGCAATTCAAAAGTCAGGCACTGTACCTCGGATATGGAGAAGGTCTTCAGTCCTTAAGAACCAACAGTCTCGCAGATTCAAGCACTCCAAACAATTCAAAGCTGCAAAAGCATTTTGCAACCAACTATCATGCGATGCTTTTAAAACATACTGCAGAAAAACTGGCTCATGATTTCCCGCGGGAACACTCGCTAGCTCCGTTAATTTCTAAGCGCCATATACATGATTCGAATATGAAAAACCTGTTTGATCATATTAAGAAAACTACAATTCAGATGAAGTCAAATTTTACTCACCAGAATTAGTTAAAACATTGCATGTGTTGGTACAATCAATATATAGTATTGGTCAAGAAGCAGTTCCCACATCACCACTCGCAACGGATAAGAAAGAATGAGATTCCTCTTGCGCCTAGATGATGAACCAAAACTACAAGTTGCAAAAAACCAATAAAGAAGCACACCTAATTTTAACCCATACGTAATTGCATCACAATGCATACCCTAGCTGCATTCAGACTCTAAATCTAGGGTTGTCATTTTTCCCTCAGTAATGTGAGGCAAATCTCATAAGATAAGTATGATTATCCAAGATTTAGATTCTGGAATAAAGAACGGGTGTAAATATTGAACCAATAAAGTGGGGGCCGCCATTAGGTGTACTAACCTTACCACTAACCTTACCACATCAAAAAGATGGTGAGAAACATACCAGAGAGAAAATCGAGGTTGCCAAGCCATTGGCATCCTCTAAAATCGAGCTGCACAAGGTGAGGCAGAAGTGCAAGCTGTTGAACACCTCTAGAATTCAACCGCGGCACTCTACTCAGGCTCAAGTTTTGCGAACTCCAAGAGCTTTCACAGAGGATCCTGAGCTCCGTGAAAGATGGTGGAGGACATCGCCCTAGAAAGTCGCGAAGGAGGGTGATGGAAAGATCGTTGGGGAGGAAGTGCAGCTTGTGTGCATATTGAGGCAGATGCAATGCCCCTTGACGCATGCAGAGGTGTAAGAGAGATGGCCTGTCGGTGTATACACAACGTTGCTTCTTATTGTGGGATTCATTTTCGAGTCTATAATCCTTGGAGTACCGCCACTCCACTGAGCTTCTCTTCATGATCAACTACTCCATTTAAACCACAAACCACTGCATTCTGTTCCTTGACACGGAGAAAACCTAAATCAATAACCCCTGCTCCTGGTTCCCAATATATTCCAATCCTTCAGTAGAGAACCAAACCCCCACTTTCTATAGTGTTCAACGATTTCACGTCAACCACAAAGTCATCGTCAGGGATCAAAAGCACCACAATAGAAAAAGAAAACTACAAGAATTACGCAGAAAACAAAGCTCCCGAAAACCCAAACACTCTGAAAAGACTCTCAGACAGTCTGGAACAAAGCACTGCACTCTTTTCGTCGACTACACCTAAAGAAACCCTAAACCTCTAACCCCTGTTCCCAATACATCTCAATCCTCCAATAGAAACCAAACCCCTCCGTCCCAAATGTTCAACAATTTCACGCCGGCAACAAAATTCATCAGGGTCCAAAATCACCACAATAGAATAAAGAATAAAACAAAACCCCAGAACTAATCCCAAGTAAAACCCTAAATCCCCACCTCCTGTTCCCAATAAGCCTCAGTACTCCATTCGAAACCAGCACCCTCCTCCTCAATTGCTCCACCATTTCCATAAATTCACCATCAGGGTTCAAAATCAGCACAACAGAGAGCGTCCCTCAACCCGAATAAATGACCCAACCGATACTCCACCACCACAACAATCCTCTTTCAACCGTGAATTGCGCTCCACACGAAGCACTGTCCGAGCGGATGGTAGCGTGAGGCTGTATGCAGCGAGGTGCAGTTTTGGGAGGCGAAGTGAGGTGATAATCCAGGTGATGTGATGAGTCCCCTTTGGAGAATACTGCATGCATGTGTGAGTGAGGATGGATTCAGGAATTCTGGTGGGGCAACCAGCAGTCTGGATTCAAGCAATGCTGCACGTCGCCCAACAATGGGTCGGCGTCTGCGTTGCAAGAAACGGGCTGCTGCAGCTCACTTCGGCGACGGACGGTGGTGCGATGCAGCAGGCTTGGAAATTGGGGATGGCCTTTGGCACTCGGAATCAATATGCTGAAGTAGCAATATACAAATATTTTAGAATTCATCTATTTTGGATAGAGTTAGGTTTTCATCCATATATTTGGATAAATTTCAGTTTTTATTTCAATTTCATCCAAATTATTTTCAAAAATTGGAATAACTTAGCATACTCATCCAATTTTTCTTCAAATTTTTTGAATAGGCTTGACACTCTCCAATCATTTTTGGCGATTTTAGGCATTTAAATGCCTAAAAAAACCCTAGAGTCTAAATATGAGAATCTTGTGTTTTGCTTTTCACACCAAAAGATACTACTTTGGATATTCATAACTTATTCATATTATATATTCAAGCAATGCATCCTAAAGTACTTTGGAATTTGTTTTTAGTTGCCAAATAAGGTTCAATAAAATAATACATGATTAATAATAGATACTATATTTAATTGTCATTAGGTTCAATTGTAGATGCACATATCTTAGCTAAAAGGTTTGTTGGAACTATACATATAGTATTATATGTGATTTTTAGAATTTGATAATATATATTAAAATATGGAAAAACATCTACAAATAGAATAGTGATTGAATGTCACAGACACAACAACTACATATAGTGACTCCAAAAACTGAGTCTATGCTTGGTTTTGTTTCACTCTAGACACCATATGGTGAATCTAAGTGGGCAAAATACAAATGAACAAACATGGATGTTGTAGTATCTTTTGTGCACTACAATCCACAAAAAACTCAAAGCAAAAAGCAATTATGGATTGGAAGTAAATGAATTCCTAAGCTAACCATCCCACAGATTCAATTGTAGAGGTTGGATTCATAATCACTTCAAAAATTGCTTAGGCTTCTTTTGTGAGCCTTGATGACTTGGATATTTTATTGCATGTTTGGATACACCATTTAAGACTCATTCCCATTGGTATTTTAAGGAGTTGACATACATATGCATTAAAAAAATTATATATATGGTAGAAAATGTAGATAATTTGAATTTGAATAGAATTTGAATATTTTTAATGAATCAAAGACTTGAGATGTCCATTACAATCATAGAATATTTTTAGGTTGCAATTTGAGTTGTTCTTGCATGTCTTTTAAATAGTTTTGACAATATTTGTTATAATATAGAATTAATAGAGATCATTATTATATATATTTAGCAACCAAAACAACTTTTTCCACTACAATCTTTTTAGATCCAACACATTAGTTTATAAAGATTGTATATAGAACATTTGTTTGAATTGCAAGGGGTTTTAATAAAATGACAACAATATAGTCATACCAAAATTTTTGCAATATATTGAATAAGTATTGTTGATATTGAATAAGTATTGTTATTATTGTTATTATTGTTATTATTGTTATTATATTTATTTTTTGAACAACCGAGACAAGCCCGTTGCATATTATTCATGCCAGAGAACATTGCATTCATACTTGAATCAATTTCCATTTCCAAAACTTTATCTAAGTTATGTATTGAATGGCAAAATGAGAACAGTTAAATTTAGAGGCGGAGTGATCAATGCACTAATGGGACGCATTTGGAAAACGACATACATCTCATTTCATACTCAACAATGTATATTTGAAGCCTAAGATGAGAGCACCAAATCAAAACAAAAATTCAAAGGGCAAAGCACCAGACAGAGTCCAAGCTTCCAGCTGTCCATTACACCAAAAATGTTTGAATCCCCATACGATTGACGCAACTTGAAAATGGCTGATGCAGTTGCATGAAATACAAGCATAAGTCCACAGGAGGACGGAGGACTAGAACTTGCACCAAATACAAAATCTAGAGGATCTGTTGAGACTTGTTTAGGATGACTCCCTCGTACTTGACCTGGAACCACTTCATGGCATCCTCTTTGGTCACACGGTGTTGAATACCAACACGGGACTTCGCTCTCCTCCTTCTGCCAACCCTGTATCCTGGGCGTTCGAGGACCACATAGAAGTCCATACCATAGATACCTGTGGAAGGGTCATACCTGCAGATACATTAAAAGGCGGGTTAAGTCTGAGCAGAGGAAAGAAATACACAACCTTAAGCACATCATAAAGATCTGATAGGTAGGCTTGCTGACCCAATCCTGGACAAGGAGGGATGAGTTCCATGGGGAATCTCTGGATTCATACCAGTCAATTTCATAAATAAAGATTACACATGTTTGAATTATGATAAATATGTGGACAAGTAATTAAAAAACGAAGGAAATTCAATATAATATAATTAGCACCTTGTTAACCTGAAAACAGTAAACTTCCCAAAATTTCTAAGAATAAAAAGTGTTACTTTGGACAGTCTGACATTCAGAAATCAAGTTGTTTCGAGACACAGGAGTGACAGAGACCGGGGGATATATAATTAAGGATAACCGGCAAGATTATTCAATTGCTTAAGGTTCAATCCCAATGAGACACTTACTTGATACCGAGATCAATGTGCTCCTGGATACCAAATCCAAAACATCCGGATTCACTGAAGTTGCGACGCAGTAACTCATACTCCTTCACCTTCAAGCCACTCTCGAGAAGCTGCATGGCCTTCTCACCACGGACGGTGACGTAACATGCGATTTTCTCGTTACGCCTGATGCCGAAAGAACGCACAGTGTACCGTGCTGCCCAATGAACGAGGGAAGACATCAGGCTAACCCAAAAACCCTAGACCATGAAATAATGTTTGACAGAACACCTTCACTAATAT
Source organism: Thuidium tamariscinum (assembly GCA_947034885.2). Lineage (NCBI taxonomy): Eukaryota > Viridiplantae > Streptophyta > Bryopsida > Hypnales > Thuidiaceae > Thuidium > Thuidium tamariscinum. Next base: position 33,154,707 of record OX344751.2, on the reverse strand, counting down.
TTCATCTAATTATGCAATGTGAGAAAATAAGGGATTGTGGACATACCCTTTGAGAAGACAGGGCTCTGACCGCTCAGCTGCTCCAGCACCTGTTTGAAGCGAGTCACCACCCATCCCACAGTCAATCACATGTTCAACACCAGTGAAAGAACGACAATAAGTGAAGTCTGATAGAAAAATGGTGACCGGGATACCTTGGAAGCGCGAGTCAACCGATCTCCACTCTCTCCCACGGAGATGTTCAGGACAAGCTTCTGCACTTTGATGTCGCGCATGGAGTTCTGCAACTTCTTTTCCGAAGCCTAAACCACACAGCATCCATGTCAACCACGTCAAATTTCCGCTTCCCGTTCATCATAACCTCTCAACTAAACCTAAAAGACAGAAGTCATCTGTGAAAACCTAAAACCCTAATTCCGAACATTCTCCAACTTCTACGACCAGGGCATGTCAACGGGGTATGTTCCAGAAAATCCTTCTAGAAATTCTGAAAAACCGCGCCATTCTATTATGCGACGGCGCCTTCTGCACAGCGAACTCGGGATGCGCAATCCCGCCCCAACCCTAATTTTCAAACCTCGAGCTGAAACAAAAATCACCTCCGAGAAACAGTGAAACACGAAGAAACAAAATAGCGAACACGAGGTGAAAAAGATTGGTACCATTGCGGCAGATTTTGAGACACGACACTCGGACTAGGCGGCCGAGCAGAAGCTGGCAGAAAGAGTGAGCTCGAGGGCGGCTTCGTCTTCTTCACCTTGATCCTGCCTCACTGCGGTTGAACGAAAACCACGATGGATGGATGAAAACTGGATGGATGTCCAAACTAGTGATTGCAGGCCTGCAACTAAGAGCATCCTCAGTCGAACCGGTATATATCGCCCCTCCAAATGTATTTCTAAGTTTTGACTTGTATTGAATTAGAACTTTATTGATTGGTCGAAGACAACCCTAAACTATAGAGGTATCCAATCCCAATGACATGGTTGCAAGTTCAATATGTGGTGGTGATAGGTTCATTTTTTGCATGAAATGAAGGCCTATATATATGGTGGAACACTTGTAATGTGTTTCTTCAACATACTTATTTCGAAAAGAAATAAAGAAATAAATTGCAATTGTTGGAGGCACATCCAAATGTAAAGAATATAATTTTAATATTGATGATATGATCATAGTCTATATTTTTTCCTATAATGGAACAAAACAAAAATGTAAAATTATACCTTCATAATCTACACTTTAAAATACATTTGTATCTAAGATTTTATATTTGTATTGCATATTTTGTATTTGATATGAATTTTCTTTACTTTTCTTCACAATATCAAGCTAATTTTAAACTTTATTCAAATTTTTACAAATCTTTTGGCTAATGAAAGACAAGTGATTTAGTGTAAAGTGGCTTTAAAAAATTGAACTTGTTCCTATTCATTCTTGAAGTACATAATTTTTGTGTTGAATTTTGTCAAAACCTTCTCTATAGGTTTGGGTAGATATACCTTGCAAATTAGTTATTTAAAGTTTGAAAATGTAATTGGCAAGTGCTTAATAATAGAGTGTTTTATTCTTTATTAAGAAATTTTCTTTTATGAATAACAATTTCTCCAAAATTCTAGCATGTATTTCTAGAAATAATTTTTGTTCACCATGACCATTAAGTAAGATATTGTAGATTCCTTTCTTGTGTATTTTTTGGACAACATTTGAATAACTACAAATATTCAAATTACCTTGAAAATATGTACATTCAAAAGCAAATATAGCCTCATATAAAAAGAACAATATATTTTAAGCCAAAATTTGTATAGTTTGGTTAAAGCAAAAGGTTACAATTTGGAGCATGCACTAGAAGAAATCCCTGTTATTTTCAGCGCAGCACGTCAAGTAGATTGTGTTGAGGCCGCGTTGCTAGAAACGTGGAAAAAACACAAAAAAAAAGCGTTTTTTGTGTTTTTTTGTGTTTTTCAACGTTTTTTCAACGTTTCAGGGTTTTCCTACATTTTCAGCAACGCACTCTCAACACAATCTACCTGACGTACTGCGTTGAAATTAACATCATTTTTAGTGTTTTTCTTCTAGTGATGAAAGAAAAAATCGTCTTCTAGGCTCTTTAGTAATCTAGCTAAGGATGAATGTAACAATTAGCTTCTTATTTTTTTCATGTTATGTTTTGTGTTTTTCAATTTTCTAGTAGCTACATTAAAGTCTTTGGTTCTAAATATAAATTCAAAATGTCTAAATTCATTCATTGGTAGTAAACAAAAGTTTGTGTATTCCTTTCGAACGAAAAATGTTTTTCCATATGATTCTCTCAAATGGTTTGTTATTCTTGTATAATTGTACTCAAATAGATGGACCTCTAGATATACAACACTTGCAAATAGAAGTTGGTGAAAGTTTTAGACAAGTAACTAAAGTTGATATTCCCTTTTTAATCAAGAATCAAATAATTGCTATTGTCTTGTATGTGGATATGGAAAAATAAGTGGAGGGGGATTACCTCCTTTTTAATATAGTAATCACAAATGCATTTGATATTCAACTTGCAATGCTCTTAAATTGTAATAATATTTGATGAGCATTATAATAATTTAAAATTGGGACATAATACATTGTTAGAAAGTTCTTGATTATGCTTTTCCTATGGTGTATGATGACCTCAATATAGAATTAAAAATCTACATTCATTTAGTGCCATTCACAACATTACCAAACTTCATAAATTTATGTCAATATAGTTTGTCATTTTTTCCTTTGCCAATCGATCACACTTATATGTAAGAAGTTGGCAAATTATTTGTCTTCTACTATAGAGAATTTTGTTGAATTTCTTAGAACATGATAGTGTAGTCAACTCCAATTCATATCCTTGAAAAATGCATTTAATCCACTTTGCAATGAAACTTGTTTCATTTGTTTCAAAAAATAAATAAAGTACATTTGAATTTTGCTTTTCTAACTTTTTCCCATTCCATTGGAAAGTAAGAGTCTTGCTCTGGAGGCTATTCAATAGAACCTCTTTAATTCAATAAGATTGGGACCAATTTGAGACATTAGATAAGAGAGGTTATTGCATTATAGGAGAGGGCTCTAAAACTAAGTGGGCATTTTCAACCATCTAGTAGGGGTTGTGAAATGGGCTCTTGAATTGTAGGAAAATGAACGGTGGATTACAATGGACCTTGATAAGATTTGTTTTTACTTCTTGGATGGATGGTTTAAGAGCCACATTGGGTTCATTTCTAACTAAGTGGCTAGGTGTTTACTAATTTAATTCAAAATAAGAATTTGTTGTTCAACTACCTTTTTACAAGTATTGAAAAATATGAAATAATGATTAATTCAAGCATTCATTTCAAATTTAGAAAGGGATGTTTTTAGAAACCATTTCTTTTGCTATATACATGTTGTAATGCTCGTTTCTGAACAAGCCCTAGATTTTTTTTCAAACTATACATGGATGGGTTTCCAAGGGCCTATGATTACAAATAGGGACCTATTATACCAGATTGTGTTTGAAAATTCATAACTAATTCAATAATGCTTCAAAAAATATGAAATGACTTGTGTTAGATTCCTCATCTATTTCCCTTTGACTAAAAAATAAACTAAAAATATTTCCATCTCAAGAGATACATGAAAAAGGCACATTAGTGCTTAAGTGATCGCTTTTTTTGAGCTTCTTACCTTAGGGAGAGGCATGATGCCATAACCTTCATATATGTGATTCATATTGTTAAACTGGGACCAGCCATTAATGTTCTCTGACAGCACTTTATTGAATGAGAGAGTGTTGAATTAGGGTTTTCAGTGTTTTATTGAAAGGAAGCTCCTCTCTGGAGTTTGGAGGGTGTCTGAGGCCTGCTACAAGGCTTGTTTTTTTTTAGGGTTTAGGGTTTAGGGTTGCGAGGGCATTGGATTGCATTTGCTGAAATTTTCTTGTTGCTGTGATTCTTCTGTTCACCGTGCAGAGGTGTGAACTTGTGGCGATTTTCGTCTTTCCTCTGATTCTGTTTTACGCTCCGGAGGTGAGTTTGCGTTCTTTGATCATTTTGCGAACTTGTGTGTCGCGCTGGGGAAGCCACTCGCCGTGGATACCTTTTGTCGTTTTCGGGATTGGCAGAACAGTGACTCTTGTTAATTTTGATAAATCTCTGTTTGTTTTTGGCGAATTCTCGTGTGTGTGGATTCGGCGGCCACTGAAGAGGCTTGTTCTTGGTTTAGCAAAGTGGTGCTTTTGTGTCTGCATTGTATTGTGGAGCGACTCTTAAACACAGGCTCCTGGGGCATCCAGAAAATTACTTGAGAGCGCGTTTGGGAAGTATTTCCTATCTTTCGTGTTTTCTTGTTTATCGCGAGGATTTGTTCAGTGAATTTGGTCACCATTGAATCAAATCCAGTTAGGGTGTTTGGGTGGCTTTACACAGAGGCTTGAGCAATTTATGAACTGGTATTCAGGTTAAACCCTGAACCTATTTTCACAAATGTGCGTGGTGTTGTCTGTATGCAGGCCTTCGGATTATTGTAAGTTTTGCAATGGGTTAGGCCGCTTCGTGTGGACCTCTCCCAAGTTCGCCGGGACCTTGTGCTCGAACTTTGATCTGGATCATTTTGTCGCTACATCAGATTCTTGACGGTTTCCACGATGAGGAAGCTCAAGTATCATGAGCAGAAGCTGCTGAAGAAGGTGAATTTCTTGGAATGGAAGAAGGAGCGTGGGGAGCATGAGCTGCGCGTGATGCGGCGCTACCACATCACGGGGCGCGAGGACTACCAGGACTACAACAAGATTTGTGGCATGGTGACCAAGTTGGTGACCATGCTGAAGAAGATGCACCCGCAGGACCCGACCCGCATGGAGATGACGGAGGCGCTTCTGGAGAAGCTGTACAGCATGGGCGTGATTCCGTCCAAGAAGAGTTTGGCCCTCTGCAACAAGCTGTCGGTGTCGACTCTGTGCCGTCGTCGCCTTGCAGTGGTCATGCTCCGGCTGAACATGGCGGAGAACATGCGGGAAGCCGTGACATTCGTGGAGCAAGGCCATATTCGCGTCGGCCCCGACACCATCACTGAGCCTGCTTTTTTGGTCACTCGGAACATGGAGGATTTTGTGACGTGGGTGGATTCGTCGAAAATCAAGCGGAAGGTGTTGCAGTACAACGACCGCCTGGACGATTACGATCTCCTCAACTGATGGAATGATGTTTTTGCCTTCCGTCGTACTGAGAGTATACATTTTTGGGCTACCTTTGCAGAAAATCTCCACGCTTGGGCTGGAGTGCAGCCTTTCTCAATCTGTAATTCTGTTCTGCATTCCTTCCCGCTGCAGAAATCGTGAGAGCATTGGTGTCTATGGAACATGGATCACTCATTGTTTTTGCTAGGTAAATTTCTCATGACTTGTAGACAGACGTGGACGCCAATTTCAGAGGGCTCCCCCATTGTATCGCTACTGGCTGGTTCCTTTCTAGAGACTTTCACCGTGCACGTTCACTGACTCCGATTCACACGGTCGATAGTGGGTTGCCAGATGAATCATCTTATATGCTTCTTCGCTTGTGATAATTTTCTTCTTTAGATGAAGGGGCATTTCCACTTGCTCATCTTTGGTGCAATTCCTTGAATCCACGCTTATTCTCTGTGCCTTCCTTTGCACCTTATTTTGCAACGTAGCAGCTTGCAGCAGTCCAGACCTCCCTTGCAGCTGAAGGTTTGAATTAAACCGTGAGGTTGAGCAGATGTTATGATTTTTGGACGATCAGTGAGTGTACAGTACATGAAGATGCAGGAGCTCTCCACAACGAGTCTCTCTGGTTTCTTTGGGAGGAAATAATCTAAGTTAGTAGTGGGTACGGTTCTTATTTAGGTGTTCTCATCTTGTTTTACTTCGATAATACTACTCGAAACACCAAATGTAAGTAAGTTAACTTGCCTTCAAGGTTCAGTAGACGGATTTATCCCTAGATTGTAAGGATTTTTGGCCATGGAAATTGATTCAGTAAATCTGAAAATTTTAGGCAACACAACTTTTGAATTGTTATCAGTCTGAAAACTATCAAATAAGTAAATAAATTTACATGAAAAGGTATGCAAAAAACAAACGTGAATTTATATCTACTGTATATTGATCATCTCACCTACTATAATTAAGCATTTTCTTCTTTATTTTTAAAAATCTTAAGCAATTGGATACATTGTTTCTCTCAGAGCTATAAGAAAGTGTTCCTTTTGAAGTCAAGTTATTTTAAATTCTAATTACTAATCAAATGAAAAACTTCACAATTCACTTCTTGAGTCCAATTTGTGGATACCCAGTCTTCACTAAGAATTTTTGATGCAATTTGGTGATCGCTATCATTGAAGGGAAGCACTTGAAATCCGATGACTTCGAAGATCACTCCTAGTCCATGAATCCAAATTGAATGAAATTTACTGCTCCAAGGAATTTCTAATGGCACTTCTTGTACCTTCACGGACTTACAGTTCTTCATAATTCAATTTGAACAATTGTCAATTCTTATGCATCACTTTCATTTTGAATCACTCAATATTAATAAGGACGAAAATATATAGCTTGATTTCTTTTTCAATCTTTCTTGTCATTTCAAAATGTTGCAGACCCAAAGGCATGCTGGAGCACATGATATGGCACAAAACTTTTGAACTTAAAAGATTGAAAATGCTTTCAATACACTTTCCATTCAAGAAATTAGAAAAATTATTTGAAATAGGCCTAGAAAGGCACACGGGGATTGTCCTGGCAAAGAAGGTTATACAAACTTGATGCCACTTAATTTGAACTTATGAACCCAAAACTATTTTAAAGCTTTCTCCATTCAAAAGGATTATAGCAACTACTGTTGGATAAAAGGACGATTAGGGCACAGGGAGTACTACCGTCAAAATGCTTTCAACAAGCAAGGGTGCATGGACCTAGTTTGGCATCATTTGGACTTGCCGGCCAAGGATGTAATGAATTACAAAGAATTGTCTTCTAGAGTTACAGAAAAGCAGCACAGAAAATAAGAAAGAGGTGATTCGCATAGTCACAGCTCCAGCAACAGCACTGGCCATAACTTAGTAGTGTTACACACGATGCTTGGAATTCGTTGCAACTTTGAAGTGAATGCAACTCTGTATGCACAATTACAAGGAGCTCTGGAAGTTGGAGCTCAATAATAAAAATTGTTGGTAAGAACCTCATGCATCAACTTAGTAAATGGATAAGAGGTTTTCCTTGTCTAATTGAACTCCGATTCAATTTTCTCCGTCACAGGGCTAAGCTACTCTCAACCCTTTCAATCCAAGACTATCACCCCACTCACATCCTAAAGATCAAAACTGCAACAATCGTCAGACCTAGTACCCGAGAAGAAGCAACTTCAGCAACGCCATCCGAATGAAAAGACCGTTCTTAGCTTGTCGGAAATACGCAGCTCGAGGATCGCTGTCCACTTCCACGGTTATCTGGCCAGGAACACAAGACCACATCAGGGGACCCAAAGCTGTCGTGGACACAAAAGATAGCAGGACCAGCAGTGCCTACCATACCACCTTGTTTTCACGTAGAATAAGAGTTATTCTACACCCTAATCCTATTGCTGAACTCACGAAAAGTGACCGCTTCCATATCTTTAGTAGTTTAAAATAAATCTTTCAGACAGATTCAAAGAGAGTAAGAAACTCAAGCAATTGAAAAATGAAATAGAACCTGAAGTTTTGGAACAAAAAAAATACCCGCACGTTTTAACAGTTACAATAATTGAATGTTAGCTTCCGAAGTGAACTTCCTGTTTTTAGCACCTAGGGGCTAATCGTGCAGAATATGACACGGGGCTTCGCAGATGGCTCTTGCACACAAAAACAGCCTTCTGATGCAATAGAGCGAGACAGGTCAAGGCCAAGGGAGAGTGCAAAGTACGAGAAAGCATTTCAGAGGAGTTGGGACTAACTTCATCAAGACGTGGGAGGGGATGGAGGATCACTCCGTGCTTGGGTAACACATCCATGACCTTGGTGTCCATAATGTACTTCCCACGAGCCTCCTTGTAGTGGTCGACGCGGTCACCGAATCTCTCACGTTGGATGCGCGTTTGGTAGATGACATCGCACTTGGAGGCCACTTCCATCAGGTCTGCAGATTCTTCCCAATGGACTCCAGAGCCCGTTAAATGATCCTTGATATCATCCTGTGAAAGACACCAAAACCAGTTCCTGAAAAAGTGGCACAAATACAGATGGCCAGGACAAAGCCAATAAGAGCGGAACGCTGTTATACATATGCAAAAAGCTACACTAAAAAACATCGGGTGCGCAACTGTAGCGGGTGAAAATTAATGTGGCCAATTGTAGTCCACAGTATGTGGTGCATGTAGAGCAGTGGCGGTAGAGAGATTAGGTCAATGACAGTACCTTCATCTTGACCACATCAGGAGCAACAAAGAATATTTTGACTCCATCATACTTCGCGAGCAGATAAGCTAATGATCGAGCAGTTCGCCCATTAGCTAAGTCACCCACCAGCCCCACTGTGATGTTGTCCAAATGCCCAAGCTCTCGTTGGATGGTGTACATATCTAGCAGTGCCTGCAGAAAACGAGTTAACTACATTACTCTCAAGTGCTGTCATGTCATGCTTTCAGAGGAATGCACACCTCCTTGTCTACATGGCAGAAAATCACTAAAACCCTCACGTAAGCCATTAGCGTGACCTGCTGTTCGAATAGACGTCTAATGCTAATGAAACCTACATGGACACACTACAAGTGAAGAGGAAATCATTAGCATTACATGTTAATTATCAATACCATACTCTTAGCAACAGTATTAGGCGTCTTTTGGCATGTCCTGATTTAATTCTTAGTGCAGAAGACCACTTAGCTCAGCAGTTAACTCGGGTTCAAAAACTGCCCTAATCAATGAAAGTTCAAGCCTGCGCCATAAATAACCATAAACTCATCATTCCTTGCTGTATTTCCAAGGCGAGGCAGTAACCATGAACCTTCATTCTCTGCTGAATTTATGTGCAAGTAGGTATCATCGGACTATGCCATCATTCGGATATCATGTTAAAGATTATAATTGAGTCACTAATCAACTCTATTCTGCATCTGACATATACAGGAAAAAACCGAACCGGAAAAAAATCAGAGGCACATCCCAGAAGTACAGACCTGTGTCGGATGCTGACCAGGACCATCTCCAGCATTTATGATGGGAATGTTTGCTGTATCAGCAGCTTTCTTGGCTGACCCACTTTCAAAATGCCTCAGCACAATGATGTCTGAATAGCCCTCCACTGTTCTGATGCTGTCTGGAACCAAATCCAAAGGAAGATACATGAAGTGTTATTGGAGATAAGAATGCTACCATGTAGACAAGAAACTCACACATCACCGAGAAAGTGAAGGTTCGCTGAACTCCTGCACTTCTACTACAAAAATAGCTCCAAAAGCATCCAGTTGGAAGTCAAGAATACTGAAGCAAGGAACCATCAAGAGGACAAGGGGCAAAAAACTGACCTTCCAAAGTCTCGCCCTTGGCAGCAGAAGAAAATTCACGAGCATTTTCAGTGGTCAGCACTTCGCCACCCAACCGCTTCATGGCGGATTCAAATGAAAGCCTCGTACGAGTCGAAGGCTCATAAAACAGAGTGGCCATCAAGTATCCCTTCAACAGCTGCGATCCAGCAGAATTTCTCTCGATATCCTCCATTTCTCTTGCCACTTCAAAGATCGAGGTCAGAAGTTCTCTGTCGAATTGCTGTGCTTCAAGTACATCTTCTAAAGGAAACCGGTTATTCAGTTCCACTTTGGACGTTTCTCTCGTTGAAGCAACAGAGCACACAATCGGCTTGCCAAGGTTTCCTCTCTGCCTTCTTTCCATGCCAATGTCCTGCCACTGCAGTCTGCATCACGAAAAATCACTCAGTTTCTTGTACGAAATTAAGATACACAACTATCATCTTACAAACCTATGCTTCAGAATCTGCTGAAAGACAGGCCAATAGTCCTCTTACTTGCAGGGTGCGGAACGAAAGAACTGGCCGAACGAGGAGTGCGATCTGGAGGCACCGAACGACTCCGTATTTTTGGCGTGGATGGCGAGTTGCGAGGACACCAAGCCAGTAAGGGAGCAGGATGTCGACATTGCCATCGCTGGGGCTCCGATTCTGCCAGTAGTCATATGCTTGTCTCAAACCGGCATGGGCTCTGGATTCTTACTACCCTACACAACGGTCAATTTCGTACATGATTATTACGTGTCTAAATTTTGATAAATTTGGAAACCAGTAATCGAGAAACAACGGATATTCTATAAATTAGGGGTTGTCACACCTTCTCCAAAAATGAGACTTCCATGAAGAATGAGAACGTATGAATTGAAAAGAGTGAAAATAGAAGAGAGGAGCCAATAGGATCCCTTCTCCATGAAGGTGTGACACCCCTTATTGGCAATACTGTTCCCAGCAAATAGAAGGAGAAGACTTAACACCTCTGCTCTGGCAAGTTCTTGAGGTGTGAAGAGAGACTTATGTGAAGTGAATCATCCAGTGGGTATCCCCGAGACTAAACATGAGCCAACTTACAGAACCTCGAGCAGGCCCATACCGAACTTCAAGTATCATACTGCAGGTTTACAAGATTTTTAAGAAAAATTCATAAATCTCGATCTCAGTAAGCTTAAGGTCTTCGACTCAGATATCATTGTAGATACTATGCACAGTGCTCAGCAGATTCTTCTCGTTGGCTCCATCTCTCACCGAGACAACACCACCCTCATATAGATCGTCTGGGAACAATTTGCAGTTCCAATCTTGGTCTTTTTGTTACTGAAAAATGTGTCATGATCAGTATCTGTCCTCATCTACAAGCCACGGAAAATCCTAAATTGGCGCTAATGAAGTGTTCATGGCCAAGTCACACATTCTGTTGCAGCCATAGATATGGAGAACTTACCCTTGAGTCCCCTTACGATTCGATCCTTGGATCTGAGGACACAATCTTCTCAAAAGTGCTTGAAATCGCTGGTTGAGCACCTTCAGTGTACTGCTCTGCTTGTCCGACTGCCACGACTGCTACAGCTACAACTGTTTGCAAGTGACCATAATTTTAAAAATAAGGTCAGTATCTCACTTTCTCAGACCACAAGTATTGAGAATCACAAATCACATGTTGTGTCCTCTCCAGAATAAGAATGGAGAAAGGGATTTACCTCCGCAAATAATGAAGCTCTCAAACGCGAATCCACCTCTTTCAATCCTGCATGCTCGATCGCTACAAAACTCCAAACCCCAAGTAAGCCCCAAGTCTTCTGGACTTAAGAAAATGAGCAGGAATTCCAATGCTTTTTCGACGAAGGAACTAAAGAAAAGAATTGTACATAGAAACGACACCAGCAACAAGAGCAAGACATCCAACACGAGAGATTTTAGAGGAATGACAACGGCAACAAGAGTAGTGCAGCGGCGAGGATCACCGTTCAGACAAAACGTGAAATGGATTCTCGATATGCAAAAAAAACGAAATGCGGCAGCTTCAATTACAAAGTGCACGCATTTCTGCACTTCTCACTAACGCGGATCGAAGGTGACAATGGCAGGCAGGATGACGAAGCGGTGAAACTTGAATATTTTCCTGTAATCTTAAGTTAGCATGAGATTATCTCGTTACGCTTGGTGCCGAAAGAACCCACAGTGTACCTAGCTGCACAATCGACAAGGGAAGATGTCAGGTTAATTCTTAAAACCCTAAACCATGAAAGCATAAAATAATGTATGACAAAACACCGACATTAATAATTCAACTAATGTTTCAATGTGAGAAATTTAGGTGATTGTGGACAAACCCTTCGAGGAGACCTTGCTCTGACCGCTCAGTCGCTTCATACAATCCATCACATGTTCAACACTAGCGAAAGAGCGACAAATCAGCCTCATTGCCGAAAATTCAAAACATTAATAGCAGAAATGAAGTCTTTCAGGAAATTCTACGCAGCAAACTTGAGAGGCGTAAGCTGTTGACGCCAAACCCTAATTTATCAAACACGACTAGAACTCGATGGATGAAAATCACGATGGATGAATGAAAATATCAATGGATGAACCACTGGCGGCACGGGTTGAACCTCCATGAAATCAGCTGCCTTCGGTAGCTACATCGTGGTCAGTTTTGAAGCAAATTTATTGAAAAATGAGGATGCTGAATGTATTTGAAAAATTATGAATTATGATTGTTCAAAAAGGGCAAAGTTTTTGGATTCATAGTGCCAAATTTATGAATGAATTATATTGGCATTTTTGCATTCTCAAAGTAAGGAAATTTCACATTTGACAACTTTGACAACCTCTCGAGGGTTGAAAAATTTATCTTTGATCATAAATTTTTGGTATGACATTAACTTTCTATTAATTATATATGTGCCAAATTTCAAGACCAAAAAGTCTACATAAAAAGAGATATTTGAAATCTACCAACCAATGTACTTGTAAGAATGTAAATTATCATGTAAATTATCATGTAAATTATTATACTCTTAGCAATAGTAGTAGGTGTTTGATAGAGTATTAGTATGTCCTAATTTAATTCTTTGCAATTCAATAGGGCATTTAGTTTAATAGTTAATCCTTAGAAGTCCATTGTCCCCTCAAGTTACAAAATGGATTTCACACATGTTCCTAATTCTCAATTTTTAGTGAAACTTTTTGAAACTTTTGCATAAAATAGAAAAACTTATTAGCTTTGAATGCATATAATTTTTATTTCAATCAATGTATGGTGATGTGAAAGTTATGAACATTCTTGGTTTGAAGGCAATTTGAACATCTCCTTGAAAAAATCAAAATATTGAAAGAATTATTTCAATTGCAAGCTCCAAGAGTCGAAATCCAAGATACACAAGAATGTGTGCTTTGCATTCAAGTTTTCTTCTTAAAATTTCTTTTTACAAAATTAAGTTTTTCATTGTAACCTTCATTTATGGTAACAATCCCAGATTATATCTACATCTACACACACTGAACTTTGCCATGTTCCCCTCATGTGAAATTATTTGAGATTCACAGAAGGGCTCCCAGAAATGGACAATCAATGAACTATTGCCTATTCGTGTTAAGCTAAGCTCTCATCTTAATCCTAAACTCAAATAACAAAATGCAGATGAACCAAACTCAGGCATTGTCAACGTTTGCAACTTCTTCAATGTAATCCTGTATTTTAGGGTTTAGGGTCTCCCCTCACCCCCCACGTAGAGATTTCAAATCACTTCCATATTCAAAGCCCAAGTCCTGCAAGGAAATTCAAGTGTGGAGCCACACTCGGTCTCGTAATCTTTGAGGTCCTGTCCCGTAAAACTCATCCACCTTCTCTCCGTTTCGGAAGAACCGGAATGTTGGAGTGTACCGCACATCTTGTGTGGTTTCGTAGCACTTGTCCACATCGGCATAGATAAACATCGCTGATTCGTAATCATTGCTCAAGTTGCAAAACGTGGGTAGCATATGTCGACAGGCATGGCACCTTCATCCACACAAAATCATAACACCAAATCAATCAACAAGTACAATTCTCAGCATCTGTCTTCCCTTAACCCCTGACAGACTAAGGATTCATGGCTTTATTGGACCAATTGATCGTATTGTGAGAATCCTGATTCAGACGAAGTCACAGTTGATATCACCAGAACATTACATTTGAATAAACGACAGTCCCTGTATGACCTGTAAAAAATTAAAAAAAAGCCTAATTGGAGCCTCTTGATCCTTGAGGGTTAACTAAAACCTTCTGGTGTTACAGGATCCAATTCTAAGAAAAGCAGTGAGAATGGTGATGTAACACTTTCTAGAACCAAGAATTCGTTGAGACTAGTTTCTACTAACTTCACAACATGGACAAAGATAGCGCCCTTGCATGATATTCTTGTCAAAGCATGAACTCCTTTGCTACAGATTCAATTGATGTGGAAAAAAGTACAAATTCAATAACCTTTGGACATCAGTACTTAAACAATGCGTATTTTGATTTGGGGTGGAAAAGGCTCTCACCACGGGGCGCCATAAGTAACGATAGCCTGCAAAAGCATACGCTCGTAAGGCAAGCCCAAATGCAGAAAAACATCGAAGCGAACATGCACATTCTTCAATTTACCAGAACGAGGAAAGGTTGGCAGAATTCTAAAAAAAAATTAGATTGGAAACAGCTGAAAATAATTTTTAGAAGATTGCCATGAAACCCTAATTATGAACTCACAGGTCTTTTGGAGATTTTGGCTCGTTGCAGCAGAGTCAGAAGCTCCTCGTCGTTGCAAGCAGTGGCCAGATTCCCATGGAAGTTCACGGGCAACGACGAATCGTCCAAGCTCATGGTTGCCGCCGCCGAAGAAGACGAAGACTCCGTTAATCCCTGTTTGTTCTCTGCTGCTGGTGCTGCCATATTGGTGCAATGTGCGCGCTTACAATTCCTAAGAGTTTATTGAGATGAATCTCCACTCAATCCGCGACCTCCATCTTTCTCCTTCGTGCTACAATCTCAGAAACCCTAAATGATTCTCGTCATCGACCTAGTGGCCACGGAGGAAAAGTAACGGTCAGAAATTGGAAACGGAGAAGCTCAGTTTTCCTGAATTTGCCACAGTGAAGTGTTTCAACATAACATTCAGTAGCAGTAAGCAAACTTGCCCTTCCTGTGGACGGAATGATGTGAAATATTCCGCATCATTTCATCCAAATTTCAGAGTTCAAGGTTGGGCAGTCCCTTGTTTGTTCAATTGCCTATAATTGACTTAGCATTTAACAAAGTAAATCAAGCTGATTCAGTGGCCTGCTGACATGCACCATTTCAAGTAAGTTATTATAAACTAATTCCTACCTTCTTTCCTTTCTGACTACAAGGATGAACTCTGTTTAATTGGGGCTTCGGAGAAGAAAGGCAACCCTTACCTAGGCTACTGAATGTTATGAACAGGGAACTTAGTTTTCCAAGGACCAAAAAAAGCTCCTCTATAAAAAATATAAATAATTAACTGAAATTTTGTCACGCTATTTTCCATTGCTCCTTGTACCTCTTGAAATAATTTCAAAATAATTGGGTTGTTTTTCCTATATTTGCTAATTTATTCTTGCTTTTAGCTACAAAAATTTTAACACTGACAATTTGTCTCGAACAAAGTGAAATTTTTCATAGTGATACATACACAATAAAAATACAAGATCACCAGAAGCAAGCTTGTTTCAATCAATTGTGAACCAAAGCTTGATGTAATAGTGAACCAAGGCTTGTTACAATTGTGCAAGCTAACGTATAGGAGAAGGCTTGAAAATGGTGCAGGCTTCTCAAACAACCGAATAGGAGGCTATGAAATAGATACCAGATTGTGGGAAAATGAACTCTTGATTACATTAGAGCATGATAAGAGTTGTTTTTTACTTCTTCAATGGATGGTTTAAGATCCAAAAGGGGTTCATTCCTAACTTAGTGGATAGGTGTCTACTAATTTTATTCAAAATAAGAATTAGCAGTTGAACTACCTTCTTACAAATGTTAAAAAATCTAAAAGAATGATTGATTCAGGCATTCATTTTAGATTTAAAAAGGGTCACATTTTGAAACCATCTCGATTACTTTTTACATGTTGCAACGCTAGTTTCTAAACAAAGCCATATTCTTTTCCAAACCAAGCATGTGTGGGTTTCCAAGGCCTGTGAAACACAAATAGGGACCTATGCTAGATTTCGTTTGAAAATTCATAAGTAATTCATAAAAGGTCCAAAAATTATCAAACAACTTGTGTTAGATTCCTTGTCTATTTTTCTTTCATTGAAAAATGAGCGAAAAATATTAACATCCAAAAAAATACATGAAAAAGGCAGACCAGCCCTTAAATGAGTGATTTTTGAGCCTCTTACCTTAGAAGTACCAATTTTCAACCATATTCAATAGCCAACTTCTAGGATTGCAATAATTCCAACCAAAGGATGGAGTGATATCCATTCAAAGCTCAAAATGTGTTTTTTTGGTTCTTTTTAAGTTTGAAACTATTATATAATGACACATGTCATGAAATAGTGAATAAAAGAAGTAAGTAAAAAGTTGTTATAGACTAATCAAAATTGGAAGACTCTAAACTTTGGATATTGGACAAATGCACTTTTTGACTTCCAAAATTCAAAGTAATATCAATTTTAGGAATAAAATTCTGAAAGTTTTTCTATCTTTATATTTCCTATCTTCTAACATGGGAAAAAATTCCACCACATCATATTCCTCACAATTTGCTAGATAATTGCTTAAATGATTGATTACTCGTACTTCTACTTTAGTAGGCATGTCTACCATTGTAGCACAAAAATTGAATGTAGGCATAGTCCCTAAGGGGTGTTTCACACTCCAGCTGTCCAAACTAAGAGGCTATGGTTTTCTCAAATTTGATTGGTGGAAATTATGGTTTCTTAAATTTGATTGGTGGAATCGACAGCCTCTCAATTTGGACGGCCGTAGTGTAAAATGGCTGTAAAGACCCTAAATGAATCTTTCAATTACTGTTCTAAGGTAGAGGCACCAATTGTCAACTACACCCAACATCCATTCCAGAGGAATGCAATAATTCCAACCAAGGCTGGAAGAGATTTCCAACCTAAGGTCAAAATATCTTTTTTGTAGTTCTTTTCAAGGTTGGGTCTAAAAGAGATCATTGATGTCCAATCACTATCTCATTTTCATAGATTAAACTCTTTGATTTTCAATCACTTGAAGTGTAGGTGATAACTCACCTTTGTACAACTCACAAAAGCAACAAAAATGTCCATGAGGCATTAGAAGAAATTTGGACCCTCAAAGAGACCTCTAGAATGGCCTTGATTGGGGACCTTAATTGAATTTAAATGTGTACTTGTCAAGGAAGGAATTATATTTTTTCCCTATTTCCACACATTTTTGACATCATGATGTTCACAAAATTGCATGTGTTTTATTGGACAATGATACATTAGGTACTTTTTGTAATTCAAATCCTAAATATATTGAGGGAATTCTTTATATAGAGAAGGACAAATTTAGTACATGTGAGTACTAATGGCTCATCATTATTCTACAATGAAATGCTTCTTATTGGGCAACGAAACATTAGGTACTTCTTATCATCTAAGTCTTTAGTACTATGAATGAATTCTTTATTTCAAAGAGATGATGGGTACTTGATGCTCATGATGTTTGCACAATGAAATGCCTCTTATTGGACAATAAGCCATTAGGTACTTTTTGTCATTTAAATCCTTGGTACTATAATGAATTATTTATTTATGAAATTCATACAAGGTAGCAACACAATTATGTACATATTTGTGTACTTAGGTTATCATCTCCAGCCTTCAATAAATATCTTGGCATGTCAATTTTTGAAGGGCTCTTTGAGGGTTCAAAATTTTTCTAATGGTGTAGATTGAAAACATACAACGATCACAGTATGCACATTGAAAGTCTTGAATCAATTTTGTAACCATCCTATCATTGGAAATAAGTTTCCCTACATATCAAGATTGGAACAAATAGAATCTTTACAAAAAAATAATTTTATTTTTGAGGGAAGTTTTAAAAAAAATGCTATCTATCTCAAATCTATTTCTAAATTGTCCCCATGTAGCAAATAGGTTGAATTGCTTAAGTGATTAGCAATAGGTGATCACACTTAATAAGCTTATGAC
This sequence comes from Thuidium tamariscinum, assembly GCA_947034885.2. Lineage (NCBI taxonomy): Eukaryota > Viridiplantae > Streptophyta > Bryopsida > Hypnales > Thuidiaceae > Thuidium > Thuidium tamariscinum. Next base: position 33,137,009 of record OX344751.2, on the reverse strand, counting down.
ACATGTTTCTGTAGTAGTGAGTAAGAAAGTAGGAAGAACTTGTGAGCAGGAAAGTAATTGTAGAATGATTGGAATTAAAAGACTTAGACATTGGCAATGTATAAAGTGTTCTTTTTTGCTCCCCAAATTCACAAGTGATTTCAATTTTTGGAATAAAATTGTGAAAATGTTGCTATTCCCATATTTCCTATCATCTTATATAGAATTTTTTTCATGACCTCAAAGGCTCATACCACTTACAACCTACTACAGAATTGCCCAAATGAACGACTCTATCTTAAACCCTAGTTCATTGTTGGAAACCTAACAATGTTTACAACTCCATTTAATTTGACTAATTTATACCAAAACAAATTAAAAACACAAGAACTCTCTACATGTTGCTAAATTGTGCAAATCTATTTTAAGAATAGTGAGAGGTACAATAGGGCAATCACCAAGGTGGAGGGAATTTTAAAAATAAACAAGCTCACAAGGAAGGTGAAACCCAACAAAGAATACTTATTTGTTTTCACCAATCCCGACAACAAGGAGATTGCACAATATAAGTGCCCATCTAAAAATGGATGAAATATGTGATTGATGAATGAAAAATATGTAACCATTAATTACACAAATTTCATGTGCCAAGAAGAAATGATGGAAAATAATATTCTTGCAAAATGAATGGGACATTTCTTGGTAGGGATTTACAAGATAAAGAAGAGTTATAGTAGCTTATATAGAAGAATGTAGTCAAATTAGAGTGTTTGAACAATTAGGCCTTTTCCCATAAGAAAGTTAACCACTTTACAAGATATCAAAGTCAACAGATATTTCTACAAATATTCCCATTTGAACACATAGAGGTTTGTGAGTCCCAATTACTAAAATCCTAATTCAAAAGTAGTGCATTCTTATTCAGTAATAATAAGTAGCCTTTTTATGTTTTAAGAATTTTACTAAATTTTTTAGCGCATAGAATTGTAACCAATTCCAGTTCCTACTACTAAAAAGTGCATCTAAAATAATTTTTTCAAATTCTTTAGAACCTCAAATCTAATATATTGAATCATTAGAATATTTTAATGTTTGTTGTTCCTATATTATAAACATAAGGCAATATATATATATACATACACACAGATAGATAGATATATTTGTACTTGTTTTATACTTCTATTTTTCTAACTTTTCAATATATTTTTGAGCCTAGAAATCATTATAAGTTTCTTTCATTGCCTAAAATTTTAAAATTTATTGAGTCAATTTTTATAGCCCAAAATCCTTCAATAGTAAGAAATAAAATCTAATTGTCTTAACCTTGGAAGACTCTAAGGTTGAATTAAAGGTGGCTAAAGGATGAATTTCAAGATTACTTAAGCAATGAAGAATGTTCCTATTGGACCCAAAATTTATTTACTTTTGACCAAATACTTTGGTAATAAGTCTTGTCCTTTCAAGATTAAAGATGTTTTGCATATGATATTTTGAATAGTATTAGCAAAATATATTTGAGTTGAGAAAATTTAATTTCAACCATAGCATTAGAATTGTACCAACTAAATTCTTCCCTAATACATTTAAACCCTCTAAAATCAGAACCAACATTAGTTGACAAACTTCAAACTTCATTCAAACATGTAAAATAATACAAGAGAATATTATAATTTTCTCTGATAATTGATTGAGAATTGTTAATGACAACCTTTCAAAATCCATTCCTAACATGAAACATTGCAATGCTATAAGTACATCTTTACGCTTCAAAAAATTATTTAAAAAGTTTCAAAATTCACCCTTTAGAAAGTTCCATGCCATGGTGTTGAACACTAAAATTTTGTAAAATATTGTAGTTAATATTTTGGCAAACTAATTGTAGAATTGTACCCGAAGGTCAACCAATAAAACCGCAAGACAAACATTGATTTGGACATTGGATGACACAAACACACCAAAAGAAAATTACAGTGGCCATGGCAAATCCTGCTTAAAAACAGGAAAATCATGCAAATGCACGGTAGTTAAATGAGAGTGTGCCGAGATAGTTGCTTGATTTTCCTTAAAGTGCATGTATCCAAGCACACAGGCATCTAGAGAAACATTGGATATGAAACCAAAAACAAGTCATGCGTGTGTTAAACGAGGTTGAATATTTAACTCAGAGATTCAATTCCCACAGCTCCAGTTCAACGTTAGACGTGTCTTCTGGACGTTCGCAATTAGATTTACTTTTCATCGACTCAAATCGACTCTCGACATTAACAAGCATTCTAAATGCCGTATTGTTCAAAATCCAGATTCCAGACTCCAGAATTGAGAATTGGACCATGGCCTCACTCACATGTAGCGAAGAATGGGAATAAGCAATACACAAAGGCTTGCAACCTGTTGGTCACAGTGGAAACAAAAGGATGGTATGGTACATGATGAAACAGCCCAGTGGCTCACAAGATTCTAGATTTGAGCCCCAGTCGCATGATCCTTAACCTGAAAGGTTGTTCCCCCTCTTGCAAGGGCAACTGGCGAGGGAAATCTACAGATGCTGCCAGTCGCATGGTGCCGAACTGCCCGAATGGAATGGTTGGATCTTCGAACTCCACACCTGCATGGTTCCAATGCAAATTAAAGCACACAAGGTAAAATAATTCACTCACGGTGCAAGAAGAAATTGATGGTCTGCATTAATCAGCAACTTACGTATTTTCACGATGAAATTCAACAGGTGCAAAAGGAGCAAGACATCAGTAAGGAAGAAACAAAAGTACCTCCAGGAGTGAGATGGAATAGTCTTCCGGAGCGATGATAGAGATTAACAAGGAACTGTGAGCTTTGGGGTTCCCAAATCGCCCTCATGGATGACACGGGAATCCTGCACATTATGTGGCGACAGCATCAGCACAGGCTTACAGACGGGAACAGAAGCTGCAAGTCTCAGGCAAAGTAATGCAGTTTCTGAGTCATTCAACAACAGCGATGCAGTGAAGGTGGTTAAGAAACAATGGGCCGTATGACATTAACTTCCAAATGCCCAAATGGCCAAACTAGTCATTTTTATATCCCTGGGAGCATAAATAAAGCATTTAGAAAACTTCATGAAGGCAAAGAAATATATCAATAGACAGAAAGAATCCTGTCCCACAACTTTGAACGGTGGAAGCATGTTTTGGAAGTTGCTATAAACTCATCTACTAGCTTTCATAGTGGAATCTCTATTAGCTTCAGCACTTAGGGGTTAAACCAGAGATACATCAAGGTTTAAGGAGACACTGACCTGTAACGTGCCCGGATGGCAAGATTAGTGTCGCCCAGTGGCCACTTACCCCGGAGTTCCAAGTAGGGCTCAGGGAAGAAATGGAAGGCGGCATACTTGGTCCGGATGCGCAGTTTGGGCTCAGCTTCACCGCGATCCATCACCACATTGCCACCAAAGCCAATATTCAATGGCAGTCGGTCTTGTCCAGTCTCAGGATTCTTGAACTCCCAAATCTGATTCAGCCATTAAGTGCAAACATATTAACATCTGTATGTTTGCTTCTCGAATCAAAACAAGAAGACACAAAACTGGTATAGAACAGAAGCACGGCACGCAAGAGATTTGGAGATATATGAACAATTGTTCAGAAACCTGCATGAGCTTCAGACGAGCACCTCCACCTTGAAGTCCATGAAACCAACCTTTGGATTGCACATCCTCCTCGTACACCTCGTTCTCACGCCGATTAGGCTGCTGCCTTGTCACACTGGATTGGGCCTTGAGAGGTGTCCTCTGAAGAGGAACGTCATATCGTAAGGCTTGTCTTAAATCCACCCTGAGAATGGTCTGTGAATTGCGAAAAAGGCCCTTGAAAGCATCGCCCACGCGGTCAAGGATATACTGACCTAGGGTTAGGTCATGATATTGGTCGGAGGAGGACGGTGAACTCTCAGCGCCAGGCACCCTTCGCTCAAAAGAATCAGCGTTATTGTAAGGGTTGCTCGCCCTCCGAGACTCATGATCAATTCTCTCATTCTGTAACTCCGATTCGAGGTCAAAAGTTGGCCGGGGTGTCCGTCTGTCTAACAAATCCATGGACCCTATTCTCAATCTATACAAAACAGAAGAAAGAAAAGAATTCAGGACACAATTGAGGAAAAATCTCCGCGTACCACGAAACCAAGAGATTGATCACCTAATTTCCACAAATTGCACTACAGAATCCAAAACCGGCAAACAGGCCAATTGCTCTACCACTCGCACTCGAACGAACGTCTCGCGCTACTCCCTGTATGCAAAATTGCGCTTGCTGTCCATCCCAATGGCGCACATTCTCTAATCCAACAACGACTTTGACCCTAATTGGGAATTCTATCAATTCCAGTTGCTCATAAGTCCAGGTCAATGCGAGTGAGGTCAAGGCAATGAGAGACATGAAAATGCGAGATAACGAAGTGGCGCGTACATAGAAAACTGAAGAATGGGAAACAACCCAGTAAAGTCTCTCACCTGGACTGCCGAAGCAACTGTGAAACCGAAGAATTGCAGCTCAAACTAAGAAATGAAGGGCCTGGAAAGAAAGGGAAAGAAGATGAGAGCCAAGTCACGGGGTGAGGACACTTGTCGTTCTCCCTGGAGGCCAATAGTTCCCCTTTCCCGAATGGGAACCCAAGGTAGCCTATTACCACCCTGAATTGGAATGTGACTATCTTGCAATAGGGTCAATTCCAAGACGGGTATAGCTTATATATTTTTGAGAGGTGAGCACTTGTTTCATGAGTCAAACTCAAGTGGAATTAAATTTATTTATTTATTTATCAAAATTGAAATTTCTGTGAATTTTGAAGCGGTTTGTCCTAAAATTACAAATTCAAACTTAGAATGGGAGCATAAATTTCCTATAAACAACCCATGACTACTCTCCTATGAATTCATTGGAAATCAAGTGTTCCACCAATGAAAGATTGACACATTAACTCTTTTGACATTAACCCCTAAAGGACCAAACTGCGTTTTTTGGCAACATAGCAATTTTGGGCAGCTCACTATGGATGGAATTTTTCTTCTTTTTCTTTGAAATTTTTACAAAATATGTGCGTGAGGAATATCTTTAAGGCCCAACAATTTTCATAACGTTGAACTACACGAATAAAAAGTTATTGCATGATATGTGATTTTCTCTATTCGGCGGGCAACTTGGGTAGATTAAAAAAAACTTCTTTAAAATCTTTTTTTTAAGAAATAAAAATTTGAAATTGGTTCTTTAGATTTATATAGACATCAAAAGCTTTGAATCATGCCATTTGGATTAATGAGATGAAAGTTATGATGAGTTTTAGTTTGTGGGTAGTTTGTAGGAAATTATAGAATGTCTAATCTAAAATAAACTTTGAAGTCCTTTATTTAATTCAATTTTTCATATTTTTGAAAAAAACAAACCCACATTGGATGTAGATTTCTTATTGCAACATTACAACCATTGGGATTGGCATTTTTTTAAATTAATAATTAATTGTTAACAATTTAGTATTTTGAATCATTCTTTACTTCTTTTTACTTACTATTTTTTTTTGTACATGTTGTACAATTCCAAATGATTTGAAAATTTTCAAGCATGTAGCCAACTTGACTTGAAGAATGAATCCAAAGAGTGACAACCATTTTAAACATTTTTTCATACAAATGTGACCCTTTGAAGTGCAGCTGCCCGGATTTCCGCAGTGGTAAAAAAAGAATTTTATTAACTTCAAACACTAATATCTTGCAATCTACACAACGGAATTTTTTGAAATTTTTTTCTCCATGATTTCAAACCAATGAACTAAAAGATCCTATGGTTACATTATTCCAGAATTCTTTCTTTCCTAAAATTTGGTAGTTGTTCTAGAAATGACAATTTTAGAGCAATTTTGGTGAAAACATAGTCAAAAACCTTTAGGGGTTAATGCAATTGAATTGTCAAAAAATGAATGGATTTGTATCATAGGATGGATGGAATTGGGGCCTAAAATAGGATGATAGAATTAGAAAGTAGACACTAATGGACTAGTTCACTTTATAACTGCATTAGAAATAGAAACTACACTAAGCTTACTTGGATTACAATGACAATGAGTTTAAAAGAGGCAACATTGCCCTATCTATTACTAATAGGGCCCCCCCATGGACACTTTACATTTAGAACATTGGGGTTTCTATTGTTTTTAAACAAAGGTTGTAAGATGTAGAATAGGAAATATTAAAGGTCCATGAAAAATCAAGGGATCTAAATGTGGAAACTAAGAAAATAGGCTTTTCTTTTCAAGGTCATTACATGTCAATTGTATGTATCAATAGTCATCCAAAGAGCATTGTGTATCATGAATACAATTGGTGGATATACTAATTTAAGCTTAGGTCGTGATATTAGTCAATAGTGCACTATGAGTACAACCACATGACATATGTTTTTTGGAGATTTCACCAAAACAAACAAAATAAAGCAATCATCCTAATTAAAATATAGATAGATTTATAAATTATTGATTGAATTGTATAATTAAAGCTACAATAGGTATTCATCTTTGAAGCTATTGAAAAAACATTGTATTACTATGGATATTTTCACTTATCAAATTTGAGGGTGGAAGAAAATCTTGAATGATGCTTAAATTCTATTAGGCTTTTCAATAATAAAGATCTCAATTATATATTAATTATAAAAAATAGATCATCAAATAAAAATTCTTCATTTTCTATCTTTGTCGCCAAAAATTTAGTTAGAAAGTTTCAATATTCAATGTTTGTAAACCAACAAAACTCTAAGTAGGAGAAATGTGTATTATTGGCTTATCAAAATGAGATTAGCCCCTTAAGTTCCTCACCTATGTTTACTCCAAAAGTGGTCAAAAACTATCATTTCTAGTACCAATGCTAATTTTTTTAAACATTTTTTGAGATTTGTAACTATAGGATCTTGTAGTAAATTGGTTTGTGACCATGTACAAAAGATTTCAGAGTTTTTCATCGTGTACATTGCAAGATATTTGCATTTGAGTGCTCAAAGATCATTTTTTTCACCTTGCGGAAAACAGGGCAGCTGATCTTCAAAAGGCAAAAATCATATGAAAAATGGTCCAAAATGTTTGTGCCTCTTTGGATTCATTCTTGGGGCTAAGTAAGGTACTTGCCTGAAAAATTTCAAATCATTTAGAATTGTACAATATATACGAAAAAAATAGTAAGTAAAAAGAAGTAACAAATCATTCAAATACAAAATTGTTAAGAATTTGTTTATGAAATTGAAAAATTCCAATGTAAATGGTTGTAATGTTGTAATAAACAATCTACATCCTATGATTTTTTTTTAATATTGAAAATTGAGTAAAATAAAGGATTTCAAAATTTATTTTAGAGTAGAGAATCCATAATTGCTTGCAAACAAAAAAACCTTATAACTTTTGACTCATTGATGAAAATGAATTGATTCAAAGCTTTCTATGGATATGTAAATGAGGAAAACTAATTTCAAAATTTTGTTTATGAAAAAAATGATTTTTTCCAATCTATCCAAACTGCCCAATTACAAAAAAAAATAACATATTAGGCCATAACTTTTGACTTGTATTTCCAAATGTCTTGATTTTTAGTACACAACAAAGATATTCCTTGTCCCCATTTTCTATTAAAATTTGGGCCCAAAATATGAAAATCTCTACTCACGTGTATTTGTTCAAAATTGGAATGTTGCCAAATTTTGCATGTTGGTCCTTTAGGGGTTAATAAACCTAAAATACACTAAGCTATTAGAATTCTTCTTTTTATGTAATACTTTAAAATTTTCAAATGAAATCTATTATTGCATATCATAATTGTATGATAGAAGAGGTGGAAAATAATTATAAAAATAGATGTAAGAAATTTAGGGGAATCCTTTTTAAAAAAATAGTAAAAAAGAAAAGATTGACAAAGAATAGAGCAAAAAAATCTTTAATATATTCTACTATCTTTATCTTTTTGAAAAGAAAAGAAAAATTTAGACACAAATGTTGATCCTATATTTTATACTTACAATAACAATTACAAAGTAGTACAAATAGCTATATAGCATATATAAATTTTTTTTCTTAATATTATATATATATATATATTTTTTTTATAGATAGATAAAAGGTAGCTAATACCTTTCAAAATTTTCATTATAGAAAGAATATATGAAAATTGCACCTAATTCTAACTTATTTGCAAAATTATCCCATCTAAAATTCTTTTCTAAAATGTAAGTCCTCTAACTTTGAGATCCTAAGGTTGATTTTGGATCCCATTTTGGATACATGGTCGACATTTTCTAAACTTTGAAAATTCAAAGTTCATTCATATATTGTCCAAAAAAAGTGTGCAAAAAGAAATTTGACTTTTTTCTTTATTTCAAAGATGATTTAAAATGTCATTTATATTCAAATGCTTACAAAATAATTTAGTCAATATTAAACTTGTGCAGTTAACCTCCATATCATTTGTAAGTTGTGAAAATCACTAAACCAAATGCGAAATAACCAATGGGTGATTGCAAGAAACACTTAAAACCTTTTGTCACACCCTAATTTTTTACTTTTTTTTTGGCCATAACTTTTGTGTTTTTAGCTCCAAATGACTCAAAATTTATAGAAAAGCTACTCATAGCTATTATGTATCTATAATGAATTTTAGAGATTTTTCAAAAATAATTTATTATTTTTAAATAGCCCCAAAAAATTCTCACTATACTCAATTTAGGGATTTTTAGACCCATTTATTTCAAAAAAAAAGAATTTTGACCTAAAATTTAGAAAAGATGGTCTTTTAGTAGACTTATACCTATTGTCCAAAGGAATTCTAAAAATACTTATTTTTAAGTGTTGTAGAAGTCCACAAAGAGAGCTTTATTATGCATTTTTTTCCAAAGGTATAAAACATTATTTTGGTGAGTTTCTTGGTCAAAGCTCATGACCAAAAAGTTTTTTCAAGTGTTATATTTTTATGTATTTAAAAAAAATAACCCTATTTTTTACAAATTAAAATGTTACAAGTTGTATTTTCTTCAAAATACAGCTTTGGACATAGAATTCTCACAAAATTTTGGTGAAGAAAATACAATTTGTGACATTTTTATTTATAAAAAATAGGATTATCATTTTGTTAGAGCATTTCTAATGCGTCTAGTATAAACACACTCCAACAACAAGTTCTGTGCAACTTGACAAAACCCTGCCCCAATGCATTCCGCACTTCTCACATTACTTTCAAGGCTATGGCATTTCTTGGCTCCCACTCACCAAAAATTGGCCATTTGTTGTGCCCTCCAAACTCCTCTATATTTCTTTGACAACACCAAGAATAGTGACGACTCCAAATTCTCTTCACTTCACGCACCTTTGCATTCTATTTGTTGTTGCTGCATTAGTAGCAAGGAATTGTAGCTGAGCATTTGAGGTTCCAGGTACCATTGTAACATTGAGGCACCTACGACGGCAAGAGACTTAGAAAAAAAAAGAAACGCAATCTTGTTTGTTGCAGTGGTGCTTTGATGTGTGGAGGATTGAGGATGTTCTTATGATACAAATGAAACGAAATTCCATAATGGTCAATTTTGTTAAAATGGCGGTACTCCAATAAAATGGCATGATATTCCGTTAAAATGGCACATTTTCTTCCTCTACCATTAAGCCTCTATGTCAAAATGGTACACAAAATATGTCAAAATGGCACTTGAAATTTGTCAAAGTGGCACACGGAATATGTCAAAATGGCACTCGGAATACCGCCATTTTAATGAAATTGGCCATCATTGCACAAAAATAAGGTGTAGGGCAATGGTCTGCGTGTATAGCATGTATTAGTGTGTCGATGGTACCTTTAATATTTGTTTTTCTCCAGCAAGGTCAAGGAAGTTCATTTGTAGTTATTGACATGGGCTGCCTGGATGGACGAAGTAAGTTACAGTCTGGAGGCTCCGACATTATCCTGCTAACGCCAAACGAATGTGTTCTACGCTAGAGTTAAGTAGAACTAATGTGGATTTGGCAGCAATGGTGTGCTATGTGTTCAAAAGACAGGTACACATGGTTTGAGTGATGAGTGCATGAGGTGCGCAATTGCGCATTGCATCAAATTGATGGCACCTTCTCTGCCTGGAATGATCCTGAACTTGAAGAAGCCTACTGTTGTGTTTTGAACATGACCATCATGGCTTGGAAAATACGGTAGGTGTGATTATCTTTGTAGACCTCAATTTCACAAGTAGCAGTACAATTGATTGTTAGCAATTAGCAGTGATATTTGCAAACCATTAGAGGGGATTCAAGGCCAACAGGAGACTGTGAGTTCCCAATGCAGTGAATGTAGGAATCTGTTGTAGAAATGCAAAATTGGCCTCTGTTGACGTGGTTGAGAGTGTGCCATGTCACTGACTTTTTTTTGAAATTTTTTTTTGACTTCTTTTTGCATTTTAGGACGAACTTTTTTTTTTTTGGAAAAAAAATTAATTAATTGCTGACTTGACAGTATCGGGAACAATTTTGGGAACAGGGCTTTCGCAATCTCTTGTTGGCCTCGAATCCCCTCTAATCAGTGTTTTTTTTTTCACTGTAGCTCCTCTGTGCGTGCCCTCACAGCAGTCGTCCATATTTGGAGGGAGGGAGGGCCAGAGGTAGAAAGCTCCTGACACATTCCCGAATCTGGTGATAAATCGCCAGAAAAAAAAACCCTGCCTCTAATGTGATGCTTCTCTTTGTAGAACTCTAACTTATCAAATTGGACTTTGTGTTCAGAAAAGTGCAAGTGAGCATTTTTTTGAAATCAAAGAATTTATTCCCTAACTAATCACATACTTGTGCATTGGTATTGAACTGTCAATACCACATGATACTGCTATGAATAAGCCAAAAATGTATTTCCTGTCAATCTAGATACAAAGAACGGAATTTATTTTTTTAAATGATGTATATCAATACCCTTATTATTAGAAATTACTAGTTTAATTTCCTTCACAATCCAAACTTTTGTTGTAGCACTCCTCTAGTAGTTATCACGCAAAAGTAGTGTAGGCAAAGACTCAATTGAGTTAATAATGAAGTTGAATGAAGCCCCGCACTTTAGTGTGACATTCCTAACAAGCCTTGAAAGGGGTTGTTACCCAAGAGTCCTAGTTGTATTGGCTAGCCTTTTAGTAGTTACAGATCTAAGGTGAATGATGTTCACCTTAGATGCCCAAACCAAACATATTGAGGTCACTGAAAGCTAATCATTGAATATAATAACTTGTGAAGGAAATTTCTTCAGTTTAATCCTAGAGGACCAAGGCCTTTTTTTTGTGAAAAAACACTGAAAATTGTTGTTTCTATAGCAAAGAGTAAAAATAATTTGAAAACAATTTTTTTTGCACATCTAACCATAGGATCTTACACTTAACCTAGTATTAGAATGTGCGGAAAAAATTTCAAAAGTTTTGACTACACAGATTGCAAGATCTCTACATTTAACCCCTAAATGCCCAAGTGACCATTTTTTGGTCACTACCCATCTTCGGGTAGGATTTTTGGACAAGCTCTTTTTTTCAATTTTTTTATTTTATTTTATTTATTTTCGTTGAAAGATTGGGCTGCCTTTCAATATTTGCATTCAATACTAAGATTGCTACAGTCAAACAAAAATTATAAAAGAAATAGAACAAAAAATTTAAAATTTGCTTAGTCTTGAAAAACTTACTATTTGGAGAAATTAATGGTATTTTCATTACTAAATGTTATGCATTTTTTTACAAATTGATAGAAACCACAATTTCAACTAATCAAAAAAATTTCAAATGCTAAAGGTAGATATTGTATTTTTGGGGAATTTTTGAAGTTATATCTTCAAAATTCATGTGAAGAAAATCTAAAAATAATTTTATAATTTTGACCATACAAATGCCTTCTACTTTTTCTCCTTCACATTATCTTCTTTGATGCAAACTACAAAAAAGTTATAATTCTTATATTTTATAACACATTTGTATTTTGTCTAAACCCCTCGGGCTTTTAGGGGTTAAAGTGAAAAAAACAAATTTTTTGCACATTGCGCAAGAGGAGTGACTAAGATCTTTTTAGCGAATTAAGTGTGGCATAATGTAGGGAGGTATTAATTCATGGTGTCCAAAAATTAGAAAAGACTTCAAGATAATATACGATGTACAAATTAATGTTTATTCATTTGGAAGTAAGATACATGCATCCATAGTACCTCATATTTATGAAAATTTGACCTAAGATATCCCCATAGATATGGATCCTAGGAATTTATTGTTTGTAGGCCAATGATACTGATGTCCACCCACCACATTTTCTGAAGCACTTAGTAAGGTTCCTTGTGCAGTCGATGTTTCTAATCGTAATTTGGATCCAATTCGTTGCAGCACATTAGGTGAGCTCATTCAGACTTTGAAAATGATCCGCAGAGACCAATTAATCCAAGACCTGCGTGAGCTGGTGCTTCAGCATATGCCGATCGCCAATGCAGTCAATCACTGCAATTTCCAACAACAGGGTCATGAAAACATTAGTTAGATTAGAAAATCTTCACATAAGGTTGGGACAATCAAAATCACCAGTGATCCAAAAGTGCCACCTTAAAATCTTGACCAATTGGTAATATTAAATAAATGGATGAAAACCACCTCAACATCTAATGAAGTGCCAGTTCGGATCGTCTACAAGAAAATTGACCATTCATAACTATTGGATACGGTATCCAAATGACACATTCTTTGGAGCGTTGGAACCGGCATTCAAGAACACCAAAAAATTGGACAGGTCTAATGATAGAAAACAATGGCCATCAGCAAAAGTAGCGATTTTGGGTGTCTCTGAATTAACCAGAGTTCATAACATAAACTTAGATTTCTGAGTCACTAACCTGTCAGCCACATGTAGGTACTGAGTGCATCGTGGCGTTGAGGTCGTCGCAGAATATTTCAAATACGAAACAAGGACGTAGACAGGCTGTCAACCCCAACCCAACCCAGTACGACCGGTGTTGCCCAAAGCTAAGACGGGATCAACCAAACCTCCATCTCCAGAGCCCAGAGATTGTCCCTGAACAAATGAGCCACATCAGTCTGTTAAAAACAGATAAATAGTAATAAAAACAGCTGATGTCAAGATAAGTCCTTAAAAGGAGGAAGAAAGAACCGGAAACACACGAGATTTAATAGACCAAATACTTGTATAAAATAGGAGAGCGGAAGGATTGAATTCACTTTTCTGAAAATGAAATGATCAGAATTGACTGGTTGAAATATGCAGTTCTGAAATGAATTATAGTTTTGGAACTACTATGTACAAATATCTCACCTCTTTCCAGCCCATGCCCTCCAGCATCCGTTTTCCAATATTGTCTCTTCCTATGGGCCTTGCTGAAGCAGCCTTTTCTAATGCTCCTGGCATCTCTGTGGCAGCGTCTGCTTCCTCTTTCTCAAGTTCATGAATAGACACTGCCTTCTGACCTGGTCCTATTCCGAAACCCTTGTGTAAGGTTCTCCTCTCTGCAGCCCTGTCTCTATACTTTGGCTGAGGTTCGCCATCAATGCCTTTGGATTTCAGCCTTGCACATTTCTGCATACATTGAAACTTCATTTCAGGATCTCTGTAGCATCTTTAAGGTAAAGCCAAATATTCAAGTTCAGGAAGATAGAAACTGAATGAAATAAACAGTAGTAGGATCTCCCGTAAGAAATAAAATGCAGTTCCAACCTTCTTGGGTGCAAGCTGCTTATTAAATTGTCCGGAGCCTGTTGAGCTTAAAGTAGGACCAGGACTAGTGTTGATGTGGTCTACTTCTGTGTCTGCGATTATAAGGGGAAACCCCCAACCTTGGGTTGGATTAGAAGAAACATAACCAGGATATGCGCTTAAATGTTTGGAGCTTGGCCTTCGTAGTTTGTAAACCCGTCCTGCACAAATACCATGCAGCAAGTTGTTTAATAATATGCAACTGCTGATTAGGGTCCTGGTTGAAAGAGCTTGAAAGAGAAAAATGACTGAAAGGTCTGTGGAGGTTGCCACTGATAACAAAAGCCAACGAGTCAATGATGCTTTCCGCAGACAACCATATTACAAGTCAACTTATAACGTAAAATATCGATTTATCAAATAAACGTGTATGGGCTAGTTTGACCACTTCTATATGATACAAAGGATGTCGGACAATTGCGCATAAAAATAGATCACGGAAGAAGTATCCATCGAACCTGATGAGACCTTGACGAACTCATGGTCGGCTTCACGTATTGGAGTAGTACGAATAAGACCTCCTGAACCACGTAGAGATGGATGGACTTGTGTTGCATTCGGTGCTAACCGGCCAATCAAACGAAACATTTTCTTCACTTTCTTCTTTCCAAGTTTTTTTTCCTGCTCAATAATACTCCAATCCCAGAGATCCATAGAACCAATAAAGGATCGTGCCTTTAGTGTAGCTGTTTGTAGATACTGAGCTTGCCATTGTTCTTCTGCTGCCATATCAAAGGTAGATAAATCTATTTCAGTTCCAGTCATATCTACAGAACCCTGAGTCACATGGAGATAGCCAGTTCCCATAATGTCCTCACCCCCATGCAGTTGACCCTCTCCGTTTGCAGGTGATGACTTTCTATAAGTAGAATATTCTCCACTGTAAGGATCATTGCCTTCTCCATCTACTCCTGAATTTCCTGTGACAAAAAAGGTATCAAAATTCCGTGCAATAATAAGCTACATAGAAGCTACATAACAAGCTACATAGCTACATAGACTACATAGAATTCCGACCTTCAAAACTAATATATAACCAAATTACAGAAAATCAACTGTACCTGGTTCTTCGATAGGATCCTCACGAATTTCACCTTCTTCTACTTCATCAATGTCAGCAAAGATATAATTTTCTTTTTCCTCCTCTTCGGGTCTCCATTCACCTTCTTCTAGCTCCTCACTCTGATCGTCCGACTGCGAATATAAAATATCGTGAATTAGAATTATGTTTGAAAACCTTATATAGGAATCTATAATCGCATTTCCAAATAGTTAAATATCACCCTCACCTCATATAAGTCATTGTCCACTGTTGCATTATCATCCCAAGCGATAGCGTCCCCCCATTGTCTCCGATCGTGATACTGTGCCTCTTGCCAGGTCTCTTCATTATCATCTCTCATGTATGCATAATCATAAGTGCTTTCTAAATTCGAGTTTGATTGGTAATAAAGATGTTGTGCAGAGGGATCCACGTACAATTCGGGTTCTCCTCCGTCAGTAGGTCCCTCATATGTGTTCTGAGAGTACAATTCTGTCAGGGCCTCTGCAATCCTGTAGATAACCAAATTATAGTCAAGCTTTGGCTTACACAAATACCGAGCAGAAAGGTGAACGCGAGCTTAGAGACATGAAAAATTTGACGATAGTTGTTAGAAGGGCAAATAATCAAGGAGACCTACCATACGGAAGCTGGTCTTGTTTCTTCTGGCTCTCCAACGGACTCTCTTCGTCCAGCTGCTTCAAAAGTTTCATCCGAGGTTCTCGTTGGTGCAGATTCCATGGACATTTCAGTTCCGGGTAACATCCCACTTGAAGATTCTCTAGGGTTTTCAGCCACGCTTTGCACATGTCCACAAAATGCATCTTGCCACTCAGAGTTCGATACTACAGGAGCGGCATTCTCTACCGAACTGTGTTTGATTATCTGAGAGGGTGTTTCATGAACAACAGCCTCTAGATCAGCTGATGGGTCGGCAATTTGTGTCGATACCACAGAGGTTCCACTTGGAAATTCCTGTGCAGTAGCTGCTTCCTCTCTGCAATCCTCTTCGTGATTTGGTGAATGGGTGGCACTTAGAACCAGTGATTGGTTTACCTCATCACCTACAACTGTTTCAATAATTAGAGTCAGCCACCACTAGAATTGCTTCGCCGACTCCTAGACTTAGTATAGGTCATACAAACTGCTACATACACGAGCAGGATGTGATTTTGATGAGAAACTCATACAACATCAAGAATGCTCAGAAAAAATCTTCCTCAAAATATGGCAGCATATTGGGACAATTGCATCAAATTCAGGGCCTCAACAACATAAAAAAGAGTAGTTACCTAGAAGAACAGTCTCATCACTAGTCGTTGCTGCTAAAGGCACGTACGCGTCATTCTCGTAAACATAATACTGTCCATCCTTTGTGTTGTAGTACCAGCCAGCTTTCGCGTCGTAGTAAAATCCAGAGCTGCAATGAAGATGCATTTTTAATCTTTATTATGCAATTTTGATCCAGGTCAAGATCATTGTAAGTTGCGGACCACGCTCACACGACCGTCCTCCGAAGCTCCTCAAGGAGATAACACGAAGGAGAAAACAAAGAGAACATTACTGATTAAAAATACCATTCTAGAGTATCGCATTGGAGCACGATTCATGAAAACCCTAGTCAATACGAGTCACTTCCTCAAACTCCACTCAATCAGAAAACTAGGTTCAAAGCATCAGGATTAACTCAGCCAATGACAATATTCTCCACGCAACCTAATTCTTCAGAACTGGATTTCCATTTTGATTGAAATTTCCTGGAATGCCAAGAGACCCCACTCAAAGCCAATCTAAAGAAATAGCACAATCATAATCGCATCTGTTTACATTCACCAAAACTCCCCGCGTAGAGCTGAACAAAGAAATCATGGGCTCTCTTTCATCTATTGCGTAGAAGTTTTCATCGAAAACCCTCGAGTAAAAGCAAGCGAGAGCGAAGAAATTGGACACTGAAATTCAGTTTTCAGTTTAAATAGAACTGAAATTTGCAGAAATTTTTGTCGCACCTCAACTGATATCACCTTGCAATCTTAAATACACCGC
This sequence comes from Thuidium tamariscinum, assembly GCA_947034885.2. NCBI lineage: Eukaryota > Viridiplantae > Streptophyta > Bryopsida > Hypnales > Thuidiaceae > Thuidium > Thuidium tamariscinum. Next base: position 33,120,184 of record OX344751.2, on the reverse strand, counting down.
TCAAGCTCATACAAAAAATTTCAGAAAAACAGACGGATCACCTGGCATCATAGTAGAGCCCCGACGAGGCGTCGAAGACAAAGCCGAGAGCGTCCGCACCAGGCTCCGCCATCGTCACAACCGATGACGAGTCCATGACCATAGTCATCTCCCTGTTACAGCAGAGGGAAGCAGAGGGATACATCAATAAAAGATGAGTAAAATTACAAATATATACTCCAGAAATCAAAAGAAAGTTAAGCCAGCTGCGATTGAGAACCTGCAAATGAACTTGGGAGATCCGGGTGCCGTGAGTGAGTTGTCACCGGCACAAGCGCACCACTTAACAACGCAACAATCGACAGCGAAATTTGACGTGCCCTCGCATCATTCGCGCAACACGGGCGTGTCCTCGCATGGACAGCAACGATTGTGGTCTGCACTGTCGAGACTACGATCACCGAACAAGGAATAGCTGCAAAACTCTCGGCGAGAAAAAAGGCTAATACATCTGCCTGGAGTTAACCTAACTGCGTCAAGACATCAATCAACAACGAAGTCTAATCTCGACACCTGTAAAAGCATGTCTCCACAAGCCAGACGGCCGTCAAAGAGCTCGTATCGAAACAAACTGACGCAGATTGAGACGAAATTGATAGGAAACCCAATCCGCCCTAATTTATAACCTCTGACGACGGAAGTGCTCAACTGCGAGTGGATTTATTGTCCGAAGACATTCCGCCACGGCTTGTGCTGCATCGAAGATTGCGGACGAAAAGAGTAAAGGTACCGACTCTACGACGACCAAGTGAGCTGGCTCTACATTATACACCTGGACTGTAGAATATTCCGGAAGAGGGAGAGAGAAACTGGAGAAAGAGAAAGAGAGCCCGAGGAGACGTTGTTCAGTTTTGAGTTTGTCGATGAGATTTGAAGTGGTCTCTTGATGAACTTGGCATCTGCACGACCTTGCGAGACGAGAGCAATCCTGAACTCAAAGCAGGGATGCTATTGAACGTTTAGCTTAGCTGCCTTCCGCATCCTCTCTGTACTCTCTCACCTCCTCAAACACTCTCGACTGCGGTCATCAACCAAAATTTTAGCGAGGCTTCCGATTTTCTTCTCGTGTATTTCCTTCCTCGCGCTTTCCTCCCTTCCATGTCCTTCTCCGATTCTTCACCTCGGATGCTCTTGTAGCATCGCTGCCTGATGGCCAGCGAGGGGACTTCGCTCTCTCCCCGAACAGGTTTGTTTTTCCTTCCTGCCAGCTCTCATTCCGGGAATTCCCTTTCTGTCGTTTATTTCTTCTCTTTCCTGCTTCTTCGCTTCATGGCTCACAGTAATTCCGTCTCTTTCTGTCTTTTTCCAGCGGTGATACGAGTGCTGGTGGGAGCTGTGGGAGACAATTCAGCCGCTGTCCAAGATGCCGCTGCAGCAGCCTTGCGTCAGAATGCACGACAGTATATTCCTCTGCTCTTCTGCGCATCGCACGCGCTATTCCATTTGTTTGCAAACTCGTATTCTATTTTCGCTCCCTCCCTAAATCCTTCTGGGAAATTGTAATTCTGAACCTGCGAGATTGTGCAATTGAAACTTTTGATGTGGTGCAATTGATGGAAACAAAGCGTTGTGCCCGATTGTAGGAATGCTGTAACAGTTCTTGATTGCTGTGCTGCGAGTCTTCGGGGGTCTAAGAAGGTAAAGCATTCTATGTTCTTCGAATTGTATTGCATGTCTCTCTTGTCATCAAGTTCTTCAGTGTTACATCAGGGTTTCGTCCTGACTGTGGGTAACGTTGGCGTTCTGACTGAAATGTTTTCTCTGTCGAAAGATCCTTTGTCACAGCCTTCAGAAATTTGTTGATGAGATGTAATGGCGTGTTGGTATTGCAGCGGAGTGTTCAGCTAGGCAGTCATCGGGCTGGTTTGCTTCTCATCATGGCGTTCACAGTGCGTGAAATGAGAGACGAAGAAGTCGATGCTTTATTTATGCGCAAAGTCACGAAACTTGCTATGGGTGACTTGTCCATGAACAAGGTGCTTAAAACCTGCTTTGGCTCTTGAGGAAAATAACTCTACATAGAAGCTCTTGGACTGCGAAAGCTTTTTTTGCGAATGGTTTGAAACGCGGAAGGTCTCCACAATTGCACGGAATTCATGAATTTTATTTGGTGGTGCGCAGGAGATGAACCCTGAATGGGTGCGCTCTGCATCAAGCCTTCTTGTGGCATTAGGGTCTCGACTCCCCGATATGGTATTTGAGAAATTTCTCGTGTTTCTAATTATTGAGTGGTCGCTCCGAATAGGATTCGTCGCTCCATCTGTTTTGCTTGGTCTTATGTATGGCATTTGCATCGTTGTGCAGATGATGGACGAAATCTTCATCCAGTTGGCAGGACCCTCAGTTCCTGTCATCGCGCTCGTTCAGACATTGTCCGAGTTCGCCAAATTACACGGTTGGTGGTTTCTCCTGTTCAGCCTTAATCACTTGAAAGCTTTGTTCTTGGTTCCTGAATATGAAGGTCACGGGATTAAATATGGCTGCCCTATGTTGAGTAACTTATTCGTTTTTTTGAAATCGCTGATTCAGTTTTGTGCCTGTGTGAATGCAAGCGACTTTCGCATGTTTTGTCCTTACTTGAGTGCAGTTTCCGAAAGTCATATGCATGATGCAAGTGTTGCCAATTTTGACAGTTGTGTTGTTGGTACAAATGAAAGCTTTGCAGTTCGCTCCACGGTTGAAGAATGTTCTCTCGCGGGTGCTTCCCCTCCTAGGCAGTGTGAAAGATGCTCAGAGAACCATCTTTGCAAAAGGTCAGGACTCATGGCAATTGTTCTTTTATGATCCGCAGGTGCTTTAGTCTGACTCTCTTACCATGAAGAGCTTTCTTTTCGATTCACTATTCATCTTACTCTGCCTGCCCAAATATCTCTGTTTCTATCGTTCGCGGTTTGTGTTTGCTTGGTTGCGACTGTAGGTCTCAATTTATGAGGGCATATCTTGGAGACTTTGATATGAGTCGTAACTCGTGTTTTCTTAAGGATGTTTCATCTGATAGACGAGTATTGTGATGCCATCGCAGCCATGACATCTTGGTGCGAAGCCGTTTCTCAGTATGAGGAAGATGCTCGTACTCCTTCTCCGTTAGGGGGTGATCTACAGTGAGGGCTATTAAACACTTGCCCTTGGCTTCTCACATTTTACCAGTAACTAACTTTGATATTTGTAGACTAAGTATACTTGTTGCTGGTTAGGCGGTATGATGACATAAGATAGCATTGCAATACTATTTCAGCTGGGTTTACATATTGTTTGTTTTCACCTTAGCAGTATGTAGTGGAGTTCCGGATGGACTTTGGGATTTGTGGAATTGAGGACTCTGCGTAATGTTTTTACAAGATCAGTTTTAACGTCTTCAGTACATGTATGGATTCTTCTTCCTTGTGTAGGGCACTTCTTCATTCAGCATTTGAGCTGTTTCTGAACTCGTGGGTACTTTCACGGGATAGGAAGGTAAGTCAGCCTGTTCCTTGACAAGCTGGAAGCATAGTGTGTGTTACTTCGTTGAGAATTGTACTTCCAAACTGAGATTTGTCTCTGTGTCCCTAGGGAAAATTCAAGCATTTAAACAATCATGGTTGCACTTTAGTAGTGTAACTTAAGAAGACGTCTTCTTTGAGATGCCGCTGATGAACTTCTCCTTGAGTGTACACGGAGTTGGTAGAGGTCGTCGTTGCAATCGTTGTAAATGTTAAAAGACTTGTTCAAAGACCGAAGAAATCCATGATTCTAGAAGGAGTAACGACGTTATATCTGGGAGCAGGTGCGCTCTGCAACGGCAGAAGCTTTGGGTGAATTGGTGGGTTTGATCAGCAAACCACAACTCACATTGGCTCTTCCAAGACTACTTCCGGCTATCTTAGCTGTGTAAGTATCTTGTAAATCTCTTTAGATGTTGCTTCGTTAGCTGATTCAGACGGAATGTTTTGTAGTTAGTATCTGTGAGCATTGTATACGGGGTTTTTGCTTAAGTTATTGCCCACATTTGTTATGTGCTTTAACAGCTCCAATGTGAGCGTGCTTCTTTTCTTTAAATTGTAGATGACTTTATGTTGTGAATATTGATTCCTGTCGATGTCTGGAACTTTACCTTTAACAGCTACAAAAAGGAGAAGCATGATCCGCTCCCAGCTTCGCACAGCCTTCATATGGTCCTAAATGCAGTACTCTTGAATTATGGCACTCCATTGGTTGATTTTCAGGTTTGCATAATCCTTCGAAATCAACTTCGAGGTCTACACTCTATATTGAAGTGCTTCCCTGATTCTGTACATATTTCCTTCAAGTTACTGGTTATGTACAGACTACTTCTTTAGCCAAGTTTTCTGTGGTATTGAATTTCATGGTGCATTTTGTTTAACTGTACATTAGGGGTGCGAGCGGTTCGATCCTGGTCAGAGCTGCATTTATGCTAGTTATTCTTGAGTTTTCCAAATCTGAAACTCAGTTTGATGTACTTCTATAACCTAATATTATTTGAATGTTTGCATGTTTGGTAAGGCCTTGTTGGCCACGTTGAATGTATTACTTCCAATGGCATACTTTTCTACAAGCAAAGGAAGTGGGCATGAGCTCAGTTCATACTTGAAGGTGATTTTTGTTTTGCATAAGATGTGATGTCATGATATATGAGATGTGCTTTCTAGTTTGAGCTGCTAGAAGTCTGAGTTCATGCTGTTTCAATTTCTCGGCGATTTCATCTTGTTGGCTTGACTGAAGTTGACTATCTGCGATTAAAGCATGGGAGTGATACATCTGGTTTATGTAGAGCTTCAACGAGGTCCTTCATTGCTTTGTAACAATTGGAGTTGTTTATCCAGAGGAAATGTACACTTTTCTATTACAAGTACGTTTCTCTTTCTGCATCAACTGATCTCTTCTTCTAACTGAATGTTCCGTGACACTGAATATGTAGTTGGTACAATGCTAGTGTTATGGGTTGTACGCAAGCGATGCGATATGTTGATTTCTTGCATTGATTATTGAAATTCTCGCTGAAGTCATTAGCATTCTGAGGAATTCACAGCTGTGCGTGGCACGTTTCAGCGTCTAAGAGTTAGAGAGGATCCCGTACGGCTTGGATCTTGCTCTGTGATAAAGCACTTACTTACAAGGTACAATTGCGTGAAATCTTACATGAGTTTTAAGCTTGCTTCAATTAGTTACATATTCATAATGATCTCCCAGGAAGCGTATACTCTAACATGTTTCTATCCTCTCTCTACAATATGTAGTTGTGGGTTCTAGTTGTAATTCTGTGGTCACCTTCGAATTTTGTTACTTAACTTTGGTGACAATGTCCATGTCCATTCCGGACTGTTTTACCGGACTGTTGCTTACGCATTTCATTTTCAACAGGCTATCTGAGCCATGGGAGTTGAGGCAGTTGGAGCTTGTTGAGGCAGTGGAGGATCTCCTGCATGAAGAAGACCTCAAAACAAAAAAGGCAGTTGCTGAGGTATGTGAAACCTGATTCTTCCATCATTTGCTGTCGGCTGGCAAAGTACAGTCAATTTCAGCATAGGATTGTTAAGTTTGAAGAAGTGACTCATGGAACTTGGATTATACCCAAACATTGTTTCTCAAAATTAATTGCATCTACTCAAAGAATATGATTTCAGAGAAAGGTATCGTATGTCTTTTTCTGTAACTTTTTGAGCTAATTTATCATTTTTGGTGTTATCTCAGCTCATAGTATCAATGGCATCCCATGGGGTTTTCAAGAAGAACACTGGAGACGCATATGTTGAGTTTTTAGTGCAGCAATGTGCAATATCGGATGCTGAAGTTGAACGTGTGCAAGCGGAACATGCAGCTATCGAGAAGGCGATGGGCATGCTGCTTGCGTCTCCTAATAAAACTGAGGTTGCTTAAGCGTGTACATAGTTGGACTGATGTTTGCTGATTATAATTATGGAGCTATCTTTGAAGGCAAACTGGTTTCTGCTCGCAAAGACCATAAAATCTGTATGCTTTAACTTTATTTTGAAGTCTGCGAAGGATGTTTATAAACGCTGGTCTGAATCCTGACGTTTGCTCACGATGCACAGATAAATGTAGGAGCTGTATCTCCCTCTGAACTGCGAGCTGTAAGTGAAAAGAGCTTACTCTTGCTCGCAGGAATTATTGCTGACATGGAGGTTAGTTGCCTGCTATCTAGGTTACTTGAATTACTAAGTCCAAGGTGTTTGTGTTGGGGCATCTGACCTTCACTTAAATCCCTGAGACATCTCACCTTTATCCAATCTCTGGATATTTATTACCTTGAAATTTCGGACAGTGTCCGTCGTAGAATTTTCTAATAGTTACCGCTGCCTTCTATCGAGTGATGTTCTGATAGGAAGCTACTCTATCATAATTAGTCTTTTGAGGTTTTATTTCTCATTGCTTACCGCAGCCTTTGGGTTTTTTTTTTTCTGAGTCCATGTTTCAGGTCGTACTTTGGCCGTTACTGCTGAAGATGCTTATGGTAGAAAAATACACGGGTGCTGTTTCTACGGTATATTCTGATTCTAGCTCACTGACGTATTCAAAGCTTGTTGTATACGGATTTATAGGATATAGTTATATTTTCTCCCCGATTTTAGTATACGGATTGGGGTCTTTGTTGTCGTTTATATATCTAACAGGTTATGTTGTTTATGTGTTAATGGGAATATTTATTAGCTTTGGACTCTTTTCACTTGTGATGTTAGTAGTACTGACCCGTCTTCTTCAATTGTCTAGGTGTGTAGATGTATATCAGAGCTCTCGCGGCGAAAACTTGCACGTGGGGAAAGTATAATTGTAGACTACACTTCAAATACAGACATTCCTCGACCAGAGGTATTCTTTATTAACCAGTTTGCGACCTGCATTTTTTCCTTATTCCTTGTGTATGATTTTCTTTTTTTTAAATGTCCAATGTAAGTGAAGACGTGCTTGCCCCGAATCTGTGCAGGAGGTCTTAGCTCGGTTGTTAGTTCTTCTTCAAGATCCAATGGCAAGGGAGCAACTGGGTTCTCGTATTTTGACAGTGGGTACCCCTTTCAGAGTTTCAGTCATTGATGTAGCTAATTATGATCCCTAAACTTCTGAGAGGTAGTGGACAAATCTCAGATACTTTAAAGACATGGCTTTCTTAAAATTTGCCGCGAATGAAATTATGCGAAGTATGATGAATAGAAAATATCAAATTTAAATGAAAAATGCTTCAAAAGTATCAGATAAATTTAGGCTAAACCAACTCTTAACATTCATCATATTTTCCGTTTCTAATTCTTGCCTCGATTGTTCCTTTAAAATGATCGATTTGTCATTTGGATGTTAATGCCTCCATCATGCAAGAAACATTTTTATAAATTTTCGAAGTCTACATATTCTTCATATTCTTACTTTCGTAACCTTCTCTTACAGGTTCTTTATTACATTGGACCACTTTTTCCTCCAGCTGTGGTTCTCCTTTGGGAAGATGAGGTTTGTGCAATTCCCGAGAGTGTCAAAGTTTAGACTGTTTGTTACTACGTGTTCTCTTTCTTAAGAACTTGAGCGTGAGCTGAGGGCCTTTCCAATTCCGTGAGTATTTTGGGCAATGCTGCAGATCCCCAAATTAAAGACTTATATCACCGATGCCGATGATATGAGAGGCGATGCCGTGCAACAAACAACCTGGGAGGACATGATTATACATGTATGTTACTTCGATACTATGGTTCCTACAAAGATACAATCTCTTTATACGCACCTGATGTTCTAAACTTTAGAACAATAAATCCCCGATATTTTTGCAGATTTCTATCCTAATCTTGGTTATTGCAGCTGCTGTCAGAGTCACTTGATGTTATCCGGGATCAAGAGTGGACCGTATCAATGGGCAATGCCTTTGCCAAGCATTACGATCTCTATATAGGAGATAATCAGCATTCGGCCCTGCTACACAGGTCGTTACTTCATATTGAACGCGTGAGACTTTAGATTGTGTGGTTCCGTTTAAGTCTTCTGTAGAACACTGTATTTTTCATACCTGTGTTGTTTCTTCTGTGCTGTTTTGGATGCTATCAGAATGTCATTCTCTTTTGGAGCTAATACGTGATTCAATGAGGTTTAAGTCGTTGTGTGAATAGCCTTCCCATGTTGAAATTGTTTGTGAAAATTGGATTGCGTACTGTTGTGAACTTTATTCATCTGTAGCGTTCAATGAGTCTCGGACTACGATTCTGAAAATTTGAAGGTTAAGGGCTTGATATTTATTCAGTATAATGTACTCTTCACGTCATTCATGATTTTAGTATTTTCGTCATCATGGAATGATTTCAGGTGTATGGGCATGTTACTTCAGAAGGTAGACAACAGGAGCTATGTGCAACAGAAAATTACAGCAATGTACAAGCATGCTGATCTTGCTGATGAGACTAATCGACTTGGACTTGCGAAGGGCATGGGCCTGGTACCCACTCTGTCTCCTTTATATTGAATAGTTATCTGCCAAAATGATTGTATTTAGTTCTCCGGCATGTTGAAATAGGTTGGTTTCGGACCTACTCATTTAGCATGAATAAATTACATTACCACCTCAAACCCTGCATCATTGCGGTCTTGTCAATTATCAGAATGGTTTTGACTAGTTGCCTTAATTCAAACCTGGATATGGGTTCCTGGTAAGAAGTGATAATTAGAAGGCGATGTCCTCAAGTCAGCATCTTCAAACAAGATAATTGAAGAAATTGTAATCATACGTGTGGTGTCAACTTGCAGGTTGCTGCGGCTCATCTAGATACCGTGCTTGAGAAGCTCAGGAGAGTGCTGGAAAACCTGTATCCCAAGGGATTTCGCAGGTTTGTTTGACCACTATCAACCCCTAAAACACCAAGGATTCCTGGTTTGAAAATGATCAATGTGATTGATCATATTGTGAAATATAAAATTGGATTAAGGCAAATTTTATGTCATCAGAATCAGTGAAGAACCATGCTTTTGTTCGTTAAATAATTAATATTGGTCCAAAGAAGTCTATATGAATTGCTAAAATAAAATACAAGGCTCATTTTTGAAGTATGTGATCTGTTAGCATCCCCGGGGCCATTCTCTTTCTGCGCCAGGAATTGTTCTTATGTACTTTTCATCAGCGGCAAGAAATTCTAATCTGCCGTGAATTTCATGGCCAGAATAATAGCTGTTCTATTCTCCCAAGGGAACACAACCGAGGTAGATGATGTTTGTGCTGCACTCGCTCTAATGTATGGGTATGCGGCATCCTACGCACCATCAACTGCTATTGAAGCTCGCATTGAGACTCTGGTGGTAAGGAACGTTTTAATTTCACAGATGATCGATTGGCTTGTGCACTCTTTAGAATTGAGAGCTGAAGACATCTCCACTTTGTTCAGGTTTCAATCAATAATTTGACCTGGATTTTATGGCTTTGAACTGTTTAAAAATAGCGTCTCAATGACTACGAGACTTGTAGAGCCACTTTTTTCTCATTTGCTGCTGCTTTGTAACAGTCTTATTTCTCTTCATTATTAGAATTGGGAAGTTTATTCAATACAAGTAGAAGAATTTGCAAGGTTCCAATCCAGAGATGAAAATTGGCCAGTCTCAGTCTTTCTTCGGAAGATCAGCTGTATTGCAGAAGCGATTTTTGGGTCTCTATTGCGAATTACGGTTATGCTAGTATTTGGTTGCTAACAAGTGGTTGTCTATTTATGTTGATTAAATCTGTTGATCTCATCGTGATCAGGGGACGAACATGCTGTCTGGGTTTTTGAATGTGAGATCAGCTGCAGCAAAACAAGCGGTCATTACTGCCATCAACCTTTTAGGTTTGGCTTCGCCTGCTTGTGAGTGAGTTCTCGGTTTTTCCTGCTTACTTTAGAGGTATACTGCATAAATTTGACTTCACGGTTTTCATCATTCATTTGCAGGCCAAGCGGTCCTCAAGGCTGCAGCTAATGGGGCATTTTTCCCTCTGAAGAAAAGGGATACCATGTTGGATTATACAATGGCTCTCATGGCCGATCAAGGTGCAGGCTATGTCCTGAGCACTTCCAAGTCTTTGGATGCCGGACTTTTGCGTACGCAGGTTAGACGTAATTTCAGAAATTTCGACTGATATGGGTTGTGATCTGTAGTGGATGTTGTCTCAAATATAGTTAACCGATGTTCAGCGTCAGGAGAAGATAGTGATCCTCTCCTAACTTTTGAAAATTTCTTGCTGCAGGAGTTGGCATTAAACGCATGCACCACGCTGGTATCTGTGGAGCCAAAGCTCACAATGTCTACAAGAGATCGTATACTCCAAGTTAGTGGATTTGTTGAATTTTCGAATTTTGCACAAATGTCCTTACTTGGATAATAAAGCAGAGGACACACGCAGAGACGTTGTGAACTCTCACATCTTCTGTTCTTGCGTTGGAATTTACACCTAATAACGGTAATGGCTTGTCAGGCAACATTGGGTTTCTTCACCTTACCGCCTGAAACAGTCGGGGGGACCAGCTCATTGCTTTCCAGTTTGACCACTTTACTTTGTGCTATTCTTCTGACCAGGTATAATTATACAGTCTTTACGAAGTTGTTCTGAATGATCAAGTTTGACTCAACTGCAAGTAACATAAGACTAAGATATAACAGTAATACTATATAACAGCATACAAGGCTGTTTGGTGAACTTATCTGTGTTGACAATTTTTGGCTGTCAGTGGAGAAGATGGAAAGAGTAGGGCTGACCAACTTCAGCATCTACTCAAGAATTTGGATCAGTACGTTGCTTCATCCGTAGATTACCAGCGACAAAGGGCCTGTTACACAGTTCTGGCACTGCTGAAACAATTTCGAGCTCTTTGTATGACTGGTAGCTGTCCCTTCAACTGCGCTGGAAACTGCATGCATCTTCGCTCAACGGCTGAGCGTGTCCAAAGCAGCTCTGCAGGTATATGTCAGTATTTTCGTATTATTCGATGGGACAGGTTCATGGCCTGATGTTGTTAGTGCCTTGGAGAGATGTTTTGCTTGTGTATAATATTTTCAGTCGGTCTTTGCCGGCCAGAATTGTTAGGGTATTTGATGCCACAGTTTCTAATATTTTGCCAAGGAGAGTATTTACAACAGTAACGATTCTTTTTGTACCGTTTCTACAACTAGTTATCTAACCCACTGCTGGAAGCTGATGATACGCAGCTGCTCCCCTTCTTCCTCCAAGAGAGGGATTGAAACTGGGACAGCGTACTATGGCTTATCTACCTCGATGTGCGGATATCTCTGGTGAAGTGAGGAAGGCTGCTACTGAGGTTCGTGACTCAGTCACCTCCTATATTTCCTATTCTGCTTCTTGCTTGCTTTTGACTATAGCTATGGATGTGGTTATAGCGTAAACAGTGTCATAAGGGTTATCAATAGACAATTGTCGAAGGTACTGTTTTAATGCACAGGTGCCACTGTATTGATATAGATTTTGGACCTACTTTTCAGTACCTCTCTACTGCTTCCGAGAGCAGTAGGCGCAGAAGGTTCTGAGAATCGACAAGCTTCGTATGCTGCTGTGGCTGCCTTGGAAGATCTCATTGCTCTCACTAACTGGGTGGGTATTCTTTTCTTGTGTTCTACAATTTATTTTTACCTGGTAAGAGCATATAGCGAATTGAACTTTTATGAAATTATCCGTTTCCCATGTGTCTTTTCTGCAATATCAACCTTCTCATCTATCAGACCGTAGCCCTCAGTCATTATCATAAATCCTGAGATGTGTTCTCGCAAGATGATTGAATCATTTGTATTACATTGTTTCACCTGTAACGGCACTGCCTCTTGTACTTACCTTACCTTTACTCATGCACTTGAATCTCCATGTTCGATCGTATGAATGAGAGCCGGGTCACGGCAGTCGGGTCCCAAAGCTAGTTGATGATAATAATTGTTGAAAGTAAAAAGGGATATATATAACTGCAATAATGATTTCATGCGCGTTTGCTTGACATTGAATCCGTCTTGTCACAGAAAGCATCTGTTGAGGAAGCTGACGTCTTATGGGGAATAAAAAACTCTGTCTGTGTTCTGCTGACTACTCAAGAGGTACTGGCAGTTGTGTTTTGAGTTCTGGAATCTTTTCATCATATATCGATGTGGACTGATCACGTTCTCGGTTTGTCTTGAAGCCAAATTGTATACCTACCTCTATTTCAAGAGAACAATCCATTGTTCAGACCTTGGATCCTTCACGCAACATTTTGAATAGCAGCAGCACAACTAGATCATTTATTAGGGTTTCCATTTAATGAAATAATCAGCCTGTTTGGTTATGGCGATTCAGGTTGTGGCAGCACTGAAAGGTTGTGTTCCAGCCATCTGCGACAAGGTCCCTCAGTCTGCAAAAGGATCCATTAGTGCAGTGACAGACCTAATTGTACATAGAGGGGCTGAATTAGGGGAGGCCGATGTTTCAAGGTAATTGCTTAATAACTAATAGCGGCATTTAAAAGAAAGGGCTTGTGAAGATTAGGATTCCTTATTAGATCTCTTGAAAGTGTGGAAGTTTTCCTTATATTACTTTATTAGATATTACTACTTCAGGTCTGGCATGAATGTTTTCTGTGATATTTGGGTTTGTACTACAGAAACTCCTAAAACCTTTAATATTGCAAAACTTTTGAGTCGGAACAGTGCTAAGTCATAATAATGGTACTTTTTAACTGATATTGTCACACAATTTTCTTGTTGGAAAGGTGTGGGTAAACTGAAATTAGAACGGTGGTTCTGCAACGCAGGATTATTCAAGCCCTTTTTACTGCTGCATCAGGTTTACAAGATAAAACATTGTGTCAACAAGTTCTAGCTGCGGTACGAGAGCCTTTGAACTTGGTGTGTTTATATCGTTCTATTGTTCAAATAAGACCACCTTATTTTTTGCAACCGGGCTATTTCCTTGATATGCAAGTAAGGCATGTCTCTCTAGTAATTTCTAGGTGCTTAACATGAAGTCGTGTCAATTACTGGTGTCCAGTGAGCTGCATGGCTTTGATGGTCTACCATAATTAGACAGGTACATGCATTTTTTAATCTCTTCGTTAAAGTACATTTAAACTCACCTGTTTGTTTCTTTCAGATGTGTCGTCTTGCAGAGCATCCGCAAGCACAAGTGGTCTATGATGAGGTGTTAGGTGCAGCAGATAAGCAGAAAGGATCTTGGCCAGTGCAAGAAGCGTATTTGGTCAGTGCGCGCTCTTGTTTCATGATTTTTGTCCAAAAAGTGTAATCATAGTATCCAAATTACATATTAAATGAAAATAGTTATCGAAGTCTAATAGCTTATGAGTATTTGAAGGCAACATCTATTGTTCTGGAGACTAATACTTAAGCGCTTAAGACTTGATGTGGATGATTTACATAATTCGGAAATGCCCCGCACTTGAAATTTTTGGCTTAGTATCTTTTTTGGCTCGACACTTTGAACATGTAAATTCCAACTGTTTAATAGCTCGAATTGACATGGTTTGCAGGCTCTTGCAAACGACGAGAAGCTCTCCCTCTCGTTTCTGAACCATGTAGTGGGCATTATCAACCATGTACCTGTCTTCCGGGAGGAGGACGCTGATAAAGCTGACCCTGAATCTTCTCAGAATCTGCTTCCGCATACCTTGAATAAACTCCCAGCAGCTGCTACTCTGGCTCTTGGGTGTATCTTCCGGTAATTTTCTATCAATTGGCATCCGTCCGTGCTTGGGCAAGTGAACACTAGTAGACCGCATCATTACACTCTGAAGTCATTGGTGACAAGCTACATCATTGTTTGCAGAAGCGGAAATGAGGTTGCTAGGAAAGCCGTCGTGCAGGAGTACTCAGACGTACTATGTGCTTTGATCTTGCGCATTGGGAGCTGCCATGGGACTACCAACCTTGATGCGCAGCCATTAAGGTACAAATTTGTGGTGTCATGATTATCACTTCTTGATTTGACGATTATCTAGTTACCATGAATTGGATGTAGATGGGACGAACTTCAACATTTTGATTTAGCATAGGCAACAGGCAACCCGTCTGCCCTAATCGAAGTTACAGTTTATATTGATTGTAGAAGTCGTTGATGGTATGTAGTCTCGTTTGTGGGTATACAGAGGCCTAGTTGTGATATTGGCTTCCTACTCAAGCATTTGCTGGTTACTATCTAGTTCTCTTGTGTGGTTGCTGAAGATAGTTTTTTGTTGTGCAGGGACGTTATTCCAACCTTTCAGTCGTTCTGCGATTGTGTAGAGGATGAAGAAATGTCTCAGGTACACTGCAGGTTTACATTTTCAGTGCATCTAGTTTCTGAGAGTACTGCAATAAATGTCCAGTTTTTAACAAATGACAAATGACAGGTTCTAATGAGAGACGGGGAGCATCGTCTAACTGGGGACAGGTGGACGGAAGCTATTGAAGAGATTGCTGCATGCTCTGCGAAGTCAAGACCACAAGAGGTACAATTCTGACATTGGCACGAATCATGAGCATTCAGTTACGGATTTTTCATTACTCTCAGTTCTGTTCATTTCTGAAGGTTCACTGGACCTTGGTTTTAGTCCTCTGAACTTCAGTTAACATATGTGGAATTATTCTCACATTGAATCGAATGGAATTATTATTGAAAGTTGTGAATTCCGTATAAGCCAGTGTCACTAAATCCTCCCGGGAACTTCTCCCTACATTGCTTCAAGCTAAGGATTACCTAGAATGACCTAGAGGTCAATCTTATCAAGGAGAGACAAAGAGCAGAGCAATCACTCTGTGACATCAATATTGAAAGCAGATTATCTCTTCTTCGCATGTACGGTTACAAATTTAAGAATATGTCTGCCTCTTTGGCAACCGGTTTGAGGATAAGAGGACTGCTGGTTTTCTTAACAAGATGACAGAGGATACGTTCAAAGTATTGCACTTTTTAGTATCTTTTCTCTTTGCTCTTTTGATGAAATATTTTGAAACTGAGACTGAATGTGAATGTGCTTAGAGATCTTACTTGCATTATCTCATTGGGTTTGTTCCTGGGTCTTCTGGTAGGTGAGTAATATGTGCACAATTATATGGCCTGCTTTGAAACGGACTCATGACTTCCAGCGAGCTGCTGCCGCTGCCGCCCTTTCTGATTACATCAAGCATAGGTAGGCTTTGTTTGCTCCGTTTTGTGATGATAAGTTCTAGTTTCACCTTTTGTAGATATTTATGAAAGTCTCCACCTAACATTACGAGAAATGAGATTTAATCATCTGGAAAAAGCATCAACGACATTCGGGACTTAGTTGCTTAACGACATGGGACTTATCGTGAAATTCCACTTGAGAGATAGTTACATGGAATGGCATCTGTACACTTAGGATAGAGGGATTCTTGCTGAAGGTTCCCCCATATCTGAATAGTGTGATGCCATAGTTGGACAGCTTAAAGTCTGCTACGCTTAATGCGATTAGTTCTTGCTTGGTATCCTTCAGTGAAGAAGATGAAGCACTCCTAGGACATTTGGTTGGAGTTTTGAGTGCCCACATCGGAGATGATTCGCCTTCAGTTCGTCGGCTGTGTGTAAAGGGACTGACGCAGGTAACTTGTTGAAGCTTCTTGTCTGATATCAATTTAATTTGAGGATCCAATTGTTAAGTCAGAAGATCCTGTTTTGCCTTGATTGTATCTATGCTGACACGTCGGGGCAAATTAACACTATATAGATTCCTATCCCTTCATCGGTCTTACACCCTGTCACTGTTTCTTTGAGTTTAGTATGGCGAAACGGACTCATTACACATAATCATTATCTAAGCATGATTTAAATTCTCTTTATCAGCAACTTATCATGCAATGGTGGTTGTCATCATGTGCAGTAGTATTCCCTTCAGTGATTATGAATAGTTGTACATCTGTGACTGAATCGGTTCAATTTGAGTCGAAATTTCTGATGATTGGTTCTGAAGTTTTGTACTGTTTTTCTGTGGATGTTTTATTTTTACCTTCTTACTTTGTTTCTGTGTTCATTTCAGATACCAGAGTTAGGAGTGGCCAAGTATGCATCTCAAATACTGAGTGTGATTGTCGCATTGATAGAAGACACGGAAGAAGAAGTGGCCCTTGAAGCAGTTCAGGGACTCGGGAAAGTAAGACGCTCTAATTTGATGGTATATATATATGGCTGTATGTTTGCTTGGAGGACATGTACGAGAGTCTTTCGAGGGAAGTTTGTTTGAGGACTTTCTCTCCGCTGTCTTGATTTTTAAAAGTATTCTAGTTCTATAGTTAAGAGCTTTCTCATTAGTCTCACATTCTGTAGCTAAAAGCTACAGTTGACTGCTAAGTATTTTATATGCATGCTGACTTGACAACAGATAAAATTACATCTGTTTGCTTCATTTATAATAGAGTCGTCTAAATGCCGATTGGTAGGTTCTTTTGGTGTACTAAAATTTACAAGGAAATTCTCACCCTTATTATTGTTGGCCAGATTCTCGATTTTGATGCCGAGGTAGTACCAGTGGAGATAGTGGCTCCAATGCTACTTAATCTGTGTGTTAGACTACGATCTCTTCAGGTAAGTTATAACATTGGCGTATTTTGCACTTATTCTTGCTTCATGGTCTGAGTACTCGGAGTAGAAATCTATCATATTGGTATTTCCTGGAGTAGTCTTCAAATATTCAAACGACTTGTCCAATTTGTGTAATTTGATACCTTCAAAAGACTTATTGACTCTTGAAAGCGTTAGGGCGTCTGTGGCTGTACTCAGATTCCTTTTCTTAAAATGTAGGCACTTAATTTTACTATCTCTGTGCGAGTCTCACCCTAGTGTTTTCTTTTTGTACGATTTCATTTTTCACTGTCGTAATTTGAATCTTGAAATTTTCCATGGTGTGTCTTCTTCCAGCCATGTGAGCCGTTCCTAATTTTTCGTTGTTCTCGGGGGTCTAATGACCCTGAATAACTCATTTGCGTCCTGATTATCCTTTGTTTACTTTGAATAACCGTTTCATTAAATTCATTTCACAACAGAGTCGCCAAAAGGAAAATACTCGGGCAGCAGCATTTGCAGCATTAGGATCTCTTAGCCGGTTTGCTGTAGGTGTCCAGCTTGAGGCGTTCATGGAACAGGTCTTCTTCGGACTTGAAATCTCAATTTTATGAATTTTTCAGTTTGTCCTGGCATTCACTTTTTGTACACGTCATGCTAATTCCACAATTTCTCAGTGGAAAGTGTGTTCGAAGTAATTTGTAGAGCATTCAAATGCTGCCCTTGCTAAAATTAGGATTCATGCTTTCATCATTGCAACTGCTAATAAGTACGAACGTTACTAAGAAAAGAACTACGATTATATGTGATGGCAGGTCCATGCAACACTACCACGCCTAGTGTTACACATCAATGATGAAGCACCTTCTGTGTGCCAGGCTTGCAAGGTAGCCATCTCTTTGAACTCTTCTGCACTTCTGGCTTTGCAACTGATTTGCGGTATTCTGGTGAATAGAATATAACAGAGAAGGTGCGAAATTACACTGCAGCTTGGATGTTGCATTACGTAGACGATGTATTGAATATTTTTCTTCATTTTCATCTGAATTTTAAACTAGTTTCCTAAGCTTTGCAGGATACGCTCAAAAGGCTTGCTCCATTGTTGCACGCACAAGATATAAGGGCTTTGGCTAATCTGCAGACCTACATTCAGAGTGAAGAGTAAGTGACGAGTCTGTATTATTATGGAAGTCTCTTCTCATTGCCCAGTAAACAGCTTTGGTGAGGACTTAGGAAATTTTTCTATTTCAGAGATAATAATGGCAAGTCTTTCTTCTGGTGTTGATTGGACATACACATTTGATGAGGATGTTTCAAGATACAAAACGGTTGATATCAAATAATTATGTGCTTGACACAGGTTGGAGTATGACGAGTTTGTTAGGGAATTCGCCAAGCATCTGGTGGTACAATTCAGTGACCGGTTCGACACATACGTCACTGCTGCAATGCAGGCAAGTTTGCGACAGTTACTCGCTGCGATAAGTATGAGATTATCGCAAAATTTTCTTTCATTTTGGTGCAAAGAAATCCTTATGTGAAGCTTTCGTTCGACCTTCAGATGTTCCACCGTCTGATCGCACGGTTTGTTGTAAAGCTTAGGTACAACCAAACGGATGAGAGTCTGAAGTCCTGGTTATTTTATGTAACTTGCCGTCGCTTTTCTGGACTATTGCGGACTGCTAAGTTGGATTCATAATTGGATATTCGGAATTTTGAAGGCTTTTAAATTTTGCAGGCTTTGGAAAGTCCGTGGCCTTTGATACAGGCAAATGCGGCATACTTTGCTGGCTGCTTGCTGTCTGAAATAAGTGACTCCAGACCGCTGACTCTCTATCTACCTCAGGTATCCTCCTTTCTATGATACTGTGTTGCCCACTCCATTCTATTTAGCGTCATCCATAATTTCGTAGCGTGCCGTACAAAAAATGAATACCTTTGTTCGTATGTAATCTACTTTGTTTTAACCTTGGAACTATCATCGACCATTGAAAGAGAAGGTAATGAACAGTTAAATCAATCAACAAGTGTCCTACATAGGAAATGAATTTTTCCAATCTTATCCGTCGAAAGATACACTAATACTAATACATTTTTTTTAATTCAACGTCACAACTTCAAAACACTGTATTCTATACTACATATTACAAACAGTGAAGTGTCTATTTTTTAATTTAGAGTTTGTTTATTGAGTATTAGAAGCTTCTCATTTCTGTACAGTGCAACTGCAACTATTGGATCAGGTAAGTAAGACTCACAATCGTTTGTTTGGAACAGGTAACAGGAGCACTGGTGCGAATGACTGCCTCAGCACCCAGTGCGGTGGTTCGAGCCAAATCTGCTCTGGCTCTGAGTCTCTTGCTTGATGAAATGAAGTCCTCAACTATCTGAATCATCATTTCTCAAACAATGTTTTACGTCGCTGAGTCCTGTTTTTCATTGTCTAGTTGGATGTTGTCCAGCGCATACATATGTTGTAAATTTACGTCTGGAGCAATGTATATTGTGAGCGTCAAGGTTGTAGATTTTAGAAGAAATCAGGTTGGTCTGGATAACTGATTTACAAATTAAGAGCAGGTATAATTTCATTCTGGGTCTTGCTGTGTGCACGATGATCTTGAGACGATAAAAGCAGTCAATGAGGATCAAGTGTTTAAGTTTGGACAAAAGACAAGCCTGTGCAGGGCTTTTTTTTTCCATTTTTGAAGAAGTGCCATAGTGGCCATATAAAATGTTATAGTGGTGCTCCAAATTGCAACATTCATCCACTTATTGGATGTATAGTGTGGTTTTCATCCACAATTAGGCAATTTCATCTAATATTTTTTTAATTTTGAAGTTGTTTGAAGATTTCATCCAAGTTTCTTTTGGGTTTTTCTTTTTCATTTTTTAGCCAAATTATTTTTTTCTAGTGCAATCTGGCACTTGAAAGCCAAAAAAAAGCCGTGAAGACAACCAATGGCAAATATTAAAGACTGAATGCATTTTAGCAACCATTTGTGGTGCAAAAAGCCATTATCCAAATTCGGGATAAAAGTAAACATGTGTATGGAACTATGAATTGTTGTCATTCTAAAAAAGTTTGCTAAGTTGAATTGGAATTCAAGTGCAATCTAGAAAAGAAATAGCATGTGTTCAATGCATGGCAAATGTAGAACTTTCAATCTAGAATACACCATGATTTCTTAGACATCACTATTGAATGTATTGCATTTCAAATCTTTTCTATCAATTTCAATTAAACAATTTGCAACCCTTTATAATCAATCTAAGAACTTGGAATGTTTAGTTTTGACTTTAAAATGATGGAGTAAATTATTAGTGATAATACTAAAGATATATAGAAGATTTAGCTTTGAAATTAAGATATAATTTGAACCCCTAGTAAGCTTCAAATCTTCAATCATTTATAGCAAAAACTTTAGTTAAAACCTAGTCTCTATATAATGTGTTGAAAAGTGTCATTTTTTTCTAACAACTTCTATGTCCAATTGCAATTTTATCTATTTTGTCTCATGCTTCTTGTTACAAACAATGGAATTTTAACTCCCACCTCATGGTTGAATTGGGATTTATTAGCAAAATTACTACCTTAACATTTGTGTAAATTCATATACATTTTTGGGTACTTGCAAGGACTTCTACTATTACCCCAAAAGCAAACCAAATGCTTTCCGCATCCTATGTCCCACATATAGACATAGGATACAATATACTAACACACTTGATAGATATGGATACATTTGTATATGTGGGAATTTATATTATATATTAAAAAAATTAGAAAATAAAATGGATTACCCAATATTGTTTGGAATTGTAATCTTGAACATATATATGTATTTAGTTAGGCTTATTAAAAAATAAAGAATCACTTCAAAGATGTAGAGAAATGAGAAGCAACTTTTGACTTTCTTAAAAATGATTTGAGGTAAAAAATATATATGTAATTCTAAAATAAGATGGAACAAGGGATGACATAAAGTATACAGTTGTAACTACATACCTAGAAAAATATAATTTTGCTTCATACTTATATCAAACACAATCTTCTTCATAATTATTAAAGTATAGAGGTAATGCATATGAAATTTCTTAAAAAGATGGTTCATGATACTTTTTTCTAATCTCAAATTTGATTAGTCATTTTAAGAAGTCATTATCTACTTAACCCCTAAACAATGGGTGGATCATTGTGGGGGAGCAGTGGGCTGGGAACATTGTATAATTTGTACGAAGACCGTGGGAGAAAGACATTGTTTTGGGACTGTGAACAAGGTGAATCAATTCCTCCAATTAGGCAGTCCAACCTCCGCAAGAACAACAACAATAGAAACAGTGACACTCAATCCAACAAATGATTACATCACAAGTTTCAGAGCACTCATCCCACTAGAAGAAAACAAGGGGTTTTGCAACTACAGTTTGCAACTGGTTTTGTAATTGCATTGGGCATTTGCAACTAGGTGATAATTTAAAGATTGTAGTTGCAGTGAACAAGTTGCAATAGTTGCAAGCTAGTTGCAAAAAGTGAAAAAATTATTTCTCATCTGATAGTCTCTATATAACTTCGTTGATGAACTCTTCCGACGTAGTTGCTGATGTAGAACTTGATTGCCGCGACTTGTTGCAACTAGTTTGCAATTGGCTTACAACAAGCTTGCAACTGACTTACAACTAGCTTGCAACTAGATTATTTGTAGATTTTAAAATTTTTAACTCAATGATTTGTAGATTTCAAAATTTTTAATCTATCTTTTTTTTAGATTAGCAATCCAAATATTTATATTGATAGATTTTTCTACTTAAGAAAAATTTACAACATTATAGATTTTTACAATTGATAGATTTTCGTAGACTATAGAAATCTAAAAATTGTAAAAATTTATAAGTTGTAGAAATCTACAAAGTATAGAAATATTATAGATTTTCACCATTAAAATTCATTATACAAGAATGCCATAACTTATGATTCTTATACATTTAATTTAATGATATTCCTAACAATTGATATGGGATAGTTGATATGAGACTTAATCCTAGTTGCTTCCTAATTGTATACTAATTGTTTCTTAGTCGTAACGTAGTTGCTTAAGTATTAGTTAAATTCTAATTGCATGATAGTTGAAAATTAGTTGAATGCTAGTTGTAGAATAATTGACAACCAGTGGTATAGTCGCACTATGATTACACGACAGTTGCATAGTTGCATAGGAATTACACAAATACATAGTAGTTGCACAATAGTTGCACAATCACACAATAGTCACTTCATTTTGCAATTACTTTATGACTACTTTGCAACAACAACAATGTAAACATTGATTTGGTGCAAATATAGAGGGTTGTAGTTGCACAATAGTTGTATAGGATATGTAGTTGCAGTGCAATCGGTTGTAGCGGACACGTTTTTCTTCTAGTGTCCCCCAACCTCTTCCCTTACTACAGTGATTACAGATGGAATTACCTTCTGCGAAGTGGATCATATTTTTTTTTCTCTCTGTTAGTACTATTGTCAATAAGTAATCCAAGTTGCAAATTTTGGGAAGGGGTAGTGTAAGTGTAATCCCCGTTCAAAGAATGTGGACTCCTGTAAAATATGACTTCACTAATTGATGTTACCACTCACAATTCATGACAAAGCACAATCTTAAGTCTATTATTGGAAAAAAATTGGATGAAAAAGAACTTTTTTCCGTTCAATAGGCTCTCTCGAACTCATCCATCGACTACTAATTGGCACCCACATCATTTAAGGGTTAAAAGAAGAAACTCCAATTTATCACACTTTTAAGCTTTATAGTTCTTGGACCCTATTTCTATGTACTCTATATTTTCAAGTACAATTACAATCTAACAAATAATTATGTTGGTAACAATAATGATAGTTTTACTAAGGATGAAAAAGGTGAGCAAAATTGTACACCCAAATATCCCATACTAAAAGCCTTGATCTTAAACACATCCATACATGGAAATGCCAACTTTTGCTTGGTGCAAGTAGCACACTATTTGTCAATGTTTTAGACTATGAATCACTTAATGCTCAACTAAAAGTAGAGAGGTACATCCCCATTGCTCTACAATAGATGTTATGAGATAAGTGAAATTCAACTCAAAATCATTTCATAAATTTTGAAGCCATAATCACTTGATTACAAATTTCCCTCAAAGTTATAACAAAAAATTTCAAAAAAAGTAATCATGTGTGAGGCCATGTGTCTAATAAATAAACCAATACACAAGCAAGGGACAATCTAAAACTGTGAAAGGAAATGCATAATCAACAAAAGAGGGGTCCAAACTTGTCACATAGTAATTCTCATGCGACTCCAACCCAAAATCAATCATTTGCCATGTACTCCAAAACTGTAAAGAGCAAATACCAAATCTCTTACCCCAAAAGCACCACTGTATAAACTTTGCTCCCAATTGTAACTCTCGAATCATATCCTCTTGGTTCAAATCCATAGCATTTCTTCGATGATGCACTTCATAGAGTGAAGGATGCAGAAAGTTGATTTTCAACGGCACAGACCATCTCTTACAAGTCATGGAGCATCAGGGCAATGTGCAAACATCTTGCCAGTCCACCACACGTTCCACATAAGTGAAACAGAAATATTTGTACCCAACTTAGCAATATCGTTAAGGCACTGGACATATTTGGCACAAAACTCACAAAGCATCACTTCAAATTTGATCAGAGGTGGACTCTGCGATATATATAGAATCCAAAAGAGAAACTGCAAAATGGATATCGTAACAAACAATCTCATGCCGAGCACCATACGTGCCACCATACGTGCCATCTGATCCCTCTCCAACCTAGTGAGAGACACGCTTCCAACTCGGATATTCTAAAGAGGACTTCTGCCTACCTAAACATGAACGAAATGCTCTCCTCTCCAAAGGAGATCAACACCAATTTGCTATCAGCAAAACCAAATTCGTAATCTAACGCTCGAGCTCCTGTACAAGTTGCAAAAACTGAAAGTTAGGTCACCGTGAGCCTTACAAAATTGCGAAGAAGGAACACAGTATGGTACAGAAGCGTCGAGCCCAAGCCGTGCTCGAAAACCTCTCATTTCTTCCGCAAGATTCTGAAGTAGAGATTGTACGAATCGATTTTTGGGAAACCCTGCGAGGATCACATATAGCTGATGCCAGAGACTTTTCGATGCAAGCGCAAGTGACATTACGACATGAATTCGGAGACACGTCCTAGGCAATCAGTGAGTGGCCTTCTCCGAAACGGCCGCGGCCTCCCTTCGAAGCTCCTTGACCACAGCCGCCAGGGCTTCGGGATTGACCCCGTGCTCGCACAAGGCGACCAAAATGGCGAGCGTCTGGCGGTCCAGGCCGGCGCCCAGAAGATTGGACATCATGTGCACAATGTCGAGCGATTCGCGCGCCCTCTGCATGGCCACGCCGTCCATCGCTCCGGGCTCCCAGCTCCGGCAAGTCGCAGCTCGCTTGCGCTTGCGCTTGCACTCGCAATCGAAACCCTAATTATCAGACAATGCCTGGGCTGTCTCTCGTCGGCCTGCACTCACGCAACTCCGCGGCTTTAAGACACGGAGCCGCCTATGACCGTGACCAGAAGAGCATCTGCAATCATCCCCTCAAAACTGAAACGTTCCCCTCATGCGAACCCCGAAGTCCCCGTCAGGGGAGCGTAAACGTCTCCTGACGGGGCCCATAAGAAATTGATCCAAGATAATGAAAAGATGGATCAGAAATATGAAATACCTGCGTAGTGCTAAGAATAATAGTTTTCAACTCTTGGTGCAAGAATCAAATGAGAAGCTGGTAACTTTGCAACATCGCTGGCTTTAATGTCTCTACACTAAAATTCCCTGTCGGAACATCCTGCACAAGAGCACATATGTTATGTAACACTTATTATCAAACCAGATTGAATGGCCTCTAAATAAGACAGCTCTGATCAACTGGAGGTACCACTATCCTCCTGCCACCACCTCCCTCAGTCACTCACTTTCTAACTTCAACCTCCCACAGAAAGAGACAAAGGCACAATTTCAACATTCAATATTTTAGTCAAACGTCATAATACAAAGAAAGCACTGTTCCATCGTGGAAGAAATTTTCTTTATCTTCCAAACAGCCGAAGCACATTTTCTAGAGAGCATGTGAAGAGTCCTTGTTTACATTCTGTTTATGGGCGATTTTTGTGCTCAACCAAGTTGACAACCAAGTGCGTTGATTTGGGTATCAAACCAACCATCACTACCTTCAAATTCAAAATTCAAAATTTCCCATATCTGCCCTCATACATTTCTGTCGAGTCCCAGCCCTAAATGCGAATCATCATCCGGTGACATACGTACATCCCGTATATATTCTTTACACATCTGTCGAGCATATCTCACCTTGATAACATCACTACCTGGAAGTTCTACATACAATTCTAATTTTTCCTTGCTACCTTTCGAAAACTTTTCACCAATGGGAAATTGATGAGTCATGGGTTTCTGACCTCACTAATGGTTAAAAACGAAGATGGGAACAAGAGAATGAAAACCATTTACATATGCCACGAGAAAAAGATCTGTTCATTGCGTGACCCCTACCACTACTAATAAGAATATACCCGATCGTAACTCTCGCCCTAAAGTGCTGCACAACAGCACCACCAAGAAAAGGAAATCACCGACACCACTGACAATGGGGGTTTGGGTTAGAAAGAACAATGAATTCAAACTCACGTGTAGGAAGAATGGGCTTAATGACAGGACGAATGCGCCACGCCTTCACCAATTGCAGCACCTCGTCATTTCCCGTCGCAAGAAACATACGCAACACGTAGTCCGTGAGCTTACCAGCAGCCACAGTTTTCTGCACCACGAAACGAAAACAAACCAAACAACAGCGAGTAATAATTTAAGTTTTGATTTTTAAAACAGAGGCCAACACTATCGATCAAACCCTAAAAGAACCTCTTCCATGAATTTCCGATTCAAACCCTAACCAGAACCTGATCCCAAACTCTACTCACACAGCTCCGTTCAACTTCTAATTTGTAAGTTGTGTGGGGTTCATGATTTACAACGCTTGTGGTGTGACTAGGGTTTGTAAATTACGAGCCAGACCTGGAAGAGGTGGACAACGAGGTGGTCTGGAACGGAGGAGAGATCGGAGAAGCGTTGGATATGGAGAACGGCAGTGCCAAGAGTCAAGTGCAGAAGAGACGGCGGGGGAGACATACAGAAGAAAGAGAGAGGGACCAGCAAAAGGTTTCGGGCTTGGTGTGAAAAAAGTCAAGAGAAGGGAGTATGGATTCTGGAATGGAGCTTGGAAGAGCTTTGCGTTGAGGTGAGTGGGAAGAGCATGTGTTTGTTCGGAAACAGGAGCTCAAGGAGAAGCAGAGGAGCAAGCACACCGACGAACCTCACGTGGAAGCAGCAACAAGCTCAACAAAAAAGCCAAAGACAGACGAAGCTGCAAGACTGGTGAACCTTAGAGACGAAGGCCCGGGCGAAATTGGGCAAAGGCTGGGTCCTGGGAAAGGATGCTGTGAAGAAGAAGCGCTACAATCTTAAGGTTGGGGTCCCACACTAACAAATGGAGCAATCTCTAAACTTTTGGCAAATTTTGGCATGTTTTTCTCAAAATCTGACTTGATTTTGGAACTGGAAAATACAAATCTATCATGATCAAAATTAAGAGGAAACTGTTGCTTAATTAGTCAAAAATAGACCAAGAAAATATGTGATTTGCAAAATATTGGATGAAGTTTACTAATTCCAGACAATTTTGTAGATAAAGTATAGAAGTGATGGATGTTTGTCTAGTACTAAATGATAGTTTGGATTTAAAAACTCCATTTCAAGGTGCATGTTACTCTACAAATAAGAAAACAAAATGTTCTCAATGACATAGAGCTTGAATGTACAATAATTTTTTGAGTTTTCAAATTTTTCAAATTGAGTAACATAAAGGTCTCATTTGACATATAATTCATTATAGACAACATTAACTACATAGGTGAACATTTAATTGTATTGAATGTAAAAATATAAAATCTAATGACTACAAATAGTTTTTTGCACTTGATTCCTCAAGACATTTGATAGAAACAACTATGCAAAATACATGAATATAGATACTACAAGCTTTTGAATTGATGTAGAAAAAGGTGAAAATTTCACTTGAATGGTGAATGGAACCTTTCCCTTCCTATATAGTGAATGGAGACTTTATATCAGTAGAAACATTCAATTCCACAATTTCCTTAAAAACTTGAGCCTTTCCTTATTCTTTTTTAAAACAAATGAGGATGGTTGAACAAAATAGAATATGAAACTCAATAATGGTTCTTTTTTATTGAGTTCTAAGTTTATAAAACAATATGGTTAAATCAATTGTGTGCATATATAAACACACTTCCTATATTGAATGGACTAAAAAATTGGATCCAAAGGGATGCAATTAGCCTAAAATGGTAGAGTATACTCCATTGATTGTTAATACAATACTTATTGAAGACCAAAGAATAAACAAACATAAACTTTAGGATTGAACTTGAAAAGATACCTCTATGATTCAAACCTCCCCATCACAATGCTCACCCCAATAACAAAAGAAGGGAAGAAAAGAGGAGCCAAAAGGGAGGTACTTCTACTTAGCACTAATCAAATCACCTACATTACATAAATCATCAATGACAATTGAAAAGGAACACCTGGAATACTCTGGTGTCTTGGAACAGCATCACTACACTGGAATAAAACTCCTTTCGTCTAAATGAAATAATACAGCATACAACTTTGGCCCGCAAGGGAACGAATATAAAGCTCAATAAGACCAACCTACAATTTGCTCCCAATATTAAGATGTCAACATGAAATACTTTGGTTCTCAGAAATGGATTCCCCTCTACCAACAACAAAATATAATGCAAGACCTGGGCAGGTACAGGAGCATATGAATGTCAAAATGAAGAAATTACTTCAAGGCTTCCATATCGCTACCGTGTGAGATGTTAGGATTTGAAAAGCGTTCAAGAAGTGGACCTCACCTGTTCCATAACAAAGGAAATAAAACACAATTGTGAGAGAGTAGCTGTGAACACAGACGAGGTGTATCTACCCACACAACAAAAGTATAAAACTGATATTGTAGAACTGTACATGATATAAAAATCCAACCCACTTCAAGATGACCCAGAGCAAGGAGTAAGCAAGCTAAGTTTCAGTGCCTAACGAGATCCCAGTAAGTTAGCCTTAGTGTAAAGCCTGAGCGCAAGGAACTGCCACACCGAGTTACACTAAATAATGCACAGACGTAAAGCAACCAAAAATCACAAAAACTCTGCACAATGTACCATGTGAGCTTAATGAGGAAATAAAAACCACATCAAGATATATTAAGCAAGGCCCCCCAAAACTTTTGTACCATTCAGGTGTTCGGAGAACCACTCATTTGCTTCGGTCCTCTGGAGAGACCAACATAAGTCTAGAGAATGACTCCAGACAGCCGATTTCTTAAACCCTCAACCAAAAAACTAAAGAAGAACCAGTGCTCATCACCCAGACAACTACAAACGAAAAATAATCGAGAGAGTGGTACACAAAGGCCAGCCAGCCAGCAACTGACTTTAGTAACTTTGACAGCTAGCCTGCAGGCGCTCCATTTGCTGAATCCGTTATCTTACTAAAACCTGGAAATGTTCCAGGAAAAATGCAGTACAAGTAAATCTACAAACCTTAGATGCACGTCGGAAACCAAAAAGAAAAGGAGGAAAAATGAAAGAAAAAAAATCTACGTTGATCCGTTGAGATCGTCACTTATCGATCTATCCTCCGCAGTGTCAAAATCAATCTCTGACCCTACAGCTGGCAACCTAGACGTGTACATGTGTCCCATTTTGATGCGTTTGGTTTCCAAGTACCGTCGGTTTTCCTTCGTCACTGGTGAAAAAATTGACCTTCGCTCATTGACACGAATCCCAAGGTCCTTCAAAGCCTTCACCTTTGCCGGATTATTGCTAAGCAACGTAATTGTCTTAACACCAAGATCTTGCAAAATCTGATCACGGAACACAAATCCATCTCAAAAACTCCATAGATATATGACGACACACAAAAACAAGTTAACCTATCAGAAAGCAACCTCGCCCTTGCGGAGGAAATCTGCCAGAGAAGCTTTAAAGTATTTGCTACAATAGCAAAACACCAACTAAACCGCTTGCTCTAGCAGTTTTTTGTCTGAAAGTAAGATATACTCGGCTCCAGATCCAAACTCGTAACTGAAATCATACAGCAGAATCAGATTTGAATACAAAGCAACATAAGAATACCTGAGCACTGATTCCATACTCTCGAGAATCAACAGGAAGTCCAAGTTGAAGATTTGCCTCTACGGTGTCCGAGCCAGCATCTTGCAGGTTGTAAGCCCTCATCTTATGTCCAAGACCAATTCCCCGGCCTTCATGACCTCGCATGTAAACCACAACACCCCTCCCCATCTTTTTAATAAAGGACAGAGAGTCGGACAGCTGGCTCCCGCAATCACAACGAGTCGAGCGAAACACATCACCAGTCAAGCATTCCGAATGTATTCTCACATAGACTTCCAACCCACTGCTTATGTCACCCTGTAGAGTCACATGAGAAATAAGAGAGTGAGTTAAGGATGCTCAACAAAATGCTTTTTCTCAAATACTAATTTAAATGAAAGCCTGACAGAATTCATCGGCATAAGAGTAAAGTAGCATTCTCTAACAATTTTAGAAGCTATCTGAAGACATCCGTAGTAAATCAGACAACATAAATATCCAGCAGGCCAAAAGGGTTCCAAGACAAATTAAGATCCAAGCGTACCTCAACGAGAGCAGCATGCTCCAAGCCATCATTAGATACATAACTGAACACCTGAAACTCCCCATACTCAGTGGGGAGCCTTGCACTCGCCGTGCGCTCCACCAAACCAGATTTCTTCACCAAAACCGATTTCTTAGCCTCCTTGAATCTGCAAAGACGCAAACCCTTCATCAGCAATTGCCAACGTATATACCCATGTCATGCACACTATTGATTGCATCCCTAACTACACTTTAAAAAATGCCAGAGGTATCACTTCTGAATAATGTCCCAAAGATCTGGAAAGAAACTGTATCAAGAGTGCATCTACCTCCAGAATATTAAGATTCACACCACCCATCAAAGAACATTTTACTACATGAGAACTTTGACGAACGGATAAAGCAAGTCGGCTCAGCTTCAAAGTTTGACACGAATAATGCACGAGGAAGTCGGGGAGAAAAAGAAAAATACTTGACAAGGGCATCAATTGATATTAGAGGGAAGCCATGACGCTTCGCGAATTTCATCAAATATGGTAGGCGGGCCATTGAGCCATCCTCGTCATTGACAACCTCACATAGGACTCCAGCAGGACGTAGTCCAGCAAGTTCGGTTAAATCTAGTGCTGCCTCTGTATGCCCTCTCCTTTTCAACACCCCACCTGCAAAAGAATACCACAGAAACCCGTCGTGTAAATAACATCAGGAAAAACCCGTGATACATTTTGATGCGCATACTCATTCCAAGTCTTTTTCCTTACTTTCCATAAAATTCTGTAAACATAACTGCCCTTGAGATTAGTTACCGACTCCATAAATTGCTACAATGTGCATTGCGAATCCAGAGCGCAATCGTCCCCACAGTTGGAGAGAAAATAATAGCATCCCCTCGCCTGGACCAATCCAAACCTAAAAGGCTCGCATCCCTCCATACAAGACGATCACCACTTGAGGTGGGATATCTCATAAAAAATACTCTTAAAACCTCCAGTATTTGGATTATTCATATGCAGCAAAAGATGAATTTCGCCAACGTAGATCCATATCGTTGGTTTTTAAAGTTTCAAGAACGTATACCAAACTTTTAAGTACGACCAAGTAAAACGCCAATCCACATAGAAGTCAGTAGCAAACTTGTAGCGTACCATGCCCTTTAATGAGGTTGTCAAGCTAAGCGTGCAAGTGCTTTCTGCCTCGAGCAAAAAAGAAAAATTCTGACCTTCACGATATCTCAGGGGAAAGACATGTCCAGGTGCAACGAAATCTCCAGGACCCGAATCTGGTGACGCCAATGCCCTTATTGTCTGGCACCGATCCGATGCTGACACACCTGTTGTCGTTCCATGCTTTGCATCCTGGTTGCCAAATTTCAGTTAAACCAGATAATCACACTACCATGCACAAAAACTACAAGAAAAAAGAGTTGGCAAACACATTGACCTTTAAAAACCCCGCCAAGAACACAAACTGAAAATACAGCTAATCTGTAGTAGAACGTCCCAAGTGTTAACAGTTCAAGAACAGCGTCTAAAATACAGAGATAGACCTCCTCCAGTTACTAATTACTCTTTCCACAGGATCCCAATGACCAAGAACGCTACAATGTAACAATGTTTCACAACTAGATTGTCATCGGAAACTCTAATCAGGAAAACAGTAACGAGCAAGCCGACAGTCCGCATCATTTGATTAAACCAATTAAGAATGTCTTACATGACAATGTCATTTTTCAGACCTTCCTCAGTAGATCTTTACTACCACGATACTGCAAACTCAACTGATTCTAAACTCCCGTTTGAATCGAGCGAGGACTCTGAAACGTCTCAAAGAACACGATCTCTATTATTTTGAGTACAGATCGACCAGAATTGGAAGCAGGCTAACTTACCACAGTCCAGGTGAAGGCGGTCTTCATACATTCGGAATTTTCTTCTGGGGGCACCATCAGAGGGAGCCCCAGCCGATCCAAATCCTCACCTTTCATGGATACACAAACGATACCGGTACTGTGCCTCACCAAGAACGCCATCGCTTGCGGAGTCACCAGTGAGCCTGCCATGATGAGGTCGCCTTCATTCTCTCGGTTCTCATCGTCCACGACCAACACAAACTGGAGAGCAAACAGGAGAAAAAACCATGGGTGAAAACTGGCACATCGAATTGAAATAAAATTCCGGAAGCATTCTTCTCAGCTGCAATTGCGACGCCATTAGCAGCATTAAGCACAGATTTCAAAACAATATGACTGCCATTACCACATCAAAGACCAAAGATGACGAGCATACCTTGCCTTCCTTGATAGCTTCCACTGCTTCTTCAATAGTGGCAAATCCTTCCCCAAGCTTCTCATCGGAATCCTCCTCAAAATCAGGTCCTCGACGCTGAGCAATTCCCAATTTGACCAACGAGGGCCTCTCGGAAAGCGACGTCGCGACATCGAGCGTCAGGTCTTCGCAATCAAGTCCTACAATAGACGTTTTCTTGGTGCTGCCAAAACTGACATGCGCACCGTTGGTACCCTTACAGATTACAGAGGACGTAAAACTGCCGCCCGATGCTCTCTGCGCCTTATTGCGTAACCCTGACACGGATAAAGCTGCAAGTTCTTTCTCAACCGTCCAAGGCGCAACCCTCCCGCTTCTCAACTTCACTCTGCAATTGCTGCAAAAGAATCCGCCACAAAAGTCAATTCCTCATTCCCTGTCTTTTCTCAATTGGTTCAATCTCAAGGTCGGTGATTGCAGGGCAGTAGATGGTAGGGAAGCCAATATGCAGCCAAAGAAGTGGCAAACGACGACACAACCACTTGCGCTCACTCGCTTCTTAAGGCGAGGAAAGTCGCCACCAGAGTCCAGAACCCTAAACCCTGTCGAAAGCAAGCGATACAACAGTGGGCCGCTCCACGCCCCCGCCAAACGAGGAAGTTCCGCAGGGCGAATCCCAAATTGACCCAAAAGAAGATGAGAACCCATACTACTTACCGTGACGCCGCCACCGTACTGCTGCTGTTGCTCCCGCTGCTGCTGACGACGGACGACGACTGCAGAGGGACCGAAACGCGCCATTCGTGCACTAACTCCGTCGAGAATCGAGACATGGCTTTGAAACACAAAACAACCAACACTCGCAACCTCACTCAAAACACCTAACTCGGAAGAACAGCGACGGGGAATCGAGAATGAGGAGAGCCTGGCTTGAGGTGACATTCAGCAACTCCGCAATTGCCAAACGACTCCGTCAGCCGTAGAAAAAAACTTGGGTCCGTCAGAAAGTGGTTGGTTGGTTAACAAACGAAGCCACAAGACCCCAACAAGCGGCACCAACTGGTTGGTTCCAGCGCGTCTCCTTTCGCTTTCCACCCCAAAGGCCCTCAAGGCCGACCTCAACTGGTGGCTGGCGATGGCGGTGAAGGAGAAAAAACAGATCACATTCCCTCACTTATCCGACGGTGCAGGAGGAGCAGCCGCAAGCAATTGAATACACCACCAACTGAACGGGAACTCATAGGCAGCCAGCCAGAGTCCAGGATGCAAAGGGGATGACGAAGGTGCGGGCGAAAATGATGAGACCATGGAAGAGGAAGTGAACGGCGTCGGTCTTCGGCTTCTGCGTGTCCTTTTCTTCAGCCTGGGATGGCGTTGCCTGGGGTGGCTCAGTGGCTGGGGCCGTCCCCCGTGGGGGCAGCGATGCAGAAGAAGCCCCGCCACAGACAGTAGCTTAGCCTGTGAACAGCGCGCGCCAGTGACGTCCGTCGCATGCAGTTTGGGGAGGCGCTCCAGCAGCCCACACGATGCGCGTGGGCCCAGGGGAGTCGAAGGAGCGTTTTAACTCCTTATTAGCACCTAAGTTAACCTCTAAATGCCCAAGCCTTTTCAAGTGTGTTTTGACTATGAAAAAAGTGCATGGACTTGTACTCATCCCTAGTGAAGCAAATTGATTTTTTTCTAAAATCTAACCGCATAGATGTTTAAAGAGCTTGTTTATTATTAAGTACACAAATTTTGAGCACAAAACTGCATTGGAGTTGTGAGATTATAATGAGAGAAGAGTACATTTTTTATACTTAGTATACTGCCTTTTTCCACAATGTTTCTCAAATTTGCATATAAATTTTTGGGGGGATT
This sequence comes from Thuidium tamariscinum, assembly GCA_947034885.2. Classification (NCBI taxonomy): domain Eukaryota; kingdom Viridiplantae; phylum Streptophyta; class Bryopsida; order Hypnales; family Thuidiaceae; genus Thuidium; species Thuidium tamariscinum. Next base: position 33,086,697 of record OX344751.2, on the reverse strand, counting down.
TGAGGTAACATGAACAACTACAAAAAGTGTTAGCAAACTAAAATGCACTTCTAAGAAACTTAATTTCACATGAAAAGCTATTAAATTCATTACACAATCTACCTTGCAATTGTTGAAATGCAATTATTTTTATAAGTAGAAATTGCAAGTAACTCCAAATCAATAATTGTATGTTTAAATTTTCAATGGTGAATATCATGAAAACACTATCCTCTTTCCATTGGGACCATTTTCAAAGCAAATAGATATGTACAATTTTTTAGATCTCAAATTAAGCGAAATTGCATAAAGTTAGGAAATGAAGTAAAATTGGCAAACTTTACACTTCACTTATGGTACATGTATGCCTTTGAAGACCTCTCAATAATCAAATATATACTTTTTTCAGTGAAAAATGAAAGTTTTCAATAGTTAACCCTTAAAACCGCCCAAAAAAAATTTTAAAACGGTCATAGGAATTTAACTACCCATTCAGAAATGGGCCTAAAATTTCAGATCGACCATATATGGTCGACTGGGTAGTTAGGGGTTAAGGTAGGTACACCCAAAATGGCACCTAACCTTAAAGCGCCATCTACAATGTGCACACATTTTCAAAATCAGTCATGTACCCAAATTGTAGATGGTGCTTTCAGAAACTGACTTTGACCATTAATAACTTTTGCATATGGTATCCAAATCCTCTGGTCTTTGGTGCATTGGAACATGCTTTCACTCGCCAACAAGATTGCATGAAAATCTGAACAACATGATAACAAGAACTAGGCACAATAAGAATAAGTGGTGCTTTTAGGTGTATCCACCTTAAGTCTTCTCTTAGATTTTGGCCCATATTTTTCCTTATATTTTTATAAATACCAATTCATATACAAGTGTTGTTGCCATAGTATAAATAAAACTAAAAGTAATTTTTTTAAGTAAAAGTTTTTGTTTTTATAAAGTCAACTACTAGTTTGGATGAATAAAAAATATTGTGGTAAAAAAGGCCTTAGAACCTGATGTTCATCATCCCAATTTTGAGCATGGCAATACACAAAGAGTTTAACCACGAAACGCCAAAGTCTATAACCATGTAGTCAAACATAAAAATCTTCTATTTGTTGTTATTTTATGTAGAAAATTTTCAAAAAAGTCTTCCTTGATTTTTTAATTGGCTTCTTGTATAAATAGTTAAAAAGTTGATAAAAAATTGAATGGATGAAATCACCAAAAACATCTAAAAAAAATTTCAAGGTTTACCAAATTTAGAATAAGGTTTACTAAATTTTGATAACTTTAAGGATGATAAAATTTAATGAATGGACGAATGAGTAAAAGTAGATGGTTTCTTTGATGCCAACATTCCAAGTGCATGTTGTATATAAATACTTCATTCAATTTTAGTTAAAAATTATCTAAGCATGTGTGACTAAGTATCACATCTCTATACCTTCAAAGAAATTTGCTTAAATTTAAGAGAAGATGTCAAAGAAAAGTGATGATGATAATAAAAATAGTAATATGAACCTATTTATTTAAATTGGCATGATTTTACCCTTGAAGGACCAAGGCATCCTTCTACAAACAATTAAAACTGCCATTTCTGTAGCAAAGAGTGAAATAAATTGAAAACTATTTCCTTTTTACATTTTACCATAGGATCTTATATCTAACTAGTATGAGAATGTACAACAAAATTTTAGAAATTTTGGCTACACAAATTGCAAAATCATATTTGCATTTTAAGTAAAGAAAACAAGTTTTTTAGTACATTTTAGGGCTAGATTATTTGACTTTGAACCTTTTTTAACTTTAATATTTTGCACTATAGAGATTTGAGCTTTACATCTTTATGGTGGAAATTGAGTTGAGAGCCTCGTAAAAATAAAAAATGAAAACAAAAATTTTATTTTCATTCTTAAAAATTTTATGTTCAAATGTAGGTAAGAGATAGAAGCAAAATCTTAATTATTAATGTCTTTAAATATGGAATTAAAATACACTATTTCCAATAGTGAAAATTATTTTAGCAAAAAAGTATATCATGTGGAACCTTTTTTTATAAATTGTAAAAACTACATTCAAATGTAAATCCTACTAGTTATTTTTTCAAGAAGATGATCTAATTGCCTCAAAAACAAGATTGTCCACAACTTTCTCATAAGGAATCCAAATAAAATGAATCAAAGCTTTCCTTTTAGACAAAAATATAATCTATGAGATGATTCTTTTTTACATTCAAAATTTTTAATTTTTTTTAATTTCCCACTCTTCCCTATCTTGAGCTTATTTGAGCATAACTATTGAAAAAAATTAATATTTTCATAAAGCTATTTAGTATTTGCATCTTCAATTTTTTTTAAAATCATGACAAAAATTGAGATTGTAAGTATTTGCATAAAAATCCATTCGTTTGTTGAATGGACAACAGTTCTTTAGGAATTAATTCTAATACAACTATTGAGATATAATTCCTATGGCTTCATTATTTAAGAGTGTTTTAGAAATAAACAAAATAAGAAGCTATAGTATTACTAAGAGGTAGCACTCCCTCACTTTCAAATTAGATAGGAACTCAAACTTCAACATTCCTATCATCATGATAGTATTTGTCTTTTTCAAACCACCTTCTACATTCATTAAGTCACCCAAAGTCCAAATATCAAAACAAGTGAAAGAAGCATTGATAAGCAATCCTTCCTCTTGGGTCCTTCCATTCATTAACACCAAAAATCAAGAGTGAGTGCCATGCCATCATTTTGCTACTTCCCCTAAGGTGTATAACTCTTAGACTACTCTCGCTACAAGAAAAGGGGTGTTTTAAATATAGTCCCAGAGATAAGATTCAAAGTAATTACCTTTCTAGGAGATTTTTAGTAAAAAACACATGTTTTTTTAGTAAAATTTTATTAGAAAGACACGTATTTCTTACTAAAAATCTCCTAAAAAGGTAATTACTTTGAATCGTATCTCTAGGATTATACTTAAAACACAAGTTCCCATACAAACGAGCGATGACCATGTCAAATTTTTTTTTTCTATTTTGCAAAAAATAAATAAAAATTCTCAACTTTTTTTTCAATTTTAGTGGCCTAAAATTTATTTATTTATTTTTGTATTTATATTAGTCGACTATTGTCAACAAATCCCCTTATTGTTGCAGGAATAGTGAGGAACTAGCCAAAAACGGCCCTTTAAGAAGCCAAATTTCATTTAATGTTTTCAATTTTTTTTTAAATATTCATTGAAAAGCAAAGTACTATTCATGACCTTCCCCTTTCGCACAAAATTCCAAGGATGAACAATTACAAAGTTGTCTTCCATACAAGAATTCTGTGTCATCCATCCGACACTTGCGCCACTCATGGTTACTATTATAATGATTGTACCGATAGAAGTGGCCCGAGGGCTGCCTGAGGTGGTGCCTGCTGTTGTGCCTTGTTGCCACCAACGCCACACAGAATTTGACCAACGCCACGGCGCCAGAATCCGAGCAAGCGAAGGCGACCGTCTGACGTCGTGTGTCTTCCTGCTTGCGAAGCTGGGAGTTGCATGCCGAGCCCAAGTTCACGCATGCTCCAGTTGACCTTCACAGCATTCAATCTGCCCGCATATTCTTCAGTAATTATCTTACTCTCCGGAGTAGGATTCTTATTATATTGTTACAAGGAATCCTTGTTCGGATCAGTGGCTTCACAGCATTCAATCTGCTCGCATATTCTTCAGTAATTATCTACTCTCCGGAGTAGGATTCTTATTATATTGTTATTAGGAATCCTTGTTCGGATCAGTGGCTTGACCGTCTGACTGACTGGGTCCACGAGTCGCGCCGGCGCCTCTGTAGCTTCGCAAGGCAAGGCAAGCGGATTTGCACTGGCAACTTCCCAGCCACGCAGTCAGTCAGTCAGTCGGTCTTCTGGAGGGAAACAACGCTTCTTTCGTTGCTTCTTTCAGCTGGAAAAACCGGAGCGGCACTGTTCATGGAAACTCAGGGAGTCAGGGAGGAGACCCTATTTGTGCCCCAATTCAAAAGCTAGCCACCCTGGTTGCGCCATCATGCTTTCGTAGTGTACGTTTTGAACTTTCAAGCGTCCTCACCATTGAAACAGAGGGACTATGGAGTGGCACAAATAGTCACGTGGCACACCGGGATAGTCACATGGCCTTATGTGTTATTGGCCAGCGGAAGGTGCCAGAGTCAAGGTTTTTGGGTTGGCAAAAGTAATGTGGGAGGAAGTTTGAGGAGGACTTCACTCAAAAAGTGAGTCAATGCTTGAAAGACAAAGTCTCTTGTAGTGTAAATGTTGGTTTTGGCATGCATGCGCACATTAAGGTAGAAGGCTCAGAAATGGAGCATCTAAGGACTGATCTGCCTTTTTCATGTAATTAAAAAAACGGAAATATTCAGTCTAGCCCATTTTTCAGAGGAAGAAAAATAGATGAGGAATCTAACACAAGTGATTTCATATTTTTTGGAGCATTTTTGGATTAGTTATGAATTTTCAAACAAAATGTGTTGTAGGTCCCTATTTATGTCCCTGGATCCTCCATGAATGGTTCACTTGCAACTTCAAAGAAAAGATGGAAAAGCAAGGAGAATGATTGGCTCTCACTATTCCCAATGCTTCTATCTTCATTTCATTCAATGAGTATAGAGGTCCATTTAAGAACCACATATCATCCATTTCAATGCCTTTTATAGGTTCCATTCTTAATGCCCGCTCTATTTTAGAGCCTCCTACCTTAGGTCTCATAGTATGAACTTGTCACTTGTCTGATTGTGTTTTTAGAAGCATATAACTATTATCAGTGAAAAACTCATTTACACTATCTTTAAAAATTGTGTCAATGATTTTTGAGTCAATCATGCTTTTCTAGAACAATAGGGAAAGTTTTCAGAGTGATACATAGGATAAAGTTGATTAATACCATAGAGTTTAGATTAGTTTAGTAATTCAATTTAGATTTGTTGGCTTCTAACACTTTGTTATTCCTAATTTTTGGATTCTTCTAATTTTGGATTGATTCTTTCTATTTATATGTAAAGGTGCTCCTTTTTCTAAATTTTTTTCAAGAATAACTTTTGGATATTCAAAATTAGTAGCAATGGAATTTTTTATTTCTTTTAGAAATAGTTGCATAGTTTTTAAATTTCAGAAATCTTCCAAATTTTCTCTAACTAAATATGAAATTGACCTACATATAGGGTGTACTTAGATTTCAAGCCTTGGAGAATGTATGTAACACACCTTAATATTTGTTATCCATTTTGGTTGTTTGTCAAACCTTCCCACTATAGGACTGTAGGTGGGTACAAATGCATAATTAAGACATTGGATCAAAGTGCAAGGCAATAGAGGCTTTATGACATTAGATACCATATATGAAGTTTAGTTTTAGCAATGAAGTGCCAAAATTGAATTCCCATGTTGGATTTTTAGAAGTTTGCATCACAAATCACCATCCATGTAGCACTTTTAGACATAAATGATTTTAATTTATATAAAATTTGACCCTCATGTAAGATGCGCCTAAAACTAGTGTAATTAAGCCAAGTCTTCATTATGAAAAATTTGATTCTCTTAGATTCTTATGCATGACAAACCACAACCATCAAAAAGTCCAACCAATCATTTCATTCCTTGAAGTCCTAAACAATATTTACCAATGAAGGAAGCATCTATCTTCCACCCTTAACCCTGGAACAATATGTTGGCCTCCTTGGAATCATCTTTTTTGAAACATTACACATCATTTACTATAAAAAAATTCAAAAGTATCCATTGGAGACCAAACTATTATTCATGACATCCTTTTTTTGCACAAAATTCCAAAAATGAACAATTGCATTTCTATCTTATATGCAAGAATCCACTACCATCCATTAGGCACTTAGAGTCCTCAGCATTATTGTAGTAGAAGGTTAAAAAGATCCAAAGATCTCCTACATTAAACAAAATTATTTCTTATGGCTCCTTAGCCAACCTCAATCCATGAATTACTTGATAAGTCCCTCTACCACCTCTACCAAAGCCCATAAATTCCTTGTCGGACCTTGCCTCATTACAATGTTACATACAAAAAGTTCTCATCCCCAAAAGTTACCTTTTGACCAAATTCACTTTGTCACCCTCACTCATCGCTGCACTGTTGCATCACTTCTTGACCACAGGGTTCAGGGTTTAGCTCATTACAGTAGCTGGCCATGCGGGGTGCTTGGAAGCCTTTTTGCAACCTCCTGTATGTGCCACCTTTCGACCATCAAACAGTTTGTTGCAATTCAATTGACACCTGAGTTTTGAGAGCAGTTTCCTCTCAGACTTTTGCTACTCTGTAAGAACATCTTGGTCTTCGACCTCTACCTCTGTTTTCTCAGTGTCGTCTCATTGAACCTCATGAAGCAGCAACAGCCAACCACTGAGAAAAGCAAGGTATGAGAAAGTGGACGGACTTGTTTGCAGCAATTGGGGACGCATTTGGGTCGCATTCGGCACGCATTTGTCTATTGAAGGCTAAGGAAGGTTGAGCAAAACAGCAGGAGTGAGAATTAGATTCTCTTTAGGCTGCAACATAGCCGTGCCAAGGGCAATGCTCTAAGCTTGGTAGGATTTGAAGACTTTGACGATTGATGCGACGACCAAGCTGAATCAATGGCATTTCTGCTGAAGTTGCCCTACTCTCCCTCTTCCTTCCCGTGCCATGGCCTTCCTTCTGGTTCAGCTATGTCTCGCCGCTACTGCGCGTCACCCATTGCTGTCCTCGCTCCTGCGCAGGTATTTCTTTCGGTCCTTCTGGGAACTAATTCTTTCCTTCGTGGGATTCTGCCACTGAGGGTTTTAGAGTGGTTGTCGAGCTTCTTAACTATGGGACAGAACTCGTCGCGTGCCGTACTTGCATTGTTGAAGAAGGCTGCCTAAAGTTGGGATTCAGAAGAATCACTGCCATAGGTTCTCATCTTTGGACAGAACTTGTTATATGGCACTTGAAGAATTCCTCCAGTTTTCAAATTTTAAACCCAAATTTCAATGTTGAAGAATCATCTAAGAATCATCATGCTCCAACTAGAGAAGATTGATCTTCCTCTAGTTTGAAACTGAGGGGCGATGGGAATTCAATGCACTTGACTTAGTACTGTTGCCCTTGTTATCGGTCCTTCCATTGCAACGTTGGAATCACCAAAAATCAATCTATTTCAAACTTTGTGGAAGGTGCATTCTAAGATAGAAATTTCAATGTTGGCGTGGACACGGAAGTATCCCACTTGAAACTTGTTTCCATCTGCCTCACCTGTGCAATGGCTCCGTAGTGAATTGAATTGATTAAGCTTAGTGTCGGTTTCAGTTATCTTGAGCAAGCACCGGTTAGTTCACTGACTAACTGGTTAGGCATCTTGGAACATGACAAATCAATTCTTGAGATCCTGAAAGTTTCTCTGTCGGTGAATGTTGTGTCGAGACACTCATAAGCTCATCGAGGCTCTCTTTCAAGTTCTATTCCTTAGGATTTGAAACATTTAGGTCGGAACTTGCATTTGGAATCTCATTGTTGAACGCTATTTGCCTTCAATAGTACTCTGGATCCCACTGACGCGACACGTGCTCCTTCTCCAATATGCAGGCGTTGCGCAGTCGGAGAGAAGCTCTCGTGGCAGGAGGTTTGCTGCCAACCCTAGTGCTCGCCCTCCCCGCCGTTGCGCAGGTGGCTCCCGCAAAGATCGATCTGTCACAGGCTCCCTCCCACGCATTCGACGCTGGCGATGCGCGTCTTCGAGAAGCTGCTGCGCTCTTCCAAAAAGCTCTCGCGGCTCCCACGGTCAGCTTTCCAATTCTCGTCTGTCTCGGGATTGGCTCAATGCACAAATTTTTTCCAAAAGGGGTTTTAGGCTTTGCATTGTGCGTGATTGGTTGGAATCTGAGCTGAAGGTGTTAAAATTTGTATGTAGGTTGAAGAAGAAGAGAGCCTGTGGACCCAGGTGATTGACAAGTACGGGAAGCTGGATGCGGAATGGGTTTCAGACATTGTATCAAGAGCGTGGGGAAATCGTGGGAACTCTCGCAGTCGCCAAGTGAGTTTCTTCCTGTTGTAATGCTTCTAACTGTTGATTTTAGGTTTGGTGATGGTTTGCGGTATACCTGTTCTAGGTGAATTTTTTAGAGCCATTTCCATTGTGGGAGGTTTACATTAATGGGCTGGACTAGTCATGGGACGCACTTGTATTTTTCAATGAGTCTTTCAGTGTCGAAAATTGGTAACAGTTCTCGAAGTTGAGAATGCAACTTCTTGCTTGTGCTTGGATAGCCGTTTTCATGCTTCTAATGGTGGAGACTTATCTCCCTCTAATAAGAAAATTGAGAGAAGATGAGCCGGATTTCAAAGTCCCTGCCTTTTGTGTCCCCTCCTATTGGTCCTTCCATTCTATTAATTTCTTTTTGCCTTTTGCATTGCTACGAAGTCCAGTAGAGTTTGTTGCTACTTGAGAGTTGAGGCCGAGTATCTACGATGAAATAAGCTGCATGTAAACAGCTGCACTGTGAAAAAAGATTTCGGGCTTCTCGTAGTTTTGTAGCTGCTCTATGAAAGGAACAGAGCCTCTCACAGCGTAGCTGCTTGTTTTCGTCATATGCAATGACAATACCGATCTCTTTCAGTAGTTCGACCAGGAATTCGCTGGAAATACGTGTTCACTTTCTCAGATGAATGCAGGGCAAGATGGAGGAGGCTCTAGCAGATTTTGATCGGTCTATCGAATTGGCGCCGTGAGTTTTATAGTCCTAGATACTTTCGCTCCTTGCAGACGACAGTGATATATTTCATTATGTTTTCTGTTGAACCTTTCCCAAGTGCAGAAAAATGAGCTGAACTTGAAGAAAACTCTGCTATCTCATCTCCTCTTGATTAAATACCTTTGTTTATTCAGGTATGCAGCGGATCCAGTTTTGAATAGGGGTGTCACATTAGAGAGCCTTGGACGCTACGAGGAGGCTGCTGCAGACTACCAGGCGGTGCTTCTTGCTCAGCCTAACGACCCGGCTGCCTGGAATAATTTGGGCAACGTGAAGGTACGAGAAGTTGACTTTATACTTTGACGCCTAAGAAATTCATCGAGCAACACGCCGTTGGATCCCAGACCCTAAATTCATTGGGAATGATGAAGGTTTAGAGGGATTAACTATGACTCTCTCTTTTGTGTAAGTGTCTTCTAAGCATGTTCTACTGGATGTTCCACGAATTGAGTCCATATCCTCATGTAAGATTTACTTAGATGGTAGTCAGAAGTACTCAGTCACAACTTTTGAATATGGCGTATTTTGCAGGCAGCTTTGGGACAGTGGGACGAATCCTTGTCCAACTACCGCCGAGCTGTTCAACTTGCTCCAGAATTTTCATTTGCAGCTGCTAACTACGGATTGGTGTGAATTTCTACCTCTGAAATTGTGATTCTTCAATTACTCAAAACACCACTGCAATCATAAAATTTCCATCCCTTTTTCCTTTACCTTTTGCCAGATCCTATACCAAGTCGGCAAAGAGAACGAAGCATTTAAACAATTCCGATCATTGCTTCGAAAATATCCTCAGGTACGCCAATGTTGCGTTTGTCAATTGTCTGTCCCCTTTGGGTTTGCTGAAGGCATGCATCGGTATTTTATGCTTTTTTTTACCAATCAAATTAGTAGGGCTGCAGAAATCATATGTAGTTTAGGACGTACTTCAAACCTTGCGTATTTCTTAAGGCTACTGAAAACAAAACAAAAGCAAACTCACCCCAGGCTGTGCTGATGAATTCACTTGCTAATTGTCCATGTGGCATAGATTGTAGGACCGTCTCCAACAATCTCTCCATTCGCGTTGATCTTATGAGTAGAGTTATTATTATTATTATGAATGCTTTCAGATCGTTTAGCAAGCCGTGAGTCTCTGTTTTTTCCTTGTGATGTTGCAGTTTCCAGATGTGAGGGCGGCACTGGCTGTGTCACTCTACGCGCAAGGCTTAACAGCTGAGGCGGAGACGAACTGGGGGCGCGTTGAGGTGACTGACATTGACATCAAACTGCAATCCTGCGTTTTGCAAGACACCCTGCCAAACTTCTTTAATGTCGATTCCATTTGCTGATTACATAGAATTTACGAGACAGATTTGTCTGATTTGAAATTTGAGGTAATTTGATCCATTTTGGCAGGACGGAAGGTACAGGGACCGAGATTGGGTTCGATACACACGCAAGTGGCCACCCCGACTGGTGCAGGCATTAGAAGGATTTCTGGATGTTAAGGCAGTCGCCAGGTGACTGTTAGGAAAGTCAATCATTCTTGGGTAGCTTAAGGAACGAGGTTGTTTTTCTCAAAATATCCTAAACTGTCATTTCCTAGTGCATTGAGCATAATTGAAATATGAAAACATTTTCCAATCTTTTAACTGAGCAAAATTGTATTAGACTTCCATATGTGTAGAAATTTTTTCAGCCCCTTTTATCACATAGATTGTGAGATTGCAATGTTTCAAGTTACAAGAAAAGAAATTTTGGGCCCTACCCAACATAGCTTGACTCAACTTTGTGGAGGACAACGCTATTCAACTTTGGGAATGTAGACCATTGGATAGGTACTTATGTTAGTTGTTTGCACGCCAATTTTCAAAGATGACAGAGGCTAACATATGCAAATAAATCTTGCATTGAGAAGATGCACCACCACCAAAGCATTTATAGGCAAGCTAGATTTCTTTTGGGGGGGATGGGAATTCATTTTTGGGAAAAATCAAAATCCTAGTGGTCAACACAAATCTTTCCTCTTAACCAAGTACAAAAAAGATTTAAATCTAAAAATGAATCTCATTATTTTACACTTGAATTTGATTTAACGATTCTAGAATTGTTCTAAACTTGCTAGTTTTTGAGTAGATTGGATGAAAGTGTTCTTTGTATTTCCATTTTCAAACAAACATTTTTTTTTCTATACTACCATGATAATGTAAAAAAATTCTAAGCCCATTCAATTCGATAGATTGCAAGATATAATCATTCAAAATTAATGAACAAAACTTCACATTATACCTAACTAGTAGATTTCTCTATTATCACACCACCCAAGTTGCCCCTAAACTTTTGAGTACTATATTTTTAGACTAAGGCATCCAATTAGAAAAACAATTATATTTTAGGAAGCTTATAAAAACGTACATCTTTGATACAAATATAGCTCTTATTTGCTCAAAATTGACTTCATAGTAATCTATCTAAGTTTCTAATGGTAAACAATTATCCTTCAAGGATGAAGGTGGAACTATTAGAAAACTTTTCATGTAAGATTATGAGCATAGATATGGTTAAAATTAGAATTACAAGTTATTTTTACTAAGAGACAAATGAAAATTATAAATTTTGAAAGAGAATATTATATATTTTGAAAGATTTTTTGTAAGTTTTGTAAGTTTTTATGATCATTATTATATCAAAAGTTTCTCCATTAGAGTGTCATATAAGTTCATCTATGAGTTGTCTTAGGAATTGTCTTCTAATGAGTGTTCTTCAAAGAGACCCCAAAATCATTCATGAGTAGGCTTTGTGGCACAATGGATATGCATTAGAAAATGAGAAATAAATTTTGTTCATTGATGCATCTAAATGAAATAAGATGCAAGTTGTTCAATTTTGAGAAGCAGAATGAATATATACAAAATTGTAGAAGTAAAATGTTGTAGGAATTAGGACTTCCTTTAAAAAAAGGCAATTCCTTCAAGGCCCCTCGTTGTTTCTAATCTTAGTATGTACCATAGTTGAATTGTAATACATTCAATACATTCAAGTGATTCAATCCTTTGGCCAATGGCATTGCATTTAATCAACAAATAGGCTTTATAGAAGTATGGTAGAACATCTATAATGGTAGTAGCCTTGGGACTAGAGGAGAGTATTACATAAAAGAGGTTATTGCTTTAGAAAGGAGCTATAACATTAATGACATTTGAAGATTTTTTAAGTAGGCTACAATTTCATGAACTTCCTTTATTGAAGTCATGTTCACCAAAGTAACATCTAGATTCCAAATTCAATGAGAGTTATTTTTCTTTTTTTTACTTATTTTGAAAGGTACTTTTTCAATGCATATAAGCTAAGACCAAAAAAAATAACACTATCTCTATGCCAAAATGATCTTGCTATTGCACAAAACGTTCCAATTAAGGCTAAATATAACATTTTAAAGCCCTATTTTGCATTGACCAAATTCACTTGCCCAAACTTCATCCCTTTCAATTGGGCAATACTCAAAGAGATGCAAAAAAGAAGAATAAACAATGTTGATTGACCCCTCCAATCATCTAATTTTTTTGTCTTTTAGTTGATGATTGCACTAACGAAATAAGAATTACTGCTTGTATTTTCTTCTTTGGTCCTACTTAGAAATCAAAAGTTGAATATGATCAATTTACAATGTCACAAATACAAGAGGAAGATCATTTTGAAACAAAAATTAAGGCCAAGAAAAAGATCATTATGCGAGACAAAGGAAGTATTTCTTTAGAGAGGCTACTAGTGTGCCTTGTGGTATTGCCACAATCAAAATAAAAGTAAAATTAATTTTCCGAATTCTCTAATTCATTTTTTAAGAAAATTCAACAACTTTTACATAATTGGTCAAAATGTCATAGAACAAAGCCCATGCATCCCTCCCTTTAGATGTTTTTTGACACCTCCCAAAAACTATTTTGGAACTATTCTCTTTATTATGAACTAGCACCCTATTAATATAATATTAAATAATTAAAAATTAAAAGTTAAAAATTAATTATATGATATTATTTGACATGGCAATCTCTCAACCATGTCAAATTGCTAATTTGGCAAACTTTCTATGCTCTCCATAGTTTGGAAACTTTAGGAAATTTGGGGTCTTATTTAGGCCTAAAAAAACATCTAGTGTTGCAAAGGCCTTTTTGACAGTACCAACAACACAATTGGGGATGCACATGATTTAGATATGCATAGTTTGCAAGAATGTCACCTCAGCAAACAAACAAAATATTCAAAACAAATAGCCTAACTTAAGGTATGGAGTCGTGTATGTTATGCCATTGTCTTAGTAAAAATAAAAATAAAAGTGTATTTTTCTAATTTTCAACTCACAAAAACTTTCAAAATTAATATCTTTCACACCATGATTCCAAATACAACAAAATAGAGTCCATGCATCCTTTGTCATTGAGAACTTCCCAACAATACCAAGAATGCAACCACCAGACATATAGTCCAAGAGATCTCAACATAACAAACAAATGATCAAACAAAATGCCTAATTTAAAGGTATGGAAATGTATGGATATAGATTGGCTTAGAGAAGTTCAATTTATAGAAGTTCTATAGGACCGTGTATTCAAAACTTGATATGACATAGGTACAATGTGGTAGATTCTAAGAATCCAAATAGGATGAGATTGGATTTATTAGTAGAGAGAATTTTTCCATCCATTGTTGGAAAGATATCGTGGACTTGAACTGCCTCCTTTGCTGGGCCAAGTATAAAGATAGAAACTCCCATTTTTGAACTTGTACCTATTTTTTGTCCCTAGAGTCACCCAATTATGTATATTGATTTTGGTGAAATTGTCTTCTACATGCTACACATTGATTTGCTAATGCATTTGAAGGACATGAGTTGAAATTTGGTTTGCTGATAGCTAAATTTTGCAAGATTTAGATTTGGGAGCACCTATAGGATAATTTTAGTGGTTTAGGAAGCTAGTACTTCAAAAAATCATAGAAATTATATACAACATTTGAAAAATCTATTCTTTTTTAATAGTCATAATTTGCACTCACTAGTACTACAAAAATAATATTTTTAGGAGAAGATGCCTCCAACTATGTTGAATTCTTTATATGGATTTTTTTGAGTGCTCCCACCTTAAGATAAAAGCATTCATAACCGTTAGTGCATCCATTCTTTGATACTAAAGTTACATTGCAACCATCCCCATTCTTAATTGTGGTTGGTGGGCTTTGCTTTTTTTAGATTTTGGTGTAAGAATCCAGGCAACTTTACTTGAGTGCAGTTTAAGATGCCCTAAGGAGTTCTACACTTTGAAAATTCATAGAAATCTATTGCCTTATCCAAAAATTCTAACTTTTAACCTTGAAACGTCTCAATCCTTTTTTGAATTTTTGCACATTTCCGCTAATAGTTTTGTACAGATATATCATTTCCCAGAATTTAATGAATTTGGTCATGAAGGAAGGTTGTCTTCTCTAAATTCAAATGTTACATTTGATAAATTAGAAGTTAATTGGATGAAACAGTGCCTTGAAGGCCTCTGTCATCATCCAGAATATGGACGTTGGAGCGCTTTAGGGTTAAAAAAAAATTCATGATTTTCAATTGCTAACAATGCAAAAATGTTTTTCCTAGAAAAAGGTGCCTCCAACCATGCTGAATTGTTTATTTTGACGGTTATGGGTGCTGCTACCTTACCATTGCCCCTTCCCATTCCGAAATTAGGGTTTCCGCAAGTCCATTCCCGGGAACGGTAAGCAACGCGTTGCATTGCAAACTCCAAACTCTCCAGAAATTCGGCGCCCTTCACTATGTGAACCTTTTCTGTCTAGACGCCATAGCCATGAGCGACCAGCAGCATCAAGCCGGTGACGGAGCCACTTCGTCGCAGAGATCCACACCTGCTCCCACGCCTCCCTCCTCCGCCTCCTCCGACTTCAAGGTACCATGCGTTCCCCCTTTTCCAAGCCATCCCTGTCTTCCGGGAATTCAATCCTCGTTAAATGGCAGCCTAGTTGAATAGAAACCATGCCGATTTGAATGGGAGCTTTGTTGAATCTGTCTAGCTTCGGCGTCAGAATTCATGGGGTATACCACCTCGTAAGCACTCTTAATCACTCTGCTATTTGATTTCTTCTGTTTTCCACCTTCCGTCTGAAAATTAGGATACCATGTGTGAAATTTTCTTAGGAAAGTATGTTTGATCTGTCTCGTGACGCTGGATGGTTTGATTATCGCAGTTTAGTAGGCTTATAAATTTACTTAGCTCCAGGATTCTTGTGTGAGAATGAAGATAGGTCGTGGTGCGCTTGCCTCCGAATTCTGTGTTTTGTATTACTCCATTCACAACTGAATTCGTAGGCCGCTTGATTGGACGTTGCGCATTCATGAGATTAAGCTTTTGGAGTTAGTTTCCAACATGGAGATTGGTACTTTGTTCACTTTTAACGGTGTGTGACTTACATGAAGGTTTTGAAATGTGTAGCGATTACTGGCAGGATCAGATCCTTTGCGGAATGATCAAATATTGTGTCCGTGAGCTAAATTTTGTCTTTTCAAATATCATGCTTTTTTTAAAATACCAGATCATCATTTTTGTTTCTCAAAAAATTGTCTTTGTTATAATATTTGTTGGAAGAGTTGAAAATGAATTAGTAAATATAGCAAAAGAAATTCAATTCATTTGAACTTTTTGAGAGGTAAGGAGGGTATACCCAAAGCCTAGTTACTATTATTAGCTGTTCAAATTTTCATTCAGTCTTGTTGGCAAGCGAAAGCATGTTCCAATGCACCAAAGAACGTAGCATTTGGTTACAGTATGCAAAAGTTATTAAGGGTCAAAGTTTGTTTCTGAAAGTACTATGTATAGTCTGTGTACATAACTGATTTTGGAAATGTTCATAGATTGTAGATGGTGTTTTAAAGTCAGCTGTGCTTTTGGATGTACCCACTATACAAGTATACAAGTAGCAATGGAGATTCATGTGAAAATTTATGAACTAAATATTTTTTATTTTACCTTCAAGTCAAATGTTACTATCAAGCTAGATTTACCCTTTTACATATAATTGACGTATTAGATTTTCATATTCTTCATTTGTGAAAGAATGTATTTTTCTATTGATGTTGTTTTTTCTTTAGAATTTTTCAAATTGTTGTGATATTTTATAGTAAAGCATGAAAATAAAATTACATCAATTAGAACACATATTAGAATATTTTGAAATCTATATCAAAATAGAAAGTGAGAATGAGAAATATAATTTTGTAGTTTAAATTTAAATCCATTTATATACAACAAAGGAAATATGAATGAAACATACACAATATTGTGTAATTTAGATTTTAACACATAGAGCTAGCAATTGCAATAATTTTTTCACTTTTTGGATTTTTTCAAAATTTCAAAATGCAGTAGAAACAAAAACTTGTCAAGCTTCATTTCTTAGTTCAAATCAATTTCCAAAAATGGATATTTTGAAAATTACAATCAAGGTTGACCAAACTGCATCCTCTTTTCAGATGCATGGACCTTTACTGGTTAATACCATCTTTTACTGCGGTCAATTCTTTTCTTTTCTTTTCACAGTATCCTTAATTTTGAAGTAGACTCTTAGTTCTGGACGGAGAGAGTAATCTTACATCTTTTCATTTATTGTGGAGACCTGGGAAATGGTTTGCTATGAGATGATTCTCATTGCTCTCATTGCTGTGAAGTTTAATGGCCTGCTTGTGTTTCTGGATGTCGAAGGGTATGCAACAAGTGGAGCTGGAACTTCGTCTACTTGAAGCGGTTGCAATTTACCGTCCGTCACTGTTAGCAGGTAATGCCTCATATCATTCTGTGCTCTCATGGATTGGTTATGCTGTGTTCAAATCTTTGGTAGAATGCTGTTTTCCTGGATGTTTCTATGTGCCGCGCTCTTGGCTCTTTGGGCTTAAACCTCGGTCTTTGACGTCAGTGTGTCGTTCATTTGCATTTCCTTTTCTGTTGCAATGGGTGCCTGTCTTAACATTTTTGAGAAGTTGTGAGAAATCTTCCTTCACGAAGATGGAAACCAAACGTTGAAAGGATCTAAAATTTTGAAATTCACTACAGCAGAGAGCTTGCGTGTTTTTTAGTGAGTGACCGGTCTTTTATTCTATAAGGGTGTTGATACTGCTCGAATTCAATGTAAATTCCGTTTACAAGGCTTTTGAGGGAGCCGCTCAAGAACATAATGGTGATGTATTGTTTAGTGCTCACCTGCAGCTTAGTTAGTCTGAATGGTGGACCACAGCCAACGTGGGCCATATATGTGTACTACTAATGCATGCAAATGGCAGGCATGCACCGTCATTTCATCCTCTTTGGCCTGATGGAACATCTTGAGAGAAGGTGAGTAACACCGTGTTGCTTGAACCCATATGTGCCAAAGAGAAAACGCAGTCGGTTTTGGGCTTTTTTCTGTACAGCAGTGTCATTAGTGATTTTTCCTTTCTTTTTCTGGATACAGATTGAATCAACGATTTTCCCCCGAAGAGGTTCTGCAGCTTCTTGATCGTTTCTTTAATCTGGAGCTTTTGGTATGTTTCTCTTTCTTGCATGACATTATTTTCTTTTGTTCATAAACTGGTTGCCTTTAAAGTCTGACTGTTTCCCTCCCTCCAGAGTTGCTAGAGATTGGTGCAACCTGTATTTTCCTTGTCGGGGTTTCAAGGTGGTCTCTTACGGAAAATGATACAGAATGGAGAATGGGAACATGATAGTCTTCACTAAGGAGTGTAGATTGATGAACTCGTTACTTAACCCTTAAATGCCTACTAGGTTTTCGATACTTCGATGTGCTATAATCTATGAAACGTTAAGCATCATCTATACAACTGATTTTGGAAGTTTTTCATGGATGTTTGTCAAATCAATTTAGAAGCACTTAATTCTGAACTTCAAAATTTCTATTTTATAGTAATTTTAGGAACAAAGAGAACTTTTGGACATTTTTTGGTTTTGAGTTTCTGTTGCTCAGGAAAGTATGCAATCTTATTGCAAATAGCTTCATCAGCAAGCCAACTTGTCTTTGAGTTTGACAATGCCCAATACAATAGTTGAATGTGAATTATGTCTTGCACAACATTTTGGGGTTTGACTGATGTCCACAAAGGAGGTCCTGTGCCAACTAACTAGTAAATCTAACTTGTTTTCTAGGCATCTTTGGAAACTATTGTTTGGTGCTTGTTTAACATTGATGTGCCTCTAAGTCCTTATTTTGGATGATAAATTGAATGCTTCAGATTTAAGTTTTGTCCAAATAATGTCTCATTCATCCAAAATAGTGTGTAAAGAGGCAACCTTTGATGACTTACCTGAGGATAATAAGGCAAACAATGTTTTTTTACAAAGATATAAGAAAGATTATGCAAAATCTAAAGAAAAAGATTTGTACATTCAATGAATAACAACATTGATGATTGGAAATTGAATGTGATTGATAAGTTGACATTGGAGATTTGATTTTTTGAATAGGAACTTGATGTTGAAGAGTTGGAGCTTGAAAAGCAACAAGAGGATTTTTCTCTACCACCTTCCATTTTTGAAGAGATAAAGGGGGAGATTCCAACATGAAGCATGCTTGTTTATTTTGTCTTGAACTTTATTTTGATCTTGGATTTGTATTCCTTCTTTTTATAGAGAGTCTTTTGTTTATTAGGTAGATTAGACAATTTCCATTGAATTGATGTATTATATAAGAAGTAATTGTGTTCTTTATAGCTAGAAGTTTCTCTTTGAGTAGGGAATGAATTCTATTTGTAGAATCTTTGTTTGATGGAAATATTAGATGGTGTTTTTTCAATGTACTTCTAAGGTTTTCCAAAATTGCCATTAAGGGTTGTCTTTCATATTAAACTAGGGTGGCCTGTGCCGTTGCCACGGTCTAATTTTTTTAATGTATAGAAACTTCGAAATTCAATAACTTCCATGTCGTAGGTTGGAACACCATGAATCAAAGCCCGTGCACCCTTCCTCGTCAAGGGCTTTCTGACGGTACCAAACACGCACCCGGGGGACTCACGGTCCGGGAGATCTCAACGTAACAAACAAACATCCAAACAAACAAACAAATAGCGTATCTTCATAGGGGGATATTTCAAATATGAACAGGGGATTAATTTTGAAATCAAAAGAATCTAGGCCTAATTTAGGTCAATATAAAAGTATTCAAAAGCAAAGAGGTGGTCTAAAGTTATCAAGGACAAGGAATTGATGTTCACTAGAAAAAAATCACATTTGCTACAACCGATTGAAATGCAATTATGTATTCTATGCAACTTCCATGCAACTACAACCTTCTATATTTGTACCAAATTTAATGTTTATACTATTGTAGGTGTAAAGTAGTCACAAAGTAGTTGTAGATTGAAGTTTTGAGTTGCAAAGTAGTTGCAAAGTAGTTGCAAGTTGAAGTTTTGGATTACAGGAATGTAATAGAAGAATTTCTATGACATAGTCTACATCCAAAATTCATCATACTTGTCAACATGGACCACTTTAGATTTTGTAAAGTTCACAGTTGGGAATAATCTAAATTTGACTACAATTCAACTAGAATGCAACTAGGATGCAACTAGGATGCAACTAGAAAATGTCTAAAATTCAACTAGATAGAAACTACAGTTAAAAAAAAAATCACTAGACTTTAACTAGAGAACTAGTTTCATGCCACAAGAAAACAACTAAAATGCAATTAAAAGAATACAACTAGAAAACAATTTAATCAAGTTCTATATCAATTGTCCCATGTCAATTGTCAAAAGTACCATTAGATTGGACGAATAAGAATTTCTAAGTTATACCATCTTTAAGTAATGAAGTTTAATATTACAATTGTAATATTTTTACAGATTGTAGATTTCTACAATCTATAGAAATCTACAAATATTTAAAATACAAAAAATTTTAAAACTTGTGAAATTTAAAGTTTTGTAAACTTGTGAAATCTATTTAATATCAATATTTGAATTTGATAATCTAAAAAAAGATAGATTTGAAATTCTAAAATCTATAAATCATTTAGATTAAAATTTTGAAATCTACAATCATTAAGATAAAAAAAAATTTGAAAATCCATAAATCTACAAGTGACAAACTGGTTGCAAACTAGTTGTAAACTAGTTGCAAAGCAATCACAAACTAATTGCAAAACAGTTGGAGAGCAGTTGTAAACTAGTTGCAAAGTAGTTGCACACAAGTTGTACAAAAACAAGTTCCATGTTAGAAGAATTCATCGATGAAGTTCCACATAGGCTATCTAATGAAAAACAATCTTTTCGATTTTGTAAATACATTGCAACTAGTGCGACTTGTCCACTGCAACTGCGAGCTCCAAATTCTCACCCAGTTGCAAATATATAATGCAACTACAAAATTAGTTGCTAACTACAATTGCAAAAGCCCTAATTTTCTTCTAGTGGTTCAAATCAAAATGATCCAAAGCCAAACCAAATAAAATGTAGAAAAGGTTGCAAAAATTTCAAAAGATGAATTTATTGTATACAAGAAGTACAAGAAATAAGTTGAGTCTTTGAACAATGTTGAGGATGTTTTTTGTTTGATGAAAGACAAATAATTCCCTTATATAAGACAAAAGTGTAACTATACATCTTTGGAATTAGGAATAGAAAAGAAAAAATTTCTACAATAGTTTGAGCAATTCTTATATATTACTAATATATAGGGATTACTATGTAACTTACAACATTTAAGTGTGTATTATTTTTGATTTTTTTATACCAATGATTCCTATAGTATCAAAATAGATGATTTCCATGGTCACTAGTTTGTACTTCAAGGGTTAGATATAAGGCTTTAAGATTTGTACTGGCAAGACTTAGATTCCTTTCATCTTAGCTTTAATATGTATTAGTACTATATCTTGAAGTTGATGCATGAAACCTAAGAAGATACATAGAATTTCTAAAAGTTATTGGAATGCTTCAAAAAGTTGCATTCATGATTTAGAAAAGACATTCCATGGCTTCACATAGCCACATATACCTAAGAAGTTTGGCTTTTAAGGATGTAGGAATACTTTATGAGCAAAAACTTATAGCCTTCTCTAGTGTGACTATATACTTGGTCTAAATTGTTTGATTCCTAGTGCCCTAGCCTATCATACATTAATGTAGGCATACATTGCTACCAGTGTTTTCAAAACTATTTTTGGAATTTATTGCAATATGCTATGTTTCAAGTGAAACAAGGATCAACTTTGGCTATCTTGAGAGTGAGTAATAGCAGAACAAAATAGAAAAGAAAGGATTTTACAAGTTGTGAAGGATTATTGGAAGTACTGTAAGACAAAACTAACTAAATATATGCTACTTCTATTATAGAAGAAGTTGCAAATTGGCTATCAAATTTTATTGTTTGTTGTAATTTTTACTAAAATGGCTCCATTAAAGACCCTTTTTTACAATGTAATAGTAGTGCAAGGATTTTTTTTAGTAGAAACCGAGCGAAATTTAGCTAGTTTTGAGAATGTTGATTGCTACCAAAAATAATCCTATCTAATTGCAATTCATTTCCTAGAGTTGTATTCCCATTTTTAATTGTTATATCTTTTGTCGTTGTATAGCTCTAATGATTAATGTGATCAAAGATTTGAGTTTGTAGGGATGCAATTACTCTTAAGAAATATTTCATTAAAGTTTCAAATACATGTATAGGATGTACAGATGAAAAGAAAGAAAAGATGACTTTCAAGATATTTCTTATATATCTAACAATATTTGAGCATTCTTTAATTCAAATTTGAAAAAAAATTTACTTCTTTGGAACACAATTGTACTACAAAATTTCACATTTATGTACATTTAAAGAATAAAATATGCATTAACAAACAAATGCCAAATTTCTGTCACATATAATAGACCAAATATTGACTATGTCAAAGTAATTGTCAATGTAGAGATTACATAAAATCTTCCAACTATACAAACCATATGATAAATAGTTACTTTTTGTGGCCTTCCAAGTTCAAGATGACCCAAGTTGGAACTAAATGGGAAGAGGCTTTGCATTGACAAAGCTACAAATGAGGAGGTTTGAGTAGGCCCTTGAAAAGCAAGCCATTGCTACAAGATAAGGTCACTCTTAATGGCTGCTCGTTTTAGAATGGATTATAATACATTCTAAATATCGACAACTTAAGGTTATTATTACTCCTTCACTTGCTTTCCCCTACTCACATGGAAATGATGAGCAAAGTTTTGGTTCGTCACTACGAGAAAATACTGACGCAAACAGCTTCAAGCTTGGCTAATTTCACCGGTACATCAAAGTCCGCCCTGAGGCAGGACAACACACGACCTATTGCAAAAGAAACTATATAAAGTAACAATCAAAACAAGAAAGCATAGGAAATGCAACAACCGAGGGAGCAACGCACAAACCAGACAGGAAGTCACATGCTTCGCTGGTGGAAGATGTACCAATGAGATCAAACGCTGCCAACTGAGGCATGCATTGACAGAATTCATAGCGAGACAGATTACAACAATGGGTGAAGAAACTAAGTTAACTGCACACTAGCCTAGTCGAACCTATGCGGACAGTGCTGGTGCCCAAAAGGGAATTAAAAGCAAAATTGAGCCTCACAACACGAAAGAATATGCTCTGCAGGGGGAGAACTATCATCGCTAGAGTATGTACAGTACAATACACTTAACAAGCCTACTTGGAGGCATCGTCATTCGGCTTCTTACCAAACCAGGAAGCCACAATGGGCGTGAGTGCCACTGTGGGTGGAAATCGAACCGGCGACAGCGCCTTGTGCGCCGCATAAGCCAATGCAAATGTGCCCACCTTCTCGCCCGTTTCGTTCACATGAATGCCCACCTGTTGGTCACGGCGCACACCTCCCAAATTAGTCTCCGCATTGGAGCCTCATACACATCCTAAAATTTCTGAAAGGGTGACAACCATGCTATGGATCTCATAATCTTGTCCTTCTTTTGACTGAGAGCAGAATCCAACCATTAAGGTTCTATTTGATAATGAGAAAGTAAAATCTTGTTATCGACAAATGCCACTCTTATGGCTCAGCAAGTAACTTCTCGTCATGAACACGACGCGAAATCTTGACTACACGGTGCTCTAAGGTTGGTCTAGAACTTTACAAACCACAGTCTGCAACCTTCATGACGGACATCCACCGACACTTATCAAGTACAGGAATCGTCAATTGACATGATATTCATCGTTTTGAAGTAGATGGCGTATATCACTGTGCAACTCATCGTCAACTGACAAACTAGCGCTAACTAACAAATTAACATGCAACTAATTGTATCAATTACTCATTGTGGCTATTTATAACCGATAACAACTGTGAAAGGAGCCATACGGCCTGTAGGATTGGTGTTGTTGCTTCGGAACTTGACTAGACGATATAACTCCACTTCATAGCCATTTGTCTACTTCATAACGAGGCTGTCCTTTCAAGAAAATGAGTTCATTGCACAAGGTTGCCATTCCATTCACTGAGGCTGATGCATCGCGTACCTTTTCCAACACGGTGGGCACATCGACGCCGGCTTGCACGAGCACGTAACAAAGCGCGAACGACACGAGTGACAAAGAAATGGAGGTGGCCAGATACGCCCCTCCGTAGCGCTTCAGAAGCTCCTTGGCTTGGCTGGTTTTCTTGCCCTTCCCTGCCTCGCCCTCTTCGTCGCCCTTGGAAGACAAGATCTGCGACCACCCATCCCCTCGTTAAGCATACATACGGCTCCCCAGTACACCAGCCCCTCAAACTCATCACCTTCACACACATGTGAACGATATCCCACACCCGGAGAACACGGCAAAAAATGCACTGCACACGGTCCCTTGCAATATAATCTGCAATACGGTGCCTTTGCAAAATGCTCTGCCATGTGCAGTGCATGCTGCCGTATGCAGAGCGGGGTCATTGGAAAGCGGTTCCCAAGTTGTGGGATTATTCTCTCTCACGACAGACACCCGCTTCCTCCAATGCAAAAGAGCTCACGTTGGGGTGCCGGAGTTCGAGACTTGTGATACAAAAGAGGAGATGATTCTCAAACGAGCCTTCGAAAACTCTCCATGGGAGGTTTATTATTTTTGACGAATATTTAAGGCCTAAAAGTCGGGCTCTCTGACACCCTATAGCGACACAGAAGAGATGCACACATGCTCAAACGCACCAACATCTGAAGAGCGCGTGTACTTTCATTCTTGTTCATGGCATTACAATTGACAACAAAAGGCCATTGTGGCAGCTGCTAGTGTCGAGAGGGTAGGGGTGTCAAGAGTCCGAGCTTCCTCATCCACAATAAGAGGCAACTCTGAACTCGATTTCAGTACTCTACATAAGTGCTAGTATTTCTGGACGAGATTCTTGAGCTCAGAATCACTTGGTGACCCAAATGGAAAGAAACAGTAAAATTCTGAAAAAGAAATCATGAGCTCTTCACCCAATCAAGGGTCATGAGCCATGATCTTGCAATAGTAATCATGAGTCATGCCACTACGTAATTTCTTTCCAAATTCAGTCTCGGGTCTTGCCACACTACTAACCCCTCGTAGACCTTTCGAATGGAAGGTTGCCTACATCACCTTCATTCTCAAAGCAAAAACCTTTGAGAATGCGTCGACTCTAGCATTGAATTCGACAATGTCACAATTCATGATTTCAAGGACACAACCTCCGCCGTTTCTTTCCAAATCCAACCCAGCACAACTCTTAAACCCCAGAATCTTGAATCAAAGTACCAAGACCCTCGCAGTACTTTCGTATCACGAAGCCCAGATTGCCTCCATTCTCAAAGCGTAAATCTCAAACTCTCACTCCTCTCCCTACAATGCACCAGAGTCTACACTCTTCACCACCGACTCAAACACAATCCTCACGGACCAAGTCCATCCGAGCCCTCCAGAGCCAATTCACCTCTTCCAAGAAAAGAAACCGCCTAACCCCAAACCCTAAAACAGAATCCGACACACAAACTCACCCTCCAAAGCCCCGCTTCGAGTCCGAATTTGCGCGTGACGGTTTCCGCGTCACTCTCGCTCTTGCTCTCCACCTGCGCCTTGGCTTCCTCCTGGGTGGTCTCCTGCTGCTCCTTCTCCTCCTTAGTCGCAGCGCACACCACTCTCGCAGGTCGCGATACCGCCCACGCCAGTACCGGCAGACTCGAAGGCTGGGTGAAAAGCGAAGCCCGGGTAGAGCGAGACTGCAAGCTCGCATTCGGAATTGGGGGTCTTGCGGTAGGCAGCACGGGCGCCACTTGCGCCATAGCCGCAGCAGCCATCACAATGAAGTCGCAACGATGAAGTCAAGGTGATTTACGGTGGATTTACTGTGAATTCTCAATTGGGGCCGAGAGATTGTTCTTGGAGTGTGCAATTGGCAGTTGCGAGGAGAAGGTGAAGGAAGAATGGAAGATAAGAGCGGAAGAATGAGGTTTTGGAGGAACTGAAGAAGGCGGTGCACAATTGGAGGTTGAGTGGCTGAAGAATCGCAGGAAGTACGAGTTCGCTGGGCATGGAAGTCTTCCGGGAGTCTGAGGATGTCGGTTGCTGGTGATGGACGAGGGCTTGGCGCCTGTTCTTCGACAATTGTCGACCTCTGCCAGCTCTACTCGAAGGACTCTACGGTGGGGTAGGATGGGGTCAGAGGATGGGGTCAGTGGGTTGTTGTAAAATTGCTCTTGCTCTAAGTAGAACCACCTATACTCGATCACTTAAGCAATTCTAGAATAGATCATGAGGAATATGAGGCTATGCAAATTTTTCCCATGTAACAAGATTGGAAAGATGGGGATTGCAAATTTTTCATAATTTTATCCCCAAAACTGAGATTACTATGATTTTTGGAAGCCACAAAGTGCTTTGAACCCATAGCCAATGTTTAGAGTCTTCTAATTTGGATCATGGCCAAGACTACTTTCCCAATCGGTACTCCCCACACTCTTTTATGACACTTTGGGACATGTGTCATGACCTTAATAGTCCCAACCTTGAAAATGGGGGAAAAGTACATTCCAAGCTTTGATTGTAAATCTCTTCTAGCCTTGGTTGGAAATAGCCACATTCTATAGGTTGGATGTGGGTCCTTAGTCGGGAATAGGTGGTTCTACCTTACGATTAATCAGCCTATGACAAGTACAATGACCAATTTGGCCTATCAACACTTTTGAAAAATTTAAAAGTTTTTTTGATATGAAGACAAATGTGAGAAATGGGGAGAAGCAATTGAAATTCTAATTTTTTGACAAATTATCAAATCATTATGAATTTTTGAAGTATGCCATTCAATTGGCCTGATAGAGTCTCTAGACCACCCCTAAATCAACAATGGTCATCTTACTCATCTACAACAATTACAATATTTCTTAATAACATTTTCAAAACATGAAAGCATCCAAAAGCCACTTCTTGAGATGAATTTGTACTAAAATGGTAGAAGTTTGTGTTGCAATTACAAATCACTTTGTCACCATCATCCAAGACATTGATTGTGACCAATAATTCAACCAAATGTAGTTTGAATCTCATTTATTGAAGAAAAAAATCTAGCATAGATAGATGCAAGATTGTAATGAGTCATTCTCTAGGTTTTTGTTGTAGGTAGTTTGCTTATCATAGGTTGGTTTTTCTCATACAGGAATGTCTTATGGAGAGCATTATTCTCCATTGTTTGCATCTACACTAAATAGGGATATTAACCCCTAAAGTTGCATGACTATGTATTCACCAAAAATGCTCCAAAACTGCCATTTCTAGTACAACTACCAATTTTCTTGAAAAAAACAATTTTTTGACACATGTAACCATAGGATCTTGTAGTATAATGTCTAAAAAATATGTGGTAAAAATTTCAGAATATTCCACCATGTGGATCAAAAGATATAAATATTCAAATTTACCAAAAACATTTTTTCAATCCTGCAAAAAATCGGGCAGCTGCACTTCACATGCTCACTTCTCAAAGAAAAAATGTTGAAAATGGTGGCACTTCTTTAAATTCAGTTTCCTAAACAAGATGGGGATATGCCTAAAAAATTTCACGTCATTTGGAATTGTACAACATATAGGAAACAAATAGTAAGTAGAAAAAAGTAGAGAATGATTCATAATACTAAATTGTTAAGAATTTAATTATGGAATTAAAAAATGCCAATCCCAATGGTTGTAATGTTGTAATAATAAATCTACATCCTAGGATTTTATTTTTTTCCAAAAATATTGAAAATTGAGTGAAATAAATGACTTCAAAGTTTTTATAATAGTGGAGAATCCATAATTGCCCGCAAACAAAAAAGACTCATAACTTTTGACTCTTTGATTGAAATGGAATGTTTCAAAGCTTTCCACTTATATATAAATGTAGAAAACTAGTTTAAAATTTTTATTTTTGAAAAAAGTGATTTTTTTTATTTGCCCAGATTGCTCAGTTACAAAAAAAAGTAACATATTAGACCATAACTTTTGACTCATATTTCCAATTGTCATGAAATTTGGTACACATGAAGATATTCCTCGCCCCTACCTTCTATTAAAATTTCAGCCCAAAATATTCAAATTTCCAATCACACGTACCTACCCAAAATTTCTATATGGCCAAAAAATGCATCTTGGTCCTTTAGGGGTTAAGGGGACCAAAAACTTAAAGGGACTTATTTTCAAAAAATGTATATGCTTGAAAGATGGTGTACAACCCCTATCCACTTTAGTAACTATTAATGTTTAACAAATTAGATATTTACATAGTGTGATATGTTGATTAATTAGAACTAGTCACTTTAAAATCCCTATTCAATGTAGTAGAAAACACGCTTGAAATAATTAAATGAAGATGTGAATGGATAATTTGGGAACTCTTAGATCTAGGGGAAATATACAAGACATGATGATTGTAGTATAGGACTAGACCTTAAAATCTTTTAATAATATTCTACTAATGTTTTTTAAATGGACTAGGGAGAATGAACCCCTAGTTGCTTTTATTTTCACCCCTTTGGACACTAAAAGAAAACTTGTTTGAGATAACCAATGGAGTTTACCAACACTTAATGGTGGAATTGGATACATTGGTGAACTAAGAAGTTCTTTCAATGGTTCTCTTTGGCTTATTTTTCACCAATGGGAAAACTTAAAGATTGAGCCTCATGAAGGTTTATATTCTTCCACTTCAAGAAAATAAAAATAAACTATTTGTCGTAAGCTATAGAACTTGTCCAATACCAAATTTTATATTTCAATCATTTTGGATTATATAAACACCTATCTTTACAAAAGTGACAAAGTTATCCACTTCCACAAATGAAGCTTAATAAACATGAATGAAATCATTTATTCATATTCATCTACAAGTGTATATGTACATTCATGATCCAAAAAGAGCAATTCCACCTTGTGAATTTTGTATTACTTCAACGATTTCATCCATTGAGAATTACCATGTCTATTGTCAAATATTGCTTTAATAAAAACTTAAATTACTTCATCTCTCAAACTATTGTTCCAATAAATATCCCTTTAAAAAACCATTGGTCTAATTTGTCAAGATTACTAAGATATTTCAAGAATGTTACAAAATATGATAATAGATTGTAACGTTCTTTGAATAAATTTAGTTGTTGAATGGTGGTGTTGTTTTCTAAAATAGAAAAAAAAAGTAGCCCAATGATTATATAAATTTCAATGAAAATATATGTGAAGAGAATCTACAACATTTTTGTTGGGAAGAATTCATTTAAGGTGAAAACACCCATAATTGTCTATGGACCCATTCCTAACAAGTAAACTTGCATTGAAAGTGTTCCTAAAATTGCCATGAATTTGTTCCCCTACTTAATTGTGATTGGTTGATTGTTGATTTTGTAGATTCAACTTTATGACCAAGCTATGTAGGAGTTTCAAAGGCCTTTAGAGCTTCCACTTTGAAAATTTAGAGCACTTACATGTTTTATCCAAAGATTGTGTTTTATTTTTTGAAAATTCATGCCACTTTCAATTGCAAATACTACAAAAATGTTTTTTTGCTTGAAAAAGGTGCCTCCAATCATCTTTAATTCACTTAGTACCATTGATCATTCCTACCTCTCTATGTATACATGTAAACTAGTCAATATAAGAGTAAGAAATCCACAAACTATGTAATTAGGAATGTTTCATGTATCACAATTGGGTTCAATAATCTTACAGATTGTTTATTGTACTATTCCAAAAATTTGCATAATATAGAATGTGATTTTCATTTTTAATCTTGCACTATAGACATTCAATTCTTATTCAATCCGAATCAAGCATAAGTTACCGAATTTCACTTTTGAAAAAACAAAACTTTATTTTTGGTGAATTATCTCATTTTTTATTCATGATGATTGATTGAAAAATATTGGTGATAAACACCTAATGCTCCAAGACCAACTTTCTACTTAGTGCTCACACATGTGCATGCACACACAATTCATCTCCATTCTTGCTATAGAAGTCTACATGTTGCCTAAGCAACAAACTCATTCCTCAAAGATCACAAGTCCAAGGGCACAAACATCTAAGAGTTGCTAATATGTGAACTTAAGAATATGAACTTGTGATCCTAGAAGACTATACACCTACAATATAAATGTTTTTATTTAAAAAAAAACTTCTATTATTATAATATATTTATATTACAATTACCTATATTATAGGTGTTTGCATTATAAGCACCTTTGATGGTTGAAATATATTTATATATGTACACACATACTTAAGGTTCGCATGCTCACATTTTTCATGCTCACATACTAGCACCGTTGCAAACATCCTTCCAAATATTGCCCAATTCTTAAATAGGTTACACTCATACTCACATGTTCATTCTCATTCCATTTAACATGGATGGATCACTTATGATCCACTCGAACTTCAAATTGGAAAGGACGCAATGTTATAAGCTAGAATACTGAATTTACAAGCATTGGATGCTCATCTATCCTACCTGGACTTGAATCTTTGCATGAGCTATTTACATTCAAAACAATACTAAGTTACATATTGCACACACTCAGGTGAAAGATTGAGTTTAGTGTTTAGACCCTAAACCCTAAACCCTAAACCCATCAGAAAATGGGGTCTACTCTAAGCATACGGATTCAACATGCCTTCCACCCCGACAGCTTCCGTGGAGTCGTGGGACTCCATAATCATCCAATCCTCTACAGGGCCCTGTACAAACAATCGCATCAAGCTCATCAGGACAAGATTACAAATAATAAGCTTATGCTCAGCAATCTACATTAGCCCTTCAACGACAAACTAGAAACATAGGAGTTTGGTAAGGTTACGCTCTCAAAATTGATATAATTACAATTTAAGAATACAATTATGTAATACATACATCAAAGACATTATAAACAAATAATGTAATATATATATATCAATGATTTTTTTGAGGATACAATAACTCCGGGAGTTCTCCCTCTGTACCACAATACCTCCAAAAATGAAACACATTACATAAAATTGTGGGTCCCAAACAAGGAAGGGGACACTCACTTTCCCACGCCTCAAGATCGCAGGAGTTTCGCCCGTCATATCTATTACTGTTGATGGATCAGCAAGCCGCTCGCCTCCATCAATTACAAAATCAACACCCTGAAAAAGAGCCACCATTACTCAACAAAGAGTTCAGCAATATACTCTTCATCAGTCCAGAAGTAATCCAGCTTTCATTAAAAGACCCCAAATCTTCGAATTTTTTTGATGCGGTTCTAAAGGATACAACGCACTCAGAATCGTATGTGAGAACTCAGAAATGAAAAATCTTTCTAAAACTGCACCTCTGCATTTCACTCTCAAGTTTTCGCCACAACTTGAGGGATAAGAGTTACAATGAAACAGTGAGTCACAGAGAACAGGATTCTCAGTAAACTTAACTCATAAACTCAAAACTCTTAGACAGCATAATAAAGAGAATCTTCCTCATAAGGAGGGAGACCTCGAGATGAAATAGGAAGAATATTCTCTTTATGATGTTGTCTGAAACTGAATACTTAAACAGAAAATCCAGTGTGGGTTACAATGACTTCCAATTCAATGTAAGAAAATCGAGAGAGAGGGGCAACAGCAAAAAATCTTTCAAAGATGCTAACGCAAAAATATACCGAGCAGGAGGAAAGAATAAATGTACCTCCCTCCCGGAGGAGGCACCGTAAGTATCAGCAATAATAACTGGATCCAGCATCCAATCATCCGCCGATCGTTGTCGAACACTGCATTGATAGCACAACTTTTGAATGAGAAGCCTGGCATCCATTCCAAACACAAACATAATTACCAAATTCTGGGCTCAAGTTCTAAGTCTATATATTTCACTTGTATCACCTGGTACAAAGCAAGGGCTCGTCTAATCTTGCCAGTAGCGCTGCACAAATAGCATCATCTGGCATCCGGACACCGACGCTTTTACGAGGCGCACAACTTATGGCCGAGCTCCCACCAAATGTGGCGCACTGCTTCGGCATTTCCTTACTCGCGGTCAGAATAAATGTATACTGCATCCAGAGAGAATATCAGAAAATTCTCAACAAGGCTGAAATCACAAGAGAGCTAAACACAAAGTACTCTCACTTAAATAAAAAATTCTACGCAAAATTTGAGCGAAGTACACGCAAACATACAGGTCCGGGGAGGCACTGTCGAGCAGCTCGGAAAACATTCGTCTGGCCACGGCTATTGCCCCGGGGAAACCCCAGTGTGTATTTGTCAACATCTTGAAACGACCTACATAGGATACTCAATGGCTGCAATAGCTTACAATTAATAAAATCACCAAAGAGCCTGTAAACTTATACTCAAGTCGACACTGAGACTACTGGTTAGGAAATGGATTGCTTCACCATAGAAAGAATCAGTCCAGTATTGCAAGATTCTGTATCACCTACAAGCAAAATTACGCTTAAACCCTAAAAAAACAGAGGGCCCAGAATTGAGTCAATCCTCTTGAGCGGATTTGAGTAGGTGATATGGGTTCTCTGTTATCAAACTTTGTTTACCTTTTGACCAACACATCCGATGTTCGAAACTGCATTTGGTGAAAATAAAATTGGTCCCATCAAGGATTTGACATCGTGATCAATCAAATTGTGAAATGACCAATTGATATTCAAGTCAAGAACCGGAATCATATAACAACAGAACCCAAGTGCATCACGGAAAATCGAGGCATACCTTCATGGGATCCATATTCTTGATCCTGCAAACCATTGATGAAAATCGTCAAAAGGAAGCACTAATAGCTCAGACAAATCAAATGCCAAGGAGCACTGCAACGAAATACAAGAAGCGAAGACATGAACGGAAAGCAATTGGAAACCAAACGAGAAAAAAAGAGCACAAGCTTGTCGTGCACCTGTACAAGCGGTCGATGGCCTGCCGATTCTTTAAATCGCAAACAATGGCGTATCTGCATGAAAGAACTTCGAATCAAAAGCAACGCAGATCGATTCAAATGGAAATGCTACAGAAATCATGTCAAGAGAGAATATTATGCAACCCCAGAGAGAAGCTCAGCAGATGAAGCAATGGAGCAGAAGAGGAGACAAAGACAAAGGACGTACACAGTGTCTGTGGGAATGATACCAACAGCACCCGACTTAATCAGCTCGACAATGGGATCCAAGCGCCACACATCCGTGCCGGTTGAGTCGAGTTGCAACAACTGCACCTCGGAGTTCTGGGACCAAGAAAAAAGCGCGGCAATGGCGTGAAAAAATGGGGAGCCATTACACAAGAAGCAACTAAGCGAAACGAGAAGCCCCATTAGATTTACATTAACTTCATGCGAATTAAACAAGACCATGAAACCAAAGTTAAGTTGACGTTACATTGATGTCATATCAATATTACTTAATAACTCTGAATGTAGCAAAGAATCAGTCCCTGAAATGTGATGTTACTTTCATGTTGTCTTGTAGAAATGTGTGGATATGACATTAGAATAGCATCATAAGTCTAGCATGTTTGCTTTGTCAACTAACAGGCATTACAATAACAAGAAATCTAGAGCTTAGGAATATTTGTGATGAGTACCTTGCGAGAGCCAGGGGAGGAGTATTTAAGGCGCTTGGGACTGCGCTTGGCAACGGCGTGGACAGCAACCAAGCGATGTTGCGGCACGAGGCGCAGGGCAGGGCAAGGGCAGCAAGGGAAGGCCGCCATAGCTGATCGAAGACACACTTCCTGATTCAGCTGCACACACGCTGTCAAGGACCAAATGTTCACGGTTTTCAAAATGACATACTCAGTCGATCATATTGTGAACAAAATATGATTCATATTCTAGATCACCAGCATCACTGAAGAACATCCCATGTGATGGTCACAAAAGAATGCCTCAATATGACCAACCCATATGTGCTGAAAAACACGAAGGTCCATTGGGATTTTTGGCCCATTAAGGTTAACTCAAAGCGTGAAGACCAGCAGTAGAAACCCCTGTAACCCTAAAGAGCCTTACAAGATTCCACAGTGCAATTCTTACAGGAGAATAACAAATGCTGGAATGGAATCTCGACACCCGCGCTGGCGCTGGCCCATAGCAGTGCTCTCCTATTTCATGCCTTCAAGTCAAGACGAAGAGAAGAGTCAGCTTCTGACACTTTGCAATGGCATTTCCAAGTACTGGCACCGACATCATCAATTGTGCGTCCCCGAGGCGATTGACGAGCCCTTCCAGAACAGAGATCACTGCCATCGTGTGCAATTCTTACTTTCAAAGCATATGTTTAACGCGCCATCAACGAGACTACTCATTCAAAGCTTTATCGAGGTCTCTGAGTATTAAACCTCCATCCTATATAATCCTGTTCATTTCAATTCACGTATATGCGCATTTCTACTTCGAAATCGTCATAAGGAGCACCATCACTATTCGTAACGAGGCTACGCATTCACGGTCATTCAAACGCTTTCGGCAAATCACGCACATCTCCATCCTGCGTAATCCTGTTCAATCATTTCAGTGTGCCTCCCATTGCAATGATATATATTGACTGATTGCCAAGCTCGTTGAATTGGAGTGCGCAGAGCTTGGGTACACATGACAAACGATGCAGTCCTAAACCTGACTATGTCATATCAGAGACAAAATCTTCCCACACGCACCTCGATCCGTAGAAGAAATTTGGTACAGCCAGTAGTTGGAGAATCCAGAGGCTGCACAGGGAGAACACAATTGACGACCTCGTCCGGCGCACACCGAGCACCTACGTAAGGGTGAACCTGTGAAGACACCGCCTACGCAGCGCGCCAAAACATTCAACCCCATGCGTGCATAGCAAAAAATTCCCAGTAATTGGAAGATACAAACGCACTTTCCACAATCCAAAACACTCGCTCAATAAAACATTGCGTTCACCTACAGAGGTTGCCATTCAGTTTATTCTCACCTTGTTTCCCACGCCCCTTGCAGTGGCAACAGAGCTGCCACACGCCCACAATCACAGTTAGGGGGTCCGAATGAAGGCCGAATTCAGCTCAAAAAAGGCTATACCCTAACAATCCCTCTAGAAAACAATGGAAAATGCAAGAAGCGAGTGACCGACATGCCATCTGACTCAAGAAAGCAATACCCTAGCAATCCCTTCAGAAAAAAATGGTAAAATTCGCGACGGCAATCACCGAAATGCCATCAGAATCGAGACCCTACGAAGCACGAAATCAAGAGGGCGTACATTGTTTCCCACGCCGAGGCAGAGCGGGCATTTGCGTGGCTTCTGCAAGCAAACAAACAGGACAGCACAGTTGTGAGGGGGTAACAGAAGCTCCAAAACACGCATGCGACTGAAGAAATAGCGGGAATTGCAAAAGCGATTGGGGGGATTGTGTGGAATGGAATGCACACCAGCAAGTGGCGCGTGGATTTGGCAATGTGGGGGACGGCGAGGGGGAGGAAGAGGATGGCGACCGACACCACAGCACCCACCCACGCAGGTCCGACGACAGCAATTTGCCCGTGCGCCGTCGGAGGCATGGGGCAGCCAGCTTAAGAGCTACCACCAGCAATGGCGAACCTCGAGTTCGCCGTCTTGCGAAATTCTCCGCCAACACTGCGACCCATCACCTCCCCCGAAAATGAAGATCGCGAGCATACAAATCCAGAGCTTCTTCCACTCTCAAATGCAAGTAAAAGCAAAACCTTTGGTGCACCTTCAAAATCCAGCCAAAACACAGCAACGATTCCAATCACGGGATCCAGGCATCACAAATCATCACAAATTCTCACAACATTATTCCAGAGTGTCACAAATTCTCATAAATCATTACAACATTATCATAAATTGTCACAAATTATCACAAATTATCACAAATTATCACAAGTAATCACGAATTGTCACGGAATTCACAGTCTATCACAAACTGGAACTGATTCCAATGACAATCACATCGCAAATCTCCAGGTTCCGATCCAGGTGCAATCTGACAACAGGGCAGGCCAGCAGAGGACAACCGGACACCCACCGGAAGCTGTACCCCGAGACAGAAGATGGAGGAAAGCTCCAAAAAGTTGCAGCGGCGATGGCAGATGGGCAAATGGGCAATGTGACCCAATTCCCAGATTCAGCGACACGTAAAAGCAGCGTATCTGCGATGATGAGTGAGCCACAGGAGAGCCCGGACTGAGAGCGCGCACGGCGGGCTCTTGAATGGATGGCAACAAGCCAATTGTCTTATCACCAAATGGACTCGCTGCGCTTCCGACAGGTCCCGGTGAGTAAGAAAAGAGAATTTTTTAGACTGAGATGGAACGACCAATATAAGGTAGGTACACCCTAAAGCGCCACTTATTCATACTGTGCCTAGTTCCTGTTATTAGCTAGTTCAGATTTTTATGCAGTCTTGTTGGCAAGTGAAAGCATGTTCCAACGCACCAAAGAACACAGGATTTGGATACCGTATGCAAAAGTTATTAATGGTCAAAGTCTGTTTCTGAAAGTGCCATCTACAACCTCTAAACATGACTGATTTTGGGAATGTATGTGCACTGTAGATGGCACTTTTAGGAACATGGCGCCTTTGGGTGTACCTACCTTAAGTTCAGTATTGAAGACCCTGGGCTTCTTCTTTTTTTGGTTTTTGGGGCCAGATTGCACCAGACAAAAAAAAAATTGACTAAAAAAATGGCAACAAACTGTGAGGTTTATTGCAAGAAAACTTCAAATTATTAAAAAAAATCTTGGATGAAATTGTCAAATTGTGTCTGAAAATATAATTATAGACATGTGGTATGCACAAATGTGATATTTTTTTATAATCTAATGTGTAGATGAATGTTGAAATTTGGAGCACCACTATTATAACATTTTGTATTGCCACTTTGGCATTTTATAAAAATGAAAAGAAAAGTCCTAGAATCCACCCCTTTTCTAGGCACCATTGGGCTAGATTGCACCAATTGAAACTTTGTCTCCACTTATCATTCAAAAAAGGTAGTCTTTTTCTAGTAGAACATTTTTGTTTCCATTTTGAAAAATAGATGAAGTCACCAATTTTGGATATAAATAAATGCATGAATGTAATTGAAAAGTGTTTTTTGGATCTAAAGAGGATGAATGTAGAAATATAGTGCTTCATCAAATTTTAAGTGATTGCCATTTCAACACTTTTTCAAAGAATATAAAAGGAGCCTTGGTTTATATGAAAGTTTGTCAAAAAACAATTTAATTAATGCACACAATACTGTAGTTGCTACTAGTTACAAGTGGGTATGCTTACTATTCAGAATTATAAATTATTTTTTCATTCAATCTTATTGGCAACTATAAGAGGATTTCAAAGCATGAATGAATAGTAAGCATACATTATTGACATCGTATGATTAAGTTATAAATTTTTAAAGTATTGTCTCTATATGTATTAGAAACCCATTGACTTTATGCTCTCATAGACTCACATGTTTTGATTGTAATCAATATCTATATTTTTTGTGATGTTTTTTAATTCAAATGTTAGTAAAGGTATTGCATTCTTGAATGTTGATTGTAGATGTAAGGTAAAAACACTCAAAAATGATTTTCTATCCATTCATGACAATATTTTCTATTGAAATTGTCCCCAAAAGTTCACTTCATCTATAATTGGTTGACCATTGACTCTCTAGATTTTGATATTATGACCAAGCTTTGCAATGGTTTCAATGGCATAAGTAATTTGATTTTGAAGTTTCTTTGTAATATCTTATCTAAAAAGTTTACTTTTTTTAAAATTCATGATTTTCAATTGCTAACATTGCAAAAATGTTTTTGTCTAGAAACTACAAGACACAACTAGGTTCTTTAAAAGACTATTGGGAACCCTCTATACAATCCATACTAACCCTTAAATGTCAAGGTAGACATGTTGTGACCAATGAATGACAAACAACCTTGCCTTGTAGGACAAAAGTGCAACTATTCATCCTCAATATCAGAAATGGAAAGTGGAGATCTTCTATAGCAATTTGACTTTCAATGAGTATATTTGGCTTATTCAAAGTAGATGATGTCACATGGTATCAAAATGCATGATTTCCACGACCACCAATCTATCCTTCAAGGATTAATGTTATAAGTTTTCGATACAAAATAACTTAATAATCATTATAGTACACAAATAACAATGTGTCACAATTCATATATTAAACCACAATTCTAGTTTGATCAAATACCCCCAAATTCAAAATATACTATATGGTCACAAAGAACTTCTAGGTCCTTCTAGGGTTAATTTCTAAAAATTAGGGTCACTTGCATGCACTTGTAGTTGTAGCAGGCGAAGCAGTCAGACAAGCAGAGTACACTGAAGTTGCTCAACTAGCGATTTCAACTATTTTCAAGCACTCTTGAGGAGATTGTACCCTCAGATCCAAGGATTGAATCGTAAGGGGATTCGAGGGTGAGTTTTTGAGGGTTAGGGTTTAGGGTTCTCCATAGCCATGGCTGCAGCTGAATCTGGGATTTGGCCAGACACTCATTTGAGAGACGTTTAGCGCAAATTTAGGATTCTCCGAGGCTTGTAACTTAGATGAGAGCAGACGCTGAAACATTTGCCATTAACAAAAAGACTCAGATTGAAACTACAAAATGTTCCCAGAGGATACATGAAGGTGTTGTCGTCTTGGTGAGAGGCGAAGCAGACAAGAAAAGTCTTGAGTCGAAGTCCTTACTGAGATCGAGATTGATGAATAGCTAAAAAAAATCTTGGACACTTGCAACATGAGATACTTGAAGTTCGGTATGGGCCTGCTTGAGTTTCTATAACTCGGCTCATGTTTAGTCTCGAGGATACCCACTGCATAATTCACTTCACAGAGGTTAATTCTCTCTACACAGCTAAAGAACTTGCCAGAGCAGAGGTGGTGAAGTAAGGTAAGTCTTCAACTTCTATTTGCTGGGAACAGTAATGTCACTGAACAGAAAAACATTACCAATGGTGAAATTCTGAACCTTCAATAGTGGGCATTGCGAATGGTAATTGAGTGCAGAACTTGGTCTGCCAAGATGAAACCCAAGAAATGGACGCTTCAGCGCCTACAGGTATTTCCTTTTGTACACAATTGAATCATAGACTTCAATTCGAATACCCTCAATTGCTGATTTAAAAGGAATATCTCAAATTGACTGATTACTATACTAATAAGAACAAAAACCAACCTGCTGCAGCTAGAGTGCTACACAATGAAGGCTCTCAAATACAGTCCTGCATTCTAGATGATGCACACAGAATAGATGGAAGGCTGGTCAGCGAATAATTTTGAGATCAAAAGGCCGTCCTGGCATCCACAAATCGCTGCAAGTGGCATGGAATTTTAGTGGACCATGCCGTAAACAGAATCACGTTTTCCTACTGCAATCTACTTGTCCTAAACCTCTGCAACGTCTCAATCGATCAAAAACGTACTCCATGGAAGACCGAATCTGAAGTCCAGGATAACAAGTTCGCCATTACGAAGTTCCATTGCAACAAACGGAGCTTGAAAATGTGGATTTAACGACCTGCATCACATACAAGCACTTGAGATCAGAATAGATTGAGATCTTCATCCTTGATAGTTAAACTCCAGAATCTGAGCATGGTTTGAAAGTTCCATGGCTAGTTTGTACCGAAAAGGACCAGGAGGAGGACACCAATCATACTACGCATTGAAGACAATCGCAGATGAAAATCCCAAATCCCGGCTTCAAGGTGCTCTTTGGAAACCCCTCAGAAATCACAAAAAACCTATGGAGTGAGTAGGATCTGTGATGAGGCTAGAACTGACAACAGATCGTGCAGGCAGTCCTGCGTATGTTCAAACAAAAAATTGATCGACGAAAGTCCCCTATAGGAATAACACTAGCATTCATCTAGCGTTGATCTATAACAGTAACGTCGGTCTATTACACTAGCGCTTCCCACATCCTTAAACAGATCGAATTCCAGAGCAGTCTTCCTGCGTACCTTGAGAAAGCTGCTATCACTCAAGGCACTGACAGACCGCATGGAAATCCGAAATGAGAGATAACTTGCAATCTTCTCGGTACTATCTTCGTCCTTTAGGAACAAGCTTCCCATTCGCGTCCTCCTCCAGGTAGAAAAACGGATCCTTTGGTTCTTCCCTGATGGGCAAAACATCAACATAGTTCAGAGGCAAGATCTTCCAATGACTGAACTTTTATGAAGTGCAAAAAAATAGAACTCTGTGTCTTAAGAGACATACCCAGGTTTTGATTTGTAGCACCTCCAAAATAATTTTGCTGGACCAGGCAGGTTCTTTCTTAGATCTCCTTCAAATAAAGCCTGGAAGAGACAGAAATTCATTCAGCCCTACATACAAGCATGCAAGGAAATGTCCATTTATCCAATGCATCATCAATCCCTCTGAAGCAAGACAATTCTGCAATACAGGTATGAATAAAAGCTGCGCACCGGACGAGCACAAAAAATGGACAATGGTAGATAAATAATTCTGGGTAACAGAAATCCTAAATTACGCAAGGGTTTCCCAAAGAAGAAGAAACACTCCGAAGATTTAAGAGGCGCTTGCTTAAGCACAAGCAGAATGCAAAATCAAAAGCTCCACGGAACCTGAACAAAATCTTCCAGGCGGTCGTTACATCGGTGTGGACGAGGCCCGCGATCCTCCTCAACGACAGCAGTGGCCTGTTGCTGCTGTTCCTTCACCGATGACGGGATATTGTGGAGCTCTTGAGCGCGCTCCATAGTCGACAGAGAGAATGAAACTTCCGATGGACAGAAGGAGAAGAAAGGGAAGTGTCACAACGTTTGGAACCCTGAACAGGGAAAGAATAAAATCAAAA
The DNA here is from genome assembly GCA_947034885.2 of Thuidium tamariscinum. Taxonomy (NCBI): domain Eukaryota; kingdom Viridiplantae; phylum Streptophyta; class Bryopsida; order Hypnales; family Thuidiaceae; genus Thuidium; species Thuidium tamariscinum. Next base: position 33,046,623 of record OX344751.2, on the reverse strand, counting down.
ACGTTTCAGTCTTGTGCCATCACGTGATTGGTCAACATATAAGGGGATGTCACACCCTCTCCGACAATGGAATTTCTATGAAGAATGAGAAGGTATGGAGTGAAAAGAGTGAAAAGTGAAAAGAGAAACCACTAGGAGCCCTTCTCCATGAAGGTGTGACACCCCTTTCATGTACAGTGGACAATGAAAAAGGAGAATGAAATTTTACCTGCGCAAATCACGAAGCTCTCGAACGCGACTCCGCTTGTGTCAGTACCTGCACCTCTCTCAATACGGTATGCTCGATCGCTACAAAACCGCAAACCCTAAGTAAGGGTCCAAGTCTTCTGGATCTCAGAAAACGAGCAGGAATTCCGATGCTTTTCGATGAAGGAACTAAAGAAAGAGGCTCTACAGAGGAATGACACTAGAAACAAAAGCGAAGCACCCAAAACGAATCCAACTGCGTCAATAGCTCCACCTCTTCCGATACTGTGTGCTCGATCGTTACATAACTCGGAAACCTAAGTAAGCCCAAGCCATTTAAATCTCAGAAAATGAGCAAGAATTCTAATGGTATTCGATGAAGGAACTGAAAGAAGAGATTCTGAAGAGGAATGACAACGGCAACAAAAGTAGTGCAGCTCGATTACTACTTTTTGATGCGGATCGAAGGTGCAAACGGCAGGCAGGGGATGGGAGAAGCGGAGCGGTGAAACTTGAGTTTTCCTGTAGCGGTCTACGAATGAACCGTAGGAGAACCCTAATGGATGAACGAAGAACGATCCATCCACGAAATAGTTCATTCGTTAAATCAGCTCTAACAGGGCTCTTGAGCGTCCTAGCGAGGCCATCGTCTCTCGCAGTCTTTGTTTCTTGCTGTCGTCGGTGTTGCTGCGCTTCCGCTCTACCCCTCCGCTACCCGCCTCGCAATTTGCCAGCAATGGCCGGGGGTCCTTATTCTGGCACCAGCACCTTGGCCCTTGTCAGTCTCCTGAAACCCAGAAAACTTTATTAACTCCTAGCAGCTTCGTTCTTCTCTCTTCACTGCTTGCCCCACTTTCTTCCCCCGTTACTGACCTTCTTTTGATCTATCTTCGCAGGTGGCCAGGATATCTGCTGTTTCCATTGGAGTTGTCTACGGCAGCGTGAAACTCGCCTATCTGAAGGTGCATTTCCTTCCTCTGCTCGTCTCCTCACTCTCGAGGGTTAGGGTTAGGGTATCTGTACTTGAGTATTTGTGTATTAATTTTGATTCTGCGATTTTGGTGTATTGATTTGGTTCTTGGAGTTATTGGTTCTGCGTTCGGCAGTTACGGAAGCCATTCCAGATCGGATGTTTATGAGTGTGTGCGTTTTCTACAGGCAAAAGCTCCGAATCCGGTGAAGCACTAGGTTATGGACTCTTGGTAGAGTCAGGAGGTTATGGATGCGTACCTGACGGGCATGTCGTTTTGCCTTGACTTGCCGTGTGGCAGCGGTGGAGGGTTCGTAGCCGATTCTTGAAACAGGAAATGGTTGTAGTGTCGTGATTCGCCTATTGTGCTGGAATCCACAGGAACAATGGACAAGTATATAACATTGATGCCGCAGTCAGATTTTTCGTCTCGCATGATTTTTTCAGATTTTTTCATGTTCGGTTTGTGAAAATGAGCAGGGCCTAGTCTCACGAATTTTTATAAAGTTTGCTTGTCAGGCAAGCCGTTCTTGCTCATGTTGTACGTGTTATGAGACTGTGAATTGTTTTAGTTTCGAAGGGTGTGCAATTCCTCCTTCCGTTGCGTAACGACTTGTTATCATGCTTCTATGTTGTCTGAACTATGATGCTTTCATTAAAGATTACATGCAGATGGCTTGATTCAGGTGCGGTATGGAGGATGTAGTTGAGTTCGGATTTCTAAATTTTCAGGTCTTTGCTGGTTTGGACATTGCGAGAACCCACATGGGAGTTCCTTGCTTGTGTCTTTGTACGTAGTTTGGGGCATTTCAGCCTAGGTGTTGGGTTATTGAAGCTGATTTGTTTTCAACTTGGGATGGGTTGCATGCTGGTATGATCTTTCGCGTTTATCAACCCAACGGTCTCATTTCTGTGTCAAACCTGAGATTGTTTTTTGAGAAATATATGCAAAAACGTTTGTAGTATTGGGTCTTGTTGTCGCGATACCTTAATGCTTTTAGAGTTCCCTGTCTGCGTTGAATCCTGAGAGCCTGCTTTGTAGTTTTCGTGTGAAATGTTTGCTCTTGACTTAGTTTAGACGGGCCCTATCTGGTGAATTGGACACTTACCGTAGCAGGGCTAGTTTGGGGAATTTAGCCATGTGGTGGAAACACTCAACGACACTCGAATTTGAATTCGAGTTTGTAGTATTTGCAGTTAATTTGATTTCTTGCGAGGAAATTGTTTTGGGACCACGTACAAATATCTTTCGTGATTTGCATCATTTGGATGTTGGATTCACATGTTCATTCTTACACCCTCCTCCAACTTTATCCTTTTAAATATTTTAATTGATGCTCTCAAATTGCTTGACATCAACCTCTTCTTTGAATGTCTAAAACCAATTATCATGTCTTCAAATTGACCAATGACTTGAATGTGTTTTTATATAGATTTGTAAATGTAAAGTAATTATTCCTAATTATTTGTATTCTCTGTTCATTTGTTAGGACACCTTGAACTTGCAGGAAGTATAAGCTACTATTTTTTTACTTGTCTTATGTGAAATTAATTAATAATGTCAATGTATATGAAAAGTTAATTTGAATTGTAAAATTTTGAGTTTAATTATATTTATATATAAGATGTTGAGAAGCACACCTTCAATTATTATATAATTTATTCTATTGCAATATACATGCAATGTAATATTAGGTGTTGTCATTTAAGCATTCCAAATGGAAAGTATAATATTTGAACATAGATTGTAAATGTTGTTAGCTTTGTCATTCCAAATGATTTAAAAAGGTAGTGGCAAGAATGGTATTTAAAAAATATATTTTCCAATCTTAATCTCTACAACAAGGAAACTTAAATGACTTTATATACAAATTTTTATAGTACTAAAGTAATCATTGAGTCCTTCATCGACACTATTACCTAAAGACGCAATTAGTATAACCAAAGGTGCTTCATAAGAGCAAAGCAAAGCTTGTTAGGCAAAAAAATGCTCCCAAATTGTTCACTTGCCCCCATGAGACAATTCAACACAACAAACACTTACTCAACTATCAAAATCAAGAAATGGAGTTTTTTAATGGAACGGAAATTTTGCTTGATTGTTTGGAGATTTTTAGTGGGACAAAAGGAGTATTTAAATGTTCATTCCATATAAAACAATGCCATACCATTTACAAAATATAATTTGTTTACAAATTGCACAAAACCTTCTAACTATAGAAAGAACCACTCTTTATCATTGAAGTAGGCAACTAGAAATAAATGAGACTAATAGGAACATTTTATACTTTTCTAAAAACTCTTTAAGAAAAGTGATTTGTTGGACTCTTCTTGTCTATCGTGACTTTTTTTTTTTAACTTTTTAGCCATCAGAGAGGTTGAATATTTTGCCTCTTTCATTTCTCTTGTTAAATGTTAAAAAATCCATGTGCACTATTCTTGATAAAAGCCATGACACATCATATGAGATGGGTACACTTAAAAGTGCCAGAAATTGGTAAGTGAAAGTTCATTCCAATACACCAAAGAATGCAACATTTGGATATAGTACAATATGCAAAAGTTATTATAGTGGAAACATCCAAAACCGTCCAAATAAAGAATTCAGCATAGCTGAAGGCATCTTTTTCTAAAAATGATATTTTTCTAGTAGTAGCAAGTGAAAATCATGAATATTAAAAAAAAAATTAGATTTTTTGGAATCAGTATGTAATTTCTACAAATTTTCAAAGTGTTGGCTCCCTAGACCACTGGAACCGTCCTACAGGTGTATCTTAAACTGAACTCTGCTGAAATCAGCTGTCAGTGAATGAAAATTATACATGTGTCTTACAATTGCGTCAGCAAATTAGAATTAAACATTTGTCGGATCCTTTAATGAATGCTTATGGACAGATTTAGTGATACTCTAGGATCCAGGAATAGGTACAGGGACGAAAATGGGTGTTTCTCCCTTAAGAGTCAAAGTTTGTTTCTGAAAGCGCCATCTACAGTGTGTGTACATAACTGATTTTGAAAATGTCCACGGACTGTAGATGGCGCTTAAGGTCAGCTGCGCTTTTGGGTGTACCCATGCCAGGCGCCGGGGTGCAGCTGCTGTGCGCCGCTGTCTTGCAAAGAGACGTGATGAAAGGGAAAGCAAGCAAGCAAGCAACATGCCGAAGACGACGACTGGTCTTCACTGTAGCAGGTCCACAACTTCTAACCCAATTTCAGATCGCAAATCTGCTGCAGAAATCGAATTCTTACATCAGCAGCTGCATCAGGAGCTTTGAGATCTCATTGCGGGCGAAACAGTGGAGTATATCTCTTTTTTGCATAGTCTGTGTCGTTGTTGCTGTTGCTGATTTGGATCTCTGCCACCCCAGAAATCTCCCCTTTGCTTCTTTTCATTTGATTCTCCACACTTGATTCTCCATTTTGGGGTTGATCGGAATTCCTAAGGTTTTATTTCCCACATTCAAAGTGTCATCTTTCGATTTGCGCCATATCAAGAGGTAGCATGTGGTGGGAGGCATTGAACTGGATTGGATTTCATGGCTATGGCGATTCGGTAAGGATCGGACATCGTGGAAGTCGGAAGTTGGATCAGTAGAGGGACGACGGATATTTCTTATAGCTATGGCGGAGACTGAAGTCGGTCAGTGGGGACGCCTGAAGCGAAATTTAGGGTTTAAAGACGTATGGGAAGAATTGAGCGGCTCCGTGGGTGATCTGGGCACGTTCTTACCCATTGTGCTGGCGTTAGTTCTCGTCAATGGGATCGACCTTGGCACGACGTTGCTCTTCACGGGCGCGTACAACGTCATCACAGGTGCATTGAAACTTCATTACATGTTTTGTGTGTTCGTCAGCATATTTTTAGGTCTGTTACCATGCCGATCTGGAACGGGTGGTTGCAATTTGGAAAAGTTTCGATCATGAGGTAGAGGATACTATTTGCATCGTCTCTTTAAGCATTTCCACATATATTGTAGTTTGCTTTCATTGGAATTTCACTCAACAGACAGTCATGCTTGCACTCAACTTGCTAATTGGAGGCCAAGCTAGTGTATCGGAAGAGATGAGTTGCTGTTTGTATCAAGGGTTAGTCAACAGGAGACAGGATTAGGTTAGCATCCTCTACCTCATCATAGAGCAGAGACTAACGGTGCCACTGGAATGTGTGATTAGGTCTTCTCTTCGGCGTGCCCATGCCAGTGCAACCGATGAAGTCGATTGCTGCAGTTGCAATCACAGAAGGGGATCCCCTCACAGTGAACCAAATAATGGCGGCAGGGTTGTCCACAGCCCTTATCCTTGCCATTCTTGGGATCACGGGGCTTATGTCTGTGGTGAACCGGTTGGTGCCTCTCCCCGTGGTTCGAGGTGTGCAACTATCACAGGGCATAGCATTTGGCATAACAGCTGTGAAATACATTTTGAAGGAGCAGGATTTGACAAAGAGTAAAGCGACGGGTGACCGGCCTTGGTTGGGGCTTGACGGGCTGCTGCTGGCCCTTTCTGCATTATGCTTCATAGTACTTGCTTCCGGTGCTGGAGGCGGTGGGGGAAGTCGCGAATGTGGGACTGAGAGCGTAGGGCTTCTGGAAGAAATGGAAGAAGAGTCTACAGTAAGAAGGGAGAGGAGGATTAGGGAGGGCAGATCAGGCGTCGGTGTACCAACAGCGTTACTGGTGTTCAGCCTTGGCGGCATTTTGGCTATTGCCCGAGACCCGAATTCCATTTGGAACCTTCGATTTGGACCATCGATACCTCGATTTCTCACCATCACAAAGTCGGATTGGCAGATTGGGTTTATGAGGGCAGCCATTCCTCAGATTCCACTTTCCATTCTGAACTCTGTCATTGCTGTGTGCAAGCTCTCCAACGACTTGTTTCCAAGCAAGGATGTTTCACCTTTCAAAGTCTCGGTATTGAGCCCTTCCATACGTGTTGATCTTTGTTTACATGCATTGGGCTATCTGCAATTCAAGCTGTTCTAAATTTTGCTTATACAAAAATTCCTCATTTGACCAATTGGAATTACCAGCTACAAGTGATTTTCTAACAAGAATAGAATGGCGTATTGGTTAGCGGTTGTGAAACCCTTTTTTCTAGGTCAGGATGTGCGCACCATAAGTTACAAATAACGGGTAATTGATTGCAAGAATGGTGCCACCAATGTGCTATCTATGTCTCAGCTGTTTCACTCTTAGTATAGTTACCCTCAGCTTGGTTAGGATTCTTATGACTGTGTGTTTGGCTCCTGAAGGTGAGCGTGGGTCTGATGAACCTGGTGGGATGTTGGTGGGGCGCCATGCCCGTTTGTCACGGTGCGGGAGGTTTGGCTGGCCAGTACAGGTTTGGTGCAAAAACTGGAACTGCAGTGGTATTTCTCGGAACCGTGAAGATGCTTCTGGCTCTTGTTCTTGGCTCATCTCTTGTGAAACTCTTAGGCCTGTATCCGATTGGACTACTTGGTGTACTGCTCTTCTTTTCAGGCCTTGAGCTAGCAATGGCTTGTAGGGACCAATCGTCCCGCTCTGATGCATTTGTGATGCTGACGGTCACGGTCATTTCATTAACGAATTCGAGTTCGGCGCTTGGATTTGGATGTGGGCTTGCTCTTGCCACGCTCCTGTATATTCGAGACGTGGATTTCTGGGCCAGACTCTGGAGGCGAGCGTCTCGTCACGTGACAGGGAACAGGCGAACCTCGCCTGGTTACGACTCCCTTTCCGAAACTCCATAGCTCCTTGTAATATCTACAGTAGCCAGGTTTGATATCGTAGCACCATGCATGTCGTCTCTAATCAGTCAGCTTTAGGTTTGACACATGCTTTGTATTATCATTATTCCGCTTTGATCTAGTCTCAATTTTAGCTGAACTCCCAATGGGGTGGAGCTATTTTGTACAAACACGGTATTCAGACATTTGTAATAATGATTCTAGTTCGTTGAACAAGCGAAATCGATGCTTTTGAGGTTCTTTGCGGTGGTGTACTATTTTATTGAATTTAAGGGAGTGCGTTTTTGGTGTATTTTTTTTTTTTTTTTTTTTGAAACACAAGGTTTTTGGTGTATTTTGGAGAAGGAACCGAATGCTTTTTATTTACTGTAGTGTTCTGTGGAAAGCTACTTGCCAGAGGGCCATTCAGTTCAGGAACTAGCTCCGTTTGCAGCATGGACCTGATCAAAATATCTCAATACGAGATTGAAGAATTTGGTAAACTAATCATGGCTGTTCCCGTGGAATTTTTCTGTGTGCAATTTTACAGGATTTACGTTCAAATTGAGGGAAACAGGGAAGTTTGTCACAATAAAGCTCGCCAGGAATTGAGTTCTCATCTCGATGCGACTCTATGACCAATGCACATCGAGACTAAGCACTTCAGTCTTTTAGGCAGAGTAATATGGCAAAGATATGTTGTCCAATTGTATTGCTGTGCTTCTTTTTGCTTTTTTTCTGTACAAATGGGGCGAGCCCGATGCAGTCTTGCTGTTCTTTTGCTGTTCAAGTGTCTTGGAGGTGTAAATTTTGCAAGTGGAAATGCACACGTTCAGTATCCTGGAACCCGCAACTTGTACAGTGCACTACAGACTTCAACAAATGAAGCACGCACAGTAAAGCTTGTTGAATTGGCAATCAATTTTGCATTATTTTGTGGCATTTCCGTACCAGGTGATAAGGTTCGAAATTTCCTGTGGAATAATTAACGAAACTTCGGACAAGTGTTTTGGTGGATGCTTTTAAATAAATAAGATCTTTTTTCTCATGCATTTTTGAAAAAAATCCCCAAAAATTGTAACATCTTTTTCTTTTTTTAATTACCAATTTTGACCACCAAGTATGGCATATATGGAAAGACTTACAAAAGGGTTCTTTTGAGGCTTTTGATATCTCACTCTTAAGTTTGATATCTCACAATGACACAATGACAAAAAGGCAAAACAATGTGTTTCCAGCCATTTTAATTTCTCTCCCCTATTCTTCTTAAGAAAATCCAAAGCCGTTGATCAAATTTCCAAAAAAATCTCTCTCCCTAAATGTTGTTGATCTTCTCAAAAAATCAAAGCCATTGATATCCATGTAATAGATGATCATGGCTATTCAAATAAAGATATAAAATACATATATGGATATAGTACATAGATACTATATACATATACAATATGTGAATATATGATTTCAAATATGAAATACATTTGGAGTTCATAGAGATTTAAGCAAATTGGAGATATATCCCATATTGATTGAAGACCATCTAGTTTGGACAAGAATATAAGTATGAGGGTTTGAAAATACAATGTCTATGAACATTATTCGTGAATTCATTATAAGAAGAGTTCATACTCAAATTGTTAGAAGAAAACAACCTTCTAAAATTTTCAGATTAGATTAAGAACCATTAAGGGATTGAAACAAGAACCCTTTTGTTAAAAACAACAAGTTCATTTGTGAAATTGACACTTTGTGACAACAATGTCTTCAAAAAAGGCAATAACTACCTCAACAACAATTTGATCTCACTATAAAATAGAATTTAAAAACAAATCCTAAGAAAATATCCAACTAGAAGTGAGTTGGTTTTTTTGTCTTGTATCTCTTTAACACTCAATAGGCAAACCAAACTTTGCCTCTTCCTTAACAAAATGATGTGGAATATTCTACATCATATCTTTAGCTAATAGGACATTTGGCAGTTTTTGTCAGAAGAGCTAAACTAAAAATAGATAGGATTGAAGCAAGAAATTAAAAAAAGTTTCTTTGTCACTTAATGATCATCTTAGAGGATGTTAATGTGTACCAACACAATAAACAATAAAGCCAAGAGAAAATAACAATGAATTGTAATGTGTGTTAACATAATGAACTTTCTAACTAACTACACAATTTCCATTAAATGAAGGTACCATTGAAGTACCTAAGACATCCTAACGCATCCTAACACTTCATAAGTATACTTTAGATCTCCATGGTGTCAATGGTGTATAGATGAATTTCTTGAATGAGGCTCCTAAGAAGAAAAGGTAGTCCCCTCAAAGGCTACTAAATGTTATGTCAACAATTTCAAGAAGAATGAAAATTCATTCCTAAAGAATTTTTTTTTTTTTAGGATGACATCTATAGACTAAACTCAATTATTTAAATTTAAACATTCTAAATTCAAAATTGACAAGTTAAAAAAATCCAAATTATGAAGTTTCAATGTCTAAAGCCCCTTTGTAGTTTATAGTAAGGTGCAAAAAAATTCTATTTTTTATTTTAAACATAAATATCTTCCAACTTATAGAATTAGAGACTTAGAGATTGTTTTGGACATTCTCATATTAGTTGAATTCAATAAAATGGAACAAAATATTGAATTATTATTTCAAAAGTATCAAAGTTGTTATGATCTATTTTGTAAGTGAACTAGAAAAAGGAACCAAAAAGAAGATAGAATGAACTGGTGCTTGAAATGCAATGTTCACTTCTTTGAATGAAATTATATTTATATGTAACATTTACAACCTCTAGAAGAAGCCAGTCTATGCTGTGTAATTCAATCTTGCAAATGTAGAAGTTTGCATTTTTGTAGTGTGCATGATATAAAGGAAGTCTTAAGTTTTTATAATAACAAAAAGCATTACTTAAAAAATATATATACACTTAGAATATAAAGAAATGATACAAAATCTTGAATACAATGACTTTAAAAGGGCACCAACTATAGAAAGAAGCTCCAAATCCAATGCCATTTCCTAGGCATTGACATCCAAGCTTAGAACATTATTGCAAGTACAAAATTGTACTCTCAATAATTCTATAAAATTGTTGAAATATGTTTATACAAAAAAAGATTAGAAAATCTAATACATTTGTTTTATTTGATAGAGTAGTAGAAAGAGTTGTACATATATAAGGGGGATTGTATGAGGAATAGTGATCTTTGCTAGGTGTGAAGTACATACATATGCACATTCATTTCAAGATTCATTCCCAAATAATCTTAGTGTGAATGTGAGACATTATATACTCTTGATCTTCTTTTTTGATGAGACATTCATTCTCCTTTTAAGTACCAAGACTAACCATTGGGCACAATTAACCCCTAAAGATTCAAATACCATTTTTGGCAATATATCAATTTTAGGTAGCTTACTATGGATGGAGATTTTTTTTCTTTGAAATTTTCACAAAACATAAGCCCCCAAGGAGTAGCTTTGAGGTGCAACAATTTTCATAACTTTTGAGAAGATGGTTAAAAAGTTATTGCACTTCATGTTATTTTCATCATTAAGTGGGTAGCTTAGGCAAATCATGAAACTCCTTTTAAAATCACCTTTTTAAGACTTAAGACTTTGAAATTAAATCTCTAAAATTAGATGTACGTGGAAGGCTTTGAATCATTCCATTTTGATCAATGAGATAAAAACTATGAGGAATCTCAATTTGTTGATAGGTATAATTTTCATAGACTTTACACCTATCCAATATCCACAAAATAAAACTCATAACTTTTATCCCACTAATCAATATAGAATTATTCAAAGCCTCCCATATACATTTATTTCTAGAAAATCTATTTCAAGTTTTTAAATCTTAAAAAGGTGATTTTTAAAGAAGTTTTATGAGTTGCTCAAGCCACTTGTCAAATGATGAAAATGACATATCATGCAATAACTTTTTTATCATATAGTCAAAAGTTATGAAAATTGTTGCAATTTAAAAGCCACCCCTTAGATGCATATTGTGCGAAATTTTTAAAGAAAATAAATAAAATTTCCATCTATAGTGAATTTGCCCAAAATTGCTATATTGCCGTAAAAATGGTGTTTAGACCTTTAGGGGTTAATAGATTGATATATAAGAACTCTAACATCCATACTTTAGATCATGGATATAGTACTTCAATTCAAGGTTTTGATCAAACACTTTCACATTCATTTCAAAAAAATCTAAATTCTTTGAAAGATGACTATTCTATATGAGTAATTTGACATTTTTTCTACATCACCAATCAAGGTAATTAAAAAATAAATATTTACATAAATATATAAGCAAAAATATGAAAATTCCAAAAAATGATTTAGATAGTATTAACCTTTAAAGTTTCAAGGAAACCATTGCAATTGACAAACCTTAATTCCAAAGCCATTAGTGATTTAGGTTTTCCTTTCATCATGTATGACCTTCTACTGTATACTTTATTTTAAAATGAATAAGAGATCAAGGTGATTGCAAGAGACACTTGTCAATTTTATTGTGTTTTCATGATTTTTACATGAGAACTTTAAAATTAAAAAAATAATTTTAATTTTTTTTTTAAATGATTAATGTATACACCTTTAAGACGAAGGTAACCAACGGTGCTAGTATGTGAGCATGAAAGTGTAAGCATGTGAGCCTTGAGCATATATACAAGTATGTATCATGCAACCATTGAAGGTGTTTATAACATAAACACCTATAATATAGGTACTTATAGCATATATACTATTAATATAGAAAGTTACTATAATATAGATCCTTATATTATAGGTGTATAGTCTTCTAGGCCCATAGGCTCACACTTTTATGCTCATATAATAGCAACCCTCTAAAGGTAACCACCAAAGGAAATGTATAGAAAAATTCTCTCAATAGGTAAACTAGAAAAGTACCACATCTAAAGAAAATACATATTTTCATGTTTTAATTAGGAAAGAATAGTAAATTTATAAAATAAATAAAAATAAAAAATTTCCATTTGCAACAACTTTATGGAGATGGCCATCCACCAAAAAATTCACCAAAATCATTTTTTACATGTTTTAAAATGCAAGCTCTCTTTGTTGATGTTTACACCATATAAAAATAATTATTCTAAAAATTCCTTTGGCCATTAGATACAAGTCTACTAGAAGATCATCTCCTCCAAATTTCAATTCAAAATTCGTTTCTTTGGGTGCTAAATAGTACTAAAACCCTCCAAATTGGACAAGTGTAACATTAAATTGGGGTCTATTTTTGGATACTTTACTATTTTTTTAAACTAAAAAAATTATGTATAGTAAATAATAGTCATGTATATATTTTCTATAAATTTTGAATCATTTAGAGACAAAACACAAAAGTTATGGCCCAAAATAAATTAGCATACATTGTGCAACACAAAATAGTACATGTGTTTCTTACAATCACTCATCATTTTCTATAAAAAAAATTCCTCATGTATTTTCAACCCAATTTCCAAAGTGGAATAAATTGCACAAGTAGTAAGATGCACATGTTTTTTCCTAAAAACTTTGAAAGACAAAATTTCACCTTCGTGAAGAACTAGAAAAAAAATGATATTTGAAGTTTAGGTTGTATAATCTTGCAATCAACAAATGTTAGACTTTCAAGTTTAGAGAAGATATCAATTGTTGAATAAGTTCACAAAAAGATTATGGAATTGGGTACATTAAAGAATGATAAATGATGAAGATTTTAGCCTTGCTTTGCCTAAGACAATTTTGAAGGTTATTTTGGCTTCTAAACATAAAAAAACTTTAGGTGTCAACCCCAAAAGGATCGACATGTTTAGTGGCCCAAAATTTCTTAAATATACTTATCCACAAAGCAATGTCAAAATCTTCATCAATAATTATTTTTAACAAATCCAACCATAGTATAATTTGGTTAATTTGTTCAAGTACATTGTCCCCAAATTTTAAAGCAAATACCTCCACCAATTGCACGTTCAATGTGCCTTAACTTCAAAATGCAAGTTTTCTTAATCCTTCCAAAAAGTGAAGTTGTCTTTCAACGTTTTTTGAAAAACAAACATGAATGTCCTATACTTTTCATGTTGTAGTCAGTAAGTTGGAAATTAGGTTGAAAAAATATATATTTATAAAACCTAATAAAAAAATCTCATGTTTATTTATTTTAAAATACAAAAAGAAGGTACTATTGAATGAAAGATAAACATTTTGCTAATAGCATAATAATATTATCCTAACAACTTGTTGAAGAATTTGAGAATTGTTAATCCCAATGATGAGAATATTCTAGTAAACAATCAGTCCTTTTATTTTTGTCTACTTATTTCAAGGATCTTTTAAAATTGAAAGCAAAAGACAACTTCATATATTTTTCTACCTTCATTGCCTACAAAATAAAACTCCTCATAACTTGACTTCACAATTTTTCAAAATTCAATGATTTAAATGTTTTGGGTAGGTATCAATGTATACATTCTCCAAAAAATAATAAATATTTTTTCAAAACATATTTTTTCTTGCCTATGTACTTTGCCATTGAATTTTTTTTAAAAGCTTCTAACCTTTGTAATATTTACTAGAATTACATGAAACAAAGCTTCACATATAAAGTACGATGAATAGCACCCATCCTAAAGAAAATTCATGCAAAAAATCAAATTAAGAAGCCATTAGAGCCTGTCCAAGTTATCAAAAAGCTCAAAGTGGACTCGTTGGTCCTTCAAGGATTAAGCAATTGTATTAGTTTGTTTGTATAGTAATTTTTCCAATTTTTTCAATTGTATTGGTTTGTATAGTTGAATATTATAGCTTCTTTGGAATGCAAATATACAATCATATAACACGCTAGAAAATACAAATTAGTCCTCCTTTAGATTTTCAAAAAACTAGACAATGTGAGTCATTACCTTATGAAACTATTTGTACTGTGGACGAAATTCTAAAACCATCATTCCATTGGTACTTTTCAAATTTCTAAGCCTTTTGAAGACTCCATTGGTCTTCCAAATCCTTGGGGACTTAATTCATATCATTAATATGATGCTCATTGTGGAGCACCAAGCTAGAGTCTTGAGTAGATTATTTGAACATAGTGCCAATTCTAAACGCCCAAAAGTGTGTCCACACTAATGTCAAAATGGGATTCCAGCACCAAGTTTTGTTGTTGCATATGTAGCTCTCTAAGACCACCATTTTACTAATGTGATTTATCCTACTAATGTGTGAACCACTAATTTATCAAAGTTACACTATTTTAAATTAGTGCAAGTTGAAATATTATCATATTGAGCTAACTTTAAAAAAATAAAATATATCTTCATTCTAATTTTACAAAATCAGTGTGTCCAGTCTATGGACTTGGCTGTTGTTCTGGTTCTGATTTTTAATGCAAGCTAAGTGAGGGCTTGCTCTTTGTCCCAAAAAAAAGTTAAAATTATTTTCTGTTTTTGAAAATCAGTGTGTGTGGAATTATATATTTGGAAGGACATACTTGTTTCCAGCAATCTTTCTTTGGCCACATGCCGTGAGACATGGTACCTGTCTTTTTATTTCTAAATCTAAAAAAAGGTTGCAATATAATTGAAGTGTGATGGCCATTGATGGGTTCGAAAATGAATCATGTAAAGATAGTAAAGGCCTCCTTTATTTGTGTAAGGAAAAAAAAAAAAAATCATGTAAAGATAGGGGCAATAAACATGAAACCATTTAAACCAAGACCCTTAAAAAAAGTTCCACTACCAGTACAAGATTAAATAAGGTAGTAACTCAGTCAACCCTTTTCCACGGAAAATAAGTTGTGTCTGGAATAAATTTGTCTAACTTTAACCAAAGCATGTCGGACTACAAAAATATTCGTAGAGACATGAGTGTACGGCGTCGCAATTCATGCAGATTGAAAAACTCCCCCAGAAGAATTAAACTGTTTTAAACATTTCAAGCATCGCATATAATTTACGTGTGGCTTGATGCTTGCATCACAAAAAAAGAACAATTAAGGTTGGAGTGAAGGTCCATAAAGTGTCCATTGAAGAGCTGAAACTGAATTTCGGGGAGGTGAAACTTCTTGAATTATTTTTCAGGAAGTTTGCCTAGAAAGACAAGTGGAAGTGGCATCTAACCCAACTCATTTCATATTTTTTGGAGCTTCGTGGAATTAGTTATGAATTTTTGAAGTTGAAATGGCATAGGGTTTTGAATTCGCCCACCGCCTCAAATGTACATTGTTTGAACATTCTTCTAAAGTTGAAAAAGCAACATATAACAAACAATGTAGATTTGAGAAGGTCGGTGGGTTTCAAGCCTCCTACCTTAGGTGTAGTTTAAAATTACCAGTTTACTTTTTTCTTTTCATATTTGTCATGGTGGAGTCTTCAATGTTTTGGTTGCTGAGGTTCCAATTCTTCAATCTTGGATAATATTTTTGTTATTTTGGTAGGGAAGGAGGCTCATAAACCGCTCATCTAAGGGCTGGCCTGCCTTTTTCATGTATTTGTTTGGATGGCGTTATTTTTCACTCATTTTTCAGTGAAAGAAAAATAAACGAGGAATCTAACACAAGTTGTTTCATATTTTTTGAAGCATTATTGAATTAGTTATGAATTTTCAAACACAGTCTGGCATAGGGCCCTATCTGTGATCAGTAGGCCTTGCAAACCCATATATGTGCAGTTTGAAAAAAAAATCTGGCTTGCTTCAAAAACTACCACTGCAACATGTAAAAAGTAATAGCATTTGTTTCTAAAAGTGTTCCTTTCTAAAACTGAAATGAATATTTGAATAAATCATTATTTCAGATTTTTGAACACTTGAAAGAAGGTACTTCAACAACTAATTCTTATTTTAAATATAATTAGGAAACACCTAACCACTTAGTTGAGAATGAAGCCATTGGGACTCTGAAACCATCCATTCAATTAGCAAAAAACAAATCTTAGCATGCTTCAATGTAATCCACAATTCATTTTTTGACAATCAACTATCCATTTCAGAGCCTCCTAATGGAGAGGTGCAAAAGCCTGAGCAGTTTATGAGCCCTCTCCTATAGGTAAGTTTTTGATGATTTTTCAGTTATATTTCTTTAACATTTATATGGTGTAAATTCTAAAGATTTAACCTTGTAATTATTCTATATACAATGGTGACTAGTAGGTCTTGCCTCAAAAAAAAATTCAATTCCAAAAATGATACTACCAAAAAGATTTGAATAAATTAATAAATTTGTAAATTAATTTTTTCAAAAACAAACTATATTCAATCTAAAAATAAATAGATCTATAAAAAAATCACTTGCATTCAGTCTACAATCGAATTTAAAAGAAATTTTTAGTTTTTGGCTATAAATTTTATTGAAAACCTACTATTGATTTGTGAATTCATTGATCTAATGGTATGAACATTATCTATGAAACATATTTTATAACTATTGTTTGAGAATCATCATTGAATTATTCTTCTAAGTTGTTTTTTATCATACATCTTCACAGTTTTGAAAATTTGGATTGTCTTTTGTTCCTCAAGGCCTAATGTACCTTCTTTGAATGAATGGAGTAATAAGATATTTTTTGATTTGTTATTGGAATATTAGAATTGATGATTCTTAGGATTACGTACTATTTTGGTGGAAGATAATTGATAAAGATTGTATCGTATCTAGGGCCTTGAAATTGGATATTTTAACCATTTTAGGAAAAACTTGCCCATTTATGTAAGTAAGACCACCATTATGGATTAAATTTATATTGATTTTTGGAAAAACTATAGACACTTATAAAATTCTAGGGTAGATCACTTAAAAGCATACATACTTTAAGCTAGGTTGTTTGTTTTGTTTTGTTTTGCTTTGCTTAGTTTGTTACAATAAGACCTTCCCAAGTGTACATCCCTTGGTTGTATTCTTGATACTTTTGGAAAGGCTATTCGTAAGGAGGGGTGTATGGGCTTTGTTTTGCAACATTTGGACATGTAGTGCGAAACTTTGAATTTTGAAGTTTTTATAGATTAATTTTGCTTTTATCTTGACTATGGTAACAATATAGGGCACATTAGGTGATATTTCATTCATAATTTGTCAAAAGATTATGATTCTACTTCCTCTTTCCTTGCATATTAACCATCAAAGGACATTTCATACCTAGGCTTGGTCAAATTTCATTAGATCTTTACATTAAAACATACATTTCATACTTTTGATATTTCTCACATGTAAAAATAAATATTAAAGCTTGATCTCATTTTTTCATAATTAAAAAAATCAAGTTGAATTTTTATATGATTTGTAAAATCATCTTTGAAAAAATCATAGTGATTACAAAAATGCTTTAAATAATTTTAAATTTGTTAGAAAAATGAAAATAATCATGAAAAAAATCATGGTGTAGTAGATGTATTCTTTGAACTCACATTAAAAGAAAGTTTGATAGAAAAAGTCCCAAGACAAGTGTATTTTTAACTTTGTAGGATGCTATCTTGAAAGTTTTGCAAAAATTACAATTTTAGGAATCTTGAAAAAATTCAAGTGGTGTAAAAATTAGATTATAAGAATTACATTCTTGGTCTTAATTAACCCCTAAAGGTTTTTGACTATGTTTTCACCAAAATCACTCCAAAACTGCAATTTTTTTATACAAGTGCAATTTTTTTGAAAAAAAAACATTTTTTGACATATTTTACCGTAGGATCTTGTAGTTGGGTAGTTTGAAAAGATATGGAAAAAATTTCAGAAAATTTCACCATGTAGACTACAAGATTTTAACATTTAAACTAGCAAAAATCCTTTTTTTATCCCTGCGGAATCCGAGGCAATTGTACTTCACAAGGTCACATTTGTATGAAAAAATACTCAAAATGATGGTTACTCTTTGAATTCATTTTACAATACAAGTTGGCTATATGCTCAAAAAATTTCAAATCATTTGGAATTGTATAACATATAGGAAAAAAATAGTTAGTAGAAAGAAGTAGAAAATGCTTGAAAAATACTAAATTGTGAACAATTTATTTATAAAAATTAAAAATGTCAATCCCAATGGTTGAAATATTGTAATAAACAATCTTCACCCAATGTTTTAGTTTTTTTCAAAAATATTAAAAATTGAACTAAATATAAAATTTCAAACTTTTTTGTAGAGTAAAGATTCTATAACTACCCACAAACTACCCCAAACTAAAACTCTTCATAACTTTTGATTCATTTATCGAACTGGAGTGATTCAAAACTTTCCACATAGATAAAAATCTAATAAATGAAATTCAAATTTTTATTTTTAGAAAAAGTAAATTTTAAAGAATTGTTTTTGCTGCCCAGGCTGCTCGCAATTCAAACAAAACAACATATCATGCCATAACTTCTTAACCATGTAGTAAAAAGTTATGAAAATTGTTGGGCCTTGAAGGTACTCCTTGGACACATGTTGTGTGAAAATTTCAAAGAAAAAAAAATAAAAACTCCTTTCGTAGTGAGTTGCCCAAAATTGCTATGCTGCCAAAAAACGCAGTTCAGGGCTTTAGGGGTTAAATTTGAAAACATTTAAAACTAATAACTATATGAAAATTCAAGTTTTGATTTTCAAAATGCATGTAAGGTGTGCATTGTCTTTTTATTGCAACATGCTTCAACATCGAATTTTTGGATGATGTACAAATTAAAAATCATATTTTTCTCTCATTATAGCTTAAATGAAAATCATCCTAGCTTTTAGAGATAATTTATGAAGTTGCTATCTTTTCTAAAGGTTGGATTTGGTGTTACTTGAATACATATTTTTTTAAATCTATTAAATTACAAATGTGGAAGTATGTCAAATGGTTTACCAAGCCAAAATTGCATTGACTCTTGTTCAAATTTGGAATTGCAAAAATGAGGACATAGAATAAAAAAACACAATTATTCCACAAAAATCACCATGTCAAGAGAACCTCATTTTAAATCAATTCCAACAAAATTTACTCAACAAAATGACAATAATTAACTTGTAATTGAATTTAAATGGAATTTTAGAATTTTTCTTTCAGAATTTATAGAAAAATATTGGTGATAGCATAGGTGAATCTAACCGTACGAATAAAACTTTAAACTCAAAGTCTACAACTTTTATTTGCATCTCAATTCCAAAAAATTCTACCAAATAGTACTTTATGATGATTTTTCCAAAATTGTCAATTCTACAAATGAGTCTTGAGGCTTAACCCTAGAGCATCTAGAATCCTGTCCAGAATTGAAGATTGGGGGAAAATCATTATAAAGTACTATTTAGAAGAATATTTTTGGGATTGTGGTACAAACAAAAGTTGTACATTTTGAGTCTTAGATTCCATCCAATGCTTTCACCAATATTTTTCTATAAATTATGAAAGGAAAATTTCAAAATCCCTTCAAAATTCAATTACAAGCAAAATATTGTCATTTTTCAAGTAAAACTTGTTGGAGTGGGTTTGAAATGAGGTTCTCTTCATATGCTGATTTTTTGAAATTTTTTTGTTCTTTAATTCTATGACCTCATTTTTGCAAATTTGGTTTCGAACTACAATCAACCCAAGTCAACCTTTTGACCTACTTTCACATTTGTAATTGTAAAAAATTATGTACTCTAGTAATACCAAATCCAACCCGTGGATAGAACAAAAACTTCATCAAGAATTTCTAAAAATTAGGATGACTTCCATCCACACAATAACGAGACAGAAAAGTAATTTCAAATCAGTTGGACGTCCAGAAATTGGACGTCGGCGCACACCAGGGTTAAGCTTACGGGTCAAGGGTTAAAACCCAAAATTAAAAATGACACTTTGTACTTAGTTTGTCAACCCTTGTAGTACAGACAAATTGGAATTTGTGCCCCACAATACCATGGGTCCAAAATAAAATAAAATAATGGTTGTTTGGGTTAGTGCAACAACGACCAAACGTTTGGCTGGATCAAGAAAAATGTACGAAGTTATGAATTGTTTAAACAATTTTTTTCCCCCTGACGATGGCAATAACTAGAACATGATTCAATAATGATTAGCGGTGCCAGACAACACAGAAGGTTCAGTTGGAGCCAGTATTATAAAACTACAAATTTTAAAAAATAAATTTTAAAATTGAGACTGAGCACAAGATGGATGGAACGGAATCAGGGGGATATCATGACTTTAGTTTGTGCCACTGAGTACACATGGAGACAGAGAAATTTACCAGTACATGAAAGGAGCAGAGAAAATTGTCCATGTATTTTAAAAAGAAAAAAAGAGTACAAAAAAGGGAAAATTATAATGAAAATTTAAGGACAGTTTTTGCTTTGACTGTCAGTACATACATATAACTATTCCCAATAGACTCTTCATTCACAAAAGATCAGAGTTAATTCTTCTTCTAGGAAAGTACAGTATTCCAGAAGTTGTGGACTTGAAGACTGGTTGGAGAGTAACTTAACCCTGAAATAGCCCTTGGTTTTTTTTATGTACAACTATGTTTAGCCTCATAATTCTTCAATTGTGATTAAATATATGAATTGTGATACATTGTGATTTATATACTATCATGAACATTGATTTACTTTGTATTACAACATATTTAGTCAATGTTTTTTTTAATGAAATATCACTGTATTCATGATATACTATATGGCTGCAATGGGCTTTAAAGCCCTTTTAGGGTTAAGGTAAACTATCTTACTACGGATGAAATAGGAGCAAGCCCATTGTAACAAAACTTTAAAAGCGATGTACAACGGAGTACCACTATTAAAATGGTGCTTTCAAATTTGGAGTGAAAGAAATTTTAGGGATGCCAACTTTGACATCCCCTCTTGAGAGCTCAAAAATTGATATTTTAATATGATTTCTTTTTAAAAAGATCATCTTTAAGTTAATAACATGTGAGTCAAAATTTAAGGTAAAAAGATTTACACCAAAAAAGATATTCAAAATCTACCAACATGCGTAGTTGTAAAATTTTTTTACTACTTTCAACTTTGACACCTTCTAATTTGGATTGAAATTTTTTTTTGGCATGAAATAAAATCTATGTTTTTAATATGTGTTAAAAATTCAAGGTCAAAAGATTAATACAAAAAAAGATATTCAAAATCTTAGAACATGTGTAGTTTTGAGAAAATTTTCACACTTGTCAACTTCGACACCCTCCCAAAGACTGAAAATTGGTTTCTTTCTATGAATTTTCTTGTGTGAAATGATGTCTATGTTGGTAACATGTGTTCCAAATTTCAAGTTCAAAAGACTTACTCCAAAAAAGATATTCAAAATCTCCCAACATGTGTAGTTGTGAAGATGAGTTTTTGAGCCCTTGGTAATTGGTATAGTGTCATTTTGTAGGTCAAAGTTTGACATGAATGTAAAAAGAACATTCTCACAACTACACATGAGGAATCAATGGATCATTCTTATTGTCCTTCTATCTATTTGTGTAGTATATATACAAATGTATTAATTACCCCCTCTTCATTGGCATTTTAGAATATTCTACCCAAGTTTGTCCCACTTGTTTCACATTCAAACTACTTGACTAGGAATATCACATTCTCCCAAGCAATGCACTTCAATTTATCATTATAAGTGCATGACATTCTTAAACCAAGTTCAGTGTGTCCGTATCTATTGTCTATGACATTAGAAACTAAGACAATAGGAAAATGAAATTTGATACATTAATCTACAAATGATATTATAGATCATGGAATGATTCTAGATCTACAGTATGAGTGACAAAAGAGACCAAATATGGTACGGTTCAAGAATGTTACGGTAAAAACTAGTTGTTGTTTCTTTTTTACACAACCAAATGAGAAGAGGCTTTGCATTTACAAAAGTGACTTGGAAAGAAAGCTTGAGTACGGACGACCCTTCCGGTATTTGAAAAGGAACACGATGCAACAAGACCCTACATGACTACATATTGTTTGAAGATGCAAGCATCGCCGTACAGACTTGCAATTGGGATGAGCTGAGAAGCTACTCAGTGGACCAAACATATGTCGTGAGGCCACGAATACCGGCCGCTCATTAGGGGTGTGGGGTGGATTTTAAAGAGTGTGAACATCAGGGAGTCGCTGCAAGGGGGCAATTAGTCAGACTCCTCGGAGCTGAAAAGGGGGCGGCCCCCAGACCGCGTACACACGAACGACGAACGCAACATTTCCCGCGGCAGGCAAGACTCCCGGACTGACTGGTCAGTGGTCACCATGCACCATGATGACCCCTGATGGCCTGATCTAACATAGCCCGTCCGTTTGTTTGTCGGTTTATTCAATTCAATTCCTCTAGCCAGGGAAACAGGTTCCTTTTGCGGGTCTTTTTAAAAAATTCGAAACCCGGAAATCAGGTTCGCGGGTTTTATTATTCGCCCCTGGAACCCGGTGGAAGCAGCACACAATGGTGGCTATGCCGGGGGTTGTTCATGTGGCAAATGGCACCACCCGTGGAATGTGATGGCCGCATGATGACGATGGGTGGCTGGGATGGTCTGGGATGGTCTGGGATGGGATGGGCCGGGATGGGAGGGAGAGGGAGCACGGGGCACAGAGCACGAGGCCCTCCATTCATCCGGTGGCGGGTGCCGAAATTGAGGAAGCCACCAAGGCCAAGGCCAACAAGCCGCGGGTGCACTGCTGCAGCCACGGCAGATCATGTGGCAGCAGCAGCAGCACTGTGGGCGGGGCACCAAGTCAATGGCCAAGGCCACATTGGAGAGGGTGTCCTTGCACCTCCAGAAATTCAGCCATTATGCAGTATATGCGGCCCTTATTCAATGCCTCCCTCTGGCCTTGGGGAGTTGCGGGGTTCTCCCTGCCATCAATTCCATGTTCTTTTCCTCTTTTTTAAATCACAGCACACAAATTCACTCAGTTACTCATCTCTAGAAACCTCTCCCTTGGAAAACCACCCAAAACTCTCCAAGGGTAATCCCTTCAGTATTACCCAGAAGAAACAGCTTGGAAAAAGCCTCAGGAAATTCGTACATGTCCTTGGGAATTCGTAGATATCCTCAGAAATTCTTGGAAAAGTATTTTAAAAAGTGAAGGGAAAAAAAAGGGTGGAAAACTGATTCTCGGTAAGCGGGACACTAGATTTGGGGCAGACTTGGCGCTCCTCCTGCCTGCCTGCCTGAACTGCCTGGACTTCTGGAGCCCGTGGAGCCCGGCAGGCTCAAGCAGGGCGTAGTATATGAAGGCCTGCGTCAGGCTCATCCTCCTCAGCTAGCCACCTGCTCTTGGTCTTGTTCAGTGCTGTTGCTTCTTCAGTAGCAGCAGCCGCAGCATCCGTTGGGTGCTTCGATCCTGCTTTCGATCGGCTGCAGCGTTTTGGAAACGGCCTCGATCATTGCAACTACCTACCGCGCCGATCGATCGATCGTCAGCCAAGGGTTTTGTAGACGCCCTGCAATTCAAGCAGACTGACGGCTTGCTAGCTTGCAATTGCTATCGCTCGAGGAATCTATTCGGTTCTTCCGTCTGGTTGGATTGTAGGCCTCCGCAAAGCTCCTTGGTATCATTCAAGGCTCCGATCGACTGGAGGGTTGGAACAAGCTCGCTCGGGTTGCTGGCATGGGAGAGTCCGTGACGTTGCAGTAAGTGGGATATATACGTGCAGCGGATCGCTTCGCTTTGGCTCCGGATGGGCTGGTCTGCGCGATCGAGCGCTACTGACTTCCCCCAATTAATTCTGCCTGCAATCCTGCTTGTTTGCTAACGTACAAGCAACCGATTGGTTTCTGTGTGCATGTGTAACTGTGTAAGTGAGTTCGTTATTGCGATTGGAGGCTGACTGGCGACGCAGAGGTGGAAGATTGAAATCGGGGGGGAAAAGAGTAATCTATTGAGTCTTCCTGTTCGTGGTCTAAACTAATGATTGTGTGCATGAGGTTGACCGCTCGCGGTCAGTCGGTCACCGTCCTGACTTGCAAGTGGTTTGTTGCTTATTTTACACGACTGTCAGGGAAGTGATCGATGGAGGCTAGCTATGCTACTTGGCGTCCGTGGCAGTTCTTGTTCTTCACGCCAATGAGTTCTTCAAGCTTAGATAATGAATAACCTGGACTATTTTTCGTCTCGATCGTGCGCTCACTGTACCCAAGTTGCGGCCTGTTGCAAATGGGCTTGCACAGTTGCACATTACGCCCATCGATCATTCTCGCTAATTGTGGGTACTGATTAATCGATCTACATAGCTTGCAGATGCATGTGGTCAATTTCTCTAAGCCTTGTTGTCTACCCTCTTAATGACTGAATCGCAATGAGATCTATAGCAAACACCATGCCGTGCATTCCTCCCAAGATTCTCGGCTGATGAGGTCGAATCCGTGTCGAATATACTGCACTGCTCAAGATGATGACATAGTAGTAATAGCTAGTGACATTAATCCCATTAACAGCTGTATCAGTCCCTGTAATCAGGCCTCTAGCATTCAATTCAAAATAGAGAGTGCTCACAAGCTTGTTCACTAGTGAGCTGGCCCTCCAACCTTCATATCTAGACCGTTGCCGCTTAGTTTGATATTTCTGTTGAATCTGCATTGTCTAACTGCCACTAATCTAGAGTATTGTCTTTGATCAGTTTGATGGACTCAAATCATATCTGTGGGTGTGTAGAGGCCACGGAAGGCTGGGTACGTAGTTGTATACATGTTCGAGTACTTCATTACATGAAACGAAGTCTAATTTGATGAGACGTACTCAGATTGCATGCGTAGCCTGCTTTGTAAGTTTATTTCTATTAAGTTTGAAACTGAGCGGGGAATAAATTAGATGTGCATGCATGGTTTAATGCACCACAAGCAGATTACATAATTATCTAGCTACAGCTCGATCGCACATTTCAGTCAGTCCTGCACGTGATTGATTCCGGCCGATTGCACATAGTTGCCACATGTTCTATGTAATCGTAGCTTATTTCTCAGTACTTCCGAGACATTCTAGGCAGGATATGATTCATTTCATAGTCTCTTACAGAAATTACTGTAACTCTCTTCTACTTGACGACTGTGATGGAGCACGCGGAGTGGAGATCGCAGCAACTGGAGTTTCATTCTAACTAGTGATACAAATTCGATATATATCTCCACTCTCCAGTTGCTGCGATCCAGTCCGACTTTCTTCTCAATCTCGAATTCTCCGAAGGAATCGATACAGCAGTTGGCGTATACCATACTTGACTGAATGCGGAGAGCATATTGAGCTCGCTTGCACCCACCGACATTCAACCCATTCGAATTCGAAGCCCTGCATAAAATTTCCATGATCGAGTCACTGTCACAGGGACTTCATATTGAATCCCGAGTGTGCAAAGTGTTCAGATGGTCTTTTCAAACATGAACTTTCCCAGAAGAAGTTACATGAAACACATACATATTGAATAATTTTCTATCGGCCAGTGACTCATGTATTTGCATCGGGTTAGCAACTAGGTCCAGGTATGTAGACAGTTCATGGGAATAATATTAAACACCAGTCCTGGCTACCTCGTAGTGATGAGTGGCAGCCTGATCGAGTATTCGAGTTCAGGGAGCTAGCTTGTGCCTCAGTCTCCGTAAAGATCTCCAAGAAAAATATTCAAGACAGAGCTGATTCGCGAAACTCCAGACCTTTGGCCCTTTTCAGGGCTCTAAAAGAGAACCTCCACCAGTCCTCGGTTTTGGTGCCCGCTTCGAGCTTTGTGCAGATGAATTCAACACCACTTTTAATTTGTTCAAAGCGCTGGAACAGTTGTACCAATTGTCACGAAACTAATTGATGAGAAAATCTCGCATGCATTTGGCTGCCGTGTGGGGTTCATGACGTGAAGCCAAGCCCCACTTCCAGGGATGAGATTCACACTCGGAGTCCGTCCGTCAGTGACCGCCAGGCAGAGTAAAGCAGGCCGTGTGTCATCCGTTACGTTTTCGAAGTGGGCGACACCTGTTATTAAGGTCGCCAGGAATTTGCAAAAAAAAGGGGATAAGCTTTTCTAAGACCCTGCTCAGAAGTTCTGAATGACAAACAGGAGATTTAACAATTAAAATCAGGTTCTCGATGTCAGGTTTCCAGGTTTTTTTAGTCAGTCCAATTTAGTCGGTTGCTGCAGAGCTCTCAGCCTCCCACAGGCTCCCACCTAGCGCACTGGCTATCGATCT
Source organism: Thuidium tamariscinum (assembly GCA_947034885.2). Classification (NCBI taxonomy): domain Eukaryota; kingdom Viridiplantae; phylum Streptophyta; class Bryopsida; order Hypnales; family Thuidiaceae; genus Thuidium; species Thuidium tamariscinum. The sequence continues at coordinate 33,020,647 of OX344751.2, read as the reverse complement.
CCACCAGAAAAAGATGTATATTCCGGTAGTGGTTGAGAGACTCCGAGCATCAGATTCCTCGCTGTATAATGTATCGGTAGCGGGTGTATAATTGCTGACTCAGACAAGAAAGAAAAGAAGCTCGTCATCATTAGAATAGAAGTTGGGGTCATGCACCGATCCACATTAACCGACAATTTCGTTAAATTGGCGATATTCCACAAACTAAAATTGCGACATATTTCAGGCCAAATGCTAGGACTTGTACAGTCACCTATAATTTTTGGTTTGAGGCCACGTGGCATAAAGAGATCCAAAGAACCCTAGGTCAATGTTAGATTTGACAAAACTTAAGTCAATTTGAAAATAAAAGAAGCTAGGGACTGAAGGGCCATATGTCATTTTGTGAATGGAGCAAAGTGACATGGACCTGTGAAAATCTGATCTGGAAATTCAATTTTGGTTTATGAATGTCAAATGAGACCTTCATATAGAATAATGATGGCGAATTTCGTTAAAACCGCAATATGCCATTAATTTGGTAGTTTTTATAGTTCGGACTGCGAGGTCCAAAATCTGAATCCATCATACGTTTTTGAAATCTATATGTGTTGTAGATGACTGAAATTTATACTCGTCCAAGATGTTTTGGACTGTGAAGTCCAAACTGTAAAAACATCATATATTTTGTAAATCTATACTTGTCTTAGATGTCCAAAAATCTATACCTATCGTAGATGTTAGCTTTTAGTTTAGACTGCGTGGTCCAAAAAATGGCATAGTAAATATCGCCATTTTTTTGAAATTCGTTGTAATGGAATTTTGACGATTTAACAAAATTAAGGTTATTACTAGATCATGTCTGAATCCGACTTAGATAGCTCATTAGAAAGAGAGGTGTCAATAAAAAAAAAACTTTTATATGTAGTTGTGTCGTATTATAATTGAATCACAATTCACAAATGATATGTTGTCTTTTGCTTTTATCTCTTTTAAGCAACCAACCATTGTATGAATGTATGCTATTGAGAGACAAAAGTACAAAACATCACACCAAATTTAAGAAACTAGAGCTTCATAGAAAAAACAACCAAAAACTTGTAGTTAGTAGAACAAATTTAAAATTTAACACTTCACCTATAAATATGCTAGCCAAGGCTTGTTTTGAGCATCATAGACTTTGCTCTATAGTAAACTAAGGGACCTGGTAAGTTTTAATAAGCTTGATTATAATTCTTTTAAAGCTACAACCATACCTATTCAAATTAGATGTCTTATGGATTATACAATATATATAGAAGAAGAATTTAAATATCACTTTCAATTAAAAGATAACATCAAACAAAATAACATACTCCTATAGTCCTATGATCTTTACTACTTGAATCATCCAATGTGTATTGTGTAATGTACGATAACTAAAATCTTTCAAGGTTTTTCATCTCTTCTTACAAATTTGTATTATTTATTTATGAAGAAATTGTGAATTGAATTAACTGATATATACCTCATTCACTTATCCTTTAAGAGACTCAGACAAAAGAAGTTAAAAAATAATACAAAATTTTAGTTAGATATTCTAACTATTCTCAAGCCTACAACAAACATGATTATCTCATAACTAAACACCAAGGTACTTAATTCAGTTGCAAAGTTTAGGGGATTTTGTTAGATGAGTGAAAAAAAAACTAGGAATAAAACATGATTCTATTTGCTCTTCAATTCTATTAAGTAGAGGGCTATTGAAGTGATATCAAACTAGCCTTAAATTGTTTGTTTGTAGCAAATTAAACTCATTTAAGTAAAAGAATTTACTTAGATTAATTTAGTAGTTTTTTGAAATGTCTTCAATGTAGCTAGAAAATGAATTACAAAAATGATCTAAATTTGTGGGCATCAAGGCTATTCTAATGTCAAATCAATGATTAGCTTTTGTCATCCTCAAGGCCGCTAGAGGCAACATGAAAGTCACTATTTGTATTTTATTTAGTCAAACTTTTGAGTGCTAAAACTACAAGTTCAAATTGTGATCCCCCCTCCCCAATACTTACATTGATGGATGCATCTTGTGAAGAAAAAGAGAATGATACCAAAAATGTTTAGGTGCAATTGAGTGTTGAAGGGATTTTCTTGAATATTCTCAAAAAAACTAGCCTCTTAGGCTAAGTTTGTCATTTAAAGATTAATGTACAAGTTACCATAGGCCAATTGCTATTGTATTGAAAATGGAATTTTTTGAGATAAATGTCATTTTGCAAAATCATTTATAATTTGTCAAATAAATATGGGTTTTCCAATCTTTCTTTCACTTTTTTGTGCATTAGCATTCATCAATGATGCTATTGTTCTAAAATTAAAATTCTTTGGATAACAAAAAAAGGTTCACAAAGTTATTACAATTCAACAAGCTTCTAAGTATCTAAACAACTCTATGTCATTCATTGATTTAGATTATGACACATTTATACTAGATCTTTTGAAAAAGTCCATACTCTCTCATTTATAATAATTTTTTACATAACTAATATGGCATGGAGGGGATCGATTTTTGCTGTAAGTAGTTTGGGTTGTTAGATAAAGATGGATGAGATATTAAAGTGATTTGAAATTTTATAAATTTAAAGACCTTCATGCTAAAATCACAAGATCTATCACCAAGGTACATTGCCAAAATGATTTGATGTTTTCACCAAAAGGTGCATTCTTCAATTTTACACTTATCTAGAAAGTCACTCCATTGATCAAACACTTTAAGGGCTCATTGTCCTTAGAAAATTATAATTCCTTTTTCATATTCACCTAGCACTTAGTCGAAACATTTCAATCATCAATCTACTAATAAAACCATTACATTCATTCAAACTATACTAATGAGTTGTTTCAATTCTTGAGGAATTCCTCAAAACATAGCTTCTACAAAGCACAATGTACATCATTATAAAAGATCTACCATATTGAAAATTATTTTAGGTTTCACAAATAAATCTTCCAAATAAAGGAACTAAATAGTTGGGGCTATTGAAGGTAGGTTCACCAAAAATTGCCTATGCCTAAAATTTCCATCATCACTCTTTGCACATTTCCAAAATCAGTCTGTATTTATATTTACCTCCTAAAATACTAAATTCCTTTTTTAACAAAATAGCAATTTTGGGCAACTCATTGTAAATGAAATTTAAAAAAAAATTCACACAACATTTTCTTGAGGAGTTAGGAGTACCTTTAAGGCCCAACAATTTTCATAACTTTTGACTATGGGGGATTGCAAGAAACACCTGTCCTATTTTTTGTCCCGTTGGCCATGGATAGGCGGTTTTTTACTCATAATTTTTGCATCCTTATTCCATTTTACACGAAACTTGAAATAAAGGTATACATAAAAGTTTTAGACCTAATTGAATCTTTTGAATATTTTTGAAATTTTTTTGTTATTTTAAAACACACCCCAATTGGATCTCTACCTTCACCATTTAGGGGTGTTTTATTCCTATTTTTTACCTAAAATGAAAATTTTAAGTTCAAAATTGGCATGCAAGGACTTTACTAAGTTACACAAGGAATTTTCTAAAAATAGTAAATTGTCTAGCTTCCACATGCGTTCAAAGAAGACTACCTTTGTACACATGTACAAAATACAATTAATTTTTTTCAAAGATGAAAATGCTTGAAGAAGAGTATCTTGAAGTTAGGAAAAATGGATTTTTTGAATTATATTTTCTTGAATTTTTTTTACTATTTTTTAAAAATCAAACATCAAAGTATCTATTTTCATTGTATTTTCCATTGTATTTCTTTTGTGCATAACTTTTAGAGTTAAATCTTCTTAAGTATGAAACTTAAAAGATACAATATTCTCATTGCTCTTCAAATTATCTATATTTTATTTTATTTAAAAAAAAATTATTCCAAAAGTCACAGGACTCACTGAATTAGGCCATTTTAAGCCAAAACTAGTAAGTGTTTTTTGCAATGACCCCTATACAATTAAAAAATTATTGTATGATATGTAGTTTTCGTTGCTCAGCAAGGAATTCAACACTTCATCCAACAAATTTAAAAAAAAAAAAAAAAATTCAGGAAATTAAAAAAAATTTAATTTTTTAATATCTAAGTGGAAAACTCTTAATCATGGGTCATTGCAAGAAAGGGCATCCATTTTTGTAGTGTTTTGGATTTGGACGCTTTTTTCCTAGGAATACTATTTAATTAGAATTTTTTTAATAAAAAAACATGAAAAACATGTAAAATGCAAAAAAACATAAAGAAGAAGGTACCTTATGAAGGAAAAGCTTCGGAAAATTCTTTAAGTAGGAGAATTAGAAAAGGGCCAAAACTCATGAAAATGGGCATATTTAGATTTTAATTTTTTTTAAATATGAAAAGTTATTTTTCTTAAATCTAAAAATTTTCCATTTGGGTAGAATTGATGGTGATGAGATTTTACCAAAAAAATTATCTTAGTACCATCATCAATGTTCAGAAATTGCATGCAATGAGAGTGTTGTTTGCATGCATGTGGTGGACATAAAATAATGTATTTTTAGATTTCCTTTGGTAGGAATATGCTTTCCTACTATGCAAATGCACCATGAAAATTTCAGCTTTAGATCATTAAATTTGGGGACTCGAAACGTAGAAAAGACATCTAAACCTTAGTTTGTGACAAATTAAGAAAAATGATTTTTAAATATAAAATGATTTTTTTTAATTTCTGAAAAATAAGGGATGTGAAAACCATCAAGTTAGAGAGGTCCACTAATTATTTCATATTGTCAGATCTTTAGATTCAAAAGTTATAGCAGAAAAGAACGACGTCACTCCAATTATGACGAAGAATAGGACGGGTGCTTCTTGCAATCACCCTCATTCTATTTTGATTTGAAATGAGTTAAAAGTTATGAAGAGTTTTAGTTTGGGGTAGTTTATAGTATAGAGTTATAGAATTTCTCTTTTATAAAAATTTGAAATCTTTTATTTAATTCAATTTTTAATATTTTTGATAAAAAAAAACATTAGGTTTAAGTTGTTTATTACAACATTACGACCATTGGGATCGGCATTTTTTAATTTCATAAATAAATTATTAATATTTTAGTATTTTAGATTATATTCTATTTCTTTTTATTTAATATTTTATTCCTATATTTTGTAGAATTTCAAATGATTTGAAAATTTCAAGCATGCAACCAACTTGCTTTGAAGAACAAATCTAAAGATTGGTTTGGATTTTTTTTTACAAATGTGACCATCTCAAGTGCAAGTGCCTAGTGTTTTGTAGGGTTGAAAAAAAAAATTGTCAATTCTAGGGGAGATTACTCTCGATTTTAGAAAACTACGTGAGTTAAAAGATAGGGTCCATTTAATTTGAAAGGGATAAATTTTATATTATATGTAGGGCTACTATAGGGTCCTTGAAACTCCACATACTCTATTATATATAAATTAGGCTATGTAAAAACATCATTTAGTAGGAAATTTGATCAATAAAATAGCCTTTATAAATAGGGTCTATACAATTTTTTTTGTAGTACAATGAGTATAAATGTGGACAATCTTTCTTAAGTAAATGATAAAACCTACACAATCTAGAAAATCTAGGGATTTTTTTAAGGAGATTTCTTGTAGCTGTCAAATAATTTCAACGTATATATACCAATCCTTTCATAAGTATGCCAACTATATGACAATATGTAAGAATCTATTGTTTCAAGACAAGAGTTGAGCTGTAAATTTACAATGAACTTGTGCCATCTACAACAATTGTCAATCTATAGATTAGAGCCTTGGAGGTGTTATTTTTGGTGGAGCTACTTATCAACAACAACTACTAATCTATAGAAGTTGTTGATTTACAACAATTGCATAGAATCTTTTCGATGCTTTAACACTATAAACTCTAGATTTGCCTCAACTACTTGTACATGTACTTATAAATGTCTAGAATCATCTTTTTTTACTAGTATTTTATAAACACTCTTTTATTTTTTGATTCTAAACTCAAAACCATTGCAAATGTATATGTGTAGATAAAATATATGGTCTCTATGTTATAGTAGAGGTCATATTCTTGTCTTAATCTACACTGTTTTTTGAGTGTCAATTTCTCATGTTATTCATGTTATATTCACTACAAGAGAAAGGGGTGTTTTAACCCCTAAATGCCCAAGCCTTTTCAAGTGTGTTTTGACTATGAATAAAGTGCATGGACTTGTAGTCATCCCTAGTGAAGCAAATTGATTTTTTTTCAAAATCTAACCGCATAGATGTTTAAAGAGCTTGTTTATTAGTAAGTATACAAATTTTGAGTACAAAATTGCATTGGAGTTGTGAGATTATAACAAGAGAAGAGTACATTTTCTATATTTAGTATGATGCCTTTCCCACAATGTTTCTCAAATTTGCATATAAATTTTTTTGGGGATTTGAGGTGACATGAACAACTACAAAAAGTATTAGCACACTAAAATGCACTTCTAAAAAACTTAATTTCACATGAAAATCTATTAAATTCATTACACAATCCACCTTGCAATTGTTGAAATGCAATTATTTTTATAAGTAGAAATTGCAAATAATTCCAAATGAATAGTTGTATGTTTAAATTTTCAATGGTGAATATCATGAAAACACTTTCCTCTTTCCATTGGGACCATTTTCAAAGCAAATGGATATGTACAATTTTTTAGATCTAAAATTAAGTGAAATTGCATAAAGCTAGGAAATGAAGTAAAATTGGCAAGCTTTACACTTCACTTATAGTACATGTATGCCTTTGAAGACCTCTCAATAATCAAATATGTAGTTTTTTTCAGTGAAAAATGAAAGTTTTCAATAGTTAACCCTTAAAACTGCCCGATTTTTAAAAAAAAACGGGCACAGGAATTTAACTACCCATTCAGAAATGAGCCTGAAATTTCAGATCGACCATATATGGTCGCTGGGGCAGTTAGGGGTTAAGTATAGTCCTAGTAGTATTGTTCTTAAGTAATAACCTTTAAGTAAAATTTTTAGTAAAATTTTTAGTAAAATTTTACTAAAAACCTTACTTAAAGGTCATTACTTAAAAGACTATACTATTAGAACTATACTTAAACACCCCTTCTCTTATAGTGATTGCTAATATTGCTGATTTTCTTAATTTAGCATTATAACTATGTTTAATGTTTTTGTGACATTGTTTGTTATTCACCATATCAAATTGTTTAGAATACATGGTATAGAATTTAGAAATATCGAAAACTAATGTTGTATTTCACATTTTTATTTGTCATTTGAAGTTGTACTACAATACAAGTAGTGCATATATAAAACAAAAGAGTGTACATGTAAGATACTAGTTTTATGGTGTGTATTGTTTATAGGTATGAAAAAATTAGACATGTAAGTTTTGTATATAAGATAGCCCAACGATAAAACCATATGACTAAATTTATAAAAAATCATAGGATAATAAAAATATGCCCTAAGTATCTTTATATGTAAAAATATGATCCTCTTAATTACTATAATGAAGGTTTATAGCCCCATATTAAATACCCTCTTAACTCACGTGTATACTTAAAATTACAAAGAGTGATCTCCCCGGTTATCAATTCAAATGCTCATATCTTGCAATCTACTTGCAATGAATTTCTAAATTTTTTTCTACATTTTTTGATCTTCTTAGACGAGTTTCCTACAAAGTTCTATAGTTACATTTGTCAAAAAATGTTTTTTTTCTAAAAGTTGGTACTTGTACTATAAATGATAGTTTTGGAGTGTTTTTGCCACAAACATAGTCAAAAACCGTTAGAAATTAAGAAATGATTTGATCCTCCAAAAAAAACTTTGACATTTCAGTATTTAGGTAAATTGAAGGCTCTTAACCCCTAATGGACCGAACTGCGTTTTTTGGCAACATAACGATTTTGGGCAGCTCACTACGGGTGGAGTTTTTATTTTTTTTCTTTGAAATTTCCACACAACATGTGTCCGAGGAGTATCTTGAAGGCCCAACAATTTTCATAACTTTTAACTACATGGTCAAAAAGTTATTGCATGATATGTAGTTTTCATTGGTCGGCGGGCAGCCCAAAAATTTCTTATAAAAACATTTTTTTTTATATTAAAAATTTGAAATTGGTTTTCTAGATGTATATATATGCAGAAAGATTTGAATCATTCCATTTTGATTTATGAGATGAAAGTTATGAAGAGATTTAGTTTGTGGGCAATTATGGATTCTTTACTCTAAAATAAACTTTGGAAGCCTTTAATTTACTCAATTTTAAATTTTTTTGAAAAAAAATTAAAATTTTGGATGTTGATTGTTTGTCACAACATTACAACCATTGGGATTGGCCTTTTTTTTATTCTATAATAAAATTTTAACAATTTAGTACTTTGAATCACTCTCTACTTCTTTCTACTTATTAATTTTTTCCTATATGTTGTACAATTCCAAATGATGTGAAATTTTTTGAGCATATAGCCAACTTGCTGTGAAGAATGAATCCAAAGAAGCACCACCATTTTGCAATGGACATTTTTTCATAGAAATGTGACCTTGTGAAGTGCAGCTGCCCGCTTTTTTGCAGGGACAAAAAAAGGATTTTTGTCAATTCAAATGCTAATATCTTACAATCTATACAGTGAAAAATTCTGAAATTTTTTCTACATCTTTTTACACATGTTTACTATAAGATCTTATGGTTACATGTGTCTAAAAATGTTTTTTTTCAAAAATTTGATGCTTGAAGTAAAAATGGCAGTTTTGGTGTGTTTTTGGTGAAGACATAGTCTTTGACCTTTAGGGGTTAAATGGAGTGGTTTCCAAAATAGTTTCGTACCTTAAATGTACATTATTTGTACATGTTTCTTTTTCATAGCCTTTAGCAGTGTACTACCACTATACAATTTAGCTAGAGCACCATTTTAGACGGAGCCCTATGCCTTTTCAACTTCAAAATTTGATAACTAATTCCACAAAGCTCCAAAAAATATGAAACGACTTGGGTTAGATGTCAATTCCACTTGTCTTTCAACGAAAATATACTGAAAAATAATTCAAGATGTTTCACCTCCCCAAAATTCAGTTTCAGCCCTTAGATGGGCAATTACTACTGAGCCGTCTACCTTCCCACATCTGGAATCCCAATATCGTGTTTTTTTGTACGTTGGAATCTCCTTTCACCGGCGGATTTGGTGGGACCCACCTTAGCGGCAGTGCTTGAAATCAATCGTCGCTAACCTTCGTAGACAGTACTACCTCAAGTTGTACTGAAAAAAGTGAATTCAACAACACTTGTATAAACGCTTTTTTTAATAGCTACCGACGTACAACACATGTGAACGAGTTTGAATGTTTTCGCACAGTCAGTGGTTTCCGCAATTCAGAAAATCACATTTGAGACCTCCACCAATCTGCTCTCCAGTATCGTAGTCCTTTCCCCTTTAGCCTTCAAATATATATAACTTATATATATATATATTTATCGATCAGTTATGTCAGTTGTTGAATTGAGATCAGGTGGTGTGTGAAAGTATATTAAACTGTCTTTTGACTGATTAAGATCACCGCCTCGCCTGCCATCAGATCTTGCACCTGTTGGACCTCGAGGCCGGCAGTCGATCCTTGGAAGTCAGTCCGATCGAGCTCTTGACTTCCCAAAGGACGTCGTTTCCTCCGGAGTTTCAATAACTACTTCCCCGACCGGCCATGTCAGAGCTAACTCCCCCTGCAATTCAACAACAACCTCCTTGCATTGCATTGGGATGCAACACCCCTGGATTGTACTGTACAGCTTGAAGTGAAAACTAACAGTGCAGTGGGAGCTCTCATGCATCCCGAAAGCAATAAACAAATGAATCTTTTGAATTCGTCCGGCTCAACACCGATTGGAAATCAATTTTATATTCCGCTTTATCATCTTTGGCAGGTGTCCTGCGTTTCTTTTGGGTTTACACTCAAGAGAACATTACGTACGTGGCCAGGTCTATGAAATCTTTGTAACTTGAGAAGAGACAATCGAATGACTGCCGTCTCTTAGCTTTCAGCTACTTCAATTCCCGGCTTTCGAAGATATCATACATTGGTACTCGATCGGTTATTTAAGGGCTCCGTATGGAATCTCGATTCGATTCGCAGACGATTCTCCTTACTTCCGCGATCAATTGACAGAATATTCAATTCAGTGGGTGCTTTCGATGTTGGACAACGATTTTGAATCAGAAGAGAGAGAGAGAGAGTACCGGCGTTCGGTACAGAGGCTCTGATCTGGATTAATGTTAATTATTCAAAAGTAAATGTGGGTGCAAAGAGTTCGTACCTGGAGTACAATCATTCATACACAAGGTTCAAGCTTTTCTTCAGAAACCGCAAGGACAGACATCAGTTATTTCATCTGATGTGAAGGACAGATTTGGAAAGCCAAATTAAAAAAAAGGAATTGAAGAGGCGGCATGAAACTTTTTGCATGGCTCGATGTAACGCACTACCAGCTGGACCCCTCCGGGTCTGCAAAAGGTAGACATTCAAATGGATGACCATGATTGCGGGTCGACTTAAATTAAGCGGCAAAATCACAAATGATAACGGTTCAGGAAAGAGGAATTACAAATTGTTAAAGAATTCGTGTCTTGAATTAATTTAAGCAGCTAGCAGTGCAGAGAGAAGGGCACACAGGCCGGCCGGGGGAGATCGATATTAATCTTTAGTACGTTCTTGGATTGTCATTCCAGGAATTGCTGACAACAAGGAAAGTTTGTGCCCCTGGTTGTTTGCCCTGTTTGCCCCAATATCTGTGATTCTTAACGATTCTAGTGCATCTGGGCAATGTACGTACTTCTCACAAGGGAAGCGAAAGGATATATATATATATATATATATGTAAGTCGCGCGTCTTCCTGCGAGTATACTGTAGCCCGAGTGAATTTGTAGCGATGGAGGAACCAGAGCCGAGTGTGGAGTTGATCTTCAACAAGAAGAAGAAAGCCGAGACGCACAACGCCAGCAAGCCGGCTGTGGAAGTGCGCAATTTCGTGAACAACATGAACGATTACGAGGTGCCGCGGCGCGGCACTGAAGAGGCCATCGCCAAGTCGCAGCAAGTGCCGTTGACGCGCCTGACGGCGCCGCGCGTGGCGTTGTGGGTGCCGCCGGAGTTTCTGGAGCACTCGTTCCCGCATTCCTCCGTTTTCCTCAAGGCCGCCATCAAATTGAAAGATGAGGTACTTCTACGGCTTTCTCCGTATTAAGTAAGTCCTATACGGCATAAATTCATCAGACAAATTTCCAAATTCCCAGTTACCCAATATTGAGATTCACAAGCTAGTCTGAAGTGCTTCCTTTCGAGACGAAGCTAGCGAGGTCGAGATCTATTCAATTTTTTGTACGTCTATACCAATTTTTGCAATTCTATTCGAAAATTTGCCAATGTGCAGAGAGAAATTCTTCATAATACTCTACATAAATCTCATTGCTTTCCGTGGAATCAGTGACCCCACCTGTACAACAGTTAGAGCAACAGAATTCGGGACGGGTCTCAGAATTTTGAATGCAGAAGTTTCTTTGAAATTTTGCAAAATTTGTCACAAATACGATCGATCATCAATACCGATTGGCAGTACACCAATTGTAGCCAACTGTCTCAAATATGACCATGATTGAATACTCCAATTTTGGCCTGCACATGGCCTACCCACGGCCAAAGATCTCAATGCGGGAAGTTCGAGGGTCTCTGGCCATCCCTAGTACGGTTCGTAAACCTCGATGAAGCCGACGAGTTCCATTCGCGAATGACCAGCAATCTAAGTCTACACGTACGGGAGGTGGACTGATCGATGTCTGGCGGCATGTATAAACTAATCAAAGCGTCCTTTCAATTCGTGCAGGTGGTGCAAGCGACGTGGACTCGCAACGCCCAGAGGCGCGTGGCCGACCCCACCATGTACACCGGCGTACTGGGCTCCGCCATGCTCTGCTTCAAAGCTTTTCTCATCACCAAATCCCACACCGACCTCGTGCTGTGCTCCGAGATTGTGGACTCCTGCTGCGCCGCGGCTCCCGCCCACCCCGAGTACGTGACCGACCCAAAACTCTTCTTAACTATATTTCAAACCAATTGTAAACCGTGAAGTATTATTCATGACCTTCCAGGAAGAGCCGGGGACCTGTGCTTTCCATGAATCGAGGCTCCTCGCACTGTAGAACTTCGGGAATCCATGCCAAGCCCATGTATTTGGGGGCCACTGGAAATTGAACACGAATATATTCTTTGTTAAACGTGATACTGGAGAAGGAACACAGTCAGCATGGAATCCCATTGCGTACGCAGGAGAAATTCAAAATGTACGTCTACAGAATCCTGGAAGAAATTCCGTAATCTATGTCCACGAATGATTGTACGGGGTACAGTAGGCACGGAACTTGGACACGGAAGGACATCTGTCCGATTTCCATATATACAGGATTTCTCCTGGGACGTATGTCGAGAATTCTTCTGCCATTATACGCCGAATTCGGTTACCACCAACGATTTGGTATCCATGCATCCCTGCTTGGGGTTCATGCTGGAGTATTTCTTTGTTGAAATATTATCGTACCCACGGACACTTGTAATAACGGGACAGCGCACCGTCAGGCACGTTGAATTCTCCAGTGAAGGGCAATGGCATTCTCTCATAACAGCAACACAATCTATGGGTGAACTCAAACTCAAATTGAGAAAGGCCGTCACAACTTTTTCCACAAACCCTTATTAATTTTCTTATTGCACCTGTGAGCCAACTCCATAAGCATTCCGCATTCCGGAATAAGAAGATTTCAGGAGCACCCACATTCTAAGAAATGTAGGTATTAACTAGTAAGTGACCGGTCATTGGCAAGTGTACGACAGGTTGCAGTGAGACTGACACGCAATCTCAGGGCTGGGTGGGTTGTATGTGCTGCGGTGATGGTGGACCAACTGAATTCATTGCTGTGAGAATCATGGAGCAGCAACGTCACGTTTCTCCGAGGCCAGGCGGGGATCTACGCCATGGGCGCCGTGGCTGCGCACTTCCGAGGCGACTCCATTCGTCGGGACTTCTTCCTCCAACACTTCAATCGGGTGGGTGCTCGTGTACATATGTATATACTTCCTGCTTCAATTAATCTTCTTGAATGGATTTCTGCTCAGAGATTATTGATTATCCCCTAGTGCTTGCCTGCATTGCATTATTTCACGGTACGGTGTGGAATCACTGACAGCAAAGGCGTTGCTTGTCACTCGGCCTGAAACCTTCTGAGATCTGCACTTGTCTTTTTTAGAGCTAGCTTTAATTTGTGTGTACACATGCCGATCTATCTGAAAAAAATTCTGGAGCCGGAATCGAGCCAATTTGACAGAAATGGTAATCCGGATTTAAACTTGTCCCCGTCTCTGTGATTTGGATTTGACAATTAATGGATAGCTTAATTGATTTAGTGCAGACGAGCGGGACAATGGGATGATCGATCCAACCTTCAAGGAACTGGTTCAACTTTCGCAGGGTCCTGAGGTTCCAATTCTTCATGTAGCACTGCTTTTTCAAGCAGAAGGAAGTGTGGATCGGAGAATGTTGGATTATGCAACCAAATTGACCAAGAATGCACTACTAAAGAGTCAGCATTTTGACCCTCCTTGCTATTGAGCATGCTGTATATTGCCGTTGGCGTCGCCTCACTAAGTTCTACTTTCGATATATTGTCATCACGATTTTTTTAGATCGGGGTGAGTGTTAACAAGCTAGTCTTAACACCAATTTAACACTGCAAGTGCCCACTTTTGATCTCTACAGAATTCAGATTGGGATAACTCAAAACAAGACAGTTCTGAGGTTGGATGTTTGTTGGTAATTTCAGCGTGGACTTTGAACATTACTCATCAAAAAGTCTGGAATTCCACTAACATAAAAATATTTCAAGATTTGTAGAAAGGAATGTCAATATTCTTAAATCTAATTGGAGGAAGTTCACAACTGTAGCTGCACCTGCTCAGCCCATTAGAACGTAAAGCTTCGTCGATCAATCAGTCTTACTTGTTACGGAGCTTTGCATGTGCAGACTGTCTGGTGGATGTCGCCGCGATTTTCATTTAATTGGCATCCTCCTCGATCAAGAATTGGTAGACTGTTGTTGATGTGTGATTGGAAACTAATGGAGCGGAGGAGGGTCTGAGCAGATCGCAGAGCGAAGAGTGCTGTCCATGGGTCCGGCGGACGAGGGAAGCGGACTCCCATGCGAGCTGCTCAATGGGCGCGCGGGCTTTCTGTACGCCGCTTTGTTCATCAACCGCTACTTGGGCCACGAGACTGTCCCGTGGTGCATGACGGGGCCCGTTGTGGACGCCGTGTTGGCGTCTGGCCGAGCACACGCCACGGAGGAGTGTCCGCTCATGTTTCCCTGGAGGTCGCGGCGCTTTTGGGGAGCGTCCCACGGGTTGGCCGGTATTGTCCAGGTCTGACTACAGTATCATGGCTTTTCTTTTTTGCAGTAGTTTCCTTTTTCCACTCATACAAAGTAGTGGAATTACCTTGCCTTAACCCCTAAATGAGAAAATCAAGGCACCAAAATCTGATGTAAGGTGGGTACACCTAAAAGCGCCACTTATTCTTACGGTGCCTAGTTCCTGTTATCATGCTGTTCAGATTTTCATGCAGTCTTGTTGGTGAGTGAAAGCATGTTCCAACGCACCAAAGAACAGAGGATTTGGATACCGTATGCAAAAGTTATTAATGGTCAAAGTCAGTTTCTGAAAGCGCCATCTACGGTCTGGGCACATGACTGATTTTGAAAATGTGTGCACATTGTAGATGGCGCTTTAAGGTCAGGTGCCATTTTGCATGTACCTACCTTATGCAAAATTTTGAAGTTCAATAAAACCTAACCAAGTTGCTATTTTTAGTGGTTTGTACTTTTTCAAACTTCTCTTTAAGTCTAGTTTAAGTATCAAAACCTCTTTTTTGAAAATGATTGATTATGATTTTTCTAGTCAAAATTTTGTGCAACGATGTCGATCACAATCTTGACTTTTTGTAGTGTTGAGGAATCTTAGAAATGAGCCTCAAATATACTAGATTTTTGAGAAAAATACATATTAAAAATTTATTTAAAAAAAATGTAGAGTAAATTTTGAGAAGCTATAAATTGATTGGGGTTGTGCATATAAGACCCTTCAACTTCATTTTTTTTGGTAACCAAATTTTTAGATTTGACATGTGAAAAGAGGATTCAAAGACTCCAAGTCACTCTCGCAATTTGAGGACCTTCATGATTAAACATTGTAATCTTTCAATCTATAGGTGATATTGTTATCCTTTCTTATCCTAAGTAATCTCAAACATGTCTAGTTTGAATTTGTATGCTTACATTTAAACAAAAATTGATAAAACTTATCAAAATGTTGGCTTTGTGTTCAATTTAGAATAAATTTCTAAGAGCTTAAAAAAGGCCTTGGGCATTTAGGGATTAACAATTAGGTTGCCTTGCATCAAGGAAGTTGCTTAATAAGCTATCAATTGACAAATATTTGTAAAGATATTTCCATTTGTATTCATGGAGGTTCATGAGTCTCAATTACAACAAAACCTAATTGAAAAGTAGTGCATCCTTGTACAACACCAAAAAATATTGATATAGTGTCGAATGTCAAGAAATCAAAGTGAAGCAATCTAATTTTACTATTTTATGCAAGTGACTTCAAAATTTTGTCATTATGTTATTTCCACTTGATCCTTTAATGCCACTACAATTGTTTTTCACTAATGAATTATGATCATAGAGAATCCTTCTATATAGAATACAATTGCAACTATTCACCTTCAAAATTTGGTATAAAAAGAGGATATCTTTTGCAATAGTTTGACTTTTGATGTATGTTTTTAGATTTTTTTTCAAATCAATGATTCTTCTAGTACCAAAAAAAGATTTCTATGGTCACCAACTTGTCCTTTTAAGAGTTAAAGGTCCATTGGTAGGACAACATGTATTTATACACTATATGTACAATAGCCCTTGCCCCCAATTTGTGCCATGTATTGAAATATACTTATATAGTCTTATATACTAAACACCAACAAAGTTAACATGTGAGCCTAGAAATGCGAGCCTATGAGCCTTGACTCTAAGTGCAAGTAGGTATCCTATAGCCATCCTAGCCTCACGCCTTCATTGAACACTATGATATAAAGGTGCAATCAATCATTTGTGATAATATAGTCAAATGAGGTCATATCATAAGATAAAATTCATATGTTTGAGCAAATTTAGTACCTATATTGGAATACAAGTCCATTAGAAAACTTAAATTTAAACTTTGTGATGATTCAAAAAATGCCTTGAAGCAAAATATTTTGCCATAGTCAAACTTGTACTTTGAAGCAATTATAACCTAGGCATCAAAACCTGCATTGTGGTGTTGTAGAACTGGTACCAATTTTTGTAAGCTTTGCATTATATTTTTTCTATTTGATAAATACAAGTCTATGAAGCAAGTTTGGGTGGCTTCAATATAAACATCTTACAAGCTTTTTGTAGGATTTGGCTACATAATGGCATTTTTCTCCTTCCTTTTATTATGGTGTTGTATCTAGATTACTTTAATTTCTTTGTCAAAATTTATTGTTATTTGTCACAAAAAAAACATTTGATCATCCAGGTATTATTGCATTTTCCTTTGAAAGAGCAAGATCACACAGATATCCAAGGTACATTACGCTACATGATACGCAATCGCTACTTTCATGGGAACTACCACATAAGTGTGGAGGATGGTTGTGGTGATCGCTTAGTGCATTGGTGCCATGGAGCTCCGGGTATTACAATCACCCTTTGCAAAGCTATTGAGGTACTTCTTATTTGTTATCTTGAATTTTGTTATATTTTTTACAATTGTCAAGCTAAAAATGGTGACATGCATCTATGGAAAGCTCTAAAGAATGATATAGGTGTACTATTTATGTTTCAAGTCACACATTTAAAAAAAGTATTAAACTAGTGGAATATCACTTATTTAATAGAATTGACATTCTTGATGAATTTCAAAAATATGTGCAAAAATCTCTTGAAGATTAGGCAAATTCTATTGAATGATTAGATGGAAACAATTCAACTAAATTCATAAAATTGAGTGCTAACTAAGTTACAACTAAATTATATACCAAGGTTCAACATTTGAAATTATAGGCAGCAAAGGCAACACTTTTCACTAGCAACAAGTGTGGGGAATTTTGGATTTTGTGACCATACCAAACTCACCACCTTTGGCCTAGATGTTCCCTACTTTTGTCACCTCCCTTATATTTTTGAAATTCTATCAAGAATTCAATTAATATTGTGTTTGGTGAGAAGCGAGTTCATTCTTCCAATGAATTGACTTAATTAGTAGTCACATCTTGTACAGATGTATCGAGAATCAACCGAATGGCTTTCAATGGCAAAAGTAGGAGCGGTATTGGTGTGGAAAAGGGGATTGCTTCGACGGGTGGGATTATGCCATGGTATTAGTGGAAATGCATATGTATTCCTAGCATTGCATAGGGTGTTGGAGGGTGATAAGAAGCAACTATTCCGAGCAAGACAATTTGCAGGTTGGATACATAAACATGGTAAGCGTTTGCTTGAAACGGGTGAGATGCATGGCGGTGACCATAGACACTCATTATTTGAAGGACTCGGTGGTCTCGCTTGTCTATGGTTTGATGTTGCTTGCCCTAATCTTTCCTTCTTCCCTGGCTATGAAATCAACTAAATTAAAAAAGATTTAATTGATTTCTCACATGTATTCAACTAATCGTTTCTTCCTTCAATTCAATAGTTAAAGGATTTGCAAAGGAAATTCTGCAATGAGATGATATATTGCTTATTTTTTTAGGTTCATATTTTTTATATAGCTATAATTTTAGATTTAACATATAAACAAAGGATTTAAAGAATTTGAGGAACATCCAAATTTCTAACTACTTTGGAACTAAGACAATATAATCTTTCAATGTATACATGATGTTGTAAATATTTTCCCTTGTAATTTGTTACTTACTAAGATTTAGAACTGACAATCTCAACTCATATTCTTTGTTATAAGCTATTAATACCTTCAATTGAATTTTAGTTTTTCTTGGAATATTAATCTTAAACTCTTAACTTTCTCTGAACCTTTTAGCACTTAAGAATTAACCCTTCAATGCCTAACAATTTTTTGGCAATGGAAGTTTTTAATGAGTTGTCCAACTTTGATATTTTTTTTCCACATTAAGGTGCTTGAAATCTTTATATTAACCATACAAAAGTAAATACTACTTTGTCTAGGTTGTATTGAATTAATTGTGAAAATATTTACAATTAGATTTTTAGATTATAATAACTTTAGATGATTAATTTTACAAACATTGGAATCTAAATCAAATTTAATATGTTGTTAATTTAAAAAAGAAGAAACAAACAAATTCTTTCAAACGACTCTCAAATTTTTCTTAATAAAAGGAATGTAATCAATTCCTAAAATTTAACAATTGATGTTAATCCCGGGTATCCAACTTCTATATTGTATGGCCTTAATTACAATCACTTTTAATGCATTTTAATCTATTCTCAAAGTCTATAATTTTCTTTAAAGTAGGAAATTCTTGTAGCCCTTTTCACAAGTAATCCAAAAATGTAATTATGTATATTAAGGGAATATTTTTTGGAGACAATAAGAGCATAAAAAACCTAATTATATGAGTTTTTTTAATACATGTATCATAGGCCAAGCTACCCAACTCTGTGATCTTTTTAATAAAAATTTAATTTTAATTGGAGAAAACTTTTGTGTAGATGTAAAAAGAATATGTATAGGTGTTTCAATTCTTCATATATATTGTGAGTTTTTTTCTAAAATGTATGTAATGTAACATTTTTTACATATAATTTTCTTTTAACTAGGCCTTCACCTAACTTTTTGGTCTTTTTAATTTGATATAATTTTAGCAAAAGCCATCCTCTAAGCCATTTTAATGCCAATGGCCCCTATATATGATACAAGAGTTGTGTACTTGGGATGTTGACATATTATTTGGAACATCATCTTCAAAAATTTGGAATCATTCTAATTATAGTTTTTATTTTAATTACACCAAATTGAAACTTGTATATTTATAAGTGTTAAAAATAAAAATTTCAAAAATTTCTGTGAATCTAATTTGTTTGTATGGAATAAAGACTAGAAATATCTAAGAAAACATTTTGTTTCCAACCTTACTATTCCTTTGATTAAAAAAATTAGGCTTGCTCAATTTCACTCTATTAGACTACACATCCATAAATAAATTTCAAACAATTTTCACATTGAGATTTACAAATTTTCAAATTTTCAAAATAAAAAAATATGCCCTAGTAGTTTTTTAGTTCCTAGTTTACAAAATATTGAAATTTGTTCCACCCTACTAAGAATTTGCCATTGAAAACTTTTAAAACAACATGTTGTATTATCTTGGTCCTTGAGGGGTTAAGGACAAAAAGACCCCTTTCTATTGAGGTGTGAGTGTTATTTTTGGAGATTCCTATTTCAATTCCACTCAAGAACCTTTGATAGTCATTTTATGTCAATGACAAACCTATGTAAGGTAGAGACACCTATTCCAAATACTCATTGGACAATAGTTGGATGCATTGTTCATTGAAAATGATTCTCTATTAGTAACTTCTTCACCTCTTATCTCTCTTCCCTCCTTCATTAGGGAGAAGTGCCAAAACTAACCCATAGTACTAAGATTGGAATGATTTTGAATGAAAAATCCACATTTACATTGAAGAAATTATCTGTTGTAGCTACCTTAATGTTAAATTACACCTTAAATTTCTTAGTTGTTTTAGTCAATGATAACCCTATATAAGCTACAAAAATTTCTTATTGTTAATGACAAACCATAAATACTATCTTTTCACCTTTAGTTGTGTTGCTTCTCAACATCAACCAACCATTTGATACCCCTTCAAATAAGCCACTCATAAGCAACCTTTTTTTTTTAACTTTTTGAGAAAGTGCTAAGATGGCGATCACTTCAAGTTTGGTGAAGCATTGTATTTCTACATTCATCCATCTTTTGGACTTAGAGACACTTTTCCATCATATCCATACACTTTTTCATCCAAATTTGGCAACTTCATCCATATTTTAAAGAGAACTATAAAATTTGTGGCAGAAAAAGACAAGCTCATATGCAAAGGCTGTTTTCACAATACTTGCAAATCGGATATTTAATATCCATGACCCTCAACTGCCATACAATACTCACTGTGCATAATTAGAATGTTAATGACATTTTAATTCTACATCCAATAATTGTTACTTCCCCCCAAACGGCAAATTGTAATTAACGAAACAATAGTATTGCAACGTTGATGATGCTTTGCACTTAAGGTAGTATGCTTGAAAAGCAACCATTTAAGGGCTGGTTGCATTTTTTCATGGGCTTTTACGGAGAGAAATAGTTTTTTCTTATTTGTCAGAGAGAAAAATGGGCCGCATGCAACAGAAGTGGTTTCATAATTTTCAGAGCAATATTGAATTAGTTAAGATTTTTCAAAGATGGAAGTCCTAGATACCTATTTTTGACTATAGGCTTGACAAAATGCGAACACATGTGATGTGTAAAGAGAGATGGGGAAATCGAGAAGGAGCTTGCTGACTTGCTACAAACAAGAGAGGGTCCTTATTGTGACCAATGGTAGCTTTAAAGGTTCTAGATTGTATATACTTTTTCCAGAGGTTGTTGGCCATCCATATCTACTTTTAAAATTATAAATGTACACATGTTGCAGCTTTTTGAAATCGACCACATTGCATGTAAAACCAATCCACACTACAACCTAATGCACCCTTGCTGCTTCTTCATGCCATTTACTATCAATTACTGTTCCCTTTTAAAACTACATCCTCAATTGTAGGAGCCATTTTAGGACAGCGCTCGCTTTTAGAGCACACTACCTTAGATTTAGAAATCTTGCACTTGCATTACCGGTTCCTCCCTTGTTTGTTCACATTAGGAAAATGGCTTACGGTATCCAGATTAGGTTCATGTCGCCATAAAGTAGTCCCCTCAACACTTATCAGGGTTAACCTTGGTCACAAAGTTTTATCTTTCCTTTAAGGAGAAATTCAACAGCATTCAGAAATAATGATACAAGTTTTATATGAACAAATAACTATTGTAAATACAGCTTGCAATACGCAAGTGCCGGAATTGAGAAGACTCTGCAATAATGGGAGCTGACTACGAACCAATGTACCCCAAACGATGCAAGATCATGGCGACAATTAACATAACTACAGCTAGAATCAAGCCTGGTTTTCCTAATAACCAGTTTTTCGCACGCCTTGCATGATCGGTTGCCTTCTGCGCCCTTTCAGCCCAAGCCATCTGCACAATCAAATCATGACTCATCACGATTATGGGCAATAGGGATTTCATGACTGCAAAATCTGTTCCAGGCAAGAAACCCGGACGCACAACGAAGTAGTAAATGAAAGAAAGAAAGAACTTACCAAGCGGTCAAGTGTTTCTGGACTCAAACTTGCCATGGCTTGCTGTGCTTGAACTGCTTGCTCATGGGTAAGTTTCATTCCAAGCTGCTCACTCATGCTGGTCATCATTTCTGGTGTCATAGTCTTCATCATTTCCGTCATCACCTGCAAGATGAAATTTAAAGAATAACTATCATTTTTACCAGAAGTCGTCTTGGATAGTAGGCTAGTATCCTCGAGAACAAGAACCAACCATAAATTCACACGTCCAAATTGAAGCCCGACGGCTAAGTGCTCACAAAATACTAACATCAAGCAACTCTACTGGACAATGGATACCAACCTTTTTCATAGCTGGATCCTTCATCTGCTTCCTCATTTGTTCCTGCATTTCAGGACTAAAATCTGCCATGCTAGGCATATTCGTGCCAGGTGTTTGAATTCCAGATCTCAAACTTGTCTCCGGTGCGGTCTGGAGTCCAGATGCTGGGAGGTCCGAAGCAGATCGAGATGTGCTGGAAACTGAAGGTGCCGGATCTGTTGCAGTACCTGCACGGTCGCCTCCCAAAGGCATTCCTGCAGGCATAGGCACCTGAGAAGTACTGGCTAAATTCACCATTCTTTCCATGTCTTCAGGGGAAATTTGCTTCATCATGTTTGTGGCAAATTTCACCATTTCAGGTGACATTTGGCCTCCGCTCATTGCAGCAATAGTGTCTGGGCTGACTGAAGACATGACGGAGTGCATATTCCTGATCACAAAGATGGCACAAAACACGCATTCAGATGACCTGTGTTATTTCCAGGTTTAAATGAGGGAAAAAATCCCGCAAAAAGAGCAGATACCATTACAAAAAAACTGCTAATTCACAAGACCTGAGCTTCAGAGGAGACCTAGCCAATATAGATTAAATAGACGAAAAAATTAAGAACAGCATATGGTCAAATAAGCTGAATTACTTAGAACGTTTAATTTCATATTCAAATGAAGTAAACCAAAAGCAAGCGCTTATTTGGATCAAGAAATATTTAGACAAAACTCACCTTAACATTTCTGGATTCTGCTTTAACGCATTGAGCGTATCACCAAAGGCAGCGGTGTTTGGCAACACTGGAACAGATTGACTGCTTGTCGAAGATGCCTCACCATTTGCTATACTGGACTGCTCATTCTCCACCCGGCCAGTAGTTTCTAGAGGGATTCTGTTGGGTCCAGACGTCAGCCTCTCAGCTTCCTCATCAGTCACTTCCTCAATAATAGGACCTGTAGAAATCACAGTAATATCTTGATGTCAGAATCCTAACACCCCTCAACCATTTCCTCGATTGAAGAAACTAGTGCATTCCCTCCAGGAACAGTAGGCAGGTAAACGAATTAGATTTTGTACAATTTGAAGTGCAAATCACAGGAGATAAATTTATTGCTTGCACCATATGCTAAAATGTAAGTGACAAATGCATTCTATAACGATAATTCCGTATTCTTTTCAAATTGAGGATGTATACCATCAAACTCTAGCTTTTCCTCTCCACCTTGAGCGTCGAGTTCTTCCTTGGCCACCCTGTAATTGAAGATCCGATAGGTGCTGTTGTGAGAATACATGTATAGGATAGTATAACGAAATTCTGGCATCCAAGTACAACGGCACAAGAGAATCTCAAGAACATCCTGCGGATATGATCATGCATACCTGTAGACATTGGCTATGGTCTCATCATCAGGCGACAAATCCAAAGCTTTCTTCAAATCTGGAACAGCTAGCTGCAAACACAAAGATCAGAAACCACATAGTGAGCAATTTGACACATACCAACCTACACCCCAGTTACCAAACTTACCCGAATTGGCACTAATAATCTCCACAAGAAAGAAAACTCAGTCATGCAGCTGTTGTTCATGGCGTATTACCTTCAGCTCCCCTTGCTCTTTAAACGCTTGACCTCTACGATAAAGAGCCTTCAGGTTATTAGGGTCACGACTTAGAACCTGCATTTCAAACCAGACACATCAAGAGTTTTTTCAAAAGATGTCCTCATCAGACTTGCATCAGATTGACTTCTAAGTATCATAAGCAGCTTGACCTCATCCAGGCCGATTCTGATATTGATGAGGTGGGGAGATCAATTTGCATCAAGTCTCATCTATATAACAAGAGAATGCAAATAAAGGTACTACACCTAACTAGTGTATTGATGAACTGCTTTAAGCTCTAAAGAAGAGTTGAGAGGCCAAACCTCAGATCCAATAGAAATAGCATCTGAAAATTGCTTGGTTTTCAAGTAACACGACATCAAATTCAAAGAACATGATAATTCCAAGTCTCTTGCTTCCTTCGATGTGTGCCCAAGAAGATTATTTTTGGCCTGTGGAATACAAGTCAGTAAGACAACTTAGACGTGCTTAAAATATACATCATACCATGAAATTTACATAGAACCCTAAAATGACAGTTCCAAGCGGTCCTCTCAGTGCCATAGAAACAAGGACACCATATTCACAAACTGTACATCGGAAATAACCAACTAATATCGAGTCTGAGTATGAGTCTGAGGTTCGCGATGTAACGGTACTATAGCATCGTGCACTCCTCCAGATTGCAAGAAAGCTGAAAAAAGCATAAACAAGGAATCCTTTGGATAAACATGCAAAATAATCCGGGAAGACTCACTCTAAGATATTTCTCAGCCGCCTCGGCATATTTGCTGGTACGATGAAGCTGATTGCCCTGTATGTGCATATGCGTCGGTTGGTTAACATGCCACAAAGGATTAAAATAAACCAGAGAAAAGATACAACCCGCACTAGGATCAACATCTTAGGTGCTCCACGTCAAAGGACCAAAATGGCGTCATCGCTAACTACAGAGGGCAGGAATCCAAGACGAGGATGAGCAGAGAATGTGAGGAGTAGGTTACAACTCGAATAGGAAGAATTTCGGAATCCCAAGAAGCAATGGAACGACAACCAGGCACAAGGGGAATACAGCTCGGTGACAAAAGACATAAACCCCAAGAAAAGAAGCTGGCTTTGAAAAATTTGTGATTGCCGCAAACTTGGGCAAAACATCACCTGATTCTTCAGACTATTTGAACCCTGAAGCACATAAGCCCGTTGAGCCTCACTTTGCGATTGCATTGCTGCCAATTCCTCTGGAGTCGCACTTGCCACTCTTGAACTCATATTTGCTATTTCATCAGGAGGTATGTTTCTCATCTGCTGTGCAGCATATTTCAAATCTTCAGGCCTGATGTTCCTCATGCCTTCAGAAGCCATGCGTAGAAGACCTGGATTGCTCATCATCTGAACACCAATTCGACAAGTTACGTAAGGCAATTATTGCACTCACCTATGCATTCCCATCAATTCCAGTAAATAGTAAGAAACGGTAGCTATCGAATCTTATATCGAAGAGAATTCAATCAAGTGATGCTAAAACCACCCAATTTAAGAAACAACTACATGGGCAAACAAGTTAAAACACGATAGAGCTGTGAAACGAAATTCAACTTCCATACGGAATTGATCCGATCGGCCTCTAGATAAAGAATTACTCCCTCCGTCCCGAGATGTTTGTCCACTTTGAACTTGAAAGTCATGCTCTTTTAATGTTGTTTTGAGTAGGTCAAAAAAAATGGTTCCTTGTGGCTAATTCTACTTAGGTTGCAATGTTCTTCATTGATTCTAGTGATATACAATTTGGAGCCTTTCTTATTTGTGTTTTTCACAATATGATCGATGAAGTTGGCTCAAAAAAGTACCAACAAAATTGTAGACAATCGTTTCAAGACGGAGGGAGTATAAAAAAACGTAAATTGATAACATAACGAAAGAATGATGGAACCTAGCATATAAGAAGAATTCTACAAATATGCAGGGTTCCAGATCCAAGTACAACTCGTTTAAATCAACCTTTTCTAAAGCCAAACAAGCTAGCGCCCCTTGCGACTACAACCAGTTAACATCATCCACACTGAGAGGCAGCTCGCAATGCTAGTCAATAACTCCTCCGAGGTCAACAACCGTCGACAATCGGGCAATGCACATTCCGCCTAAAGCTAACCCTAGAAAAATTGCATCCTAACCATTATCAGTCCAAACGCCGATTCGCCATCGAACTTAAGACAATAGACTATCATTAGTACCAATTCATGAAGTGTGCAATCTGAGGCGCGAGGCACACTCCGCGCACGGTAACCCTAACAAATTTGAACCCTACCAAACTCTCCTTTCGTATGCCTTGATCACCATAGAAAACTGAGACAGAGAATTATTGCTTAGTTGTGAGATAATTGCATTCTTATTCTCAATCAAGAGACATGACATAGCGAAAATCGAAGAGAAATCGAAGGTGAACCAAATGGCGAGAGGCAGATGTCTGCGGGCTTAGAGGGGTACGAGGGGAGTAAAGAGAGCGCCGACAATCGTGTAATGCACACTCCGCCCAGAAAACCCCTAGAAAATTGGATCTAGCCACTGTCATTCCAAACGCCCCAGTCACCATCGAACTTGTACCAAAACACTATTACATCCGTGACACAAGTGTGAATTTGTTCCCCATCACGAGGCCTAACAACTTCAGGCGCAATGCACACTCCTTCCAAGAGAACCCTAGAAAATTCAAACCCTACCTAACTCTCGTTCCTTCAGTCATGATCACCATTGAAAACTGCGACAAAGACCAATCATTCTTCCCTACGAGAATTCCGAATCTATCTCAATCACGAGGTGTGGCATAGCGATAATTGAAGAGAGCTCAAATAGGGACCAAATAGTGAGATGTCGGTGCCGATGTGCGGGGGTTCAGACTTCAGAGAGAGGCAAGAGGAGTGTAAAAAGATCGGGGAGAGGTGAAGGCACAGACCTGTTCCTGCATGCGCTGCAGATCCTCGGGGCGCAGTCGACTCATCTGCTCCTGAGCCAAGCGGAGCATCTCCGGGTCGAACATGGCGACGGATCTGCGGAACACGAGAGCCGGATGCGGGTCGATCAGAAGGTAAGAGAAGAGGGAGAAGGAAAGGGAGAAGGCAGAGCAGGAAGGGAAGGGGGTCACGGAAGCGCCATGGAGGATGTGAACGACAAGCAAACCCTAGAACGCACACACACACACGAGAGAGAGATGGTAGAACTGGGGATTTGCCTTTGCCTTTTACCTTGACGTTCCCGGCCGTCGTCCTGTCGCCGGGCCTGACTCCGTCACTGGCACCGTCAGTGCGTCAGTGCCTCAATGCCTCAGTGGTAGATTGGAACTTGAATGCACACCACCAATATGATGCTAAGGTAAGAGGTTCAAAAAGCAATCATTTAAGCGCTGATGTGCCTTTTTCATGTATCTCCTGAGATGGAAATATTTTTAGTTTATTTTTTAGTCAAAGGGAAATAGATGAGGAATCTAACATAAGTCGTTTCATATTTTTTGAAGCATTATTGAATTAGTTATGAATCTTCAAACACACTCTGGTATAGGTCCGTATTTGTGATCATAGGCCCTTGGAAACCCATCCATGCATAGTTTGGAAAAAACCCAGGGCTTGTTCAAAAACTAGCATTGCAACATGTATAAAGCAATGGAAATGGTTTCTAAAAGCGTCCCTTTCTAAATCTGAAATGAATTCTTGAATTAATCATTATTTCAGATTTTTCAATACTTGTAAGAAGGTAGTTGAACAATGAATTCTTATTTTGAATTAAATTAGTAAACACCTAGCCACTTAGTTAGAAATGAACCCAGTGTGGCTCTTAAACCATCCATTGAAGAAGTAAAAACAAATCTTTTTAAGGTCCATTGTAATCCATAGTTCATTTTTCCACAATTCAAGTGTCCATTTTACAGCCCTATTGGATGGTTGAAAATACCTGCTCAATTTTAGAGCGCTTTCTTATAAACTGACCCTTGATTTGTAAAACATTGAAATTTTTTATTTTCCACGCACAATGAAATTTGCAAGTTTTGAACTCATATTTGCAGTTTGTGGTCTAAAATTAGCTAGGTAGGGTGTATAAAGTAAATTAATGAAGCATGAAATAGGGGGTTGTATTTTTTACTTGCACCTTTGAAATGACTTAGATGGACTAAGAAGGGGGTTAGATCACCTTAGAGCCTGTGTTGTTGCCACAATCAAAAAAATAAAAGTAAAAATTATTCTCTTGATTATTTTTCTTCATAGAATAGAAACTTTGATAATCAATATCTTTTTCTATCATAAGTTAGAATGTCAAGAATTAAAACAAAGCACCTTTGCACACCATGTCTAGATGTCTCTTTATATACTCTCTTCATATTTATAATTCTAAGGTTAATAACGCTATAACAAAGTAAAAAACAATATAAAATAAAAGTTAGTCTTCTATATTTTAACATAAATTGTTTGTTTTATTTGTTTGATATGCTCATTACATTGAGATCTAATAATTGTAAGTCATCGTGCGGCATTCTTAGTACCGCTTCAAAGTTTTTAGTAGAGAAGGGTGCATAGACTTTCTTTTGTGGCATTTGGACCTTTGGTGTGAAAATTATTGAATTTCAAAGGTTTTTGGGGAAACCATAACTTGTGTATGGCACACCTAAACACCACAAAACAAAGCCCTTGCACTCTTTTGTATATAGATCTTTCTATTCATACCAAGAATACAACCTCTCGCAACTCATTCTAGAAAATATATTGAATTTTAAAGTTTTAACAAAATATGAATTAAATTCTTTTAAATTACTTTTACTTTTATTTTGGCACTAGCAAGAATACAAGGCAAACTAGTTATACATTAAATTATCTTGGTTTTTTTTGTTACTAAAATACCATATTTCATTTGTTTTATTTGTTTGGTATGCTAAGATGCAACAAACTACCTAAGACATCTTGGTAGTGTTCTTAGTATTGCTTGAAAACTGTCAACAAAGATGGGTGCACAAACTTTAATTGATGGCATTTGGACCTACCATATGGAAGTTATTGAATTTCAAAGTCTTTACAAATCAAGAAAATTAGACTAAATTATTTTTTATTTTGGAAAATACACAAATTTTGCATTGTATGTCTAAATGCCACAAAACAACACTCTTGCACTCTTTCATGGATAGAACTTTTTATTCACCAAAAATGCAACTTCCTATAGAGCAACAAATTAAAGCCTTTGCACTGCTTCATGAGGCATCTAGCAATGCTCTTAATATTAGTCAAAAACTCTTATTGACGATAGATGCAAGATAGATTTTGTTTCTTACAAAAAAATTAAACAAAAGATGTATAATATAATTCAGAAATTGATCATTTTCATAGTGTAGCTAGGTTCAAACACCATAAAATAGACCATCTTCATTACAAGACTCTTTGTAATGATTCCAAGAATGTGACTATTTGGCATATGGTCCAAAGGATACATAAAATAGCATAACTTAGCAAACTTTACAATGCAAAAATAACTCAAAAATCCATAACATTCACACAATAAGTCCAAATGCCATCAATCAAAGCCCACTCACTTGTCTTTACCAAGGGCTTGTGGATGGTACAAAAAAAACAATCAAAGAAAGTATAGTTGTAGAGATTTCACCATAATAAACAAAACAAAGTAAACAATCTAACTTAATTCTTCAACACCTAAAAGCCTTATAAGTCTAAATGTCACTAAAGTATGGAAATCTCAATTGTAAAATCTTATAATGTGCATATTGAACATGACATGGATCAAATTTGGAGTCCTTTGACTACCTAGATTGCAAGGTTATAATCTTGCGGAGATAATTCCTTGTAATTTAAGGTATACACTTGAGTTAAGAGGGGATTTGATGTGGGGCTATTTACCTTAATTCATTTATTTAAGACAACCATATTTTTGCATAAAAAGCTATGAAGGGCATATTTCCAATACCCTATAGATTTTATAAATTCATTCTTGTGGGTTTAAAGTAGGGCTATCTTACATTTAAAATTTAAGTGTCTACTATTATCCTACCTCCACTTTTCTTTACAAAAACTTCATTTCCTTCTACTATATATGTGTTCACAATATACACCATGAAACCAACATCAATCAATTCAATTCAAGTGCCATTGATGAAGTAGTAGTTTTTAACCTCGAAAGGCCAATTCTTCATTGAACAAACAATTGAAAATCTAGATAGGTTCCAATGAAGTGAGTTTTGATAGGATGTTTATAAAATCTTGATACAAGATGTGAATATGTATATCTTTAAGTGAAAATATGATTTTTTTCTAACCAAGGATCCAAATCAAAATTATGCTCCTCCAAATTTTTTGGGGAGGCTAAGCAATTTGGGCATCTTTGGTACATCTTTTGCAAAAATACTCATTAATTTTTGAAATTTGGCATGTAAGCAACTAATAAAATATGGCATTCAAGGATTCACAATGGGAAAAAGTTAATTAACCCTTTGCTCTCAGTTGCAAGAATATTGCAATTAGGTGGTGATTTGTATTTGTATAGTCACATACAATAAGTTTTCAATGAATTTGTGCCTAAGGAGCACGGGCTAAAAGTTGAGGATGTGGACAGAAGAGACAAGCAGAATTGGGCGGCAACACAAAGAGTGTGCCAACTTAAAGTTTGCACTTGTTTAGCACATATGCGTGCATTGGATTATCCACACCAAGAATGCACCCTTGGAATTGAGTGTTATTTGGAGATATGTGCTAACTATATTGACATTTTTTGCTCTGCTAAATTAGACCTTCGACAAAGAGTAGTGTTGTCCGGTAAGGCTTTTTTTTTTAGAATCTGGAGGTTGTGGCTCCAAAATGGAGATCATGATATCCTAGGCAATTCACAAAAGCTCACAGAGGCCAAAATTTTTGTAAGCCACCAATGTTTTTTAGACATTCAGTTATCATGTCATTTTGTTGTCTTGTTAATTGGTCATTTTAGAGATAGGTTCCCCGACCTTGATGTTCCACTCCATTTGAATGGGAGTGACTCCTGTGAGATTTTCTTCTCAAGAATTGGAGGCATGAATGGCAATGAACATGCGTATGACTTCCACAAGCTAATGAACTCAACTAATATCTTGAATCACATGTCTGCAATGGAGTATGCGGAAAATGGTTTGGCATTCAAGAAGTAGCACAACAAAATGGAGAATGTCTGGGAATAACTTCACAAGTTGGAAGAAGGTGAAGAGCATTGCAATCTATCTAATTACAACATGCTTCCCGATAATGCATTAGTGGTACATGTGTTGCAGGAGGGGTTGAAAAAAGCTCAGAGAATGCTACAATCCTTAAACATGGTGTCTATTGTACAATGTCAAACCAAGAAGAAATTGTGGTTTGAAAAACCATGGATACTAGAGAGATCAGACCCTAAGAGCTTTGCTTATGAATCCAATGAAAGACGAGTATCCAGGGAGGATGGTGACTCGAAGGTGTTGCTGGACAGGCTGCATAAAGAAACAACATCTAATTTAGCTCCAAGAAGTGCTCTTCAAATGAGAGATTCTGTTGACGATGACACTATTGACAATGGGGTCGACTACTTGGACATTCTCCAAGAAGAAACTTGTGATGCAATAATAGATGTCTTGAATTCTATTGAGTTACAATTGACAGCAGCCAACACTGATACTGATCAAAAGATTCAACCGACAGTAGAAGTTGGTGGATACTACATCTACAAGTCAACTCTTGTGTCGCAATTGAACAGTAACAATTTCCTGTCAAAGGATTGTCTGACTAGAATTAAGAAAAGTGTTCAATTCAATAACCATGACAATTTCATGTCAGCAAGATTCTCATCTAGGATAGGTTTGTTGTACCCAGGATTGGATTTTAGTGTGTTCTTCATCTAAAAAAGCACAACTCATCTATCTTCTACAGTCAAAACTACTCTAAAAAGGGTATTTAGTGTTGGCAACACTATTTGCGAACTATGACACTAAATATCATTTATCCTACTAAAGTAAGTAACACTAAATGTAATTTCTAACACTAAAAGTACTCTATGGTAAATCTGAAATATGGAGAGGTTTACATTTAGTGTTAGAGAAGAAGTCCAAAGAAGGAGATGACAAAAGTGACATAAAAAGATTTTCAGGTGGTTTACAAGACTGCGAGTTCCCAAACTTTGGGAATGCATTGGGAACTTTGGGAATGCAATACTGATGTGGTCAAGCAATTGCCACGTCAGAAAATGTTAATAAATTAAATAAATTATTTAATTATTTAATATTTTTTTAAAAATTCTTGATTTTTTTTTAAACCATTTTTTTTAAACATTTTAAAATTAATTAATTAATTAAATTTTTTTCAAAATTCCGACCAGCAGGGGGCTGGTCTGCAACAGTGGGAACAATTTCTGGGAACAACCCTGAAACAGTCTTCTTTAGGGCCAGAAATCCTCTTATGAGACAACACAAAGGCGGCGCATTGAAGTTTAGCACTACACTAATCATCCTAAAATTGACATTTAGTATAGGGTCAAGTAGGGTGGTAATTACACTAAATGTAATCCAACACTAAATACCCTTTTTAGTGTACCGCAAAAAAAAATGGGGTTGTCCATCGAGTGCTTCTTATTTAGACAATGCTACTAATGTCTTGCATATTGTAGACAAAGGTGCTTGGTAGGTGGGAAGGGTGTCGGCCATGAGGCGGCGCAACGGAAAGCAGTGGGGTGTATTACAACAGCTTGTGGACCTTCTCGCTAGAATGGAGAAAAATAG
Organism: Thuidium tamariscinum; assembly: GCA_947034885.2. NCBI lineage: Eukaryota > Viridiplantae > Streptophyta > Bryopsida > Hypnales > Thuidiaceae > Thuidium > Thuidium tamariscinum. The sequence goes on along the minus strand of OX344751.2, from coordinate 32,988,495 downwards.
GAAGGCAAAACCCTATAATCCTCACATTGAAGTCATGCTCCAATATTATAGGAAGGTTACTGGCTGAGATAAATTCAAGTATGACCACACAAATGCTAAATGGATAGATGTCAATTGTATTATCAGCACAGTCACAATGACGCTAAATGCAGTGAACAAAGTCTGGACCCTAGACCAAAACGACGTTGACCTATTGAGGAAGTTTGTGACGGAGAAATCTTCATGAATGGAGATTTTCTCACCTCTTCCTACATTGGTGCATTTTGGGGGTAAGTTGTATTACCTACCAAATAGACTTGCATAGTTTTTGTTTGAGGTTTTTCTGGAATAAAAGCTTACCTTTCATGTGCAAATGGCTATTTTAGTTGCAGAATTGCAGTATTGTTTGGAATTCTTGTGGGATCTTTCGGTTATTTGGTTTGGCTGATGTCCAAGATCGTGTTGCAATTTCTAATTTCCTCGTACTTTGTGATGGATTGCAGGATGTTCTCTGCCCCTATCAAATGTAAGCTAGAAATTACTTGCAACGCATTCTTATGGATACATCTCTCAATATGTGGGATGACTATAGATTTTGGAATTCAACAACAGAAATTCCAATTCATAACTTGCGTATTGTATGTGGTGTATTTTCAAAGTCTCTTTTTCAATCTCTTTTTCAAGTCTCTTAATTGACCCTAAACCTCTCATTGGACTAGTTCCAATATTTGCTTCCTATTTCTTATACATGATTGTAGTTTTTCAGGTGCTTCTTTTTGAAGAGCTGGTCTTCATGGTGTTTAGCAAACTTCAGACTGTCTCCTGTAGGTATTTACCTTCAACAATCATGTTTTGAATTTAGGGTTTAAAGACTTACCTTTGTTTTTAAACCTCCTAGGGTTTATGATTACCTCATGAAGGTGTTAACGTACCTGAACTGCTTGTTATACTCCAACATGGCAAATGAATCTACAAGGATGGTTGCAATTGCAGGTTTATGGGAGTATTTAATTGCAGGTATGGGACATTGGAGTCTAGAGATTTGAAAGTTTGCAGAGCCATGCACAATTGACACATCAATGTGAGGTTTGATTGACCATCCCTTTTTCACAAATGACAATCACTAGGATTGAATTTCCACCAAATAACTCAATTCATCACATTTCTTCAGATTCACCGAGGACGCTTTTGGATACCCTTTTTCGGTTGATTGATTTGAATTGTGCATGAATCAAGCGTTAGGTATCACATTGAAATGTCAGTCTTGGTGTTGGCACCTTTCTCCTTCAACTTTCGAGATTGGACCCTAATTTAGCTTGTCGGATCACCAGCTGCAAGTAAGTATCGTCTCCAATTATGCAGGGAGGGGTATTTCATACAACCTTGAACTCTCCATTGTTGCGATTTAGATTCTTCCATGCCGGCATTGGTTCGTGTAAGGTGATTTCTCTTGCCATTTTGGAATTTGTGGGTTTCTGTATGGCATTCACGCTGGGAATTGTGAATCAGGTTTGGTTTAGGTTGTTTAAGTTCGCTTCCAAAATTGAGGTTCGCTCGTAGTTGACGGTGTGTTGAATTTGTTTGGTTTTGATTTTCACTTGTAGCTTTACGTCACATGGTCGAAGCTAGGAGCTACCTTCAATCATTGCTCTGCCAAATCTCAGATTGCTTGTGAGTGGTCCTCCCCTCCGCTACGGAATTTCAATCGCCCTCTTAGAGAAATTGGAAGTTAGTGTTGAGTCTTCTATTCATGCCTAAACTGCTGTAGCGTGTCTCTAGTTTTCTGAACTGTATTTCTCCACATTCGATAGGCGGTGCTCCATTATTCTAATGCCCCTACTATAAGAATTTCATTTCTGCTAATTCCCCATTTTGTCAGTGATTTTCAAAGTTGTTTTTGTGCTTTGTATTTGATTGCAGGTTGCTTTGACGGTGTTGGTGGATGAGGTTTATGTAGGAGAACCTACCTAGTTAGAAGTTGGTGGTTTTTCAATCTCCTTTCTATATATTGTGATACACATCTACATGTTTAGGGAAATGGTGGGTAGTTGAGAATGTTTTGCTATTTTGTTGGGGGTATTGGATGTTATGGCTCTAAGTAGGATCATCTATTTACATGAATTGCTTGTAGAATTTAGTATTTGTTGTGGATCTTATTTTCTAATTTGCAAACTGCCCTAGTCCTTCTCTGAGCATGTTGATGAAGTTCTTGTGTTTGCCGTTTGAACATGTAGGGTTCAAAATGGCGGACTTCAATACACTTGTTGGAGAGAAATCCGAGCACGTCCTTGAAATTGTGACACATTGGGTGTTAGGCCATTGTGACTCCAGGAGGGGTTGGGCATGTACAGGCATCACGGACCACGCCCTCTGACGTGAGCGGGCTGAAATGTTCAAGGTCATGGTCGGAAAACAGTCTCGTGCTAAATCAAGACTCCTTTTTCCTGTTTGGTAGTTGGAAGGCAGTTGGGGGGCATGTGTAGCTGCCAGGCATAGCATCTGGATGGTAGTGGCAACCACACCAAAGTTTGTAGCGCTAAGGTTGGCTACCGAAGATGTTGCCCTTTTCCGACGGCCAATCTCATTTCGTTGTTTTGAAGCAAATCTTCAGTTCCTACAGCGATCGTGGGTGCTGCAAGCTCTCGTTTTCTATCTTTGACTTTGCTGAGTTGCGGAGTTGCTTGAAGATTGGTTGGGTGACGGAGTTTGAAGTACCTCGTGGAGAGGTTGCCAACCCGGCAATTTAGATTACACCACTGCAGCGTACTTTTGTGAGCATAGGCAAATATTGCATTTGGGTGGCACATTTATCATCAGATTTTTTTAGGTTTACTACCTCAATTGCTGCCGTCATCTTTTTTTTTAACACAAAACTAACACTATAAGGAAAATGGGCCATAATCTATAGAAATTTTGACGGAATAATATCTGAAATGACAACCACATGTTCGAAATGATAGTCACAACTTGTGAAATTTTGTTTTTTTATCAATGCAATCAATATTGTAATGTCTATCAAATTCTTGTCAATTTCTTAGTCAATTTTGACAAACAAGGTTAATGTCTTTCTTCAAATTCAATAAGTTTTTATATACAGTTTTATTTTAAATACAAAATGATATAACTATCATTTACTAACTCTATAAGGAATTATACCTCATTGCAATCTTTAATCATTCACTATCAACACTTTAACATTATTTGTCTTTAAGGGAAAGAAGCTCCCTCTATATATGTGGATATATGTGGAGTGGTAGGGGGTTGACCAACCCATATGGGATATATAAACTCTTGAAGTTGTGAGAGCTCATAGTGAAGTTAGAAATCCGTAATTTTGTAATAAAACTAAGATTTTAGACCTCATTTAAGTATAGTAGAATGTCTTTATCCAAAAACATTTGAATTAAGACTAGTTAGAATATGAATTGGAGTTTCAAGCCCAAAAATCTGTTTGACATTTCAAGTTTCCAATAAAAAGTTATGGATAGATTTCAAAGAGGAAGTTTCAAAAAATATAACAAGAACAATTTCAAACACCTCTTTGAAATTTCATAACTTTTGATTGAAAACTTGAAATGTCAAAAGAATTTTTGGATGCAATACTTGAGTTGATTTTCTAACTAATTTTAGTTCAAGTTTTTTTGAAGAAATACATTCTTCTATGCCTAAATGAGGTATAAAGTTCTACTTTCAACACAATTCCTATTTCTAACTTAACACATTATAGGGTTATATTTAACCCTATAAGGACATGGGAAGGTCTCTGTGGAATTCAGCATTTCTAAAACTGTGGAAATCAATGATAATAAAATATTCAAAAAAGCTCATTTGAAGTCAAAGAATTATAGAAGCTCTCCACTTTCCACTCCTAAAACCAAAGATGAATGATTACATTTCTATCGTACATGGGAGAATCCCTTGTCATTCATCAAACCATTATGGTCTGTAGCATCTTTACAGGGTTAAAGGGCCAACAAGGAAGGTGAAATACTCGATGGCGAGGGACATTGCCCGACCTGAATCACAGGCAAGAAAATCAAAATTGGATGAAATATTTGGGATGCAAGAACAAAGTTGGATGAAGAATCCAATATGCTCAATTACGCAGGCACCGACATTACATCGGAAACACCCAAAATCGTCACAATAAGGAATTCAGCATAGTTGGAGGTAGCATTTTCTAAAAATGATATTTTCTAGTATTAATGAGTGAAAATCATGAATATTAAAAAAAAATAGATTTTTTTGATACAATATATAGTTTCTACAAATTTTCAAAGTGTTGGCTCCCTAGACTTGTGAAACCGTCCTATAGGTGCCCCCAAAACTGAACCCTGCGAAAATCATCACTTAGCCAACCAGATTTTTCTATGTGTCCTTCAATTGTGTCAACAAATTACAATCACACATGTAGCGAATACATTAAGGGAACTCTATTGGTGCGGGAATGGGTGTTCTGCCCTTACAGCTGACTGCGCCGCAGAATTTTCCCAGGAAATGAACGGGCGATTTCCTGGGAGTGGTTTACGTTCAACAATGGGATTCCGAATCCTGGCCAAGGAAGAAAAAATTATCATTCACTTTCATTAATTTTCAATTTGCTATCTTCACTAGAAACAGGTCGAAGCAATGACTTACTCAAAAAAGAAAATATCAAAAACAGAAATCCAGGAGTGTTTGGTTAGTTTTGAGATTAGACCAGCACAATGCTTTGGACCTGTGTGCAGAAAATAAATAAGTCAATCACCAACAGGACATTTATATTGCGTTTTGCACAATGAGCACAAGCCAAGCTGAATAATTCAAGTACGGAGTACTAAGGAGTAGCCTGATAACTTGAAAACGTTTTGAGAGGCATAGGAACTAGGTGGCCCTTAGATCTGTGACTAAACGAGTTGAATGAGAAAAGAGGAGGAGCCTCTACATTGCTTCCAATTCCTGCTTTGGAGTGCCAGCAGTGACTTGCTTTCGATTCTCGGATAGCACAGCACGTGCCAGGTTATTAAGCATCCGCAAATCACTAGTCCCTTCTGTGTAAGAATGACCAGGGCCAGCGTGTGTAGATTTCAACTTCAGGTTCAATGCTCCCTTTCGTCGTACACCGTGGAGGGCTTGCTCCATTGTAGGCTGTCCACGAACGCCCAGGCCAGCAATTTGAACCTCATAGTGATACTTCACTGCTAGAACGTTTACCTGATCATCAAGTAGACACCACAGAATTAGTCAGGCAGATACTGTGAACAAGGTTATCGAGTGCGAGGGATACTCTCGACACAGCTACAGAATCTTTCATGATCTAAACTTACACCAAAAAACTCTGATCTTAATAGAAGCTCTTAGAACTCAACTACATGGTCGATGGAAAGTAACTGAGAGAACTTATCAAATACAGCATGATTACAAGAGAATTTTCTTTCCAACGATTAACTAGAATGTCTCTACCCGTAGATGTAAAGGTATCAAGGCTTTGAACAATATGCTTGTGAACAGTGAGAGCTACTGAGAGCACGGGCAAGAAGGTCAAGCCCTAGCTGTTTCTACAAACGAAACATGAATGGAAATTGGTAGTCGAAAGCGAGGCACACCAGTTGAATACGGCCCCTCAAAGGAGCTCTGGCTGCTTCTCCATAAGGAGAGGCCGCTGAAGTCTGCCCCAGCTGTTCCAGTGACGACATGTGAGCCATGACTATAGCATGAAACCTCTCTGTTTCATCTGGCCCAGCCCATAGTTCAGGGTTGCTTCCCAGGCACATCTCCACAGTACCCAGAACCAAGCTAGCCAACTCTGGAACTCCAGGTCTTTGAAATCCCTTCTCCTCCCCACACCACGCACATGTCTTGAGTAGACCATCCCAAATAGCAAACCAATGCAGGCTGGTCGATGACAGTTGCAGTCCTTTGGTTTTTAAACTGTTCAAGGTGACAGACACTAGAACAGCTGCTCGATAGAACAGATCGGTGTCCAGATGGGAAGCCCCCTCGGGCCTTAGAGCTAGTACGTCTGCTGCCAATTCGAGCATGAGGCTAGAAATGCTCTTGAATTGGATTACGGTGGGAATGCCTATCAAACCATTTGTAGGAACCTGCTACAACAATCCCATGCTGTCAAGATATGAATGCATCTCAGACAAGTTATGAAATTCGTGCTATCATTCTCTCGATCATACTTCAACAACAAAGAAAAAGCGTGAAGCGGAGATTTAGTTCAATCATATACCTGGCTTGATATATATGATTGAGAATCACATCGCAAGAGAAAATCACATGCCACACGATCCTCCGCCATGCAACGGAAAATCGTAAAGCAAAGTTTTGCTCGCAATACTCCTGAAACACCTGCTGTTGCAAGCTGAGAGACAACTTCTTTTGATATGGAAAGGAAGGACCTGAACAAAGAAAAATCCTGCGCATTTAGGACAGCATCCTGCCTATCGTTGGTCGTGAGCCACTGACACTGACAACAAGGTGCTTCAAATTCAATGAAAGCAAAAAATCGAACATGGTATCTTATTGCCAAAAATGTAAAACCCTGGCCACTCGCTGACCAAGAGAGGATTTCAACAGGAATTTCATCGGTTAGTACAATCTTACTTCATGATTTCGCTCCACAGAAGAGCGGCAGCCTGTCCCGGAGCAGCTAACCCACTAGATCCTTGTGCAGAAATTAGATTTGATGAGGGCCAAACCTGTATTATATAGAGAATATTAGACTGACCTAAAAATGTGGCAAGACAAAAAAATAGACACGAAAACAGTTATGATTAATGAAAACATCATTTCTTATAAGATCCAGATCAACCACATACTCTAGAGGTAACACCCCATACCTGGGCAGATTTCACCACTGGATTCAAATAAAAGATGAAATAAAGAAGCAGTAGACCAGCAGAGGTATTGCACCACCAAACATCTGGTGTTTTGCTTCCCAACATCCCGGTGACTCCATCACTAATGGCATCGCCCAAATAAGACCCGAGCCCAAAAAAACTTCCAATGTAGCCAAGCAGTCCTCCGTCATTTGCACTCAGGCTAGCATTGGAGAGAGAGTCGATATCAGTTGGAGGTATATCACTGGGAGGAGAGAGAAGAGAGGCGACGGTGTTTAACAAGGGCCAGATTGGGGCAGCTGGCGATACGAGCCGTTCCGCATATGGATTGGAAGATTCTCTCCAGAGAAGTAGCAAAATGAGAACAAGCGAAGCATCCAACTCCAGGTTCCTTCGATCTGAAGGCAGCTTTACATTGAAGACAGCAATGATTCCATCGAAGGCGTTGTAGACAAAAAGATAACTGGCTATGCTATTGGTGTTCACATTTGGTGTAGCAGTTAAGATGGTCAAATAAACCCTGCAATACGAGGCATTTGGGTAAGCTTATCAGCTTATTGGTAACTTTAAAGCCCCTTCATCTGGTTAGATTGTTTCTTTCTGCACAGTGGTCCACACGCTGTTTCCCAGAACAGCAATGTGTCCAGTTAATTGCTTTAAACATAAAAGACGGTATCTCCATGAACACATCAAGCATTTGTATTTCAATACTTCCAATAGACTTATCTACGGAGTCCTTGACCAAGAGTGGACTCACTTGATACCCAGAGACTTCACCAGCACAGGAACGTCATCCCTTGTAAGCAGGGCCGCTATGCTTGTGATTAATCGCTTGAAGAAATTGTCTGCATTGTCGACAGCACCTGCTACCAAAGTAAGGATAGTGGAGCCCTGCAAACGCCAAACGTCGCTTTAGAGGCCTTAAAGGTGAACCAGTGTTAATATAGTGCAAGAGACACTAAAAACACGTATTCCTATCATATGCAGGTTAAACTAGAACGAAAAGAATACCAGCATAAAATACGAACAATTCAGCATGGAAAAGTCCGATCACAAATCTGCCATCCGCATATTTAGGAGAAACAGGCAGAGACAAAATCAGTACAGACCGGAGACTGACCTGTTCATTAAACCTCTTCTTAAAAATCTCTCGAAGCAGGATTGCAAGTGTCTCGAGGGCATGAGCCACTCTAATAAAATTATCATCACCGAAGTACCTGCATGCAATATTGAACGCGACGTCAAAGCTCAAACAAACACTTGTAATGGCCTCCATTTTGGAATCTTGGACTGCATCTTCCAAGCCTTAATTGCCCATAAAATCTCTTCAGAGGAACTGTTTCACCAGATGGCATTGAGAATTCGTACCTCACACAAGTAGCAAAGAGATCATTGATGACAGGGCGCAGGGGACCCTGGAGCTGCTCCACCGAAGCTTTGGAAATGCATTGCGACAAAAATGCCTCATTGACCTGAATTTTTTAGCAAGACAAAATGAACAAGTCTGCGAAATTCGGCTACTACAGAGAACGATAAAAAAATCATATTTGAATATAATCGTTTCCATGTCCGACTTGCATAACGATATGACGAGTGATTGAATTAACACCAATATCACCACCAGCTAACCAGTGATGAGGAAAGAACAACCTCAAAGATTACACAAAGTAGAGCCTTAAGGCAGTATTATTTAGATCCTATACTGATGGAGGATGAGTACCTTCAATAGTAGTAATTCATCCCAAAACCTTCCAATAGTAACACGACCTTGAATACCAAGATCTTTTGCTGTTTGAAGTGGACTCCGCAACGCAAATATGTCCTCGTAGAGCGACACGAACTTCTCCTTGAATGCAGGCCTGAAATTATCGGACTTGGTAGGAGTTACAACAATTTGCCTGCTCGCAGGCAAACCTTGATTCTGCATGCCTGCAAAAAATTGTGCGTTATTCACACGTTTTCCATGCAGTTGATGACCCATTCGAACGCTATTCAAGGCATATTACAGTCCAGTTTAATTCATCATATTCTGGTAAATTGTTCAAAGTCAAGGCCTATCCAAATCCAGACTCCGGGGAATGAATTTACTGCACTTAATTCAATCCTGAGATCACAACTGGGAGAAGAAATGCGTTAGCCAAAATTTGACTCCAACATAATTCGAGATATAATCAGTAGAGAACAAGGAATAGGACGTACTGGCTTCGTCGTTAGCATCATCAAAAACTCCACGCAATCTCCAGTTCAAAACCCTCTGCAAATATGAGAATCTTAATGTAAGCAATTACTAAACAACAATTTGTGCACACAAGCTTCATTGGCAATAGGCGCCACTATGTACACCAATTCTCGTCAAGGGCTAGGATAGCAAACACCTCCTTAAGCCAAGTAATACACTACACATCTCCGATCTGCACCAGCAACTCCCAGACTCTTAAAAAATCTCACCGTTCTGATCGTAATTCCGATTGAGTTCGCTCAAATTAGATTGCGATCGGATCGTTTCAGATATCTTGACCTAATCGCGAACATAGAAGCAAGCACACCCGCACACCAACATAGATCTAAGAGTCAGTACACAGCTTTCACGCATACACAGACTCGCCGAATCGGAATCAACGATAAGGGGATGACGGAAATGTGCTGCGAAGCGCAAAGAGCTTCCACATCGAACTGAAAACAACGCAACGAGGCTGCAAGCTCAACAGTGAACGAAAATCATGCCATACGTTAAATAAAGGTACCCAAAAAAAACAATGAGTACCCGAGATGGTTGGAAAAGAGGAGGGCTTCTGCTGAGCTCTGGGTCTGAACCCCGCGAAATGGAAATCCAAGAGAAGAGATTGCAAACAGGACGCGGCGAAGGTTGCGACAGAATTCCGAGCTCCTGCATTCCAGCGACACGGCCATACGAATGGATGAAATACACATCCATGGATGGATGAATTATGTGTGACATCTAGGTTGGTTTGATTACTGTACTCACTAGTCACTACTCAGCGATGCTGTCAAGCCATTCTGTCCAGTTCATTCGCTCGTATGGATGAAATTTATAAAATATCATCTACGGTATTCATCCTGAAAAGGGAGCTTCAAATCAACCAACGGGGGCAGCAATGCTCCTCTTCGGCCGAGAAGCCAGCTGCTGCTCAAGCCTGGCGATTGCGTCGCATTGTGTGTTACTTCATGCTGCGTTTTTATCGTAGGAAAACAAGGTTCGAGGTGTGATTCTCGTTTGCGTTTCGAAATCGCGCTTTCTTCTTTCCCTGTTATCTTTTTCTTGATTTTTCTGTTTTCTTTGGAGCGGGTTGGAGGATTTCGGAAGCGGGCTGCTTTCGAGTGATCGACCTTGTAGTGTTTCTATAATTTCATGTAGTTTTGGTTCTTTCTTAAGTATGCGAAAACTTGAAGAAGGTTCAAATTTTCGTTGATTGCCATTTTTTCTTTTATTGCAAATATCAATGGCAAGTTGCAAGAGGAGACTGTATTCAATTTCTGAGTAAGGAGTTTATGTTAATGATGCAGTGTACCATATTTTAGGAGCTTTTAAGTATGTTGCGGTAAGGAATTATCTGCTTTCTGCACTTAGGATAATCGGGTTATTGCTTTGATCTGATGTACGGTATATGATATCACTTAGGTTCAATCAAATTATGATGCGTTTAACTTACGCGATTTCTACCTTCTATTGGAATTGAACAACCGTTGTGGCGGTGCTTAGCCTGCATCCAGTTGCGGAAACAAAGGAACCGGTTTTCGTGTGACTGTTGTGAATAAATGCTTTTGTCTGGCTGTCTTTTGGTGGTTCTTAGAACTCGATTGTTTTTATTATGTAGTTATGAGACAAGCAAGGCATGTCCTGATGTCCAGTAGCCTGTTGACTTGTAGTTTTCAGATACTCTGAAAGGAACTCAAGAGAAAGTAATGTGCCTGTGCGGATACGTGAATGGCATTCGTTTTGTTGCACATTGAAATGGCATTAGGATAATAAGTAGGGTTATATATACACTTAAAAAAAAAATTCGAAGTGATGGGAAAGACAATGCAGGTGACATGGAGGGTTTAAGAGGTCCACAGGAGGATTTGTGCAAAGTCGATTTGTGAGATGTTTTTGTTGTTGATTTTGAATCAAGCGAGCCCTTTTTATTTATTTGATTGGCGCAGATAAAGTCGTTTGCAAGATGGATGTCTCTGATAGTGACGATTACGATTCTGACGAATTGAACGAGGCGTACGAGGCCGCCTGGGGAAGTCTTAAAAATGGGACAGTAACGTGTTTAAACTCTGACGGCACTTTTCGGTGCCCCTACTCGCCAAGTCGCAAGAAGCAGACCTATAAATATAATGAAATATATCAGCATGCTGAAGCAGTTGGTAAAGGAAACCGGGGTCCTGTGGCTGCTGGGAAGCATATCGCCTTGAGTGAGTACCTGGTAAAGGATTTCGCAGGAAGGGCACAACCTCAGGCGCAGCGAGAATCGCATCTCCAGCAAGATGTAGCTCCTAGGGTCGACAGCGAGGACGTGAACAAGCGAGTCTATCCTTGGATGGGCATATTACAAAACATTGATATTCAGACTCGAAGCCCAAGTGAGAGTTTCCGGATTGGTGCGTGGGCGGTATCCATTAAAGAGAAGCTTAAGGTACCAATCATTCCCTGCCGTCTTTATTTTTTAACTAGGTGGACGTTGCCAGCTGTGTTGTATGGTTGTCCTTCAAATGAAATTTATGCTAAATCAATGCGTACTCCGATCACTATTCTGATTGCAGGACTTTAATCCAGAGTCGGTTAAAGTTCTCCACGATGGTGAAGGTCATCAAGCTGTGGCTGTCATCCGGTTCCAAAACTCCATGAACGGGTTCGAAGATGCTGAAGCATTTGAGAACAGTTTCCGGTGCTTGGGACGGGGACGTAGTGATTTTGAGAGGGACTATCGAAGTGGATGTGGCACACATTTGTATGGGTGGGTGGCCACCAATATGGTACGTGTTTTTTTCTGATCACATGAAATTCGTTTAATTATATGGAGGTTGCAGTCATGGTTGTAATGGGGATCGGACACTTGTGTGCAGGATGTTGAGGGCTCGAACAAACTTGTAAGTGATTACCTAAAGGCAAATGGAGACTTGAAAAGTTTTCCAGAGATCGTTAGGGAGCTGGAAGCTAAAGCACAGCAGCAGGTGCAACATCTCAAGGAGGTCTTGATAAAAAAGGAGGAGGCCTTGCAAGTGGCTCATCGGGAAAAGTGGAGCTTGAAGAATAAGGTGGATTCTGTCACGGCCCAGCTTGAACATGCTCAACAAGAGAAGAAGAAATTCATTGATGATCATGAAAAAAGTAAGACGGTTAATTCTTGGCTTAGATTAAGAGAAATTAGTTCTGATGTTGTTTCCGTTTATGAGGTCTAATGAATCTGTAGTGGTCGTGCCAACTTGACCTGCAGAGCTTGAGGACTCGCTGTTAGCGGCATCGCCTGCTGCCAGTAATGAATGTGGCTCTTCCGACCCTTCTATGAAAAAGAGTGAAGGTGAAGAATTGGAGGTTCCATTGGTAAATTTGAGTTTCTGAACTCTTGCGAAAAGGGCAGTCGAAGGGCGGGCTATGGAAATGTCTGTGACATCAATCAACCTCTCCTGTAGATTTTCTAAGTTTTGTTTTGAAAGAGAATTTTGGTGCAAACAAATCAGGGCGTAGCAACATTTTTTTTGTATAATATCGAAATTCCCAGAAGCCTGACTGATGGGACATGGAAACCTGCATCCATGTGAACGAACAACCAAGCAATTTAAATCGGGATATGACTCTGCGAACTCTTAAGATTCTCCAGTATAGAGACAAATATACTGACGTAGCATATTAGCTTCTCGAAGACATCAAAACGATTGTTGGAACGCTTTTTCAATTTTCGGAAGACTTAACAGTATGTGTCTTAACTCAAGACCAGAGGACAGTAAGCGCCCCATGGATGACTTCATCTGAGATTATAGATGATGGTAAAAAAACATTTTTTCATCCAGCATGTTTTTGAAAGTTGCTTGACTACGTTTTCAGTGAATAGTATTGTGAATTTCCCTCATTACGGTATTATTAAATTAGAAATGCCTAATCTGTGTATCACCCGCTTGGAGTGCATTTTGGCCATAAAAATGATATTTTTTTCAACTAATGGAACAAAGCTTATCAAATGTTGTTTCTACTTGAATTGTAAATCTGTAAAAATTCATAAATTTCAATATTTAATAATAATATGAATTTCTTATCTACCACCATGGTGTTTTGGCTTTTAAAAAAAATTTAGATTGATACATTAACTTTAATTTACACCATGATGCCATGAATAATAATACACATCTATAGTTAAAATATCAGATTTTTTTGGTACACTCTGTGCTTCATGTGAATTTCCTTCATTTTTTTCTCAAATGATTTTGCCATAAATTCCTAGAAACACTTGAAATTTTTTTGAATTGTAGTAGACAAAAGATTTAATTTTTGGAGAATAAATATAAAAATTTTCAATAGTTGCAAAGTGGTAAGAAATAGAGTGATTGACAATTAAGCTTGCAATTAGAAGTCTTAAGCCTATCTATCTAGGATTAATGGGTAATGGGCAATGAAGTGGTCAATGAAGCTTGACACTAATAGTCATGGGCTTGTTATGGACTTATTCTTCTAGGGTTAAAGTGGGTGCATCCAAAGCGCAATTGACTTTAAAGTACCATCTATACTATGTTTTTTTTCAAAATTAGTTACACATAGATTGTAGGTGGTACTTTCGGAAACAAACTTTGATCCTTAATAAATTGTGCATATTGTATCCAAATGACATAGATTGTAGATTGCACTTTTAGAAACAAACTTTGATCCTTAATAAGTTTTGCATATTGTATCCAAATGACATAGATTGTAGATTGCACTTTTAGAAACAAACTTTGACCCTTAATAAGTTTTGCATATTGTATCCAAATGACATAGATTGTAGATTGCACTTTTAGAAACAAACTTTGACCCTTAATAAGTTTTGGATATTTGAGTTATTTGTAAAGTACCCTAAACCGGGGTTTAAATCCATGAGTTTTGTGAAAAAACCGGTTGAGTTAAAAAAGTCAAAATAAAAGTGGGTATGAAACTTATTTTTCCATCAAAATGGTGCCTAAAAAAGTTTGGTCCCCACTTTTCAAGTTGTGTGACATGAGTATCTTGCAAAAAAGTTTGACGCTTCAACTATAGTTGCTTTCTCAACTTCAAAAAAAGTCATGCCCAAAGTGGGGAGACTTTACAAATAACTCAATTGTATCCAAATGTTGTGTTCTTTGGTGCATTGGAATGTGCTTTCACTTGCCAACAAGACTATTTGAAAATCTAAACAATTAAATATTAGTAACTAGGCATAGTATACAATGTGGCCCTTTTGGGTGTACCCACCTTAATGGGTGATGGGCAATGAGGTGGACATTGGGGCTTAAAATCAACGGTACGTCATGGGCTTGTCCTTCTAGGGTTAATGTGAAACCTATTGTCCAAGTGGAACTTTTGAGTTTTCACTCTTTATAGAGGGCAAACCAATTTATGATCCCTTTATTAAATGCACATAGCTCCTACATGCAATTGTATTGCTCCAATTCCTCTCAGATTATGAGTTATTCATGTCTTCTCACCCCAAACACTACTTTGTGGTTCCCTGAGCCTTAACAGGGTTAAAGTATCTGCTCTGATTGCACAATTCCTTGGCTTTCTGAGTCCCAAGATTTGGGGCTTCGCATCATGGTTGTTTCTCTCAAACCTCTCGATCATGGCATCCAGTAGATGGCGATGACAAAATTGCGATTGAGAGGATGCCTATGCTCTTGAATTGACCACAGCAACCGATTCAAGCTTTGAGGGTGAGACTTTCACAAACCATCTTGCTGTGCGAATTGCCAATGAAACATCTGAGAATCAAGTCATGTTGATATCGTCACACAAATTTTATTGATAGTTTGCACTTTTCACTTCATCTGTACAGCACAGTGTAATCCTTGTGAGGATCTGTGAGTATAGCTGCAAACTTAAAAGAATTTTTTTGGAAGAGTTACTCGGTTTATATTGTGACAATTCAGTCCCTCGTTACAGTTATTGAGGACGAGCTCATCAGGACTAGTTCTGCTAGAGTCTTCGAGTTGAGCTGGACTTTGCGCTAGTGCCAGATCCTAAATTTCATGAAGACCTAGGATTCTACTACCCCTAGCTGCCAGGATGGCAGATCTCAAATGTCCATGGATTTATGGATTATGGAAACACTGCACTCTGGCTGGCTACAGGATCAAATGACTGCTGGCTGCATCGATTTAATTCTTCCTAGTCTCCAATGGTGGAGCACAGGGCATGGTCGATCAAGCACTTCTTAATTGTTGGAGCTCCCCACGTTCAGGCAGACCTTCGGTGAGAAGGACCAGGATCGCTTTCACGTGGTATGTCACGAACTCACGATCATGCGAATTTCTGTACATTCGACATGTACTGTGATCGCCATAAATGCGCAATTAATTCTAAGGTGAGCTGCAAACTACATCCAGTCTTTGATCCTGAGGATCGCCGCGTACATTTCTTTGCACGACAGTCAGTGGCAGTTGAATTGAAAGCCTGCAGCTAGTTTGATTCGCATCGAGCAACTAGCGCCGCTTGTGAACAAAGCCATGGTGCTGTTTCTGTTCGAGTTTTGATCCTCGAGGCCCGCATTGTGGCTTGTTGGTTGGTTGGTCAGAGGAAGAGTATAACATTACAACCTGTTATAAAGCTTGTACTCAATGTGAGCCTTTAATTTGACTATCAACTAAAAGAATAGATGAATCACCAGAATGACTTGGGGTTATATTGGACAATAACCTTCCATCTCAGGCCTGCATCCCGGCCGGCCAGCCCTCCAAGTTCATCGATCAGTCCATTAATTGATCACTACTGAGCTGGTTCTGCTTGTACCCTGGCCCTGCTATGGTATCTCTCTACCTCTGCATAGGCCTTATACGGATCCACCCATGTCGGATCATCTAGTGCAGCTTTCGCCCACCGTCTCTGAAAAGCCAGCAGCTCTTTACTGGATTTCACTCGTACCTGCCAGAGGTAGCATTGAAGGTTAATTTCGTCATAATTAACCAGATTCATAAGCCTACACTTCATGAGAAGTATTTAGAGGAATTCAATTCACGAACGGCAGATGCCTCGATCCTATCCAGCGCGTACCTCGTGGCGGGGATCTTGCACCTTAGACTGTGAAGAACATTCCACAAGCAGCCAACAACAAGCATTTCAACAGTGTCAGTCACTCACAGACATGGTCCCTCGACGCAAAACTCGTATCAATCAGATCCTGTAGAAATTATTGGACTCCCGAAACCCCATTGTGATGAGCCCTCTTGCCGAACGAAGGACAAGTTCGGAATGTTCAACAAGTGTAGACCATGGCCAGCTCTAGAGCTAGAACTCGTGCTTCGTTTTTCAAGTAGCAGGAAAAATAAACAGTCAGAAGGTTTCTCGATCTCGGTGACCCTGATGCGTCACATTCTAGTTCACATCTGACACGCACCCTCGAAAGTTGGTCTGATTTTGCTCCTATTCCGGTTTTCTCCATGCCAGTATCCTCGGAATCTAAAGCTATCTCCATTCGAAGTTTCGTAGGAGGCAGACAAAGGGAACAGAGAATTACTTACCTCAGGTTTGTTGTTCCCGGAGGTGGAGTCCTTCTGTGCAAGGGTGGTCTGAAATCACACAACCCTATTAAATTCATACTCTGATTCGTGTCATACTTCTTGCGAACCTTGAACACTCTGAATATTTCTAAGGATTGCAAATACAATCATCTCTCCACCTCGTGATTTTGGACCATCATAACAATCTTAACTCTTTCTTGACAGGACTTGCGAACACCTTGAGCCTAAATGAAGAACTCGGGCACATGCAAAATACTCTGAATGATCGTCTAACTTACATCTGTTTTTTTGGCACAGATCCTCGCATATTGGTAAATCAAGAATGGAAGTGTCGGTAAGCACCCAACTATTGTGTGGCTGTTTTCGAACATTCAAGGTGTAATTACAGACAGTGAAAGGGTGGATAGACTCTCCTCCAGAATGTTATGATGGCCCCACTTTATAAATAACGTTTCGCGCCGCTAGCAGAGGTTGTGCAGAAGAGGTTAGACTGACACATGAATTCAGAAAGTCTTGCTCAGAAGTTCTGCATGGGAAATGATGTGCTTACTTTGTTTACATGTGGGCCGCCGAGGGAAGGAATGCCTTTGTGCAGAATGTACTGTCCATCGATGATACCCACTTTCTCGCTCCGCAAACCCTGAAATTATTACCAAGAACAAAAACACAAGTGTATGAAAAATCATCCGATTAGATCATTTCTGTTGCGTCGAAGTACTGGCAATCACCCAGAGCAATCCAAACTCGTACCTGTGCGCAGTAGCCAATTTTCAAGTCAATGCCCCAGCCATGGATCAGGTCATTCTGTTGCAAACCACCACATGCAATGTCAAGGATGGTCAGTGACTTTGTTTGTGATCCAATTAATGATGCTCTTCAGCATTTGAAGGCTCCTATTGATCATTAAATTTCTTAGTTTTTGTTGCAAATTGTTGTTGGCAATTGAAAGAGAGTTACGAATGAATATATTTGGGATCTATTAATATTTCAAACACCTAATGAACACACTTTGAATTTTCGAAGTTCTAATTGTAGATGCACCCCAAATTAATCCCATCATAACTATTCAACATACTTTCAACTGGTGTACATTTTACACGAGAAAAATTTGTAAGGGCTGGTGTTGTGACAGGTTTTTCCTTACCTGAATCATGTGCCAAACACACTGCCAAGCTGCCCTTGTAAAAACAGGGGCCATCACTTCAACGTACCTGCATCCATTGAGAAGGAAACAAAACATCAAAACATGGATTTTGAGGTGGCAAACATGTATTAGGATAGCATTATCAATGGTACTACAACATTTAATGAACTTGAAAATCTTCTTTTTCTGCTAAAAATATCCCAACTTACCCGGTACAAGGAACTCCTTTATTATTAGCCGGACATGACTTTGTAATAACTGACCTGCATCACAATAGAAAAAACAAACGAATTAAATTAAATTAAAATTTTAAAACATCCTATTAAGTAGAGATGTTCCAAGCTAAACTAGCTGCATACATTTGCATTACACATGCCAAAATTGGTGCAAAATTGGTGCAAAATTGGTGTAACTGCTACAGTTTCCAGAGGTGCGAATCCCCCCTCCCCTAAAAAATTCTTTGACTGGATACTTGTTCATCGTAATTTGAGCTCAAGACATGATTCCAAGGGATTGAAAACATACTTGTGTGCAGCCCGTTTCGGTTGCCGAACGGTAATTTTGTGATGAATTTCTAAAGAAGCTGGATCAAGGGCAGGCTGAGATATTTCAAGGCCCTCAGCATGCATTATCTCCAAGTACCTGTGCACATGAAAATTCATAACATTCTTTACAGGCCTTTTCTTCTGCACCCAAAAATCTGAATCCAAACTGAAGAGCCTGATTCTCAAGAAAGTATTGAGGAATAGTTTGTGTTCATCTTGTTCATTCATAATGAACCCTGGCTGATTGCAAATTAAGAGGTAATAAGAGTTGTGCGGCAACAGAAGTTATAATTCTATAAAATTAAAGGTTAGAAAGTTGGCCTTTCTTATGCCCCTAGTCATGTCAAATGTGATGCCGATTTCATTTCATTTCTGCAGTAAAAGTTGGAAGCTTGGAGGAGATAAAGAATAACATGAGGCAAGGCATCTAACTTACCTCTCTGCTTGGAAGTGCTCAACACCCAAGTCCTCGTCCCAAAGGAAGATGTAATTGTATTGGTTCACTATACTTGGGTGCATGAATCTTTTGGCGAACCACCTAAAAAAATAGTCCCAAGGTCAAAGCCATTAGATCAAAAGGAAACTTTGTAAATTTGGTCTAAGCCAATTGTATATAGTTTAATTGTATAGTTCATTGCTCATGTATAGATGAGCAATAGGAAATCTTACACTTATTAAGATTCTTAGTTCATGCCACCAAATTTTTTATCTCTTTGTCACATTATAGTGCATTTGTCAACAAACCAACCAAAGTTTTCATATTTGTTAAAGTTGAAAGTATTATATTCTAGCCTAAATCCAAAATTATATTATAGCTTCAAAGATTACTTCAAATTAAGACGGAAACTCCCAAAATAAGCAATTCAGCTTAGTTGGAGGCACATTTTTGAATAAGACAGGTAATTCCTATGCAGAATTTTCAAAGTGAAAACTTTCTAAACCATTGAAACCATCACATAGCATCAGGTATTTTCACCTTGGTGTAGTATGAAATTTCAAATGGTTGCCTTGCTTCAAGAAAAAGTACTTTCTTCAATATTCCACTATTTTAATGAAAATGATAGTTGGTGCCATAGTGAATAGTTACAAGGAATTAAGAGTCTTTTTGAGGAGGAATATTACAAATGAATATGAAATTCTTTCTAATAGATGCAAAATTCATGTGCACTTGGGACACATCATGAAGTACACCTACTCCATCCCGTCCTCCAAGCAAGGAGGAGGAGGATGAATCCCAATCCTTATGTACGAAGAATACATAAAGTCAGTCCACAATTTTAGGTCACACATAACTTAACTTAGTTACAGAAGAAGTGGGTGGACTTGCACGTGATGTACAATTGTGCAAAGGTACTTACCATTTAGTTTGTCTCAATGCTACAATGTGGATGGACTGGTTACTCCAAGCCAGATCATGCCATTGATCAACAACCCCATCGTAGTGGAACAACATGATTGTAAAGTTAGAGAGTGAAAACTGCACACGACAACAAACATCCACATTGTTAATGGGTCCTCCTGATATTGGAAGGTGATTTATTAATCTAACCAAAAAAACCAAAAAAACGCAGCCCCATAAAAAGCTTAATCCTATCCCTTTTTGTTGTTTCATTAGTTGTCCGCATACCGAATCAACTAGAGTCTATATAAGGTGAAAACACTCAAAACCATCTCTATATCCATTCGTGTATCCATTTGTGTTCAGCACTAGGGGCTCAGTTTTAGAGTAACAGAGAAGTATTGCACCTTAAAAACCAACCCACATTTTCTCACTTCACTACTGTGCAAGTAGTTTTGATTGACGCATTATTGATGCAGTTTGAATCCATGCAATACTGTTTATGGAGTCTCAAAAATACATGATAAGACATATCAAATTGGAATAACCTTGTTCAAGTTCTTGCAGGACCCAATTAATTAAACTTTATAAAAAATCATGAAAGATGCTTACTATTCCCTATTCAGTGTAGTTACCGTACCTTCTGTACAATGTCATTTACAACTTTTTTCTGTTTGATGCCGACGGCCATGGCCAGCAAGTTTTTGGTCATCGCCTTCTTGATCTGCCAATTGGAAAAAATCAATATCACTGAAATGTCTTACCATCGTTGCAAGATTAAGTGGTGAAGATGATTGCAATGTGTATGGATGGCCTCCCGCCCAGAACTTGTAAAAGCAATGCAAATTTGCATTTCATGGATACAAACCAGCATATTTGTCACAATCAAGTTTGTGCCACAGTTCAGTCGCAGTACACATTTCAGAGTTCCAAATTCGCAGCTCTGGTGCATACAGGAGTGTCACAAAGAAGATGGCCTACTTGATCTTATCTTCCTCGACATGTTTTTCTCAAAAAGCTTTTACTGATCCATGGCCGAGTTGAAATGTGCATTGAGTTCCACGAACATTCAAATGCTAAACCACAAATGGGTGGAAAAATCATGATGTCAAAAACTTTGCTACGAACCTCTTCCTCGTTTTCTTCCCCGTAGAGCGACCGCATTTGCAAATCACTGGTGGTCACGACCATGCGGCGCGGAATTTCCTCGCCCTTCTGCTTGACAAGGCATTCCGGGACCCCGACCGGGACTCCGTCCGAGACTCCGTCCGAGACTTTGCCCGAGACTTTGTCCGAGACTTTGTCCGAGACTTTGTCCGAGACTCTGTCCGAGACTGGGTCCGAGACTGCGTCCGGGACTGACCCTGACAATCCCTCAGTCTGCATACAAACAGACAGACCAAATTTACATTAATTCAAAGAAGATTACTTGAAACAGAAAATCGAATATTGAAGTTAATGATGAAGAAGGGACCGAAGATGCAGGAGTTGTCAGAATACGAATTGAACCTGGAGTCCGTTCTTGAAAGAGGAAGTAATTCTATCCAGCACCGAATTATACTGCGCAATTCAAAACCCAAAAATCCAATTAACTCCTGACCATGCTCCACTTGAGATTGAGGCGTTGAAATTAAAAAAGAAGTGGCATTGAATTGAATTGAATTGAATTGAATTGAGAGTGGGTTGAACTCCTTCACACCACGTTTGATTGTTCGGTGACGAAGACGCTGCTGAGAAGGAAGATGACGCCTAACGCAATGGCTACACACGTTATGTACTTGGCTTGCCACGACCTCCAGCATTTTAACCCTGGTGCTCCATTTTCAATTGAAGGTTGACGCTTCAATTGATCTCCCTGCTGGATCACCAATCAAACACCAGTGACGAGAATCTGAGTACGTGACTAGTGTACATTACAATTACACCAGCCGAAGTAAAGCATGCATCTGATATGAGTTCTCTCCATTGCAATTACAAGAAGTTGTGACCTGTAACTCAACCTTTGTTTGTTTGTAGGGCTCTAGATTATACCCAAGAGTTTCTTTTGAATAGTATTACTCGTTTTAGAATTCTATGGATCTACAAGCCGGATTTCAAGATTCACAGGAGAAATCCAAAATGTCCTCAATCATATGGAATTTTTGAAGAGTTCCGTAGTCTATGTCCAGGGATGAAAGTATAGGATACACACGGATACACCAGGAATGAAATTTGGACAGTACAGGACATTGTCCAATTTCCATATTGGATTTGTCCTTTGTTTAAGTTTACGCACGCTCGTGCAAAAGTTTGAAATTAAGCTCAAAGTTTCTATGAAGGTGACACTATACGTGTGTAGATGTGTATTTGCGAAGATTTGTCAGCAGCGAGCATACTAAATGAGAGGCTAACCTTCTCCACCTAGTTGACCGCTAAAGGCGAAAACCTCTGCGAATACACGAAACAGCAAAGCCAGGATACAAAATGAATAGCAAAAGTATGGATTTTACAGGTGTTAGTAGTCGAACCGAGAAATCGTGAGTCGGAGAGGAATCGGACTTGGAGGACCATTGGTGGAGCGTTACCGGAAGTAGTCCCATCACAGCAGCTTGTAACTCCTGCTAAATCATTCGCCAGCTCCTTACCAAGCTCAACATATGCATTCCAACCTCAGCTCAGCCTGGAGTAACTCCTGTCCAGACTTTGCTTGAATGTCAGGCTACCTCTCACAATCGGACAGTCACACAATCTTCAAACTACAAGCTCCTGAACTAGCTCCTTCCAATCGCCACCTGTTGATTGAAACTTACTCCCATCTTGCAGCTCGGTGCATCACCAGGCTGGACAAGAATATTCGTCCAAGCAAAATCATGGGTCCCTGTAAGAGTCACGAAAATAAATGTTTCAGTGTACTGACTGGTGCTCGATCTGATAGATAGAAATCCTAGCTTCGATTTTGAATCAGTGACAACAATGTGCTTGGCTGACTTCGATTATTTCATCTAATGACACATCTGCGAAACTACAGATCGAGTGACGGAAGGTGGTGCGAGAAGGGAAAAGCATGGCCGGAGGCGCGGTTATCACCTTTCCCAGAAAAGCCATCATTCCATGCAATCAACCTGAAAATCGAAGACGCGGCGTGTTCCCGACGATTCCGAAAACGTCCCCGACAATGAAGCCACAGGCACTCAAGGTGTCGATCTCTCTGCGACTCGATCTAGCTGCTATAATGAGCTAATTAGTTTCCTGCAACTGCGAGCTCGACATTCGCACCAGCTGATGACTAAGACTAAACAGTGGGGAGGTGGGCGATTAGAGACTTGTAGTCATGGGACTCGAGAAACTGGATTCCCTGAAAGCTGAACTATTAGAGCAAGCTCAAGAGCGAAAGTGATGCAAGGGAAAGGAGGGGCTTCCGGCTGGGCCATAGCTAGCCCTGGAATTCCTCTGGACCCACTCAGATCAGACGTAACGTACAGAAAGTGAGCACAAGGATTAGTTATCTCTTCTTGTCAGGGCCCTCTTCAGAAGATTTAAGCTAAACCCACAGTGCACCCGAACCCAGCAGTACAAATAATAATTGTTATCCCTACGTGTAGGGTTGACGACCAGAGTGTCAGATTTTGTTAATTTGTTGGTTTTGGGTCACGGGTGTACTAACATTCATTGGCCATCACATGATTCGAGCAAAGTATCGGTTCTTGGGTTGCCTCCCTTCCATCGTTAAATTTTTCTTTCGTCTTGAATCGGTTGATTCTGTGTGACTGTTCCGTGGTGCCGGCCCTGTTAAGATCTACCCACATGACTCCCGTCCCAATGCAGCAGCGATCACAGACTAGCTAAGCGTAGCTTATGCCGTACATCTTCCTGTCTTGGATCTTGAGCATTCCCTTACCTGACTTCCAGCACCGTGTACTTGTTCAAACTGATCTTTAACTACTACACGGACACCTCAGTCGCAATTATTTGAAAGCTCAGACAGGCTCTTCCAGTTAGCTGTAAGATCGACAACCAACCGGGATTGAAGCCAGCCGGGAAGTCACCCACGCGGCATGAATTCGAGATAAGAGGATCGATCGGTGCTATGCGCCAGCTGTCTCTGCGCAGGAGATCGAATTATTAGGATCGTGGCTTCAAACGCACACACCAACCGTACCAAGTACTACGCTTTCTTCCACCTTCGTACCGCGAGCAGTACTTGAAATCGAGGGTGTCAAAAATCAGTACGTGACAGACCTTCTGAGCTGAGCTGAGCTGAAGCATCAGACATTCAGACCCGCAGATAGAGAGTGAGCTCCATTAATACATCAAATTTGGCTACATTGTAGCAATCGATGCAATGATACCCAACTCTATCCTTTGATTGCAGCTACAGAATGATCGACAACGTGCATTACTCTCTGCTTACAATTACTTGGGGGACTGATTAATTAAGCGCGCATTCAACTCGCTGGAGCGAACAAAACTTCTGAAACTCGGTTTTGGTAAGTTATCAGTTATCACAGAGAGAGAGAGAGACACAGACGTCGCGACAGATCGACAGAGCGACAGAGCGACAGGAAAGTAAACTACTGGAAGAGCGTGGTGGTGCAGGAACCATGATGGAGCGTTTGCCCAAAAGACAAACTGACATGGAAGGTGGAGAAATGATGCCGCCTGGAAGTTGCAGTTAATTGCAGAGGCTGAGGGCAAGCAAAAGATCGAGAAGGGAAACTCAAGGGCAAGGCGGAGGAGGGGCAATACATGGAGATGATGATGATGACAGCAGTGACAATAACCAGCCCATTGCAATTAGTGCAGGGAACGCCATGGAAATGATGTCCCTGGGGTGATGATGAGCAGCACACATTGGGCCATTGAATTTTTTTCCTTCTCTCTTTTTTTCTTTTTTTCTTTTTTTTACTTGGGAAAGTCTCTCAGATAAGGGCAAGGCTTTTGCTCACCTGCTTGCATTATCAGATGTCAATTACACAAAATATTTATGAATTTGTCAAGTATTGGAAAACACTACTATGCCTAGTTATGTGCCTAGTTATGTGCCTAGTTACTATTATTAGATTGTTCAAACTTTCAATAATTTACTTGTTGGCAAGTGAAAGGAGGTTCCATCGCACCAAAGCACATGACATTTGGATATTGTATGCAAAAGTTATAAATGGTCAAAGTTTTTGTCTGTGTAGATGTTCTAAATTATTTCTTCAGCATTTGTTCATGTTGTATTGGTTTTGGAGACATACATAGAGTGATGATGGAGGTCTTGAGTTATATGCAATTATGCATATATTCACTTATGTAGGCACATATAGGTTGAATTTTCTTCAACCTATAAAATGTGTTTGAGATTGAAAAATCAATAGGATATGAAGATGAGCCATGTAATGGTCTTCAATCCCTTGGCACTTGAAACCTCTCTTGAATTTTTGCATATTTTTCTTTATTTCTTTAAAAATATGTATTATTTATTTCAATTTCATTAGCTTCATTATGAAAAAAGTATATTTTTTGAGAAGTCAAGCATTAGTTTGGGTGAATAAGAAGAGTTTAGTAGTCAAAGAAGCCTCTAGAATCTCTTTGAGGGTTGTCCAAGATTAGCACACTTGAGCACTAAGTCACCATTCTATCCACTTCATCGCTAATTCATTGGAATAAGTGGTTTCAAAAGTATCATTCAAGGTCAACTTGTAACAAGGTAGCAATATTCATAAGTGTTAATGCACCTGATAATAGAGTTACCTTAAAGTGATTTTAGAAGTGTCTTGAAAGCATGCAAATGCTTGATTGTGGATGGTGGGCTCTGATTTTTTTAGATTTTGGTGTGAGAATCAAGGCAACTTTACTGAAGTGTAGTTTAGGGTGCCCTAGGGAGTTTTGCTTTGAAAATTCATAGAAACTTGATACCTTATCCAAAAAATCTATTTTTTTTTATATTCATGATTTTTAGTTGCTAATACTGCAAAAATATTTTTTCTAGGAAAAATTGTGTCTAACTAAGGAAAACTCCTTATTTTGATGGTTATAGATGTTTCTACCTTAAGGCCTTGAATTGAACTCAATTGTTTCAGATTGTCTTTGTGCTAATCATAGTTATTCTATTGCATTGGAATTTTCTAACTTTACAGAATTATTGATAAGGGATATCATTAAACATGACACATTAGATGAAATTTGATGCCTTTGGAAGGCTATTTTGGGTCTCTTCCCAACACTGCTAGTTGTTGTCAAGCTAGCATTCATTTAAAAAAAAATTTAATAGGTCCTAAAATGTGAAAAAAGCCCCAATAATAATAAAATTTAAAATAAATTAATGATGTGGCACTCTTTTGACCACATAGGATTCTTGCATTCCTACATTCCCGCAAAAATTTTTGAGTTCCTACAATTTGGGAACTCATAATCTTTCGAAGGCCTCAAATTTCATCTAATGAAATAATCTTTCAAATTCAAGCTATCAAAATGTAAGAGATGTTTTTGTATTATATATATATATCATATACAATTCCATGTCCTCATTTTTGCCAGCAAGTTCCAAAAAAAATTTCGAATCAATATCATGTAGTTTGCAGGGTTGTTTTTTTCATTTCTTACGAAGAGTCAAAGTGGCAATATTTTATTTTATTGTGGAGCTCCAAATCTCAACATTCATCCATATATTACATAGAAAGTATCATATTAGCACATAATACATATGTGTCATTCTATTGTCATCCATTATTTGGCGATTTCATCCACTATTTAAAAAAAATTTGAAGTTTATTGGCGATTTCATCCAAAATTTCACTATTTTTTTCCTATAGGTTTGGTGCCAGGCCAAAAAATTTGGTGCAATTTTGTACCAAATCGCCAGAAAAAAAACCCCTGGTAGTTTGGTTATACTTGAAGCAAGTTACTGGCTCATTTCAAAGGGATTTTTCATTCTTTCACTTCTTATGAATGCACAAAAGTCTTAAGAAATATACCAAGGACTTTGAGTTTTCTTAGTGTCTAAAAATGGTATTTATGTTGGAGTCTTTGTTGTTGTTTTTCCAAAACTGATCAAGTATAAAGGTGAACTTAATTGCTCATGTACATTAAACATAAAATGTGGGTTTGATGATAGTATTCCAAAAGAATACAAAGTGTGAGGAGGAGAAAAAGAAGGTTTGTAATCCAAGATTAAAGTGAACACGATTCCCAAATATTTTTTGAAATGCAAAAGTTTAAGACCTTAAACCACTTTTTTACTTCATCTATTTAAAAAAAAATACATTTGAACCTAAATACATGTACCATATCTGAAAAAGTTTGGCCCCAAATAGTTTTACTATCGTCTACCTTCCTGTAAATCATCAATTCACAACAGCATTCCTGTCTTCATACAGATACCTTGTCATCGCAGGGTGTACAACGGAGTCATGACATCTGTTTTCTTTGTATGCCTGCACATGAAAATTCATGAATTATTAATCCAGAGCTCTTTCACACAAAACCATAACATTCCAGAATATGATTGTTTGTCCAAATAAGATTTGTTTTATTCAATCTGTGTACTTCCATCTCCAACGCATACAAACTACTTTCTCTAATTGCACTGCTTTTGAGGGAACAAACGGGCTTCAAAATGCACTCTTACATGAGTTCACAACTTGAAATGTGGAAATTGTCCAACCAGATTTGTACAGAACATGAGAGATTCGTGGAATTCAAGCAATTACGAATGTGCAATTAGAGAGGTTGAGTGTACTAAGTTGTGGATGGAATAATAGCAGACGGATAATGACAGTAAGTGAACCTTGTATGAAACAACAACAATTTTCGGATTCACTTCACCTGGTTCACTTCGTTGAAAAGCTCCTGCCTTAACCAGGGCTTGCAAGTTGTATACTGTGCCCTTTGCTCTGTCAAGGGCTCCTTCTGTAACACCAAAAACAAGCTTGGTAAAAGAGTAGAAAGTATCAGGGTTTTTTTTCATTCTTTATGAAGTGCCAAAGTGGCGATATTAAATGTTATAGTGCTGCTCCAAATTTCAACATTCATCGATAGAAAATATCACATTAGCACATATCACATATGTTTTCACTCACAATCTGGTGATTTTATCCAAGACTTTACTATTTATGTTCCAAGGGCCTGGTGCACAGTCCATTACTTTGGTGCAAATTGACGACAAATCGCCGGGAAAAGACAACACTGGCAAGTATTATACTGATAAGACCTCAGTGCCTAGTTAAGCAGATAGAAACTACTGGAGGAGTGAGAATACTACAATTCAGAGTCTGGATGGGCTTACCGGTGCCTTGCATTCGTGGAAGCGGCCGGCAATGATGTGCTCGTTAAAATTCCCTTGTGGTGCCATTGGCTTTGGTCCAACCACTCTGAAACGTGGTAACTTCTCATTCCCAGGTTCCAATGGCCCCGCGACGACGTTTCTTTGAACCACTGTCACGAAGAAGCGAACAGGGTTGAATAACAATATGGTTCAAATTTCAACCAGACTTGAGAGCAGGTCTATTCATTTGCGAGTGTCTTACTGGGTCTCAGAAGTCAATTCTAATCCAGGGTACAATATAGTTGTCCTTCATTTGTGTGTCAGTGGGGGGCAAAAAGTAAGGGTCAATCTACAATTGTCTAACTACAATGCTGATTGAATCCGCGGTAACTGGATTGCCTATTTTAGTCGTTTTTGAAATAGAGTTAAAGAACGAATATATGAGCTAAAGGATAACTCAAGTATACTAGAAAATATGTAATGAAGCAAGCCATCATCCCACTGCACAAGCAAATCATCTCATTGAAACCTCGTTAATCGAAGACTGGCAATTGTACATACAATCCTGTAAGGAAATCCTTCTCGCAGTTGAATTGAGCAACCCCACTTTCTACCGTTGGTTCTATATCTGGTTCGATTGCTCACCAGAATGATGTTGAGGACCGTCTATTATCCTAATGGTTGGCCTGTATGTGTCTTTCTTCTTGCAAACACAAAACTGCACACAATTTGCACCAAAGATTCAAAGTCAGTATCCTCGTGTAAGCAAGTTTTATACTGCTCTGATCATGTGCAAGATTAGCATACAATTATAAAGAAAATGGATTCAAAGCTTTTCATATTTTAGCGAAAGGAATGTCAAAGCTGGAAATTCTAGTTTCTTGTGTTCATAGCACATTAATAAAAAAACAAATATTTCCGTACGCAGCTTGAGTCAAAATGATCTATGTGCCCTGAAGAAATAATACGTCTCCTAGTTTTGTCTTTGCCTACACCCACAAGGGCACATTTCCAAGAGATAGATCAACTAAACTTGAGTTCTCCTTGATAATTTCCAGTCAAGAGTGATTACAGAGAAAATAGTAAACTCGACAAAATATGCATGCTAAATATGCACGCCCGATGTGTCACCTAAACTACACTCTAATGGATTCCTGATTGCATGCCTCTAAAATCAATACTGCATAGGAAACATGAACAAGATC
This sequence comes from Thuidium tamariscinum, assembly GCA_947034885.2. Classification (NCBI taxonomy): domain Eukaryota; kingdom Viridiplantae; phylum Streptophyta; class Bryopsida; order Hypnales; family Thuidiaceae; genus Thuidium; species Thuidium tamariscinum. Next base: position 32,959,542 of record OX344751.2, on the reverse strand, counting down.
CAAGAGCATCTTTTTGCATACCGTCGTCATAAGTGGGATTGCTTCTTGCAGTCCATGGAATCGGCTTCTTCCCACTCCGAGGCGTAAGTTGACCTGGTGAACAAGTCAATTGTCAAGCGTCATACAAGGTCCAAGGCATCTGTCGAGATTAAGTCCCAATCTAAACAAAGCGTACTGTACAGTAATCCCAATGCCAACAGGAGTAGAAAACTGAAAGTCAACATAGAAACAAGAATTTGAACCTCCTACGTCATACAGTATATGATGTACACTACCTTCTTCATTAGCGTGAGGTGTAAAGTCCGGAGGGTCATCGTAGGCCGAAATGTCGTACAGCTGAACCTTGATTGGATGTTCTTTGAAGAAAAGTGGGTTTTTCCTCCTCAAATCCTTCTGCAATCGATGCAGATGTGGAAGTTAGAGATATCTTTTTTTTCTAAAGTATTAAACCCTAAAGGACCGAGATGTTTCCTTAAGTGTTTTGAGGAGGTCATATGGAAACTTTGATTGATCAATCTTATTAATTTCTTGACCAAGATTTATACTTTTCCCCATCTGATTTATATTTTTCACAATATGACCAACTGAATTGGTCATCTTAAACAATGACTTCTTGGTCCTTCTTGGGCTAGACGGGTGAGGATAATTCAACAATTGGAAGAATAGAGCCGATTGGAGGGTAAGAAGGAAAGAGTTACACGTAACGAATTCACTTACAGGTGGTAACTTCTGTTCTGTCTCAAAAGCAGGAACGGGATTGTAAAGATGCTCGGAATTCCGTGAATTGTGATAACACTTCTTCGTGCACACGTGAGCTCGAGACGGCCTCCAGTCCCTTCGATTCGGATAAAACTCTGGAATATATTTGAGGTTTGGCCGGAAGGGACCTTCGATGGTTTCAGTGTCGGCAGTGTACGCTCCTCCTTTCACTGAAATTTGGCTTCTGTAGGGCTTCTCCACGCCTCTGTCCAGATGAGCACTATTATGAACAGAGGATCTCCAATCTTTCTCCTTGCAATTCCTTTCGCCAAGATACTTGACGCGCGACCTCCACTGCCATGATTTGCCATAATCACGGGCGCACGGAATGTATGTTTTACTACTCCTCCACTGCAACGACTCGTCAACAGTGCCCGTCATGATATCAATCAATAAGCATGCTGTGAGACACAGTCTTCACAGCTTCAGCAATCTCTCCAGCAGCTTGCTTTACAAGAAGTAGTTGCACTTGAATTACAAAAAAACTGCCGAGTAAACGACCACTAGTTGCAAACTTAATCTGTACACTTTCCCAACTCGATTTATGTTCCCAGAAAAGAGTAAAAACGGAGCACGGTGGACTAACCTCAGGCTTGCACGGATCACAGCTTGCAAAGTCTCCGAGGTTGTCACAAGTCATTTTGCCCTGGCTTACGGAGGGCCTGAATATATTCTGATAACCGTACTCGTGATGTGTTGGCACTCTCTGGCTAGAGGACCTCCACTGAATCACACAATACAAGGCGCGATTAGCACAATACTATGTAAAATGGTCACACGGACTTGAAACTTGCCACAAACATGTACACTCAAGCCTCTTTATTATGACCTTCTCTAAAATGACATTCTAGAATGTTCTGCACACTTGCCACACTGTCATTAACCGTAGCACACTTGTAATGCATTGAAAGTATGGCTTAGTGAAAACTTGGGAACTCAAGTGGTAAAATGAAAGTGGTTTCTGTGTAACAAGAAATTAAAAGCTTTAGATTGCAGAAGAACAATTAAGATTGCCGTAGCCAGGTTCGTACCGGTTGCTCCTGACAGTCAAACGTGTCAAGAAATGTTTCAGTACAGTATTGGTCCGGATCCCCTCCAGGCGGCTTCGGAGGAATGGGTTTGGTCCCTGGTGGACAGGGCCTTGGCTTGCGGTACGAGGGTTGCTTGGTTTCGTTTCTGGTGCAATCCAGGCAACCCCCAGGTGGTGGAGCGGCGTGAATATCTCTGTAAGCCCTCTCTGTGATCATGTGGAGCACCTTCTGCTTTGGGCAACCTGGTGGACATGTTTTCGGCCGTGGTTCTAAGTATCTCGGAGCCTTGCGTCTGAGGTCTGTGCATTCAGCTCCCCTGGTCTTCATCGTGCTAGCTCGTCTTCCTACAGCTCCATAGGATTCAGGAAGCGCTGTTTTCTTTTCCTGACTGACTGCTTTCAGGTCAGTGTGGAGGATCCGGCTCTTGGGAATGCAAGCGCGCTGAGATCATGTCTAACCCCTGCAATAATAGCCAGCAACAGTGGACTCTTCAAAGTCGAGATCTAAAGAATGCTAGGCGTACATCGGTTTTCACAATAATTTTGCAACATCAACATGCATTGAAAGAGATATTTGGCTAATTCCGTCACTTTCTGGTGGCCACTTTCGCTCTGATTCTATGCCTTATCAATTGACGTGAGCATAAGTACCATCAATCATGACTCACGCACATGTAGAGATTGCAGGGGCCAAAGAGCCATTCGGAAGTGAATCCGTTATAAATGTTGAAAAGATCTGGACCGGCAGAGTAGCAATTGTCCATGGAATATCATAAAAAGTCAGTGAAGGTAGTGATTGTGTGAGCTTAGTAAAGACTTAGGCAATCAACCAGACGTAAGCATCAGTTCAAAGACACAGGAGAGAGAGGTTTGACCTACAAGTGAACGGAGATTCACGAATCCGGTCATGTCCAAAAGAACAGGCAAAGCTTCAAACAGCGGAGGTAAACTCGAGAAACCGAGGCCTTTCAGATTGAAGGTATCATCTTCTTCATGATCTTCATGACATAAATGTGAAATGAGACTTGGAAAATCGGCAACAGCAGGAGGATGGGAAAGGGCACGGCAGCAGATCGAATCCACTTTTTGTCGGTTGAGAGAATGCCGGAGTCAACAAGGCAATACAGACTGGACCTGAATTGGTACCTTGGGTATAGTGAGTTACTGAGGCAGGTTCTCATCTTGGGCGTTCTCAAATAACAAAAGGCAGTTGGAACAGTGTAAACCTAATTCAATGGATTGGGACGAATTCCAGAGATCGAACTGAGTCCTCTTCCAATCTCCTGCTACATTGCTCCTGGATGCCAACTGATTCGAAGCTGGTTGGAGTCAGTTTGCAGCAGATCGAAACCCTAATTTCGCAGCATGCCTCGCGCCGTAGCCGTCTCCGAAAACAGGATACCGAAAACGCGATTCAGGCAATGCCAGAGTCTGATAGGATTGATGGTATGGCATTCCGACTTGAGTGACGGGAATCCATTTACTGAAGGAAGCAACAAGACACTGAGCTTTGAAAATCTGCACTCGAAACCAATGCGGAGGTTCTCGGCAGAACGGGACGAATTTGCCATACCCCGATCGGCGTCTTAATTCGGATCCGTCAATTCGAACATCACTTCTTTCTGCATTGCAATGTGGACCTCATATCGTTGATGACAGACAAAGATCCTCATCGAAGGTCATCGGTAACGAAATGCTTCTTGCGTTCCGCAGTAATGACAAACCCTAATTCCATTCCAACACTTCATATGAGGTCTCTGCTAATGTGTTTCGATCGGTTACGCCAGCTGCTTGCGGCGGGCGGGGACGCACGCTCTAAAGTTTGCATCCAGCAAAAGACCTGAAATCCTCAAAAAGCATCAGTCTCGCGTGGAATGGGGTGACGCAGGGTTTAGGTCAGCACTTCGTACTGCTCAGCTTCATTTTTCAGGGTTCTTGAGCCTATGAAAAAGGAGAAAGGTTTTCCATTACTCTGCATTCCAGCAGCACTTCATTTCCTATTACTTCAGATGGGAATCTCGTACTAACAGCAACTCCTTCACGTCAGTATTGCAATGCATGTGTGAAAGAGCCCTACTATACCTCTTGCAGAGATCCGAGACACAACCGCCATCCATTTTGCAACCCCAATCTCCAACGACGACACCACAAGCAGCAAGAACAACGAGTATCTCACAGAATCCAAGCTACAATCCGGAAAGAATCGAAAGGCATAGCTAGAAGTGTTCCTTTACTCGCAGCTCTCTGTACACGAGCAACCTAAGCTGGATGCACATGAGCTAATAACATCTGATCACAATCTCTGAAACTAGTGATGCAGTTGAAACTGCTGGTTGCTAATAGAGAGGCCAGTGGGCATACAACTCCGGCAACGGGCACTCCGGCCGGTCCAAATCAAAGCGAGCCAGGAAATTCTGGGTCAAGGTGCCGGTGTACAGGTGCCGGTCGTGGCGAACAGCTCCCGTTGCGAACGGCATGCCTGCGCCGCGCGCGTCCTCGTAGTGAGCCACCACATGTCCGTAATAATCGAGCGAAGAAATGCTTCAGCCACGGCGCCCTGTGCGTCAGATCCCCCAGCCATGACCGCCCCTGCATTCATGGATTGCCTTTCAACATGGCGTCAGCTTGAAGTGACAGCTTGAATGTGCAGCACAGTTATTTTCTTACCGGTATTCTTCACATTGGCAGAATTCCATGGAATTGGTACACTTGTTGGTAGAAAGCTTGCAACGCGTTTCCTGAAAATTTAGGGGTCTGTTTCTAGTGGGATCCGCGCTTCCGAATTACAAGTTTTCGCATCTATATTATGATACACAAGCTGTGCGCACTGACTTTACTGAATAATTGTCTCCTAATTTAGACATACACTCAATTGACATGTCCGACCCCAAAATTTCAGGAAATGCGTTTCATGGCAACAATGCCATGGAGTTGCTCAACGAAACCCGTAATTTAGAGCTCTGGTCACCAGAACATCACAGTCAGCGAGCAATGAAGTTTTCCATTTCAACAAATATGCGAATCGTGCTCCAAAACTGTCAGTTCCATGAAAAGCACCAACTGAATGAATGGGAGGTTACGAACCCCTACAACACCGAGCCGTAAGGTTTGTGAAGGCACACGGAGATAGATATGGTGCGGCAAGCCCGGCAGATTTTCAGCAATTTTAGTCTCCGACATGCTTTTCTTTTCGCCTTTCAGCCAGAATCGCGCACATCTGTACTTCCAGCTTTCGCAAACCACGGGAAAATCCTCGTATGGAGAGAGCGCAATGCCGTTCGCAAACACAAGGCCGTCCGTGGTCCGCACTTTGGTGGGATCGAAATTGAGCATCCGGCGCGGCCATGCGGACGTGCTTCCAGCACGTTGAGGTGCCACAAATGCATCGAAGGCGCGTTGGAGGCGTCCGTGAAGTAGACTTGCACGTTGCTCGCCACCGTTACACTATCTGCAAACCTGCACAAATCAAATTTCCTTACCAACAAACAATCAAATAAATGGGTTTGCAGGCTATCGATTTATCTTCAGTCTGTGGATTATTATCTGATCGAGGTCTTGTCGTCGTCGCAGTTTCTCGAGTTCGTGCAGTGTTTTCCTCGAATGGATCTTCAATTGGTGATCATAAAACCTGCGTATGTACGTGTTGATTTGGTATTCCTTCGATAATTGGTTCATGATGACATTGATAAGGTTCCTGTTGTCATGGACATACAGGAGAATTCCGGCACGGAAATTCGAAAAATTGTGTCTACTGTGTCTAGCTATCTATCGAATTGGACCTATGCCTTCTGTGTCCAAGTTCCACTCCTAGTGTGTCCAGTGTATCCTATTCTCTCATCTCTGGACATTGTCCATGAAACTCCTCACAAACTCCATGAAGATGGGCATTTTGGAATTCTCCTGCGAAGCAAGTTCACGTACGTAAGCGAGACGCTTGCCGTCGGGCAGGTTAGTGACGACGCGCACTTCTTCATCCCTTTCACTGACATTGAACAGCCCTTGCACGGGATCGGCCACGAGAATCTCCCCGAGGACGCCGATCGCCAGTCCACTACGCTTGAATGGAATCGATCAGGAGATTAGAGGCAAGCTGTGGAGGAGATGCAGATGCATAAATTAAGAAGAAGGCTGGGAATAATTAAATTGCTCATGTCGAGAATAGATGTGATCGAAGTGTCAGAGAACCAATTCAATGTCTCGAAATTCGGCCAATTTGCGGAATGAAGCAGCAATCAGGGTCACCTGGATCTGTGGGGATTCGATCAGGAAGGTAAGAGGCTCAGTAATGGAGCATCTAAGGAGAAATGAAGGTCTGAAGTGAAATATTTGAATTGGAAGAAAGTGGAAAAAATGTTCAATGAAAGGGAAATTATTTAGCAATTGTCACATGCCCTTTTTTCAGAATTTCTTGGCTTTGTATGAATTAGTTACAATTTTTTGAAGTCTGAACATAGTAGGTAGGCATTCTTGTTCATAGACAGGGGTAGTAATCGCACCTAACAAAGCTTTGAAGTAAGCAAATGAATTGTAAACATGATTAATTACAATGTTGGACATGCTCACATACATTGTAGAATAGCAAGGACACTATTTAAAAAGCAACCCATACATAAGGTGGAAAAAAACAATTGCTTAATAGTTGCCTAGAACTTAAATCTTGACACCTATATATTGGTGGCAAAACAGTTCACTTAGGCTTAGTTGATGTTCAATTGTAGTTAAGAAGAAACTAACAGAGATTTGTATTTCACTTCTTGGATATTGTAAAACCATGTGGTCGAAACTACCATTTACTAACTTTCACACAACCATCCATTGAAAGAGTATTATGTATTGTTTCAAGACCCTTTACATGGTTCATTCTTAATGCCTAAACTGTTTTCGAGCCCTCTCGTACAGAGGTAGCCAAGCCATGACTAGCGACTATTCTTCTATGGGGATTTGTGGACTTCCAAGAATGCATTCCAATAGTCTAGTCTTACTTTGGTATTGCCCTAAGTATATTCTTTCTATGACATCTTAGATATATGTTGATTGACGTTTTTAATACCAACAAGTATGATGCATGCCAAATTGTATAAAGGAAGAAATAAAATGTTAACCAAAATTTTGATAAATGATTGATTGTTATATTAGAAATTGGAAAAGTGCAACTCCGATGATAGGTAGCAAGCTCTAGTGCAAATCTTGAGGCAAATTTCATATTGCTTCCTACTCTATGTCTCAATTTAATGAAGTGGATTGATATGAAAAGAAAATTTTGAACAAACTATGTTAAACTTGATGTACATTTTCAATACTTATATAAATCACATAGGGTTTGAGTTCAAATAAGATCTTCTATTTTTTTTCTAAAATCAAGTAGAATTCCCTCTCATTATTTTCATGATATTTTCATGATATTTTCATATGCTAAATGTCAAAATTTGGATTCACATTTGGAATTATGAATTCCTTAATATGATCATAAATTGAGATCACATAGTTAAAGTATTAGGATTACATTAATTGTCTATTTAAAATTTTTGTTGATTGATATTAAGATTGACACAATTTGAATCTTTAAAAATCAATATCATTTTTTTTATTGTTGAATATTTTCAATTGACAAAGGTCTTTGAATGCTTTATTTTTTCACTAGACAATGATTATCCATGTAGCAATCATAAAACTTTTAATTTTTTGGAAAAATAACCCTTACAATTCTTGAACCTAAAATCTATTTTAATCTAATTATATTTCTTCTTCAACTTGTATTTTATTTTGGAATGATACAAAGTCATAATTGAATTTTTTCTAAACTAAGGCTTTCCACCCTCTTTTTAAACTCTCAAGCATAAAGAAGGATAAGTTCTCAGCACCTCAAGTGGGTCTATGACTTTTTAGTCCATTTTGCAATTAACCCATAAAAGACCATTAGGATCCCTTTATACAACATGTATTCAACTTTATAAGTCTTCAATTGTGATTTAATACATGAATTGTAATACATTGTTATTTATGCACTATCATCATCATTAAACTATTTTGTATTGAAAAGTGTTGGTCAATTTTGTCTTGATCAAATACCACCAAATTCTTAATATAATATATATTTGTAAAGGTTTTCATGGTCCTTTAAGGATTAATGTTGCAAATATGGGACCAAAACATGACCAAAAACTTCATTTTTGTATTAATAGAAATCTATATTTTTGAATTTCAAAATCGATTCTTTTCCTTTTGAGCAAATCTATTTAAGAAGTTCTATAATCCAAGTCTATTTTTTAGTTTTTTTAACCTTTAAAAGACAAGTTAGTGATTGTAGAAATCATTCCTTTGGACATTGTGTAAATAGTTGGTTTAAAAAATTCTATAACTATTCATTGTGGAAATCAAACTATTGTACAAGACATCCCCTTTTTGCACAAGATTCTTTAAATGAATAGTTTCACTTTTGTCTTGCTAAGAAGGATTTGATAACAATCAACAATTTTGAAAATGGATGTGGTATTGTTTATAGGTTAATTTCCCCACATGCATATTTCATTGAAGTTTAATTTTGAAACCAATAGCAACATTTCTAATTAGAAAATAGCTTAATAAAGAGCTTTCAATTGGAAACAAAGTATGCTCAAGTCCAACCAATAATTCTATGTTGTCAACCACGTATTACCATAACGTGACATATTTCAAATGAGTGCATTGTGCTACGCATCTTTCATTTCTTAACCCCTAAAGGTTTTTGACTATGTTTTCACCAAAAATGCTCCAAAACTGCCATTTCTAATACAAGTGCAATTTTTTTTTAAAACACATTTTTGACTCATGTAACCGTAGGATCTTGTAGTAAGGTGGTTTGTAAACATGTGGAAAATTTTTTAGAAATTTCCACCGTGTAGATTGCAAGATATAAGCATTTGAATTGACAAAATTTGTTTTTTTATCCTTGCAAAAATCCGGGCAGCTGCACTTCACAAGGTCACATTTGTGTGAAAAAAAATTCAAAATGGTGGTTACTCTTTGAATTCATACTTCAATGAAAGTTGGCTACATTCTCAAAAAAAATCAAACCATTTGGAATTGTAAAACATATAGGAAAAAATAAGTAAGTAGAAAGAAGTAAAAAATGAGCCAAAATACTAAATTGTGAACATTTTATTCATGGAATTGAAAATTTTCAATCCCAATGGTTAAAATGTTGTAATAAACAATCTACACCTTCTATTTTTCTTTTTTTCCAAAAATATGAAAAATTGAATTAAATGAAGAATTTCAAACTTTTTTTGTACTGTAGAGATTTTGTAACTGGCCGCAAACTACCCCAAACTCAAAATCTTCATAACTTTTGACTCATTGATCGGAATGGATTGATTCAAAGCTTCCCATGTCTGTATAAACCCAAAGAACCAATTTGAAATTTCACTTTTAAGAAAAAAAGTTTTTTTGAAGAAGTTTTTTCAGCTGCTTAGGCTGCCCGCCAAGTAAAGAAAACAACATATCCTGCCATAACTTTTTAACTGTGAAGTCAAAAGTTATGAAAGTTGTCAAGCCTTAAAGCTACTCCTTGGGCACACATTGTATCAAAATTTCAAAGAAAAAAAATAAAAATTCCATCTGTAGTGAGCTGCCTAAAAAATTTATAATCTCAAAAAACGTTGTTCAAGGCTTTAGGGGTTAAATCACTGAAACAAGAAAATCATTCCAATTAAATCAACATGAAATAATTAACAGATCAACAAAGATAGGCTATCTCTACAACTATGCTCCAAAGATCTATTATTCAAAAGATATCATACACCTTTATACATAGACAATGACACCTCAATCAGTTGCCCATTTTTTTTGCACAAGTTGCTATTACATGAATCTAGAATTGTAAGCCTATGAGCCTAGAAGTCTATACACCTATACTATAAGTGTCTTTATTAAGGAAACCTTCTATGCTATACCACCACCATTAAATGCACTTATAACATAAACACCCATAATATAGATATCTATAATATAAATAATTTGGTATATCTATTTATATATATATTCAAGGCTCACATGTTCACATTTTTACATTTCCATGCTTATATATTAGCACCATTGCTTCCTAAGCAAGCACCACCATCTATGGAAGATGAAAAATCAAGTCTACATGCCCCTCACTATGCAACAAACATGCAAACTTTATACTGTGCAAACTTGTGACACCCAATAATTCATATTAACCCATAAAAAGATGTCGTCTTAACCCATAAAAGGATGTCACGTTAACCCATGGTATAATCAATGGCTTTATAATTTTTTGTTCTTTTTTTAAGCACCCTACATTTGTTTATATCTATATGTCTACTTTACCACTTATTATATCCATAGAGGTTAACCATTAAAACACTTGAATTTGGAACATTATCTTGTGTAAAGATCTTGAGATACTGAAAGGAAAAGGGTTGTTTCAAATGAGTTTTTTAGTATAGCCCTTAGGAAAATTTGATTGTACATAGCACTTGTTCATCAAGGCTTTGCCTCTTGAAATCAATGATGCATATTTTACAAGTGGTTAGATTTGCACCTTAGAAACTACAAATTTCTATGCACATTTGAACAATAATAAGAATCCATTATTTGAAAACAACATTCTATTGAAATCTTGATTAATTGAATACAAAGTGTTTAAATTGTGAGGTCAACGCACGATATGTAAATCCAATCATTTGCATTTGAGGTAAGATTACGATAAACCATACATGTCCACAAATAGTTTCAATATACATATTCTTGTCATTTATGCCTTGAAATGACAAGAACATGGGCATTGAAACCATTTATGGTAATCCTACGTTAGCTTTTGGTGTGAATGGATTACATGTCAACATTGATGCCAAACTATCAACTAGGTCAAATGTTGGTGGGATCACTGCCATTAAGATCAAGATTCAAGAATCTTCTTCAATATTGATCAAAATCTAATCTACAAAGCATCATAGTGAATTTCAAGGAGACTCATTGCAAAGTTTGAGTCATAATTGCTAGTAATAAATTCTTAGTAATATTTTCGAAGTCCAAGTTCTCCATTTGAAATGAGCCTCTTAGAAGATTAACTATTCCTTTAGTCTTCTCTAATGAATTGAAATTTGGAAGCTCTTCAAAAGGAATGTAAGGTAGTTTTCAACTTCTCGAAAAATATTGTTAACATTAGAATTCAATTACAAGTTTGTTTTTTTATTTGACAACAAAAGGCAAAGATTTTCTTAAAATCATAGTTTATTCCAACTCATCTAGAAGTGAAAAGCATTATAAAACTTGGCAAAGCAAGTTTTGACTCTAAAAAAACTACAAAAAAATTCTTGATTCTACCACAATATTAAGGTTTGTTCTTCTCCTTGTTAGGCTAATCCTTGAAAGATATGAAGGCCCAAAAGTATTCAATGGATGACTTCATTATTTATGATAGAAACAAAGATTGCACCTATGGGTTCAATAATCGAAGCAATTTTGGTGACTACCTAAGTCATGGGGGCTCTAAACTTTAATAATTAACCCTAGAAAGACACCGCAGACTATAGTAGTTTAATAGATGACTTCACTTTGCATTGTAGGATGGAAAAAAATGTTTTCACATCCAATATATTTATTTTGAAGGTACTTGAGTACATTTTCATTGAACAATATTGCAAAGTCCTTCATTATGGCCTTACTCACTTTTCTAAAGTAGAAAATGCTTAATCCATAGATCACCTTTAGAGTGTATTATTGCCATTTCTTGCTATTTTTTCTAGATGTGAATTTGAGTCATTAAAATCATACTTTTTGAATTTGATTGTTGATTTTTTAATTTTAGAATGATATAATAACTTTGATTTATGCGACAATATTCTACACTACAATATAGATATATGGTAAAAATTTCATATTTTTGAATATATGTATTTGATATGAAATTTTTCATTTATTTCTTAAAAAAAACATATTAATCTTAAATTTTCCCTCAAAATTTGAAAATTTTGTAACTTGTAGTAAATATAAGTCATCATCTCAAGAACAAATAAATTTAAGAATCTTCATTCATATTGAGTTCCAAAATGGCAACAAACAAAGAGAGTGATGATAGTTTAGGTTTGAAATCAATGGTCATTAGCTTGTCTTTTCATTATAAATCTTTAACATTGACATGAATATTTGGCATCCGATGAATGATAAAGAATCTTTGTATGCAGGATGAAAATGCAACAATTCATCATCAAAATTTTGAGTAAGAAGGGGAGATCTTGTACAATGTTTTGACTTCCTATAGGTGCTTTTGGATTTTTTAACCCTTAACCCCTAAATGTCCAAGGCCTATTTTGAACTTCTTGGAATTTGTTCTAAATTGAACAAAATGCCAACATTTTGATAATTCATATCAATTTCTTTATAATTGTAACCATACAAATTCAAACTAGAGATTGCATAGAAAAACAAAACAAAACAATATCACTTATGGAATGGAAGATTATAATGTCTAAACATAAAGGTGTTAAAATTGCAAAAGTGATATGAAGTCTTTCTATCCTCTTTTTACAAGTCAAATAAGAAAAGTTGGTGATCATAAAAATATGAGGTTAAAGGGCCTTACATGCATAACTCCAATCAATTTATGGCTTCTCAAAATCTACTCTACAATTTTTGTAAATCAATTCTGAATGTGATTTTTCCTCCAAGATCTAGTGTATTTGAGGCTCATTTTCAAGAGCTCTCAATACCACGGAAAGTCAAAATTGCAATGGGTACCCTTGCACAAAATCTTGAATAGAAAAATCACTATCATTCATATTTCAAATTGGATTTTTGACACTCAAACAAGACTTCAAAAAGAACTTTCCAAAGATATAAACTACTAAAAATAGAAACTTGATTAGGTTTTATTTAACTTTGAAGTTTTGCAAACACCAAATTTTGGTGCCTTGGGCATTTAGGGGTTAAACAATGAGTTGGTGACCATGGAAATCATGAATTTTGATACCATGGGAATCATTGATTCAAAAAAAAATCCAAAAGCACTCATTGAAAGTCTAAGCATTGTAGAAGATCTTTCCTTTCCACCCCTAATTCTGATAGTTGCATGTTTATCCTACACAAAGAGATTCCCTCTCTCATTCATCAACCAAAAAATGACCTCTGCATCATTCACGGGTTAAATTATTGATTCCCACGGTATCAAAATGGATGACTTCATGGTCGCCAAGGTCCACTCCTTCAAGGGTTTAGGTGGTTTACCCAAAATGTACAGGGCAGGTACAGCATCCGTTCGTTGCAAAGAAAGTGAAAAGAAAGACAGAAAGAAACCGTGAGCTCCTCGCACCAGACGCTTATGTTGACCCGGCTGGGCAAAGTGCGGCGACCTCGTTCCCAAACTGAGTCAGACTTTCCACCCCGCTCCGTCCTTCTTCACCCGCTTCGCGGTCTTCGCCTACTGCATCTTTCGGCTTACAAGGCCTCGCGCCCTTGTGCGTTTAGGAACGAGGTGGTGATCGATCGGGTGCTTGTCTTTTGGGTTGCATTGTTGTCGCGATGGAGGGCGTGTTGGAGCGACTGCAGAACGATAAAGCTACCCAAGTCGGTGTTGCATTTGCATTGGTGGCGGTCGTCACAGGCGCGGCTTTTCTCTACTACGTGAATCGCCAGAAAAGTATGTTTCCTCTCGCTGCCCTTGCGTGAGTATTCCCTTAATTGTGTCATTGGAACGTAGGGTAGGAATTTCCGTATTCCTGAGGATTGCGACGCACTAATGAATGTCTGATTTGGATACCAAATACGAAAGTTAGGAAGGGTTAAAATTGTATAGGTATTATCGTTACTTTGGCAATAGGAATTTATTAATGGAGGGGCTGTAAACGAGCTAATAAGTGGCGTTTTTTTTGGATGTCTCTTGGGTAGAATGCGTGATTTGGATACCATATGCGAAAGTTATGAAGAGTTATGGGTAGATGTATTAAAATCGATATTTTGCCAATAGGAACTGATTGATGGAGGAGATGTAGTCCCGTTGACCAAGTGTCGTTTTTCGGTCTCTTCACCATAGAATGTTTCTAGCTGAATTGTTTGCGAATCTGTATACTGGGATGCTACTGCGTGTGTCGTGTGTTTCTATGTATGTGGTTCGTTAATATGTGCTCCTCAATTTTGCAGCTGTGCTGGTGCCGGAGAAGTGGTTGAAGTTCCAGCTTGTGAAGAAAGTCAACGTTAGCCACAATGTGGTCAAGTTGCAATTTGCTCTGCCAACGCCCACTTCCGTGCTTGGTCTGCCCATCGGGCAACACATCAGCTGCATGTGAGCATTCCTTTTATTTTGGTTTTCGCTTTTCTCCAGTTTTGATATTATTTTTGGGTGTGACTTGTATTTAAGATTGAAATACATTCTTTCTTGTCGGGGTCTAGAATCTTATATTGTGCCCAAACCCAGAGTTTAGCGTCCATGTGGACTTTTTGCTTCGAAGCGTCATTTGTTTTACCCTAATTACTCATTGACTTGTAATCTTGTTCAGAATGACTTTGTGTGATTACTGAAGCTTGTTCGCGAACTGTGCGAACGGCAAGTTGTTGTGGGTCGTGTAGTTGTGTGTTGTGTGAGAATTGAATTCAAGTAATGGAAGACTTGACATTTTTTCGTCTTTTTTTCCAGGGGTTTTGACTCCGAAGGTGCTGAAGTTGTGAGGCCGTACACTCCCACCACCCTCGACTCTGACGTCGGTTATTTTGAACTTGTTGTCAAGGTGAGACACCCTTTGTAGTTTTGATTTGCATTGGAGGCAATCGCAATGGACAGTTCAGGTTGTGATGCTACTTTTGGAGATATAATAAATGGTCGAAAAATTCTTGCCTCCAGGTTTACAAGGAAGGCAAGGTGTCCGCCTACTTCGGCCGGATGAAGGAAGGAGAGTATCTCGCTGCTAAGGGTCCCAAGGTTCGATAATGTGAAATTGCGCTAGTAATAGACTTTTGTATTGGAGAGTCCATGTGGAGCGGGTGCTGTGAGTTTTTAGTATCGTGTCACCGTTGTATTTTGCGCTGACAGCTGGCCATAGGTCTTGGAAATGTATGTGACATTATAAATTTGGGTAATTCAGGGGCGCTTCAAATACAAACCCAACCAAGTCAAGGAATTTGGAATGGTGGCTGGTGGAACTGGCATCACTCCTATGTTTCAGGTACTTTGCGAGTCCCACATCTTCACGTGGACCTGTTTGTTTAACCCTGTAGGATATCAGAGTGGTGAACCTCAACCTTGATGATGCAAATTTCCCTTCCTGCTTTTGTGGACTTCAGTGTGGGATCTTCGGAGTGTGACTTGACCTTGCGGATAGCAATTTAGTGGTCTCAAACTCTTTGACCTAATTGAGACCTCGATCGAGTCTATTCATTAGTAGCATTCTTGACTCTTTTGCCTTTTGAAGTCTCGTTCTTGGTGTTTTCAATTTTTTTGTGTTTTCTTCATTCATTTAAGTTGTCTTAAAATGGGAAGCCTTGGTGTACTTTGTGCAGGTTGCGAGGGCGATATTGGAGAACCCCCAAGATAAGACCAAGATTTCTTTGATCTATGCCAATGTCACATATGATGATATTTTACTCAAGGTGCGCATCCTTCTTTTTACATAATACATGGGAGTGTGGTTGCTTACTGAGAAGGACGCTTCTTCAGACGATCATTGGTCAAGTGGTGTTCCGTTAATTTAAAGTTTGACCACATGTTTGGCATCTCGAGCTGTGCAATATTTTTCTAACAAGGTCGTGGATTGGATGCCACAGGATGACCTTGACCGATTTGCAAGAGACTACCCGGACCAGTTCAAAGTCTACTACGTGCTGAACGAGGTTTGTATTGATGGGAACCCACTTCTTGCGTTCTCTTCAGTGTGGTCCTATGCCGGCAAACTTTGACTGTGAATCTATATGTCGGCTTCAATGAACATCCAATTCATCCGTAATTGCTCATTTTTGTATGAGGAAGGGAGAAATTTAGTCCATCTCTGACCACCACAAACTCCATTCAACGATGATTTGAACGTTCTGATTGAAACCTTCAAACTGTAAGATGATTTCTTAGCTCCAATGTAACTGAATAACTTCTGTATGCAAATCATGCAGCCTCCGACAGAGTGGGATGGAGGTGTTGGGTTTGTGACCAAGGATATTGTGGAGAAACATTGCCCTGCCCCGGCCACTGATGTGCAGGTATTTGACTTTTGAGCATGTAGATACATACAGAGGTCTCCATTTAATCACTGTGACCATAAGAAGGTCATGGCGTGAATCATGGAGAGGATTATCTTTACGAAGTTGTCCAGAAGTTCCTATCCTGAAACACTCTGATTTTACTGAAACCCTGTTTTGATTGCAAGTATCTACTCTTCAAGGTCTATAACATCGTTTTGTTTGTTTGTCAGGTTCTGCGTTGTGGTCCCCCTCCCATGAATAGGGCAATTGCAGGCCATTGTGAAGGGCTGGGATACACAAAGGAAATGCAATTTCAATTTTAGAATGGCCAGGATTAGTTGCTAATTAACACCATGGACAGGTAGTTAGAGGTGAGGATGGCGAGGACGTAGTGTGGGGCAGTGAGATGTAAACTAAGATGGGTACAAGCTAAAGCATTGTGAAGCAGACTGGTTACGGCACCTTACCTTTGGATAGACTAAAGTAGCCAATCTCCATTCTTGACACATTTATGTACCGGAATGAAAGCAATTATTCATGTTGGAAGCCCATTTTTCTATTATAACATTATCTAGCAGTGCTGGATGTTTCTTAGTGAAATCTAACAGGCAGAATGTCCTGCCATTATCAGAAGTTTAAAATTCAAAGAAACCGGATTGGAGACGTTGACTCAGCCAAGATGACACGAAAAGGGAAGACCAGCAACGGGCTTGAGGAAGAGTTGGGCCATGCTGAACAGCAACTCATATTTGTTGTATTCTAATCTCTATCAGCACAGCTTGCATTGGGTTTCAATCTGTCTGCAGGAGGCAAGATTTCTATTTTCGATTCTAGTGATTGAATTCTTGTTTAGTTGGACAGGTGCATATGGAACGGGGACTCGTTTCTCTGGGGTTTTCAGTTTTTTTAGGGTTTAGGGTTTAGACCCATTCATAGGAGAGGCTCTAAAACTGAGCGGGCATTCTCAACCATCCAGTAGGGGCTCTCAAATGGACATGTGAACTTTGGAAAAATAAACTCTGGATTACAATGGATTACAATGGAGCTTGATGAGATTTGTTTATACTTCTTTAGTGGATGGTTTAAGAAGATTTGTTTTAAAAAATAAAAGTAAATCAACATTAAAGCTAAATCAAAACTAGATCAATGTAAAAGCTAAATCAAAACTAAATCAAAATGAAAATAAAGTAAAATCTAATGGAAAACAAAATGAAAACAAAATGAAAACTAGAATAAAGTAAAAACTAAATGAAAACAAACAAACATAAAAGATAGATGGAAAATAGGTCAATGTAAAAGATAGGTAAAAACTAGTTTAAAGTAAAAGACACACAACTCAACTATAAATAGCAAGGCTCTACATTATTATTCTTCTATTTTTGCTTTCATGAATTTGTTAATTGTTGCTTTTCACAATGGACACGATCAAATTCACGGACCTCTATACTAAAGGCAAGCAATTGGGGGCGGGTGCTTTTGGAGTGACATATTTGTGCACCCAAATTAGAACCAACAAATGTTATGCATGCAAATGCCTATCAAAGAGCAACCTTGTTTCACTAAAACAACAAGAAATGGTGAAACGTGAAATTAACATCTTAAGGTTGATCAATCTTAATGAACACCCAAATATAGTGGCCCTCAAAGATGTTTTGGAAGACGATGATTATGTATACATAGTAATGGAGCTATGTGAAGGAGGCTCAATCTTTGATTATATACTTCAAAATGGTATTTTTGATGAGCCAAGCGCCGCTCAAATAATCAAAGAAATTGCTAGTGCTATTGATGCTTGCCATAGATTTGGCATAGTGCATAGGGACTTGAAGCTTGAAAACTTGTTGTTCCAAACCAAAGGCAAAGGTTCACCCGTCAAAATGATTGATTTTGGATTGGCCCAACTTTTTGAGTCTGGTGAAATATTGAAAGATGTGGTTGGGACTCCACCATATACAGCTCCCGAAGTCATAAGAGGCACCCATGGACCCAAAGTGGACATTTGGAGCCTTGGAGTGGTACTCTATGCTCTCTTAACGGCACATGCTCCTTTTGGTGGTTACACATTCGCAGATGTGTATGAAGAAATTGCAAAGGGCGAAGATTTGTTTGCGGAGAATCCATGGCCACACATTTCAAAGGGTGCCAAAGATCTCATTCAAAAAATGTTGACACGTAATGTTAACAAACGTTTGAGTCCATTGGAGGTTTTGCATCATCCTTGGATTCTAGAAATGTCATGTAGATTAGAAGAAACCAAGCTAACGGAAAATGGGTGGAATCCCTTTAATTCTTTGATTATTTTTTAATCCCTATATATACATTTTGGTTCATTCCTTACTAAGTGGTTAGGTGTCTATTAATTTAATTCAAAATTAGAATTCTTGTTCAACTACCTTCTTACAAGTATTGAAAAATCTTAAATAATGGTTAAATCAAGTATTCATTTCAGATTTAAAAAGGGACACCTTTAGAAACTATATCAATTACTTTAAACATGTTACAATGCTAGTTTTTGAACAAGGCCTGATTTTTTTTCAAACTATGCCTGGATGGGTTTCCAAGGACCTATGATCACAAATAGGGACCTAGAGCAGATTGTGTTCAAAAATTCATAACTAATTCAATAATGCTTCAAAAAATATGAAATGACTTGTGTTAGATTCATCATCTATTTCTCTTTGACTGAAAAATAAGCTAAAAATATTTCCATCTCACGAAGTACATGAAAAAGCACATCAGCGCTTAGATGATCGCTTTTTGAGCCTCTTACCTTAACAGGCCCTAGATTTGTTACCCAGTCGTCGTCCCTATTACAGTAAGATGTGAACGCAAACTTGAAACTCGATGCAAATGGTACCTTATTCATTAGATGAACCGGAAGTTACTGATCTGCCGCGAAGGGGTGCCTATTCTTCAACTTTAAACGAACAACAGGAAGTTACTGATCTGCGAAGAACGCTGCGTAACGAACTCTTCACCCGGGATTTTTCACAACTCTTCGCTGCTCAGTGTACTCGATCCTCAACAACCCAGGGTCAGCCTCTGGGCAAACCATTTGAATGTCACAGGAGGTTTCTATCCGAAGTCCTGATTTAGGTTTGGGAAGCGATTGCAGCATCGAGAGTGTAAAGCAGCAGCATTAGTAGCAAGAATGTGCTCTTTGCATGATTGCTGTGACCATGGGATTCACAGCGAGCGGAACACGCCCAGTTTGAGACACAGGCCGGACAGGTCCAGGCAAATCAGTGACAGCTCGTTTGGAAGCGTGACGCACACCCCTGTGAGCCAGCCTCGTGAAGTCACTCGTCTGAGTTCGCATCCCGATCGCCATGACCGTCGTGACAACCCCCTCCATTCCCACTCCGACAGTCGCATGAATTCTCGCTCCGACATCAACAGCAACGCAAAACATGTAATCGTTTCTTTTCACGCTCAGTCTCTTGTGCCTTCAATTTCCTCATTTCCTCTTAAGCCAAGATTTCAGTCCGCTCCTGGTCGCAAATTCAACAGCAGAAGTGGTGCAACTTCCGCGTGTATCCGCTCGCTGCTTTACCAGATCTGGAGCAAGGCGATATTTACCTTACCTCATAGGGTGTGTCCGATTGCGAGATTTGCCATCTGCAATTGGAGGCGAACCTCGAACGAAACTTGAAATTTCTCGAGTTTTGAGAGAATATGGGCTCAGAATGTACGTTGCAGTTGAGGTTGTGTACTTAGACTTTCCTCGTAGTTAAGCCGCGTCAAAATGTATTCTCACTGGATGTATTTGCTGGTGACAAGTCCTGCGACAAAATGAAATTCGGTCACGTAATCAAAGAGATCGATGAGCCCGTGCTAATTCAAAATGATCAATAAAACAACAAATTAATGGGCTCTTCAGACCTAATTCATCAGCCATTGAGTATAGATGTGTTATTATCACGAAGTGGGTTTATGGCGTTTATGGATTGATGCAAGGGAATTGAATCACGGGGCTGCAGGCGCATGTGGTGATCAGTGGAAAATTGCAAGGATTCTTCTTCAGCAAGTGGGTAGTGGAGAATGCAACGAAACTGGGCGTCAATGGCTGGGTCCGCAATTGCAAAGATGGCACTGCGGAGGCCGTGTTCTCAGGCAAGCCCAGTGCAGTGGATCATCTGCTGGAGAAGTGCAAAAGTGGACCTTCTGGGACACGAGTAGCCAATGTGGCCGTTACCCCGGCCGCTGGCCCGCCCAAGAAAGGTTTTGAGCAGTTGGATGACAAGCGCTGGTAGATCCAGTAACGGCAATATCGTTAGATAGGCAAATTTTGGCACTCTTCAGAATTCCTGAAACTGACTTACTAAATCTATTAAATCTGGTCCTGGTTTTAGAGCTTTTTGCAGACTTACAGACAAAATTTTGGCCCCGGAATCACCGCATTTGTGAACCTAATTGATGTGTAGTAATCCATCACTAGGATAGACACTTTTCAACCCCCTAAAGCCTCAATCCTTTTTTAGCTTTTGCATATATATGTTTACATCTTTGTACAACAATATCATTTACTGGAATTTCTTGAAATTTCTTATTCAAGAAGGTTGTCCTTTCAAGATTCAAGTATTGAATGAGAAGTTAATTGGACTAAATAATGCTTGCAAGTCATGTATTCATCTCCCAAAATTTGGACATTGGAATGTATAACAACTAAATTTGTTGACTTGCCTATGGCAAGCCTCAATATATGTATGTATTTTTGGAGCTTCACATTGTTTTTTGGACAACCTTCAACTTAATTTAGAGTCATCCAATAATTTTATTGTAGTGTAAAATTTGAAAATGTTGTGTTTTGTGTTTTGGTGTAAAATTTGCCTTCTTCAATCTCAAAAACATCTTTGAGGATTAGAAACACCCATTGTTACTAAGCACCAAGTCGCCAATTGCCAACTCTTTTGGCAAAAGCCAATAAAAGAGAATTTATGCTTTTTCAATACATGTCTTGTAGAATGGTTGGTAGCAACTCAAGAATTAGGTTCTACTTGATATGTCAAAGTCTAAAGAATAGTAGAATAGCAGTTTTTGAGTTTAGAGTGTTCAATTGAATAAACCTTACTTTAAAAACTTTTGTGAGTTAACAATGACTGTGCAATAAATAAATTTTGAGTTTCTCCACTACTGATGGATCACCAATATTGGTGATCCATGTGATCGAATGACACGGATTTCTTTTCTTGTATCAGGAATTG
Source organism: Thuidium tamariscinum (assembly GCA_947034885.2). Lineage (NCBI taxonomy): Eukaryota > Viridiplantae > Streptophyta > Bryopsida > Hypnales > Thuidiaceae > Thuidium > Thuidium tamariscinum. Next base: position 32,938,386 of record OX344751.2, on the reverse strand, counting down.
GTTGCCTACTCATTCCCTCATTGATTATTCTACTACATAGTCGCTTTATGTTAGTGTAGGAGCAAAATCAGTATCACCGGCAACATTGGTAGCTCTATAAATTTTTATTTTGTTTAAACTAGTACAAGCAACAATCTCAAAACAGGTTCATTTTTGAAAGATGTTTTTCTAATTTACTCTACGGGCATGAATAATTAGGTAGAAATGGAGCGAAATTAGCCAGTTTGGGGATCACTGTAACTGAATGAAACAGTTTCAATGTCAGCTTCTGGACGCCACTTCACACGTATGTGGGTGGAGATCTAGTGAACCCCACTAAATTATTCGTGATTTCGTGAAGCTTAGTTACATGATCTCCACAAAACATCCACAAGCCCAAGCTGCAATTTCTTGACAACAGGATCCAAGCATCGAAACGTCTTCCAATCCAATCATAATAGTTTGTTTTTGCAAACGCTTCAAACTTCACTTCGATTAGATTCCATGGCCACACTTCTACACTGCTGCAACTGGTAGGTCCATAACCTGACGGAGTTGCATTCTTGACACGAAGGTCAACAAAATTAAAGAACGAAGAAATCTGATACTACAAACAGACCGATTAAAGCATTATACTGTATGTACTAATCGATATTCAAAGAAAGGCTCCTGGGAAGATTGCGTTAATTAAGTTTCACCTTGTGAACATCAGAACTAATTAACAGTCAGACACTTCGCAACCTGAATTAATGAAGTGCCAAGATCGAACTGCAAAGGTGTTACAGAAGAGGATTGACTCTAGTACATTGTCTTACAACGAGGAAGTTGAGGCACCGGGCTGCCCGTAGACACGTTAGAAGCCGGTTGGGGAGACGCCGGTCGCGCATGAGTTTTAGAGTCAAAGAATGCTCGCCATTTCCGTGCACGCGGTTTCACGCCCTGCGAAGCAGACACTGGAAGATAACTCGAGCAGAACGAACCGCCACAACAAGACTCACACCAGCACTCCAGATGCACGCCACCACAATAGCTGCCACCACGATTCCCCCTAAGCTGTCCATACCCTGCCCCGAGTCATCATCCACACCAATCAAGTACATTCCCATGAGCACCAGCACTCCGAATTGCCCGAATATGCGCTGGTACCGCCAGTCTTCTGATAATCCACTCTTCGCCCCAGCAGCAGGAGGAGCAGGAGCAGGAACAGCAGGAGAAGCAGGAGCAGGAGTAGTGTGCAGCGGGAGAGCTGGAACGGTGAAGCTGCTTCGTGTCAGGAAATATGCGCACTGCCGAAGGAACGAGGAGATCATGGAGAAGAGGGTTAAATAGGTGTAAACCACAGCTGTGTTGTACAAGACCATGGAGCGCCATCGGAAGTAGTCGCTATGGCCGACGCCTTCCATCATGGCAAACCCGATGACGACGAGAAGGAGGAGGTGGATCCAGTCGGAGATGCAATCGCTCCATGGCGTCTCTGATTTCCAGGTGTGGAGAGAATCGCGAATTTCACTCCAGAGTGGAGGTCTTGAAGCGGAGGGAAATCTAATTTGTTGTCGGGTCGTTTGTGTGCACATCCGCAGGGATGCTGTGAACGCTATCACTGCAACTTGCAGGATGACCAAGGCGGCCACGCCATAGCCCAGCCCTCTCGCCAAAATATTTCGTCCGAGCCTGCAAACCACAACCAAAAATTGGCTAGAACAGCGTTACGAAGTATGCATGTGAGAATGTTCTCACATGTTAGAATCTTGAGTTTTCCATGCAGGAAACGAAACGGAGTTTGTAATATTAATTGAACCATTACGGACCACCTGCTTTAGTGGGAAACTCGGTTTCATTACCATGATGGTAAACTCTTCTATCTCTTGCCCATGTGAGTCAATTTGAGTGTTTTAACAGTTTTAATCATACTCAAGAGGTTGAAGCACGCGACATAACCAGTTAATAGTAAAAGTGTGGTAGTCGAAATAATTTAGTTTTGGCTGTTCGACAATTCGGTTGATTTTCCTGGTTTTCAGACATAGTTGAAATTTTCCCAAAACTTTCCCTTAGAATTTTCTCAGATCTTCTCTTGAAATTTTTTCAGACTTTCAGAAATACTTGTAAGATTTTTAAAAATTTCAGACACGATCCTAAATTTGCCTAGTTGTTTACGAAACTGACCTACACGTACGTACGGTAGAGTTTAGACTCTGAAATATTCGACCGTTCGGTACGTGTTTGTAACAAGGACTAAGAGCACCGGTACCACACCTTTCACTGAATCTGGTCTTCGACTTAATGTTTGAGAAATAGAATTCAACCAGTTTCTAGAGGAATATATATGTAAGTCTAGTCTATCCAAGACCGGGTATTTGAAAGTTGGCGTCCCAAACCTGTAGGCGTACAGACGTTGTAAGTCGCTGTATTCGCAATGAAGGATGCAGGTGATTCGCCTGATGTCGACTTGCCAAAACTTCCAGTGCTGAAAGTATGGTGTGAAGTGTTTGTCCACCAGACCAACATCGAAGTAAGGTCGTGTGACCAGAAATCCCTCATCTTCCTTGTAAAGGAAATCCGTCAGGTTGTGTGAGTGATTCAACGCGTCTTGACAGAAGTACTCAAATTTGACGTAACTCAGGTTTTCAGGCCAAAGGGCAAACATTCGAGCCGTGGCTTCGCTTCGGAAATCAGTAGCCGGGTATCTGGATGCATTCCATACTGAGTCTTGAGGCTCTTGCTGCGAAGTGGGACCAGGCGGCTCCTCTGGTGGACTTGCAAGCGGCTCCTCTGGTGGTGGTGGTGGTGGTTCTAGTGTAGTATAGGGCGTGTGGGCAACACTCCGCGGTGTGTCGAAAAGCAGGACCATCACCAAGACAGCCAGCATCGGAAGAGTTGATCTAGTAGACATCATGTCACAGCTAACGTGGACCCAAATTCCAGAATTCAGACACCAATGCTCAACTGCGAGTTCGACAATTTTGGAAATCAATCGAATTGAACTACAGTCCTGGGCAGGAAGATCACTTGGAAAGCAAGTAGAGGTGCGGCTGCATGCGAGTTCTTGACGAAGTAGCTGGTTGCAACAGACGATAATCACGTATTCTCTGAGTGGGAATTCCTAAATTGTTACTCTTGCAGTACGTATAGAACCCAAGCTCTCCTCTCAGACATAGATCTTGTGACTTGCATCTTTTGAGCCAGTCTCTGTACCAGCGTGTTTTTTTGGTACTGTAGATGAACACTAAAGCCCTCTGTGGCCTCCCACCATAGGCCAATACTGGGACGGAGCCACAAACATTGGTGAGCCAGAGCGGGAAGCTGGCGAAAAATTGTCAGACAAAAAAACGCTAGTCTATACGGTATAATACAGATCAAGTGTACCTTTCCAAAGTCGTATGTCATGTTTTTTCTATTACTTTTCCCAGTCTGGGGGAGTTATGCAGAAATTTTGGAGTTTTGTAGAAAATTTGGAGTTCTATGAGAAAATTTGGAGTTTCTAGAAGGTGGCTCAGATTTTTCAAAATTTATGTGGAAGTAGGTCTACAAGAGTGCAAATTTTGTCGGTTGACATCACCCATTTTCTAATGTAATTCACCTATTAGTCAACATTTTTTTTTTCCTATTTGGCATGTACCTTAAATTTCATAAATGGGGCCGATTTTATGTTTTGGTGGTGAATTTGTATTCACTCCCCATTTTTTTTCCAAGGGTTTTATTTTTAAAAGTATCCTTGGCACTTAGTAATTTTACTCCCCATTTCTTTCCTTCCAAGTAATTTATTCTTAAGTATCCTTGACATTCACTAATTTCGCTCTCCATTTTTATTTCTAAGAGTATCCTCAGCACAATTTGAACCTGGTAAAGCCCCTACCATTTGTGAGCCCCCAATTTGTCATTGGGGACTCACTAGTAGGGACACACTACTTTTGGATTCTCCATAGTAAGACTAAAAAAAAATCAATTCTTTTGTGTTACACTATTTAGGGTATGTTCTAGATCTTTTGAAATTGAAGTGGAATCTTTGATTACAAAGATGAATTCAAAATTTGTGAAAGAAATCATGTGCAAAAAATAAAATTTTCTTGCATTTTTCCTTAGTAACGGAGAAACACTCAATACCACACATGTACCTTGCGATGGACCCTAGAGTCCTAGACTCATCCAAAACCATCCCTGGGCTTTAGGGGTTAATGTGTTTGTCAAATGTTTGACTCTAATGCATTAATGCATGTAGGAGACACATACCAAAATCTCATTGGCTTACTGTTGATTTTAGTAGGGTTCAAATTTGGGAGCATCTATTTAATAATTTTAGTGGTCTAGGGATGCAACCCTTTGAAAAATCATAAAAATTACATATGATATCCGAATTTTAAATTTTTTTTTTAATATTCATGATTTTCACTCAATAATATTTAAAAAAATTATTTATAGAAAAAGCTGCCTCCGACTATGCTGAATTCCTTATTTGGATGGTTTTGGGTATTTCCACAGTAAATCCACCCTGCCAAGCCCACTTCAAAAGTTTGAATGGAGGATTTGGTATCCACCGATGGCAGACAAATGTACCTTTCCAGTCAGTCGTAGGTCATGTCTTTTCTATTTCTTTTTGCAAGATGGGGTACACATTAATTCACTTACAGTGGAAACACCCAAAACCGTCCAAATAAGGAATTCAGCATAGCTGGAGGTATCTTTTTCTAAAAATGATATTTTTCTAATATTAGCAAGTGAAAATCATGAATATTAAAAAAAAATTAAATTTTTTGAAATTAATATGTAATTTCTATAAATTTTCAAAGTATTGGTTTCCTAGACCACTGGAACCATCCTATAGGTGTACCTTTAACTGAACACCTGTTGAAATCAGCTGTCAGTGAATGAAAACTATACATGTGTCTTACAACTGTGTCAACAAATTAGAATTAAACATTTGTCAGACGCTTTAATGAATGCTTATGGACAGATTTAGTGGTACTCTAGGGTCCAGGAATAGGTCCAAGGATAGTAATGGGTGTTTCTCCCTTAAACTTATTTCAAGACAACTGCAATCAACTTAGTACTGCACTATTAATTTGGGCAGGCCGTTCCATACTCATTCTTTTTTCTTTTCTTTTTTGACACTAAGCTTAATGCTTCCACATGACATTTAGTAGCATGCCATGCCTCTATAGCAATGGTGCGGCATATTTCACACCCAACCAATTAACTTACACCCAACCAATTAACTTAGTTACTGATGAACATAGTTGAATGTATGTTAGCATACTCCACACCATCACTATAATCTGTAAAGCAATGCCAACCTTGTTATTGAATGTTATACATACTCATTCTGGTTGTTGGTGACTTGGTGGTAGCTTAACCCTTGAATAACAAATTGGTCCTGTGCAGTGATCCCAAAACTGGCTAAATTTTGCTAATTTTCTACTTAATTTTTTCATGCCCTTTGTATAAATTTTAAAAAATCTTCCGAAAATGATCATTTGGCTAGAAACCTTAAATCTGTTTTGAGATCACTGGTCCCGTGGAAACTGCCCGTCAATAGTAAGTCCGTAACAGAAGACCAGATGAGAAACAGTTTTCAGGGTCAGTGAGTGGTGCAAATGGAAAAGTGGAGTTGGGCAGCCCAGTGCCCTGGCCAACCAGCCATTTTCTTTTACTTTTTGAGAAAGTGTCAAGATGGCAAACATTGTATTTTTACATTCATCCATTTTTTGGACTCAAAAATACTTTTCTGTCATATTCATACACTTTTCATCCAAATTTGACAACTTCATCCATATTTTAAAGAGAACTAGAAAATTTTTGGCGAAAAAAGATTACTTTTATCTGGCAAACAAAAGACATTTATTTTGAAATGGTACAATCTAGCCACACGGTGTCGGGAAAAAAAGGCTGGTACAAACAGCCGTGTCCGTCAAGGCTTGCTGTGACAGCCTCTGCAGGATCTGGGTGGATTGGCCCCCTCGCTCGGCCTTACCATGTTTTACCAGAGGTGCAATCAAAACAAAAAGCCCCCTAGTTTGGACCGTGATCACCCCTACTTCCTTCACCCCCTAACTAATTAGCGGTCTCTGATCGCAAATATGAATTCAAAATTTGCAAAAAAAATTTGTGTGAAAAAAAAAAATTACAGCGTTTTACCCAAGTGGCCGAGCGAGGGGGTCAGTTCTCCCTGCCCCTCTGTAGTGGGTAGCCGGGATTAGCACCTGAAGGGGCTACAGTTTCGTCGGAGGTGAAACTGAAATTTGGGGAGGTGCCGTGAAACTCAATGAATTATTTTTCAATAAATTTCTTTTGAAAGTCAAATAGAATTGCCATCTAACCCAACTCATAATTTTTGGAACTTCAGGGAGTTACGGTTTATTTTTTGAAGTCGAAATGATAAAGGGCTTTGAAATAGCCCACCCCTTTAAATATACATTGTTTGATCAGTCGTGTAAATATGAAAAAGCATCATGTATAAGCAATGTACATTTGAGAAGGTGGGTGGTTTTAGAGACACAGAATATCCTTTAAGTCTCCTTCAATCATGTACCTAAAGGAGAACCATCCATTACCAACCAATGCCCAATAGCAAAACAATTGATGGATGTATTTCTAATCAAGGCCAGAATGTTTGTTTCTTCTCCCTTTTGAAGTTGGAACAAGAAGTTTGTGGCACATATTGCACAACATTGTGCAAAAAAAATAAAGAGTGAGTGAAAAACTAGTTCTCTATGTGAGCGAAATTAGAAGAATATATAGATTGGCTTTGGGTTCAATGCACTTCTTGTCTTCAAAATTTTTAGTAATTTCAATTCCTTTGATAAAATTTCTACAGTTTTTGATGTCCTCGTTACTTCTATCATTAAAACTCCAAAAAAACATTTGCTTTGCTTTGTACTCTACCAAATCATATTTAGAATACCTTAACCCCAGAATGACCTTGAGGACAAAATTTGTCCTCAAGCATTTTTAGAAGCTAAATAAAACCTATCCAAGGTATTATTTTTAGAAGTTTATATTTTTGGAAGATTCCTTTACAAGTCTAATTTTAGCATCAAAATTTGATTTTGAAAGTGAATGATCATGATTTTTTAATTCAAGATTTTGTGCAAGGGTGTCCATTGCAATCTTGACTTTTTGTAGTGTTGAGGGCTCTTGGAAATGAGTCTCACATACACTAGATCTTGGAGAAAAAATCACATTATGAATTCATTTATAAAAATTGTAGACTACATGTTGAAAAGCTATAAATTGATTGGGGTTGTGCAGATTAGGCCGTTTAACCTGATATTTTTTTGGTGACCAAATTTTTAGATTTGACATGTGGAAAGAGGATTGAAAGACTTCAAATCATTTTTACAGTTTTAACACCCCCGTGATCAAACATTATAATCTTTCAATCTATAATTGATATTGTTGTATTTTCTTTTCCTATGTAATCTCTAACGTGTCTAGTTTGAATTTGTACGGTTACAATTAAAAAAAAATTGGTACAACTTATCAAAATGTTGGCATTTTATTCAATGTAGAGTAAATTCCTTAAAGCTAAAGAAAACTCAAGGTCATTTTGGGGTTAATTGTTAGGTTATGGTTTATTCCACTGTTTTCAATGAATTGCCCAGTTGTAAAGTTTATAAACTGCAATTACTAAAATGCTTTTATTATTAAAGAAAAATGATAACCAAACATGTAGATGTAGAGCATTGGCTTTCTGTAAGGTAGGAGGTCCACAAATCGACTATCTAAGGACAAGGCCTGAATTTTGGGGATCTGAAACATATTAAATTATTTTTTGATGAATTTTCCTTAAAAGACAAGTAGAATAGGAATTTAACTCAAGTTGTTTCATGCTTTTTGGAGCTTTGTGCAATTAGTTATGAACTTTTGAAGTAAACATGGCATAGGGCTCTAAAACCACCCACACCTTCAAATGTACATTATTTGTACATTCCGGTGAAGATTAAAAAAGCATCACATACAAACTATTTACATTTAGTAAGGTAAGTGGTTTAGGAGCCTCCTACCTTACTTCATAATTTATATTCCAAGGTTTGGCTTATAATATCTATGTCCTTTGAAAAGTGCTATTCACATTCTAGCTATAGGAAAGGGCTCTAAAACTAAACAGGCATTTTCAATAGTCCATTAGTCCAATAGGGGCTGTGAAATGGACACTTGAATTGTGGAGAAATGAACTATGGATTACAATGGACCCTGATAAGATTTGTTTTTACTTCTTCAATGGATGGTTTAAAAGCCACACTAGATTCATTTCTAACTAAGTGGCTAGGTGTTTACTAATTTAATTCAAAATAAGAATTCATTGTTCAACTACTTTCTTACAAGTATTGAAAAATTTGAAATAATGATTAATTCAAGCACTCATTTCAGATTTAGAAAGGGACGCTTTCATAAACCATTTCTATTGCTTTATACATGTTGCAATGCTAGTTTTTGAACAAGCCTTGTTTTTTTTTCAAACTATGCATAGATGGGTTTCCAAGGGCCTATGATCACAAATAGGGACCTATACCACATTGTGTTTGGAAATTCATAACTAATTCAATAATGCTTCAAAAAATATGAAACGACTTGTGTTAGATTCCTCATCTATTTTTCTTTGACTGAAAAATAAACTAAACATATTTCCTTCTCAAAAGATACATGAAAAAGGCACATCAGCACTTAAATGATCATTTTTTAGCCTCTTACCTTAGTCACCATAAATGATTGTTTGAAAAACTAAGAAGGAAACCCAAGTTCAAAGCTTTTTTTTAAACATAGTTCATTATGTTCTCCACTTGTTGATAGCATATAGTACAAATGATAGAACAAGTACATCATGTCCACGTCCGTAGAACACAATTGTTTAGAATCCATGCCTGGGTGATTGCAAGAAACATTTGTCCTTTTTTTTGTCCCCTTGACCTTTAGTAGGTAGTTTTTTGCTCATAAATTTTGCATCTTTTTTTCATTTGACTTGAAACTTGAAATGAAGGTGCCTAGAAAGTTTTACATTTTTTCTAATCTTTTCAATTTCTTAAAAATAAGTTTACTATTTTTAAACTGCCTCCAATTGGATGTCTATTTTGGCCATTTTAGGGGGTTTTAGTCCTATTTTTTACCCAAAAATGCAAATTTTGAGCTGAAAATTGGCATGCAAAGACCTCACCTAAAGTTACACAAGACCACAAATAGATTTTTGGAAAATACTATAGGGTCATTGCAAGAAACACCGGTCCTATTTCATGTCACAATGAGAACCACTTTTTTGTTGTCTACTATAACTTTTGGAGATTAAGTCCAATGAACATGAAATTTTTATTAAACATACCTAACTTGAAGGTTATTATATCCATTATTTTTCAGAAATTAAAAAAAACAATTTATATTTAAAAATCATTTTTGTTGAGCGTCACAGTTTGTAGTTTAAGCAAATCACTACGGTATGAGTGCCCAAATTTAATGATTTATAAACAAAATTTTCATTGTCTATACATATAGGTGTAAAACTTATAACTTTTGAATGAAATCCAAAAATATGTTATTTCATGTCCTCCACATGAGTGCAAAATTTTTCCGTTGCACACAATTTCTGAACATTGAAGATGGTTCTAAGATTTTTTTTTGGTGAAATCTCATCAAAATCAACTCTTTAAGAATGGCCAATTTTTAGTTTTTTTAAAAATTGATTTTTCTATTTTTTACAAATTAAAATGTAAAAGTACCAATTTTCATGAGATTTTGTACTTTTCTAGTTCTCCTACTTAGAGATTTTTCCTATCATTTTCCTTTCTAAGGTACATTCTTCTTAAAGATATATACATGAAATATATTTTTTATTATTTTTTTTAAAAAAATTCTAATTTTAAAGCCCTCCCGAAGGAAAAAAAGAGTACCGTGAAAACGCTATGCTTTTTGGACAGTGTTTCTTGCAATGACCCTATACTGTTCAACTTCCACATGTCGTAAAAGTGGCTGATTTTGCGCAAGTGTAGAGAATAGAATTAGTTTTTTCCAAAGATGAAATTTGTTGGAAAAGAAATACCTTTACTTGGAGGAAAAACGGATATTTCATTTTTATTTTTTGAATTTTTTACTATTTTTACCAAATTAGTGAAAAAAGAGCTATTTTCATTGTATTTTCCATTGTATATAACATTTAGAGAAAAAATTTCTTAGGTCTGAATTTCAAGAGACATAATATTCTCATTGCTCTTCAAATTATCCATATTTTTTTCAATTTAAAAAAAATTTATTCCAAAAGTCACAGGACTCACAGGATTCACTAATTTTGAGCCATTTTGAACCAAAACCGATAAGTGTTTCTTGCAACGACCTGCCTACAAAATTCCCCTGCCCACATAGAACAATAGAAAGAGCAAGATATGTAGACAACTTTATATATGGAATTGTAAACCTAGTTGACATGAACTAAAATTCTACATAAAGCAATCACTAGAATTGAGCATAGTCACCATACTACCTATGAGGGTTGTTGCAAGAAACACTTACCGGTTTTGGTTCAAAATGGCTCAAAATTAGTGAGTCCTGTGAGTCCTATGACCCTTTGAAATAAAAAAAAATTTAATTGAAAAAAATATGAATAATTTGAAGAACAATGAGAATATTATGTCTCTTGAAATTCAGACCTAAGAATTTATTTTTCTAAATGTTATAGACAATGGAAAATACAATGAAAATAGCTATTTTTTCACTAATTTGGTAAAAATAGTAAAAAAATTCAAAAAATGAAAATGAAATATCCATTTTTCCTCCAAGTAAAGGTCTCTCTTTTCCAACAAATTTCATCTTTGGAAAAAATTAATTCTATTCTCTACACTTGCGCAAAGTCAACCACTTTCACGACATGTGGAGGTTGAACAATATAGTATTTTCAAAAAATCTCTTTGTGGTCTTGTGTAACTTTAGGTGAGGTCCTTGCATGCCAATTTTCAGCTCAAAATTTGCATTTTTGAGTCAAAAATAGGACTAAAACCCCCCAAAATGGCCAAAGTAGACACCCAATTGGGCGCAGTTTAAAAATAGTAAACTAATTCTTTTTAAATTTAAAAAAATTTAAAAAATTTAAAACTTTTGTTGGCACCTTCATTCCAAGTTTCAAATCAAATGAACAAAAGATGCAAAATTTATGAGCAAAAAACTACCTCCTAAAGGTCAAGGGGACAAAAAAAAGGACAAATGTTTAATGCAATCACCTATGACCAATGACATAATTAATAGCAAGGGACATCACATATGTAAAATCCATTGCAACCAATGAGCCCTCAAGTTGGCACTTGGAACTCTAGGGCTATTTTTTGTAGATTTTTTTAAATAAATTTCAGTCTATTTTTATGAAAAAAATACATAAAAAGAGTGTTGAAGAGGGTTTTGGTAGTAGTCCCTATTAAAATAGTGAGGAATCATCTTAGAGGCTGGAAAAGTATAAAATCTAATGTTTCTCTAATTATAGTCAATTTTGTTAAAATGGTGGTATTCCAACAAAATGGCATGACATTACATTAAAATGGCTCATTTTCTTCGTCTACCTCTAGACCTCTATGTCAAAATGGTACACTAAATATGTCAAAATGGCACTGAAGATTTGTCAAAGTGGCACACAGAATATGTCAAAATGACTTGGAATACCGCCATTTTAACAAAATTGACCATAATTTCTCCAAATTCTAAATACTAATAGTGAGTTTGAGTGATTAATTAACAATTCTGAGAGATGTAAGGATATGAGAGTTAGCATTAGGATGTGAGGATATGAAAGTTAGAATTAGGATAGACACTTTTCAAACCCCTAAAGCCTCATTCTTTTTTTGTTTTTTTGTGTATATTTGTTTACATCTTTGTATAGCAATATCATTCACTGAAATTTCTTGAAATTGGTCATTCAAGAAGGTTTTCCTTTCAAAGATTCAAGTATTACACTAGATGAATGAGAAGTTAGTTGGACTAAATAATACTTGCAAGTCGTGTGTTCATCTCCCAAAATTTGGATGTTAGAGTGCTTAAGGGCTAAATTTGTTGACTTGCCTATAGCAAGCCTCAATGTATGTATTGTTGGAATTTCACACTATTTTCTACATAATCTTCAACTTAATTTAGAGTCATTTTATAAATCTATTGTGGTGTGTAACTTGAAAATGTTCTATTATGTGTTTTGGTGTAAAATTTGCCTTCTTGAATCTCAAAAACATCTTTAAGGATTAGAAATGCTCACTTGCGGGGAGAGGCAGTTACTGCCTCTTTTGAGCTCATTGTGACAAACTGTGTCACAATGAGCTCAAAAAGCAAAAAAAATTCAAATTTTAATTATTTTGAGACCCCTCCCATCCCATCCCAATCTGATTTGGGATTTAAATATCAAATATTAAAATTTTAAATTTCAGGAACATCTGAACTGGCCCCCACCCCACGGCCCCACCCCCTCTTATAATTCTGAGAGGGGTGGGCCTTCTTACAATCCATATGGGATATCTCATATCCCGTACACGTACAGTATCCCGTATCCGCACTTAGTATTCATACCCATACATGTACAAATATCCGTATCCGTATTCAGTATTCATACGCATATCCATATCACACAGACATACCACGTATTTCACATCCAATATTTGTATCCGTATTTGTACTTGTATTTAGTACACGTATCAATGGCTGCTGATTTTTCTTAGGGGTAGGTGGTATTTTTTTATTTTCAAATCTGACGGTTCAGAATTTTTTGATGAGGTGGGTGGTCATGAAAATTGAAAACCAGGCATGTTGCCTCTTTTCGCCACATTGTTACCAAGTGCCAAGTCGTCAACTACCGACTCTTTTGACAAAAGCCAATAAAAGAGAATTTACACTTTTCAATACATGACTTGTAGAATGGTTGGTAGCAACTAAAGAATTAGGTTCTACTTAATAATTATGTCAAAGATTTTAAAGAATAGTAGAATAGCAATTTTGGAGTTTCAGTGTTCAATTGAATAAGTTACCTTACTTTAAAAAATTTGTGAGCTAACAATGAGTGCACAATAAATACATTTTTTGAGTTTTTCCACTACTAATGGATAGATAACATTGGTGATCCATGTGATTGAATGAGAGGGGTTTCTTTTCTTGTATCTGGAATTAGTTGCTTACTCATTCCCTCATTAATTACTCTACTACATTGTTACTTTATGTTAGTGAAGGTGCAAAATTAGTATCACCCGCAACATTGGTAACTCTATAAATTTTCATTTTGTTTAAACTGGTACAATGAAACAGTTTCAATGTCAGCTTCAGGACGACTTCACACATATGTGGGTGGAGATTTAGTGAACCCCACTGAGTTATTCGTGAAGCTTAGTTACATGATCTCCACAAAACATCCACAAGCCCAAGCTGCAATTTCTTGACAACAGGATCCAAGCATACGAAACGTCCTCCAATCCAATCGTAATAGTTTGTTCATACAAACGCTTCAAACTTCACTTCGATTAGATTCCATGGCCACACTTCTACACTGCTGCAACTGGTAGGTCCATAACCTGACGGAGTTGCATTCTTGACACGAAGGTCAACAAAATTAAAGACCGAAGAAATCTGATACTACAAACAGATCGATTAAAGCATTATACTGTATGTACTAATCGATATTCAAAGAAAGGCTCCTGGGAAGATTGCGTTAATTAAGTTTCACCTTGTGAACATCAGAACTAATTAACAGTCAGACACTTCGCAACCTGAATTAATGAAGTGCCAAGATCGAACTACAAAGGTGTTACAGAAGAGGATCGATTCTACATTGTCTGACAACGAGATAGTTGAGGCACCGGGCTGCCCGTAGACACGTTAGAAGCCGGTTGGGGAGACGCCGGTCGCGCTTGAGTTCTTGAGCCAAAGAATGCACGCCATTTCCGTGCACGCGATTTCCATGCCCTGGGCAGCAGGCATCTCAAGATAACTCGAGCTGAACGAACCGCCACAACAAGACTCACACCAGCACTCCAGATGCACGCCACCACAATAGCTGCCACCACGGTTCCCCCTAAGCTGTCCATACCTTGCCCGGTGTCATCATCCACACCAATCAAGTACATTCCCATGAGCACCAGCACTCCGAATTGCCCGAATATGCGTTGGTACCGCCAGTCTTCTGATACTCCACTCTTCGCCCCAGCAGCAGCAGGAGTAGTGTTCTTCGGGAGAGCTGAAACGCTGAAGCTGCTTCGTGTCAGGGAATATGCGCACTGGTGAAGGAACGAGGAGATCATGGAGAAGAGGGTTAAATAGGTGTAAATCACAGCTGTGTTGTACAAGACCATGGAGCGCCATCGGAAGTAGTCGCTATGGCCGACGCCTTCCATCATGGCAAACCCGATGACGACGAGAAGGAGGAGGTGGATCCAGTCGGAGATGCAATCGCTCCATGGCGTCTCTGATTTCCAGGTGTGGAGAGAATCGCGAATTTCACTCCAGAATGTAGGTGTTGAAGCGCTGGGAATTCGAATTTGTGGCGTCGATTGTGTGCACATCCGCAAGGATGCTGTGAATGCTATCACTGCAACTTGCAGGATGACCAAGGCGGCCACGCCGTATTTCAGTCCTGTCCAACAAACATTTCGTTTGAGCCTGCAAATCAAAACCAAAATTAGCTTTAGGACTTCTTTATGAAGCATGCGTGCGAGAAATGTTCTCGCTTTCTCTCATGGGAGTTAGAATCTTGAGTTTACCATGGCAGGAGTCCTGAAACGGAATCATGGAGTTTGTAACCTTGATAGAACCATTACTTACTACAGGTCTGCTTCAATGGGTAACTCCGTTTCATTCTCTGGTTGTAAACCCTTCTACCTCCTGCCCATGTGTGCCAATTTGAGCGTTTTACCAGAGTTTTTCAATTATACTGTAGAGGCTAAAGCTCAAGAACTTATAGTAGCTAGATTTTGAAAAAGAATAGAGAAGCTTGCAATATAACTAGTTAATACAGACGCACTACCCATAAAAAAGTTTCTAAAGACTCTGAAATATTCGACCGTTCGGTGTTCCATGTTCGTAACAAGGAATAAGTGCACCAGGACCACTCCTATCACTGAATGTGGTCTTCGACTTCTTGTTTGAGAATTAGAATTCAACCAGTTTCTAGAGGAATATACATGTAAGTCTAGTCTATCC
Source organism: Thuidium tamariscinum (assembly GCA_947034885.2). NCBI lineage: Eukaryota > Viridiplantae > Streptophyta > Bryopsida > Hypnales > Thuidiaceae > Thuidium > Thuidium tamariscinum. The sequence continues at coordinate 32,923,275 of OX344751.2, read as the reverse complement.
AAGACCGGGTATTGAAAGCTGGCGTCCCAAACCTGTAGGCGTACAGACGTTGTAAGTCGCTATATTCGCAATGAAGGGTGCAGGTGATTCGCCTGATGTCGACTTGCCAAAACTGCCAGTGCTGAAAGTATGGTGTGAAGTGTTTGTCCACCAGACCAACATCGAAGTAAGGGCGTGTGATCAGAAATCCCTCACCTTCCTTGTAAATAAAATTATGGAGTCTGTGTGGGTGATTCAACACGTCTTGACAGTAGTACTCAAATTTGACGTAACTCAGGTTTTCAGGCCAAAGGGCAAACATTGGAGGCGTGGCTTCGCTTCGGAAATCAGTAGCCGGGTATCTGGATGCATCCCATACTTCACGCTTTCGAGCCTGCGAAGTGGGAGCAGGCACGGGAGCAGGCAGCTCCTCTGATGGACCAGGCGGCTCCTCTGATGGAGCAGGTGGCTCCTCTGATGGACCAGGCGGCTCCTCTGATGCACCAAGCGGCTCCTCTGATGGAGCAGGTGGCTCCTCTGATGGATCAGGCGGCTCCTCTGATGGAGCAGGTGGCTCCTCTGATATATGGATCAAGCGGCTCCTCTGATGGATCAGGCGGCTCCTCTGATGGACCAAGCGGCTCCCCTCCCATCCCGTCAGTATAGTCCGTTTGGGCAACACTCCGCGGTGTGTCGAAAAGCAGGACCATCACCAAGACAGCCAGCATCGGAAGAGTTGATCTAGTAGACATCATGTCACAGCTAACGTGGACCCAAATTCCAGAATTCAGACACCAATGCTCAACTGCGAGTTCGACAATTTTGGAAATCAATCGAATTGAACTACAGTCCTGGGCAGGAAGATCACTTGGAAAGCAAGTAGAGGTGCGGCTGCATGCGAGTTCTTGACGAAGTAGCTGGTTGCAACAGACGATAATCACGTATTCTCTGAGTGGGAATTCCTAAATTGTTACTCTTGCAGTACGTATAGAACCCAAGCTCTCCTCTCAGACACAAGGAATTTTGGCGCACGCAGAAGGAAATTAAATACGGGTGGACTGAGGGTCCCTTCATTTGTTTCAATCCAACCCAAAAACCATTGAACTTAAATTAAAAGAATTGAAGCCGCTCCAGCATCAACACTCCAAGTGCAAGATACAGATACTGTATAAGCTCCTCTTCAATCAGTCATAGAAGCGATGCACAGATGTATCACAGTTCTACAGAAATCCTCAGAGCTCAATGTGTCTTTCTTTCTCCTACTTCAGTGACTCTCTCTAACTGCGAAAAGAACGAGAGAACAACGATGGCGGGGAGACGAGAGTCACTCGAAACTAAATACTCTACAGAGCAATCGACAGATGAACTCCCCTAAGTAAGACGGAAGAATGTGGATGGATTTCATCCACCAATAGAACTTCCAACAATTGCGGAGGACAGTGAGTTCTCTACTTTTGTGTGTCCGTACCAGCCTTCAGCACCTAATTGTGAATTTGTGATGTGTCTGTTTCCAAAACTGTCTTACAGACTATACAGTGGAAACACCCATTCCCGTCCATGTATCCAAAACCGTCCAAATGTAGCAGGGGTGCACATTTTTCAAAGAAAAATGTGCACCTTTGCTACATTTGGACGGTTTTGGATACATGGACGGGAATGAGTGTTCCCACCTTATATATGTCCTACACAAACCTTGGGTGGATTTTGGATACACCTACTTTCAGCAATTTAACCCCTAAATGCTCAAGGTCTTTTTTGAGCTTCTACAAATTTGCTCTAAATTGAACAAAAAGTCAACATTTTAATAAGCTTTATAAAAAAGAAATAAAGTAATTGTACAATTTCAAATGAGATGTGGTAGAGATTAGTGAGGGAAAGGAAACACAACAATATTACTTATGGATTGAAAGATCATAACATTTGATCATGAGGGTGTTAAAACTACAAAAGTAACTTGAAGTCATTCAATCTTCTTTTCACATGTCTAATCTATAAAGTTAGTCACCAAAAAATATGAGGTCAAAAGGAATAACATGTATTTAATCCCAATCAATTCATGGCTTCTCAAAATCTACTCTACAATTTTTTTAGATGGATCTCTAATGTGATTTTTTCTCCAAGATTTAGTAACTTGAGGCTCATTTCCAAGAGCTTTTGACACAAAGAAAGTCAAGATTGCAACGGACACCCTTGCACAAAATCTTGAATAGAAGAATCATAATCAATTATTTTCAAGAGCATTTTTTTGAAGCTTGAACTAGACTTCAAGAAGAAGTTTCCAAAAATATAAAATACTAAAAATAAAAACTTGGTTAGGTTTAATTTAACTTCAAAGTTTTGCAAATACAAGATGTTGGTGCCTTGGACATTTAAGGGTTCAAAAAGTTCATAATTTATTCATAATGTGTCCAAAAATCACACACAATGTTATAAAAAAGATTTTGTTTTTTTCCTTTTAACCCTACAAAGTTGTCAAGACCAATGGATAATTTTCAAGAAATGAAGAGAGTCAACATTCCATAAATCAAATCTATTCAAATTAAGTTACTCTAGTCATGAAGGCTGGTCATAAGTCTTGTGATCAGGGTTGCTTCCGTCGCGTCACGTCCGTCCGTCAGGATGTCCGTCTGCTGACGTGACGGGGAGCCGAGCGTCCGTCAGGATGAAATTCACGACAGAATCCGCGACAGAGGATGAAAAATCGTCGACAGGGCCGTCGACGAGGCCGTCCACCGTCGACCGGACCGTCCAGGATAGAATCGAACCGATTAGGGCTAGCCGGCTGTAAACTTCAGAGCCTTGTAACTTTTGCAAAAAGTTTTCAAATTGGGCAAATGAGATGTTTTTCGGCATCTACAGAAACTGTAGATGCCGAAAAACATCTCATTTGCCCAATCTGAAGACTTTTTGCAAAAGTTACAAGGCTCTGAAGTTTGCAGCCGGCCAGCCCTAATCGGTCGACGGCCTCGTGGACGGCCTTGTCGACGGTGGACGGCCTCCTCGACGGCCCTGTCGACGGTCGACGGCCCTGTCGACGGTCGACGGCCCTGTCGACGGTCGACGGCCTCGTGGACGGCCCTGTCGACGATGGACGGCCTCCTCGACGGCCTTGTCGACGGTGGACGGCCTCCTCGACGGTGGACGGCCTCCTCGACGGCCCTGTCGACGGTCGACGACCTCCTCGACGGCCCTATCGACGGTCAACGGCCTCCTCGACGGCCCTGTTAACGGTCGACGGCCTCGTGGACGGCCCTGTCGACGGTGGACGGCCTCCTCGACGGCCTTGTTAACGGTCGACGGCCTCGTAGACGGCCCTGTCGACGGTGGACGGCCTCCTCGACGGCCCTGTCGATGGTGGACGGCCTTGTCGACGGTCGACGGACTTCATCCAGGCCGTCGACGACGCCGTCAGCATTCGGGACGGCCTCTGACGCGTCCTGACTCGTCACGACTGACGCGTCATGACATCCGGACGGGAAAAGCCCACGTCACGTCAGGATAGACAACCCTGCTTGTGATCAACCCCTCAGTTTTTTTCCCATGGTGTGAGATTGCACCATTTCAAAATATAGATGAAAATATAGATGAATTACAAGAAAAAGAAGTGTTTTAAGTATAGTCCTAATAGTATAGTCTTTTAAGTAGTTATCTATAAGGAGTCTTTCAATTAAAATTTTATTGAAAATACATGTTCTTTCAGTAAAATTTTACTTAACCCCTAAAGGACCAAAGTGCCTTTTTGGCAACATAGAAATTTCTAGTAGGTATGTGTGACTAGAGATTTCCATGTTTTGCAACCAAACTTTAATAGAAGGTGTAAACAAAGAATATCTTTAAAGCCCAACAATTTTTGTGACTTTAGACTACATGGTTAAAAAGTTATCGCATAATATGTTGTTTCTTTTTCAACTTGGGCAGGTTGGGTAAATTAGAAAAATCACTTTTTCTCAAATCAAAAATTTGAATTTTTTTTTTTATAGATTTATATTCACATGGAAAGCTTTGAATCATTCTATCTAGATTAATGAGTTGAAAGTTATAAAGAGTTTTAGTTTGCGGGTAGTTATGGATTCTCTACTCTAAAATAAACCTCAAAGTCCTTTATTTTATTCAATTTTCAATATTTTTGTAAAAAAATAAAAACATTGGATGTAGATTTTTCATTACAACATGTGAACGATTGGGATTGGCAAGCGTCAATTTCACAAATAAATTTTTAACAATTTAGTATTTTAAACCATTCTCTATTTCTTTCTATTTACTATTTTTTTTGTACATGTTGTACAATTCCAAATGATTTGAAAATTTTCAAACATGTAGCCAACTTGAATTGAAGAATGAATCCAAAGAGTCACAACCATTTTGGACATTTTTTCATACAAATGTGGCCTTTTGAAGTGTATCTACCTAGATTTTTGCAGTGGTAAAAAAAGGATTTTTGTAACTTTAAATACTATTATCTTGCAATCTACTAGACAGATATTTCGGAAATTTTTTCTAAATATTTTCAAAATAATACACTAAAAGATCCTATGGTAATATTATTCCAAAAGTTCTTTTTTTTCTTAAAATTTGGTAGTTGTCCTACAAATGATAGTTTTAAAGCAGTTTGGGTGGAAACATAGTTGCAGTCCTCTAGAGGTTAAAAGACTATACTACTAGGACTATACTTAAAACACCTCTTTTTCTTGAAGTGATGAAATCACCAAATTTGGATGAAAAAATATATGGATATGATTAAAAAATGATTTTTTGGTGTAAAAGGTGAATGGATGTAGAAATTTGGTAGAAGCACCCAAAATCGTCTAAATAAGGAATTCAACATAGTTGGAGGCAGCTTTTTCTAAAAATGATATTTTTTTAGTATTAGCAAGTGAAAATCATGAATATTGAATAAAATTAGATTTTTCGGATGTTGTATGTAATTTCTCTAATTTTTCAAAGTGTTGGCTCCCTAGACTAGTGAAAATGTGTAATAGGTGCATCCAAAACTAAACCCTCCTAAAATGAGCAATGAGCCAATCAGATATTATATGTGTCCTTGAAATGCATCAATCAATTAGAATCAAGCATGTGGCAAATACATTAAAGAAACTCTACTAACGCAATTGGGTGAGTCTACAATCGCACAACGTTAAATCCTACCATCAAAGGTAGGCTCCGCAGGCTCGATTTAGCCCAAGGAAAAATGCTGAAATTTTTTATTTATTTATAATTCTGAATTCATATTTAGTATGAGAGACCCCAAATTAGATGGAAGGGGTCAAAACATACCAAAAAAAACCAACACAAAAATAAACCCTAAACCCTTATCAACCCCTAATAAAATCAAATTTACCCTGCTAGGCCTACCTTCAATGGTAGGATTTAACGTTCTGCTCTACAATCCACTGCAAGAGACATGTTCAGGAATGCGTGTTTCTCCCTTAAGGGAGAACGCTCTTAAATGGAGCGGGTTCTAAAATAGTGCCCTACTTGAAAATTTACAGTATTTATACATGTTGCTTTTTCATAGCTTTCAGCAGGGTACTAATAGTGTACATTTTAGCTAGGGCACCATTTTAGAGCCCTATGTCCTTTCAACTTCAAAATTTGATAACTAATTCCACAAAGCTCAAGAAAATATGAAACAACTTGGGTTAGATGGATGTCAAATCTACTTGTCTTTCAAGGAAACTCCAAAATATTTCAAGATGTTTCACCTCCCCCAAATTCAGTTTCAATCCTTAGATGGGCAATTACTGAGCCTTCTCCCTTACAATGCTTCAACAAATTTCAAGTGATCACCATCTTGGCACTTTCTTAGAAAAAGAAGGGCTGCTCCTGAGTCGCGTCCTTTACGAACCCAGGTCTCACGAACCGAAGAAAAATGGTAAGCGGAATAATTGGTACTGTGCACTTGCAGGAAGTCAGTCGGTCTGCCGTGAACGCGTAAGATATTTCCTTTGCTCTGTACAGTACAGATCAGATGGCAGGACACTAAGGTAAGTTTGGGGTTCTCCGTGGTAAGAATAAACAAAAAAAGCCCGTAAAGGTAGAGAGATCCATAATTGAGCACTTAAGCAATTTTTGGGCAGATTGTGAGTAGTAAGGTAGGTACACCCAAAAGCGCCCTGTTCCTAAAAGCGTCATCTACAGTGCACATACATTTCCAAAAGCAGTCATGTTCACAGGCTGTAGATGGCACTTTCAGAAACAGACTTTGACCGTTAATAACTTTTGCATACGGTATCCAAATCCTGCGTTCTTTGGTGCATTGGAACATGCTTTCACTTGCCAACAAGACTGCATAAAAATCTGAACTAGTTAATAACAGGAACTAGGCACAGTATGAATAAGTGGCGCTTTTGGGTGTACCTACCTTATGAGGTAACTATAAATTTTGTCAAGTTGGAAGATAGGAAATATGGGGCTTACAAATTTTCCAGAATTTTATTCCCAAAATTGAAATTACTATGATTTTTGGAAGCCAAAAAGTTGTCCAGACTAATAGCCAATGTTTAAACTCCTTCAATGCCAATCATAGACTTAGTACTTTCCCGCTCACTACTTCCTACTTTCTTGCTCACTACTTTGGGACATGTGTCATGATCTTATTGGGCCCAACCTTGAAATGGAGGAAAATGACACATTTCACGCTTTGGTTGGAAATATGTTTTAGCCTTGGTTGGAAATTGCTCCACTCTACAAGTTGGGTATGTGTCCCTTGGCTAAAATAGGTACTTCTACCTTATTTTGTGCTGTGTTAACTCCTAATGACAATCTGGTGCCCGTAGAAATCACAAATTTTAACATCGTGGGAATCATTGGTTCAAAAAAATCCAAAAACACTCGCTAAAAATCAAAGCATTCGTAACATTCTGTAACCCATATAAAGGTTGTCTTTCCCTTTGTGAAGTCCTCATTTCCTAATTTCATCAACGACATCATGGGGTACTTATGTTAACTTGGCATGCCCAAATAAAAATAACATTAAAAGCAGGATTTATGTTTAAACTAAAATTCACATCATGCGAAGACTAACATTAATAGCTAGTTGTCTATTGCCATTTGCCAAGCTACATAGAGAATGATGCATTAGTTCCTTTCCTGACATAACAAAGTTATTTATTAAGTTGGATCCTACAATAAAGTACACTTTGCCCAATGGCTTGCCTTGACATTTCATAAAGCTTATAACTTTAGTTACTAACTAGTGTGGAATATTCCATATCATTTTATCCGCTATATGGAATGATGTGGAATATTCTACATCTTTTTGTCCACTGGGAGGCAATTTGGCAGCCTGCTATTGTTGAATTTTATGCTGTAGAAGATCTTCCCTTTCCACCTCTAATTCTAGAGATGAGTACTTACATTTTTGTCCTACATAAAAAAAATTCTCTTGCTCATCGACTAGAAAATGGCCTCCGCGTTGTTTATAGATTAAGGTATATTCTAGGACTCCTGAGGCTAATTTGGAGTCTCTGATTGCAAAGATGATGAATTTAGAATTTGCAAAAAAGAATTATGTGCCAAAAACAAAAAATTCTTGCATTCCCCCCGAGTAAATCCACCCTGCCGAGCCCAGGCACTTGGAAAGTTCGAATGGAGGATTTGGTCAGACGGATGTACCTTCGTCTGTCAAGATGCAACACGGATTAATTCACTTATTTCAAGACATCTGCAGTTAGTACTGCACTGTTCTTGGGCAAGCTTCCATACTCATTCTGGTTGGTGACTTGGTGGTAAGAGCATCCCCACAGCTGGACTCACCAAAGGACTCAAAATCAGACCTTTTGGAGGGCTTTGGAATTCTGGCAGGGGTGTGTGAGAGAGGTTTGCCCACAGCTAAACAGTGAAGGCAACCCTCTAAGAGGGACAAACATTCCTACCAAAGTTTTCAATTTTTTGTGTTTTAAATTTGTATACCAAAAAATCTGGTTTTTTATTGTTTGAGCTCTCTTTCTCTTACCATGAGAAGAACTCAAAATGATTTGAATTTGCGATTGCACAAGGTTCTTTATATCCCCATGGGGATCTAGTGGGAGGAGCCCCAACCCATGTGGGATATATGATTTTCAACAAGTTGGAACTAAGAATTCAAATTTTGATTTTTGAAAAAATTTCCATTCAAAAATTTCCAAAATTTGAATTCTTAGTTCCAACTTGTTGGAAATCATATATCCCACATGGGTTGGGGCTCCTCCCACTAGGTCCCATGGGGATATAACGAACCATGTGCAATTGCAAACTCACTTCTTCTTCCATCCACATGAAGTGGGTAGAGGGAACACATCCTTTGGGGGCTCTAAAATGAAAGACCTCAAAGGATGTGTTCCTTCCATCCACTTCATGGGAATGAGACTTGGTTTGAATTTCTTTGTGAGAAATAGAACTCACTATATCCTCTTAGAGTGGGAGAAGGTGTCCCAATCCATGTGGGACAAATGTGAGTATGAACTTGAAGGAATTCCTTCAAGTTCATACTCACATTTGTCCCACATGGATTGGGACACCTTCTCCCACTCTAAGAGGATATAGTGAGTTCTATTTCTCACAAAGAAATTCAAACCAAGTCTCATTTTCTGAGTGAAATTGCTTTTCAGCATTTCATTTAAAAAAAATTCAAATTGGAGGGACAATTGGGGTGCCAACCTTGATTTTGACATGCAAAGCACAGTCAATCTCCTTTTGCAGGTGTGGCCAACCAGCCTCCATTTGGCCATGACCGCTCAAATTTTGAGCTGAATTCTGCATGCCATGGGGCAAATATTTTAACCTGGCCCGCCCAAATAGCCAGTGTGCACTTTTTGGCAAGCAGCGGTGGGGATGCTTTAAGGCAGGAGGTCCATAAAGCGCCCATCTAACAGCTGAAACTGAATTTCGGGGAGGTGAAACTTTTTGAATTATTTTTTAGTAAACTTCTCTTGAAAGACAAGTAGAATTGGCATGTAGCCCAAGTCGTTTCATATTTTTCGGAGCTATGTGGAGTTAGTTATGATTTTTTGAAGTCAAAATGATATAGGGCTCTAAAACTGTCCACCCCTTCAAATATACATTGTTTGTACATTCTTGTAAAGATGAAAAAGCAACATGTAAAAACATTGTACATTTGAGAAGGTGAATGGCTTTAGAGTTTGATCATTTTTTGAGCCTCCTCCTTGAAAACTATAGAATCTTCAATGACATGAAATTGTCTTTAACTGTCCTTCATGACTCAACCAGCTCATTTTCATGCCATTGTTCAGGGTACTAACATTGAAGGGCTTTCACACTTGGTGGTAAAGGCAGTGTGAGTGAATAGTGCAAGGGGAAATTTGAAGGCAAGGGAGGGCTATTTCAGGGCTATTTCCCTACTTATTCCTTGTGCTGTTCTAAAACAAAAAATCAATCAATAATGGCTAAATTTTCAAATTTTTGAAAGAATATTCAAAAAAAATTTGAAATTCTGGAGGGAGTTAAGAAATCTGAAATTATTTTCTTAATTCAAAAAATAATTTAAAAAATCTTAAATTTTTTAAAATTTACCATTTTTCCATAAGGCAGTTCCTTGACTATATGTGACTACCGATGAAGCACATTCCTACAGTGCAAGAATTCAAGATAACTTGTAGCTTTCTAATGCCCTCAAATCTACTCAAATGCATTAGAGGAGATTTGAGGGCATTAGAAGCCCACAAGTTTTTTGGGTTCCCAAACTTTGGGAATATGCCACATCAACAGTTTGATATAGTCCAAACATTCCCATGTCAAAAATATTAATTTTAAAAATTCAATTATATTAAAAATATTATTTTTGAATTCTTAAAAAATCAATTTTAGATTTTCTAACTTTTTTTTAGAATTTTTGAAAGAAAAAAAATTTTAATTCAAAATTTTCAAGTCAATAGGGCTAGTTCACAATTTTTGACTAGCACAAGGAACACAAAGGGAAACAATCTTGAAATGAGCTTTTCATGCCCTCAAATTCCTTCTGAAGTATAAGTCCTTTTGTAACTACTTCCAGTGGTTGCTACTTCTCAATGAATTTTGTAATCATTCATAAGTAATCTCCCTTTAATGGTCTTCCAATGGATTTTAACCTCTAAAGGACAAGCCTACTAAATTTGATAATATAGAAATTTTAGATAGGTAGGTATAATAGTATAACTAGATATTTTCATATTTCGGGCCCAAATTTTAATAGAAGGTGGAGATGAAGAATATCTTTTAATAGGTGTACTAAAAATCAAGACATTTGGAAATAAGAGTCAAAAGCTATGGTCTAATATGTTACTTCTTTTTGTAAATGAGTACTTTAGGCAAATTGGAAAAAATTACTTTTTTTAGAAATAAGAATTTGAAATTGGTTTTCATCATTTACATATGCTTGTAAAGCTTTGAATCATCAATGAGTCAAAAGTTATGAGGACTTTCTGTTTGCACACAATAGTAGACTCTATACTCTAAAATAAACTTTGAAGTCCTTTATTTTATTCAATTTTCAAGATTTTTTGAAAAAAATAAAACTATAGAATGCAGATTATTCATTATAACATTGCAAACATTGGGATTGGCATTTTTCAATTCTAATAATAAATTCTTAACAATTTTGTATTTTGAATCATTTGCTACTTCTTTCACTACTTACTATTTTTTCTAGCATGTTGTACAATTCGAAATAGTTTGAAATTTTTTAGGCAAGTACTCTACTTGGCTTCAACAATGAATCCAAAGAAGTACAATCATTCTAAACCATTTTTCATATGATTTGTGCCTTTTGAAATGCAGTTGCTTCATTTTCCGCAGGGTGAAAAAAACTATTTTCTAAACATTCAAATGCTAATATCTTGCAATCTACATAGTAGAGAAGCAAGAAAACTTTGAAATTTTTTCCATATGTTTTCAAATCAGTTTACTAAAAGATCCTTTGGTTACAAATCTCAAAAAAAATTATTTTATAAAAATTTGGTATTAGTTTTAGAATTGGTAGTTTTTTATCATTGTTGGAGTAAATATAGTCAAAGAACTTAAGGGATTAAAGAACTTAATTTGTAATTATTCCATCCAACCTAGGGGCCTTCCCATACTAGCTCTAATTACTTCCAATGTTGTCTTTTGTTCTTCCATTCTGATGGGTCAGCTTAATTCTAGGGCCATGACCTCTATCACCTTTTATTTATGCATTCTAATGATTGTGTAACTACAACTTCTTGAACTACACTACCAACTAGCTTTGTGTGTAGGTGCCCATAGTACTTACATCATATCTCTACTAAACTTTTATGATCTATGCACATGGTAGTATGGTACCATCTTCATTTTAAAGCTTTGTAATATTAGATGCCCTATTATGAATTTTGGAGGTTATGAAGAATTTTTTAATGCACACATCACTGTTCTTCATCCATTTAACCTAATATGCACTTGTTGGCCTTCAACTATGAATTTTTCCATTTCTACTAGAAGATTCTCCATTGATCCCACCTTTTCCTATAGCACTAAGCTTTGGGAGTCTAATTGGAGTTCCACTTTTAATGCCTCAAGCTAGTTCACAATGTTGTTTCAACAACTTTCCTCTCCCTTACCTTGGTTGTACAATTAATATTGTTTGTAGTATTTAACTACTTTGCGGAATTTCACCATGAATTCTAATTAGGAGTTTTGTTTCCAAATCTACACTACATTACTTTTGGCTTCTAGGTCACTTAAGAAAAACCTACTCATTTTGTAGCTTGACTTTTTGATTCCGTGTGTAAGAGATTAAGATGGGATGAACCACCAATAGGTGGTTTGTACGAGTATTATTCCCCTCTATTTTGTAATTGACAACTACAACAACCTCTACATATATCCATTTGTACAAATGAGTACATCTAATCAAACTGTAAAAGCAATTGAATCTCATGTTCAAGTTGATTGTTCCAAGAGATGCAAATCCTTCCATTGAAGGGGATTTCATCCTTCATCTTTAGCATATCCTTGAGCAATAAGAATATGTGATTCCCCCCCCCATTGATACTATTTGCCCATTCAAGTTCGACTCATCATCATTTTCCCACAAGATTCTAGTCTCTACGATTGTAGACTCACTTTCTTCTTTGTTTTTGTTCATTTTGAAATTTTGGACAAATAGACTAGTTCATAACAATTCCAAGTAGAATCAATGTACCGAACTAAGTCAAATAATCTTAATAATGGGAAAAGGACCATTAAGCAGCTTGATAACAAAAGTTAAAAAGTAGTTAGACCAGTAGATAGGTACGGTTAGTAAGAGTTTGTTACATCAAGAAGATTAAGACTAATCGACATATGTGTATCTCTCTCTCAACATTTTTGCAGTGATTGCTCGCCCCTATGTATCCTCACACTTTTAATGAAATATAATTTTTGTCTATTAAACTATGTATTCTTTGTTGATTTTGTGTAGCTAGTGATTGGCTTTGTTCTTCTTTTGTTTGGACAATTAGCTAGAGATTGGCTTTGTTCTTTTGTTTTCTTTTGTTTCTTTAAGTTTCGAATGATTAGACAGCGAGTGTTAATTGGAATAGCTAGTAATTGACAACTTAAGTATGTGAGATTAGGTGCCAGTGATTGGCCTTGCTTCCTTATTTGATTTCAATCAATTAGGCAAGTAAGTTGTAGGTGTGATTTTGAGGTTTTATTGTGGTTATTTGGAGAATCATCAGTGTGAGTCAATTAGCCAATGATTGGCTTCGTTGATTCTATCTTTAGATTTGCCAAGGATTGGTTGTGTCTTTGTATAATTCGGGTTCAATCTAGTCGTCAGAGGAGCTCCAGCGAGAGGAACATTGGGTTATTAAATAATTTAATTAACTTTGTTGTAGTCAAGTTGCTAGTGATTGGCTAAGTGATATGTTGTGTAGAAGCCGGGGAGTGGCTTATTAATTTTCTTTGATTTTTGGTAATTAGAAGTTGTCAAATAGTCTGTTTCCAAAAAAGTTGATGCGAGATGACTAAGCTGGAGAAGGAGCTGTGGACAAGGGAAGGAAGAAATGGTGGTGAAGATCAAAACTGCGATGCTGAAGACGGTGTCCGTCAAGGCCTGCTGTGACAGCCTTTGCAGTGGGTAGACGGGATTAGCACCTGAAGGGGCTATAGTTTTGTTGGAAGTGAAACTGAAATTTGGGGAGGTACTGTGAAACTCAATGAATTATTTTTCAATAAATTTCTTTTGAAAGTCAAATAGAATTGGCATCTAACCCAACTCATAATTTTTGGAACTTCAGGGAGTTACGGGTTTTTTTTTGAAGTCGAAATGCCCAATAGGGCTTTGAAATAGCCCACCCCCTCAAATGTACATTGTTTGAACAGTCGTATAAATATGAAAAAGCATCATGTATAAGCAATGTATATTTGAGAAGGTGGGTGGTTTTAGAGACACAGAATATCGTTTAAGTCTCCTTCTTCAATCAAGTACCCAAAGTAGAACCATCCATTACCAACCAATGCCCAATAGCAAAACAATTGATGGATGTATTTCTAATCAAGGCTAGAATGTTTGTTTTTTCTCTCTTTTGAAGTTGGAATAAGAAGTTTGTGACACATGTTGTACAAAATTGTGCAAAATAATAAAGAGTGAGTGAAAAACTAGTTTTCTATGTGAGCAAAATTAGAAGAATATAGATTGGCTTTGGATTCAATTCACTTCTTGTCTTCAAAAATTTTAGTAATTTCAATTCCTTTGATAAAATTTCTATAGTTTTTAATGTCCTCGTTACTTCTATCATTAAAAATCCAAAAAATATTTGCTTTGCTTTGTACTCTATTAGATCATATTTAGAATACCTTAACCCCAGAATGACCTTGAGGACAGAATCTGTCCTCAAGCATTTTTAGAAGCTAAATAAAACCTATCCAAGGTATTATTTTTAGAAGTTTATATTTTTGGAAGATTCTTTTATAAGTCTAATTTTAGCATCAAAATTTGATTTTGAAAGTGAATGATCATGATTTTCTAATTCAAGATTTTGTGCAAGGGTGTCCATTGCAATCTTGACTTTTTGTAGTGTTGAGGGCTCTTGGAAATGAGTCTCAAATACACTAGATCTTGGAGAAAAAATCACATTATAAATTCATTTAAAAAAATTGTAGACTACATTTTGAAAAGCTATAAATTGATTGGGATTGTGCAGATTAGGCCGTTTAACCTGATATTTTTTTGGTGACCAAATTTTTAGATTTGACATGTGGAAAGAGGATTGAAAGACTTCAAATCATATTTACAGTTTTAACACCCCCGTGATCAAACATTATAATCTTTCAATCTATAATTGATATTGTTGTATTTTCTTTTCCTATGTAATCTCTAACATGTCTAGTTTGAATTTGTATGGTTATAATTTTAAAAAATTGGTACAACTTATCAAAATGTTGGCATTTTATTCAATGTAGAGTAAATTCCTTAAAGCTAAAGAAAACTCAAGGTCATTTTGGGGTTAATTGTTAGGTTATGGTTTATTCCACTGTTTTCAATGAATTGCTCAGTTGTAAAGTTTATAAACTGCAATTACTAAAATGCTTTTATTATTAAAGAAAAATGATAACCAAACATGTAGATGTAGAGCGTTGGCTTTTTGTAAGGTAGGAGGTCCACAAATCGACTATCTAAGGATAAGAATTGAATTTTGGGGATCTGAAACATATCAAATTAATTTTTGGTGAATTTTTTTTAAAAGACAAGTAGAATAGAAATTTAACCCAAGTTGTTTCATGAGTTTTTTGGAGCTTTGTGCAATTAGTTATGAACTTCTGAAGTAAACATGGTATAGGGCTCTAAAACCACCCACACCCTCAAATGTACATTATTTGTACATTCCGGTGAAGATTAAAAAAGCATCACATACAAACTATTTACATTTACCAAGGTACTTAAGTGGTTTAGAAGTCTCCTACCTTACTTCAAAATTTCTATTCCAAAGTTTGGCTTGTAACTTCTAAATCTTTTGAAAAGTGCTATTCACATTCTAGCTATAGGAAAGGGCTCTAAAACTAAGCGGGCATTTTTAACCATCCAATAGGGGCTGCGAAATGGACGTTTGAATTGTGGAAAAATGAATTGTGGATTACAATGGACCTTGATAAGATTTGTTTTTACTTGTTCAATGCATGGTTTAAGAGCCACACTTGATTCATTTTTAATTAAGTGGTTAGGTGTTTACTAATTTAATTCAAAATAAGAATTCGTTGTTCAACTACTTTCTTACAAGTATTGAAAAATTTGAAATATTGATTAATTCAAGCATTCATTTTAGATTTAGAAAGGGACGCTTTCAGAAACCATTTCTATTGCTTTAGACATGTTGCAATGCTAGTTTTTGAACAAGCCCTGGGGTTTTTTTCAAACTATGCATGGATGGGTTTCTAAAGGCCTATGATCACAAATAGGGACCTATACCACATTGTGTTTGAAAATTCATAACTAATTCAATAACAATGCTTGAAAAAATATGAAACGACTTCTATTAGATTCTTCATCTATTTCTCTTTGATTGAAAAATAAACTAAAAATATTTCCATCTCAGAAGATATATAAAAAGATACATTAGCACTTAAATAATTGTTTCTTGAGCCTTTTACCTTATTTTCCATAAATGATTGCTTGAATAACTAAGAAGGAAATCCAATTTTAAAGCACTCTTTCATACATAATGCAATTCATTATGTTCTCGACTTGTTGATAGCATATAGTACAAATGATTAGAACAAGTACATCATGTCCATGTCTCTAGAATACAAGTGTTTAGAATCCATGCCTACAAAATTTCGCTACCCACATAGAACAATGGAAAGAGCAAGATATGTGAACAACTATACATATGGAATTGTAGACCTAGTTGACATGAGCTAAAATTCTACATAATTTAAGCAAACACTAGAATTGAGCATGGTCACCATAGTACCTATGACCAATGGCATGATTAATAATGAGGGACATTACATATGTAAAATCCATTGCAACCAATGAATCCTCAAGTTGGCACTTGCAACTTTAGGGCTATTTTTTGCAGATTTTTTTAATAAATTTTAGTCTTTTTTTAATGGAAAAAACAAATAAAAAGAGTGTTGAAGAGGGTTTTGGTAGTAATCCCTATTGAAATAGTGAGGAATCATCTTAGAAGCTGAAAAAATATAAAATCTAATGTTTCTCCAACTTCTCCAACTTCTAAATCCTAGTAGTGAGTTTGAGTGATTAGTTAGCAATTCCGAGAGATGTGAGAATATGAGAATTACAATTAGGATAGACACTTTTCAACCCCCTAAAGCCTCATTCTTTTTTTGATTTTTTGCATATATTTGTTTACATCTTTGTATAGCAATATCATTCTTTGAAATTTCTTGAAATTGGTCGTTCAAGAAGGTTGCCCTTTCAAACATTCAAGTATTACACTAGATGAATGAGAAATTAGTTGGTCTAAATAATACTTGCAAGTTGTGTGTTCATCTTCCAAAATTTGGACGTTAGAGTGCTTAAGGGTAAAATTTGTTGACTTGCCTATGGCAAGCCTCAATGTTTGTATTGTTGAAGTTTCCCACTATTTTCTACACAACCTTCAACTTAACCCCTAAAGGTCCAAACTATGTTTTTTGGCAACATAGCGATTTTGGGCAACTCACTATGGATGGAGTTTTTATTTATTTTTCTTTGAAAATTTTCCCAAATATACATCCAAGGAGTAGCTTTGAGGCCCAACAATTTTCATAACTTTTGGCTACATGGTCAAAAAGTTATTGCATGATTTGTGATTTTCTTTGTTTGGCGGACAGCTCAGACAGATTAGAAAACTTCTTCAAAAATCACTTTTTCTGAAAATAAAAATTTGAAATTGGGTTTCTAAATTTCTATAGATATGGAAAGCTTTGACTCATTCCATTTGGATTAATGAAATGAAAGTTATGAAGAGTTTTAGTTTGTGGGTAGTTTGTAGGAAGTTATAGAATGTCTAGTCTAAAATAAACTTTGAAGTCCTTTATTTAATTCAATTTTTAATATTTTTCAAAAAAAATTCTAGGTATAGAATCTTTATTACAACATTAGAACCATTGGGATTGGCATTTCTCGATTTAATAAATTAATTGTCAACAATTTAGTATTTTGAATCATTCTTTATTTCTTTGTACTTACTATTTTTTTTGTACATGTTGTACAATTCCAAATGATTTGAAAATTTTCAAGCATCTAGCCAACTTGACTTCAAGAATGAATCCAATGAGTGACAACCATTTTGGTCATTTTTTCATACAAATGTGACCCTTTGAAGTGCAACTGCCCGAATTTCTGCAATACTAAAAAAAGGATTTTTGTTACTTCAAACACTAATATCTTGCAATCTACATGGCAAAATTTTCTGAAATTTTTCCTACGTGCTTTCACACTAGTGCACTAAAATATCTTGCAGTTATATTATTCTAAAAATGTTTTTTTTCTTAAATTTGGTAGTTATTCTTAAGGAATGACAGTTTCCGAGTGGTTTTCGTGAAAACATATTCAAAAACCTTTTGGGGTTAATTTAGAGTCATCCTATAATTCTATTGTGGTGTGTAACTTGAAAATGTTGTGTTATGTGTTTTGGTGTAAAATTTGCCTTCTTGAATCTCAAAAACATCTTTAAGGATTGGAAATGGCCATTGTTGCGAAGCACCAAGTCACCAACTACCAACTCTTTTGGCAAAAGCCAACAAAATAGAGTTTACACTTTTTAGTACATGTCTTGTAGAATGGTTGGTAGCAACTCAAGAATTGGATTCTACTTGATATGTCAAAGTCTAAAGAATAGTAAAATAGCAATTTAGAGTTTGAGTGTTCAATTGAATAAACCTTACTTTAGAAACCTTTATAAGCTAACAATGATTGCACAATAAATAAATTTTGAGTTTTTCCACTACTAATGGATAGATAACATTATTGGTGATCCATGTGATTGAATGATAGGGATTTCATTTCTTGTATTGCAGTTGGTTACTTACTCGATCAATCCCTCATTGATTACTCTACTACATTGTTATTCAATATTAGTGAAGGTGCAAAATTAGTATCACTTGCAACATTGGTAACTCCGTAAAGTTTTATTTTGTTTAAATTGGTATAATACTATAATGAAACAGTTTCAATGTCAAGCTTCAAGACAAATTTACACATACGTAGGTGGAGAATTAGTGAACCCAACTAAGTTATTCAGAATGTTTAGTTAATTACCTCATCTCTGTAAGACATCAACAAGCCCAAGGTGCAATTTCTTGAACCCAAATCCAAGCATACGAAATGTCTTCTAATCCAATCATAGTAGTTTATTTTTGCAAACACTTCAAACTTCACTTTGATTAGATTCCAAGATGTTAAGACCCTTGTTACAATCTTGGATGGATAGATGCATTGATAGATGAAAAGATTGATGGTTGTATCATGACTTTTGTCATGACCTTTGATAGATGATTATGAATTAATTTATGATGGAAGGTATACTAGTAAATAAGTAAAGATTGCTTGGAGATACATATCCTTAAATGGTGGATTTATACACTAGAGTTAAACAATTCCAATTGGATGAAAAGGTCATTGGAATGTCTAAAGATGAATATTTGCAAAGAATGGATTTATGCACTGAAATTAAATAACTCCATATGGATGGCTAGTGCACTAAATAAACAAAATTTTGTTCGAATTTAGAACTAGATAACTCCAAGTAGAAGATGAAGATTTAGATAAGAATTGATTTGATAGGATATAATTGAAGGAGATAACTAGGAATTTTACTTTAATGGATGGTTCTAAACAAAATCAAAGAGAGAAAGATAAGGATAGAAAGGTAGTCCTAGTCTATCTTAAAGATTGGTAGCCTCAATTATTGATAGCCTCCATTATAAGACAAAGTTTGGGATGAAAAGACAATGCCTCTTGGTAGATTGATCTTTCTCTATGGACAGATGATTTGAGCTTTTGTGAATAAATTTTCTTATTAAGTATATTTTGTGTTTGCATTTGAAATCCATTGCGATTTGAAGTTATAAACTATAAGAAATTTGTAACACATGACCACACTTCTCCACTACAACTCGTAGGTCCCAACCTGATGGAGTTGCATTCTTAACACAAAGGTCAACAAAGTGAAAACCAATACTACAAACAGATCAATCAAAGCATCATATTTACTGATCGACATTCAAAGAAACGCTCACACCTGCAATGAAATTTCGTTTCATTTGTGTCAAATCAAAAGAGAGAGAGAGAGAGAGGCTCCTGGAAAGATTGCGTTGATTCAGTTTCACCTTGTGATCAGAAATTCAGAACTAATAAACAGTCCGATGCGTCACAACCTGAATTAATGAAGTGCCGAGAACTGCAAAAGTGTTACAGAAGAGGATTGACTCTAGTACATTGTCTTACAACGAGGAAGTTGAGGCACCGGGCTACCCGTAGACACGTTAGAAGCCGGTTGGGGAGACGCCGGTCGCGCATGAGTTCTAGAGTCAAAGAATGCTCGCCATTTCCGTGCACGCGGTTTCCACGCCCTGCGAAGCAGGCACTTGCAGATAACTCGAGCTGAACGAACCGCCACAACAAGACTCACACCAGCACTCCAGATGCACGCCACCACAATAGCTGCCACCACGATTCCCCCTAAGCTGTCCATACCCTGCCCCGAGTCATCATCCACGCCAATCAAGTACATTGCCATGAGCACCAGCACTCCGAATTGCCCGAATATGCGCTGGTACCGCCAGTCTTCTGATAATCCACTCTTCACCCCAGCACCAGGAGGAGCAGGAGCAGGAACAGCAGGAGAAGCAGGAGCAGGAGTAGTGTGCAGCGGGAGAGCTGGAACGGTGGAGCTGCTTCGTGTCAGGAAATATGCGCACTGGCGAAGGAACGAGGAGATCATGGAAAAGAGGGTTAAATAGGTGTAAACCACAGCTGTGTTGTACAAGACCATGGAGCGCCATCGGAAGTAGTCGCTATGGCCGACGCCTTCCATCATGGCGAACCCGATGACGACGAGAAGGAGGAGGTGGATCCAGTCGGAGATGCAATCGCTCCATGGCGTCTCTGATTTCCAGGTGTGGAGAGAATCGCGAATTTCACTCCAGAGTGGAGGTCTTGAAGCGGAGGGAAATCTAATTTGTTGTCGCGTCGTTTGTGTGCACATCCGCAAGGATGCTGTGAACGCTATCACTGCAACTTGCAGGATGACCAAGGCGGCCACGCCATAGCCCAGCCCTCTTGCCAAAACATTTCGTTCGAGCCTGCAAACCACAACCAAAAATTAGCTAGAACTGCGTTACAAAGCATGCATGTGAGAATGTTCTCACATTAGAATCTTGAGTTTTCCATGCAGGAAACGAAACGGAGTTTATAACATTGATTGAACCATTACGGACCACCTGCTTTAGTGGGAAACTCGGTTTCATTCCCATGATGGTAAACTCTTCTATCTCTTGTCAATTTGAGTGTTTTAGCAGTTTTAATCATACTCAAGAGGTTGAAGCACGCGACATAACTAGTCAAATAGTAAAAGCGTGGTACGTACAATACTGTACGCATAGGTCAGTTTCGACACTTTAATGTCGAAATAATTTAGTTTTGGCTGTTCGACAATTCGGTTGATTTTCCTGGTTTTCACATACTGTAGTTGAAATTTTCCCAAAACTTTCCCTTATAATTTTCTCAGATCTTCTCTTGAAATTTTTTCAGACTTTCAGAAATACTTGTAGAAATTTTTTAAATTTCAGACACGATCCTAAATTTCCCTAATTGTTTACGAAACTGACCGACACGTACGGTAGAGTATAGACTCTGAAATATTCGACCGTTCGGTGTTTGTAACAAGGACTAAGAGCACCGGTACCACACCTTTCACTGAATCTGGTCTTCGACTTCATGTTTGAGAAATAGAATTCAACCAGTTTCTAGAGGAGTATATATGTAAGTTTATCCAAGACCAGGTATTGAAAGCTGGCGTCCCAAACCTGTAGGCGTACAGACGTTGTAAGTCGCTGTATTCGCAATGAAGGGTGCAGGTGATTCGCCTGATGTCGACTTGCCAAAACTGCCAGTGCTGAAAGTATGGTGTGAAGTGTTCGTCCACCAGACCAACATCGAAGTAAGGACTTATGACCAGCTTTCCCTCACCTTCCTTGTAAAGGAAATCCGTCAGGTTGTGTGAGCGATTCAACGCGTCTTGACAGAAGTACTCAAATTTGACGTAACTCAGGTTTTCAGGCCAAAGGGCAAACATCCGAGGCGTGTCTTCGCTTCGGAAATCAGTAGGTGGGTGTCTGGATGGATTCCATACTGAGTCTTGAGGGTCTTGCTGCGAAGTGGGACCAGGCGGCTCCTCTGATGGACCAAGCGGGTCCTCTGTTGGTGGTGGTGGTATTAGTTCAGCATAGGTCGTTGGGTCATATGCAACACTCCGCGGTGTGTCGAAAAGCAAGACCATCACCAAGACAGCCAGCATCGGAAGAGTTGATCTCGTAGACATCGATTATGTCACAGCTAGCTAGCGCTGATTCCTATACTCCAGAATACAGACCCCGATGCCCAATTGCGAGTTCAACAATTTCGGAAATCAATCGAATTGATCAACAGTCCTGGGCAGGAATTGAAGACCACTTGGAAAAGCAAGTAGATGAGGTGCAACTTGACGAAGTAGCTGGTTGCAACAGACGATAATGACGTATCCTCGCTCTCAGTGGGAATTGCTAAATTGTTACTCTTGCAATACGTGTAGAAGGCTAGAAGCCAAACTCTCCTCTCAGACATAAATCGATCTCGTGACTCGCATCTTTTGAACCAGTTTCATAATGGGAACCCAGGTCGAGCCGAATAAATATGGTAAGCTTGCCGATTAATCGGTAGGTATGGTGCATTTCCATGAAGTTAGTCGATCTGAACACGTAAGATATCAAACGTAAGATATCAATACAGACAGAGTGAAACAAAACCAAGCATAGACTCAGTTTTTGGAGCAATACAGACAGTGAAATAAAACCAAGCATAGACTCAGTTTTTGGAGCAATACAGACAGAGTGAAATAAAACCAAGTATAGACTCAGTTTTTGGAGCAAGACGTTAAATCAGTCCCACGAAGTGGCTCCAGTGGGGCAAATCTCATTTTACTAAGGGTTGATAGAGGTTTGGGGTTTATGTTTTTGTTCAGTTTTTTGGTTGTGTTTGACCCTCTCTAATGGAATTCGGGATCTCTGATGCCAAATATGAACTCAGAATTTGAAATAAAAATTTATGCAAAAAATAAAAAATTTCAGCGTTTACCCCTGTGGACTTCGTGGGACTGATTTAACGTCACGCGTTTTTGGAGGCAGTGAGGCAGTTTAAGCAGTGACTCAGTGTCTGTACAGTACAGTACAGATCAGGTGTCCCTTTCCAGACTCGTACGTCATGTCTTTTCTAGTACTTTTCACAGTCCGAGGGAGTTATGTGGAAAATTCGGAGCTTCGAGAAGCAGGCTCAGATTTTTTCAAAATTTACCTAGAAGTAGGCCTACAAGAGTACAAATTTTGTCGGTTGCCATCCCCCATTTTCTAATGTAATTCAGCTACTAGCCAACATTTTTTTTTCCCATTTGGCATGTATTTTAAATTTCAAAAATGGGTTTGGTTTTATGTTTCGGTGGTGAATTTGTATTCATTCCCCATTTTTTTTCAAGTGTTTTATTCTTAAATATCCTTGGCACTTACTAATTCTACTCCTCATTCTTCTTTCTTTTCCTTTTTTGACATTAAGCTTAATGCTTCCATACTAGGGCGGGTTTTTTTGGCTTTTTGGTGCCAGTTTGCACCAGAAAAAATAATCTGGCTAAAAAACACCCAAAAAAATGCTGGAAAACTTGGATGAAATCACCACACTACTTTGAAATCAAAAAAGAAGAAGATGAATTGGCCTAATTTTGGATGAAAACCATACTATACATCCAAGAAATGGATGAATGTTGCAATTTGGAGCATCCTTATAACATTTTATGTTGCCACTATGACTATTCTCCAAAAAAAAACCCGAGGAAGATGGTAAGGGTTGTTTTTGTGGTGCCACTCTTGGTGGTAACTTAACCGTAGAATCTTCAATGACCTGAAACTGTCCTTCATGACTCAACCGGCCCATTTTCATGCTATCTGTTCAGAGTACTGACGCTGATTGAAGGGCCTTTCACACTTGGCGGTAAGTGTGAACGGTGTGAGGAAGGTAAGTAGAAGCTTGCAACCCATTTCCGATCATTTAAAGAATTCAACATAGCCCCTAAGGTAGCCGGCTCTGTAATGGAGTATCTAAGGGCTGGTCCTTTTTTCCATGTATTTACTTAAATGGAAATATTTTTAGTCCATTTTTCAGAGAAAGAGAAATTGAAGAGGAATCTAACACAAGTGGTTTCGTAATTTTTGATGCATTTTTGAATTAGTTATGAATTTTCAAAGGAGATGTGCCGTAGGTACCTATTTTATGTCTCTAGGTCTTCCATGAATGGTTCACTTGCAATTTCTAAAGAAAGA
The DNA here is from genome assembly GCA_947034885.2 of Thuidium tamariscinum. Classification (NCBI taxonomy): domain Eukaryota; kingdom Viridiplantae; phylum Streptophyta; class Bryopsida; order Hypnales; family Thuidiaceae; genus Thuidium; species Thuidium tamariscinum. The sequence continues at coordinate 32,899,812 of OX344751.2, read as the reverse complement.
TGGAAAAGCAAAGAGCATGATTGGCTCTCACTATTCCCAATGCATCTTTTCTTGATTCATTCAATGAATGTGGAGGTCCATTTAAGAACTACCAATTGTCCATTTTACAACCTTTTATAGGGTCCATTCTTAATGCCCGTTCCATTTTAGAGCCGACTACCTTAGAGGGCTCCTAGTTGAGTTTGGTGGGGGAATTTTTTTTTCCTTTATGGGGAAATAGACTTAAGATGGATTTGGAATTTTTTTATATTTGTTCACCCAAAAACAAAATTATTGTGAATTTTTTTGTTTAGATTTTTTGAAACCTATTCTTAACATATAGGTATGTCTCATTCCGATCATAGGCTAGTCAAGAAATGCAGGGGAAATCATTGGTTCATAATGCATCATAATGGGCTGGTTTCTTCCATTCTCCTAGGTTCAAAAATAGAATAGTCTAAACTTTGGAAATGGGGGGCTAATCAGAAAGGGGTTGGCTACTTTAAGTGAACATTCAGACCATGGATTATCAAAGAAATCCAAGCCTACCAAAGCCTACATGGTCACTTATGTGTCTTTAGAAATGAAATACATTAATCCCTAAAGGACCATTGACCCTGGGGGGACAAAATGGATTTTAGGCAAGTTCCTATGACTTCAATTTTTGGTGAAATTTTTTGAAACTTCCTCATAAGATAGAAAAATTGATTAATTTTGTGGGAATATAATTTTTATTTCAATTGGTTACTAGGAGCAAAATTTATACCACAAAATGCCAAAATTTTCATTCAGCGGGTAGCAATCCTTTTTGTAAAAAGTCAAAATTAAATTTAAATTTTCATATTTTGAAATAATATATTTTTGTCTACATGAGAAGCTTTAATTCATTCTATTTGGACTAATAATGAGAAAATTATGGACAATCTTGTTTTTTAAGCAATGTAAATGACTTCTTAAGAAAATAACTTATAGAATTCATTTCTAAGTGCAATTTTCTCAATATTTCAAAAAACATTGTTGAACGAGGTTATGTTTACTTATTGAAGTAATCTCAACATTGGGAATGTTGTATTTCAATCCCATCTTAGAGCTATTGCCCATTTAGTTTTTCTTTCAATCTTGAACCTACATCTACTTAACAATTTTTTAAATAACGGTAATCAAGTGTATTTTTTTGTAAACTTTCTTTCCTAGACTCTCAACTCAATTCTTTAGTACAAAAAATTATAAATTCAAATCCAATAGTGCAATTTTTTTCACAAATGGCAGTCAAAGTCATCTAGAATTGTAGACTACAATTCAAAAAAACTTGTTTTTCCAACTTATAATGCTCATATCTTTCAATCTATACAATCAAACTTCATGAAATTTTTACTTCATGATCTTAGTCAAGTTAAGTACAAGATCTTATGGTTAGAATCTTTAAAAAAAAAAAAAAATTATTTTCTTGGGTGGATGTTGAAGAAATGGGAAATTTGAGAGGTTTTTCACAGAAAATGGCATTGGTCTTCTAGAGGTTCAACACAAACTTTGTTTTTATTCACCACGGCACATTATAGAACCTCTACTTCTTCTACTCCCTTCTATTTGATTTTGATACTGTACATGTAGATTTGTTTTGGCAAGTCATGCTAAAATAATTTGCTTTTCCTAGTTTGACAATTCAACAAAAAAATTGGAATTTTTCTGTTTTTTGGCATTTAATGTGGACACTCCTAATTTTGGATTGATTCTTTCTTTTAATGAGTTAATGTGTTTATTTTTTTATTTTTTCTCAAGAGTCAAGAACAATTTTTTTCAAATTTTTAAAAATAGTTGTAAATAATTTTTAAAATTTCAACATTTCCCAAATTTTCCTAAGTTAATTACAAAATTGACCTACATGTATGGTAGCTTCTAATAATTTGGGTCATGGTTTTTATATTACTTGCACTATTGTCCTCCCTTTAAATGTCACCTTCCCTTGTACAACCACCTTCTTCAATAGCTAAGAAAACACACCCTTCACTCAAAATGTCCCCCACGCTTACATCCTTTTTGAAGGAGTATTTAATTTTAATTTTTTAAGCTAAATCCTTAGGTTTTGATGATTTTAGTATGAATTTACTCTTGGAAAATTGAATTTGTGAAATTCAAAACAAGCAAAGAAATATAAAAAATCACTACATGTAAAAAAAAATAATGTGACATTGAACCTACTAACTTCTTTTTGGGGGGTTAGTACATAACACATGATATTGAAAAAGAATACCATGTGTCACTAATGACACTAACTTCTATTTTCAAGGTCACAATAGTTAGTTACATATGATATTGAAAAAATAATCATGTATCACTAACTACATTAACATATATTTTTGTAATTAATAACACATGATATTGAAAAAAATCAATAAATATGAATTAATATAATTGTGACTTTGAAGATGAAACACATTAAACACAAGCTTGGTTTTTTTTTCACTAATAAGTAGTAGCAAATAGTTTCAATTGCTAGCATTTGACATACATATGAGAGCTTTGTCATAGCTTATGTAAATACCACCAACTTCGGTCAATTGGCATTTACAAAGGCTACATTTTCCTTGACCGACTACTATCATTAGAGGACTATTCGTATGTACAACTCCCACATCTCACTTCATTAGAGGGGATTTGAGGGCTCCAAAGGGCTGTTTCGGGACTATTCTCGAAACTATTTTCATAACTGCTAGCTGCTGTTAGGCTAGCATTTACCAAAAAAAAATTTGGATCTTGAAATATAAAAAAGCCCCCAATTTTTTTTTCAATTTTTTTTAATGACGTGGCACCTTCTCAACCATGTAGGATTCCTTCAAAATTGCATTCCTGCAACAGTTTCTACGTTTTTGGATTGTAAGAACTCGCGGTCTCCTAGAGGCCTGAAATCTCCTCTAATGAAATTGATGTTTGTTTATCTCTTCTTACACAGACTCTCTCGAACCTCAAGAATTTTGGTTGGAATGAAATGTGTTAAGGGAAACGTAGAAGACCTTCATGATGAAAAAACAAGTGGTAAAAGAATTATTTTGGATAATGCTAATTGCCAATTTTGATTTGCTACAATTGTGAAAGTGGTGTGGAGGAAACAAGGTAGTCTTGCTTATATATGACTAATTTTTTGGGAATTATTTATTCAACACCTTGATAAAAAACAATTGAAAATTGTTTTGCGCCCCCCCCCCCCCCGGTTCCTATCACATAAATAGTTATCATATGTACATAAATACTATAATTTTTGCTATATATGTGGCTCTTTTCTTCTATTGTAGTACCTGGTCAAATGGCATGTATTGTAAATTGTATTGTATCACATTTTAGAAAATAAAATTCAATTAAACAAATTATGAATGTGTACTTTGGCCCATATGTTTGCATTCCAACAAATTAAAGCTTTATTAAGAGGCTTGACACTTTGAGGGTAAATTCTATGCAATATGCATTTGTTTAATTCATGATATGTAGTCAAAAGAATGAATGAGGTTACGTGTAGTAGCAACAACTAGCGCCCTTGGTTGCCATTGCCGAACAAATGGCTAGGTGAGTACCTCCCCCCCCTCTTTGTCTAAATTAATTAATTAATTAATTTTTTATTTTAAATTTACACTTGTTAAAAGAACATGATCAATCAATCCCTAAACTCCCTTCAAACTCATCTTTATCTATTGGCCTATCTATTATTCCAATGAAGTATATGACACCCTACATAGGTCATCTACCAATTTTTCAGATGCCATTGGCAAGGTCACGGCTACTATAGACTTTCCAATGGGTTTCTTAGTATTATTCACATCAATTAATACTAATAGGATCTATTGGAATGGATTGTTTTCCCATTGTACTTGTGGCCAAAGAGACTTGATGTGCCTAATGTAAGTTTTGGTATTGGCAAGATGCACATGGAACTGATGAAGGGCAAGAAATGTCTATGAAAGAGTAAAATGAGCATATGTACTTGTGAACAAACTTTAATAATCAATAAGGTGTGAAACTTTAATAATCAAATATAGACAAAATAATTCATTTGGTGCCAAACTTAGTTGAAGTCCAAAAATGAGAGTCTAATATTATATGCAAAGTTATTTAACCCTTTAGTAACCGGTTGACCACTTTTTGGTTGATTTTTGCATTCTTGGTCTAATATTGTCCAAAATACATTTGATCACAAAAATCTCAAAGGATAACACAATTAGAGTGTCTTTATGTGCTTCAAACAGAACCAATTTCAAGATAATTGAAGCATTAATGCATTAGCTATGAGGTTGCAAAGTCAAATGGCTTGGACCCTCAAATGGGAAGTGTTCAACAAAAATACAAAAGAATATCAACCAATTTGTGAGATTTTTTTGTGCCTTGATGTCTTGACAAGGCATAAGTGTTGTTTTGTAATCTCATGAATGCCCAAAGTAAACTTATGCATTGAAATTTATGTAGCACAAATTCTAAAGGATCATTCAAGTCATTGATTTTTGAGGATTAAGGAAAAAAACTCAAATTCCAACAAGGCTCTAAAAGCAAACATGATTTAGAGGTACATTTTGTTTTCTTCAATGTACCAAATCTGCACATTTTAGAAGGGTATTGCTTTTGATGACCACGAATGACCATTTTTTGTGAACTTCAAAAATTTGTAACTAATTTCAAAAAGCTTCAAAAAATATGAAATGACTTGGGTTAGATGCCTATTCTACTTGCTTCTTGAGAAAAATTGATTGAAAAATATTTGAAGATGTTCCACCTCCCCAAAATTCAATTCTATCCCTTAAAAGATTGATTTATAGACCTTCTATCTTATTTATAGCAATTTGTACCATTGGATGAGTTTGATTTTTTGTTAGGTTGAAGAATCTCCCTTATGAGTTATGACAATACTTTCTACAGTTTGATCTAAGATTTCATCCTTAGAGTGGCCACAAAATTCACTTTCTTGAAGAACTACGCCCGCCCTCCAAATCAACCATGGTCACTAAAGGGTTAATGTCAAAGTAGAATCAATAGATATTCAAAAGTGTGTCCTAATTTTAATGTGTTTGTACCTTTGTGATGAATATTGTGCAAGGAGCATCTTTATGTTTGTCTTTTTCTTTGACTATATCAATAAACACATACTTAAGGGCATATACTTTGATTTTAATTAGACTATTGTAAACTACCCCATTTATTCTACACAATTGGACTATCACTTGTGTAGTTGTCTTATTTGTACAGATACATAGTATTTACAAAGTGGCACAAATTAAGTGGTTTACTTAAGTCTTGTAAAATTCTTTACCATTAATTTTAATTTTAATTTTAATTTCAAGAAGACATTTTAAGCCAATTGAATTTTCTTTGTTATAAATTACAATTTTTTTTCATTTCATTGGAAAAACTTTACTATTCAATGTTTTCACAAAACCAATTGAAATTTTTTTTGTTTATAGAAGACATATAGTCTTGTGTAACAATTATAGAAAAATAATGATATTATATTCAATTTAGAAGTCCTAATTGAATTTAGAAAAAAATCATGTTTCTTTTTGTTTATAGAATATATATAGTCTTGAGTAACAATCAGCCCTTTTTTTTTGCTTTTTGAGAAAGTGCCAACATGGCGATCATTTAAAATTTGGTGAAGCATTGTATTTCTACATTCATCCAACTTTTGCACTAAAAAATACTTTATAGTTATATTCATACACTTTATCATCTAAATTTGGCGATTTCATCCACGGTTTCCATAAAAATGGTAAATTTCTGGCAAAAAAAAGTTACTTTTTTTGATACTTTTCTGGCGAAAAAAAGATTTTTTTTTGAAATGGTGCTTTTCGGCACCATATCGCCAGAAATAAAAGGGCTGGTAACAATTATAGAAAAATAATGATATTATATTCAATTTAGAAGTCCTAATTGAATTTAGAAAATAATTATGTTTGAATGTGGATATAGAATTTGGCTTGTAGGGTTTAATAAGCTAATAATTATATATTTAATTATATAGGTAGAAATTGTTTTAATAGTTATTCACTCTTTGAGTCTATACTAAAAGAGAACAAAGGTTGTTTTTGGTCTAGCCTCAAGAGCAAATGAAATATAGAATGAATTCCATTGGTATAATTATATAAAGATGAACTATGTAACCTCTAAAAGACACTCTATGATTATATTGTCAAAGACACTACACTAGTATTGTAATATAATATGATTTATACTTTAGTTAGTCTTTAAGACAACATTTTGCTTCACTTTGCAAGTTTTTCTTTCACACATACATTGTCTTCAAAGTTCAAACCCTATTTTTTTTACATGTGACCCTTATACTAGTAAAAAAAATAAGCTCCTATAGTTATGAATTAAATTTTTTTGACATAATAGCCTTTTTAAAAAAGAGTTTAAATTTTTAGTAGTTTCATGAATATTTGCCCATTAGATGTTTTTTCTGCTAGTAACAAGATTGCAAGTTCCTGACTGTGGGAACGTTGGGGAACTCTGCCACGTCTGCGATCTGACGTGGCCGAGAGACTGCCACGTCAGATAATAATAATAATAAAATAATTTCAAATTTATTTTTTTCAAAAAAAAATATTTATTTATTTTTTATTTATTTTTAATTCTGACTGTTCCCAGCATTAGGAACGTGCTTGAATCAATCTTCTAATCTCTGAAAAAACATCTAATGCAATTTTTAAAACATGGTCTTATCTAGTGTGTTTTTTTGTGATTTGGAACAAGATTGCACTTATTTTTTTGCCTAGTACCAAACCCTATAGAAAATAAATGGTAAAAGTTTGGATGAAATTGCCAATAAATTTCAAATCTTTAAAAATGATTGGATGAAATCGCCAAATAATGGATGAAAATAGGATGATAGATATGTATTATGTGCTAATATTATATTTTCTACCTAATGTATTGATGAATGTTGAAATTTGGAGCACCACAATAAAATGAAGTATTAACAATTTGACACTTCACATAAGAAATGAAAAAAAAACACTGGTCTTATCTTTAAGGTTAAATGATGGGTTAAGCCCATTGGACTTGATTACAAGTGAATTATTACCAAGAAGTGTCTTTAGATTTATTTGGAATGTTTCAACCTCTTGAAGTCACTTTTATAGAGAATTCAATTTATTAAGCACCGCATTTAGATTGCAAAGTCAAAGCATTGTCAATTGATAAATTTTATACGCCTTTATTGCACAAACCTTGGAGAAGGATCAAAATCCATACCCTACTTTGAGAAGATTTTTTTGTTTTTTCTTGAATTGTTTGTCAGACCATTAACCCATTAAGGACTAGATCGATGACTATAAATGGATATCTGAATGAAAATGACATCTTTTCATCAATAACTAGAGTGACTACTAATGAAAACTTGTCATTTTCAACCAAAATCATCGACCAATCATGAACCTGATCCTTAATGAGTTAAATATTGTTTAAGAATTAACAAAGCAATACTACTCCAAAAATGTAGTTTCTCCCTCCACGCATAGAAGTGAAAGATCCATGAAATTGAGCAATTGAAAGGCAATTTTAACTCTAAAAAACTTGTAAATTCATACAACAATTGTGAGCCAAGGCGAGGCACCAAAATCTGGTGTTTGCAAAACTTCGAAGTTAAATAAAACTTAATCAAGTTGCTATTTTTAGTAGTTTAATATTTTTGAAAAAGTTCTTTGTGAAGTCTACTTTTAGCATCAAAAATCCAATCTTAAAAATAACTAATAGTGATTTTTCTAGTCAAGATTTTGTGCATCGAGAGGGAGTTATTCAAATTGTTCGGATGAATGAACTTGGTCCCTAACTGAAAGCGGAATATCATCCGTCAGGTCGATCCTTCCCCCTTCCCACTTCGACTCATGTCTCTCACAGCCAGTGCCGGACACATTATTGCCTGTTCGATGCCGCATTTCGATAGCTCTCATGCACCCGGGATCAATTGCAGCTCTGCACTTGTGATTAACCGATACACTAAAGTTTTCTAGATTCCCGTAGAAACCCAATTTTGTGGCTAATTTCCGGTAATTGCAGCAAGGCCGGCATGGCATAGTGGTACCGTACTACCAATTCCAGCGCAGATCGAGAATGTGACATGGAGCATCGTGCCCTTCCTAGGAGCCAGTAATCTTTTTCTCAGGTACTTTGGCGCTCCCAATTATGTTGTTAGGTCGTGGTTTTCATGAATTTTTATGAACTACTTGTTCGTAGCTTCTGAATTTCGTGGGATGTGGCTCCGGAAGTGACACCCACAATCCCAACTCTAATTTTCTACGGAGCGTACTTTCTATTAGTAGAATTTTCAAATTTGATTGTGTTCTTGTTTGAATGAAAGAGGATATCAATGCACGAAAGAATGCATTATTTGGATACTGTATGCGAGAATTATGAAGAAGTGTGAAAATTTTATGTACCAACCGATGTTCTAAAATTACGTCTTTCTAAGTAGGGGCATTATAAGAACCTCAACATTCACGGGAATTGATCGCAACCAAAAACCTCTACAAACTTGATTTTCTGTTTTAAAGGTTTTTTTGTGCGAACAGTATTGAAGAGTTTGGTTCACATTAGAACTTTTGTGCTTGATGACAGCAATGCCTCTGTGTAATTAGGGTTATTAACGTCTGAAGGTCTGTTGCGATTCAGGGTAGGTACATTTTCTTCACATAAGAATTCCTCATTCTAGCCATCTGTTGGAGGTGTGAATCTGCACGCCATAGCCTCCAAACTCAAGGGATTCGAGGTCGCAGGGGCCCAAACCTTCGAAAAGGTTCGTAGTTTGCTCTGATTTAACAAACTTGTCCATATATAATGCAGATGGTTGCCTTGGGTTTTGAAATTTCCCTTGTTCGTTCTTCCCTTTCAAGCTCCACTGTTAGAAGATTGATGCGCTCGGTGGTAAAGCCCAACATTATCGATGTGCGAATTGTTAATGTATCTGTCTACTATATGCCTGAATTGCACTCATAACTTGCGCCAGGTGTGGCGCAGATTTTCTTTTGCTTTTTGCTTCGAAGAGTGGGCTTAGGACCTTTTTCTGGTGACACTTCTTTTAATTGAAGAGCTGCAAGTGTCAACATATTTTGAGAGATAAAATTGAACCATTGCAGGCTTCTCCAAACCATTGGTGTGGGTATTGCGACTCCCGTGCTGCAAATCCAATTCAGTACCGAGCTCAGCACTCGTATGTTGAGCATCCATCGTTTTTTCGATTTTGGGAGGTAGGAATCACATCTTGGAAGAAAGAGCGGCATTGCCAACGGTTAGTACATCAGATCTTCATCTAGATTGGTGTCAAGGGTCGGTCTTTTTATGATATTGTGCAAGTGAAAATCTTGGAACTCCAAGTGTAAAGACTTCGATATTCTTCCAAATATTGCTTGAATTGTTCTAGCTCGCGTGGGTCTTAACTAGTTTCGTAACCAGGAAGTATTAACGAGGGCAAGCGGGTTTGCAGAGATGATCCGGTTGCGATTGTGGGTGCTAGTGGCAATAATATGCAGCGCATGGAACGGCCATGGAAGCAGAGCTCAACTCGGGACCATGCCAGAATCAAGCACAGTAACGGAGGGCGTGAGCGAGGCTTTCATCCTTCAAGACACAGGCACCACGCTCTACTCGGCCTACAACTTTCTCAAATGCACTTCGGACAAGCATGCATCTCCCACCAGCACGCAGGATGTGAGTGACCTCGTCAAGAAGCTCATCTCCACCAGGAGTCCTGTGAAGCTTCGTGCCTCTAGACGCGACTTCCACTGCGAGAACGGATTAGTGTGCCCTGGACATCGTTCCAACACCAAGCGAGAGTTCCGTGTGGAACAAACCTTGGATCCCAATCCTGACACCCCTGCCTCTCTCACCATCCTTCTTCACCTCATGAACCGCGTGCTTTCTGTTGATTCTGCAAACTTTCAGTTAACCGTGGAGGCCGGGATTACCGTCCAGGCCTTGGTGGATGCTGCTCAGGCGAACAGCATGTCCGTTCCTCCAGGTGTTTTGCCAGCTTATGGAAACCTTTCCCTGGGCGGCGTGATCTCCACTTCGGCACATGGATCGGGGCTCGGCGCTGCCAGCACCCTCGGCGACCTCGTGGTGAAGCTGACTTGGGTGAATGGTCACGGCGACGTTGTGGTTAGTGACAGAGGCTCAATTGAAGTGGACGCGTTGGTTGGGGGGCTGGGCTTGCTGGGCATCTTAACCGAGGTCACGTTGCAGTTGCAGCCGCCATCGTTCACGGTGGTAGAAACGCGAAGCAACTTGGATGATACCAACATGGTGTCTGAGCTCAGGAGGTTGCTAGAGTATGAGACGCCACACATTCTTGTGCAGTGGAAGCCTGAGTTTCGGGAGTACCGAGCTGCACTGTACAAACAGGTCGATACGGTGCAGGAGGCCTCTGGTGGTTCGCCGTTTCGTCCTCATGCTAAGTCGGCTATCATGCACGCCGTGGATGATGATATGGCTCATTTGGTGAAGACGCTCTTGGCTGCCTGGGATGCCGATCCGGATGAAGAATCTCCTGTTGCCGATGTGCTCAATGTAGGTGAGGGAATCACTCCCAAACTTTAGTATTGAAATTTGTACATTCTATCTCTTGAAGGAGATAGATGAAATATGCAGTTGAGTCACACAATGCTGAATATTTTTATGAAATTTGTTTTTTGTTGTGGGATCCTTGGAAGCTCATTGACACCCCTCAAGAGGCACAGTGTGAGGAGCTTTTGATTAAAAAAAAAGATTCCTAATGACACTATAACATTTCTGGTCCAAGAGGAAGACTTATCATCTAGAACTCCTCAAATTTGATTTAAGGCAGAGATCCTCCTAAATGCGACGACCTTGTGCACACAACGAGTATATCTGGATTTGAGAACGTTCACCAACTCGTATAGGTTTTAGGTCATCTACCCAATAAAACATTGAATGTCAGACTTTTTTAACTTTTTTCACATGGTATTCCAATATTGCATTCTTTCGTGCATTGGCATACTCTTTACAAGAGTATTTCAAATTCCGAACTTTACAATAACAGTAATTAGGTTCAATGTTTAAAGTGTCGACCTGAAGCGCGGACATTCTACAGATCCATGCTGATGTCGACCGCCTCAGAAGATAATATTTTCCTTTGGCCCAGTGACTGGGATGCATCAAGCTATTCTCAAGTGAAGCGATGGTTTGTGAGCAGGCGTGTGCAGTCTTGGGCGGGCCTTCTTCAGCAGCGGCTTCCTCATCGACTCGGACGGAACAGCTCTTCACAACGCAACCGTGGACACCAACAACGCCATGCTGGCTCAGGAGTGTGCCCCCAAATGCAGCACCCAAACCAAAGCCATGGGCGCCGCCTCGGACGACGTGTCCTTCACCATCAAAATCTCCCAATTCCAAGACTGGGTGACCGACGTGAAAGCCGTCGTGGAAGCTGAGCTTCAGCAACCGCAGATCCGATTGAATGCTCGCTACGGGGATGGCAAGGTGCAGCGATGCACATCCCCAGGTCTCATCTGGCTCCGCTTCGGCCAGAAATCAAACAGCCTGCTGTCCATGAACTCGGGCGACGAAGACGTGGTGTACGCGCAGTGGTCCACCATGCAGTCGGCCTTCACCCCGAATTATCCCTCCAAGCACGCCTCCATCACCGAAACGCTGGAGCAGATGAACTTGTGCAAGTACCGAGCAAGGCCTCACTGGGGCAAAAACTTCGAGCGCACGTTTCGACACCCGGACTGCCCGTTGAGGGACAATTACCTGGCTTCCAATGTGGACGCGCTTCTGGAGTTGCAACAGAAGCATGATCCTCACAAGATTTTCGAGCCAGAGCTTTTCAAGCATGTTCTGGAGAGGAGTGGGCCTGTGTATTCCAAGGAATGCGCTCTGACGTACGGGTGCTACTGTCGAGAAGACGTGCATTGTCCTGTGGGGTATGTTTGCCGTCCTTCAAAGCCCTTTCCTATGTACAACATTTGCAAACGGCCCGAGCAGGTGAGTACTACAGCGTGAATCAGTTCAACGTCGCTAGCATGTCGTTGCGAATTCCTGCAGTTGCAAAGAGACAGTCTGATCCTGTTGAGCCGGAGCTTTTCAAGCATGTTCTCGCTCGAGAGGAGCGTCTATTCTTGAAGGAATGCAGTCTAATTGTCGGGAGGATATCCATTTTTCTTCAGGATTATGCTTGCCATCTCTCCCGCCTTTTCGTATATATTTACAATATCTGCAGAAGGCTAGACCAGATTGTTGCACTGAAAGAATGTTTGAATAAGAAAGCAATGCCTGTTGTTCCGTATTTGGAACGGCGTTTTAATGGAATTATCTCAGAGATGTTTGGGTGATTGGAATAATTGTTGGGTCAACTATATACTGTAGCAGGTTTTAAGAATATTGTTTTAGTCAGTAAAAGTTTTTTGATATACAATTCTTACCCCCGAAGTTCCCAAGCTAGAAAGTTCAAGTGGAAGATATTGGCTAATTTTAAGGCTCTTATGTTAAGTTTCAAAACATATTTTTATTGTTCGAAATGTAGGTATGATTTATTTATTCTCTGTATTGTGCAATTTTTTTACCTTCTTTAGAGATCCATAAATGATTTATAGTTCCATTCCCTATGGAAATGGGAGGGATGACTTGGCCATTTTGGCACCTGGAGTTAACCCCTCGTCGCCGCAGGGGAAGAAAAGTGTCCTCACAGCCTGGCAGTCTGATCCAGATTGCTATAACTTTTGCATCCGATGTCCGAATTCAATAAAAATTGTTGTCTAGTTTGTGTGGTAAAATTTTCAAATCAATCCAAGATATACAGATGATTTGGGAGCCAATCGAAGTTCATAGGTTCAATTTGAGTTCACCATTGCAGTTGATGGCTGCAACTTTGAAGGCCTGTATCTCCTTCATAAAATGTTTGTTTACAATAAAATTTGTTAAGTTACATTCCTCTACAAGTCTAGTTATTGTGATCAAATTTTCAAGGCAATCCAAGTTGCTTTGAATGCTTGGGAGCAATTCAAAGTTCAAAAACCTAACATTTTTGGATTACAATAAACTCCAGCGGCTTGTTTCTTCCTCATACAGTGTTAGTTTTTAATAATTTTTTTTGGAAAAGTTGCGCATTCTAATCTAGTTTGTGTGGCTGAAATTTCATATCAATTCAAGAATTTATGAGTGACTAAGAAGCATTTTAGTAGAAGGAGGTTCAGTCATAGATGTGTTTTTTGCACACTTTTTTGTTATTTTTTTGACATTCAAAGTCATTTTGCAAACACAATGAGTCAATTCAATGATTTTTTTTTCACCAATGTGTTTATATGTTCATTTTGAAGCACTTACTAGTTCAAAGTTTTTACATTTGAATAGGTTTAGAAATCAAATTTGACCTCCAAATGTGTTTTCAGAAAAATTTCAGCATCTTTTTTCAACACTAAAACATTATAATCTCTCGATCTATGCAGTCAAATGACTTCAAATTTTAACCAGGTCATCTAAAACATGCACACTACAAGATTGTACGGTTAAGATCTTCATAGCTTAGTCGCATATAGACTTATGCATCTTGAAAAGTAAGCAATTTTTTTAGCACAGTTGGACTTCCGGCGATGAGGGGTTAACCTGTTTTACAGGTTCATTAAGGTCATTTCTAAGAAGGATTGTGGCATTGATTGTTCTGAGGCTACAATAGCATCATACTTGTGACATTCGCTCATTGTAGTATAAGGAAGAAGGTTCTTAAATGGAGCGGGTTTTAAAATGGTGCCCTACCTTAAATGTACACTATCTGTACATGTTGTTTTTTCATAGCCTTCAGCAGTGTACTAACAATGTACATTTTAGCTAGGGCACCATTTTAGAGCTCTTTGCCCTTTCAACTTCAAAATTTGATAACTAATTACACAAAGTTTGGAAAAATATGAAACAACTTGGATTAGATGTCAATTCTACTTGTCTTTCAAGGAAAATTTAGTGAAAAATATTTCTAGAAATTTTACCTCCCTAAAATTTTCTTTCAGCCGTTAGATGGTCCATTATAAGACCTCTTACATCTTATTAGATTAGGTTCATGGAGTCTTCTAGTGAATGTGGATATGATAAGTGTATGTCCTAGTGTTTGAGCAACTCAAATAAGCAGCTATATTACAAGGTCTATCCTTTTTGTAATGTTAGAACAAACTTACAAGAATGTAGTCACAATGACGTGCATATCTTGAAAATAAAATTAGAATTTGTAACATTAGAGGTACATTACCAAATACTTTGAATAGGTATAAGCAAACTCAGATTTATAAATTTGACAATGAAAAAAATTTCTTCAAAAGCTAACACAAAATTAAAAAATTATTAAAGTCTTAGCAAATCATGCTTATCAAAGTACATTGTGCTTCTAAACTCTATAACTTCACTATTGTTTAGTTTAATTGCTTTTGAACAGGTTTGGTTTCTTCATCAAATGTGTAAATTTGAGTTTTCTTATGCTTCTTCAAAGTACATTAGGATGTTAAATTTGAGTTCTAGTTACTAATATAAATTGATATAAAGTAAGCAATTATAAAGAAGTGTCTTGGAGATGCTCTCATGCTAACTAAGGTAATTATAACATCATTAAGCAATATTAGAATCCCTTTTTGCTCTTCTAGATCTAGAGACTAACCCAACATTATCATTGAAGGAATGCCTTGTAATCAATACAAAATGGGAAGTTACAACCTATTAAGCTCTACAAATTAGAATGAAGCTACAATTGAAAGCGTATTGGTGGAGGGATATACCTTCTATCAAAGGAAGTATACACTTAAAAGTTGGGTCAATGGAGAACTTCATTGCTAACTAAAGAAACAAAAAATTGGACTGTTGGTTCAACAAACTAATGGTCCAATAATTAGAGTATTTTGGTGACTACCTTAGTTATGGAGGTCCCACCTTTCCAAAGCAAAAGACCTTATAAACCATTTGGATTTGATAGTCAATCAAACATTCTTTTTTCATATTGAAAAATGAATGGTTTTCATTCAAGATTTTGGGTGTAACTTGATTAATATTATATCCACATCATTGAATCAACTTCAAGTCATATTATTTGATATTTAATTTCACATGACATAGTTTGTCCCAAAAAAATAGTGTACCTATATAGTTATTTTACACTCTAAGCTTGATCCCTCAAAACTTAATATTGACATTCAAAATTACTGTTTTAGCTGATGAGAAAAACTAAAAAAATTGAAGCTTCCAAAGTACAATTTCTACATTTCTTGAAAATTCTAAAAAATTCTAAAAAATAAAATTTCATTGAAGTTATTTTAAAATTGAAGATCTATAACCATGCTTTTATAAAAGAAACATAGCAATGCACTAAGATGATACAAAACCATTATTTATTCTAAACCTTTATATAATATAATATTCTTCTATTCCAAAATTTTCAAATTTTTGAGCATGTTACCATCAAAAAGTTCTTGGCAAGGAAGTGTGCATGGGCTTCATTTGATGGCATTCTGACCTATGGTGTGAAAGATATTGAATTTCAATGTTTTCATGCACTAAAAATTTAGAAAATTACTTTAATTTTGATTTTGACTGTGGTAAAGACACATGCCACACTAGTTTGATATGAATTTCTTTTTCTTTTTCTTCAAAAATTCATGATAATTTGAAATTTTCCCCAAACATTTGAAAATTTTATGACACATGATTTCATCTCTGAAAAATAAAAATAAAAATAAGTTATTCTTGCATTCATCATTAGCAACCCAGTGGAAGATACAAAGCGGAGGTTTTGAGGTTTTGACTAAGGTAGGTACATCCAAAAGCACCCTGTTCCAAAATGCGCCATCTATAGTGTACATACATTTCCAAAATCAGTCATGTTCATAGACTCTAAATGGCGCTTTCAGAAACAGACTTTCACTGTTAATAACTTTTGCATACATTATCCAAATCCTGCGTTCTTTGGTGCGTTGGAACATGCTTTCACTTGCCAACAAGACTATATAAAAATTTGAACTAATTAATAGCAGGAACTAGGCTCAGTATGAATAAGTGGCGCTTTGGGGTGTACTGTACCTACCTTAACTTACACGGTCCTGGGCTCCGGCGTTCCAGGGTTGAGCAATGTTATGGCAGCAGCAGACTCCACGACGAAAAGCAAAAGCAAAAGCAGCAACAGCCCTCCCCCAAGCGAGACGCCGCGTGGGGAGCGCCGCAGCTCCCAACTGTACTCCTGTCATCATGCATCAAAAGCCCCCGCGTGCCCTCTCATCAGTTTGCAGCTCGCAGCAGTCTTGACCGCGAGCTTCCCGACCACTCACACCCCACAGGATAACAAGCTCGCTGTACAGTACAGTTCCTGACTATGTACCAGACAATCCAAGAGCGTCTCTCTGTAAGGTAGAAATTAAACAATTTTGACGCAACTTAGTTCGAAATCCAGCTCTTTCCTTGACCATTCTCGGTTGAAATTGATCGATACGTATCGTATATGGAGTCATCATCAATGGTGATGGGCACTAGGGCTCTCGCGACGAGCGCCATTTTCTCGTCTGCTTGCATTGCGGGGCGCCATTCGATTTCGGGAGGGTTGCGAGCCTTGCCTGTGTTGCGAGTGGGGGGCTTGCGTCGCGTGTTGCCGGAGAGGAGCGTCGGCGTTGTTCGCGTGTCCAGCAATATCGATTTGAGCGGCTCGTTTGCGGGACCACACGCAGGTAAGCAGAGCAATCTTGAGCCATCCAAAATGTCCCTCAATGGAATTTCTGAAGAGTTTCATAGTCAATGTCTAGTGATGATACGAGGAGACACGAGGAATGGAATTGGGACACTAGGGAGCATTGTTTAATTTCCATTATGGATTTCTCCTGTGGAAATCCGCTCCCATCGAGAGTCTTGCGATTTTGTGGTGAATTTGAGTGGAATTTGTTTCTTCCTGCTGAACTGGATGCGATTTTCTGTTGTTGTTGCTCGACTTGCTGATCCCAATTGAGGAGGTGGATGGCTTGGCTTATCTATTGCATGTCCCAGGATTGGACACAGGAGAAATCCCAAATGCCCATCTTTGAGGAGTTTCAAGGGTCATATTCAGGGATGATAGAATTGGTTAGACTAGGATACACTGGGATACACCAGGGCTGGAATTTGGACACAGAAGGACAACCATTTGTCCAATTTTCATTCTGTATTTCTCTCGTGGGAATCCACTCTCATTGAGAATTTTGTGTTTTGTGGCCCTAAGTTGGCTGGAATTTGTTTCTTCCTGCTGAAGCGGTTTCGATTTTCTATTGTTATTGCTCGACTTGCTAATTATCTTAATTGAGGCCGTGGATGGCTTGACTTACCTATTGCATTTGTTGTGTGTGCAGAGGACTTTGGTTTGCCGAGGAGGACGTTTGTGAGGAGTTGCGCAGCGTCCTGGTTGCTAACGTGCAGTGCAGCCATGGCCGGGAGTTTTGGCGCAGCGTCGGCTCAGCCTGCTTCCCAGGGTTCGTTCCGTGCCCATCGATTAGCTCTTGAATTCTAGGACAGTAGTCGGCATCGGACATACTAATTGTTAACGACAACTGGTCACCGTAATAGAAACTCTGGATTGTCACATGCAGATTCGGAGGGAGCATCGAATTCTGTGGTCTTCTACAATTACGCGCTCGCGTTTAACCCTGCCAAGTCTAGGCTGGCGTTGGAGGAGAAGCGCATCCCGGTGAGTCGCCTCGCACAGCTTTACCCTAAACCAACCGATACAAACTTCTTTACTCAATGTAATGATGTAAAATAGTCCCCCACTTAAATTATACTTTGTACAGTACAGTATGCTCGATCAAAACGGGCATTTTGAAACTAAGAATCCTTCATCCTTCATCCTTGAGATGGGGTTAGACGCCTTGGCTGTTAGTGTATGGTTTCCAACAGCATTGAGTTCCATTTTTCCATGCCTGGAAGTGTAAAACAATATCCATTGCTCGTATCTGGGAAACCAATTCCTTAATATGTAGGGGAATCACATTAGAGCTCTATCAATGCATGTGCTGACGGCGAGTTTCCTTGATTGCAGTATGTAGAGAAGAAGATCGACCTCTTCAACGGCGAGTCGCTGGAGCCTTGGTACCTGGAGATCAACCCGCAAGCGTCGGCGCCATCGCTGGTGGTGGGCAACGAGAAGATCACGCAGTCCGTGGAGATCATCCGCTGGGCCGACCGCCAGGGGGCGCCACTGGGAGGAGACTCCGTAGACAGAGCCTTCGTGGAAGAGTGGCTCAACAAAGTGGACGCCTGGGACGGCAACCTCTTCGCGGCTGCTAACTCGCCCGCAGGGGGAGCGCTCAAGGTCAGTCTGGGGTTGCTAATTCTCATATATCTGTTCTCTTAAAAAAATTCAAAAGATTCTAGATCCATAAAACAGCTGTTTCTTTGATATTTTTCCTTGGGGTCACTTCAAATTTGAGTTTGGCTACTAAATCTGGCAATCTTTACATAATATTTTTGTTATTTTATATGACAATTTTTTAATTGAAATCTCGCTGAATAATCACCTTCTGCTTTAATTTCTTTTTTTCTTGTTGCTAGACCACTAAAAGGTGATGAACGCAATACCACTGCTACATGTTGGCATACAGACTATGTATTACCAAGATAAAGCCAAGTGAATTCCAGATCTAACGAGTGCAAGATATAATTCGCTAACACTGGTGATTGCAGCAGTGGACAATTGACCTCTACAGCAGAATTCTTTAAAAGAAGTCATGTAGATCAAAACAAGTAAAGAATGTCGATCATTGATACGCTTTCGAGGTCATCATTCAACCGTAGGAGTTGCATTGAGGATGCTCTAACATACCTAGAGAAAACTATCAGTATCAAAATCACGGGCACTCCAAATATATGATTTAAAACTAAGCAGTTCTGTACAAATTTGGCATGTTACAGGTCAGTACGGAGTACAAGATCAAAGTGGCCGAGGCGAACGCCAAGAAGAACCCGGACATGGCGAAGCTATACTCTGAGAAGGTCGCCACCATGCGAAAAAATCTCATCGACAACCCCAACAACGACGCCCTCACTGAGCAGAACCGTCTTCAACTCGTTGCTCTCCTCGACGAAGCCGAGACCAAACTCTCCACCCAAAAGTTCCTCGCAGGACCCGCGTACTCCGCGGCCGACGTCATCTTCACGCCCGTGCTGTACCGCATCTACTTGCTCAAGAAGGAAGGCGAGTACCTGGAGAGTCGGCCCAAGGTGAAGGCGTACTACCAGGATCTGCAGAAGAGGCCGAGTTACGAGACGGTGTTTGGGACTTCTGATAGTCCGCTGGCTACGGCTTCAGAGGTCGTGCCTTCCGTTGGGAAGGTTGTGCTGGATCAGGTGACTGGGAAATACAAGCAGTAGGGTTGTACAATCCCTGTCTTTTTTTTGGTAAATGTTGCACATCGACTAGTATTTTATACTTCGTGAGTGTAGATATTGGGCTCCCAGAAAATTGATACAATTTGCTTCACTATGAACCTGTGTAGGAATGTAATTTAAGGGAGCATTTTGGCAGATGTAGGAGTGGATTTTGGAAGTATGTAAAAGCTCCGGAGAAATCACTTCGGGTACAAGAGTTAGATTTGTTGAGATTTATGTTTTTCCACTTTGCGTGAGTTTGTTATGCAATTTCGAAGTGTATCGTTGTATATCACAGTGAAAGGGATAGTCGATGATCACATTTCAGTTCCATTCAAATCATGCTCATAGCAAATGTTAATAAGCCATGTCAAGTAAATGATACGTATCAGTCAATTTGCTGTTGGTAAGAGGGGGGAGGGGACTAGGTTCCAAAATGTTTTTTGTAACCTCTTTTCACGCGTGAACTTTAACAACATCTGTGCGTGTGAACCTTCACAACAAATTTCTGTAACTTGATCCAGTCACAGGGAGATTATCCTTGTTTCACTGACGGGAGTATCAGAAGTTTCACAGATGGTTTTGCACTCGAAACGGGGATCAGGGGAAAGAAGTGAACAGTGAGAATTTGTGCCATTGAAATCCCGGATCAGAGTCTAAGCAAACATACGAGTAGAGCGGAAATTCAAGCTCAATTCAACCTAGGAATAGCAATCCGGGAATCAGATTTAATCTCCCTGTGACTGAACCAACAGATTAATACAGAAATCAAATATTCAGCTGAAACAGGAAAGTAGCTCAGCCCCAAAAAATTCATAAATCTCAGAACGCAATTCACAAAGCAAACGACGGATTCATTCATTCTCAATGCAGAGCTGAACAGTGCGCTGCTGTCCTAAATTAGCATGCATTTGAAGAGTGAGGTTCGGACTGTCTGAACTTGAGGGACGAATAGGAGCACAATTGATACTTATAAAATTACATTGACATGAACAAATGCAAACCTAGACCAAACAATCCAAACACAGCACATTCCAAAATATTCACACGAATTCACAAATAGCCACTTGAACACATTCGCACTGTTTCCATAGCGAAGGAGTAGATTAACCGCTCAGGATCAGTCAAGATGCTCCCAAAACTCAATATCTCCCATCACCAAAACTCATGAATGAGATTTAAGAGAAGCATACAAGGCAGCATATCCTCAACTGACCGTTCAACCGCTCCCACGGTACTCTTTCATTAAAAACACGCATGAATCGAAGTACTATTCTCGTCCAGTTTATGAGTATCAAGATATCCCCCTTCCTGTGCTTCATTTGCACTAGAAATGAGATGGACTCTATTCGTCTAGAGGCTTCATTCTTCCCAGGCACGTCCTCGTCATTCATTTGGAAAAGCCGTTGGTATCATTCACCGGCTTCTCCGAATCTCTGTTACCTGAAATTCAGAAACAGCATGGATTAAAATCAAAGAACACCGAAAACATCTACTCGAAAGATGGTGTACATCCCCAATCATTACTCAATCACAGAAGACCTTCCCTATCCAAAAAGAAACTATAGACCACCAAAGTATTTTCTGTTCACGTGTGCCATTGGTCACCGTCAAGCCATAGAAGTAAAGGAACTCCATTCAGATGAAGCCAGGTACAACAGGGTTGCCTTCACGAACCTTCACCGTCAACGTGACCTTCGCCTTCGTTGTCGGCTGCAAGAAGAGACGATCTCCGGTTCCGCGCCAAATGATGGGACGAAGGCTACAGAGGCAAAGGCAAGCAAATTGGTGACCAGCTCCAGCAGTTCAACCGAAATAGTACCACCTTAATTACTACTATTATTCATTGACACGAATTGTACCCTTTGCAAGAGAATTCGAGAAAACTCAGCGTATCAAAACTCAAGTAGAACAAAGAGCTCCCTAAATTGGTTATCAACCTCATCATCCCAATCCAGAAACAAATCAAAACCCTACGATCACTAGCTATTCTTTCTGTGGAACAATCCACTCCACAGAAATCCTCTCGTTCTCAGTGTTACAGCACTTCCCCCCCAAAATCCATATGTGCCCTACGAGTCTCGCTCTGGATGTGATGAGCAAAAATCATAGCCCGAATTTCTCAAGCACATCACAACTGCAATAGCGGGTACCTGAAGCTTAGGCCGCAGAGTCTCCATCAAACTGCGAGGCTTTTGACCGGGAGGTGCTCCACCCTGCAACTCCCAAAGGACCGTAAGCACCCTAACCAGCAACTGTGCTCGACGCCCATGAGAATAAAACTCTCTCACCAGAGCTCACAACCGGTACCCTCCAATAGACCTAGTGTACAGAATGATATTTCTTATGAAACTAAACTGCACGGAATATACAACCCTACTTCACACCAGGATGGAGTAGCCTAACCTTTCCGAGGGCCCAGTCAGCTGAATCAAAGAAGGCACGCTCATGATCCTAGCACAAAACAAAAAACAAAAAACGTCAGAGCTTGAAACATTTGCATTGCACATGCAGCAAATTCGTGCTGCTCAACAACCGTAAATTAACAGTCTCGTTGGTCAGATGCGCGAAAAATACCTTGGAGATTAGGGGAGGCTTCTTCGGCATAAGACCACCATACTTCTTCTTCATGATTGCCTCCTGCACAAGCATAACGGGATACTGAATGACGGTATCTCATACTACACCGGCTCTCTAAAGCATTGATGTGTTTTGAGACCAAAACGCAATACACCACGTTAATAGTGGAAGATAAAATAAACGGAAAAGGAAAACATCCTTCACGAGGAAATGACCACAATAGGGAAACTAATAGAGGCTTGACTTGAAAGCCAATAAATATGCTGCAAACATTATACGACATCCAAGAAGATTAAGGTAGACCAAAGGCGAGCAGTTCCTTACCTCTTCTGCGAGAGAGGGGATGGGTGCCTGCACATGCTTGTTGTCAGCCTGGTCACCCATAGCCCCTGCCTCTCTTCACCCGTCAACCTTCAACACAAAAATGACTAAAGTTATAATCCCAAGCAATGTACCAATACAGGTAACCTGATCGGCGACACACACACACACCATCAGCATGAAACAGAAATTCATCTATCCAGATCCGACGGCAAGGACATGAAAACGACCGATCTCAATATCCTACAATTTTGAAACGACTCTAATCCCAGAAGTCTTTCTTCACCGCTTACGCCGTCTCAGCTTCACCACATACCCAGCAATCAAAGAAGGTCCTGGAGCCATACACTATGGCCGCTGACAAAATGCACAAACGTAACCTTTGCAGACGCCCACACACTAATCGATGACCCAATCAGTGTAGGTCAAAAAAAATATCGTAAAATTGACAGTGAGAACCACAAAACTACACCAAACCTCGTGTGAAACAATTCCAGAACCGGGCTTCCAAGATTTGCAACAGCTGGATCTCGAAAGCCAATTCCACAACACTTGCCCTCTGCCACCGACTGCTTACCACTAGACCCCAAAACCCTAAAAGCCTCGTTAATCCTGAAATTTAGTCTACACAAACCCAGATCGGAAAATTTCGGGAGCGCCAATCACGTACCCAAACTTGCACAATCCGATTCAACAAAGCGAAATCCGATTCGCACCTCACCTCACCGAGCTCGCACAACGGAAGCTTGAGACAAAATCCTCGAACGACGATTTCTTCGACTCTCTCCCAGGACGGGCAATCACATCCGGTGCTGTCCAATTGTGCGAAGAGTGTGTACGTGCCGGCCTCGATGGGGCGATTGCAAGACCTGCAGAACGGAAGGAAATCACGTCATTATTAGGGAAGGGTGAGTGTGTCAGCGCGGAGATGCTTTGGCTTTTACGAATCCTGGACGAAGTCCGAGTCTTCGTCAGTTCGGGCCGGACGGACGGTGATGGAACGTTTGCGGGACGTTCGTGGTCGGGTGGCTCTCTTGTAACGTCAGGAAAAGCTTCCACCCAATCAATACGCTGACGGACGGACCCACACCTGCTGACCTGCGTTGAAATTTCGGTCAAAATGTGGTAAGGGAGGAGGTCCATAAATGGAGCATCTAAGCGCTGGAACTGAATTTGGGGGAAGTGAAATATCTTAAAATATTTTTCAATAAATTTTTCTTCAATAACAAGTAGAACAAACATCTAATGCAAGTTGTTTCATATTTTTTGAACCTTTGTAGAATTAGTTATAAAATTTTGAAGTTGAAGTGGCATAGGGCTCTAAAATGGAGCACTTCCTAAGATGTACACAGTTTGTATATTGTTGAAGGCTATGAAAAAACATGTACAAATAGAAAACATTTAATCCCTAAAGGCCTAAGACATAAGAGGTTTTTTCAAGGGTCTGAGAGACTGTTTCAGCCATGTTCCCCAATCTGTGAACCCGTCAGATTAAATCATAATAATAAAATATTTTAAAAAAAAATTCATTTAAAAAAATTTAAATATTAAAAAATTAATTAAATATCAATATCTGATGTGGCAGTCTCTTGGCCACATCAGATTGTCTCTGTGGTAGCTTTTAGCAAGTTCCCATAGTCCGGGAACTCGCAGTCTTCTACACAAGCTAAAAAACCTCTTATGCCATTTTTCTATCAAAAATCACTCAAAACTGCCATTTTTGTTGTGTTCATCCAAAAGAACAAAAAGAAATGTTTTTGTATAATCTAACCATAAAATCTTTTACTTTGTTTGTCTAAGATCATGTGGTATAAATTTCATGAAGTTTGACTGTATAGATTGGAAGATATGAGCATTCAAAGTTGAAAAACATAGTTTTTTTAAACACTGTTCTGCAATTTCAAACGACTTTGATTTCCATTTGTTAAATTCTTTTGCATTATAGACTTTGAATTAAAAAATTTATGTGTTTAAGAATTGAGTCGAAAGTCTAAGAAAAAAATTTCAAAAAAAAATGCTTGATTTTCATTCTTTAAAAGATTATTAAGTAGAAATAAGTCCAAGATTGAAAGAAAAATTAAATTGTTAATAGCTCTAAGATGGAATTGAAACACAATTATTCCAATGGTGAGATTTTTCTAGCAAGCAAATTTAACCTTGTCAAGAATTTTTTTGAAAAAATGTGAATCGCATTCAAAAATGAATTGTATAAGTTATTTTTTCAAGAAGATGCTCAAACTACCTAAAAAGCAAGATTGTTCATAACTTTCACATAACTAATCCAAATGGAATGAATTAAAGCTTCACACATAGACAAAAATATAATCTATAAGATTAAAATAATAATAATTTAAATTTAAATTTTTTGTGGATTCATTTTTCTGCCCACCAAGTTAAAATTTTGGCTTTTTGTGATATAACTTTTGCTCCTGGGCACAAATTGAAATAAAAATTATATTCCCACAAAGCTAATTAGTATTCCTATCTTATGAGAAAGTTTCAAAAAGTTTCACTAAAAATTGAGGTCATCAAAACCTACCCAAACTCCAAATTGTCCCCCAAGGAGACAATGGGCTTTTAGGGGTTAAGAAGGTGGTCGATTTTAGAGCATGCTCATTTTTAGAGTCTCTTCCCTTCGTGGCTACCATTAACCCCTAATTGTTTAATGCACCAAATTTTGGTGTCAATGATAATTTGAAGTTAAATAAAACCTAACTAAGTTTATATTCTTAGAAGTTTATATTTTTGAAAATTTCTCTTTGAAGTTTAGTTATAGCATCAAAAATTTGATTTGAAAATGACTTTTTATGATTTTTCTATATAAGATTTTGTGCAAAGGTGTCCATGGCAATCTTCACTTTCCATAGTGTTGAGGGCTCTTGGAAATGAGCCTCAAATATACTAAATATTGGAGAAAAATAACATTCTTTAAAAATTATTAAAAGAATTGTAGAGTAAGTTTTGAGAAGTTTTAAAGTTTAAATTGATTGGGATATGTATGTTAGGCCCTTAACCTCACATTTTTTTGGAGATCAACTTTTTATATTTGATATGTATGTCAAAAGTTGATTGAAAACCTTCAAATTACTTTTGCAGTTTTAACACCTTCATAATCAAGCATTATAGTTTTTCAATCTATAAATGGCAATGTTGTGTTTTCTTTTCTTATCGGTAGTCTTTGACATATCTAGTTGAATTTGTATGGTTTCAATTCACAAAAATTGATACAACCCATCAAATTGTTGGTTTTTTGTTCAATTTACAACGAATTCCTAGAAACTCAAAAAAAAGCCTAGGAATTTTGGGATTAATCCATATATTCCCAAACCTTTCAAAGTGGGTTATTCCTTTGATAAAAGATAGTGGGCTTATAATTATCCTCTATAAAGCAATTTTTATAAAAACCCACCAATCTATCTATATAGATGTTTAATTCTACAAGAAAAACTTGTCACTATAAAAATCAATCTTTTTTAAATAGTTTGAACCATTTACTTTAAGAAAAACCCAAAGTACTCATTACAAATCAAACTATTATGCAAATTAAAACCTCCCCTTTTTGAATAGAATTTGAAGATGAACAATTGCACTTTTCTCTAATATTCAATTAGGTTACTCTATGCATTTATACAAACCACATGTAGCAAAGATTTTTAACCCCCTATAAATTTGATTACAAAAAACACTTATCAATTTCATTGCATTTTGATTTTGGAATGCTAAAACTTTTGAATTATAAATCCTATGACAAAACCAATTATTTTAGATACCTTGATTATTATTGTATCCATTTTTTTTGAGAATTTTTTTAAAATAATTTTCTATTTAAAAATCAATTTTGTTAATTTGTCACACTTTGACATATAGGGGTATTTTATACAATTGACAGTTTAAATTATTGATTTTTAGTTGAAAATTTTGAAGTATATTTTCCTAAGAGATAGACATGTTCCTACCAAAGGGCATCCAAAAATACATTATTTTATATCCTCCACATCTGTGAAAATACACCTTCATTAAAAATAATAACATGCACTTCTAAACAATAAAAATGATTTTGACTTCATTTTTTTTGTCATATCTCATCATCAAAAAGTCTTCCTAAATGTTCAATTTTTTGTTTTATTGAAAATGTTTTTTCTTTTTTTCTATAAATTAAAATGTTGAAGTACATATTTTTTGGGACATATTCTCACATAGAATTCTACTACTAGTTTTTTGAAGGGGCTATGGACACTTAAATCTCAAAATTTGGTGCCAATTTCTGAGTTCCAATTTGTATTCTTCCAATATAGACTATAGATATTGTAGTGTGAAGTTATATGTTGGATTCAACATTATTCATGCTGGTGAAAAACATTAATATTTTTTGAACTATTAATACTTCCTGAAATTCTTGAATAAAAACTTTAATGTTTTATTTCAAATTCAAAAAATTAAACCAATAGTGTCTAGTTGATTGCACAAGGAATAGTTAGTTTGGAAAACAACCTCAAAATTATCTCCTAAATCCTTGAAAAAACATCTAATATAATAACTAAAATTAAGTATAAAGGTCCTATATTCAATTTGTGACATGTAATACAAGCAATTTTAGAAAGTGATAAATGATTCATTAAAACTGAAAATTGAATTAATTTTTTTAAATAATTAATTAAAATTTTAATTAATGTTATTTTACATGGTAGTTTTTTGTTTTCATTAGATTGCTTCTGTGGCAAAGTTTCCAGAGTTCCTATGTGTTTTCATAGTTCAACAAATTGCAATCTTCTAATGACTCCCAAAAACATCTAATGAATTTTACCTTTACTATAATTTTATTTTATTCAAGAATTTACTACCTATATCCATCCATCACTTTTCTAAAAGAAATTAAAGTTGAATATATATTATAACACCATAAGGAAATATTTTTCAAGACAACATATATGATTCATCAAGTTTCATCCATGTATAATATAGAACCCCATGTAAAGGTAGTAATATAACTACAATTGAAGAAGTTGAATGAAAGTATAGCAAAAGAAGCTAGAGAAATATACAATCTTCTAGAAACAAACAAAAACATCAAGAGGCCAAAACAACTATGGCAATGAAAATCACAAAAAAAAGAATGAAATCAATGACAAACATAATGACTTCATGAAGAGATCATGAGGCAAGAGGTGGCAAGAGATTAGTAGCACAAAGAGGTAAGAAGAGGAGACAATGAGACAAGAAGGAAGAAACAATAAGACTCTAAACGCAAGAGACAAGAGGCAAAATCATGAATATGGTATATTAGATAATTGTATATAGGTTAAATAATTGCTACAACTAATTTGTATTAGTATATAGAAAGATAGCTAAATGATTGTAATATTTTTTTAGACCAATCATTGATACATCAATAACTTGAACATCCCAAGAATGGAAAACCAAAGGCAAAAAGCTCCATCAACTTTTATTGACAATTTGCACATCTTGAGGCACATCTAGAAGTTGTATGCACAACTTGTTTACAACTATAGCACTCTAAATAAGGGACTCCTACTCCATTTAAGACAATATAGTTTCAAATTAGTTGTTTAGAACATCTAGTTATTCCTTGACCACTTGTATAGTACAAGCTTTTTTTGTAGTGCATTGGCATGGTCAATAAATAATTGGGACATGAGAATTGAATCCAATTTCAAGAACTAGAACTAGTTGCCGACACACTTGCCTTAGCCCCTTTGGATATTTTTCAAAAAAAGTGTTCAAAGTATTGATATCCTTATCCAATTAGCTCCTATTGTAGTAGAGCCGAGTGTTTCACACAACAACTTTATTTTTTCCAATTCAAAAGTAATGAAAGTCTTTGTACCTATTAGTTACTCCTTATCCTCATAATGTGTCCTAGATCCAAAAGTAATGAAAGTTTTTATACCTACTAGTTACTCCTTGTCTTCACGATGTGTCCTAGATTCAAAAGTAATGAAAGTTATTGTGCCTAAAAGTTACTCCTTGTCTTCATAATGTATCCCAGATCCAAAAGTAATGAAAGTTATTGTCCCTAAAAATTATTGCTTGTCCTCAAAATATGTGTAAATTTCAAAAACAAAAAATGAAATTTATTTGTAATTGAATGACTAAAAAAGTTGTCCCTCCAAATGATGGTTGCTCTCTTAGAAATTTAACATTGAAAAACACCCCAAATCCCATTTTTGTTGTTGAACACCAAAGGCAATCCCTACAATCCTATTATTTAGAACAATGTAGCATTGAATATCAAGGGCCACAAAAACTTTGGAGGGGATTTGAGTTTGGATTGCCCAATTACACATCACCTAAAGCAAACTAACCCTATAACATTGTGGTAATCACTAAGTGACCAAAGGATGTAAAATCCTTTTAAGTAAGACAAATCATCCTTGAAATTTTGTATGAAAGGAGAAGGTCTTGCACAATAGTTTGACACCCAATGAGTGCTCTTGGGATTTTTTTAACAAAGATTCACATACCGAAAAAAAGGATGATTTCCGTAGCGATGAACCCAGGGTTAAGCGGACTGCAAAGTGGCTTATGCCTTTGCATCTCCGAAGGAATCGGCCGATACATCACATAGTAGCGCTCTGTTACGGTAAGGTACATTGATTTGTGCGAAGAAGCAATTTTTTGGCAAATACTAGTCGCAGACAGCAACACTAGCAATATTATCCTCATTTTTTGTAAGAAAAGCACAAGCAGAATGTCATTAGCCGCAGGCGAAGCACCTTAAGGTACTCCTACATAACCAAGTCTCTATTACAGTCACTCTCACCCTGCTCTGCCATCTGCAAGAAAAAAGGACTCTACTCAGAGAATACTCCATCCAGATTAATCTTGCTAAACCCTAGTTTTTTCTTATGACAACTATCACGAATACTATCATAAATCGTCTTTGAAATTGCTTCTCTTATCCCTGCTGGCACTGAAACAAGCAATTCAATAGCTTCAGTTACCTGTGCATAACAGTTATCATGGGAGCACGTGCTTGATGCAAGCAGACTGCTCACAGAGGATATTTTGGCTAAAACATCAATTACAATTCATACCTAAGATTTCAATTGCCAGTCACATTATGGATGACACACTTCAGATAAACACTCACGAATCTGCAACCCCGAAAGAGCGTTTGGCAGCATCAAGGGTGTTGGACAGCAACATAGCTATGGTCATTGGTCCCACTCCGCCTGGCACCGGCGTAATGAGCGATGCTACTTGACTGGCCTCCTCGTAGCACACATCTCCTACCAAACGGTACCCCTTCTTTGTGGATGGGTCCTGCATCATCAAAGCAATTCAAACGCATTTGAGCCTCCATGACAACCACGAATTCATGATTTTAGAATGACCAATAGACTGTATGGAGCACAATTCATACTTAAGGTGGGTTCAGATTTTGTATCAGTGAAGTACATTGCATGTGTTGTCAGTAAATGAATAAAATTAGACAAAAATTCTTTATATGACCTACTCCAAATTGCTAAAATACATGAGGCCCAATTAAAAAAAAATTGTGAGTTTCACGGTGAGGTCCGTTACATCCACAGCATTAATGCCGACGTCAATAACCACAGCTCCTGGCTTGAGCCAATCACCGCGAACCAATTCAGCTTTCCCAACCGCGGCGATCACAATGTCGGCTTCCTTTACTATTTCGGCCGGATTTGGTGTATTGGAATGAACCACAGTCACGGTTGCATTTTCTCGCTGGCATGGAGACACTCACAACATAAGAAAAGCTTGAAACAAGAATGAGAAACGCTAAGAGCATCCTAAAGAGAGATTTCCAAGCTCTTCTCCCAAGCGAAGAAGACATAAACATGATATTGGGACAAGAACGCGGGGCAAAAACCAAGGCAGGAAATAATTGGCTGGCAGACGACTTCTGTGAATGTGGGTAAATGCAAAAAACATAGAAATAATCTGTTTGCACCGAAAGATTCGAGCTTCAACTCTAAAAACAAAATTTGAATACTTCTAACTGACAGTCAGTTCTCAAATGCCAACACTAGGAAAGCCAGTAATCTGGAAGATCATGCCAAAGACAAACGAGAATCTTGCAGTGTTTTTCTCTTGCCAATCACCAAAATCAAATTTTTCTTTCAGTTTGTTTCCAATGTCACTGTGGCCCTGGCATGAGGAAGTACCTGTAAAAGCTGAGCAGCAGGGGTCCCCACAATGTTGCTGCGGCCGATGACGACGGCACGTTTCCCTTTCATTTGAACCCCCGAGCGCACCAGCAACTCGATGCATCCCTTCGGCGTACATGAAACAAACAGGGGCTTCCTTCCTTGCATACACAAGCTTCCCACATTGATGGGGTGGAATCCATCCACGTCCTTCTCGAAGCTCACCGCTCCGAGCACTGCCTCCTCATTGATATGCTGAACAACGAGGAAAGAAAACCATAAGATTCAGTCAAGGAACTGCACACTCGGCAATGCCAGCGCTTTCAGAAGGAAGCGCAACTTCTCAACATCCTAAGTTGCTCTATGAATGCACCCATCTAACCATCTAAAAGCAGGAAATGGTTTGGATTCAATCAAGATGGCTGTAATGGTGTACAACAACATGAAACTTTTCCTAGCTCACAAGTGTCAATCTAGGAGCTGCTATCAAGGAGCTAGTGAAACGACTGATGTCCAAAATTCTGGTTGTCAACGAGCATGTGTGCCAAGAAAAGAAGAAGCCAGAGGAGGGCCTCCTGCAAACCTTGGCACTTCCTTGAAGTAGCAGGTGTTAGAAGCCCATTTCAAGAATGTTGTGGGACGAGAAGCTCAGGTGGAGGAACTTACTTTGGGAAGAGGAAGCTGGACCAAGATACCATGGACCTCAGGGTCGTCATTGAACTTCTTCACAACACCCACCACGTCCTCTTGGGTTGCGTCCTCGGGTAAAGTCACGCCAAAGGATGCAAAGCCCACCTCCTCACACGCTTTCTTTTTGCTGCGCACATACGTCTCGGAGTCTTTCCGAGCTCCAACCAAGACGACAGCCAAGCCTGGCACCTTTCCCAGAGACTCTTTCAGAGTCGCCACTTCAGCCGCAATTTCCTTCCGAATCTCCCCCGCAATCGACTTTCCATCGATGACTGCTCCTCGCCGCTCTGTTGCAGCAACAGCAGCAACTGATAACACGCAATCCAACCGAGGCTATTAATTCTCTCCAAAGGCCACCGGAAGCAAACCTACAGCTAGCTCCATGTAACAACCACACGGCACTGTAAGCTTAGACAAAAGAAACCCAAGAAAAGCCCACCAGACTCTTCCTTAAACCCTAAACCCTAGGCATGGCTCGAACGGATACGTTCACAGGGCTGCAAACCAAGCTTAACGAAACTATACCAGTCTGCAAGCCACCGCCGCTGCTACATCGGACACGCTTCACGACCACAACAACGTTGGAACCAGGCAAAGCTTGGGCTGGAATGTACGTCGAGAGGCCCGACCTTTCCAGAGCGCCTAACCTTCGTGGTCCCTGCGAGAATCCAGAAAGCAAACTGAGGTCGTCTCCATTACAAGAGAATTCTTTTCGCCATTCTCAACAAAAGCCAACCCCGAGAAATTTTAACTCGAGAAACTGGGTAAGCCCTACTTCCCAACAAAACCAATCAACAAGGCTAGCCCGAAACCCCAACAAGCGATGAGAAGAACATGTTTGCAACAGCACAGCAGCTGTGTGTTTCGCAAGTACACCAACACAATAATGGTCTGAAGTTTTGGAAGTGGAGAAAAATCGAAATGCTTACCAAAGCTCCACGAGCTAATTGGAGGGCCTCCATCACAGCTGGAGACGAATCTGTGACGCGCAGGATTTCTCGAACTTGCTCAGAGCCGTGGAGACAAAGGTACTCAACAAGGGGCACCTCGATTGTTTGAGAGCTGTAGCAGCCAGTTGTGACCCAGATCGGAAAATTTCGAGAGCGTGCATCACGTACCCAAACTTGCACAATCCGATTCCACCCAAGCGAAATCCGATTCGCACCTCACCTCACCGAGCTCGCACACCGGAAGCTTGAGACAAAATCCTCGAATGACGATTCCTCTAACTCTCTTCCAGGACGGGCAATCACATCCGGTGGCCCAGTGCTGCCGTGTCCAATTGCAAGACCTGCAGAACGGAAGGAAATCATTAGGGAAGGATGCTTTGGCTTTGATGAAACCCGTCTGGGTGATTTTACCGCCCGAGGGTAGAGAGAGGAAAAGCCAAAAGGCGGGGAGGAACAGGAAGAACCTGGGCACAAGAGAGAGACACCAAAGGCGCGGAGGGACAGATGCGACCCCGGGCAGGGCCGGGGGGGGGGGGGGGGCAGGTGAGCACCCAAGAGAAGGGCAGAGCGGAGAAAAAGCACAGAAAGACAAAGAACCATGATAACCTAATCACCCTAACCATATAAAGAGAACTTCATTTCAAACCCACTCCAACAAATTTTACTCACAAAATAACAATATTTTGCTTGTAATTGAATTTCAAGGGAATTTTAAAATTTTCCTTTTAGAATTTATAAAAAAATATTGGTGAAAGCATTGGAGAATCTAAACACATAGATGGAATCTAAAACTCGAAATTTACAACTTTTGTTTGTATCACGATTCCAAAATATTCTTCTAGATAGTACTTATAATGATTTTTCTCAAATCATCAATTTTGGAAATGATTCCAGACACTTAGGGGTTAAATGCAAGTAAATGGAATTGAAGGTGGTGTCAACAATAATTTTGAAGTTCAATAAAACCTGACCAAGTTTCTATTTTTAATGTCTCATATTTTTGAAGTTTAATTAATGTATAGCATCAAAAATCTGATTATCAAAATGACTTAATATTGATTTTTCTATTCAAGATTTTGTGCAAGGGTGTCCATTGCAATGTTGATTTTCCATGGTATTGAGGGCTTTTGGAAATGAGCTTTAAATACACTAAATCTTGGAGAAATATCACATAAGAAATTTATTAAAAAAATTGTAGAGTAGATTCTCAAAAGCTTCAAATTGATTAGAGTTATACATGCATGTTAGGCCCTTATCTTCATATTTGTTTGGTGACCATCTTTTTATACTTAATGTATATATCAAAAGTTGATTGAAAAACTTCAAAGTACTTTTGTGTTTTTAACATTCTCATGATCAAACTTTATAATCTTTCAATCCATAAATGCTTATGTTTTTTGTTTGTTTTTTTCTTATGTGATCTTTGACATGTCTAGATTGAATTTGTATGCTTACAATTTTTTTTTAAAATTGATACCACTCATCAAATTGTTGGCTTTCAATTCAATTTACAACAAATTCCTAAAAACTCAAGAAAAAGCCTTGGAATTTAGAGGTTAACCCACATGTGCCTACTGCCTAAGTCTTTTAAAGTAGGTTATTTTATCAAAAGAAAACATGGGCTTATAATTATTTTCTATGAAGCAATTTTTTTTAAAAATCTAACAATATAGATGTTAAAGACAAACTAGTCACTATGAAAATCAACCATTTTGAAATAGTTTGAATCATCAATTTAAAAAAAAATCCAAAGTACTTAGTGTAGATCAAACTATTGTACAAGACCTCCCCTCTTTGAACAAAATTTGAAGACAAACAATTGCACTTTTGTCTTACACCTAAGTACATAACTCTATACATTTATACAAAATACATGCAACAATATTTTTTAACCCCCTATAAAAATGATTGCAAAACTACTTTTATTGCATTTTTATTTTGAGAGGCTTTAACTTTTGAAATATAAATTCAATATCCGAACCAACATTTTTTGGATATCTTGATTATGATTGTATCTATTATCATTTTTTAATTTAAAATAATTTTCTAATTAAAAATCAATTTTGTTAATTTGTCACATTTTTACATATAGGGATATTTTATACTATTGAGTAGTTTAAATTAATAGTTTTAGTTAAAATTTTTGAAGTATATTTCCCTTGTGGGTAAACATGTTCCTATCAAAGGGCATCCAAAAATATATTATTTTATATCTTCTACATTTGTGCAAATACACCTCCATTGTGCATGCACTTCTAAACAATATAAATGATTTTGAGCTCATTTTTTTTTGGTCAAATCTCATCACCAAAAAACCTTTCCAAATGTTCAATTTTTTGTTTTGTTGAAAATTATTTTTCCTGTTTTCTGAAAATTAAATATTGAAGTACATATGTTTTGGGACATATTCTTGGACATAGAATTCTACTAGCAATGTTTTTGAAGGGGCTATATACACATATCTCAAAATTTGGTATCCCTGGCAATATGAAACTTGCCTATCTCTAATTCTCAAGGTGCATTTCCTTTGCTTGTCTCCTCATTTTATAGGGATTAGGGTTACGGAACTTGTGCTTGAGTTTAGAATATTTCACCCATTTTCAACCACTTAAGCAATTACACATATGTAGACTACAACTTTTTTGAATGCAAATTTATTTTTTCATCTACAAAAATAGAATTTGGAATGATGCTATCATTTTTCAGAATTTTACTACACAAATTGTAACTACTATGAATTTTTTTAGTAGAAATTTCTCTTTGGCCTATAATGGTGATATAGGCTGATTACAAAACTAACCAAGGGCTCGTTGCATTCATGAGAGCCTTGCAACCAATCATAATGTGCCACAATTGCTCCAAGAACTACACCATAACTTCATGGAAAAAAAATAGCCTATTGATTGGAAATGAGGGTTGATAAGTAATGCTCTCAAACACGAATAAAAGGTGAAAATGGTAGGCAGGGTGGAAGTGAGAAGCAGAGCAGTAACATTTGGACATAAAACTGAAATCTTGAAGCCCCTGTTGGATGAAACTTGCCTAGGAAAGGAGACCCCAATCAAATCCCCATTTAAATTATTTGTGGCCATCAATTTTTTTCAATTAGTGCTCAGGCACAAAAGTTATGCCCAAATAAACTCAAAACAAGGGAGATGGGTAATAAATAAAAAATTCAAAACTTGAGTTCTAAGAAAAATAAAAATTTCTTCTTATAGATTATATTTTTGTCTACATGAAAAGCTTTGATTCAATCCATTTGGATTTATTATGAGAAAGTTACGGACAATCTTGTTTTTCAAGCAATTTGACCATCTTCTAGAAAAAATATCTTGTAGGATTCAATTCTATATGCAATTTTTACAATTTTTCAAAAAACAAAATTTCACATGGGTTATTTTGCTTGCTAGAACAATCTCACCAGTAGAATTAGTGCATTTTAATTCCATCTTAAAGATATTAATAATTTAGATTTTCCTTCTACCTTCTACCTACTTTTATTTAACAATTTTTTAAAGATTTAAAATTAAAAATTTTAATACTTTTTTTTCCCTAGACTCTCAACTAAATTATACATCAGAAACATTTAAAGCTCAAAATTCTATAGTGAAAAAAATAAAAATTAAGAAGGTCCAAATTCAAATAATCTAGCAATTCCGCAATATACTAAAAAACTTGTTTTTTTTTCTACTTTAAATGCAAAGATCTTCAAATTTGTGTGGTTAAAAATTTTGAAGTTTTTCCACATATTCTCATACTATTTAAATGGTGATATGTGGAAAAAAAATAGTTTTCATATTTGTTTACTCTTTGCTATAGAAATGGCAAAGTGTGATTGTGTGTTTTTTTCCAGAAAGAACGCCTTGGTCGTTTAGGAATTAATCTTCAAGCACTTCGGGTTTCAAAGATTTTTCAACTCAAGCGATGCACCGAAACTCTCAACTAAGTTAGACGAGATCTCTCCAAATTTAGGGTATAAATGACCTAAATTGCACAATCTGTTTTGCGCAGTGCGAGTCCTCTTAGTCTGCCTCATTTCCTCGGCTGTCGCTACTGCGCTTCGGATCACTCATGCTGAGCCCGTGAAATTTCAAGCAAGCGTTTTGCACAAAGGAGTAAAGTAAGTTAACGACTGAGAAGGAATTCTGGTCGGATGGAGAAAGATGGTGTTGCATTCGGGTCAAAAGGTCATACGCCCGGGTGACTATGGTCAGCTTAGAGAGCCTTCCGTCAAATTGTCAGATCAAAAGGAACAGAAGCTCCAACCAAAAGCGTGCTACGTTAATGGCGTGCTTCGAATGGCATTGATGGTTCGTGCAGTGGGACCGCTGCAAGGAATCTTCTACAGTGGGTTCACTGCATTTTAGGATTTTTAGCCCTCATCCTCCTGCGTCTCTTCCATCCGCTCGCCTTCACATTTCTCCAAAAGCATATCGTCAGTGAACCCGCAAGAGGATTGATCGACCCAGTTTGGTCTTCTTCATCAAGCCCTAGTAAGTATTCTCCACAGCGCTGCCCCCATGCTGCTGCTTTAGTGTTACCAGGTTTCTCGAATCCGAGAATAGTTTTTACTTTCATGTTGCCAATTCTGGGGTTGTGGGAATCTTAGTGTGGCGTTGTCAATTAAACGACTTGTTTTGCAGACTCACCTACTCTTACAATCTCTCGAATTGTAGACTCAGTGAATTTCCAGACTCCTCGTCACAACCTGTGTGTGTGTGCGCGCGCAGAGCCACAGCCCGTCGACAATGGCCAGCATCGGGAACATCTCGGCAACGCAGCTGAATCGTTACGACGGCAGCAACAGCAACTTACCCATCCTGGTGGCGGTCCGGGGCAAAATCTACGACGTGACCAGTGGGAAGTCGTTTTACGGGCCAGGGGGTGCGTACGCCATGTTCTCCGGTAAGGACGCCAGCCGCGCGCTCGCCAAGATGTCCACCAATACAGAAGACGTGGTGGCGGACATTGACGACTTGACGGAGAAGGAGATTGGCGTTCTGGACGACTGGGATCGCAAGTTTGCGGCCAAATACCCCGTGGTGGGGCATGTCAGCTCCTAGATGACACGGCCGTGTCGCTGCTCGCTAATTTGCCCGTTCGTGTTTAGCATGTAAAGAGACTCTGTGCTAATGCTTTACTTTCACTCCTTGTTGATCGATCTCAGTAGCCTTGATCGTGTGTGCAACTGTTTCATCTATAGATACACAATACGGAGTATGTTATATTGTAAATCTCTTGTAATGACCAGCTCCATCTTTGCCAGCTCTGGTTCATGGTGATGTGTGTCTGTGCATCTTCTTCCTCGCCGTCTCCATCGTGTCCGATTTTTTGTTCCAGCTTCGTGAGTGGGAGAAAGAGCATGAACGGCAACTGAGAGTAAGAAATGTGCGAAACTTCGAAATGCACAGTGGGCAGACTGGGCACTGACTGCTGTGGTCACCAAGAGGGTGAGTGGGTTCACTAAAGCAACGGTTAGGTCATCTTGGGCATGCCACGCTTCGTCATTGTCCTGCTGCCTTGGTACTGTGGTAGATCGTGAGGCAATTCTTTCGCCCGTCGTGTGCACACGGTGTAGTTTGGCTTGGCATTTGGCTGCGTTGCGCAAGATTTGCCGCATAGGAGGTTTTGGTTTGTCGACGATGTGGGTTCGGCCGCCGTTGGCGCTGGCGCAGGCATGGAGAGGAGCTGTGCCATTTGGGTTTCGTGGCCTGGCGTCCGTGAAGTCGACCGAGTGCGGGGGTATGGACAACAGTGGGGAAAACAAGGCGGGGAAGCACGTTGAGGTTCCGCTTCCGATGCACGGCGTGGCGGGCAAGTACGCAGCCGCGCTTTACAAGACCGCGGTGCGCCGGAACGCGCTGGACCCCGTGCGCGGCGACTTGGAGCAAGTCGCGGGCGTGGCGGGCATGAACAAGGTGTTCGCGTCCTTCATGCGAGACCTGTCGGTGCCGAAGCCGGTGCGTGTGAAGGCCTGCGAGGAGATTTTCAAGGAGACCAAGTTCCACCAGATCACCAAGAACTTCATGGCGGTGTTGGCGGAGAACGGGCGGCTCCGGTTCGTACAGAGCATCTCCTCGTCGTACGGCAAACTCCTGCTGGCGCATCGCGGGGAGGTGGAGGTGCAGGTGACCACGGCGTTGGAGCTCATGGTGGCTGACTTGGACGAGATCAAGAAATCGCTGGGCGGGCTGTTGAAGGGCCAGAATGCGAAGATCACGCAGCGAGTGGACCGGAGCATCATCGGGGGTATTGTGGTGACCATCGGAGACAAGATCATCGACCTCTCCATCGCTCGTCAAATCAAGATGATGGAGAAATTGTTGGCGGAGCCCGTCTGAGTGAAGCTCGCGCATCCGGATAGCTCTTGTTCTTCCATCTTGCGACATGAGGTCATTCGGGATAGCATGATCGTAGCGTTAATCACAATCGGCTCTCAACCTTCGCTGCAGGCTTCGCAATTGCGATTGTTAAACATTCAGATTGTTCTCCTTCTTCCGTGGGTCGACATTAGTTCGTTCTGGTAAGCAAATTGTGGCGTCAATTACATATGGGTCGATCTCATTATTCGGTGCTGGCTTGCGATTGCGATTGTTCAGCATCTGAATGATTCTCCATTTCTCCTTCTCTCATGTTGCGACATTCGGTGGTTCTGTTTAGCAAATTTGTGGCATCAATTACAATCGACTCGATCTCATTCTTCGGTGCAGGCTTTGTAACTGAGATTGCTCAACATCCCCTGATCGATGTTGCATGCCAATTCTAGTGGCCACCTCCGACTGCAAGCTGCATGTCATCGTGGCACTTGTTGAAATTTCAATTCTCTTCGACAGCTGCTGTGAAAGCCAATGTGGCTGGGCGGGGGCGCTGAGCCCCTCCACTTAAAAACACAATCAAATTACATTAAAGTGTCAGGAAGATTAAACTTCCACCTATTAACTCTAGGGTGGTAGAACACAAGGGCCCATAGCGCCTCAAACTGTCTCCTAACCATCTCCAGTTTTTCTCTATTTTTAATTCTAACATTGAAATCTTTTCTAATGGCCATCCCCGCATGTAATACCGAAGATCACGCAGTTGCCATCACTCGTTTCGTATTGAAGTCCAGGGTGCTGTAGCGTGTGTTACACCGTCCCACCCAGATGTGCCAGATCAAGTATGATCTGAATAAATCCCATGGCTGAAAATCATAAACATATTTGCCTAGTGAAAAGTTATTACTCCTATTGATCCTTCCTAAAAGAACTTCCTGGAAGTTCCTTAGCTTAGGAACATTAAAAGTAACACCTAATGCACTGAATTTCAGCCACAGCTCCTTTGATAACTTGCAATCCCATAATAAATGTTTAGCAATTTCCATGTGAAAACCACATGGACAACTATAACTGGCTATTGGCACTCTCCAAGACAGACACTCTCCTGTCACTATACCCCTATTTAAGATTTGCCATATCAGCATTGCAAGTTTCCTCGGACGAGTCGTATGCCACATCAGTCTATATATGGTTCTCTTCTACTCTTCGCTAAAGCCTTGCTTGATTAATTCTTGCATGCCGATGGGAAACCTCTGGTTTCTACAACAAGCCAACTGTATACCCTCTCTTTATCGTATATCCGAAGAACGGGGCTGAGCTTACACGTCCAACTGTAGCCCATGACCATTCGCCTGGATCCCACGGCAAGTCCTTCAGATACGCATTCAGAAAATGCCAAATTGTGTCCGGTGTTTCGGTGGTTCTTGTGGATTGCAGTCATAGAAAGATCTTTTATCTGCCGCCCATTTAATGACCCAAACCGGTTGTCTGATTCCAAATGGAATCTGGGTCGTGCTCTGGCTCCTGATCAAGAGATCTAAGCCCATCTTTT
Organism: Thuidium tamariscinum; assembly: GCA_947034885.2. Classification (NCBI taxonomy): domain Eukaryota; kingdom Viridiplantae; phylum Streptophyta; class Bryopsida; order Hypnales; family Thuidiaceae; genus Thuidium; species Thuidium tamariscinum. The sequence goes on along the minus strand of OX344751.2, from coordinate 32,859,944 downwards.
TCTCAAAACATAAACTCTGCTCCCCCGTCGCTTCCCTACTCATGATCCAAAAAATTATGTCATCATTCTCCACCTTTACCCATTCTACTTCTCTTCCCGCCAAGAATGCTCTAGGTTCCCACGGTACGTGGGAGATCACCTTCTTCTTTCGCAATGCACGTTTTTCTATGACTGCTCCAAGTCTTTGAAGTCTCTCCTGAATGGTAGCTGCTGTGCTCCAGTCTTCCCTATTCGAGTCCCATAGATCTCTGACTGTAGCTATCTCGTTCCTCACCCACAGGTGTAGACTGAGGTTTGGGCCCATTCCAAAGGGAGTGTTTTCTGCTTCTAATATCATGGGATTCCCGAATAAGGGCTGCCCCAAGATTTCGCTTGTGATTTCTCGATCCTTCTGAATAAGGTTCCCTCTTATTGAAATAAACACTTTTAGACAGGCTATGACTAGAGAGGAGTGGTTCTCTCTCTTTAAACCTTTGTTGAATAACAGCCACGAGCATGATTTATGCCATTTGGCATCCCCAAGTGGCCGACCCTATTCAATTCTAAATCTAAGTAGGCTTTTCCAGGGTTCTTCACCTGGAACTAGACATCTAATCACTAACTTTGCAAGCAGCGCTTCAACAGCTGCTAATCGTCATTTCCTCGTCATTCTTGGAACTTAAAACTCTACGGTGGAAGCACCCAATGGTGCACTTGCACCCAATGTCCTGAAAAGTGGCAGAAACTGCCAAATCTATTTTATAGGCTATTGGGTGCACTTGCACCCAATGCCGTCCATTTCTAAGTCAGTCATTCATTCTAGAATAGAAATGTAGCAGGACTGTAGACTGCTTATTGATTTAGATCAAAAGAAATAAGCCATGTACTGCCTACCTACATTTATAGCCTGAAATGATTGTGTGCTGTAGAAACGGACGACATTGGGTACAAGTGCACCATTGGGTACCTCTCCCTTAGTTCAAATTGAGTGCATGCGAGTGGCGTGTGCATATGTAGTTTTTGTGGGTGCTTTCAAAGATCGGGGAAGATCGAAGATACTTGGTACTTCCTCATCATCTAGGGGCTTTGAATTGTTCAAAGGATGCCCCGATCGATGCTGCATAGTAAGTGCCAGTGATCCACCTCCGTTTTCAAGCTGCATTTCATCATGTCTCTTGTTGTAGGACAGCGCTCGTAGAAACACGCCAATTAGACGCCTTCTACCATCCAAAACACTCGTAATCATCCGTAACCCCTAAATGCCCAAGCCTTTTTTTTGAGCTTCTTGGAATTTGCTCCAAATTGAATGAAAAGCCAAAATTTTGATATGTTTTATCAATTTTCTTGAAAATATAACCGTACAAATTCAAACTAGAAATGTTAGAGATCACTTAGGTAAGGAAAACATAACATTATCACTTATGGGATGAAAGATTATAATGTTTGATTATGAAGGTGTTAAAATTGCAAAAGTGACTTGAAGTCTTTTGATCCTATTTTCACATCTCAAATCTAAAAAGTTGGTTAGTTTTTTTTATCCTATTTTCACATGTCAAATCTATAATGTTGGTCACCAAAGAAATATGAGGTTGAAGGGCCCAAGATGCATAATCCCAATCAATTTACAGCTTTTCAAAATTTGCTCTACAGTTTTTTTAAATGAATTTCTAATGTGGTTTTTTCTCTAAGATCTAATGTATTTGAGGCTCATTTTCAAGAGCCCTTAAGACTATGAAAAGTCAAGATTGCAATGGGTACCCTTGCTCACAATTTTGAATAGAAAAATCATAATCAATCATTTCATGATCGGGTTTTGATGCTTAAACTAGACTTCAAAAAGAATACTCCAAAAATATAAAGGACTCAAAATAGAAACTTGGTTAGGTTTTCCTTAGCTTCAGAGTTTTTAAAACACTTGATTCTCATGCCTTGGGCATTTAGGGATTAAATCACATCTTAAATTCTCAAATATTATTGTAGATTGGTTACATCAAAGATGCATTCTTACACCACATTTTGTTTCATTATCATGTTCTTTCTAAACCTCTTATTAAAGTGAGGCCCTTTAGATTCAAATTTGCAATGCCATGATAACCACACTCCAAAGTCATGTTATTATTTGTATTGAAGCTTGCATGTTAAACATTATGTAAAAATGTAGTAGTGCCTACTTGACATTTTCACATAAGAGGAGATTATAGTGTTTGGTGCTTCATGTCAATTAATTCTAAGTACGTACCTATTTTTTGGATTCAATGTCAAAGTCTTCATGCAAATTCCAAAGACAAGGGCTTATTCGTAGGTAGATTTATTTAGGTTCCATTATTCTACCTTACCTTCTCTATAAAAAAATACTTTATTGAACAAGATCAAAATATTTACTTCTCTCTAGTTAAATCCCATTTTTAAAGAAGTGACAATCAAGCATTACATAAAGAGAGTGTGATTATATCCAACATTGGAATATCTAATATTGCTTAATTGAAATATTCTTAAATGTAATGGGCTTTATGGGCTTTGAATCAAGTGCAAGCACTTATTTTGAGACTTACCTTAAAGATGGCATAAGCATTCAATGGCATACTAAGACTTTTAATGTTATTATTAAAAAGATAATTGAAAACAATGGAGTGACTAAAAGTAACCTTGAAAAAGTAATTCCTAAATGCATTGATTTATAAATTAATTTAAAGTTTTATACAGATGTATTATAAAGAAAAATTTGGAAGGATAATCTGGTAATAGGAGTCCATGCATTATACTGTGCATTAGGTTTTTTGTTGCAATACACTATTTTGCCTAATTTTTCATTATTCTTTAGTATTTTTGAATCTTTGAATCAAACTTTTTAAATTTTGGGATACTAATTTGTAAAATAAAACCTATTTACATAGATCATAATATCCTTCATTTGAAAAATTAAAATTTTAGAAAAATAAATTCAAATAATCTAAATGATACATTTGTACTATGACCAAAACATTGCTATACATCAATTTAATGCACCCCAAAATTAAGAAACTTCATCATCAAGAAGGAAGTATTAGCTCTAAATTTTTTGAAAGATAAACATGTGAAATGAAATCATTAAGTATTTCACTTCTATTTTATATAGTTGAATCTTTTGTACTTTTATTTTGAGATTATTCTTTAATTCTAATTAATTTAAAGAAATATTTGAGTGACAATTTGTAAGAAGAAATTACTTTTGGAATTCTTTCTTACAAATATAGAATTAATTCAATATTTGGATATTTGAAATAATTTATCTTTAAGAGAATTCTTTTTGACAAATTAAAATTAACATTTTATTGTTTGTGAATTAATAAATTTAAAAGTTGGTCCTTCAATTTCTTTTTAATAATTCAATGTTATACATTTTTGGAATGATTTGAAAATCAAAAAAATTTCAATATAGATAAGAGTTTCCATTGAATGTTCAAAAGTCCACAAAAAATTCATAAAAGAACTAGGAGACCATAGGTTGTACATCTTGTTTTGTTTCTAATGTACATTTTCAATTTTGCATTACATTAATTGAATGGTGTGGTTTATAATTGCTATCACCAATATTTATTAATAAAATTTAGAATCTAAAATTAAAAAATCTATGATTAATCACATTCTTAATATTCTTAATCTTAGAGTCTTTATAAAAATAAATTATAATTATGAAACTCTAAAAGCAACTACCATTATTCATTAACTATTCAAAAATTAAAAACTAAATTTTATTACTCTTTGCACTACTTGTGACAACAAATTGAAGTGCATATAGATGTATATGGTATAATTTCACTAATTATTTATTGCAAATAAAATATTATGAATACAATGAAATTGGTAGATGAACTAATTAAAATTTGCATCCATCATATATGGAATATTAATATACTAAGTCACTTGGATTCATAAAATTAACTTCAAGGTGAGAAGTATAGAAGGCATGCAACAAGGAAGTTCTACATAATAAACTTTTAGGACATGTTTAGGACGAATGGAATTGAATTGGTAGCTTGCAAGATGTTTTTAAGAGGCTTTTGTTAACAAAAATCATCTAATAAAGGAATTTACAAGTCATGTGTGGATTTGGAATTTGGAATTCATCATTTCAATTCTTCTTTAATCTTCATTTTTATGTGACTATGAATTGTTAAGTTTAAGAACTTTCACTTTCTTATGAATCAAAGCTATAGACTCCATCACAAAAGTGATATATCAAGTGGATACAAATTAAAAAGGCTTGATTTTATTGGCCAACAAGCAATGTATTGTAGCTATTGCCATGCACTAATGTCCCAATTTTTTCATTGGAGTTTCTATGAAAACTCTAAATCTTTCTTTTCAAAAAACTTTTTAATAAATTATGAAGTCTATAAAGCAAGTCATTTCTAAGTAAAAAATCCAAATGAGTTTTAACCCTCTTACCCATTCAATCAATCCAACATTGAAATTCTCCATTTTTGAAACTACAATGTGAAAAAACAATTAAGCTATAAATCTATTGCTTAAAAGAAGGGTTTTTTTGCCAATTCAAGATTGGATTGTAGATAGAATAGAATGTACTTACTAACTTAACTCTTTGAATGCCCAATAATAGTTGACATTAATTGTGGCCAAATTAGACTTTATTACTAGACAACTTAAATAGAATTGCACAAACTCCTTGTTATTACATTTATTTACAACTTTTAGAAACAGAACAAAGTACCATACAATTTTAAGTTGGTGATTCAGAACTTGGTAATAAACTAATGATGTGATACTTGAAAATATGAAAATAGAGAATTCCATTTTACTATACAAAACATATTGACAAAAATTGAAAGAGACTATGGAATTCAAAGGAAGATAACAAAACTAGGTAATTCAAATAAATCATATACTAATTTATGTTAGACTAATTGTGAGAGCCCTAAAGCCCATGTCTTAGATGATAAAGAGAGTACTCAAGTTGATGTTCTATCCAAATATTTTTTCACTTGTTTGAACATTCATCCAACGTAATGTTGAAATTTTTTAATAACAACCTTATCTTCAACCACTTTGATGAGGCAATTTTTTTGTATATAAGTTTTACAAAAAATACAAAATTCAAGAAAAGATGTGGATATTAAGCCCTAAATGCCCAAGGCACCAAAATTTAGTGTTTGCAAAATTTTGAAGTTAAATAAAACCTAATCAAGTTGTAGTTTCTAGTATCTTGTATTTTTGAAAAATTCTTTTCAAAGTCTACTTCAAGCATCAAAAATTCAATTGTGAAAATGATTGACTACGATTTTTCTATTCAAAATTTTGTGTAAGGGTACCCATTGCAATCTTGACTTTCTCTAGTATTGAGGGCTTTTAGAAATGAGCCTCACATACACTAGATCTTGGAGAAAAAATCACATTAGAAATTCAATGAAAGAAATTGTAAGGTAGATTTTGAGAAGCCAAAAATTCATTGGAGTTATGCATGTTAGACCCTTTCACCTCATATTTGTTTGGTCACAAACTTTTTAGATTTGGTTTATGAAAAAAAGGATTGAAAAACTTCACATCACTTTTGCAATTTTAACACCCCCATGATCAAACATTATAATCTTTCAATCCATAAGTGATACTGTCATGTTTTCTTTTCCTAAGTGATCTCTAACATAAGGTAGACCAACCTATTACCACCTTGATTTGCAATTTGATTATATTAGGGCTAATTCAAAGAGGGGCACATATTTTTCAAAGGTGTGCATACATTTCATGTACAAATCAAATCCAAATAGAATTATGACTAAGGTTATAAACACCTTAATAACAACCCATAACCACCTTCTTGTATCCCTATAAGCATCTAGATATTCACGAATTAGTTATTGCCAAGGTACCCTAAATGACATAAATGCACTCATTTTGTCAGATTTCTAGGCAAAATTGTCTCATTTCTAGGCAGATTTGGATAGTGGAATGGGTCAAAATGGGGCCAAATATAGGGTGACCAAAATGGATTGTAGATGGAATTAGGCTAGTCTACCTTATCTAGTTTGAATTTGTACAATTATATTTCAAATAAAATTGATAAAGCTTATTGTAAAGTTGACTTTTTGTTCACTTTATAGCAAATTCCTAGAGGCTCAAAAAAGACCTTGGGCATTTAGGGGTTAAACCGCTAATTGCTCCAAAGTTCAAATTTTAGATGATGAATATAGTACTTCAATCAAGAAAACATTTCATCTTATTCACTTTTCACTCATCCCAAGCAGTACCTTTCTTTATAACCAACTTGACGAAATTGTATAGTGAGAAACAATATATTTGTTCTAAGCTATGAGAAAAATGTGCAAAATTTTAAAAAAAAATCAGGCATTGAAGTGTCAGAGTGTAAAAAGGCAAAAACAGAATAAAGCGACGAAGAACTCACTCAGGACTGGAAAGAGCAGTGGCGCTGCAAGAGGAATATACTTGTGGCATCACCAACATCCTCATGATGTACGAGGTGGCCGGACGGGCGATCGGCACACAACTTTGACTTGAAGAGGCATGATTCCGATCAAAGAATCTGCAAAGAGGCCTTTGTTTTTGGGACGAAGCTCAGACTCTTTGGAGCCGCTTCCGAGCTCCGACTGAATATCAACTATATTCGCAGAATCAATGGAGATGCTGAAGATTTATTCAAGCAGAGAACACGTACCAGCGTAATACTCGTACTCAGCGCAGGCACAATCGACAGGATGTCGAAATCAGCGCTCAATGTCCTCATTTATTACCCCAAACTTCTGTACTACCCTGCATTAACTGCGGTTTCTATCCCACATGATTACGATTGCAGCAGCGTACGTATTGCATTCCATTGTACCCATCGCCTTCGTCTTCTTCTTCTCGGGCATCTTGTTCATTGAGAATATGTTGGTGTTCTGCAGAGGAGGCGGATTTAGCAAAACTTTACGCGGTATCGATCGGTCCCTGCAGGGGTGTTGATTCCATGAAGACGTACCTGAACAACGTGGCGGATTTGCCCGAAGACCACGAAGCATCTCCTCGTTCAGGCTGAGGGGAATGTCCGGCTTGAATATGCCAGTGTCCCCTGATTTTCCGGCTTATATCTGCTTTACGAACGGCGTCGGTTGGCCAAATTTAGTGTGTAGGCATTTTCTCAGGCTCTAACGCTCTGTTACTACAAGACTATAAATCAAGGTCAGGATCGCTAAGAGATGAGTGAGTGACCATAGCCTCAATCTTCACGTACATATAGCTGGGCATTCGAATCTTCACATCCATCATGGCTCCTCGTAAGAAATTGTTTCATTTCTCTTTGTTTTCTTTTCCTGATAATTCAATTTTCTGTTTCATTAGTCTATCTCCCCGAAATTGCTTTCCTGATTTGGTCTGGCCATGGATAGCTTGATCCCTTGAACCTTCACTGTCTATGGGTCTGCATGTTCGCGTTCGTCCAGATGATGGTTCTTGCGAAATTGGTCGCGAGAATGCGGTTCAGCCTTTCCACGGCCTTCGTAAGACAGTATTATCATTCTAAGATTCTGCATGCTGCTTGGGTACGGCAGTAGTAATATGGGCAATTGTATAAATAAGTGTCTTGCGGAATTATGGTGTTGACTATTCAGGTACAGGAGTACTTGTACTGTGCTCTGTTGTTGTGCTGCTGGTGGCATTGCCCCCAGCGGATGGGCGGAGTCCGCCCTTGCCCAGTGCTTCGCAGCTGCAAGCTTACAAGAAGCCCCTTCAGACCGAGCGCCCTTTTAATATTGCGCACCGTGGTGCCAATGGCGAGTTTCCCGAGGAAACGTATGCTGCGTACCAAGTAAAGCACCCCTTGTCCTGGCAACCTGTTCAGTACTCCTAGCTTACATAATTCGAATTCTCATGTTAATCACAAGCTCAGAAGCAACCTCCGTTTGATGTAATGCGTTTGTCTGACTAGTTTTCATTTCCCCTTCCAGTGATTTTTTCATATCTGGTTGGTGGTGATGGTGAGCGGTTGCAGAGGGCAATTGAAGTGGGGGCCGATTTCATCGAGACTGATATTTTGGCGACCAAGGATGGCAAGTTGATCTGCTTTCATGACGTAACCCTAGACGCCACCACCGACGTTGCCAATTACTCGCAGTTTGCTGATCGCAATCGCACTTATCTTGTGCAAGGTGTGAACACCACTGGTTTCTTCACAGGTCTCTTTCTTATCCCTTGCGCTCTCTCTGTCCTTGATGTACCCTCTCATGGTATGTTATGGTCTCATCAATAATTGAGCTGTATATTTGAGTTTGCCTGCCAATAGGGTACGCTGAATTATTATTTCTACTTGCAATTTTCTCTGTGGCAGTGGATTTTACCTTGGAGGAGATTCAAACCCTGAGAGTCAACCAACGCTTTCCCGATAGAGACCCCTCGTACAACGGCATGTCCATACCATTTCTTTCTCCTCCTCTCGACGCAGTAACATCTGTGCAGCATGTGTCATAACGGATTTCTTGCTTTAAATAGACATTTGTTTGATCTGCCAGCGTTCAACGTGCCTTCGGAACTTTTCATGATTTCGGATCTTCTTTCGTCAATCTCTGCAGGGAAATTCGGAATTCTGACCTTCGACGAGTACATTCAAATTGCTCTGACCGCTGACCGCATTGTTGGAATTTACCCCGAAATCAAGAACCCTGTGTTAATAAACGAGCACGTACGTTAGACGACGTCTCATTTGACATAAGAATTCTCCCTCACAAATTGATTTAAAAATTCTCTTGACCAAACTTTCAGCTCACCCAAGTATGTCTGGTTTGATTTATTCGGCAGGTCAAGTGGCCAGGTGGCAAGACCGTCGAGAATGAGTTCGTAGAGACTCTGCTGAAGCATGAATACTACGGCAAGTACTTGTCCAAGCAATGGATAAAGCAACCAGTGCTGATCCAATCCTTTGCACCAACAGCTCTGGTGAAAGCATCAAAGCTCACAGATTCTCCCCTCGTCTTCCTCATTGACGAATTCACGATTCCCACTCAGGACACTAACCAGGTGAGTCATTTCCCCTCATCATCTACAGTAGAAGCATTCCATCTTGTATGTGTAAAAAACAATTGAAGCTATTAATTAATTCTTCTGTCAACGGACTGTACGTACACCTGACGGGGAGGAGAGTTGGCTCAGAGGAAACTCCCACCCCGAAATGTACACCTCTGGTACACACTCTTTATAACAGACACTGGGTGTCACCTGAGCAGCACTCTACCCCTGCACGCCACCTGCAGTAACGCGTGCTAATTCCATGATACAGTCATTTGCAGAGATCACATCCGACAGCTATTTCAAGTACCTCAAGACCTTCGGAGTGGTAGGCATCGGCCCCTGGAAAGACACCATCGCTGTGCCGGACGCCCAGAACTTCATCCAAGCCCCTAGCGATCTTGTTGCCAGAGCCCATGCCCACGGGCTGCAGGTCAGTTATACCACGCTTGCCTGCATTGCTTCATCCCTTGCTCTTAATAATCTGGTCTCCTCTCTGGAATTAATCAGCCTTCATTTCGTTGTGAGGACATATACACATTCTGTTACAGTTGTTCGTCACCTGGCTGAGGCAGAAACGTGGTGATAAAATTGATGCAGGTTCACCCCTACACATACCGCAACGAAAACTCGTATTTGAAGTTCAACTATCACTTGGATCCATACGAAGAGTATGCTTACTGGACCGACGTGATTGGTGTGGATGGCTTCTTCACGGACTTCACCCGAACTCTGCGCCAGTACCAGGATTGGACAAGCCCATTGAATGTCACCAAAGCCAAATCCGCTGCTGAGCTCATCTCCAAGATTGCTGACCTGGTCGACAGCTACTCCAAGTAAATCCATGCATGCTTCCAGCGTCGTCCCAGCGCTGAATTAGATTGATAGAGCCGGTGGCGGACGCGACTTCACCCAGCCGTTGGAAAACTTGTCATCCACCTCTGACAATCCTTCATACTTCAATTGTACATCCATCACAGATTGTTCTAATAAATTAAAACGTGAAACTTGAATCCACGATTTCCGCGTGATGCTTGAGAATCGTAGTTGTGAGCAATAACAGTCAAGAAAGTTCTCCCTTTCGATCTCAGCGAAAATTCGAACATTTTCCCAACTTTCTTCAATTACTTCTCAAGAACAGGATGTTGAAAAGAAAAGAGAGAAACGCAAAACTAGCTAGCAAAAACGAAGCCGAAACACTCCGTCTTTGTAATGGCAGAGACACGAATTTCGTCACAAACCTAGAATTGCGCACACTGCTATTTTTCTTTCAGTCACGGTCCTCTTAACGATTGATTGATAACTGAAGCCATGAGCTGCTGCATAGTCTCGTGTGCCCGCTCGAATTTCCTGCAGAGAGAGAAACTAATTCAAGTCCGTGCATCGGCATCTACTGAATGCCCCGGCTCCTTTATCATGGTACGAGTTTCCCTCTTCTTCTATACAATTAAAAGGCTTTGGACATGCACATACTTGGTATATCAGCGCATGCGAGGATTGTGCTGAAAAAATCATGTGGAAGGATGCAACGTCCCAACTGCTAAATGTGGAAACGAAAGCTCGAATACCAAAGGACTGCTTATGAGATGTCCCAAGTGAACAAGAAAGGCTCATTTCGCGCCAGAATTTTCTATTGCAGACATTATACAGCTTCAAGAAGTATAAGGTTAATTCTGGAATCTTTGTGCTATATCTGATAGAATCGCGCAGTTCAATTATTTCCAGAAAGAACAGCATCTGCCATTGTGTCAATATCATGAGGGAAAAAAATCCTGCAGGCAAATAAGCAGAACAATTGGTTAGAAGTTCCACCGCTCGCGCATCAAAGAGAAATAGCGAGTAATAGAAGAAACATGGTAGGAGAAACCAGTTTTAAATTCAACTCTAAAATAGCAGGATCCTTAGCCCAAAATTGACCACAGTATGCTGGTGCTTAAAAGAGGTCTTCGAAGTTAGTAGACAGAAAAAATAAGGTATCTCAAAGTCGAGGGACCAGATAACTGTCACCTGCACGTGTTTTGATAGACAGTTCTTGCAAAGCCACCAACGTCCTGCTCTTGTCGATATGCTGCTACCACTTCCAGTACTTGCCTGCAGAATGTTCAATTTACTGTTCACTAAAATAGTTTCACGGAATGCAAACTAGTAGCACAGTAAGTGTACAAATGAATGTCCACACTATACGCACTCCACCCATGCAAGAATTGAACGGTGGCCGATATGTATTATGGTGACCCGTCTTCAGGGGATGTTCATGCGTGAAACGCATAAAATGATACCGTTAAACAGACACTAGACTGAAGAATACAATACCTTGAGAAACACGGAATTTCCTCGAGTTTCACCTTGCAAGGAAATCACACAAATAATATTTTGACCTACTATTAATGAACAGGAATTGGGAAAGCACCTGATTTGGCAGGGCTCATTTCGACCTTTCACAAGTGACTGGATGTCATGTTTCTCTTTTTTCTTCGAGGGCCAAGTGGTTTTGACGTGCTTGATTCCAGCATGAGTATTTTTGATGTCACAATAAGGAGAATCAGTTTCAATCATCATCCTATCCACCGGAATCCCAGCCACCACAGCTAAGTTTTCCGCGGTCTTCAATGAGCAACCATTGATACCTATCAGTGCGGTTCAAAGCAACACGGCATAAATGATCAGAATTACAAGGGACTCCAGGTAACTGAGGACATCATTTTGAATTCAAACTCGGCAGAAACACCTCATGAAACGGGTTCCAGTCCACAAAGTACATCTGGCGATGAATTGAGGAAATTACCTATATAAAGGTTAGGAATAGCCAGTAATTGATCTCTTTCTTCCGCACTTCCTGTAAAAGAATGCACTACACCTGCAGTAAATCTGAACAAGCAGAAAAATTGGTTAACGTTGTTTCTCTTTACTACTGAGTATTCTTGCCATAGAAAATAGGGCATATGACCACATACTAATCAAACTGCGAACGGTTAACCTGTGTTGGTTGCGTTTGACGATGTCTAGAAAATCGGAAGCAGCAGCCCTCATATGAAGGAAGAGAGGTAACTTTGTTGCTTCAGCAATCTCGAATTGTCTTTCGAAATAACTGCATAATGACGATCTTAGCATGAAAGCATACAATGGGGTGGTCTCTTGCTGATAGCAAACGACTTCTAAAAACCTTCGACACTATTGTTAGTAATATCTCGAAGTCATAGCGAGTAAGTAAACATAATGAATCCAATAGTACAAGGCTAACGTACCGGCGCTGAGTCTCAGCAGGACAAAATTGGAGGCGGTCGTAATCTAAACCACACTCACCAACTGCTACAACCTGTAATCGACATAATTGCATTCATATAATACTTTCAAATGGAAGTTAGCCTTCTCGGGATCAGATCACCTCCGAAATCTATCATGAGTGCTAGCTCTATCTTCGGTCAATTTCTCTGCGTTGGAAACAATGCTCTGTACGTGTGACCAAAACAGAGCATCCAGGTTTTCAAAGCCAGAACTTAAACAACACGGCCAAACTTAAAAGAGTTCTTTGAAAGGTTCAACAGCAAGGACAAAAATATTACTTTCAATTAAACCTAGTCGGTCATTAGAAGAAACAGCTAGAAGCGCACAGGGAATTAAGTTAGCCACTTTAGTACCTTTCCTCTGGCGATGCCATCTTTGGTGACTTGCAGAAGATCCTGCAGATGCTTCTCTGAGTCCCCACTCTTTTCAAATTCCTGCGACATCTTCGAGCCATGATAGTATCAGATTACCTCTTCTACATAATTTGTGACACACTGTTTGAAGGTCAAGAAACCGATAACATCACAACGCAATTATACGGTTATGCGATCAACTCAAGATACTCACGCACGCACTTACAAGTCAACAAATAAGTAAGAAACTGTAGCGAGGGATCGTACCGAGCATCTAGTCGGGTGCACTCCAACAGTACAGAATAGACGACCTGCATTTATTACCTGAATTGTTAATGGCTATTTGACAAGCCTCATGTGGATAGCTCAGTTACAAACATACAAGAAATACACTATTCAGCTCATATTTAATCGACACCTTGCTAAACATGGACAAACATTCAACCTGCGATAAATACTGATTAGTTTCATATGACACTACAGGATGCACTCAGTGCTCAAAATCGCTGCTTCTTCGGCGACACATATCGTGATAGAAGCTTCGTAGAGGGTATACCATCGGTGTCAGCCAAGGACAAAGCTTCCATCGACTCCTTCAGAGATCCTCCTGTCACCTATTATGTAAAATGCATTCATCAAGATTGTGACCTCTCTAATACATACATACAAACATAGAAACACATAGACATGAGCTTCATCTTCTCCATCCCGAAAGAAAGAGCGCGGCAAAACTTTGAAGGAGATTATCACATAATCGGTCTCACAATAATCCGAGTCAGCCCTGCATCCCAAGCTCGTTGCAAGACGTGAACAAGATCTGGTGGATGGCACTGCTTGCCATGGTAGCTCCCAGCAAACATGCCATCTGATACATAATACATCACGCGCAGCAAGAAACGGCAATTCAGGAAAAAAAAAGGAAAAAAACTCGCCATTGTCAGTGACAAGCCTTGGTAATCGTATGCTACAAAAGCAAGTCTTAAAACCCAAAGCCCTCAACTATTAAGTGAATTTTCTTAAATAAGATATCAGTTAAGTCCCGAAGGACCAAGAATTCATGGTTTGAGAATGACTAAATCGATTGTTCAAATTGTGAAAAATATACTTCAGACTAAGCCAAATTTTACATCACAACATCAGCGAAGAACATAGAATGTTTTGGTCAAAAATGAAATGAAATTGGACAAAGTACAGTCCTCATATGAACTTCTCAAAGCTGCTTAAAGAAACAAGAGACACGATTTGGACATGAAGCACAAAATCACGTGGATGAGAGCAAATCGAAGAGTACCTGTAAGATTGGCTCCAATATCTGCAAGGCGACATCAAACCACTCGCTCAACAAAAAGCGAAAACAAGAAAGTAAAGATTCGCAATGCCATTGATTATACATATATCAATGCATCCAGAGTACGCATTGGAAAAAATGTATCTCCAAAAACCTAAAATTTCAAAAGCAGAATTCAGCGACTTCCCGATACACCTACTAATATAAGAAAACCTCCACCACCATTCTGCCATGAACCCCGATTCTTTGAAGACAGAAAAGGCAAGTCAGACGTACCGATGAGTTTCAGTGGCGGCATGGAATCCAATCTGCCGAGACAATCCCGCGGGCACCGAATTTGAATTGTCGCACTCGCTGCTCAGTGGGGAAGATGAGCTCGCTTGCTTATTAGGAAGCACACTCTTCACTTTGTGCTCTCCCTCCCAGACTGAGTTACTGACATCAAAATAATACTCCGCACTCCGTATATAATTATGATTTTAACCCTTCTTCCCCCTTTTAGCTCAACCTAAAGATGAGTAAGATTACTTTTGAAAACTTATCATAAATTGTTGAAACTCCTCCAACATGAATATGTCATTAATTTGGTTAGAGCACCCTTTCTTCTTTTTAAAGTGTCTTCATTCCTAACAAGATATTGTTTTCTAAAGGTATTTTTAACTTTTTAATGATACATCATTAGAACTTTAAATTTATATCATTGGAAGCACATCCAAAATCACTTTGAATAGATATACAAAAATTCAACTTTTAGACATTGAACAACTACTTCAAAAGCAAGATAAAGTAAGAAATTATAGAAGATTTAGCAAATCATGGTTATTGAACAAAATTTAGCCATTGACACTTCAAATGTGGGAAGATGTAGAGGTTGAAGGTGCTTTTTGATATATAACAAAATTCTTTTTTAAGCTTCTTCAATGATTATTAATTCAATGAAGTGCACTTTTCACAATTATATCCATTATTCATTTATTAGATAGATGAGTGCTTAGAGGATGAAAGTACACACAACCACTTTGTGGTTGCAATAAGAATGATTAGGACAATACAATGAATTGGCAATGAATTAGGTTTCGAACCATAAATAAAAGTTTTGAATATGGGAATTACACATCATATGCAGCAAGTTGTGTTTGATTTGAATAAATAACTTAATTAGAAAATAGGTGGTTTTATGAAGTTGTAATAGAAAAATCCATCAACCATTACAATAAAAGATCATGTATTTAAATGGGATAAACATAACAAAAACTTATATATGAAGACCTCATAGTCATATATAGTCACTCTTTAGATAGCTTTGTGTCAAATGAAGACTTTGAAATAATCAACTAGATGGCAAAATTTGCACTCATTAGAAATTTGGAGTTTGTAGTAAAGAACACTTCAATGTATGTAGGACTCTCAAAGCATATAGTTGATGATCAAAGTTAATGCATATAGGCTTTTAATAGTTTTATAGAGATCATGAAAACTTCATATTATACAAATATAGTCAACTAGAAAAAATTCAAAATTCATCATGGTTTAGCTAGTATTCTTCATAACAATTGAGCATTTGTCTCCAAATCATGCTTCTTTTACTACTTTGTAAGAATTCTAAACTTCAATTATTGGCCAATGCATTTGACACCACATTCCTTGGAAGCCCCTTTCAATCACCTTTCAACATCCATGGCCTTCTACATGAAGCATACTCAAAGGTCTCCACCCTGGTTAATAGCATTGAAGTGCCCTAAGAATGGCACTTATAACCTTGGATATTCATGTATACATACATACCATATTTGATCAAAATTCCAAATACAATATTCAACTATTTTTCTCTCTACAAGCCAACTATTTTTGTACTCCCATTTTCTATCAAACTTTGTAAAAAAAAATTGTCTAGTTGTAAAGAGTAAACCTAGTATCAATGTAGAAGTAGTTTTAGGTTTGATAAATGATTTTGAATTTTGTGGGGGGGACAAAAGAAGCTAGATTTTCATCCAAACTATTTTCCAAGGACCTTGGGCCTTGGATGATGATAGGTAGTTATTTCACTAATTCAAAGTTTCTATTATTGTTTTTTTATTGGAAAATACTCAAAAGAGATAGCAAAGTTTATTTTTGCTAGAGAATAGCTTGAGGGTTCTAGTATGGGCATGAACATTGCTATTATATGAGCATAGGAATGTGAGTCTATAAGCCTAGAAGACTCTACACCTATAGTATAACTATCTTTATTAAAGAAACCTTCTCTAATTATAGTGTATTTACATTATAAGTACCTATATTATAGGTGTTTATGTTATGAGCACCTTTAATGGATGTAGTATATCTACTCATATATATGCTCAAGGCTCACATGCTCACATTTTCATGCTTACATACTAGCACTGTTGATATCAGCATGTTTATTTTTCAAACACTCATTTTCTATACAAGAGCATATTTTTTTTATTGAAGGCAATCTTACTCCTTTGTTTGTGGTCATAGAATACTTGTTCTATATATTCCAATATATTACTCTATGACTAAGGTAAAAACATTAAAAATTTGTTTAAACAAATATTTTATTATAGTTGAATGCATTACTTTCAAGAAAAAAACATTTATACAACATTAGAAATTGAAAATCATGAATTCAAAAAAAATTGAATAAGACATGCAGCTATTACAAATTTTCAAAGTAGAAGCTACCTAAAAATTAGAAACTATTGCATAATTTGATCATAGAACCAAAATCTAGAGAATCAACAAGCCAAATAATAATCACAAATATATAAAAGAATGGTTTGACCCCTAAGCATTTGGATTCATCTCTAGAATTGATGGATTTTTTAAAAATCATTATAAAGAGCTATTTGGAAGTATATCTTGGAATTGAGATCCAAATTAAAGTTATAGAGATTGAATTTTAGATTCTATCCATATGATTAGATTTGCCAATATTTTCCTATAGATTTGAAAGGAAAAATTCAAAATTCATTCAAAATTCAATTATAAGCAAAATATTGTCATTTTTGAGTAATTTTGTTGGAAAGGAATTGAGATGAAGTTCTCTTGACATGGTGTTTTTTTGGAATTTTTATGTTGTTTGATTCTATGACCTCCTTTTTGCAATTCTAAATTTGAACTAGAGACAACCCAAATCAACTACTTGATATACTTCCACATTTGTAATTTTAGAAAAATAGGTGCTTCAGTATTACCAAATCCAACCCTTAGATAGGGCCAAAACATTGTATAGTATCTCTAAAAATTATGATGACTTTCATTTAATTTGTAATGAGGAAGAACTCTAGATTTCAATTTGTACAGTGGGGTACCAATCAAAATGTCGTTTTCGAATTCGCAGTGACAAAAATTTCAATACTACCAACTTTGAAAGCCTCCCGAGAGCTCAAAAATTGGTATTTTGCCACAAAACCATATTTAAGTTAATTATATGTATGCCAAAATTTCAAGGCCAAAAGATTCACCAAAAAAAATTTATTCAAAATCTCCCAACATGGGTAGTGGTGAGAAACTTTTCACTACTTTCAACTTTAACACCTTCCTAAGGATTGAGTTTTTTTTCTTTTGTCATGAAACTTTTGTCACAAAACAATCTCTATGTTCTTAATATGTATAAAAAATTTCAAGGTAAAAAAATGTTTTTTTAAGAAGATATTTGAAATCTCCCAGGGTGATTGCAAGAAACACTTGTCCTATTTGTTGCATTTTACTATAGTACTCATGACTTTTTCTGGAGTACTTTAAAATTATAAAATTAATTTGAAAAAAATTTGAAAAATATGAATAATATATACACCTCTAATATTAAGGTTTTCACCAAAGTAAATTGATAGAAAAATTCTCTAAGTAGGAAAACTTAAAAAGTGCCAAACCTCAAGAAAATACATACCTTCATGTTTTAATTCAGGAAAATTAGTAAAAATAAGTAAATGCAGAAAATAAAAAGTGTCCATTTGGAACAACTCTATGGAGATGGTCATTCATCAAAAAAATCACTAAAATAATACTTTATATGTTTGAAAATGCAACCAGAAGGAAGCTCACTTTGTGGACTTCCACACAACATAAAAATAACTTTTTTCAAAATCCCTCATGTGGAGAGCTGTAAGTCTACTAGAAGACCATCTCATCCAAATTTCATCTCAAAATCATTAAAATAAGGTACTCCTTAGTGACTAAAAACCCCTAAACTGCCAAGTGTGACATTCAATCACTAGTACTATTTTGAAATCAAACTATTTTTGAAAATTATGAAAAAATTAGAGAATGTGTATGGTACCTATGAGTATCTTTCCTATAAATTTTGAGTCATTTGGAGCCAAAACATAGAAGTTATGGCCAAAAAACAAATCAGCACACTAAGTGTGACAGAAAATAGGACAAGTGTTTCTTGCAATTGCCCCCCAAGAGGTGTAGTTTTGAGAAATTTTTCACAATTGCCAACTTTGACACCCTCCCAAGGGCTGAAAAATTGGTTTCTTACCATGAATTATTTTTTGTGAAGTCATCTTTATGTTGATAATATGTGCTACAAATTTCAAGTTCAAATGAATTACCAAAAAAAAGATATACAAAATCTCCCAACATGTGTAGTTGAGAAGAGGAGTTTTTGAGCCTTTAGTATAGTGTTATTTTGTGGAGCAAAGTTTGACACAAATGTAAGAACTCAACCTCACAACTACACATATTGAGAGATTTTGAATTTTTTTTTTTGGGTAAGTTTTTTGAACTTGAAATTTGGAATATATATTATCAACATAAAGTTGATCTTATTCAAAAAAAATCATGTTAAATAGACAAATTTTCAGCTCTTAGGGGGGTGTCAAAGTCGGCAATAGTGAGAATTTTCTCACAACTACACATGTTAGGAGATTTTGTATATCTTTTTTTTGGTAATTCATTTGAACTTGAAATTTGTAGCACATATTATCAACATAAAGATGACTTCACAAAAAAAATTCATGGTAAGAAACCAATTTTTCAGCCCTTGGGAGGGTGTCAAAGTTGGCAATTGTGAAAAATTTCTCAAAACTACACCTCTTAGGAGATTTCAAATATCTTCTTAAAAAAACATTTTTTTACCTTGAAATTTTTTATTCATATTAAGAACATAGAGATTATTTTGTTACAAAAATTTCATGGCAAAAGAAAAAAAAACTCAATCCTTAGGAAGGTGTTAAAGTTGAAAGTAGTGAAAAGTTTCTCACGACTACCCATGTTGGGAGATTTTGAATAACTTTTTTTAGGTGAGTCTTTTGGCCTTGAAATTTTTTAAACATATAATTAACTTAAAAATGGTTTTGTGGTAAAAATTTTGTGATAAAATACCAATTTTTGAGCTCTCGGGAGGCTTTCAAAGTTGGCAGTACTGAAATTTTTTGCACTGCGAATTCGAAAACGACATTTTGATTGGTACCCCACTGTACATCATCCTGAAATTGGATATCGGAGTGCTCTAGGGTTAATAGCATTTTGGAAGATACTTTCAATGAAGTATATTTATTAAAAATAGATATGAGGATAGTTCGATATATTTCATCTATTGTGTATTGCACTTCAAACTTCAATATTGAACACCACTCTATGTTGTTAGTAGATAGCAACTCACTTATTGATGACAAATATTCAATTCAAGTGTAAAAAAATGAAGTTGGACAATTATATAATCATCTTTCATTTTGGATGTACATAATGCATGTCTAGTCATTTGTCATTAATTGACTATTTCAAGGGATCTTTTGACTTTAGAAACCAAAAGGTTGATGGATATTTTAAATGTCTACACGATGGAATCAAACCTTTATAGCTCACAGCTAATGAGTATATTATTTGTCTACCAAAAAGATCAAATTTTGTGTACTTTTCAAATTGTAACTTTGTACATTTTTTGGCATACAATGGATATAATCTTCAGAAAATCTAATTTCCTTATTTGAATTATTTTCTTGTCAAACTTACACCTCAGTGGTAGTACTATACTAAATTTGAAAAAATAATTAACAATCATTTTTTAAAATTTTGTTCTAAAATATACAAGTTGAAAGAATTTTTCTTTTAAGACTCATCTTCAAGATTTTAACTACTACCAAATTTGTATTATAAAAAAATGATATAAATTTCAATAGATATTATCAAAAATCGATATAATAATACATAATGCTAGATGCAAAAAAACAATATTTAAGAAAATTGTATAAGAAAGAATATGTACATTGTTGATATTTCAAAGATTTTTTTTAAGTCTCTCTATATTTAAAGGTAATATTTTGAAAAGCATGATGGATATAAAGAAAAGGCCACCTTCTTACTACAAACTTTATTATTCTATTTATCAATAGCATCTAAACAAATGCAAAGGACTTGAAATGTATCATTTGCAAAGTTTTAATGAGACTTTATAGTGTGATTTAAGAGAAAATCAAATTAATTTTAAATCCTTTCCTATTATCATTATGCATTATTGAATGAAATATTTGAGATGTATACTTTGTGTATTTTACAAATGTTGAAAATATAAATGTATTATTTATTTTATGAAGTTAACTTTTTGATATAAGCAAGGCACATGAACATAAGAAAAGTATCTTCAAATTGTCTTTTAAATTGTGAGGCAAGAAACAAAACAAAAATTCATAATGTAATGCAAAAAATAATAGATGGTGATACTAATAGATTTACACTTTTACTAAAAATCATGTATACGATTTTATACAACTTATTTGTTTTTTGCAACTTATTTTTCTCAAATACACACTATTGGACATAACAAAAAGATAGAAATTGTTGTCATTTATTTACAATCTCAAATATTGATTTTATTTTATGATAAAAAATTACATCATATGAATTATCTTGTTTATTGAAATAAATTTCAATATGAAGATCTATGGCATGTGGTATTCAAATGCCACAGGTAGGGTATTGGCAACTTTATATGAAAGAGGTTGATTTTGAATTGATTTTTGTGGTTATTATGAAAGGAGAGCAAAAAAAGCCTAAATTTCTTGCCATGCAGGTATATTGCAAATTATAAATTGATATTAATTACTTGTTCATTAAAGTAAATGGTTAAATTTTAATTCATTGATTAAATAAATGATAAAAATATAGTTTTTTATGACCTTATTTTAAAAGATGAATAATTATGCAAATTTTTTTCTTGATTCTTGTTCTAATAAGAATTGCTAAAATTTCATTATCCATCACTTTCTATCTTCTCAATATATTGAGAGAGAAAGGGGTATCTTAAGTGGGATTTTTAGTCAAAAAATGCATATTGAAAGGTCATGTACTTTAAGTAAAATTTGCTTAAAATCATGTGTCTAGGACTTGCATTATTATACCTTACTCAAATGCTAATTTCATGAATTTGACATGTCTTTCCAACATTCTTAAAAGACAACATTAACCAAAAAACAAAATCTTCTCTAGGAGACATTCTACTTTGTAAGAATTTGTACATTTGAGAGAGCCAAATCAACTAGAAATTTTATTTCTTACAAGAAGTCCAAATGTACATATGATAAAGTCTAAATCTATTAAGAGTCCAAATCTATGAAAGAAATCTAAAATCTAAGAACAAATCTAAATCTGTAATAAAAACTAAAATGTAAGGAAAAACTCTAAAATCTAAGAAAGAATTTAAATCTATAAAAAGTCTACATCTCTGCTCCAGCACCTTCAAAACGATGCATCTCTTACTACATCATTGGTCCATTGCTTCCTTGGGTAGCACCAGACATCTGTTGCGCAGTGTTGGCAATCTGCAAGGCTTGTTTTAACTACAACAATACCCTGAGCAAGGTGAAACACAAAATGATTCAGAACTTGATCAGTGATGGTTTCTCAGGTGATCTTTTTCCTCAAAACAAAAAGGCATTTCAATTAAGAGATCCAAATCTTGAAGTATTTTATACATGACCTTCCCAAACCACAGGTGAAACTCTTTACTTCACGATCATAAAGAGGCTATACAACAACTGGTTAAAACCCAAGCAATCATCCAAGCAACTGGCAACGGTGTACTCAAAAGAAACAAATTACCTTTCCCCATCCTTGACACGACTTCCCTCTTCAACCTAGAAAAGATGAGAGCAAGCGTAGACAGCCCTGCATTGATCAGGCTTCTTCAACAACTTTGCGGAGTACTGCACCCAAACACCAACCATCAGCCAATTGTATAGGACAAGCACTATGAGAAAATAGCCAATTTCCATGCGCACGTTCTTCCTACATTGGAGCTATGAATTATATTGAGAGATAAACTTTCTAAATGGGACTTTCCAAGGGCATTAGTGCGAATGGTTTCACAATCAAGGAGCTGTTTCACAATTAGGGATCAATTAAGTTCCCGGTTGTGAAACCCATGCACAAGAAGGAAAGTAAGAATTCTTGCAAAATGAGCTCCTTCGCATCCTTCCCCTTTCCAAAGTGCAAAAGAGGTGCGGCAGCCCGTCCATTGGAAGTATTGCAAGTGTGATTTGAAAGAAAGTAAGTAAGCTTCATTCAGTTAGCAAAAGGATCACTTACAGTTGTCGGTCGTCTAGTCCCCAGTTGAACCATCCCAGCACATAAATGATGTCACCCATCCAAGTGTAGGAATACACCACTCAGGAGAACGAACCCCAAGCGCGGCCCAAGTATACTTGTCCTGTGCCTGTAATGTAGCAGTTCTGGAAGGAGAAGCTTGTGTTGTTGCTGGTGTTCTGACGCTTCTGGGCGGTCACGACTCCCCACATTGTTGGCATCACATTCAGCTCACAATTCTGCACCAGGCCGGAATTCATTACTTTTACTCCATTGGTCATGTGAGAAGTTCAAGCTACTACATTAATTACTTCATCACAGTTGTAGGATTATATCTACGGAGTTCCACTTAAATGGAATCAAACAACCGTTAACAAGTTAATTCCAACTAAATTGGGTGTACTGCTCAGTTGAAACAGTTGCGCGATTTTCAATTAGTGCAACAGTTTCAAGGTCAAATATAATTGCTTACGGACAAGGCACAGTCACAAGATTTTGTATCTGGAAAGTCATGTTGCGAGTGAGGAAGAAATTCATCTGCACCAGTGCCAAATTCAACGCATCCTTGCCCACGAGCGCCCAGATCGGAGATTGCAATGTTGTTGTAAGCCGCTCCTCTTCCCTGCTGCGTCATAGGAAGCACTCAAAGGTGACATAGCTCAAACCCTAGCTCCACAAGGTTGTACAATAAGAAGTTGTCTCGTCATGTCCCTGAACCCTTGTTTATGACTCATTGTTTGATGTACCAAATTTGGTCAGGTGTAATTTCAGATTACAAATACACACACACTCAAAGAAAAAGCATTATGTGTCTCAGAAACAACCATTTCCGCGAAAATGAGAAGGTTTGACAAAGTCAGTAGCAAAATGCCGTTCCCACAAAATGCGGAGAACCAGAACCCACGACAAAAGGAACGGACGAATCCAACATTCATACCACCTACATAAACGAAAACCATTGCAAACACGAAAGAACCCCCCAATTGACAGAAATTCAAGGATGAGGAGCTCCCGAGGTAAGATACTTACTGGTCTTCGGGCCATGAGTGTGGTTCTAGACCGCGGCCACTCCAAACGCCATCAGAATGAGCGAGACGAAAAGCCACACTGTCTGACCACCTCCATCCCCGAAACCCTAGCAAACCTTCAATTGAAGCTACCACTTCCGCAGCAACAAATTACGAAGTTGATGCACAAATTTGGAAGACCCCTCCGTAGTCCGTACTGATCTAACGTAGTCCTGCCACGGCAGCCAGCCAGGTCTGAACCTGACTTTCCCACCAAAAATACTCTCAAACAAATAAACTTCGGATGAAATTTGCAACGCCTGTCACAGATATATCAACACTGCATCAGAGCACGATAGAGAAAAACGCTAGCACCAAACACTACACGGGAACAAGCGAGAGAGAGAAAGCAGTGGAGAGAATAAGAGATAAGGAGGCAACGGGATTAGAGGTAGAAAACTGTTTGAAGAGTGTCCAAACAACTGCGCGACCGAAAATGGCACGTTTCCATACTTTGGCATGACCGATCATCACTTGTTCCTCAATTTACATAATTCCCACTTTTCAGTGTGACCTTCCAGCAATATGAAGCACTTTTAAGTAATTTCTTACTAATCTCTCTTCCTTAAAATACCCACATTTCTTGTAGTGATATGAAGATATATGATTGATGTAATAAATTGCAATTGAGTATTTTAAACAATAAATAGAAATTGATATACATTATAAAGGATTGAAATCAATTTGATGTTCAAATATGACTCTTCTCTTATAAAAGAAATAGAGATACTTTACAAAGATTCCACTATTGTTTTATTGAAGAATATTAACTTCTAATTTTCATGCAGCCATTTGGCCAAATTCCAGTTCTTGAAGATGAAGATTTAAAATTATATGGTAAAATTATTTTTTTCTATTTTTGAAGTAGTTAAAAAAACTAATTTCATTGCATGTATATTTAGGTAATGTAAATTTTATTATTAAATTACTTCCATAACCACTATAAAGAATATGGATTACAGAGTCACGTGCTTGTATGAGATATATATGTGAAAAGTATCAAGATAAAGGTACTAAATTGTATGGTACAACTTTAATAGACAAGGCTAAAGTTGAACAATGGTTGGAAATTGAGAGTCAAGAATGTATAGGTCCAATGTTAGATCTTGTCAACCAAGTGCTTTTTGGCCCTCTTTTCTATGGAAAGGCATCTGATTCAAATGTGGTAAAGGTACTAACTGAAAAACTTAGTAAGGTTCTTGATGTATATGATGCACAATTATCTATACACAAGTATTTAGCTGACATCTCTCACTTACCTGTTTGCAACTATTATTTTAATATTGCGTCGCAACATGAATTGTTAAAAACAAGAAAATATGTCAATGGATGGTGGCAAGACATTTCTAATCGTCCTTCATGGAAAAAAATACTTGACAAGGCAATGCCATATATTGAAGCATGGAAAGTTGCCATGAAATAAAACTTTGGTCTTGATTGTTACTTCAAATCATTTTACCAATATCAATTATAAGTGATTCTACGATTATGATCATAGTTTCTTTTCAATGAATTGATATTTCATTTTGCATGAACTGATTGATTTGACAATAAATAACAATAATTCCTAAATGCATATTGGATCATTCCTACAAAAAGTGTAAGTAAAATTTAGGTTTATAAATACAACAAACTTTTGATTTTGAAATTAATATATCCACTTGTAAATTGAAATACTAAATATGAGCTTAACCCTTGAAGAACATTGCTAATACATGAGTACAAAGACATGGCCCTCCAAGCCTTAAACTTAGTTGTAGGTATGTCCTTATAACCATCTGAAGGTGTTCATAACATAAATACACCTTAACATGAAAAGGGTCAATATAGGTACCTATAATATTGACATCTTTTACCATAGAAAGTATTTATAATATAAACTTTCAAGCTCATAGACTCCTTGCTCACATGCTACTTCTCCCCATTCCTAAAGCATTGAGAAGAATATTTTAGCAACATGAATTTTCTTAACATCAAATTATAAATTGAATTTTCATTATTTTTCCTTGAAATTTTGACACATTTAGTCAATAGTGCTAGTATGTGAGCATGTAAGCCTTGAGCATATATTTGAGTAGATATACTACAACCATTAGAAGTCTTTATAACATAAACACCTATAATATAGGTACCTATAATATAAATATACTATTATTAGAGAAGGTTTCTTTAATAGCTAATCCAAATTTGAAATTGATTTTCTAGATTTATACATATGTGAAAATCTTGATTCATGGGTTGAAAGTCATGAGAAGTTTTAGTTTCCACAGGTTATGAAATCCTTACTCTAAAATCATCTTTGAAGTCTTTTGTTTAAGTCAAATTTCAATACTTTCGATAGAAATAAAATCATAGGATCTAAATTTTTTATTACAATATTACAATCACTAGAATTATTGTTTTCAATTCCATAACTAAAATCTTAAAATTTTAATTCAATCTCCACTTTTTCTACTTACTAATTTTTCTAAATATGACATGCATGAATATAGAATAATTCTATTTCCAAATCATTTTCTTCAATATATCATGGAAAATAGTAAATTGTAGGATTTGTTGGTAAGAATTTTGTTTAATGAAAATTAATCAATAAATCCTTAAACCCCCAAACTACATTTTTTGGCAACATAGCAATTTCAAGCAATTCACTATGAATGGAGATTTTTTTTTCTTCGCAATTTTCACACAACATGTCTTTAAAGAGTAGCTTCAAGGCCCAATAATTTTCATAACTTTTGACTAGATAGTTGAAAAGTTATTGTAAGACATGTAGTTTTCATTATTCATTGAGCAGTCCGGGCAACAAAAAACCCTTCTTTGATGATATTTTTTAAGAAATAAAAATTTTGAAATTGATTTATTAGATTTTTTTATCTAAGTGGAAAGCTTTAAATCATTCCATTTTGATCAATGAATCAAGAGTTATGAGGAGTTTTAGTTTGGGGTAGTTTGTGGCTCGTTATAGAATCTCTACACTACAAAAAAAGAGAGTTTGGAATCCTTTATATAATTCAGTTTTTAATATCTTTGAAAAATATAAATACAATAGCTGTAGATTTTTTATTACAAAATTTTAAGCATTTGGATTGGAATTTTTCAATTCCATAAATAATTGTTTATAATTTAGTATTTTGGCTCATTTCCTACTTTTTTTTGCTTATTATTTTTTTCCTATTTGTTGTACAATTCCAAATGATATGAAATTTTTCAAGCATGTAGCCAACTTTCCTATAAGAATGAATCCAAAGAGTAACCACCAATTTGAGCTTCTTTTGACACAAATGTGATCTTGTAAAGTGCAATTGCCCGATCTTTTGCAAGGCCAAAAAATGATTTTTGTCAATTCAAATGCTATTATCTTGCAATCTACAAGGTGGAAAATTCTGAAATCTTTTCTACATCATTGAAAACAAGCATACTACAAGATCGTATGGTTACAATTGTTATAAAATGTTTTTTTTTTCTAAGTTTTGGTATATTTATATATTAGAAATGGCAATTTTAGAGCAGTTATGGTGAAATCATAGTCAAAACCATTTAGGGGTTTATGATAATTGAAAATATTACTCTATAATAAAAAAAACAAGTATTACAATTTTGCAAATAGTAAGGTTTTTATTCTAAATTTATAGGAGGGTGTCCCTCTAACAAATTAGCTAAACAATTCTAAGTTTGGATTTGTTAAGAAAATAAATATAGATGAAGATTTTAATCTTGCTTTGGAGACTAGTATCTGTAAATATCAAAGAACTTTAGTGCTTAAGATTTTAATATTCACATATATCTAGCTATATTGTAGTATGCATCTATTTTTTAAAACTACACATATGCATATATTTAATGATAAAATAATTGATTTTCATTTATTATGATATCATCTTTCAATTATCTTTGATTTTTAATTGGAATCACAATTTCTTCAAATATATATTGTAATGGATTGCCTAATTAATAGCACTACTTAAAAACAAGGGTATAAACGATTTGATCTAAATGACTACAAAATGACTGCAAAATAGTCATTTTGTAGTCATTTTAAATTTATAGTCATTGTGGTCAAGTTGCTTACATCCTTGTTTTTTTGTAGTATAGAAATTCAACTTGCTCTACCCAAACTTGCATCTTATTGCTGTTAGAAATTGTAAAGTTTTTTGTCTTGCCATTTTGACTACTTCAAAGCAAATCTCTTACAAACAAAACATCTTTCTTGCATCTAAGAAACCATGACACTTAACATCACTTTGACAGACAAAGTAGAGAGTTTAGGGTTTAGAGGCAAAAACAATGCTTTAGATAAATGTAGTAATGAAAGTAGCACCAATCATCCCAAATTGTAAGAAAAACTTGGATGAATGCTTAATTTATATTCATCACATTTAAAAACTACTTGATTTGTTATATCATTTTTTGGTGTCCATAATTATCTTTTGCTCTTTAAATAATTATAAGGTAGAAAGCCATCCAAGCTACTAGGAAGCTACAATAGGTTGCTCAAATTGTACTTTATTCCATTTGCAAGTAAAGAATTTATTGAGGGTCTTATAAAATGTATTTGATGCATGATAAGTTTTACAATGTATATATTTGTATAAGGTTCAAAGTTATTTCATATAGGAATGGGAAGAAAAAAAAAAACTTACAAAAACGAAAATTTAATTATTAGATTCTACTCATATCATTATGTCTTTTGCCAAAACAAATTAAAACCTACATTTTCTTCTCCATAAAGCTCTAAGGGTTTATTTACATTATTATATGGTTCTAAAAATGAAAGATACAATGTAGGGAATTTCATAGGAATACCTAAGTATGCAAGTGACCCCTAATGTCAATGTAAGAGAGAATGTCAACAGAAGTAAGAAATTTTAATTAATGGAGTTAATCATAAAGTAAAACCGACTCCATAAAGGAAGGTTTAACTAAGAATAGTACCAAAAAAACACAACACCAAACTCCATCAAACCAAAGTGTTGGGTGCTTTCAGGTCTTCTGTATTGTTGTGTGTTTTTCTCAAACTTTGGCTCCTAGTCCTTCATCGTACATAATTTACAATTAATTCTATCACATGCTAAGTTTTTAATTACTTTATACCAACCCTAACCTCATTGTAATAGATCTACCACTAACCAATGTAGATGTACTTCAAATTTCAAGAAACTTTGTTGCTTTTGTTCACCCACCCACCCCTAATTACTCCTCCAAATTTTTCATTTTATATTGCAATTTTTAAATCCTTCAAATTAAGAAAAGATCTCTTTTCAGTAGAGTGCAGACCCACTTGGGTATCCTTGAATTGGAATCAATGGAGTGTAACCTTTTTATTTAAAAAAAAAATTTGGACACAAATGAGAGGGCAACTTATTTTGAAGGCATAAATGAACTCCCTGGACCATGATCTCCACCAATCACCCATTATGCTTCCAACTACGTTAAGTTCAATTGTTGACATTTCCTCATTTAGGAGGGAGGTCCAGTCTGCGGAGTGTTGACTCCGCCGTTGTCCTGACCCACCCACCCCCCTCCCCGCCCAAGTCAGTTCCAGTTTCCAACTGTTGGCTGAGAGATTTCACATATCTTATTTTGGACTTAATAAATGAGGAAAAGTCATCGCAAAATTCACTGCAGCTCCTCCTCTAAAGCTTCATAACCAAAAAATTTAATAAGTGGAGAAGAGAAGAGAAGAAACAGACAAACAAGACTCTGGAAAAATATCAACGTCCGTCAGCAATCTGCTGCAGTCACGACCTAAGAATTATAAGCGGTGTATTGTGGTTGACATTTTTAATTTAAGACATTATTCGACACATTATTTAGTGCCACGAAATCCAGGTGTTCCTGCAGTTTAATGCGAAGACAAAAATGTGGAAACAACATCCTCTTTGATTGTTGATTGTGAATTACTAACCAGTTGTAATAGAATCGTCTTTATCATGCTCCTCATTTGGGAAATTTAAAACCGTCACGGCTTAAATCTTTGCCCAGCTGTTGCATTTGGAAGCTCATGAATTGAGTCAATTTTTCATGGTCGTTGTCATAAATCCGAGCATCGGTGCTGCTCCGTTGCTGACATCAAAAACTCCCACTTTTGCTCAAGAGTAGGTCGAGTCGCAAAGCTTAAAATAAAACGTAAGCAAGTGCATAAGTCACCAATGCAGTTGAAACCAGAGTAAGCCAAGCTGAGTGCCAAAGTGATGGAATATTCTCAGTTAATTTATGTAGGACAATTTACTTCATTCTGTGGCTCCACTAATGTAATAAGGTCAGTAGCAGAACTGAAGTTTACGCCTTTAAGCACGGGTCCTAAATTGATGAAGAAACGTAATGAAGTGGTTTACTACACCGCAGATTCATGTTGCTTTTGCCTTAACTTGAAAAAACAATGTAAGCGCAATGAAATTTCGTTTCATTTGTATCAACAGATTAACAAAAAAAACAAAAAACAAAAACAATGTAAGCAGTCAGGACGAACCTTTCAAGTCCCTGCGCCGGGTCAAGCAGTCTAGACACGACGATCACAGCCTTGCCACCTGCATGAGAAAACAGAGGAATCTTGATAAGTCTCAACAGGTGCTTGGGAAATCGTAACAGGAGGAGCACCAACTTAACTGGACCCATGTGGCCGAAAACAGAGGAATCTTGACATAAGACTGACAAGGAATAAAAAATTTCAACAGCAGAAACTGTGAGAGAAGCTGCACGGTTTGAATCAGCCTAAGTTCCATCAACCAAGGAGACTGGACTGCCAACCAGTACCAAGTTAGAACACAATTTCGCACTACTTCCGCAGGTCTACAAAAGGCTACGACTCCTTAAGTACTAATTTCAATAGCCCTTGACCAAAGGCTACTGAGTGCTGAGTAAGCACTTGCAGCAGAAGTTTCGAAGTCACAGTCTGATGTTGCACTTTCGGAAGTGGTCCACTCCAGCATCTTTGAGCACGCGGGCAGGCTTGAGGTAACATCTGGGTTTGTTCTTGGTGACCAAGCGGGAAGAAAGATCCTTGCAGCAGCAGCAGCAGCAGCAACTGTTTTTTCGCCTTGAATCTGCAGTAGAGGATTTTAGCCAACTATGGTAATAGCTATAAAAATAGGCTTTCCACTATTCTTCCCACGTCCCTACCAGAAACGTTACAGCATCTCACTGACAAAATTGGGATGTACTAACGACCTTACCAAGGCAGTGCGTTGCAGATGAGCATCACAAGGACGATCCCAGCGCATAGATTCATGTGGAGACAGGAAGAAGCAGAGACGTTTTGACTTTTTGGTGTCACTGGGGTGTAAGCTTAGTACCGGTAGCTGAGGCCTGACTCCAGCAGCAGCTTCCATGACAAAAAACAGGGAACCTGCAGAAGAAGCGTTGTCAGCAATTCGAGATTCAAACCCAACGATCTCCAAAAAAAGACAAGATTTCTGAGTTCAGCAGATGGAACGTGGAGAGGACCAGAACTGA
This sequence comes from Thuidium tamariscinum, assembly GCA_947034885.2. Taxonomy (NCBI): domain Eukaryota; kingdom Viridiplantae; phylum Streptophyta; class Bryopsida; order Hypnales; family Thuidiaceae; genus Thuidium; species Thuidium tamariscinum. The sequence goes on along the minus strand of OX344751.2, from coordinate 32,829,003 downwards.
AAAAGGAAGAAACAGAAGATGATGCGAGTTCAAAATGGACTATAGAAGGCATAGTCTCTTATTAATTAAAGCGGATCGCAAAGAATTTGTCATGGGTGAAAGTGTTCAAAGCTATGGAATATCAAGCTCTGTATGTTGTCTCGGGCCGAGATGAATTCCAGGCTCACAAGCATCTGTACAGCTACAATCTCCGAGTCTACCTTACAAATGGGTCTGATGCCAATCAGGGTGTCTTTACACTTCGCAAATCCAAAAAATGACCCTAGCTGTCCACACTACTCTAGCTCCCTCTCTCTCCTCTCCTCTCTCTAAATACGTTTTCTGTTCATATCGGTATGAGACTAATAAAACGTTGGGAATGTCAAAGGCCTACACATGAAAGCAGCAACATAAAACGCCAAAATTACTGCAAATAGTTGTTGTCCTGACTGAAAAAAGAATGGTCTTCTACGTCCTCGTAACAAAACTTGGATGCACACTTGAAGCTGCTGCTGCCGCTGCCGCCGCTGGTCGTGGATGTCCACGTTATCTTGTGTATGTAGAGCAATCAGGATAGAAGAGCCGTGAAGAATCCAAGCCACCAAATTCCTGCTCGCAACTGCAGCAGCTGGTAGCTGAAGAAATCCCGTCGCACTCGAATAGCCTCCAAACCACTCGCTGACGCACTCGCTGTTGCCATCCATGTCGTTCATTCAGTGTGTTGTATCACAAGCTGTGCTACATGAAACCGTAGTAGTAGTGTTGTGTATTTTTTGTTGCATATGATGTGGAAGCCCAAACCCACTCTGGTAAACACGCTAATCAGTCACCAGATGCTGGCTCATGTCGCTAACCACTTGAATATTTTTTGTCCGGTGCCTCCAGTCGCACTGCCTCTTGATTCGATCCACCAAGCTATGGAGCTCTGCTTTGCTGTCTGGCTTCTTTGTGTGACCAAAATCACAAGCAAAGATTTGATAACCGCATGAAAAACACCATGCCAGCAGATGACCATAGCTTGAGACCAAGAACAAACACGCACTGCATCGGGGCCGTCTCCATAAAATTCCTAAATCCTCAGCAACGCTACATATGCCTGAAATACTGTCGATCTTCCACCTCGTGAAACGAGGTAACGAAATGAAGAAAGAAAACACGGTCCGTCGGTCGGTAGGTGTGTCCTGAATGTTGTATGGCGAACGCAAGCTCTACACAACCCAAGTAGAGGCTGTGAGGAGGCTCCGGTCTTGCCAGTTGAGAGAGATGCTGCCGCCGGTCTGCTGCGAGAGGCGGTAGCCATCGCAGGGGGAAAGCGAGAGCAAGAGCTTGGCTTGCGTGACAGCATGAGAGCTCAGTGGCAATTGTCGAAACCCAGCCAGCTCCATGCGCTGCTGCCAAACCTCCAGCGCTTCGTAACGCTCAATACGGTCGACACCCTCACACGCCACGATGTTCTTGATCTGCTGCGCAAAGTAGAGCTGCTCGATCTTCGCTCGCTCCTCGCTTGCCAAGGGCAAAGAGCTGTCCAGAGAATCAAAAACCGCTGCGTAGTAGTGAAGAGCCTCCACAAACCTGCCCATGAAGGTGTCCGTGTTGTGGTTCGCTTCCTGCTCCACAAGGGTCAACATCACGGGATGGATGTTCCGCACCCCGCCAATGAAGTGCTGTAGCTTGTCGTTGCCGAGTCGGTGCAGCTGCATCACGCAGTTCACAGCAACAGCTTCTCCAGCTTTCACACCAAGCTCCATGGGTGTCAGATCCTCCAGCTCGCCTACTACTGCGTGAAACTCGAAGGGCACGCCGTAAGTTTCAGCAAAGGCCGCCAGCCGTCGTCCCGTGTCCTGCAAGGAAGTGCAGCTCGTACCGATTCCCGTGATCTTGAGCTTCGGAGGGCCGTCTTCGCGTTCGCTGAGAGACTGAATCAACCCCGGCCACTGGAAGCCTTGCATCAAGTCTAAGTCGATGATGTGCACCACGCTGCACCCGTCCACAGATTCCAAAATGGCTTGGTTTGCAGTGAAGTGGCCGAATTGGAAGTAAGGGCAGACTTTGTAGAGCGTGGTAAACGCCGAGAGGTAGTCGTCGAGGCGCGACTGCAGCATCAGGTTCTTGTATATGGGATTTTCCTTCCCCACGATCCGGGCGGCCAAGCCTTCCGTGAAAAAAGCGGCAATCCGCTGCATGGAGTCGCCGAAGAGCGACGCGTGTGAGTAGAGCTCCTCCAGTTTCTGCGCCGAGGTCTCAATCTTGTTCTTGGAGATGGCGTCTGCGCAGGCGAGAAGCAAGTGCACGAGCTGCAACCCTGAAGCCTCGGATTTCTTGCCTTCGCCGTTGCGCCGGAAGTCGGCCGCGAAGATACCCGGGAACAGACCCAATTCGTGGGTTCGCGAAGACTTGAGATTGTTGGAGTCGTCGTCATGGTCGCGCTCCTCGCGTTCCACGGCATCGCACTCCCGCTTGATGACCTCCAAATTGAGCAGCGAACGTACGGGTTGCTGGCAACGGGATCCCGACTCCACGCACGTCACGCCCTCCATTCTTGACGCGTCCTGAGACTTCATTTTCTGGAACGAGAGATGAGACTCGGTGGGGCTCACGTGGGAGTGCGAGACGGCAGGTGCGTCGAGCATGGACGATGACGGCGCTTCCTGCTGCGAGCTCGAGCTCGAATACTCGGGCGCCACCACAGGAGGCGCCAAACACAAGTCGGATGAAACCAGTTCCAGTCCCGTGTCGCATTTCTGGGATTTCCGTGGTGAGGAAGCTCTAGAATTCCGGTACTCGCTGCCCTCGCGACTGCTGCTGATCATTCGACTACCGCCAATCCCTAACACGAGCTCCGAGTCGCAGCTCTCCTCCTCCACCAACGAGGAGTGCGAGCGTTTCCTGGTGAGCGGCGGCGCCGAGAACGACGTACTGGCTATGTCGCACTCCTGCTTGCACTGCACCTGGCACGACGCCGCGACAAACCCATCCGAGGCCGTGTCGCGAATTCCCGTCACCAATCCACTAGATCCCACATCCGACGACCTACTACTGTGCATGGCATTCGCATTGAGTTGTTGCAGCGGCACCACACTTTGCTGCTTCGAATACAAACCGCCGGCGGAGGGCTGCAGATACGGTTGCAATTGAAACGCGCTGTGGCGCGACGTCGGCGGCCATAACGGCGTGGGTGCGTCGACAGAACTGGGTCGGGACGCCCCCACATTTGCAGCTGGGAACGGAGCGAAAGCTGAAGGTTCATGCTGCAAACCCGCCTTCCGCAATGGCGGATGCGTGTCGCGGTAACTGGAAAACGCGCTTTGCGGCGTGCCTTTGGAAGGGTGCGGGTCCATCCCTTTCTTGCGCACGGCATCCGCCACAGGCTCTTGCTTCACGTAAAAGGAACTCTGGCCGCCTCCAAAATTTGAAGGTGGCTCCAGAAGCGACCCGAAGGGCGGCATCATGGAACGTGATCTCGACTTGCTGGAATCCTCGTGCAATTGATTTCCTTGACCTTGGAAAACTCTTTCAACGCGAAACCTGGATTCACAGTGCACACAACCTCGTCAGCAACTTGAGCTGACAGAGCGAAATCTGCCAAACAGCAGGAGACGAGATGGGTGGGGGTGACGAGCACCCGATCTATCAGCACCCCCATCACACATCCTCAACTCGTCTATCTCGAAATCGACCATTCCACTCTCCCGCTTCCAAGCCTCACAATTCCGCGGCGAAGATCATTGTCGCAAATACCAGAACAAGAATTCAAAAACCTCCCGGATGAGGAATCCAAACCACTACGCTCCCGATGTCCTCGACGACCACCCCAGATCCGGAACAAATTGCGTAGCGCGTCAAGGATTCTTACCAGTCGGGATACAGTATTCGGCTGCACAAATGTAATGCCTCGGAAAGTGTGAAAAAACGCCGTCAATGTTCGTCCTCGAACATTTGCAGTCAACTGACAAAAGCGACCGACCAACAGAGACAACACGGCAGCTAGTCTCCACCCCCGCGACGCTGCATATAATGCTTGATTCCGAATGCACCAACTCTAAACCACTACTCTACAAGAAGAGCGACGGAAGGCAAGATACGGTAGCTGTCTTGAATGCTTTTGGTTGGTTTGTAACTCTTCCCTGCAGCCCAAGCTTCTTGGCACCCAAGAAGAGCGAACATTGGAGCTCTAACGACGCAACAGTTACGAAATCACTCTCTCCACACTTCTTGCGTAGAACTCTTCACACTGCTTGCGCACCTACTTCCTGGACACCACCAATTCCCACGCTTCTACAAATCGTTATCGCCATCTATGGGCTACCGACTCGCACTGATCCAGCACCAACAATTTCTTCTCAAACCACGCCGTCGCGGATCCCCACCAACACACACACACACACACACACACTAGTCCACTCCTGCGGCCGCCGCTGTGCTACAATTGAACTGACGGCGCTCTCATATCGACCGCACCAAGCTATCTACACCCACACGGTTACACCACAGATCCGCAAACCTCACCAACAGAACACCACGAGCATGCAGATTCGCAGATTGCCTACCAACAGATACACCACTACACAACCTTGGCCCCCCAAAGCTTCTAATGCAAAACCCAAAATACTTGAAACTCCGCCGTCTCTGCCAATGCACTCTCCTCCAACAAATCACCAGCGCCTCAACCTCGCTCACCAGGAGAAGAATTGACAACAACGGCGACGAAACGAAACCCACTACCCGGGATCCTCACACGAGCTAGAAACGCCACTCTCTCACACACACACAACCCGTCGTTTTTTGAAGTTTCACGGATGAAACCGCGTACAGACACCGAACTCACGACTCTTCGAACCAAGCGCAGGGGAGTTCATACATCAAAGTCTAAAAGGCTCCCAACATCCCAAGCAGCTTCAAGTAGGAGACACCAGATGGGAGACGGAGATGGAGATGGGTTTATTGGAAAAGAGAAGATGTGAAATGATATGCTATTAAGGGGGCGACTGATGGGGGAAGGAAAGGCATTTCAGAAGACCTGCGCCATGCTATAAGCTTATGCCCCCCCACTAAGTTACCTCCATTCCCATGCCAGGCGGGACAGCAGCGTAGAAGGTGAGGAACTAGCCATGAAAGTAAATAATAAAGAAAGCATAACTTACTGCAGGTCAGGGAAAGCCCCTGGAATGGGGGCGCGTTCTTTCTTTCTCTTTTTCTTCGGGATGCGAAGTATTTCTTTCTCTACGATGTGCTGTAGGTGAAAGAAGTTACTCGTGCAGATGTAACTTTTTCCTTTTTTCTCCTTTTCCTTTTCCTTTTTCCTTTTTCTTTTTCTTTACCGGCAAGGGTGCAGGGCGTGCTGCCGGGGTCACCAGACTCACCACCATCATCATGATCATGTCATGGACTCACGGCATGGCTGGGGTGGGGTGGCCGGTGGGTGGCTGCAATGGGGGCCCCTGCCCTGGACTGAGGGGGGTGGATGAGAGGGAATCCGGGATCATGTGAGGGTGTGAAGGATTCTTCCCAGAATGGTCAACACATGCTCTCTCAGTTTTCTGCATGCAGTTCCCGTGGCCATCCCAAATGGGTATGACCCTGGACAGGAGAATAATATCAATGGCGCTCCCTCCTCACTCACTCACATGTACACAAGGTGTACATTCCCCCACCTAAAATGTCCCCAGTTGATCCTCCCTTTCCTTTGCCAATTGATCCATGACTCAGTTTCAGTCTGAACCCCCGAATAGCAACCACATGTACACATGCTGCACATTCCTAATTCTGAAATGTACCCAGTGAGTACATTAGGGCAGTCACAGACCTCCCTTTCCTTTGCCAATTGATCTAATGACTCAGTTTGGGTCTGAACCCCCAACAGCAACCACATGTACACACGGTGCACATTCATACTCCTGAAATGTACCCAGTGAATACATTACAGCCGGTGGTGGTAATAGGCCTCCCTTTCCTTTGCCAATTGATCTAATGACTCAGTTTGGGTCTGAACCCCCAACAGCAACCACATGTACACACGGTGCACATTCCTTCTCCTGAAATGTACCCAGTGAATACATTACAGCCGGTGGTGGTAATAGGCCTCCCTTTCCTTTGCCAATTGATCTAGGACTCAGTGTGGATCTGAACCCAACAACAACCACCCAACATTGGTTTGCACCTCTTCTTTTTTTTTTGAGGCGGGGGGTTGTTCGCGGGATTGCCCACCGTCCACCGCGCGACGGAAAAGACCAGGCCACCACAATAACAAGAGGGAGGGGAAACTCGGTCGTGGTCGGGGTAACGCCATCGTCCACCATTGACCCCCATCCCCCAACGCACAGTTTGACCAGTCCGTTTGAATGTCTCCAAGATTCCGGACTGAAACCGTGTCCAATTATTCCCTACGGAAGTGAGGCAAAAACATTTGGTGGTTTTCATTGAAGCACATGTTATGACGCGGGGCGGGATGGAAGGAGGGAAGGAGGGAGGGAGCTTGTACCTTGTGTACATTCCACCAACAAAAATTTAATTATTCGTAGCCTTATTGGGGCCCCAACCCTGCTACAGACAACGACTACCACTGGTACACCCGCCGCAGGGTGAATGTTCTCTGTGAGTCAATGGAAATCTTCCATTTGGGTTTTTTGGGTTTTTTTAAATGTTCTCCGTGAGAAAATGAGATGGAAGGGCTTTGGAATGTTGATTGTTCTCATTGGGTTTTCGTGGGTTTTTATTTTTTTGAAACACATGGACAATTCCCATTGTTCTCATTGTTTTCAGAAAGGGGGGGTTGGGGGGTGGAGGACCTGGCAAACGATGGAAGGGAATCAAATTGGCTGGCAAAGCTGATTGATATCGAGCAGACCGACATGTTCTTGAATAATTCAGGGTTTTTTTTCCATTCACACCAGGGCCATTTCTTTTTCATTTTTGTCAAGGGGCCAAAGTAGCAATGTAAAATTTTGTATTGGTGCTCCAAATTTCAACATTCATCTACATATTGGATAGAAAGTATCATAATTCAGGGAGGGGTTTCCATTCACACCAAGGCCATTTTTTTTTTCATTTTTTGGAGGGGCAAAAGTGGCAATATAAAATGTTGTAGTAGTGTTCCTAATTTCAACATTCATCTACATATTGGATAGAAAGTATCATGATTTAGTTTTTTCCATTTACACCAGGGCCATTTTTTTTCATTTTTTTTCGAGGGGCAAAAGTGGCAATATAAAATGTTGTAGTAGTGCTCCTAATTTCAACATTCATCTATGTATTGGATAGAAAGTACCACATTCATATATATCACATATCTATAATTATGATTTTATCCACACTTTGGTGATTTCATCCAAGGATTATGATTTTAAGTTTTGTGGTGAAAAAACTTGCAATTTTTTACCATATTTTCATCCAACTAATTTTTGTAGTGCAATCTAGCACTTGAAAGCAAAAAAATCAAAACTAATTCACATAGGTCACTATTATCTCCCTTGAAAAGAGGGCATACACGAATCTTGTCAATTAATCTACCACCCTTGCAAATCATAAATAAATGAGTAAGCAAAATGCCGGATTTGTCCATCCCACCTTCCAATTCAAAAACTATAATTTTTTTGATATGGGTATAATATATGGAATACACATGGAATACATGCATTTGGATATAGTATATATGGAATATAGATGTGCTATATCAAATATTGAAATTGTATAAGACAAGGTATAAATATGGAATATGGGATACAAGATACTGGATATAATTATCAATCCCAAGTGGATTGTAACCTAGCATGTTCAAAGAAAAAAATAGATATATCAATGGTAATAAGAAGATATTACAAAGTATTAACTCTAAAAGGACCCAAAAGCCCTTTGCAATTGTATTATATATTGTAAATTTGTTGGTATTTGATTAGGCTAGCATTGATTAAATGCTTTTCAAAACAAAATGACTTGATGATTTACTCCCTTGTTAGATGAGTAGGTCACTATCCCTCAACATTTGTATGTGAAACTTTAGTCAGGAATTTTTGTATCAACAAATATGGTAGAAACGCCCATTAACACACTTGTTTCCATTCTTGTACCCAGGATTGCACCTAATCGTCTTCCTAGACATTGGTTAGTGTGCCTTTCAAATGCTTAACTCTAATTCACTAACACATTTGAAAGACATACTTAACTCTAATTTGAATCCACCTATGTGATAGTTTAAGTAGCTTAGAGAATTGGTACTTTGAAAAATCAAAGAAATTACATGCAACATCCAATTTTTTTGAAATTTTTTAATATCCATGATTTCCACTCACTAATACCACAACATTATTCTTTTTAGGAAAAGGTGCCTCCAACTATGTTGGGTTGCTTATATTGACATTTTTGGATGCTTCCACCTTAACAGCTTAAGAAAGTCAAAGGGGGAATGATTTTCTACCACAACGTGTGCAGACAACCCTTGGGTAGGTGAGTCTCAGGGTGACAACCAAGAATTTTGTCACCCAACAGAGTTAATTGTAAAGGACCCCAGGTAAAACAAGGGTGTCGGAGGAGGGTATAATTGAGAATAGTAGAAAAGAAACACGACACCAAACTCCTTTGGACCTCAGTTTTGATGCTCCAAGAAGTTTGGTCCTGTGTTTTTCCCGAACTGCTGCTCCTAGTCCGGCATTCCACCCATTCTTCAATTAACTCTCATCTAATGAACTTGGTGAACTGCTTCAATTTGGGAGAAACTTTTAGGGTTAGTGCGGAATTAATCAGGAGGGAATAACAATCCAAATTGATCATACAGCTTCTTATTACTGCTTGATAAAAGAGATTGATTTTTTCCAATCTTCTTAACCTGTTGGTTTGAATTGCCATGACCGAGGATTACCATTCACTTAGCGTACAGCATTGCTTTGAATGTGATGTGGCGTCCTTAGTGAATTTATATGCAATGAAATTCGTTTCATTTGTTTAAATTTTTTGGGTTTTAAAATTAAAAAAAGGTGTAGTGATTTTCGAGTTTCTTGCATTCACTTTAGCATTAAGTGCGTAAGTAGGTAGAAAAAGATAAACTGATATGAAGCTATGAAGAAACCGATCTCAATCTTAGAAACTAAACCAAATCTCCAAATGAAATTGCATTCCTATTTTTTTTAGTTGATGGATTTTACATTTCATTATCTCCGTACTTATTTAGAATTCTACAATTCTAAATATCGGCCCAAAATTTCCATCTACAATAATTAAGGTAGAACCACCCATAACTGATCGTTGAAGGTGTTCTAGACATGATCTAGTGTAATGCAAGGCAAAACAAATATTTTCAAAGGTGCAATGATAAAAAGATGATGAGGATTGCAAAAAATTTAGTAATTTTATCACATGAATTGAAATTACTATGAATTTTGGAAGGCAAAAAGTGTATTGAATCCAATGCCAATTTGTAAAGTCTTCTAATTTTGATCACACAAAAAACTAATTTTTTACTCACTCCTTCCTATTCTTTTGCACACTACTTTTATACATGTATCATGAGCTTTCAATCCCAACTTCAAAAAGAAAAGAAAAAGCACATTATAACCTTAGTTGGAAATACATCCATCAATAGGTTGGCTATGGGGTGCCGGTTGGTTATAGGTGGTTCTACCTTAGTAATGAAATCCACCAATTTGTTACTGAGTGGGACATATGAGTTCTTTAATGTCAAATTTTTTTTTCTGTTTGTTTTGAGTTTGAGCCTTAGAGGATCAAGCCAAACCATGGATTGATCCTTTGGAAAGATTTTTTTTTAAAAGCACATTCTAGCCTTGGTTGGAAATACATCCACCAATAGGTTGGCTATGGGGTGCCGGTTGGTTATAGGTGGTTCTACCTTAGTAGTGAAATCCACCAATTTGTTATTGAGTGGAACATATGAGTTCTTCAATGTCAATTCTTTTTTCTTTTTCTTTCTTCTGTTTGTTTTGAGTTCGGGCCTTGGGGGTCAAGCCAGACCTTGGATTGATCCTTTAAAAAGATTTTTTTCTTAAAAAGCACATTCTAACCTTGGTTGGAAATACATCCATCAATAGGTTAGCTATGGGATGCCAGTTGGTTATAGGTGGTTCTACTTTAGTATTGAAATCCACCAATTTGTTACTGAGTGGGACATATGAGTTCTTCAATGTCAATTCTTTTCTCCTTTTCTTTTTTCTTTTTTCTTTTTTCTGTTTGTTTTGAGTTCGGGCCTTTTTCAGTTGGTGTGTGTGTTTCAAGCCAGACCATGGATTGATCCTTGTAAGAGAATAAAAAACAATAAAATATTTAAATGTTTGAATATTAAAAAAAAGACCGGAGGCATCCTTCTGACACCAACTGCCCGCCTTGCCTTTCGGCTGTTGGTTGAGTCATTGCCTGAAAGAATATTATTATGACTTCAATGAAGGCCGTTGTTCATGAGCTCATCCTTCTGGAATGCCCTGGAAGGCCTTTCAGCGCCTGCCACGTGCCCACTCCGAGGGAATCTTTGTTGCCCTTCTCCGTGCTGTACCTAGATCCTATTTAGAGTTTTGCCAGCTAGTTTCTTTACATTCCCTTGCTGAAGTCTGAACCATTCTTGCAAGTTTTGAGTGGATCCAATTATTTTATCTATTTTTTTTTCTCATGTAGAAATTGGGTAAAAAAATGCAGTGGATTGTTTTCAATGTTCTCCTCTCAATTCCACTACTGTAGTGTAGCTAAGGTAGAAGGTCCTATAATGGACCATCTAAGGGCTGAAACTGAATTTCAGGGAGGTCAAACTTCTAGAAATATTTTTCAGCAAATTTTCCTTGAAAGAAAAGTAGAATTGACATCTAACCCAATTTGTTTCATATTTTTTGGAGCTTTATGGAATTAGTTATCAAATTTTGAAGTTGAAGTGGTATAGGGCTTTAAAATGGAGCATTGCCTAAATGTACACAGTTTTTACACCATTGAAGGCTATGAAAAAGAAACATGTACAAATTGTCTTCATTTAAGATAGGGCTCCATTTTAATGCCCGCTCCATTTAAAGACCTCCTACCTTACAGTGAAACGGCCCATCACGGTCAAATTTGTTAGTTTGTCCTTAGGCCATTGCTAAATTTATTTATTTTAAATCATAGATGATGACACTAAGGTAGAACCACCCATAACCAATCATTTAAGGCATTCTAGACATGATCTAGTATAGTGCAAGGCAAAACAAATATTTCCAAAGGTGCAAGGATAAAAATGATGGGGATTGCAAAAACTTTGGTAATTTCATAACATGAATTGAAATTACTATGAATTTTGGAATGCATAATGCCAATTTGTGGAGTATTCTAATTTTGATCACCCCAAAAAACTACTTTTTTACTCCCTCCCTCCTACTTTCTTGCATGCTACTCTAGGACATGTGCCATGAACTTTTAGTCCCAACTTTAAAAATGAGAAAAAAACAACATTTTAGCCTTGGTTGGAAATACATCCATCAACAAGATGGCTATGGGAGGCTGATTGGTTATAGGTGGTTCTACCTTAGTGAGAAATAGAAAGAGTAATTGAAACTGTCTTTTTTTTCAACAAAGTATAAATTTTCTATAAATTTTTTTAAATGCTCAATCCAAAGGAGTTTATAAATTGTGCCAAAACCAAATGCAACTACATCTATAATGCCCACTTTACTCTTTTAAAACAATTACAATAATTTTTTTTATAATGGATAACTTTAAAAAGTCACTATCTTCAATGATTTACCTTGAAATAGCTTAGTGTTTATAATTCGGTCACTTATCACTCCAATAGTGATAGGTAAGGCATTGATTGCCCACAATCTTATAAATTAAGGAAAATCATTGTGGAATCATTCCGTAGGTGTTTGTCATGGATTATTTGACCATGATGGATTGTTCTATTTTAGAGGATTTTTCCAAGCACTAATCTTGTTCTTTTTGGTCCCTACTTTCATTCCAATCCTCATATCGATACAACCCATATTTTTCATCCTTCCTTATTTGATATAAGTGCCCTCTAAAATTCACTTGAGATTATCAATTATTTGGTGTATTGGAACCTCCTTTCACTTGCTAATAAAAAAATATGAAAAATTGACTAGTCTAATAATAATAACTAGACAATGTGTCAAAAAGTGGCGGTTTGAGAGGTACCCACTTTAATTCAAGTAGATATGTCTTTAAGGCATAGATAGAGAAGGTTACTTTTATTGCTTATGTCTTTTAGTAGACTCTATAAGTTACTAACCACTATTCTAACTAATGAACCACCAATAATAATGATTACTAATGCTAGTTGATATTTTGTAAGTGGTGTAGTTATTTTTGTGCTTAGCTACAATAGAATAATCCAACTTCAACATATCGAGGATCCTCCCATTTACATCAATTTCCATCCCATTTTTGTAGAGTGTATACATCATTTTCTTTGGACATGCAATAAGGTGTTATTGCCATAGAATGACATCAAGTTTACATTCATTTACAAACAATTTGAGGTAAATAACAATGAAATTTAGTAAATGTTGGTTTATATGAGTTTAATTGTAAATAAATGCTTGTCAAATTAAATTGTAGCTTCAACCAATAAAAGGCAAGTGCTTTTAATGTATTGAATTTTTTTTAAATTAGTTTTTTTTTAATGCGTTGAATTAAAACTCTTAAGATGTTGAGCTTGTACTTTTAAAACATTCATCAAATAGGATTAAGATGGTAGGTCATAAATTTTGAACTTTTTTTTAAGATGGTCATGACCCCCACCTACTACCAATTTATCTTTTCACACCAAAAGTGTTTGAAAATTCATATCAATTTCGATTTTTATTACATACATATTCTACTTGTTTCAATGACTTCAATTTTCCCTATGAGAAATTTATGAAACAATAAGCACATTGCCCAAGATTTACAAATCTAGTTGGTCATAAGCTATTCTAAATTAGACTAGTGTTCCTTATACCCGTACGCAACAAAGCGAGGCAGTGTGGCTGCAACTGCAACCTAAATCAAAGTAAAAGTGATTTTTCAATTTTTCAATTTATAAAAACTTTCAATTTTAATAACTTTCCCATTATAGGTGAGAATACAACAAAACAAAAGCCTATGCACCCCTTCTTCACAAAGAGCTTTCCAACTTTACCAAACATATACTCATGATAGATGGGCCAGAAGATCTCAACGTAACAAACAAAACAAAACAAACAAAGTATCTTAAGCTACAACTTAAACATTAGGGGAGATTAAGGCCCGAACAAGACTGCGAGTTCTTAGACTATGGGGAATAAGGGGATTGCGTAGTGGTAGAAATGTGACATGGCCAAGACCCAACCACATCATTTTTTTTTGGACTTTTTTTTCACATTTTAGGATCCAATTATTTATTTATTTATTTAAATTACTACTTGACAATAGCTCAACAACTTTTATCGGTTTCGGGAACAACGAGGGGAACAAGCTTGAAACAACCCTCCCTTGCTTCAAATCCCCCTAATACATGAATCATACTCGCAGGAAGTCCTGGAGTCTATAATAGGATGCACATAACTTAGGTTCAACTACCAAAACTTAAATAGGGGCGAGGTTTTGATATGGCTGGCCACAAGGGGCCTCCAAATTAGGGTTTCCATAGAGTTCTAACCTAATCCAACTGTGCTCACATGATTGAGTGGTAGGTAGCTCACTCCTGACTGCTACTCTATGTCTAAGGTAAGAGGTCCTATAATGGACCATCTAAGGGCTGAAACAGAATTTCAGGGAGGTAAAACCTCTAGAAATATTTTTCAGTAAATTTTCCTTGAAAAACAAGTAGAATTGACATCTAACCCAAGTTGTTTCATATTTTTCTGAGCTTTTTTGAATTAGTAATCAAATTTTGAAATTGAAAGGGCATATGGTTGTAAAACGGTGCCCTAGCTACAATGTACACTGTGAGTACACTGCTGAAGGCTATGAAAAAGCAACATGTACAACTATTGCACATTTAAGATAGGGCACCATTTTAGAACCTGCTCCATTTAAGAGCCTTCTACCCTAGGTTAGTTTTGTAATTATTTAGGGAAAATTTGGAAGATGTTTGAGATTTTAAAAATTGTACAACTAATTTTAAAAATTCATTGTTGCTAATTTAGAATATCCGAACAACTATTCTTAAGAAAATTTGGAAGAAAGGGATAAATTGATGCATGAATAAATAATCAATCCAAAATTAGGTTGTCCAAAAATTCAAAGGAGCTAAGTTTCAAAAGCCAAGAAATCTAAGTTGAGTTGCTAAATTGCTCAATCTCTAAAATTAAATTATTTTGGCACTAATGGGCCAAATCAAATTTGAACATACGGTATCATTGAGCTCTTGGATTGGTATTGAGGAGAGATTGTCTTTCACCATAAGTTATAATTGCCCAAATGAAAATTTTCATTTACTCTTTGTTTTGGGGCATGCATGCAAGAAAATGAGGCTTTGCATTGACATATGTTGTTGTGACAAAGTTTGAGTAAAGTGGTTATACTTAAAATTGCACAAATAAGTTATAAGGCATAATTGATGTGCTCTGAAAATGTACAACAGTCTTTGTAGATTAGTGAAGGGCTAAAAATAAATCAAACTATAAGTGGTTCCATAATTTTTTTGAAGCATTGTAAATTTGTTACAAATTTTCAAAGATGCAAGGTATAGGAATTTGAAAGTGTAATATGGGTAGAATCAAAGTATATTTTATGCACATTAAAAAATGACACTAGCAATATGAAAACATGCCATAGATAAGAAGTTAAAATAAAGGAAAGTTTATTTAAAATCAACCATTTATAAGATTGTCTCCTCCATGATATTATAAAAAGAGCTATTCATTGCAAGTATTGTGAATTATATATATCCATGTAAATAATTAGGAATATCACAAGAATAAGTGATTAATATTCAAAAGCATTATCAACATGGTCATATTTTTTCTTCTATAATATTTGTATAGAAGAAACAATTTTAGAATCTTTGCCAAATATTTTTTTGACCCTTTATAACTTTTGCATAGAGTATTCAAAATCCATGTTTTCCCAAGTCAAGGTGTCTACATCCTAGACTAATTGTTCCCCCTTCTTATTCTTGCAATGGATCTTGCTTCATTTTTATTTATTTATTTAAATGATTTAAAAAAATGGATTTCCATTGCAAAATACAGAGTACAAAGCAACCAAGCCAACTAGGCTAGACAAAAGAGCAAAAAAGAAAGAAGCTAGAAGCAAAGGCTAGAGTTGGGCCCTTGCCTCCTCCAAATAATATTGTCACCAACTCTAGAAGTTAAAACTAGGGATTGAACCCACATAGCATCAAAATTAAGCCAAATCTTGTTGGCTTGTTGAATCCGTCGTTTAGCGTATTGTTTGGCCTTCAAATGTATTGCCCTCCCAGAATCAAGAAGAGTCTATCATAAGGTAGTTTGGATGCATGTCAAAGGCCATCATTCTTGAGTAAATACGGTTTTGTTCTGTGATATTCAAATGATCCATAGTGTGGCTCTTCTAAGAACATGCCAAATCGTTCTAAAGGTGTAGAATCTCCTTGGAATACACGTACGAAATACACACTATTCAAAACTGAAGTGTTGATGGAGTCTTAAAGGTGGTTGAAAACCTGCATGATGGAATAGAATGGTTTGCAAATAATTCCTCGTTTTTTGGACTCTTTGACAAATACCTTTTTTTTTGTACATTGGAACTTCCTTTCATTTGGCCAACAAAAAATTATGAAAATTTGACTAGTCTAATAATAACAATAACTAGGCATGATCACAAAAAGTGATGGTTTTGGGGCACCCACCTTGCATAAGGCATACCAATCATGTCAATTCTAGTTTAATTAGTGTATTTTTATTTATCTTTTAAAAGTGAAATTGATTTCTATTGCAGAAAACCATGCCCATGTCAACCTTTTGAAGATAATATAACTTATGAATGGATGATCCAAGACCCCATACAAGCCCACCAGAAAGTGAAACCAATTAAGGAAACTTTTTTCCCCCCTTGTAGTTTACGTTTGTTTTTTCTTTGTTTTCTAAGCTTGATCTCTAAGGCTGTTTCTGGGCTGAGCGCTTGTGATTTTATTTTTTTATTTTTCAAAATTTCAATTTTTTATTTTGAAACAAATGGAGCTTGTATTTGTTTTCCTTGCAGTAAAGGGAATCCTTTATTTGTATTAAAAAAATTTAGAAATTAGAAATAAAGGTACAGAGTAGCCCCACCAGAAATTTTACTCAATGCTCTCAATGATAGTCTTTATGAAAGGTACCAAAATGCTTGAGCTTAAGTCTTACTTTTTCAACAAATTGATGGAAATGCCAACCACCCTTCCTAACTTATGGCTTCTGCGGCTCCTTTGCAGATGGGCTTGCTATTGAATGGATCAATTGGAGCCTTACTCTGCTGAAGAATCTGTTCTGTGTACTAAATTGTCCCATTTAAAAACTATTTAGTTTTCATTTCTTTCATTTCTTTCATTTTTTTTCATTTTTTGAAACCCAGAGTATTCATTTCTTTTGAATAAAAAATCATGAACTAATCACTCTCAGTCTTCTTGAATTGTAAATGGATTCATTCAAGAGCACTTGCATAATAAACCCCAAAGAGTCCCTATGTATGTACAAATAGTATTTCTACAGGGATCTATAAATGTGTCACTCATTGTTCCTTCAAAATTTTAAAAAAAAAATGAAAGGAAACACTGATCGTTCCTTCAAAATTTAAAAAAAAAAAATGAAACACTCAAGGCAAACAGCTAAGACCAATGAAAAGTGCACCACGGCGTGATTGCATTTATATTTGAGTTGGATGGCCATAACCCTTCCAAACAATGGGTTTTTTTTGGTACTGTAGATGAATAGTAAAGCCCTCTGTGGCCTCCCACCAGAGGTCAATATTGGTTTGAGCCACGAACACTCGTGAGCCAAAGCGGGAAGCTGGTGATAAATTGCCAGAAGCAAAAAAACGCTGCTTCCTTCCAAAGCAATGAACGTATTGTCTTCCAGCTTGTAGCATTAATATTTTGACAAACAAAAAGCCTCCATGAACTGAACCCCATTTGTTGTTGCGAGTTACTAGTAAGTTAAAGGCTTCCTTGATGAGAGCAAAATTATTGACAACCCTCATAATGTGCTCACTGGCTTTTTCAGTTGATGTTTACAGGCAATTGAACCAGGTAAAGATGCAGCAAGTCTAATAAGGCAGGAGTCCACTCTGGCTGATGGAGAGGCACACTAACTAATTGTAATTCTTTTTTAAAACTAATTGCAATAATTATTTATATTATAACCTTCCAAGCTTGAAAAAAACATAACCCACAACTTAACCCCGGACTGGCACCAGTGCCCTTCTGTGGCGTTTGGATGACAGTCCAGGGTCATTTGAAGAGGTTAACAGTAGTTTTTTCATCCATTTTTTATAATGACTTTTCATGTTGAGTTACCAAGAGTATCCAACTGAGTTACCAAGAGTATCCTAGCTTGAAAAAACATAACCCACAACTTAAGTTTAACTTATCACTATGCCAAGATAGAAGAGATTGTTTGGTTAGGGTAAACTGTTCAGCCAGTCACTCCAAGTAATTTTAGGGGTGCAAGTAAAACAAACAAAAAAACTATTCTATATTTAAACTGTTTTACTTGAAACACTCCTCCCCATTAATTTGGAGCTATAGATTGCAAATATGAATTTAGAATTTGCAAAAAAAAATCATTTGCAAAAAATAAAAAAATTCTAGTGTTTTTTCAAGTGGCCGAGCGAGGGGGTCAGTTCAACCTGACCCCTCGCTTGGCCACTCCAAGTAATTTTAGGGCTGCAAGTAAAACAAAAAGCCCCCTATTTTGTGCTTATCTAATTTACCTTATACACTCCTCCTAGCAATTTTGATGCCTTTGATTACAAATATAAATTCAGAATTTGCAAAAATAAAATATTTGCAAAAAAATAAAAAATTCCAGCATTTTCCTAAGTGGCCAAGCGAGGGGGTCAGTTTACCCCGGCCAATCATTGTTTTTGGCTCTTTCCATTAGTTCATTCCAATAAATAAATTTTACAGTATGACTTACCTTATAGTAGGAGGCTCAAAAAGCGATTGGTCATTGGCAATCGTCCCTAGGGAAGGCAATAAAACAATGTGTAAAAGTTCTTAAATGAAGCAATGTCTATGTGGTCAGAGGATGTGGGTTCCCTGTGCTTGGTTTTTGGCTCTTGACAAGGTGACGATTTAGTGATCCAATGATTGGTTCTTACTTCCATTCTTGGTGAAAATAACCTTCTGAAAAATAATAATTTCTGTAGTAGTGGCAGCTCCATACTGAGAGGATGTGCTTCCACATGCACAATTTCCATTTGACATGGGGAGTACTCTAGATTGTTTTTTTAAACAAATGAAATGGAAGACCACTCCAATTTTGATTTCATGAGGACACCATTCAGACTTTTATGTGCATTGTGCACTTCTACCTTGGTTACTTCTTGGACTTACTTGCCCTATTAAAAGCCATGCTGCAACTAAAAATTTCTACAACCTATGAGCAATAATAGATACCTATGCATTTTTACTTCATTAAATTATAATTTATTCATTATGGCTTAGAAAATTCTGATTCTACTTGCATTAGAATTACTCTTTACGTCTCTGTTCACTGAAACCAAGCAAACCCCATTAACTTGCATACTATCTTTTGCAAGGGTGTATCTGTCCTTAGATGGACGCTTTTATGAGCCTCCTACCATAGTTGGAAATCAAAGCCATATTAAACTCAGCATTTTCTCGTCTGCCCAGTAAATTTGGCCACGCCTGGTCATATTTTGAGTCCTAATTTGTATGCGGTGGGGTACAGACGGTTAGCTAACCCGGCAAAATACCCAGTTCGAACCATATTTTGAGCTGTAGTGAGGATGGTCTTAAGTGGGAATAAACTCCGGCAGGTTTCAAAAAGAAGAAGCCATAACTTATTAAGTGTTTCCAGGGGGAAAAAGAATCCATATTAAGTGATTGAATGTTGGTAATCACCATTCAAACACAGAAGATCATATCTACATTAATCAGAAGCTGCAGTCAGTTGCAGTGGCAAAGAAGATAATTAGCAAGTATTGTAAAGAGATTGAATATTTTCTCTCCGCCAGGGCACTTGTGGCTGGTGGTGGTTGTATTTTTCCTCTGGCAATGAAATCACGTTTCATTTGTTGAAAAAAAATTTAAAGAAAAAAAGAAGAAGAAAAGAGATTGAATATGCGATGATTAATTGTTAATTGAGGTTAGTGGATTAAAGGCCTGATTGGTATCAAACTGGGTTGAAGTCTTGAAGATTCAATTGATAATATGCCCACGTCTTTATGTGACTGCCACCATAGATCAACCAAGCAAGAGGAGTATGAGGTTAATGCTAATCCTGGGATTAACCCTAGAGAAGTCTGGAATCATGTTCAGAATTGATGATTTCGGAAAAATCATTAAGGTAGGGGGCTGTAAAAGCGACCCTTTACCAGCTGATTTGCATTTTGGGGAAGCTAAACTCCTTTAAACAATTTTTAGTAAATTTTTGTGGTAAGAAAAATGGAATTGGCATCTAACCCAAGTCATTTCATATTTTTTGGACCTTCATGGAATTAGTTATGAATTTTTGAAGTTGAAAACACAATGGGTTCTAAAAGTGCCCCCCTCCTGAAATGTACACTTCTGGTATATGTTAGAGGCAAAATCTACCAAATCACTTTTAGAGACAGGGTCACAATTACAGCCCCCTACCTTATAAAGCACTATTTGGAAGAATATTTTGGAATTGTGATATAGACAAAAGTTGTAAATTTTTGAGTTTTAGATTCCATTCGTATGGTTAGATTCTCCAATGCTTTCACCAATATTTTTTTATAAATTCTGAAAGGAAAATTTCAAAATCACTTCAAAATTCAATTGTAAGCAAAATATTGTCATTTTTCAAGTAAAACTTGTTGGAGTGGGTTTGAAATGAGGTTCTCTTCATATGGTGATTTTTTGAATTTCTTTTGTTCTTTAATTCTATGGCCTCATTTTTCCAAATTTCGTTTTGAACTACAGTCAACGCAAGTCAACCACTTGACATACTTCTACATTTGTAATTTTAGAAAATTATATACTCTAGTAATACCAAATCCAACCCTTGGATAGAACAAAAACTTCATAAATTAAAAAAAATTTAGGATGACTTCCATCCAAGTAGTAACAAAATAGAAAAGTAATTTTGAATTTGTTCATTGTCCAAAAATTGGATGTTGGCATGCTCCAAGATTAAGAGATTGGATCTTCATATGGATTATCGAAGTTGCAGCCCTAAAGTGCAATTTGGTAAATTCAAATTGAAGTTGTGGACTTTGATTGGCTTCCAAAAAATCAATACATCTTGGATTGATCTGAAAATTTTACTACATAAACAAGAAGGAAGAGCAAAACTTTCCCAACAAGTTTGATAGAATTTGGACCTTGGATGCAAAAGTTATAGCACTTTGAACTAGATTTGAAACTATGTGAGGACATTTTTTGTCTTCTTTATCACTTTGGGGTCAATGTTAGTCTTGTGATTAAGAGATTGGATTTTTATATGGGCATTTTATAAAAAAATTATCTATTTAAGAAAATAATAATTTACATAAGCTTACAAGATTTTTCTTTTCTTTCTTTGAAAATTGACAACAATATTTCATGAAGAAACTAAATAATCATTACAATTTTTTGTTTTATCAAATGAAAAATGAATCTAGAACATCTATAGTAATTTCAATTTATTTTTTGAAATTCTTACTTTTTTGGTAAATTCAATCTTAGAAACTCTTAGTTAGCTTGGCGGATTATATTCTCTCAAATTTGGGAATAGTTTTTTTCAGCAATTGCAAGAATATGACGCTTGAATTTCTAAAAGAAAGTCTAGTTCAGCTCATTGTAGGGGTGAAGATTCATCCTCAAACTTTTTGCTAAATTAATTGTACATTCTATATGATTGTAAGGGGAATAAATTCTCATTTTAAGCAAATAAGGTGAGAATACCATTAATTTTTTTTAATAAAGAATAATTTATCATCATTTTTGGATCCCTTTTTCTTAAGGAGAAGGTTGTTCCATCCAATAAGAAATAATGAATTTTTAATATTTGTTTTTCTTTAAAATGTCAATTTGAACGGTAGAAACATTTATTTTAGCAATCTACACTCAATGGATTTATTTTCTCTAAGACTATCAAAACATTAAGTTTGGAAAACAACTTAAAATTTTCTTATTGTAAATAGATGCAATGATTGTGTCTAGAGAATGAAACTTGCTATAATTTCTTTTTTAGATTACTGGCACCTACAAACAATATAAACTAGTCACAACT
Organism: Thuidium tamariscinum; assembly: GCA_947034885.2. Taxonomy (NCBI): domain Eukaryota; kingdom Viridiplantae; phylum Streptophyta; class Bryopsida; order Hypnales; family Thuidiaceae; genus Thuidium; species Thuidium tamariscinum. Next base: position 32,807,704 of record OX344751.2, on the reverse strand, counting down.
TTCATTTATTAACCCTCAAATGACAAGCAGGTGATCGTGGAAATCATGAATTTTAATACCGTGAGAATCATTGGTTCAAAAATATTCAAAAGCTCTTGTTGGAAGTCAAAACATTGTAAAAGATCTTCCCTTTCCACCCCTAATTCCAAGGATGAATAGTTGCATATATGTCCTACACATAGAAATTCTCTCTTGTTCATCAACTAGAAAATGGCTTTTGAGTTGTTTATGGGTTGATCAAAATAGAATATCCAAATTTTGTAGCCAAAATTACACCTTTGTAGACAAATCCTTCTTTAAAAAAGGATGCAAAAATTCAAGGTGGTTGGATTGACCAAGTTTACTTCTAACATTGAAAACTCTACAACTATTGCAATACTTATTTGACATCTCACATCAATTGTGTCTTCTTTTTTAAGGCAGGGGAGGAGAGATGGAAGGAGAAGGATCATTCACCAGGGTTGCAACAATGCTAGTATGTGAGCATAAAAGTTTGAGCATGTGAGCCTTGAACATAAATACAAGTATATATCATCCAACCATTGAAGGTGCTTACAACCAAAACACTTATAATATAGGTACTTGTAGCATATATACATTATTAACATAGAAGGGTACTGTAATATAGACACTTATATCATAGGTGTATAGTCTTTTAGGCTCATAGGCTCACACTTTTATGCCCACATAACAACAACCCATACTAGGGGTGTTCGTTGTCTGGATTTGTAATTTCCCCTTAAGTTTGCAATAAAATATTTTCATTTGCGTAAAAGAAAGAGAAGAAATTTTGAAAGAAAGTTAAAGCCATTGTTTTCGAATCACCCATTACGGTCAAAAAAGAAAGAAAAAGAACCACGGGGCGTTGAAATCAGACAGTCCTGCGTACTGCGTACGAACAGGATGATTCATTGGCATTTTCCGAGATTCAGTCAAGAGGGAGTGTGAATGTCGCTGAGTCCATCCGTCCATTGATCGAATTCCGTAGGTGGTGTTTGTGTGGATTGGTGCCTGCCATCCAGCACAACATTGCAAGGACAACCCCCGGCCTCATGGCGGACTTTGGTAGCAAAACTAGCAAATGCCAATGCTTTCATTGTCCGGCATGTCCGGGACTCCGGAGACCGTAAAGTCTCCCGAGATGGGTAAAAACCCCTGAGAGAGGTCCCAATTCTCCAGGGCTCTTGTGCAGGACAGTTGTGCTACCATAAGGTAAGAGGTCATATAATGGACCATCTAAGGGCTGAAACAGAATTTTAAGGGCTGAAACAGAATTTTAGGGAGGTAAAACTCTTAGAAACATTTTTCAGTAAATTTTCCTTGAAAGACAAGTAGAATTGACATCTAACCCAAGTTGTTTCATGTTTTTTGGAGCTTTCTAGAATTAATTATCAAAATTTGAAGTTGAAAGGATATAGGGCTCTAAAATGGTGCCCTAGCTAAAATGTACACTGGCAGTACACTGCTGAAGGCTATAAGAAAGCAACATGTAGAAATAGTGTACATTTAAGGTAGGGCACCATTTTAGAACCCGCTTCATTTGAGAGCCTTCTACCTTACAAGCTATGCTATGTTCTTCTTGCAATGAAATTTTGTTTCATTTGTGTCAATTTTTTTCTTAATAATAAGCCATGCTATGCTAAAACTACCAAACTTGTGCTTCAAAGTTGAAATGACTTTTGTATTTGTAGGTAAGGTAAACTACTCCCATTAGATGAAATGTGAGGCCTCCTAAGTGTTGTATTAGGTATGATCCTGAAATAGTTCCCGAATTGACCAGCTGCTGTCAAGCCAGCATTTAACCACATTAATTAAATAAATAGTTGGATCTTGAAGTGTAAAAAGAAGTCCATTTTTATTTATTTCAAAAAATTAATGAATTAATGACATGGCATAGTCACGACCATGTCAGATTGCTACAATTCTATAGTTTTTGCGTTCCCAAATTGCGGGAACTCGTAGGTTCTTAGAGGCCTTCAATCTCTTCTAATGATTACAAACTAAATGGGAGCAAGTCCATTGTAGGCAAGGTTGTATTGGCGGTGTACATTTTCACAACTAGAATGTACATCACCATTACAATTTGGGTAGCAACCCTCAAGGAGTGACTTGGACCCTATGTTGATTTGAAAGTCGATGCAACCAAAGATACTTATATGCAACTTCCTTACATTGGAATGTAGGCACCCTCAAGAACACCACTTTTGTTGCTATGAAGCTGGTTACTATTATAATATTAGTCAAATTTTCATTGATTTTCTTATTGGTAAGGGAAAGGGGTTCCAATGCACCAAAGAATGCAACATTTTGGGTATTGTATGCAAAAGTTACAAAGGGTCAAAGTGTATGTAGGGGGGAGGGAGGTTCAAAAATTGACTCTACCATATAGGTACCTATTGGTGTAAGAGATGTATGTCAATGATGATGGTGATTTAGAATTAGTGTTACATTTAAGAGGTGCCCACGTTAGATGTAGTACATAGAACTCACTCTAATAATTTATACTAAAATTTTGGAAAATCATCCTTTTCAAAAACAATAATTTTTTTTCTCTTAATAATAAATTTTTAATCATCATTTGAAGATGTTTTTTTTTCTTTGAAAGAAAACAAATATTCAAGAAGAATGTATCAAGACCACCTATCATTATTTTTTTTTTCAATCATAAATAAGGGATGTTGGGAGTATGAAAAATAAGTTAAAGTCACACATATCAAAGAATATTGAAGTAGAGGTAAACTTCAAACATTAATTGAAAGAGAATCATAATTAATACTTGATTGAAAGAAGATCCTAGATTTCTATGACATTGTATGAAAAGCTATGAATTTCAAGGTCTTTAACCATTGGTGTACTCAAAATTGAAGTCTAACTTTCATGGTTAGAGGGGTTTTATTTAAAAAATTTGTTTCATATTTTATTTTTTATTCCATACACTATTTTTTTTAAAGAAATATTATATGCTTATGGAAATACCAAATCTCAATTTTGAATGGAGGTGCACAAACAATTCATTGGAAAAGAGGAAATAAATAAAAAGATCAAAATAATGTGACATTATTCCAAATTTGAAAAAATGGAGCACATGGTCCATTTGGGGAATTGTGTACTCATTGCCTTATTGAAACATATTTGTATTGAGGAGAATTATATCAAAAAAAGTCTTTAAAGCATTTTCAATGAAAGAAATGACCTTCATAATATATGAGCAACCATCATCAATTCTACCAAATGTCAACATTTAAAATATGAAAATTAATGAAGAAAGAAGGTTGGTATATAATAACACATGTTTAGTAGAAATATAGGTCACAAAGACTAAAGAAAAAAAAGGCTCATAAATTTGAGAGGTAGTGAGTCTTCTTGTAGTCATTTTCTGGTCTACTTGGCCCTTGTTTCTATTCCAATAGAGCCACTATGAAAATTCACTTTTTCAGTCCTCATTAATTACAATCTTTCTAATATGTGTAAATGCTTGAATAATAAACAACCTATTGTCGACTTATCATTGCTCTTGTAAGATGAACTTAAGAAAGTGAATATCACTTCATTCCAATGATATGCAATACAAATGTTCCACTTTCTATTGCATGCATTTTCTTCTAAAAGATTTGCACCCGAGGTTGCTAAATTTTGTTGTGCTAAAAGTTTACATCTAGTTTTAAAGAGCCGTCATAATTCTTATTCTCCACCCTTATTCACTATTATATGCCCCATGAGTAGTAATGTGACTATTCATCTAGTAGAATAAAAATCAAAGGCAACTCAATTTAGGATGAATAGTGATTTGAAAGGTCATTGTTTAATATGCTAGGATAGCATGTCAAGAAAATATCGTGAGGGACCTTGAATAATTATCATCCTTATTCAAAAAGTATCAAACCTTTAGCACACAAAGAGAAAGATGCTCTAAGATAACTACACCTATAATCATACAAATAAACAATTCAATATAGTTTCGAATACTATATTGGAATTTTTTTTGTGGAATTGTGCTGGTAGTCAAAAAGGGATTCTAGATAATCTTAGAAAGCATTTTTTGGACACCGTAGGAATAAACTATAAAATTTCAAAGTGCTAAAAATAGTTGTTCTTAAAAACCAATCATAGACTCTTATAAATAGTAAAATTATAATCTAAAAATAAATTTATAGTGTGTGATTTTAGAAAGCGTGCAATATTAGGTGTAGTTACTTCATAATTGCCAAGAAAAAGTGCTGCTTTTTGTCCAAATTCCGATTAGCTTTCTGCTAAATTAGAATAAGTGGCGATTATGGGAGCATATCTTCCGTCGGTGCTCCCATCCCCATTTTTCATGGATTTCAGTGCAAATAGTTGGTGCTCAATTCCCCATACCCAAAAGTTGTTTCAGAATGGTTGTCTCCAAGATATGCCATAGATTTGGGCACAAAGCGAGGCATGGACCAACATCTTCTTAACACTGAGTCCCACCTGATTGCTGCAGTATTCGAAATGGCATTATTTTTTGGGCTTTGAAACTTGGCTCCTCTGTTCACGTTATGTTCACCGACATTCATATATGAAACCTACAAACAGGGGTGAAATTTCATTTAAACATAAATAAATTTAAAGTCAACATCACCAAACACAGATTAAGGTGGGTACACCTTAAACCACCACTTATTCATACTGTGCCTAGTAACTGTAATTATGCTGTTCAGATTTTTATACAGTCTTGTTGGCGAGTGAAAGCATGTTCGAATGCATCAAAGAACAAAGAATTTGGATACTATATGCAAAAGTTATTAATGATCAAAGTCTGTTTCTGAAAGCGCCATCTATAGTCTGGGTACATGACTGATTTTGAAAATGTATGCACATTATAGATGGTGCTTTAAGGTCAGGTGCCATTTTGGGTGTAAGGTAGGTACACCCAAAAGCGCCAGTTTCTCATACTGTGCCTAGTTCCTGTTATTATGTTGTTCATATTTTTTTACAGTCTTGTTGGTGACTGAAAGCATGTTCTAACGCACCAAAGAACAGTGGATTTGGATACCGTATGCAAAAGTTATTAACAATAAAAGTGTGTTTCTGAAAGCGCCATCTACAGTCTGGGTAGATGACTGATTTTGAAAATGTATGCACGTTGAACAGAGCGCTTTAAGGTCAGGTGCCATTTTGGGTGTACCTACCTTACCTACCTTATATACTATGAAGTATTGTTGTAACATGCCAATATTATAATATAATATATACAATGAATTTTGAAAACTTCCATATTTTTTTAGAGATTGAGAAGTTTGAGAGAAGCCGTTTGGAAGTAACTAGAGGTAAACTATCGCATTATGGACAAATTGGGAAGAAGCCTATTGTAGGTGAAATTGTAATGGTGGTGTATATTTCAAAACTTGAATGTACACCATCATTACAATTTTGTCTACAATGGGCTTACTTCCATTTTGCCCATATTGGAATAGTTTACCTTAGAATCAAGGCATTCCAACAACAAATGAGTGACTTTGTTTTGTCAACCTAGTTGTTTGTCTATCTTTGCTACAAAGCTAGTAGGTTTGTCTAAAATTATGAAGAAAGAAAGAGGATAATATTGATGAATGAAGTAGTACACACACTAATTCTTTCTTTTTGAAGACTTAAGTATATTACATTGTGAATAATTTAGTGTATAATTGATCAAAGGCCAAAGACAAACCTTGGAGGCAATTATCAAGCCCCCTTTTTCTGCAGGTTTACTGAAGAGAATTCTTAGTCCATGTTCCTACATTTGTCTTTTAAAATATATGTTTAATCCACCTTCAAATTTAAAGCTTGGAGAAGTAGTGAATAGTTGGAGTAGGAAAATATATGCCAACAAATGATAGGGTATTTAAGAACATCAGGACAAGAAATTAAAAAAAAATTATTTGTACCATAGGGTAAACAAAATGGCATTGAATGTCTTTAAAGTACTATAGGGTATGAAATAATTGGTCCCATTAGAAAATATAGTAGTCCTAAAATGTCCCCTTTTATTTATTTATTTTTGCCAAAAGTTTGAAAAAGCTACCTTATAAGTGGCATATTGGTCAAGGTATATTCATTTAAAGGCATTAGTGAGGACATTGGATAGGCTATTTTTGAATAGTATCTTGTAGCCGTTAGATCTCCCTACATGGTCCAAATACCTTTCAAATTAACAATAAACAATTACAAAAATTTAAAGTTTTTTATGTGGGTAGGCAAGCGGATTTAGAGGTTGAAGTTGTTGGACAAAGTCAAGAGTGAATTGGGGAGGGACCACTTCATTAGAGCACTTAATAAGGTGGAGGTAATAGCCATCTTATTTTTTATTCTTTTATTGAAGACAATCATGTTGTCAAGATCCTTTCCTAGATGTGAAGCTAATACAAGGAAGTGGAAGACAAGTTCCAATATTAGAATAGGGAAGGATATAATAAGGTGGCCACCTTGAAAAACAAAGTAGAATGCAAGCAATTGCAAGGCTCAAAGAAAATACAATTGCTTTGAGAAAGTAGAATGCAAGCAATTGCAAGGTTCAAAGAAAATAAAAGGTTTAGTGCAGTAATGTAATTTTTTTTGTCTATTATGAAGTTCATTATGAAATCATATGTCAAAAAATGCTAGAATTTGAAATTAAAAAAAAATTATAGCCCTCAAAACACATACTATCCAAAGTTTGACTATGCAAAAATGAAGAGAAATGGAACTTCTCTAATGAATTCTAGAAAATCGGTTTGGTAAAATGCCTTGAAAATTTCATGATATGTTTCAATCATATATCTTAACAAGATCCAATAATTACATTTTCAGATATATTGTTTTCAAAGCTTTTGAGTTTAAGGTTAAGAAACGGCCATATATTCATTGTTTAAGGGCCAAGGCCCCCTTGGGCATTTAGGGGTTATTCATGATTTAATCATACCTTGCAACAGGTTTAGAAACTCCCATGCACTTATTAATAATTTAAAAAATTGTATTATCTAGTTGTAGGTTGTCTTCACAACAATTTGCAAGATTTTGTAGCATTTCTTTCTCATGTAGAAGATAACAATTGTTTTCTCATTTTCCCATTAGTTTAGGTAGGTGGCTCTAAAAGCGACATTTTAAGGGTTGTTGGGCTTTTTTTGATGGTTTTCAAATGCCTAGAAATATTTTCCCTTATTTTTCACTTGAAGAAAAATTAATGTGGTATCTAATCCAAGTAATTTCATATTTTTGGGTGATTTTATGAATTAGTTATGAATTTTCAAAGAATTATGCCATAGGAACCTATTTGTCACTTGTAGCCCTTGCAAAACCCTTTCTTAAGTTGTGTATAAAAAGATATGGCTTTATAAAAAACAAGCATTGAGGCATGCAAAAAGTAATAGAGAAGGTTCGTAAATGCAACCTTTACTAAAGCTTGAATAGAAGATTGAGTTAATTATTATTTTAGATTTCTTTGTATATATAAGAAGGTAGCTGAGCCACCAATTCTCATTTTAAAAAGAATTAATGAACACCTGTCCACTTAATTAGAAATGCACCTAGCATGGCTCTTAAACCAACCTTTAAAGAAGTATGAACCATCCACTAGAAAAGAAGGAGCTAACTCTTCCTTTTCTTTGATAGAATCAATAGTCCATCATATATCCATTTTTTAGTCATCTACAGGACAGTTTCAAGAAGAAGGTCAATTTTAGAGTACACTACCATACATTAATGCTTGTTTGAGTTTAGATGTATAAGCTTAATTTTGTTCAAATCTCCATAATTAGACATGATATGCACATTTTATTTCACAAACACAATGAGAACATTCTATTTCATACTATCATTGCATACTACCATTTCACACTACCATAATAGTACAAAAACAATTCCTACAAATTATTGTGTATATTGTGAAGACATGAACACTGAATCAAACAATGTAGGTTAAAATAAAGTTGATATCAAAAAGCAATCTCTATATCATTCATATTGATCATGTAAAAACAATACCAACCTAAAGTTCAATTGATAATATTGAATAATATCATACCTTCTTAGTATATAAGTGTAATTGACAATTATTATGGAAGATGCAATAGTAATATTGACTATACTTTTATGTTAAGTTCTAGTTGTAAGTAATCATTAGTGGTGGAAAAGAAAAGAAAGTTTAAAGAAATTTAATGTAGGACAAAAATTGTAAAAGAATTTTTAAAAGAATTTAAATTATCATATCATTTATTCATATCAATTTAGTATTATAAGTAATGCAAACCTCTTTTCTAATAGTCCAAAGTCAAAAATTATATAATAACAGCATCTTCAAAAAAATAAAAGGGTATAAGCATACTTAAAATACCCTATAAAGGAACTAACTGGAATCAAAAATGAAATAATTGCAATTAGCCTATTTTACAAATAAAAATGAGAATAGTTATTTAAAAACATTAGTTCTTGTTATAACACAAGAACTAAAATTATTTTCAAGATTCTAAACTTATTAAATCTTAAATTTCATATTTTCATATTTTAAAGAATTTAATAGCTAATTTCATGTCAAATGTAGAGAATACAAATGTGTGTGTGTCTATATATATATATATATATATATATATACAAATTTTACCATAGATTTTGGCTTGTTCACTACTTTACAACTCACTTTTCATATTTCAAATATGATATTCAAAAGAATCTTCAATTTTGAATTCCTTTTAGACGTAGCCCTTCCTTGTAATATATAAAATGATTTGGAAAATAATAGAAAATAATAGAAGATCCCATATCAAATTATAATTGATTACAATTGGTTATCAAAACATTAAAAAAAACAATAAAATTATTTGAATACACTTTCTTATAAGTTTTTAATTCCTTTGTGATTCTTGAATGAAAAATGGATACTATGATAGAGTCATAAATGGAGTTACATGAATCAATTTAACAACTTTAATCAATTAAAGGAATTTTTTTGATGATTCTATATTATATTCTTCTTAAAGTAAGCACATTTGTATTAAAATTATATTTCTACAACAAGAATTGTAATTTCATCTATATTAAAGAAATGAATCTCAGTGAATTTGATTGTACCCCAAAATAAAAGTAATACCCCTCCTATAAAATAATTGTTGTTCACACCTATATCCTTATTTTTTTAAGACATTGACCCTTGAAGTATAGAGACAACATTTCAAACAAAAATTTATAAAGTTTACATCTAAACTCCTAAATCAATATGTACCTATTTTAAAAGAAAAAAGTGTTAAATTCAAACATTCATATCAAGAATTTAATGACAGTTTTGAAAGTGACACTTCAGTGTCAATAACTAAGAGTTATAAAACACCATTTAATGGATAAAAATCAATTTGGGCATCTCTTTATTTATCTTGTTAGTTCAAGTGGCATTAATATATTAATTTACTAAAATCTAACTTTAAAAAAAGAAAGGACCAATTTAGTAATGATACTAATTTTATGTCATAACATTAATCATTTGGTGTAAAAATAGTGTCTTTTGTTCTAGTAGTTTTCACACACCCATGTGCTTACTCTACTTCCCACCATGAATTGTTTGAATTGTCTTGCATATGTAGAACTAAGGGAAGGTGTTTTAAGAGCTGATTGCATTTTGGGGAAAGCTAAAGTCCATGAAACAATTTTCAACAAATTTTCACAGGAAGAAAATTGGAATTGGCATCCAAGCCAAATCATTTCATATTTTTTGAATGTTAGTGGAATTCATTACAAATTTCTAAAGCTGAAATGCAACAATTTCTAAAAGCAATCCCTTCTTGAAATGTACATCATTGGTACATTGAAGAAAGCAAAATCTACCTCTGTGTTAGAGCTTGGTGCCTTTTAGAACACCCTCCCTTAGTTCTACTTTTTCTTGCCTCTTAATTTCCACCATTACTATGGGAAAATAATTTATGCCCTCACTAGTAGGCAACCCTTGTTTTTCTGTGACAGTATAGGGCTAGATTACACCATTTAAAAGTAAATGACTTTCTTTGCCAGATAAAAATAATCTTTTTTCGCTATAAATTTTCCAATTCTCTTTAAAGTATGGATGAAGTCACCAGATTTGGATGAAAAAGTATATGAATATGATGGAAAAGTGTTTTAAAGTCCAAAAGATGGACGAATGTAGAAATACAATGCTTCACCAAATTTCAAGAGATTGCCATCTTGGCACTTTCTCAAAAGTTTACAAAAAAAAAGGAATGTTGTTAGAGCATCCCCATCCCATGGCTTCCCTATCCCTATCCGGATGGTTTTCATCCAGATAGGGAAGAAACCCCTCCCACCGGCGTATTGTATCTCCAAAATTTGGGATAGAAGGGGTCCCAATTCTCCAAAATGGATGTCGGATAGGGAATTGGTGTAGCTTCCCTATCCCTATCTGGACCGGTGGGGAGGGGCTTCCCTATCCTAACTCCCTGGATGAATACAAGGGATAGAGAAAGGGATAGGGAAGCCAGGGGTGGGGATGCTCTTAGTCATCAAGCTATTATCCAAGCTTTTTAATTTGAAGGTGCTAAATGATTGAAATTTCGTTTCCTTTGTTTCCACAAAAGAAAAAGAAAAAGTGCCAAATTAAATTTTGGATATGTCCGTTGCGATTATGGACTCGGCTGCAATTTAGTCGGGGACTCGGGGTGATGTGAAGACTTTCAATGAGCTGCTGCTTCAGACTCCGACTGCAATTCTAATCCTAATTTCTGAAAGAATGGAAGAATGGACTTCCAATGTGGTTGCCGCCGCTTTTACCCAAATTGATTCCATTTGAACGACACTCGGCATGCAAATGAAGGAGGTGATTTGAAATGCACTTCCGGCATATCTGTTGCCGCCGAATAATATTCTGCTGTCAAGTTGAGTTAGCAGCTCTTGCACGCCATGAGCGTTTGCTTGCATCTTTTCTTTCCTTTTTGGAAAAGGAGGAGCACATCGAATGAGAAAGCAAGGAAGCGTGGCTTCCGTCTGAACTTACCTCAGTCAAACAGCGTGCCTGAGACAATGTTGGACCTCCTGAAGTTTCTACCAAATTCACTTCCTACAGGACGGGAGCTGAAAACCAAACACTGCCCAACTTGCCACACCTACATCGGGACCAAAACGCGTCAATACGCATAAACAATCCCTAGATATTCGCTACAGACAAGATGTACAGAATCAAACAGGAAAGTCTATGAGAGCCTCGTGTTGATTTTCAACAGACTTAGAGATAAGACTTTGAAAATTCGTAGCTTATTCTTGGGTTGTCCCAATAATGCATCCTCCATTGCATCGGAAGCCTCTTTCAGTTGCCAATCGGTTCCTATGAAAGAGCATTTCATGATTAATGACATTAAATATTCAAGTCAGTGACGATTGTAGGTGACCAACCTTCGGATCTGTCTCCCGTTTTCACCGTCACTCATCTTCGAAGAGACCTGGGAAGGACGAAGATGACCAAAAGCTAAACCCCAATTCCGTTTCACTTGTTCCCCAAACCAAAAAACCCAAACAACAAAAGTCCATCACGCCATCGTGTTGCACTGTTGCACAGGCAGAGAATCATCAAATTCTATTATTACCAGATGAATGAAAACAGTTAGTTGAAAGCTGTTGTTGTCCAGCCACTGCACGCCTGCCTGCGTCCCGAGGGAATCATTCTTTTGGAATAAAGTTAGGTGGCGCAAGGTGTCCGTGGTGCAAATCAGGAAAGAATCCGGGCGATAAAGGAGATCCTAATGCGAAGCATCCTCTGGTCGTCGCGTAAAGAAACCCAATCAACAGGATTATTCAAATGCCGAAATCCATTGTTTTGGGGAAAAAGGGAGGTTGTTTAATTGGGCCCTAGATCCTTTGGCCCTCCCTCGTCCGTCGTCCGTCGTCACTTCGTCACTGTGGGGGAAAAAAGGGCGTCACGGAAAGCCTGACGCCACTCGAAAGGGCGTTAACTTATTCGCTTGAAGCCCGTTAGCCAGATAAGGAGGGCAGTTTTTTCTGTTGGCGCTGCCAATAGCCAAGCTTCAGAGAATCCTGGCTCGGAGATGGGAAGGGGAAGAACATTCCTCCGGCGACATCACTCGCTCGCTGGCTCGGCGGACCATTCAAATCTGCAGGGATATTTGTTTTTGTTTTTTTGACCCCAATGAACGAATCTGCACTTGTGCAGTTCAGTCCACCCACTGGCCGGTGGGCACTGCTGATGAAAGGATTCGGATTCGTTCTCATTCATTACCGGTTTGTCATGCAGTTGGTCAGGGAAAAAAAACCCTTTTTTTATTGACCAAGCAACACCGAAATTTCAAACTGCAAAGAAGTCAGGGAGAGACGGACGTGGAGCTCAGATGCACCGAAATTTCCATGTGCGAACTCCGCGTAGGCTTGACTGATTCCGTCTGCAAAGCGGTAAGAATCGAAACCTATTACGGCTCTTCCAGGGAGCCAAACTTCTCTGGGGAATGTTCCCGTGGCGGTTTAGGGTTTGCTTGTGGATGGCCCAAGGCACGAGAATATTCTTCCACTGTCAAATCTTCATTGCGTTCGTTCTTCTACTCTGGAGGTGAATTAGTGGTGTTGTGAATGATTCATGAGCGAAGCTTCTCATCTTGTGGCTCGCGGTTTCCCCATCTAGTGCCACTTTTACCATCACCTTCAATAAAAATTGCGATGCCACTTTCACCATCATCTATGGTAAAAATTGTGGTGGGTTCAATTAGTGGGCCTCATTAGACTTACTTCCATCCAACCCTTCTCCATTGATTATGAAAATTCATGCTCAACCCCTTTCCACAGGGTGTGACACCTTCTCCGGTCTTGTCTCGATTTCATTGGCTCCTTTTCCTAGAGACCAACTTTCATTCCCTAGAAAAGTGATCTCCTAAAGAAGAGCCGTGACTACCCTTAAGGCACCAAAGTCTGGTGTTTGCAAAACTTTGAAGTTAAAGAAAACCTAACTAAGTTGCTATTTTTGGTAGTTTGTATTTTTGAAGAATTTTTTCAAGTCTACTTTAAGTATTGAAAACCCAATCTTAAATATCATTGATTATGATTATGTTGACGGGGAGTGGGGTGACACCAAGTGTTTTTTGTATTGGCTAAAAATTGCCGCCGTCCATATACTTCAATTTTACTGTAGGAATTTAAAGAGTAGAAATTGTATTTTTTTGGCCTAATTTCGCTATCCACTACTTGTATTTAGTCATCTAATCTCCTAATAAAAGATAAAGTCACCACTAAATTTGATAAGCACAAGTTTATAATCGCCTATACTTCTATCATCATAGCCATATATTCCAAACAAAGTCGCCAAATCTTAATCATTAGATCACATTTTGACTTTTGACTACTATACATCTACTACACAAATAGATGTGTTGCTACTTTTGCTTTATCATCAGAATCTATATATAGCCAAAATTCACTAATGTTCTTTTGTTTAGGTAAATTATTTTTTCCCTACAATGAACAAAAGTAGGGTCTTCATGAAAAATTCATCAAAAATTATCACCAATACTTCAAAAAAGCTAAATCACTTAAAAAAACCATTGGTGACGCCATGCCCATCAGGGTGTTTTTTTTTTGCTTTTTAGTGCCAAATTGCACCAGAAAAAATAATCTAGCTAAAAAACATTACAAAAAATGCCAAAAAATTTGGATGAAATCACTAGACAACTTTGAAATTAAAAATATATATTAGATGAAATCGCTTGATTGTGGATGAAAGTCACACTATGCATCCAATAAGTGGATGAATGTTGCAATTTGGAGCACCGCTATAACATTTTATATCACCACTATGGCACTTCTTCAAAAATGAAAAAAAAGTCCTATAGTATCTTACGTTTCCCTGCACTAATTACCATATTTTTGAAGTTGAGGTAAGACAGAGGCACCCAATGGCGTGCCTGTACCCAATGGTGTGCGTTTCTACAACGCATAATGATTTCAGGCTATAAATGTAGGTAGGCAGTACATGGCTTATTTTTTTGACCTAAAACAATAAGCAGTCTACACTCCCGCTACATTTCTGTTCTAGAATGAATGACTGCTGTAGAAATGCACGCCATTGGGTACAGGCACGCCATTGGGTGCCTCTGCCTTAAGCGGATTCTTTTCCCTTTCCTTCTTTGAAGGCTGGCGACTAGTTTTTATTTGTATTAAGGTGGGTACTCCCAAAACTGAACCGCCACTTTTTGCTTCTATGTGTAAGGTAGGTACCAAAGCCACCACTCATTGCTATTTCGCCTGATTCCTATTACTAAACTATTAAACTATTTAATTTTCTTGCTATCAACTAAAACAAGGTTCTAACGCACCAAAGAATACATCATTTGGATATTGTTTCTAAAAGTTATGGAGGAACAAAGTTTGAATCCAAAAATGTTTCTTATACATAGGTACATAACTGAATTTGGAAATGTACATAGAGTCTAGATAGTGGTTTAGGTTCAATAGTGCATTTGGGGGACCTACCTTAGTTACTATTGATAGACTTGTTGATTTTTCAAAATTTTCTTGTTAGCACTTGAGAGGAGGTTCCAACGCAATGAAGAATGTCACATTTGGATACCTTATGTCAGAGTTATGAAGGAACAATTTTGTTTTTAAATAGTTTCTTCTATACATGTACATGTGTAGATGTGTAGAGAGTGAAGATGGTTGTTTATGGTTAGTAGTGCATTGGGGCATGCCTACCTTCAGGACAAAGAAGAAGAAAAAAAATTACAAGCTAATGAGTCTAGATTCCAAGTTGAAATTCTATATACCAATGGATTTTTAAGAAAAATTGTAGAGCTAATGGACACCATGATGAATATTGGTGACAACCGTCACGTAGTACATAGTGATGATAGTTATTCTAGTGCATTACTACAAGATTTATTATATTAAGCTAATTAGGTTGTCAAAATCATCCAAATAGAATTAAAAAGAAACTTGTACTATTAGTATAAAGTTCAATAAAACAAGAGTGTATTGTCAAATTTGGGATACTAAGAGAAATTCTTTAACCCCTAAAGGTTTTTAACTATGTTTCCACCAAAATCACTACAAAACTGTGATTTCTAGTACAAGTGCAATACTTTGGAAAAAAAACATTTTTTGACATATTTAACCGTGGGATCTTGTAGTTAGGTGGTTTGAAAAGATGTGGAAAGAATTTCATAAACTTTCACCATGTATATTGCAAGGTACTAATATTTGAACTAGCAAAAATCCTTTTTTTATCCCTGCAAAAATCCGGCAACTGCACTTCACAAGGTCATGTTTGTATGAAAAAATAATCAAAATGTTGGTTACTCTTTGAATTCATTTTACAATTCAAGTTGGCTATATGGTCAAAAATTTGGAATTATACAACATATAGGAAAAAAATAGTCTGTAGAAAGAAGTACAAAATGCTTGAAAATACTAAACTGTGAACAATTTATTTATAAAAATGAAAAATGACAATCCCAATGCTTAAAATATTGTAATAAACAATCTTCACCCAACGTTTTAGTTTTTTTCAAAAATATTAAAAATTCATTTAAATAAAGAATTTCAAACTTTTTTGTAGAGTATAAATTCTATAACTACCCATAAACTACCCCAAACTGAGATTCCTTATAACTTTTGACTCATCTATCGAAATGGAATGATTCAAAGCTTTGCACATAGATAAAAATCTAATATACCTATTACAAAATCAATTCAATTTTTTTTTAAAGAAGATTTTTTTGCTGCCCAAGTTGCCCGCAGTTAAAAGGAAACAATATATTATGTTATAACTTTAAAACTGTGTAGTCAAAAGTTATGAAAATTGTTGGGCCTTAAAGCTACTCTTTGAACACATGTGCTGTAAAATTTCAAAGAAAAAAAAATTAAAAACTCCATTCATAGTGAGCTGCCCAAAATTTCTATATTGCCAAAAAATGTAGTTCAAGGCTTTAGAGGTTAAGCAAGTAGGCATGACCAACCTAAAACTTGTCATTATAAGAGTATACAAAGACAAGCAAAAATTTCACTATTTTCTTAAGAAATACATTTGAATGATTTTGAGGGGATTCTTTAGAAGATTCTTTGAAGGTTCATTTTTTCCATAATAAATGCAAAAATGTTTAAAAACAAAAATCTTTCTTTTCAACCACCTTCATATCTGTAGATTCTTGTATTAGTTCTATTACATCAATTTGTGCAATGTCCTTTTTTTAAAACTTTTTTTTACAAATGCTCTATGGCTAGACACCATAAAGGTTTTTTTTGTTCAACTACCTAAACCCCAAGAGGTTTTTTCTAATCGAATTCCACTCAAAAATGCAATTTCTATTGCAAAGTGCCCTTGTTGGTATGATTTTATAAATTAAAAAAAATTTAACTAAAAAAATTTAGAATGTATTAAAAAAATGATTTAAAAAAAAAGTTCAAAATTTTTTTTTTAAAAATATTTTTAAAAATTAATTAATTAATATTATCTAACGTGGCAATGTCTCGATTGCATTAGCTTACTTGCATGGTGGAATTCTCAAAGTCCTCTATAGCATTCCAAAAGTTCCTAGCAAATAGTGAAAGTAGAATATCTAGTCTATTTAGGGACTTTCTAAATTGACTCCACGGGACTTTCTAGTTTGACTTCATAGTCATAAGCTTTGTCCTTTTAACGTTAACCCTTGAAGAGCCTCAAAGTCCTTCATTGCCATACAATATATTATGAATTTTAAGGCAAATAAGACATTATCCAAGACATTATAATTCGAGAGACCTACCCAACATGCAAATCCAATGAGGGTTGCATGGCAAAGACAAATATGATAGAATGACCCATAACCGATAAAATGAACACATCTGGACATCATCTAGGGTAGAGCAAGGTATAGCAAATATTTTCATTGGCACATTGACAAAAACATTGGGGATTGCCAAAAAAAAATTGTAGTTTTATCTCTTGAATTGAAATTACTATAAATTTTGAAAGGCAAAAGTTAGACTTGGCCTTTGAGCAATACCTAGAGTCATCCAATTTTGATCATTCATGAACTATTTTTCTACCCGTTGATTCCTACTTTCTTGCTCACTTATGTGCCACAAATTTATAGGTCCAAACCTTGAAAAGTACAAAAACACGCACTTCAAGGTTGGAACTATTGATTGCTGATGGGGCGCTGCTTAGGAATGGGTCCCTCTATCATATTCATTCCAGGAACCGATGCATGTCCGGTGACTCAGAGCCGATGGACGGATGGGCGACGGATGAGCTGACGGACGAAACAGAACAATGGGCTGAGTGGTGGTTTGTATTTTGCCCTTCTTGCAATGAAATTCCATTTCATTTGCATTAAAGAAAACCCAAAAAACAGAACAATGGGCGTCCATCCTGGTCATCAAAGCCAACTGCAGCCAAGCCAATTAATAAAGCAGTCATCACTGCACCCATTCGCCTGCGATGGCCACCAGGTTCGAGCTTATCCCCCCGCCCAGGATCTGAAGTTGATGAGT
This sequence comes from Thuidium tamariscinum, assembly GCA_947034885.2. NCBI lineage: Eukaryota > Viridiplantae > Streptophyta > Bryopsida > Hypnales > Thuidiaceae > Thuidium > Thuidium tamariscinum. Next base: position 32,790,280 of record OX344751.2, on the reverse strand, counting down.
CCGTCCGTCGGGCTTCTAATCTTCATTTGTGGCCCTAGTTCTTTTGCAATGGAAATTTCTCTTCCGTTGCCTGTGTCACAAGAAGAGGAAGAACCGGAGATTGGAGTGGTTCCGTCGTCCCCTGCAGTTCAGGCAGTTCCCAACTGTAGACTTCCATCCATCCGTCCCAGATCGATGGTCCTGCCTGCCTGCCTGGAGTGCCGTGGTCCTCACTCCTCAGTCGTCGTCGTCGTCGACGTCGTCCTGGTGCGCTTCATGAATGGCTGGATGCTCCAGCAGTCCAGCGCCGCTCCCAAATCAGCTTATTAAGCCGCCGCAGATTCTAATCTTATCGTCCGGACGGACTCTGGACCTCTCCTTCGCCGGTCTAGCTAGCTACCTGCCCAATCTGTCTGTCATCAATGGGGGTTACCTTCCCTGACCTTGCAGTATGATACCACTGTAGTAGAAAACTAGAACTGTAGAACTGCAGAATGATCCTATCAACGCTCCTCAGTCTAGTCCCGTCCGTCCGTCCGATCGAAAGTGGGCATTATTTATTATATAATGTATTCTATAATACAGTACCATGGTATATTGACACGCATGAAGGAGGCCAGGAAAATGGGTCCCCACCGTCTTCATTCGGTGAGGAAGTTACTCATTACCGCCGAGTCCAGGTGCAGGCCGGCGATCGACCCACGCGGCCTTTCCCACGGCACGGCATGGCACGGCACAACACGCACCCGGGCGAGTATCGGCATCGGCATCGCATGATTCAGTCCGCCGCACCTCGGAATCAAACGAAGGGATCCGTCTAAATTTGGGGAACGCGAATCTCGCCGCGGACCGGGCCGGCTCGCCTCCTTCACAGTTTGATGCTGAATTGCTAATCTGGCTGCCCTGGGAGTCTGGACAGCATCCGCATCAATGAAGCCAGTCAGCCAGTGAGGCACACACGGCACACAACAGCCGACTGAGGACTTTTGCACGGAAACTACGTTACAGTGCAGGAAGTTAACTAAAGGTGCTGTTCACTTTCTGGAGGAAAGTCTTGTTTAATTGATAATTAATAATATTTGTAATTAGCCGTGTCACTTTCTGTTCAGTTGTTTCCGAAAAAAAAGGGGGTTAAGGTAGGAGGTTCGAACTCCGGGCATTAAAAGCAAACATGCTTCAAAGGTACATTTTGCTTTCTTCAGTGTATCAAATCTGCACATTTCAGGAGGTGGTCAGTTTTGATGACCATATATGACCACTTTTTTTCAACTTAAAAAATTTGTAACTAATACCATAAAACTCACAAAAAAAAATGAAATGACTTGGGGGTTAGATGCCTATTCCATTTGTCTTTCAAGAAAAATTTACTGATAAATATTTCAAGATATTTCACCTCCCCGAAATTCAATTCCAGTTCTTAGATGGTCGGTTTATGGACCTCCTACCTTAGAAGAAAATCTTATCGTGATTTGAATTGGCTTTTATGGAGTGCAAAGGAACTAGTGATTTCAAAACTAGCTAAATTTTGCTGAGTTTCTACATAATTTTTTCATGCCTTCAGTGTATATTAAAAAGAAATCTTCCCAAAATGAACATTTCGTTAAAACCCTAAACAAGTTCTGATATCATTGGTAGGCAATAGGGATAGTCATGCCTTCCTCATCTTTTTTTTGGTATCCCTCCCCCTTCTTCCGAGAGGAGATGCACACCTTCTTTATCTTTTCAATCCTTGGATAGGTTAAAGAAAAATTTCAGAAAGAATATTTTAACTTGTGCTATGTAGTTTCACCTCTTTGTTGTCCTTAGACACTTAGGCACTTAAGCATGCACAAGTAGTAAGATTTCTTCATCTCTCTAATTATGTCCATGTTTTTTGAATCCAACTTTATAAATAAGATATCCCATATAATCTTTATTATGCATACTCCAAATAGCAAAAAGGGGGTCACCTCTTCTCCAAACACCAATGGTTTCCAATTGGCTCTTCAATCCTCTCATTAACTTCTTAATTTTCAAGAAGATTTGCCACTTGAAGAAGATTTGACTACCCCTATTGATTACTTTTTTCGAGTTGGAAAACAAAAAGAAGAGACCAAACATAGAAGGTCCTAGAATTGATCAAATTCTAGAAGCATTTAAAAAACATCCTCATACATTATCCTTTTTTCAATTCATGTGCACTAATTATGGAGCATATTTTATTGATCATTGCTTTACATTATCAAAAATTTGTAACAAATTCCACAACTAAAATTATGAAATGACTTGGTATAGATGCCAATTCCAATTTTTTAATATAAATTCATTGAAAAAAATTGCATGGAATTTAGCTCCTTGATAAAATGAGATTAGCTTTTAATACCTAAGCATCTAGACTCATCTCCAAAATTGACAATTTAATCATCATGAAGAACTATTTAAAATAATATTTTTGAAATCAAGATGCAATTCAAAGTTGTAGAGTTTGAATTTTAGATTCTATCTATGTAGCTAGATTCACCAATGCTATGACCAATACTTTTTTATAAATTTTGAAAAGAGAAACTCTAAATTCATTCTAAATTCAATTACAAGAAAAAAATTTACTTTGTATAATCTTTTGAATAAAATTATTGGAATAGATTTGAAACAAGGTTTCTCTTGAAATGGTGATTTTTTAAATGTTCATGTTCTCCAATTCCATGGCCTCATTTTTGCAATTTTTGATTTGAATTAAAGTCAATGCAATTTTGGCTTCATCAACTACTTGACAAATTTCCACATTTGCAATTTTAGGTAAATATGTACTCTAATAATACTAAATCCAATTCTTGGATATTACAACTTCATAAAGTATCTCTAAAAATTAAATGGACTTCCATCCAAGCTATAATGAAAAATAAATTCAATTTTTAGTATGTACATCATCTAAAAAGTGGACATTAGAGTACTTAAGAGTTAACAATTAGATTGCCTTACATAAAAAAAAGTTACCTTATATGCCATCAAATCAACAAATACATCTTAAAATATTTATAATTGCACATATAGAGGTTCATTATTATGAGTTACAACAATTTACCTAATCCAAAAGTAGTAGGGCATTCTTAAACAATAACTAACTTCCACCCCCATATTTGATTGTGATTAGTCAAGTGTTGATTTATTAAGATTTTGTTTTTAGAACCAGTCTATTTGATGGTTTAGTTTCTTGAGGATTTCTACTTTGAAAATTCATTAAAAATACATTTTTTATTCAATTTTTGGGGAATATTTATAAATTTCATTTGCTAATACTACGGAATTTTTTTTTAAGAGAAAGGTGCCTCCAACTATGCTAAATTTCTTATTTTGATGATTTTAGGTGTTTTCATTACAATTGGACATTGTTTGAACAACCTCATGATTTTCAAGGTAATATTTTACAAGGTATCTCAATGTCTCATGTTTTGATCATTAGGGGGGGGGGGTTGAGGCCTTTGGAGGGTCCTTTCGAAACTATTCCCAAAATTGTACATGCAATTGTTGGCCAATGTCAAGCTAGCAATTATGAAAAATAAATAAATTTATTTATTCTCTCTCAACCATGTAGGATTATTGTTGTTTGTGTTCCCATGGGAGTTTTTGTGTTCTTAGATTGTGGAAACTTGCAATCTTCCAAAGGCCTCAAATCTCTCCTAATGTTGTATACCTTCTGTAATCAATGAAATAGGATTTCTACAAACAATTGAAACATACAGTTCAGTTTGTAGAATTTGTAGAATTCATTGAGAAATCAAATTTAATGGCCCATTAAGGAACATGTCAATGACTAGTTGATGATTCTAGTTGAAAATGACATATTTTCATTAGTAATCACTTCAGCTATGGATGAAAATATGTCATTTTGAGCTAGATATTCATTTATAGTCATTGACTTGGTCTTTAATGGATTAATGTGTGCAGCAATAAAGATGAGGAAGAATGTGGAAAGAAAATTCCCTTGAGAATGAATATATTTTTCATTGTAAATGTGGATTCTTCACTTGGAACCCATTCCTATATCATAACTTCACTTATAACATCTAAAAAAGGGTACGGTTATCATATTGGTATTCCTACCATACCTAAAAACAATGATGCAATTGGTCTAAATGTAGGTGTTGCATTTGGGGCTTTATTGATTACCCTGGTAACTTAGTTGTACACCTCAAGAGTTGCCCAATTGTAGGGATGGTTTTACCATGCCTTGGATTGGCCATCCCTCACGCCCCACATATTTTAGGTGTCGATCTTTAGGCAGCGTTGATAATGGATAAGCTTGGCCTCCCTTGCTCATCCATCCCCTTCCAGTGACGGAGTCCTCCCGTGGCGGGGAAGAACTGGTAATCCACTCCTCCAGTGATCCAGTCCCACCGAAAGCCCTCCGCCTTGCTCCATCAATGCAGTTCTGACAGCACGCGTACATCTGGATCCACCACTCTTTAGTCTTTACACCTCAAAGCGGCCACCTCCGGTCAGAACTCAGCCAGAATGATCTGATGAACCCGTCCACGGCAGCTCTCCCAGGACCAGCCGTGATTGTTGTGGATTAGAGTAATCATGAATTCCCTCTTTTTTTCCTTTTCCTTTTTAACAAACACTGATGAGACGGAGCCCATCATTTCCTCTGAGAGTCTGAGTGGCTTTCGAGGGGTGCTCGATGCATTGAATCATCATTCACTTGCAAGATTTCGTGTCCCGAAAGGAGGAGAACACGGAACTTGAAGATAATGAAGCAGCAGCTACTGTAGTAGGTAGCTATGTGGCTAGAATTTGAGCTAGGGATTTCAAGCTCCAACGAATTGTAGGCCAGCTAGCGTGGCAGCAAGTCCGTTTTGAAAGGGAAATAAGGGAGTGTTGCAGCAATTTCCATAGTTTATTTGAATCGATAGAATTTCCATGTACAGTACAGTGCTCAGTTTCTATGGGCTGTTAATTATTCTGTTCAATCTCTCGTAACTCGTAAACTCAACTTAAAGTTAATGTGGGACTTCGATACCCTTGTGAAATGAAGAGATGCTCACGACAGCCAGCATTATCTTACCTTAATATTAATAAAAATGCGTCGGCCTACCTCTGATCCCATAATAATGTCGACTTGTTGAATTCCGATTTGTGCACTCTGCCAGATCACCGTGGCCACCCTCGGGGTCCCACATTCAGTTAGTTGCAGCCGCTTTGAATGAAGATACTTGGCTTGATGGCATTGTCGTCGTCAGCAGAAGCAGCCGTTAAGTTAGTAGCAGCTTTTTTTTCTTTTTTTTTTAAACAAATGAAACGAATCTTTGCAGTACTTCTGGATTTAATCTTCTTGTTTAAAATATAGGAAACAGTAATCAAGTGAAGCTTGGTAGTCAAACGAACGGAACCCAGAATTCTCGAACCTTGGGTCCGTCGTCACAGCCATTTTGTGGGGCAAGTTAGCTAGTTTACCTGCAGCCACGCTTTCTTTCTTTTTCTTTTGAAACAAATGAAACGGAATTTCATTGCAACCAGCCACAGGTGGCCTAGTGGGACCTGCAGCCACGCTTTCATTTGTCTACTGTAGCTTCTTCTAGGAGAGATCCCGAAGCTGCTTTTATTTACATATTGTTTTTTTCGAGGGGGGACTGGGGGAGGAGGTTGTTCTGAAGCAACGGACCTCCTCTAACTTACAGCAGCTTTCGAAATGCAAACTTGGGGAGTGTCGATCTCGTCCGTCTCACATCATCCAATAGAGAATTGGCCATCAATAATGGCAAGAGCACACAATGCCGGCCGATCGATCTCGGATGCGGTACGGTACTATTCGCAGTATTAACTGTTAATCAATGCTGTACAATTGCGAGGCAAGATGATGCAGGTTGCATGGAGCTAGCTAGAACAGTCCTCCGAGGAGCTTTTTATTAATGAATTTCAGGGAAGGAAAGCCAACGCGGAGCGAGCACCTGTTTGGAAGGTGCATGCGGCATATATCGAGTTCTGCATCTAGCTAACTAGCTTGAGCATCTTTGGCAAATTAAGAGGAAGTGGGGATTCGATCGATCAGGAGCACACTCTAAGTTATGTGTTGTGACAGAGTGACGACGTTGGGTGGTCACGATGTTCCTCGATCGTGGAGGGTGCATGATGCTGCCCACCTTGCATCGCATGCAAATCTTGGGATTAATCATCGATAGATTCTTTGACACAAACGAAAGAAATGTCGTTCATTTCATTGCAAGGATGAATTAAGTTACAGCAACCTCCGTCCAGCCGGCTGACGGTAGCACCGACGGCCTCGATCGACAGGCTAGCAAGCCAAAACAAAGAGCAGAAATCTACAGTAAACTGTTAGGTGTTGCAAGGCGAAGCTGCTGCAACAGCAACTGCAGGAAGGAGGGTACATCCAAAAGCGCCAGTAATTGCTATTGTGCCTAGTTATTAATATTAGTCTGTTCACATTTTCATATAGTCTTCTTGTTGGCAAGTGAAAGCGTGTTCCAATGCACCAAAAAACACAGCATTTGGATACAATATGCAAAAGTTATTAAGGGTCAAAGTTTGTTTCTAAAAGTGCCATCTATAGTTTGAGTACATAACTGATTTTGAAAATGTACATAGACTATATATGGATTTTGGATGTACCTACTTCATTGGCTTCAAATGAATTCATTGTGAAATGTCCAATCTCCTAAAGAAAAAATGGGCAACTTCAAGTCTATCAAAACAAAAAAGAGTATGAATGTATTAATAATTGCTAGATAGTAATTATCATGGCCTTGCACACCATTGCCACAATGCCTCTAAAACCTTATTCTGTTTGTCATACAAAGCCAATACACAAAAAAAAATTGCATATAAAAATTACATACTTAGAATTGCATACTCGAAATTGGTGTCTTTCTATTAAAGTTTATGAAAGGAGGTAGTTAGGAGACTTAAAACCTTCTTGAAAGAAAGTCCATGTAACCATTGGTCTGAAAACAAGAAAACAAAACACTACCTCACAACAATCAAGCTTTTACATTAGCAAGTTTTTTACTATGTATGAATTCAAAAAGATTCTTACGAAGATTGCACACTCATAATTGTCATTTATTGCAATTAACTTGTAAAGAATTAGGGGTGCAAAAATTCATGTTGCAAAGGCTACCCTTGTCGTTCATTGGGGGGTAAGTAAAAACTAACTAGAATTTGGAAAATAAAATAAAGGAACTTAACTTATTAACATTCTAATCCCAACCTCAACTTCATGTAGTAAATGTATACATTTGATAAAGAAATGTGCACCAAAAGTGTATATGAGAGGAAGTGACACATAATGTTGCATCATTAGGTAATTTCTTTGGTCCCCTAGATCCAAAGTAAAAAGTATCTTTCATATTGTGATAATTGGAGAGGCTTTAGTTGAAGATTACAAGCCAAAGCTCTTGACTAAAAAATTTAAAATTGACGAGGAGCATACTGAAGGTCAAAGAAGCCCTTAAACAAAAGGTTAACAATGTTGTGAATCTTAGTAGTAATGGGATGGAATACTTGACATCTTACAACCATTGTATACGTTGACACTTTTACAATTTCTTCACTAACTATTGTGCTTCAATTTTCAATACAAATGTTCCCAATACTAATTCAATTTCAATAGTCAATATATGTCATGTACATTGGTCAACCTCTAAAAGATTGAGGTACTTTTAAAATAAAAACTTCATATAATATAACTTTTGATCCAAGTCAAAGATTAAAATTAAAAAATTATTCCTATGAAGAAGGTACACATTTATACAAATGCTATTACCATTTTGATATGATTCTTTCGTTTTGGTCTTTCTAATAGCTCACCTAAATTTACATTTTCCTTCTTCAAGATTACTTGCTTCCTTTGAGACCACTTGGCCTTCAAAATGGAACAATAGAAGGATGCTCATGATGTTTTGTATTTTTTGGATGGTCAACCATGTTTTATGCATATAGAAGATTTGATGATTATCAATGTCCAAATTTTACATGCACCTTTATTGATGTCATAGTCATAGTGATATTATTAAATTTAATTGAAGATATTTTAGTATTTTAAAATTTTTATATAGGATGGTTTATCCAAAAAATTATCCACTATCCACCATCCACCATTATAGAAGAATGATTTATACCCCATAAAATCATGATTTTGCCATTCAAAACAAAATCTTTTGATATTGAAGAAAACTAACAAAAGTAAGTTGCTTTTGAAGTACTTTTTTGATTCCACTTTAGAAATTTGGAAACATCCCTTAAAATGTAAGCATTTTAGTAAAGTTTGAAATTGAATATCTATAACCATGTTTCTAAATATGAAATGACTCAAGACAAATTTATACCACAATGTTCTATATTCGCTGAAATGATATAAATTTTATTCATTTCTACTTCAAAAATTCAAAGTATACTTTGAGTTTTTGAAGTAGAAATGAATACAATTTGAAAATTTTCCCTAAAAAACTGAAAATCTATAAAAAAATATTAGACATATGATTTCAATCAAGTCATCTTTCAAAGGAAAAATCAAAATCAAAACATCACTACTCTAAAGTGTAAAATAAAAATAAAATTCAAAAGTAGTGTGTTCTTGTACGGAAAATAAGGAAATATTTGTTTGGTATCAAATGTCAAGAAATTAGTGTAGGGCAACCTGATATGACTATTTAGTGTAGCGTAAGTCCCTCCAAATGAAGTTCCTCCAAAAAAGAGTCCAAATGAAGGGCCTATTTGAATTATCGCCATTCTCTATGTAGTGGAGTGTATAGTAGTTCAACGAGCTTCTTCTGTAGGCCATTTTGCCCCCCCTTCCCTCCCTTTTTTATTCCTAGGAAAAATGTAACAATTTTTTATTTTCCACACATGAAAAATCTGAATATTTGCAATTAGAGCCCCGAAATCAGCTAGGAGAGGTGTTACCAATAGAATTAACACGGCAAAAAATAGTTTATTTTTATTTTTATTATTTTTATTAATTTACTTTCACCCTAGGTTGGACCTCCGGCTCGTTGCACCGTACATGTAGATTTGTTTTGACAAGTTCATGCCAAAGCAATTCATTTTTCTCAGTTCAACAATTTGGCACATAGATTTGAATTTTGTTTTGTTTTCGGCACTTTATTAAAGATACTCAAACTAATTTTGGATTGATTCTTTCCATTCATGTGTAAATGCATTCCTTTTTCTACTTTTTCTCAAGAGCAATTTTTTCCAATTTTTAGGAATAGTTGTAAATAATTTCTAGAATTTCGCCATCTTCCAAATTTTCCCGAGTTCAATTTACGAACCTGAGTTCAATTTACGAACCTGAGTTCAATTTACGAACCTGACCTGCACGTACGGTCCACCAGGCTCGACCGTCTCTTCACCTCCGTCGGTCGTCTTTGTCCCAACTGAACCTGCCTGCACAAGAGTCCAAACCAGAGATTTCCGCAAATTTCTTAAACTTTCGTGTCGTTGGTTTCCCAAAAAACAAAACCCAGGGACGGATTGTCCTCCTGTAGCTCCCTGCAGATCATTCTTCATTGTCCCGGCCTGTACAGTACTACTGGGGAGATATAATAACTGAACTGCCATGCATGCCCGCCTCACAGGCTCACACACAATCTCCCGATCTCCGTCTCGGCCATTCAAACCGGCCGGCTCATCTGATCACAGCAACTGAATCCAAAGCGCACATCTTATACTAAGGAGTATTAAAACTATAATTCTAAAAGTGGGAAGTGGGAACTATGAAAGGGGAAGTAGACGGACGGAAGAGCCGGTGAGCAGCAAGGTTTGTGCCAATGTGCCATTATAATAAAAAAGGAGGCTCCTCATTTATGTGGCGGAATCGAACTCTATCAACAGTATCAGCAGCAGCAGCGGCAGGCGTTTACTAGTCTGTAGCATTTTTCATTTGTGCCTTTTCGCAACAGTAGCGGATCGGATTCTTCGACGAGATGCTCACTCACTGGCTGGCACCCAACAACTGAAGTCCTCGCTACCATTTAAACTTCCTTTAATCTCGTGCAAAGTTAGAACTTACTGTACTGTACCCTCAAAAAAGAAAAACGAACTGAAGAAAAAAGAAAGAAAGAATGCTACTGTAGAACTGTGCAGGCTATGGCGTGGGGAGGTTCGATCGGTCAGTGCAGTCGTCACTGATGCCAGAACAATTGGGATTAATAAAAAACCCAACATGTCGTCAGGCGGGAGGGGTTGCCTGCATGATCCCTCACGCAGTCCCTCTGCAAAGCTTTAGGTTAGGTTCCCTGTAGTGATATGAACAAGTGTTATTAGGTCATTTGCTTCAATACAAAACACAAAAACAAAAACGAAAACAGAAACAGAAACAGGAACAGAAACAGAAACAAAAACAAAACAAGGGTTGTTATGATTGTGATGACGGCTTTTTATGGAAGCTTTACTCTTACAGGACGTTACAGGAAGTGAAGTGAAGTCCTCTGGTCCAGTCGTTTTTCCGTCTTGGGCTTGCCCATGAGTTTTTTGCCAACCCGAATCTGCCCCCGTTCCAGATCTGGATGTCCCGTCCCCCATGCCGATTGAAGCTTCGTCGATGGTTGCCCACTCAATCTGTCGCCCCCCCCAAAAAAAAAATTTAAATTTCCTGGAAACGTGATTTCCTCTTTGAAGTTGAGTGCGGTAGTATCTCGTTTATTTTAATGGCTTTCAGTTGACGCAACTGCGAGTTGAGTTCGCGTTTGGGGTCGTACCCTTGTTTTGAATAGTTACAGTTCCGCCTCCGTCAATGAAGTCAGTCATGTGGGGTCAAGAACGGTGCCGGCTCAACTACCTCTCTCTTTTTTTCACTTATTACTTCTAGATTTAGGATCCTTCACTGTTGGGGACAAATGCATGCTGGGGCACGTTGTTCATCACGACGGCCGGTGGCATGTTCTCAGTAGTGCTGATTGGAAAGAAAAGCTTCGATTTATAACAAAAAAAAGAAAGGAAATAAAAGAAAACTCTTAGTTTTTGTTTTTTTTCATAACAAAATGGAGCTTCCGTCGATCGGGATGTAACTTCATCAACCACTGTTTGCCACAGCACTCTTTGCCGCGTTGTGCTCTCATTTGCCGCCATGATTTCTTCAAAGGGAAAAGGGAGGCAGGGCGAATGGAAGAATCCGAGTGCCTGAGTGAGTGGGTTTGAACAGTTCAATCAAACCGACAATTTGTGGGGGACTGTGGAAGCTGGTTCCTCCTCCTCCCCCCCTCCCACGTCCTTGGACCAATTCTCTCCGGTTGGTGGGAGAGATGATCATAGATAATTATTATTTCATATTCAGGGGCGCAGAGAAGGGCATGCACCTCAATAGTATCTGCACACTCTCAAGGCGCAACACGTTCACTGAAGGTTCTGTAATAATCGTTAGCAATGAAAAGACATTAAGATATAAGATTTCGGAAAGGAGCAGATCATCACTGGTGGCATTGATCACTTGTTCCTAATGGCAGTGGCAGTTCAAGATCGAAAGTCCTCTGCAATGAAACTGTCTTCCATGTGCTTAAAAACAAAACAAAGAAACAAACAGAAACCCAAAACGAGAGAAAAACAAAAACACCCAATGATGAAAGTTGGGTTGTTTTTACTGCAAAGTAGGCCTCTGAAAGTTGGGTCCCAAGATAAGATAAGGTAAAAGATAAGGGGTGCAAAACATGTGAGGGTCCGTCAATCTGTCGTTTTGAGAGTGTGAAACAAACTCGTCATTTATCAATAAATATAAGCCCTCGTGATGAAGTTGGGATAGAATGAATGAGGGCAATCCAACGGCACAAATAAATTGAAGTGTATGCGCGTGACTGAGCCACCTCAGGAAACCAAGCCACGTACTTGCAACACGTACTCACTAGGTGTTCAGCAATATCACTTGGGTGATTCTCCATTCGCAATTGCAGTCTCAAGCGCTGTTTTCATGGGGTGGCAAATTCCTTGTGTGGAAAGAAAAGCCTGCATTATTAGTGACTTATGATATCAACATTTATAGACAAGCGAACACGAGGCAATTGCAGAATCATTCACATTTGAAACTTAATTGCTTCTGCCCTTTTGAATCACATTGTCTCCACTTTTTACAGACCATGAACTGAGCGATGCAGCTGCGTCAATAATCAATGTACAGCACAATGCTCATGTCCAACTGATATGTAGAGTAAAACGAAAACCTAAATCCTCACGTTGGCTTAATAATGGTGATTCTGCAAGATTGAGAATTCAGTTGAAGCACACAATTTATGTAGAGGCTCGTCGACAGCATGAAAGTAGTGAATTCCTCATGTGCTCATTCCATTCCATTTCTTCTTGTGAAAGCCTAGGGAGCCATCTCCTTGGCATTTCAAAAAGTCCTAATTGGGCTGCAAGAAGCCTAAGTTGTGTGGAAAGGTACTCGGAACATAATTCAGTTGTAGGGGCATGGCAGCTTCTGAGGTCACTGCAACTTGAGAGTAATGAGAGTCATAGCAACTCAGAGCAGATCGAGCAAAATTGAAGGATTGATGTACTCCCACGTATTAAGACAATGGATTCTTGGCTTGAAATACTCACAACTGCTCAAATTGAGCTCAACTTGCGAAACAAGAAATCAGGATTCCTTGGCATGCCAATTCAGAGTGTGGTCAACAAGAATGTTACGCACGTATCTCACATCAAAATGACAGCAGTTCTATCTTCAGGGGGAGCGGAGAAAATCATGACAAACCTGCAGATGAAGAGGTCATCACAAGACATCATGGTCGGAACAGAATAGCAAGTAAATTTCTTCTTCAACAAGAGAACTTCTCACAAAGATTTTCATAAACATCTCAACCTGAGAAACAATCAGTAATTTAGTACACATCCCCCAGAACCTAAACAAGACCAACGCATACTGGTATGTTTGAACACCCCAAATCAAAACCCTAACCCTAACCCCAAAGTTCGATCAATTCGCGATCTATTTGAAGATCGAAATTCATGGTCATTTGAGGTTCAAAATTCGTAGCTGATCATCGATTTAAGGTCTTCAGAATTGGAGGATTGGACGTGAATGCGGTATAGATATGTATCTTTTTAATGAATTTCAAATTGATAGACAATGCAGGACACAGCACCTGCCAGTAAGCCGACTACTTCTGAAGACGACAACAAATGTTAACGAAAGCATCGGGATACCGAAACGGAATGCACAAACCTTTAGGTCTGTTGCTAAACAATCGATCTTCCCGAATGCACGAACTCCTCGATCAGCTTCCATGCCTAATTCTGCGTCCATCCACATTGAAAGCATGCAAAGATTGACGAAAGAATTCAGAGGAATTTTTAAACCCTATGTAATTCACCACCTTGTTAGTTTACACTCCATAATATTATAATTTCCTCTGCATCAACAATCAATACCCTTGAAGATAAGCAGAGAAGTTCAACCTATCAGCATCACCATTTCTGTTAAGCCCCCATGCTGGTTCGGCCACTTGTCAATTCGTTCGACGAACCACTTTTCCCCACAAAAAATCTCTTAACCACCACTAGAAACTCGTCATCTAAGTGGACCACAACTCGCCACGGGACATTGCTTTTCACATGGTCGTTTCCAAGGCATTGCACTATGCAATTGTTGTGTGATTTTATTTCAAGCAGACGCTGCAGCTTTGGATTCTTCTGTTTCATCAGATTACGACGGGAGCATCATCGGCACATACCAAATCACAATTTGAAGAGTTTGGACCTGTAAGTCGCCATGATTGCATGCAGGGTTGGTGTGAAGATTGCTCCCGATTTGGGGAGCGCAGCAAGAGGACATGGTGCACGAATCCAAACCCTAGGAACTCCCTCGAGTGTTTTAATCTCGCGAAGTTTGAGTTTCAAGTGCAATATTCAGAATTGTGTTTCTGGTCCGAGGAAGAGTCCGCAGAGCATGTCCGTCAGGGCAATTACAGAGGTCGCTTCAGAAGAAGGTTACGAGGATTCAGTGAGTGCGGAAGAAATGCTTCGCAAGGCCGATGCGTACTTCGCCACCGATACCAGACCGATTATCCTGTTTGATGGTACGAATGCGCACTTTGCCTTTCGCACTGAATCCCTAATTTGTTTCAAGATAACACCAGCGATGGAACTGAATTGACCACATGTTTGACATCTTGGTGATTTTCATGCTTCTTGTTTCGAGAACTATTCAGTGGGCCATTGATAGCATATGCTCTAATCAAAACCCTAGTCACCAAGGGTTTTCGTTGGATCTCTTGCTGAATTTGGGCAAATTCGAGAATGAAGTATCTCTGTGTTAGATTGTCATGAAAATCGGAGTATCTCCTCGTGTTTCACTATTAGGGTCTGCAATTCTGTCAACGATTCCAACGTGTTGTGCACTTGGGAACTGACAGAGAGAGGGTGAGTCTGACCAGGTGTCTGTAATTTTTGCAACGCGGGTGTCAACTTTGTGCTCGACAACGATTCCGAGGGGTACGAGCTCTCCTTGCCATTTACGTTCAGTCTCCAGTTTGGTGCAATTAGGGTTTAGACTTTGGCAATGCAATGTTTCCTAAACCTCACGATTGCAGTAGCTACTCGTCATTTTGAAATCTTTCTTGGAACGCCTCTACAATGAGATGAGATCGAATTCACAGACCTATGATGTTTGGGACATTAATTTGGACTGTATATTTCTGCGTCGTGTGTTTTGCAACAAACAGAAGGGTTTCAGGATGATGATGTTGGACTAGTGGTGATCATCATGCAGGCGGCTTCGGTTGGCAGCGTTGCAAAGTGAGGCAGGCAAGGCACTTCTTCTGCGATCTGGTCGCTCTTCAGATAACATTTCAAGCTTAGTCCTCGTCGAGAAGGACGGGTAATTCAGGCTCATTCTTTCTTTCTTTTCTTCCTTCTTCGTGTTTTTGAACCATGTCATCTCGAATTTTTAAGGTCAACTCTCTGATCTCTCCATCTGGGGACCAGCATCCCCATTATGCAATGCTCAGCCATCGCTTTCTACATTCAAGCGTAACCAGGTTGTTCCGTGGAGATAGTCACGTTAATCACTGTATTCGTTAATATGGTGAATTTCAAGAGATCAACTGTATTTCCAGAATCTGTATCAGTCCTACTATTAACAGTTTTGGTACTTGATAGTCACAATCTTTGCACTTTGTAAGACCCCATTTCTACGAATACGATCATATGTGATGTTTTATCATGTTTCTTTTGGGTGTTGTGTTGGGATATTTCAGATCTTATATCAAATCCGAGGGAGTTCTACGATCAGCAAAGTACCTTGGAAATTTACTTCCTCCTCTCGGTAGCATTGGCCTCCTATTCCCTCTGTGAGTGCACCACTTGCCGAATGCGTCCTCGAAGCTTTGTGTTCCATTCCGTTTTTTAAACCATTTCTAACTGTGTCTAGCTATTGGATTGATTATTCTCTGGAAGAGAGAGTATCTGCAACGTGAAATATGCTCCCAACCCTCTCACGCGATGCTGTTGTGAAATTATGGAACTGAATTTGCCATCTCTTGGATGTGTATGGTGTGTGTTTGGGATTCTCGAGCAGTTTTTTCAGGGATTTTTTGTACGACAACGTGGCTGATAATCGGTACTCTGTCTTCGGGAGGAGAAACTCATGCCGTGTTTCAGATGAACGCTTCAATGACCGCTTTGTGATGTAACTGCTCAACAACAGGTGTCTTGTCCCTCTTCATGTACCACTACTGCATCGATTATCCCCAACTGGAACCACCGAGGAGTGGATGTACTACTTTTTCTTATTTTGCTTCTGTGCACTAAACTTGTTAGAGATTCAATCCGAATTCAGAACAAAATGTATCAATCTAGAAAAGGTTTTGTAAGCTTTGTAGCATGTGCATATTATGTAGACTTTGCTTTCAGCACTAGTATCAATAAGTAGTACTACTCCCATTCAAAGAACTAAGTTGACAATTTCGTCCTTTTGGTGGAGGGTGGTAGCGCAGGTACCTTGATGGAACAAGGACTTTCTTTCCAATTGATTTTTGGGGTGTGTGGTTGCGTCCTTTTGAGGGATTGATTAGTTGGGTGCCCGAGTATTTGCAAGATTTGTTGGCTTTGGACTGAAGGGGAGGAGGTTTTGCACTGGAATGAAACTACATCGACAGTGAATTTGGGGATTTTATTCCAGTATGACGGTAACTTATACGAAAAGAGAGCCAGTGCTGCAACAACAAATCCTCTCGTTTCTTAGCTACTTCGTTTTGTGAAGTTTTGTGAAGTTTTGTGGAGTGGGCATTTTGTTCAAGTTTGTGTAGAGTCGGTGACGAGAAGATTCATTCTTCATTGAGACACTTCTCCACTAAGTCAATAAGGTAGGAATATCATGAACAGTTAAATGTAAGTACTTTTGCTTGCAAGTAATGGGGGATTTGTTGAGAAATTGAGCTTAACCCCTAAATGCCCAAGGCACTAGAATTTGGTGTTTGCAAAACTTTGAAGTTAAATAAAACCTAACAAAGTTTCTATTTTCAATAGTTTCTATTTTTGGAAAGTTGTTTTAGAAGTCTAGTTTTAGTATCAAAAATCCAATCGGAAAATTAATGATAGTGATTTTTCTATTCAAGATTTTGTGCACGGGTAACCATTGCAATCTTGACTTTCTGTAGTGTTGAGAGCTCTTGAAAATGAGCCTCAAATACTCTAGATCGTGGAGAAAAAATCACATTCAAAATTCATTTACAAAAATCGTAGAGTAGATTTTTAGTAGCCATATATTGATTGGAATTATGTATTTTAGGCCCTTTTACCTTATATTTTTTCGGTCACCAACTTTTCAAATTTGACTTGCAAATAGAAATACTTTACATTATTTTGGCAATTTTAACACCCTCATGGTCAAACATTATTATCTTTCACTCCATAAGTGATATTGTTTTTTTGTTTTTTTTCTATACAATCTCTAACATGTCTAGTTTGAATTTGTATAGTTATAATTTTTTTTAAATGATACAACTTATCAAAATGTTGGTATTTTATTCAACTTAGAGCAAATTCCAAGAAGTTCAAAACAAGCCTTGGGCATTTAGGGGTTAATGTGAGTAAAAACAAGGAAGAAGAAGATTGCCAAAAAAGGGGAATTTTTCTTCAATAGTGAGTATTTTTTTCAGTATAAATATATATTAAGTGTGAGTCAATAAAGTATGGGCAAATTGAATCTTTCGCAATCAACAATAGAACTACTGTAGCTATTAGAAGAGAGGCAATCTACTACTACTTTGATACTAATCTATTCTCAATCTATAAGGGACTTAAATTGAAGTGATTTCAAGTTTTGAAGAGATATCTAGACATAAAATAATGTTGTTGGATGTTGATGAGTATGGCACATTCCACAAGAAATATGGGTGTAAAATTGTATTTGGTTGGGATAAAAGGATAATAGAAAAATTGACTACACTTTAAATTTTAATATACTTTTCTTTTCTTTTCACAACTTTTAAGATATATAGTTAGTTTTGAATTTGATAGAGATAGAATCGATAGAAAAGATTCAAATGAAGAATGAACCTTTTAGTCTACATATCATGTCAACATTTTTTTTAAAGCTTTAGTTGTTGCTTTAGAGTGGCAATGCTAGCTTGTAACCCCAATTTAACTAATTTTGGACTTATTCATAGTCCATAAACAAGAATTTATCGGCTATTGTATAATGCATATGCATGGGCTGATATTACATTTCAATTTAAAACAATAAAAACTTGTGGATTATTTACAAAAACAATAGCACAAATGATATTAAGGCAATGCAATGCATTTCATTCAACTATAGTGTACATTCGTCAACTTGTAGCCAAAAGATATTTACATTCTAAAGCTACAATACTACCTACCAAAATTCCTAACTACAAACTGTAAAGTAGCATAACATGGAGGATATTAAGGCAATGTAGTGCATTTCATTCAATTGAAGATAAGGCATATTAAGCTGTGTACATTTATCACCTTGTAGCCGGAAGATATTTACATTCTAAAGCTACAATACTACCTACCAAAATTCCTATATACAAATTGTAAACTACCAAACTACCTAACTACAGAATTAGAGATTATCAATTGCTGAATTAGAACTTCAACTATTGTGTCGGCTGCCAACTAATACGTGCTGAAGAACTATTCACCAAAAAATGCCCTCCCAATCAAGTCTTCCATATTGGATAGATTTTGTGACCTCATAATGTAATTGGCCAGGCCTTGCAGAAGATTTCAAGTATTCTAAAACAGATTCATAGTTTGCTAAAGGATAAATAAACAGAATAATATCAGTACACACATTTGGAATAACACCACTGCTATTTGGAGATGATAATTCTCCAACAAATGGAAATGAAATGTAGCAAGCATTATTTGAGGTCCTACGAAGTGAAACTGGACTAATGTCAACTATGAGGACTTGATCCTCTATACAAATATCCCTACATTTCCTCTTACTTTGAATTCGAAGTGTCCTTAAAATCTTGTAGCACCAAGGATATTTCTCACGATTAAAACAATATCCTTGGCCAAAAATGAATGACAATCTCTTGATGATACTATGTGAGAGTAAGTGTAACAATAAAGGTCGCAATTCCTGCATGGGCAACTTCGATCAAATACCCACATGGAATTTCCGCAATAACATTTCAAACAAGGATTTAAGCCCGGGACGTGGCACAACATTTTGATGCGGATTCCCACGATCAATAGGGATTTGTGGATCAACATAGCATAGCAATCCGGTAACACAAAGAACCACACATTTCTTGATGGAATGTTGCGGATCAAAGACGGATCCCTGAACAAAACACATTACAAATTCCTCAAATAAGTGATACATACATTAGGTTTAGTTAGAATGTAGAGAGTAGTATCAACTGTTGGCCGACAAGTGAAATGCATTAGCAAAATAGTAACCAAAATACTCTACCATTCTATCAATGTGAACTTGTCAAGAACATTCAATGGTATACGTTGCAATGAAATAGACAATTAAACAACCGCTTGTAAAATATTTTATAGTTTTAAAATGAAGTCCCCAAATATAAACAATTATTCAGTAAGAAGGGGTTCTAAGTCCTCTAGCAACAACTAATCACAGAAATTGTACCGCAGATAAATTCCAAGATACCTACAGTCAAAATTACAAAAAGTGTATCGGATGACGGCCAATACGGTAAGCAATCCCCTCTGAAACAATGACAAACTAAAAATTTGTATCCTCCATCTCGTGTTTAGAGCTAACACTATCATATATAGCTTGTGATTTTGGAGTAAGCCAAATAAATTGCTCATACTTTGGATTTCCCTTAAAACAATGAGGTTGACTAATATTGGCATTGGCTTCACAGTACTCTATAACTATAAGGCCAGATGTCAAATATCCTTCAAAAAAGGGAATTACGACCTTCTGAAGGTATGGTAACTGCCTAGATTTGAGCTTTGACTCCAAAAACTTTGTACAAGTAGGAGGGTGAAAAGCCGAATACGGATTGTTCAAAATATTTTTGTAGGACAAGTCATCAACAAAAGGTAATTTTCTATAGTTACACTACAATGGAGCAATCCCTTCGGAGAACCAAGCAACAAGGCCAAATACTTCAGAAAGTAGGGTCGATTCCAATTTTTAGGGTCTTTATAAGCACTTTCAAGACACATTGAGTGTGAGAATCAAAGGCAATCATTACTCAGCTCATGCACTTCACTCTAAATACTCTGGAAGTGTAGTTCCAAATTCCTGTCAGTCACATTCGACCAAAAAACAATCTCAAATCTCGCCACAATGCAGAACATCAAAAACGGCCTGAGTTCCGATATAAACCTCTAGACACCCTTCTGAATGACCTTCTTATTTCTCATAACCATTGGCTCATAGTGCGTGAGCGTCCCATTGATGTCTAGGTTTAGGAAATTTGTGGGAAGTGCTACCTGGGACCTTTTATAATTTATAGGGCGAAGCAACATCTCCCTTTCTTTGCGACGGCTTGTCTCAGTTGTCTTCACCAGGTCCTGATGGCGAACTCTCTCCAATGTTCTTGCACTCGAGGACTTCCAAAATTCTAAAACAATGAATACATAGTGAACAAAGAGGCAAGCGGTTGGCCAGATGGGTAGACAACCATGCGGACGGGCGGATGCATGAACAATTGAGCAGACGGGCAAACGCACAGACAACCAAGTGAATGAGTGGACAGGTAGACAATCAAGTGAGTACTCACATACAAGGATTAGAAGCAGTCGAGTGAAGTGGTGGATGAGTGGTTAGGTGAAAGGGCGGACGATTGAATGGTCGATCAAGTGAGAGGTCAAATACAAGCTAGCGATTGGGCGGAATGGTGAACAAGTAGTTGGACTTCATATGTGCTTGAGGTGTACTTGAGATAGATCTAAAGCACACCTCAAATACATTTTGAATCCTTTCATTCAATTTGAAGCAAAATAAATATTCAAAATGATGTTTTAACGGAGAAAGTAAAAGTGTGCTTCAAATGTACTTGAAGTAGACCCAAGTACACCTCAAGCACATTTTTTACTTTCTCATTGAATTTGAAGCAAAATAAATTTTAAAAATAGTGTGTTCAATTAAAAAAAAAAGTGTATGGATGTGTACTTGAAATAAACTTCAAGGTATGGTGTTAGTTTTTGCTGTACTTCAGAAGTGGCTTCATAAGGTATGATGTCGTTGCTCTGTTGCAGAGTAAATCTCAACATACTTTTACTTTTTTTAGGATTGAGGACCCAAAGTTCAGTGAATTTTGGGCTAAAACTTAGTAGGTTTTGGATTCAAATTGGATTAGTGCAATTTGTAACAAAGGATTTTTTTTCCATAATATGAATTTGTTACTAACCATACTAACCTCAATTTTGGGGCTTGGTGTGGTTAGTGACAAAGGGATTTTTTTTCCACAATATGAATATGTCACTAACTATACTAACCTCAATTTTGGGGCTTAGTGTAGTTAATGACAGAGGATTTTTTTCCCAATGTGCCATGCATCAGTAACAGTACTAATCTCAATTTTTGGGATTAGTGTAGTTAATCACAAAAAAAATTGAATTCCTTGCACTATTTATTTTAGATTAGGTAATTGCCCTCCACCTCATTATTCATCATTGGATTAGAAGCCTAATCAATTGACCATCGAAATGCCTGTTCAAAAGCTTGTTCAAAAGCCGATTGTGTGTTCGCGCGTCCGTTACATCTTGGCCATTCGCGCGTTCATCTATCCGCTACATCTTCACCATCCACCCATGTGTCCGCCACATCTCGGTTGTCCGCCCATGATGTGATGGAATATGGGTGCTGGTTCCAAGAATATGGGAATAGTTGTGGCGTCATTGATTTCTTTGCCTACTCCCTCACTAGTATGCAATAATGGGTAGCTCTTCTTTATAAGATCACTCTCTCCCTCTCTATGCTATAGCCTCTCTTATTTCCACCCATGGAAGGATCACATTAACTTAAAAAATGAAAACAAATCCATGAAAGTGAGCATCGAAAGCTCAATGCTAAAACATTAGTTGGTGGGCAACTAGCGTCCTTTCCACTTTGTTGCAAGGATTGAAGACGACAGAGCTTTTGAGAAGAGAATCATCCGTCATCAAAACAAGTGTGTGGGATGATTGGATCAATTGAATTGTCTCCAAAGAAGCGCTTGTACAAAATCAGAGTCCTATTGTAGAGACAGCGAGAGGGACAAAGAAAAGCCACGGCAACTAAATCCGAAATAACTTAAGTTAAGATAGTTTGGGATGACAGAGAATCAGTGACGGAGTGTGATGAGACTGGGGATGCAGACCACGGCAGGAGGGTGGGGAGCCTAGAACTCTGGGAGGCATGTGGAAGGTTGTCACTTGTTCCCTCATTGTTACGTATCAGAGAAAACCCATATGTCTGCCTTTATGTTTGTTCGCTTGTGCGTCCGCCCAACCACTTGGCCCCCTAACCATTGGACGTACAATTTGGCAAATGTTAGCTGATGTTTGGGGAGCCATAGACGCTACCGCGGGACGTTCGAACGTCGTGTCAATCTTGTTGCATGGCAACGTTGGTACTCGTCGACCACGTCTAGAAACAATTCAAGCGTGTGTGACTTTAAAGACAAAAATTCAAGAGAATGCTAATAAAATGCCAAATGAGTTCAGAGTCATCGGTCATAAGCGAATTGACAATCTCATACTTTTCCCCTCACCGATGAACTGGGATCACATTGGGGAAGAAGCTAATTTGGTGAGAGTCGTCTATCATCTCCTAGCTTACATTTGATGGTAGATTTGTATTGGCTACTAGCCAATAGGTTTGTGTTGGCTACTAGCCAATAGGTTCGCTTCAACTAGTAGCCAATAGATTCGCGTCGGCTACTAGCCGATAGGTTTATGTCAACTAGTAGCCGATAAGTTTGTCTTGGCTAGTAGCTAATAGATTTGCATTGGCTAGTAGCCAACAATGAAATGTAGAAAGTCAAATATTGGATTTAGATTTCCCCTTCTTATACTTCTTGTCAATTGTAGTGAACATGTTAATGCAAAATGCAATTTGAAGCCAATTTTGCAATCTGCTAGTAGTTGACTTTGGAAATTGCACTCCAAAAATGTAGTGGTGAAGTCCGTTGGTAGTAATTTTTCCAAATGCATTGAGTGTGACTTCCTTGTAGAGTGCATTGCAAAATACTCTAGGGGTTGTGATGAGTGGCAATCATTAGTGGATGACAAAACTCGGCACCTCAATTATTAAAGAGCATGCCGAAATATTCTTAGTGGCTAGAGCGCGCAATCTGTTCAAAATCCATCAGAGTTCCTATGAATCATCCATAACAAGATGGACACTACTAAGACTACCAAGAAGACTACTATTCCTCGAATGCAAAGAGTTATGAAGGCAAGTGCTGGACTTGGACAAATTTCCATTTCTTGTACAGGCATGTTCACTAACGGTCATGGTGATGGTGCTTATGCTCATCATTCCACTTCACTTTGGCTTGGGGGATCTAATTTACTATTTCATTGTTGTGTTGTATCTTGCATGCTTTGGAGAAACCACCTATTTGTAAGTCCAAAGTCTTATTTTCAACTCCACCTCAGAATAGTTTTTTTGAGGCTTTGTTGCACGGAAAATCAAGATGCTCATCTTCTATACTGGTGGCCACTGGGAGTAGTACACCTGTTTCTAGTCATGGGCACCCAAGTTTTCCGCTTTCCCAAAAGCTCTATTTACAGCTTGATAACTCAGCCAAAGACAACAAGAACAGATTTCTTATGGCTTTCTATTATTTATTTACAGCTTGACAAATCTTTAAGGAAGTGACAATTGGCTTTCTTATTGTTGGTCATACCCACAAGGACATAGATGCGTACTTCAGCTATTTATCAAAACTGATTAAGAGGAAGAACACCTATATCCTTATTGATCTTATAAAGGCGTTTATGGACTTTCAAAAGACGGTGGCCTTCATTCCAGAGTTTATCTAAGAAGTTGCAAATTTTAAATCATATGTTAAAGACTTCCACCATGATGGAATTAACAAAATTATCAAACTCGGAGATAAGCATGTCTTCAAATTCTACGTTGAAGAGAGCGGTCCAGATCAAGGATGGCCAGTCATGAGATATAAAAAGTAGGCAACAGATTCATCATGGCTACCTCTAGGGAAAGCAGTTAAAATATGGAGGGCGGATGTTCAAGGCAATCCTAGGATTCCAATTTGAGTGCCTAACCCGGTTCCTTTTAAGGCCTTGTCAGGAAATATTGAGGTCAATGTCAAGAAATTGAACATGGAGAAGGAAGTTGCAAGGGCTACTGAATGTCTTGAGAAGCAGAGTTGCATTACAAATGGGATTGCAAAGTTTATTGAGCATTGAATGTCTGGAATGGCATGAGATAGAAGGACGAAGGTATGCTATTGAAATGTCCAAGATTATAGCCTACTAGACGTGGATCTTTGCAGAGATAAATTCTCTGCTACCTGATAATCCTCTACAATTGAAAAAGGGGTTCTAGCCAGTTTCGAATTGGAGATGAGATCATGTTCGAGTCTTTGAAGATAGCAGACTGGATCCTCATAATCTAGAGGATATCACTCCGAAGGATGAAGACGAACCTTATCTTTTTGTGGTCTTGCTACGGACAGGCCAAAGTTGAGCTTCAATCCATACAAAGATGTATTGCTTGGGGACTTCGTTCTTTGTTGCCCATGTGACGGTATTTACCTTCCAATTTGGCTTGGACGAGTATTAGAATGTGTTGACTTGACACTAGGTTCAACTTATGGAAATTTTAAGGTGGAACATTTGGTGGATTCCATTGAAAAGCAAGGAGAGTAAGGGCACTATTGCAAGGGAATGCTAGACACGTAGATGGCAAAATGAACAATGTCTTTCCCAAATAGTACATGTAAGCATTTTTTTGTTCTCTCATCGCATGCCTTCTCATGTAAAGAAAGGACCTCCTCCTACTCATATTATTCCTGACTCATCAGTTACTGCAGCATTAGAGAACTTAGAAGCTGCTAGTGCCATAGTCAATCAAGACATTGATGATACTGGAGATGATTAAGGCAACATATACATAGAGGATGTCGGCTAGCACCCAGTACTCAACCTACATGTCAGCCATTAGCCAATATGTTTTCAATATGTCAACCATCGGCCAATATGTTTTCGATGTGTTGGCTATTGGCCATTACATCATGTCTTATGTGTTGGCCTTTTGCCAATATGTTTCTGATGTGTTGGCCATTGGCCAATACGTTTTCAATGTGTCAGCCATTGAACGATACGTTAGTTTTATATATTGGCACTTTCTACATACTGATACTCTGTCGGCACCAACTCTAAATATATATCACATCAATGAAGCACGATGTAATTAGGGTTCAGGGTTTAGGTTTTTAGGAAACCCGGATGGGTAGGAGGAACATCCCCATACATGGCTTTTTCTATCCAATTCCAATCCAACCATTGCTATAACTAGGCTTTACTTGATTTAAGTTGAATCTATCAAATTAATAAAGCTCTAATCCAATCAAAGAAATTATAGTCTTGACATCACCTCATAATTTCTTGACTATCAAATGATAAGAGAGGCCTTTATCACAAAGGCAATCTACCAATAAGGCTTCTAAATTACTAAAGAAATCATAGACCTCACAATACTATAATTCTAAAGTTTAATGGAAATGGTAGACTTCCATTCATATAAACCATCAAATCACATTAACCCATCATATCATCTCTAATTCATAAACCCAATTCAAAGGAATATCTTCAATAAACTACATAAAGATCACATCAAATCATTATATAGTTGTATTCCTATCAAGATAGGAAATCAAGAACTTTAGGAGCCAACTACTCATACTATAAACTAAATCTTGTGCACAAGGTCGTTGCAAGAAACACCTTCCATTTTCCGTAGTGTTTTGGAAATGGACGTTGTTTTCTTTGGGAGTACTATTTAATTAGAAAATCAATTTAAAAAAAATATGAAAAATATGTCTAATGTATAAACCTTAAAGAAGAAGGTATCCTATGAAGGAAAAGCTTGGGAAAATTCACCAAATAGGAGAACTAGAAAAGTGAAAAATCTCATGAAAATGGGCGTATTTACATTTTAATTTGTAAAAAATAGGAAAAGTTATTTTTATTGAATCTAAAAATTGAACATTTGGAAAGAGTTGATGGTGATGACATTTCACCAAAAAAATAATCTCATCTCTATTATCAATGGTCAGAAATTGCAACCAATGGGAGTGCTATTTGCACGCATGTGGAGGACATAAAATAATGTATTTTTAGATTTCCTTTGGTAGGAATATGCTTTCCTACTATGCAAATGCACCGTGAAAATTTCAGCTTTAGATCATTAAATTTGGGTACTCCTAGCGTAGTAAAAACACCTAAATCTCAATTTGTGACAAATTAACAAAAAATAATTTTAAATATAAAATGATTTTTTTTAATTTCTGAAAAATAAGGAATGTAAAAATCATCAAGGTAGAGGGGTCCAATAATTATTTCATATTCTTGAATATTTTAATTCAGAAGTTATAGCAGAAAAGAACAATGTCACTCCAATTGTGATGGAAAATAGGACCGGTGTTTCTTGCAATCACCCCACAATAAGATTTAGTAACCCCCAAAGTATAAATTGTCATCTTCTTGAAGTAAATTCTATCTTGTTGAAATAACCTAAGAGGTTGTGAAACTTACTTGTCCCCATGACAAACCAAACATTAAAATGTTAGTAAGTTGTAGACAAGGTGTCTTCAGTTCACAACAACATGTCATAGCAGTCACAAAGGAAAAAATCACGCAACAAAGCTTAAAACTTCTCACAAGAAACCGACAATAAATTGCAGTCCAACAAAAATGTGCATCATAAAAACTTGTGTAGAAGCCATCTCTATCCTCACACCACACATATGTAGTCACTTCCAACACCTCAAGAGAGCTAGCCAACAAAAGCAAATTATGCTGGTCTCCAGCATGAAAATGTCCTTAATATACAAGCCAGACATACCTAGATATAGTCCATGCCTTGGAATCCAAGGAAACACGTGTTAGGCTCAAAGAATAGTCAAGTCAACAGGACTTGTTCTAAAGGCCTCTAATTTAAGAAAATTCCAACTACCATAACCATGTGGAGGGTTTTGGGCTAGACATATAAGTACATAACCTCCCCATGTGTACTCTAGTATGGTACAGCCTATGGTGTGCCAGATAAGCCTACAATAACCACCAAATATCAAATCAAAGTACATAGGCTCATCCTTCTTTAACCACTATGGAAGGTTTGGATTTCTCATTCCCCTTAACCAATTACACTAAGTCTACAAAGATTGAAACAACTCATAAAAAATTGGATTTGAATGGTAGGACCTAAGCCATGTTGAAAAAAAAAATCCCTACCATGGCTTAATAATAACTTGGAATTAATGCAATGGTGTCATGATATTAGAAAACCTTATAATGACACCTAATAGAGGCAAAGATACAAAGTCACACTACACGACTATGTATTATGCTACATTCAGTATGGAAGGTTCTAATTTTCACATTCCATGCTAAAATTAAATTGAGACCTCCTATTCATATAGAAGTTGTAATTGTATAGAAAGATCTTTTCATGTATTAATATGGCCAAAATTATAAAGACTCTCCGAGAAATAAAAATCCATAAGATTTATAAAATACCCACAATCTATGGAATGGTGGCATGGTAGGGTGATTGCAAGAAACACTTGTCTTATTTTGTGTTACACGTTGCTGATCTGTTTTTTGGCCATAACTTTTGTGTTTTAGCTCTGATTGACTCAATATTTGTAGTAAAGGTACTCATAACTATTATAAACCTTCCATAATTTTTTCATAATTTAAGAAAATATTTTACTATCCAAAAATAGACCCCAATTAGATGTCACACTTAGCAGTTTAGGGGTTTTTAGTACTGGGGAATACCTTTTTTTTAATGATTGTAACATGAAATTTGGATGAGATGGTTTTCTAGTAGACTTCTAGCTATCCAGGGAAGTATTTTTTAAAATATTTAATGTGGTGTGGAGGTCTACAAAGTGAGCTCCCTTCTGTTTGTATTTTGAAACATATAAAATATTATTTTGGTGTTTTTTTTGGTGAATGATCATCTCCATAAAGTTTTTGCAGATTTACACTTTTTATTTTTTGAAAATATATTTTTTTACTATTTTTTCCTAATTAAAACATGAAAATATGTATTTTCTAAAGGTTTGGCACTTTTCAAGTTCTCCTACTTAGAGAATTTTTCTATCCATTTCCTTCGGTGAAAACCTTCATCTTAGAGGTATATCCATTATTCATTCTTTTAATTTTTTTTTAAAATTAATTTTCTAATTTTAAAGTACTCCCGAAAAAATCAGCCAAATGCAACAAATAGGACAGGTGTTTCTTGCAATCTCCCAGTACTATTAAAGCACAAATGGCCATAGAAAAGAATATCCAAGGAATTTCCTACATATAGGTAGGTGAGAAGGACTGATAGAAGGCAGAATCTTATGCTATGTGTTTAAAAAATTCACTTTACCATAGTCACTAGGTTCACAAGCAAAAATGCTAGAGGCCAAATGAAAATTGGTCCCTAATTTGCTATGAATATTTGTAAGGGATACACCTACAAATAAATGTTATCTATGATTCTCCAAAGGGGGATATCATCACCTTTTTCTTTGTCAAAACTTAGACAATCAAAACACATAATGTTCCAAGACTAAGGATTTAGGGCTTAAGGTTTAGGTTCAAAGATTCGGTATCAGCTGTTAGCTGACATAGCCATTAGTTAGGGCCATGATGTGGGCTCTAGCCTTGAACATTTCAGTTTTGAAGAATACATTATGTAATCTAATGTTTTTTGGTTTCATTCTCTAATTTTGATGTTTGCAATTCTTTGTTTAGTATGTCAGAAATTCATTGTTTGAAGTACTCTATATCAATATGTTGGCTACTTGCCGATAAACTTATATAAATTTCTTGATAATTAGTATGCAAAAAGAGTGTTTAGTGTATTCTCTTCCTTTTAATTGGTGAATTGTGATATTTTCTCACTTAAAAAGGGGTCACAAAATCGATGTTTTTAGTTCATAAATCGTGAATAAGTCCATATTTTGTTAAATTGGGGTTTTGTGAGTGTAAAGACATAAGCCTGCAAGACTTGAATCTAGTTTTAGATATGACTCAACAACCATTTGAAGGTGTTTATAACAGATGTACCTACAACATAGATATTCTATTACATGAAACAAGTACATATAATATATGTACACTATTACATAAATTGAGTCCATAATATAGATATATGTATTATAGACAATTATAACTATAGAGGGTGTTTATATAATATAGACTTCTAGGTTCATGGGCCCATAGATTTTGCTCATACATGCTAGAATTTTCCAACCCTAAAGCAATGCTTGTTTAAAAACACCAAAACATATCGAGATTGGATTGACAGTAAGGCATGATTGTATGGAATCTTGTCACATTGGATTTTCCTAAATTAGGTTTTAGGTCCTACCTTTGAAGATTACTTTCTAATTATCAATAGTAAACTATTAAAGTATAAATTTTGAATATAT
The DNA here is from genome assembly GCA_947034885.2 of Thuidium tamariscinum. Lineage (NCBI taxonomy): Eukaryota > Viridiplantae > Streptophyta > Bryopsida > Hypnales > Thuidiaceae > Thuidium > Thuidium tamariscinum. The sequence continues at coordinate 32,761,247 of OX344751.2, read as the reverse complement.
TCAATTGCAAGCAAAGGCATAAAATAGAAACCTTCATATTAATATTTGAATTACATTTGAATGAGAAAAGAAGAAAAGGAAACAAATAGAAGCACACATAGCATCTTAAGAACTATTCAAGTTACAAAAAATTGTAGTACTTTGACAACACAAGTGTGTATGTATATAAATGAATTCAAATTCTTTTATAGAAAAATTTAGGGAAAAAATTTATATTTGTAGATCTAACAAGGCAGGTACGTCTAAAATCAATAAAAAGGACCTCTAGTTTTTTTAGAATGCAATTTTTGGGAGGCTACAAGAATAAACTATGAATTTTCAAAGTGTTCAAAAGTAGTGGTGTTTCTAAAACTAACAATAGAGTCTCATGAATAGAGGGGGTACATTTTAGGGAAGAATCTTTATCTAGATGTTGATCTTAAGCAGGTGTTGGTTTTACAAATAGTTACCTTAGAATCCTTTCAATTATAAATTAGAGAAGTTACATTTGAAGGGTGCCAAATTTTTGAAAATATTTGACATTTAAGAGATTGGTTGGAAGTACATTCTCTCATAAAGAATCAATGGTTGGATTTTATGGATCAACTAAAATGATGAAGATAATACTAGAGAATGTGGTAGAAGATAACATTATTTATTAGTGTTTGCATGGAATTTTATAAAAGCTACAAAGGTTGAATTTATAAATAGCATAAATTACCTTTAAGTACAACAAATAGGCCTCTCATTTAGAAGTTGTGCAATATTTGGAAAAAATTGAAACTACCAAAGTATACTCATAAAGCATTGATTTCAATGCAATTTTTTTGGTAGTCTTTGTGATGACAAATCAACATCGCATTTGCATTTTACATCAATCAAGCTTGCAAACTCTTATTTTCAAAAAACCATTTTTGTTGATCTTATTTGTTTTTTGTGAATTTGTTTGTTTGTTTTTCAATGTAATGCATAATAGAGTATTCAAATATTAATGATGAATTAAAAATTATAGATAGTATAAATATGTATAAATCATGTGCTAAACATCTTTCTGATTAGAAAAAAAATTGAAAGCTATAATGATGACTTTTTTAATCCCTAAAGGACCAATGTGCCTTTTTTTGGCAACATAGCAATTTTGGGCAGGTATGTGTGACTAGAGATTACTATATTTTGTAACCAGACTTTAATAGAAGGTGTAGACAAGGAATATCTTTAAGGACCAATAATTTTTGTGACTTTTGGCTTCATGGTTGAAAAGTTATTGCATGATATGTTGTTTGTTTTTCAACTTGGGCAGTTTGGGCAAATTAAAAAAATCACTTTTTTTGGAATCAAAAGTTTGAAATTGGTTTTGTAGATTTACATATACATGGAAATATTTGAATCATTCCATTTGAATTAATGAATCAAAAGTTATGAAGAATTTTAGTTTGCGGGTAGTTATGGATTCTCTTTGCTGAAATAAACTTTGAAGTCCTTTATTTTACTCAATTTTTAGTATTTTTGAAAAAAATAAAAACATTGGATACATATTTTTTATAACAACATTTGAACCATTGGAATTGGCATTTTTCAATTCAATAAATAAATTGTTACCATTTTGTATTTTGGGTCATTCTCTACTTCCTTCTATTTACTATTTGTTTGTACATGTTGTACAATTCCAAATGATATGAAAATTTTCTAGTATGTATAGAACTTGAATTTGAGAATTAATTCAAAGAGTTTCAACCATTTTGGACACTTTTTCATACAAATGTGGCTTGCTGAAGTGCAACTGCCCAGATTTTCGCAGTGGTAAAAAAATGATTTTTTAACTTCAAACACTAATATCTTGCAATCTACATGGTGGGAATTTCTGAAATTTTTTCTACATCTTTCGAAACTAGTGCACTAAAAGATCCTATGGTTACATGTGTCAAAAAAAATTCTTTTTGTGAAATTTGGTAGCTGTCCTAGAAATGATAGTTTTGGAGCAATTTTGGTGGAAACATAGTTGCAGTCCTTTAGGGATTAATGTGTTGATGAATGAAACTTATCTAAACTTTATAATCTAAATAGTTCTTAATATCAATTAGATTTTACTAATTGAACGTGATGCTATTTTCATGTTTTTTACCTATAGATATAGATACAATAATATATAGTCATCACATGGTTTGAGACATTTCTTCTAATGAAAGAGTTGTTGCTTTAGAATAGTAGTACCGTAGTTGTATGTTGATGGTGAAATGCAAAAGCATAATGGCAAAATATACATATTTCACTATTTATTGGTGGTTTCTTAGGATGAAATTCTTATCAAAAACATTGCAATTTTGATTAAACAATGTCTATCATAAAAAAATTTTATGGATTAATTAAGATTGTCAAAAATATCATCCATCATTGATTCAATCAAGAATCTTGAAATTCCAATTATACAAGTATCTATGCCATTTTTAAAGTTTTGAATAAATTTTAAATGTATTAAGGTCAAATTTTAATAGTTTTAGTGAAGGTGGTTTGATATGATGTATAAATATATGACAAAATACAAAGATAATTTTGTAGTATCGAAATAACAATATTAAAATTTGTTTTAATACTTTTAAAAAAAGGTTTGAACCTTAGACTTGTCAGCTTTCTATCTATCATTGCATTATACTTTAGTTTTGTAAAAGTAAACAATACCTTCTAAGTATACACTCCTCAATATATAATGATCCTATTCCTTAACAAACATGTTTTTATTTATATTTGTCACAATCTATCAATGTCTATCAATGTCTACAGATCTCTATAACTTCATCATTATCATTGTATAGCATGTTTGGTGGTAATGTGTGTAGGAGATGTAATTTTTACAACATAACCACCCAAGGGCAAAATTACACACTTCTAAAGGTAGAAAATCATTGCAAGCAAGTGTGTCTTGGTCATTATTTTCATTTGTTTTGGAAAGAATGTGATTGAAATGATTTGTTGTAATAGTAATGATGAATTTATTTTTTAGAAATTTCTTGAACTTGAGACTTTTATGTTTTTCTAATGTCCTATTATTTCCCCAAAAAACATGGGACATACCTATATCTATTCTCTCTCTCTATTCAATAATAGGCTCATATTTGTATTTATATTCTTATTGATATTTGTATTTGTACTCATTTAAGAAATTGTTTTCCTTCATTTATTTTGAGGAAACATATAGGTGCATTCTTTCTTTCTATATTGAACAATGAAGTGATCTACCAAACAATTTTTGTCCTTTGTGTTCTTCAAAGGTTAATTGAAATGCAAGACATTAATTCCTAAAGCCCTAAGTTGTGATTCTTGACAACATAGTAGTTTTGAGCAACTCACTACAGATGGAGTTTGTTTGTTTTTTTCTTTGAAATTTTCACACAAGTAACAAAGGAGTAGCATTAAAGCCCAACATGTTTCATAATTTTTGAATTTATAGCTAAAAAATTATTGTATGATAAATTGTTTTCATTACTCAGCAGGCAACTTGGGTTGATAAAAAACTTCTTTGAAAATCCTTTTTCAAGAAATCAAAATTGGAAATTGGTTTGTGGGTAGTTTGTAAGTAATTATGGAATCTCTACTTTAAAATAAACTTTGAAGATCTTTATTATATTCAATTTTAATATTTTAGACAAAAAAATAAAAAAATAATAGATATAGGTTGTTTCTTATAATATCACAATTTTACAATCATTGGAATTAGTATAAATAAATTGTTAATAATTTGGATCATTCTCTACTTCTTTTTATTTAATTTGTTTTCCTATATGTTGCACAATTCTAAATGATTTAAAAAATTTCAAGCATGTTGCCAATTTGCCTTGAAAACGAATTCAAAGAATCAACACCACCTAAGACATTTTTTCATACAAATGTGACCATCTAAATGTAGCTGTTTAGTTTTTTGTATAGTTAAAAAATAGATATTTGTCAATTCAAATGCTAATGTCTTGCAATCTATATTGTAGAATTTTTTGAATTTTGTTCCACATCTTCATGAACCGCAAATCACTACAAGATCCGATGGTTATATGTGTCCAAAAATGATTTTTTATTTGAAAATTGATATTTCTATTAGAAATGATAGTTGTAGAGCATTTTTTTTAAAAACATAGTCAAAAACCTTTAGGAGTTAAAGTGCTCATTCAAAGTGTCATCCTACATCTATATTTCTTCAACCAAGGATAGATGTAAAAAATTACCTTTATTTTGTGGTTGCTTAGTACTCCCTTTGTCCCACTAATAGCTTCCAAAAACCTTTCCCTTTAGGGATTAACTACATTTTCAATCATAGTGCTGACAATACATGCTTTTGAGAATTAGTAACCTATCCCTTAGATCTATGCTAAATCTTGACCATAGGTGCTACCATTTAGGCACCCCACATCCATGTGGAAAGTATGATTTTTGAACACATTTAATAAATGTTACTAGCTCTGTCATTTCACATGATTTAAATGGTGGTGGCAACAATAGGTTGATGGAAACATGTTGCACAACCTAAATGTCTACAATATGGAAACCTGGCATAGGTTTTAATGATCAAAGTTTCATAGCAATGAAGTGGTCACAAAACGCACCATCAACACCATTGTCTAAAAAAACAATTAGTACAAGGGGCCTCATTTCAGCAAGGCCTTGCTTACAAGGTTAAAGGAATGCTCCTAGATTATTTTGCTAGTACCTACAAGGTTGTTCAATAGAACAAATACTTCATAAGAGGATTTCTGGGCCCCCAAGAGACTGTTTCAGGGGTGTTCCCCGAAATTGTTCCCACTGCTGCAGACCAGCACCCTGCTGGTCTGAATTTTTGAATTTTGAAAAAAAAAATTAAAATTTTTTTTTTTCAAAAAACTTCAGAATGTATTAAATAGAAAAAAAATGATTTAAAAAAAAAAATTAAAATTAAAAAAAATATTTTAAAAATATTTAATATTTAATTAAAAAATATTTTAAAAATATTTAATATTTAATTAAAATTAATAAAAAATTAATATTTTCTGACGTGGCAGTCGCTCGACCACATCAGCATCGCGTTCCCAGCGTTCCCAATGCGTTCCCAGCGTCTGGGAACTCGCAGTCTCTTCCAGGAGCTGAAAATCCTCTTATGACTCAACACTCAAATCAAGGAATGGAGTTTTCTAGCAAGACACAAATTTTGCTTGATTTGGAGGGTTTTAGTAGGATAGAATGAATATTTGGTAGTATTTTTTTTAGATAACTTGTCTTTCTGGGAGCATACTATTGCATTAATTTTGGAGGGATGTCATAGTATTTGTTTATTAGAACTAGTGAGATTTCAACTAAAAATAAAGCATTGGTGTTTAGAGTCATTCACCTATCCTAAGATAGTCTATTTATAAAGTAGCCATTTAAACCTACCCAACTCATCGTTGATAGTAATACATATTTTAACTCCTAAACCACCAACGTGCAAATTTTGGCAACATAGCGATTTTGGGCAGGTATGTGTGAGTGGAGATTTTTATATTTTGGGCCCAATTTTTAATAGTAGGTGGGGACAAGGAATATCTTCGGTGTCTACTAAAAATTAGAACATTTGGAAATATGAGTCAAAAGTTATGGCCTAATATGTTACTTTTTTTCATAACTAGGCAGTTTGGGTAGATTGGAAAAAATCACTTTTTTCAGAAACAAAAATTTGAAATTAGTTTGCTTCATTTACATATGGATGAAAAGCTTTTGAATCATTCCATTTTGATCAATGAGTCAAAAGTTATGAGATTTTTTTGTTTTCAGGCAATTATGGATTCTCTACTCTAAAATAAACTTTGAATTCCTTTAATTTACTCAATTTTCAATATTTTTCAAACAAAATAAAATCATAGGATATAGATTGTTTATTGCAACATTGCAACCATTTGGATTAATGTTTTTCAATTTCATAAATAAATTCTTAACAATTTTGTATTTTGAATCATTTACTACTTTTATTTATTTATTATTATTTTTCTATATGTTGCATGATTCTAAACAATTTGAAATTTTTTAGGCAAGCATCCTACTTGGCCTCAAGAATGAATTTGAAGAGGCACAAACATTTTGGACCATTTTTCATATGATTTTTGCCTTCTGAAGTGCAGCTGCCCTGTTTTCTGCAAGGTGAAAAAAAAGATTTTTGAGCATTCAAACGCAAATATCTTGCAATCTACATAGTGAAAAACTTTGAAATTTTTTTCACATGTTTACAAACCACTTTACTACAAGATCCTATGATTACAAACCTCAAAAAATGTTTTTAAGAGAAAAATTGATATTGGTACTAAAAATGGCAATTTTTGACAAATTTTGAAGTAAACATAGTGAAGGAATTGAAGGGGTTAAACATGTCACTTGTTCGTAGATAGGAATCACATTTAGGACACAATTGCTTTAAGAGAAGACAACCTCATCTATTTCAAGGCCTCAGATTCCAATATTTGGATCCTAAATGTCCAAATTTCATCATAGGTGGCAAATAAGAAACTCCATTAGATGAAATTTGAGGGCATTAGGAGACTACGGGTTCCCGGACTGCGAGAATGCAATTTCTACCCTGTGAACTCAAATCCTATGTGGTCGTGACCTTGCCACGTAATTTTATTTTTTTTTCATTTTTTTTTTGACTTATTTTCATATTTGATGACCCTCAATTTTAATTTTAATTTTTTTATTAAAGCCAGACTGACTGCGGCTAGAAACATTGGGAGCCATTTCGGAAACAGACCTGAAACGGCCTTGTAATGCCCTCAGATTTCTTCTAATGCTCATGTTTTCCCCGGGGATATAATACAAACTGGCAGACTCTTCGAATGACCCCTTTCCCGTCCTGCAATTGAACTGAGGGGCCCCCTGACTCTTTTGAGTGGGGTAGTCAATTCCCTCTGCAGTTCTCAATAATAAATCCCTTCATCATTGCTGTCCATGCCAAGAGTGTAACTTACGCTGGGCCTGCCAGCCTTCGTAGTTCGTACTAGTAACTTACCAGTAAGTATATTACACGTTTTGGTAAGTTAGTGACTGGCAGTGCCCACTCATCATTGAGCATTTGGGGCGAAACACAATGGAGACATCTGTCGGCCTGCCCTGCTCCGGTGAAGGCACTTGACATTTGAACTTAGGGAAACGGAAAAGAAGAGAAAAGAAGAAACTCGGAGCACTCTCATTAGTTGAGTCAAAAATAAGGTGGGTACACCTAAAAGCATCACAAATTGTTGTTTAAATTTTCATATTGTCTTGTTGGCAAGTGAAAGCATGTTTCAATGCATCAAAGAATGTAACATTTGGATATAATATGCAAAAGTTATTAAGGGTCAAAGTTTATTTCTAAAAGTGCCATCTACAGTCTATGTACGTAACTCATTTTGGAAATGCACACAGACTATGGATGGTACTTTGAGGTCAAGTGTGCTTTTGGATTTACCCACCTTAGTAATACTTTTGACTATTGCATTTGGCGGTTAAAGTTGGCAAATAAAAAAAATTCTAAAAATACATAGTGAAATTATTGGGAGGTTATTTCAAAATGAAATTGACATGTATATATATATATATTATTGTGTGTACAAACTTTGTAATTAATTGGGTATTTTTTGTATTCCTCAAATCTCTAGTTTGTATAGAAACATGATTGGGCAACTCCTTAATCCCTAATTGCCCAATCAACTATATGTAGTTGATCTGAAAATTTAGGCTTCTTTTTGTGTAGGTAGTTAGATTCTTATGATTGTTTTCAAATTTGTTATGATTAGTTTTGAAAATAAAGTATTTGGAAGCTTTTAGTTTTCATTGAAAAAGGCCAATCAATAAATTTTTAAAGGTATTTGAATGCATATATGTATTTGAATAGTGGAATAATAAAGCTTGCCAATTTAACTTCATTTCCTAGCTTTGAGCAAAGTTTGCCAATTTCACATGATCCAAGATTTTTATCCATATGCTTTGAAAATGGTCCCAATGAAAAGAATGTAGTGTTGTTAAGATTTTTACAATTGAAAATCTAAAAATTCAAGTATTGATTTGAAGTTATTTACAATTTTCATTTTTGAAACGAAATTTTATTTCAATAATTTGTTTAGTGAAATAACATTAGAACCACTATACTTTGGCTTGTAGTGTTAGATAGACTCCCTTGGAAGGTCACCTATAAGTTCCACTCAAATTATAAAGTTCATTCATCTTAGGGATTGAGTATTTTGGCAAGAAAAAGGTCCTTAACTTGATATTGTTGTCAAGTCAAATTTGTGAGTGTTTTGGAGAGAGAGTTACATAAGAGGATTTTCTGGGCCTCTGGAAGACTGTTTCGGGATTGTTCCCTGAAATTGTTCCCAGTGCTGCAGACCAGCCCCTGCTGGTCTGAAATTTTGAATTTCGAAAAAAAAAAAAATTATTATTATTTTTTTCGAGAATTTCAGAATGTCTTAAAAAGCAAAAAACTGATTTAAAAAAATAATTTTTTTTTCAGAAAAATATTTTTAAAATATTTAATAATTAACTAATTAAATTAATTAAATAACCTTATCTGACGTGGCAGTCGCTCGACCACATCAGCATGCTGATGTGGCAGCGTTCCCAGAGTTCCCACAGCGTTCCCAGCATTCGGGAACTCGCAGTCTTCTAAACGGCCAGAAATCCTCTTATGTGTATTTTGCTTTGCTTACAAATGATGGTTTATCATTTATTAAAGTATTTCAAATCTTCTCTTATACTTGCACTTTTAGATTTCCATTTATGGGGTGAGAGCCATTTGATTTTGTGTACATAGATTCCTAAGTTTTTCACTTGACAACAATCTACAACCTTTGTTTACACAACAAGTTTTATAGTTGACTATGTTAAGAACTTGATAGCTCTTCATTTGAACTTAAGGTTTTTGGATTTGCATTTTCATATGCTAACATGATCAATCTTTAGTTGTTTATGTCACCTCTAATTCCAAAAAACTAATATATGTAAATCTTTCAAACATTGTCGAGAGGGACAACACAAATAAGAATAGAATAATTTGATTTTTTTTGTTATAATCTCTCAATTCTTGTGCAATTTTACACTTAAAGTAGTATATATATAAATATATAAAGAAGCGAGCTCTCTAATCATCTATATAATTAGATCTTGAAAGGAAAAAAACTTGCTTTATTAGAAATAATTATAAGTCATGATCCTTTTTTCAAGGCAAAAAACACCTTAAAAGGCTTGGGCACTTAGGATTTAACTTTTGAAAGACCAAGGCTATTTTTCTCCTCCAAACCACTCAAAATTGCAACTTGTGCTATAGTCACTGAAGAAAATTTAAAAATGTACTCTTTTTAGAATTTGACCATGGGATCTTGTACTTTACTTGTTTAAAATCATATGGCAAAAATTTCATGAAATTTGACAATAGAGATTGAAAGATATCAACAACCAAAGTTGGAAAATAAAAATTCTCTTAAACATTGGCTTGCAATTTTAGACAACTTTGACCTCCATTTGTGGAAATATTTTGCACTATGAACCTTGAATTTAATATTTTGTATTGAAGAATTGAATTGAAAGTCTAAAATTTGTTTTTGAAGAGTAAACACTTGATTTTTGTTTTATAAAAAATTATTAAGTAGAAGCAGGTTCAAGATTGAAAGAAAAACATAATTGTTAATAGCCATCTAAGATGGGATTGAGACTCAATAATTTTCGAAAGCAAGATTGTTCTAGCAAGAAAATTTAACCTTGTTAAACAATTCATTAATTAAAAAAAAAAATTGCATTAAAAAATGAATTCTAAATACATTTTTCATTCAATAAGATACTCAAATTACTCCAAAGCAAGTTTGTTTTATAACTTTTACATCACTAATCCTGTAATCCAAATGAAATGAATAAAAAGAATTAACATTTAATTTCAAATTTTTGTGGATTTTCTTTTTTGCTTGATAATATGGAAATTATGTTTAAGATGGCATAACTTTTGGTCTTAGGCACCAATTGAAATACAAAATTATATTCCCATGAAGCTAATAAGTTTTTCTATCTTATGAGAAAACTTCAAGGAAATTCATTAAAAATTGAGGTCACAGATACCTACCTAAACTCCGCAAAGTCCTTCAAGGGGACTCTTGGTCCTTTAGGGATTAACCCCTAAGAGCATTTGACTATATTTTTTCCAAATACTCCAAAACTACCACTACTAGTACAAGACATAAATTTTAGAAAAAAACAAAAATTTAGACACACGTGTAACCATAGGATCTTATAATATGTTAGTTAGAGAAGATGTAGAAAATGTTTCAAAACTTTTCACCATGTAGATTGCAAGATATTGATATTAGAATTGACATAATCCATTTTTTGGCCAAGCAAAAAATTGGGCAAGTTCACCTCATAAGGTCACATTTGTATTAAAAAAAATTCTAAATGGTTAAAATGCTTTGGACATGGCTTTGGATTCATTTTTCAAAGCAAGTTGAGTGCATACTTGAAATTTTTTAAACCATTTGACGTTGTTTAATATATAGGAAAAAAGTAGAAAGTAGAAAGAAGTAGAAATCGATTCAAAATACTAAATTGTTAATAACTTATTTATATAATTGAAAAATGCCAATTCTAGTGGTTGTAATGTTGTAATAAACAATCTACACCCAATATTTTTTTTAAATTTATTCCAAAATTATTGAAATTTGAATAAAACAAAGGACCTCAAAGTTTATTTTAGAATAGAGAATCCATAAGTATTCAAAACTAACACTCATAGCTTTCATCTCATCAATCAAAAGGGAATGATTCAAAGCTTTTGATGTATATATAAATCTAGAGAATTAATTTCAAGTATTTATTTATTTTTAAAGTTATTTTTTAAAAAAAATTGAATTTTTTAGTTATCCACTAAGCAATGAAAATGACATATGTTACAATACCTTTTTAACTACATAGTAAAAAATTATGAAAATTGTTCAGCCTTAATCCCGCAAGCCCCAATGACTTTTTGATAATGAAGTTTTTTAATAAATTGTGTCACTTTGATATTTCTTTTGCACACAAATGTGCTTAAATTTTTTTATTTCAACTATACAATAGTAAAGACTACTTTGTCTAGTATTCATGGAATTAATTGTGGAAAATTTTGAATATTGGATTTTTAAATTATAACCATTTTCAGATGATCAATCTCATAGGCAAAAAATGCAGATTTTGGAGAATTTTTTGAATAAAAGATGAATAATGCTTTTTTATCCTTCTTGCCTCTTCAAAAATTGTCTTGGAATCGAAGTCAAAAGTAGTATTTAAAATTTTGAAAAATAAAACATTCACTCAATTTTGTACAAATTTTCAAAAAAAAAGAGTAGAAAGCCAAAACTAACCAAATTAGATCCTACAAAAATTTCAAAAAATTTGGGATCATTCTAATTATTCCTTGTTACTCTACATGATCATAGTTTACTAAAAACTAATATTTATTTCACCCTATTGAGAATTTGCCATTGAAAATTTGAAGACAATACATTATGTCCCTTTGGTCTTTGAGGGATTAAAGATACTCCTTGGAAAAATACTGTGTGAATATTTTAAAGAAAAGAAACAAAAATTCAATTCATACTAAATTGCCAAAAGAATTTATGTTGCTAAAATATAATTTGGGCATTTAGGGGTTAATATCAAATTGAAAGCAAGTGTCAAGATACATTTAGAGGTTCATACGATGCAATTAAACATTGCCATCAATTACATAATGTACATTTCTATCTTTGGCATTTGTAAGCATTGAAGTCATGAATCCATATTTACATGTTTTTCTTCATATAACAAAGTTGCAACAAAATGTTTGTCAAATGATTTACAATTGTTCTTTTAAACATTGTATTCATTATTTTGAAAGCTTTGGGACATCTCAAATTAACCATATCCATTTAGGTCAATTTAGGTACCATCATGGACGAACAACAATTTCTATAAAAATGAAAGTAAGAATAAAAAAAAATTAAGACCATTTAGATTGAATTGACCTGAGAAGTTTGAAAAGATAATTTTGATTTGATTATTTAAGTCAAATTGACCTAAATAGTTTGTTTGCCTTTTAATTTACTCAAGTCAATTCAACCAAAATAGTTGAATCAAGCTTGTCTTTTCAAACTTTTTACGTCAGTTTGACCTAAATAATCAAATCAAGCTTGTCTTTTCAAAAAATTTAGGTTAGTTCGACCTAAATATTCTTAATTTAAAAAAAAATTTACTCTCATTTTAATGGAAATTGTTGTTCATCTAGCAATTTTTTTTCACTAGCAATTTATTTCATGCTCTTCTACTTCTCAAATTCATAGAATTCTCTCAAAATAATGAATATGATGTTTTAAATATATTTTCTAAAAAGAATTGATTTATCATTATAAATTTCTACAAAATTCAACATCCATCAATTTGTGACATTATCGTGGGATTAATGATAAATTGTATTTTATTCAAGGTCTTATTTTCTTCAAGGAAAAAAAGTGAGAATCTTTTAACATTAATTATGATAGTTTTGTTTTCATTGAGTTTCTAATTTTCAATCAAACTAATTTTGAGTTGTTTAAGGATATGTAGAGTTAAAATGAAATTAAGTCCAATTGAATGTTCAATCAATTTTAGAACAATACTTTAGATGTTAGCTTTTAGTATTTAATCCCAAAAGGTCAAAGGAGAGTTCATAGAATTTCTAAATATAAAAAAATATTGTATTTGTGCTATATAGAATAAATAAAAGATAATAGTGGAGCAAAGTTGGATTGATTACAATATGTAAACAATGCCTATACAATTGGATTTATCATTGTAACAAATGATATTCATTAATTTTTTTGAAATACAAAATTCTTCTAAATCTGATTATCTTTTCTATTTGCATGTTGTTTAGGATAGGGAGTTCTCAAAGAAAAAAAATTGAAGACATTCTAGAAATTGACTTTGTAATCTTCAAGCCCTATTATGATGTAGAGATGAACTCATTTTGGTTAGGTGGAAAAAAACTAATTATACTCTTTGGACCAACATAAAGGAATAGGATATGTTATTTCTTTATAGAAATAATTTGATGCATACATATTGATATCATGAAAACAAATATTATTTGTAAGTATTTCAAGTATAAAAAAAATTTCTATACCCTATAAAAAAATAAATAAGTGGCTTGTAGCAAGAAACACTTATTGTTTTTGGCTCAACATGGCCTATTTCAATGAGCCCTATGGCTTTTGGAATAATTTTTTTTAAAATAAAATGAAATTTGGATAATTTGAAGAGAAAAGATAATATTTTGTCTCTTAAAATTCAAACTTAAGAAAATATAACTCAAAAAGTTATGCACAAAAAAAGCACAATAGAAAATACAATGAAAATAGATACTTTGATGTTTAATATTTTTTAATTAGTAAAAAAATTCAAAATAAATAAATAAAATAATTTATTTTTTCTAACCTCAAGATGATTCTATTCAACCATTTTCATCTTTGAGAAAAATAAATTGTATTTTATACATGTGTACAGAGGTAGTCCACTAGTCCTTTTTGAGCATATGTGGAAGTTGGACACTTTATTATTTAAAAAAAAGTTCTTTGTGGTCTCGTTTAACATTAATGAAAGTCTTTACATGCCAATTTGAGGTTAAAAATTTCATTTTCGGGTCAAAAATAGGACTAAAATCCCCCTAATGGCCAAGGTTTGGGGGCTATTTAAAAATAGTAAAATAAAATTTAAATTTAGAAAAAAATTATTAATGTCTATACTCTTATGTGTACCTTTATATCAAGTTTCATATAAAATGGACAAACAATGCAAAAGTTATGAGCAAAAAAACACCTGTCCAGGGCCAAGGGGACAAAAAATAGGACAAGTGTTTCTTGCAATTACCCAAGTACGTTTTAGCTTTGTAAGAGATTTTCTCCTTGTAGCATTGGCAAACAAGCTAGGTACTCAAACTTCCTCACAATAGTTTCTTGCTTCTTCCTTTTGGTCTTAAGATAATAATTAAAGAGACATTTCAATGTTACTTTAATTTCTACATGAGGCAATACAATGTAAGCTTGCAATCAAAGCATAGAATTTATTTATTTTATACTTATAAGTAGATATAGTTTATAAGATTGTCAATTATATATGTGTTAAATATTTATCTATGAAGAGATATTTATAGTGTCTATAGCTTTATACAATGATTATGTTCATCAACCAAGGAATTATAATTTCTCTCTAAGTGCTCTAAAATTAAATAAATGAACAACTCTAAACATTGCAAAGATAGTGGTCATAGAGGGGATTGAAGATAATACTAAATAGACATATTTGAACCAAAATATTGTTTTTTGAAATGAAAAATATTGGTGTTATTTCTATTTTTTTTAATTATTTAAGAAAGGTTGTGAAAATATTTGTTTAAAAATGGTGAATAGTTAAATTGAAATTTAGGAAATTTTAGACTAAGGGAAATTTGATGAAAAAGATGTTGCTTACTCATAACATTCAAAAACATGCATTATCACCAACTTGGATCTATAGTGGATGGTATAGAATATATTTCACACCTAACATAGTTGATCATTTAATCAATTTTGCCCATACTCTAAAGAAGTATAAAAGCAATGCAAATTTTTTGCCATATAGTAAGATAGAAATTACAGAGATTGCAATTTGTTTGGTTATTTTATCCTCAAGTTGGAATTATTGAGAGTTTTAAAAGTCAAAATTTGTTTTGAATCCATATCCAATATATAGAGTCTTCCACAATTGCTCATTTTGACATTAGTTCTTGCTCACTTTGGAATCCAAAATCAAGGGCATGTATCATGATTCATGACACTTCCCATATCTATAAAATGCTAACAAAACAAAAAAATTGTATTAAAAAATCAAAGACACGTGTCGTCACATGCCATTATTCTTTATTACTCATATCATGATTTTTGTAACATTGTAGGTACTTTATCTCCACCCTTTGAATGAAGTAAACATAACCGGGTTCTATACAAATCTATGAAAGCAAAGGTTGCAAAGCTCAACAATTTGATGAGTTGCTTATATTGACCATGGGTGAAATTTTATAGGTACAAAGTTGCATTGGGATTTGGACACTTGTTCAAGATTGGCATCAAAAGAGTAGGCACATGGGTTGCTCCCCACATTGCACAATTAGTCACAAACACTAGATATTCGCAATGTAGGCGTGAACAATGGGTATACCAAAGCAGCCGAACTGGTGGTGACATTTGAAATCTAAATGTATATGATTCTAATAGCTTGCGGAAGAGGTAGAAACTCTGAGAATTCTTCTTTACAAACCTTCTAAAGAATTGTAGATGGCTCATGTGTAGGGATTGAAATTTTGTAGAAAAACCAAGAGACCAATACAATGTAAATGGATGCATCATTTTGGATGGTGAAAATATGGTGTTCTCCTTATTGAAGAACATCCTAGAGGTTGAACACCATTTTCCAAAGAATGAGATATATTCTTGTGGGAACACCAAAAATGCTCAAGACTGCAATCTTTGGCCTACCTTGACTACTATTATTGTTTCATCCAAAACGGCGCAAGTCCCTCCCCAATTATAAGATACTCAATTTTAGGGGATTCTATTCATTCCAATCACCACCTACTAATACACCAAGTATTATTGACATCAACTGTACCAAAAAAGTTTTAGTATAAGATGAACAACAAGATCCAGAGGTTAAAGCAACCATATCCAAAATATGAAATCAGAATCCATAGTTGAGTTTTCTACTAAGTTCCAAATATTCAAGAAATTTTAGAAGCTCTTTTCTATCAAAGAGGCAACCAAAAGGAAAGAAGTCAAGTCAAATTTGAAGAAGAAACTTACTAACTCATAGGAAAAACTTTACAAAGATCCTCTCAACAGTTCTATTGAGGAAAAAATTGCTTTGGAGACAAGACAATAGATTGAATCTGAGAAACACCAAAATGAGAATAAATGTGTGAAGAATAGAGCCAAATGGATGAAAAACAATAGTAAATGTTCAAATGAGTTTTTTCATGCGGCCTGATCCCATTCTAGGGCATCAAACATTGCGGGCCTTGAGGAGAACAATGGGAATCTTCAACCATTTCAATCAACTCTCAAAGAAATTTGCATAGGATTCTATCAAGACTTGACCATTGCTCCTTTCCTAAACTCAAGCACAAGAAGAAACTACCAACATTGTTTATTCACTAATTTAGCAACAAACTCCCAGACAAAATGAAACTAGCTTTAGTGAAGCAAATTAGCATAGAAAAACTTGACTTAATGGTCAAACTAAACATAGGCAAAGCCCATATTAATTCACAAGGCAATAGTACAAGCAAAGCAATCCAAATAATTGTCAATCTTCCTTCAAACTTGATTTTTTGAAGGCATTCAATATGGTAGAGTGGAAG
The DNA here is from genome assembly GCA_947034885.2 of Thuidium tamariscinum. Classification (NCBI taxonomy): domain Eukaryota; kingdom Viridiplantae; phylum Streptophyta; class Bryopsida; order Hypnales; family Thuidiaceae; genus Thuidium; species Thuidium tamariscinum. The sequence goes on along the minus strand of OX344751.2, from coordinate 32,744,878 downwards.
TTTTTCCTTTAAGTTATGGTAGCAATTGGCATTCCATAGGGCTTTATGAATATGTTTAAGATGCTTTTTGATAATGCTGAAGCAATTGTGAAGGTGAATGGATTTATTTCTTCCTCATTTTCCATTAAGAGAACTATAAAACAAGGTTGTCCTTTAGCACCCTACCTATTTTTGATTGTAGCAAAGTAACTTAATACAATGACAAAGAGTGGAGTATTGACCAGTTTCTTAAAGGGTATAAGTTTGCCTAGATATAAGGAAAAGTAGCAAATCATTGCTCAATTTGCAGATGATACTTCCCTATCACTATTAGAAGAATAAGATCCAACTCAAAACATGATCATTACATTTAATAGATTTTGCTCAACCTAATAGCTAATTTTGAATTAGAATAAGTCAAAGGGATATTGGCACGTAGGGTTAAGTGTTGGAAGGTTGTTGTGGACAGATGAACTAGGCATAGTCTAGATGAAAGGAGAAAGCCTTAGGTCCCTAGTAAGCTATTAGTATTAGAAGAGATTTGGGCTTTTAGAAGATTGCAAGTTCCTAAATGCTGGGAACATTGTAGGAATGTTGTGACCACTACCACATCAATAATCTGAAATGGTTGAGTAGTTTTCAAAAATATTTTTTTTGAAAAAAAGTATTCTTAAAAATCATTTTTGTGACTTTTTATACATTCAAATTTTATTTTTTAAATTCAAAATTTTGAACCAATAATGGTTGATCTGTAGTACTGGGAATCATTTTAGGGAATGGCCTTGAAACAATCTTTCAAAGGCCTAAAATCCCTTTAATGCGATCCATTTTGACCTCAACCTCTATTCCCAGTTAGTGGATGTCTTTTTGAAAGATAGAATTACAAAATAGTTTCAACATTAGTATTCTGCCAAAATCAATTCAATTGGTAAACATGGGATTGTTAGAAAAGTGCTTTTATCCTCTATTATATATTTTGCAACTATCAAGGGTGGTACAAAAGTAAAAATCATGAAAGTAACATCATTTGTGCAAAGTTATATATAGTTCAGCTCAATGTACGATGCAAAAACAAAAGTATCTTGAATCCAATGTTGTCAAACCAAGCAAATGGTGGAATAGACATGATCAATCCATAAAATGCTTTAACTCTATTAATGGTGATGTAGATTATCGAAGTATGTGACCAGAAAATCCTAACTTAGCAACTATTAGCCAAATTTGGGAAGCCATTGGTTTTGTGGTTTTTTGCAATGTATGAATCCCAAGCCAAGAAATGATCAACTACTTGAAACAAAGTCAGCTCTTTTTAGAAGAGAATACAATCCAACTTCTTCTTCATGCATCCTGAGACATCATAAAAGGTAGTGGCACAGTCCTTTTGGTGGTTACAATTCATTTTTACAATAGGCCTAGGCTTCTCTAAAGCCATAGCCGCATAGTTTAATTGAAAGGATCTACTAGAAATCAAGGATGCTCAAATTCAAGGATGATTTAGTGTTAGCTATCTCAAAGGCTAAAGAGAAATTCGGCATGAGTCAAGGAAAAGATGGCATGCGATTTTGCGGTCACTTTAGCTCTTCAAAGCCAATGGAGTGCATTACTCACCAATTAGTTAGTAGGCACAATTGCTATTGAATGGGTAGTATCACTAGTGTGGTTTATTTTCAACAATGCTCAACTATTGTGTATAATGATTAATATCTTGCTAAGCAACTATGCCCCCATCAGCAACCCATTTCTCCTTTGGTTGCAAGAATGGGAGTCTCTTGGCTACACAACACTTTCAAACTCTAGCATGCTAAATGCAAACTTACCAAGAACAAGCGCAAACAAAAAGCACATATAAATAGGCAAATTCCATAAAGTCAAGATAGCACAATTCTAGCACAACCTAGAAAAAACCACGGTCCGCTTGTATCACAAGCAAATTGATAATTTAGACTCGGATCTAAGGAAACTAGAGTGGAATACTTATGAACCAAATGTGGATTTTATAAGATTCATAGCCAACATAGGTTGAAAGTTGTTAAAGAAACAACAAAAAGTGGCCAATCTTATAGTGAAGAAATGAAGAAGAGCCCTCTTAGCCAACTTTTCCTTACAATGGAAAATAATCTAGCCTCAAGACTATACTACCAAGGAAATAAGACTTCTTTGGCTTATATGGCATAGGATTGTTGCAGCAAACCAATAGAGAGGCAAAATTGAATGAAGCATCAACACCCCTTGTTGAATTTTCCCCCGACACTTTAAAGCAACGATATTACATGAATTTTGAGAATACATATCCATTCAACATGCCTAGCAGTGGGTCATCCACATTATGAATATATTAGTGACAGGGAAGGAAGCAGAAGGCCTATGACAACCATTGATGTAGAGATTAGGTATTTTCTTTGTTAGTATTCTAGGTGAATTGAATCCATATAAGAGGGAATGGCTAGAGACTTGTACTATAGTAATATGGTACCTCTAGATTCAGAAGAATGATATAGTTTTTAAATTAGTTTTGTAGTCACTTGAGAGTGCCTTATCCACCATATATAGGGCCATCTCATTGATTACAGGATTTAAGGCTAGGTTAAATGGGATAACATCTATGACAATAAGAAAAGATTCACAGAATTGTAGTTGAAGTTGGTTGATGCTCTTAAGAGGAGGAAATGCAAATTCAAGGTGTTTGTCCATATGGAAGCTAAACAATTGTGTTGGTCAACGTTCAGTCCAAGTGCCAACTTTGTATTCCAACTACTATAGATTCTTCTTAGTGACATGGCAATAAAGTAGATGCTTCCTCTAAGTTGGCTAAAAGAGGCTTGTGGCCTCTTCCTAAACTAGGATGTAACAACTCCTATTCCTCTCCTTTGCCTACTTCATTTGGTCTTTTGTGTATCTTGTTTGTATTGTTTTTGTTTTCTTTTATTAGACTATTTGTGGCTAGGGAGCTTGTAATTTACCATTTGTAATGAAATTTTGTTTCATTTGTTAAAAGAAAACCCACCAAAACTCTATGTGGTTTAGTCATAAAGTGTCAAAAAATGCATGCAAAAGAAATCTAGATAACTCTTTTATTGTCAACAAGTCAAAACCAATACTTATTTAGATACATTTATGTGAAAATTCTCTAATCAAGTGTATGCTCAGTATAAATAGATTCTCAAGATAGTTAGTGAATATATTGTAGTGTTTCATTTTAGGAAGTTCAATTTTAGTATTGAAATCTTAGTGTAGATTGTTCATAAAGTCTTATGTAGAAAATTATTTAGGAATCATTCAAGAATTTGCTTCTTGCAATAGAAATCATGTACACAATACAAATTCTATGTGAAGCTATATTCCAAATGCTAGCATCAATTTACAACTCAACTTTATAATAGGGATAGAATTCAACCTCTAATTTGTCAAATCTAATTCATTATTCTTTGGAATCCAATCTTGAAAAGTCAATCCTATTTTCACCATTGAATTCACTTCATTTTTTAAATTTGGTTTAGAAAATTTATTGTTGTGTATTTGAATGGAAAATTATTATGCCCTTTCTTCTTGGTGTTTTCGCTATTGAACCCAAATTTAGTCAATTCTTTGCTCATGTCTTTGATTTAGAATTGTTTATTGATTTTTTTGATTTTTTTGATTTTAAGATTTAGTGATTAGGATTTAGAATTTGGTGGAAATTGCAACACACCTCATTGTTGGGCTTTTCAATCACAACTTCACAATTGCCACACAAACATACATTGTTCTCCTCCATCACAATACTCATTTACACAAATACTCTACTATCACCACAATTCTTGCATTGCAACAAAATTTTGTCTTTCCACACATTTATATTCATAGTAGACATTGGATCGAAGGTGTTCTTGCATTGCAACAAAATTTTGTCTTTCCACACATTTATATTCATAGTAGACATTGGATCGAAGGTGTTCTTGCATTGCAACAAAATTTTGTCTTTCTACACATTTATATTCATAGTAGACATTGGATCGAAGGTGTTCTTGCATTGCAACAAAATTTTGTCTTTTCACACATTTATATTCATAGTAGACATTGGATTGAAGGTGTTGTACAACACCAACTTGTATGAGATGCATCATAATTCAATACTGCATGGCCAATGTTTATACCCTTTGAAGGACCTGTAGTCTAAGTTTTGTCTAATCCCACAAAACCCAGGACTATAGTATAGGGGTTCAAATCGAGGGGAATGATCAAATAGTCTAACGTATTGTGGCTAAAGTCACTTGTATTCAGAAATGGAATAGGAAATACATAATAATAATACTTCAATTTCTAACAATTTGTATCCACTCTTATTCCCAAGTATACAAATTTGTTGACCAGTCCTTTATTAATGCTATGAACGCATGAATGTAGTCATAGTCCTTCTCTAGTGTGTGTGGCTCAATTCCTAATAAACAATTAGTCGTGTAGACCCACAATTTGTCATGCATGATCTAGACTTAAATGCAATTTAAATATATAATATATATATAACAATAATTGAGTAACCATATGGTTCTTTAATTACTGGTAATTGTTTTTACCAAACAAATTGTTGCTGTCACTACTTAGCTATCCAAATTACTAATTTAGGATGCTCAAGGAAATAGTCCCAGTCCTATCTAAAAACAATTTGTCTCTATCTAAATGCAGGGCATGAGTGTGTGTAATGCAAGCTCCTTATTTCATCTGCACTTCACAACCATTGGTTAAAGCATCCTACAATTAGTTTACTAATTGGTTAATTTCCAATTCAAACAAGTGGTTGGAATTAAGCCTTGATAAGACCCAATACCAAACACCAAGCCTAAAACAATTTGTTTAGAGTAAAATCTCTATATCTAATTCAAATCCTCTTTTCCCAACAACCATATCTAGCAAACTGAACTCAACAACTTCATTTTACTACTTATTCATGCAATTCTTCAAAAATAACTAATTTGTTAAGACTAACAATTCCGACCCATTGTTATAATGATAATATCGACTAAACAACTAGTCTGTATAACCAATCAGTGGCTAATTGATTTAAGAAACAGATCCTAAAACAAATGGTTTATTCATAAATTTCAAATAATAAAACCATTCGTTTTACAAATTGTTTATCACTGTAAAACACAACTATATTGTTAATTAATTAACTCTTAATAATTCAAAAACTTAGACAACTGGTTTCCAACCCATTGCACAATTAATCTGTAAGTAATTCCCAATGCTGAGCACATAATTGATTAACAATTTTCCACACAAACTGACTACTTGTTATTTCACAAAATGAAACCGAGAATCAACCCAACCAGAACAAGTAATTAAATTCCAACCAGTTGTTGATGCCGGTTCTCCAAATCAACTCACAAATACAACCAGGGAACCAAAACAATTAGTTTGATACATACAAATCAATCATAAACATAGGCATATTATAACACGATTTGTTTTATATATAAATTAACAATGTCTAAGACAATTAGTTCCAAATTACCACAATAGCACACGACTTGTTCAGGCATCAGGTTAATCCACATCCATTTAACCAATACAAGTGGTCATGACCGTAAGAAATGATCCATTAATATTAGCACATCAAATTACAATTCGTTTTAGTATTCTCATTAATCTCATTCATGACAAACAGATTTGATGCATCTGTTGTGAACTACAATTTGTCCCAGTTTGATCTACAATAGTATTTAGGACAAAGCTAACCCCACTGGACTATTGGTATATCAATAAGAAATTCTAAGTTGGTTAATAATTCGATACAAATCCATCCAAATTAATTACAACCATTTGGATAAATCCATTATTACAACAACTGGTTGGTGGATGCATACTTGCAACACTATTGAATCAGCACTAATTGTAAATAAATCAAATTAATAAATTAGAGTTGACAATTTGTGCTTAGCAGACTTCAAAACTAGTTAGAGAATTACACGAACAGATTCCAAGGACAACCAATCGTTATTCTCATTATTTCAAAATAGCATTTAAACAATTGGTTGCTGGATTACTTACCTCTTTCCTTGAGCAGTCTCCAACAACTCGTTCTGTCTGCAAAGTCTTCACCACTGGACCAATAGTATGCCGACTTGATCTGCTTCACAGCGACCAGGGATGACGAGACGTCCGGACGTCCATGGGACGTAGACGCTACCCCTCGGACGTCCTATGACATTTGAAATTTTTTTTTGACATACGTCCAGCGGACGGGCGATCGGACAGCCATGCGGACGGCCTTTCAATAAGACAGAAGGCGGACGGGTGGTCGGTCGGACTACGGACGGAGCAGCGGACGGGGGGTCGGGGAGTGCGGACGGGGGGTCGGAGACTGCGGACGGGGGGTCGGGGAGTGCGGACGGGGGGGTCGGAGACTGCGGACGGGAGGTCGGGGAGTGCGGACGGGCGGTCGGAGACTGCGGACGGGCGGTCGGACGGTGCCGTCCGCAGTCCGACCGCAGTCTCCGACCGCCCGTCCGCACGTCTACTTCCGACGGATGCCGTCCGTTGGTCGCCGAGGACTACGTCCACTGCGTCCACTACGTCCGGACGTCTGGACGTCCGGACATCCGGATTTTGGACGTAATTTTGCCCTGGACGTTGCAATTCGTCAACCCTAACAGCGACTAAGTCCTCGGCTTCCCCCAACACAACTTGTTTATCTCCAACAATTTGTTAATCAATTCCGTGAAGACTCCAACAATCTTTAGACAAGTAATTCCATCAAGCGAGGACACCCAGGCAAACCCCAATTCATTACACAATTTGTTCTTAACTCCATACAATCCAGGAATTCACTCGTGAAATTCCAATCTTACAAAATGAATAATCCCTCAGACTCAAATACTCATCAGCACAAATTGTTTCATACACACACAGCCCAAGTAAATTGACAGCTGGTTTACACATCCAAACACACGAAAACAACTGGTTTGCAAACTCACAATATCCCAATCACACAACGCCCACAAAGACAACTGGTTGGTACAGTATCCAAACAACAAGACAATTCGTTCAATCACAACAACCAGAATCAAACACTAATTCAAACATATACAAGTAATTCACAACTTGTTAAATAATCAAACACAATAACACAATTGGTCTTCTCAACAACCACAATCACACAAAATATTCTCCTTAAAAATCCAATCACTGGATAAACAACAAACAATTAGAAATAAGCCTCCACCTCAAATAACAACAAGTCCAATCACTGGACAACACAAACACAACTTGTAAAATATACTTATATTAAAATATTGAAGGAGTTCATCATTACACAAAAACAATTCGACTGAAAACCGAAATGAATACCGAGAAAACCGAGAGAGTGGGGGCGGAAAACAACAAATTGAAAGACTATATGCTACGGCGAGGGAGAGAGAGAGAAAACCGCCTGAACCGCCGGCAAACTAGTGGTCAGCCGATCAAAGACAATTAGTTTTAATAACTACTAGTTAACATTTACTTAATCATGGAAAACTACAACTATTAGTCGATCTTTTTACTTTCAATAGTCCAAAACTAATCATTAACTAATAGTTTTTCACTGAAAAAGACAATTGGTACAATTGGGGTGACTACAGGACCATAGTGCATTTTTTTGGCAACATAGCGATTTTGGATAGCTCACTAAAAATGGAGGGTTTTTTTCATTGAAGTTTTTATAAAACATGTCAACAAGTTTTTTCTTTATAGCCTAACAATTTTCATAACTTTTGACTACATGACTAAAAAGGTATTGTATATAATATGTAGTGTTTTTTCCTAGATTGGGCATTTAGTATAGATAAAAAAATCACTTTTTCCATAAACAAAAATCTGAAATTAGTTTTCCCTCTTCCTCTAGATAGAACTTTGAATCATTCCATTTTGATTAATGATATGAAAGTTATGAGGATTTTTAATTTGCAAGTAGTTATGGATTCTATACTCTAAAATGAACTTTGAAGTCCTTTGTGTTACTCAATTTTCAATATTTTTGGCAAAAAAATAAAAATCATGGGATATATAGATAGTTTATTAGAACTATAAAACCATTTAAATTGACATTTTTCAACTCCATAATTTAATCTTGATAATTTAGTTTATTAGATCATTTTTTAAATTTTTTCCACTTACTATTTTTTCAATATGGTATACAATTTCAAATGATTTGAAAGTTTTAAAGCATGTTGCCAACTTACCTTGAAAGTCAATCCAAAATCCAAAAAAGCACCACCACCTTAGACATTTTTTCACTTAAATGTGATGTTGTGAAGTGCAATTGCTTTGTTTTATATAAGGCCAAAAAAAATTTCTATCAACTCAAATGCTAATATCTTCCAATTTACATGGTAGAAATTAAATTTTTTTTCCACATCTTCTAAAACCAACTAACTATAAGATCCTATGGTTTTATGTGTTTGAAAATGTTTTTCTCACTAGAATTTGGTACTTGTACATATGTACTAGAAATAGCAATCTTAGCAAAAATTTGGTGAAAACACAATAATGCTATTATGTGAGTATAAAAATGTGAGCATGTAAGCCTTGAGAATACACATAAGTAGATATTCTACAACCATAGAAGGTGTTTATATGATAAACACCTATAATGTAGTTTTCTACAATATAGATGCTCTACAATCATGAAAGGTTTCTTGATTATAGACACTTATACTATAAGTGTATAGTTTTCAAGGCTTGTAGGCTCATACTCTTAGGCTCATATAATAGCAACCCTTGTCAAAAGGTATTCAATAAACATTAGAACATAAGCTAGTTTATGCAATTTATACAAAGTACCCCAGGGGGTATACTGTTACTTTGATGTTGACTTGCGAACTAATGAAGGGTATTTTAATTGCCTTGAACCTAAATTTTATACAATTATTCAAAGTAAATTAGCATCCATATAATGGGCTTCTAGACTTTTGAAATAATGAAGGGTATACAAAAATACAAAATTTTATCAATTTTTTTTCTACAGTAGCCTCGCCAAAATTCTCTTCTAAAAACTTAAACTTTCCATAGTATACTTAGTATAGTATAAATTCATGAGTTGTACACTGAATTTACAAAGGTGTAAAAATTTATGGTTTACTAAGGATCGACTAGAATCTCGTGTACTTGGTGTACATGCAAATTTAAACCTAAATGAATGAACCCATGAATGAATGATATTGTCATTGGTTATGCACTTCCATTAGTTCAGTCAATGATTGAGTGGCAGGGTGAGTGGGTGATTGGGATTCAATGAAGTTTCTTGAATGTTAGGGTTTTTGTTTACGATGGTGGAGGTTTTTCAAATTTGTTGGAGAGATTTCAAATTTGTGTTCAAATTTGGTTTAGGGTTTGCAAGGATCAAGCAAAGAATTCAAATGCTTACTGTAACTATTTGTATGTCAATTGTTTGTATGACTTTCTAGTATATTGTATTTATAATGAATATAGGATATAAAAAATTGGCACTCAAATTTTTTTTAATTAAAAGATAGGGTATATGAAATAAGCACCCTTTAGAAATTTAGGTAAAGTAATCCCGCTATAAATCCCAAAAGTCACCTATATAGCTCCTAAATAATAGGGGCTTGTTTGTAGGTGATCAACGAATTTCTTGAATAGTACACCCCCCAGGACAAGTACAAAACCAACTGAAAGATTCAACAATATTCGGATGGAGTTTGCATTTTCTATGACATAAAATGCTCAATTTGAAGCAAATTTGTATTGAATTTGACATTTGTACATTAGAAAAAATACAAATGTCATCAAAATGTTGTCTCTTCTAAAATATTTTTCTATCAGTGTCATCAATTAATGTGGCACCCATTAGGCCTTTTTATGTATGTAAACCTACCAATTTTTGCAAAATATGCACCATCAATGATTTCTTAATGCCCTAAACAAGGTAGTTGCCTTCAAATATTGAGGCTTGATTGAAAAATTTGTTGTCTAGCCATGACAATATTTTGTACAAGTATATTGATGTCATGCAACAAGCAAACAAATCTTTGCATGGATTCTTTGCAATAGTTTATACTACAAACATCCTATTATGTATCATCTTGAAGACATTGGTTAGAGTGTCTAGATAATGAGGGCACACATGCAAAAATGTGACAATGAAAAAAACTTCAAGTTGTTTTTTAAAGGTGGTCTCTATGTCCATTTTGACCAAACTTTGATATTTATGTGAAGGTTGATTTTGTTGCTATCAAAGTTCCTAGAATTAAACACAAAACCCTAAATCTCTAGTAAATTATTACTAGTAGTAGGAGAGCATTAGAGCCCTAAAAATACCACTAGCCAATCTATTGTTGGGTTATGAAAATTTTAAAATTTTAATAATTAAATATTTTAGAAAATCATAATTCTTTTGTCTTTAGGCAATTACTTGTATGATGCAACCTATTGCTAAAGAATCTTTTAATTTAAAGTCAAAGTTATTCTAATTTTTTTTGCATTTGTTTATGACTTACGCTTTTCAATTTTTGTATGGCTATTGTAGTTCAAGACAAAGGTGTTTTTCCATCAACATGCAATAAAGATGAAGAATCATCTTCATCTCTAAATATTTTACTATGAATAAAAGAGTTAGTTTATAAGATGCTTGTAGAAGTGAATAACAACTAAATAAAAAATTATACTTTAGTATAATAAGTTTAAACCATGGGAGATGGTCAATTCCTAGGACTAAGCTCCACTAATTGGTTAATACAACCAAGGATAAAGAGACAATTCTCACTTAGCATTTACACTTGATAGTTAGGAAATTTTTTAACTATAACCACATTCACAAACATAACACAATTCCATATTGGAAACACTTGAATGCTACATTCAATTTGTCAACACATACATATACAATCTCTACAACAATATTTCTATACATTGGCGATCATACACATAAGCACACATACATTAGATTTGCACAAACTTCATTGAATTAATCCAAGATAATAACTATGAAAACCAAATATTGCACTCCTAAACATCAAAAAAATGCAACCAATATGGTTATGATTCATATGCACATCTCCAGTTGTTGACACCAATGCCAACTTGGGAAGCTATCTATAAACACTAATGGAAAATGAAGGCTTCATGAAAATATGGTGGAATGAAACCAAATGAAATTAATTAGATTTTAAAGTCATAAGATTGAAATAAAAGTCTATAATGTCTTTTTAATTGAAAGGATCAAAGGATTTTGAGGGAATCAATAAAAACCTTTGTAGTTCAATTAGTTTAGAAAACCGAGGTAAAAAAAATTAAACTAAAAAAATGTGAGAGTTGAAAGTTTTTGAACTAATAGAAATTCCATATTGACAAATATATGGTTCATTTTGGAACCATAGGATACATTTGAAGTCACAACCAAGAAATGTTGGAATAAAATCATAACAAAAATTATAGTACAAAGTGATGACAAAAATAATAGAATTTTAAAATTACACAACTAAAATTACTACCCATAGGAAATACAATGTCTTTTCAATTGTCAAAATTCAAAAGGGATTGTGTCATTTCAAATTGAGTGAATAAATAGAAACCTTTGGAGTCAATTAATTTACAAAACAAAAGTAAAAAGAATTTGGAATAAAAAAAAGAATAAGATAAGAGAGTTGATAAGTTGTCGTCTTGTCGAGGCAAATGATGAGGTCTAAATTTTCCTATTGGTCAACATGCACCTCCATAATCCATTACAATGGATTTAAAGTTGCCAAAACTTTTAGTCAATTAAAGCCTAGAGACTCTTAGCCTTCAAAAGACAAGCATGTAGCCATATTTTCAAACATTATTTTGCTAGGGATGCTATTTTGTGAGCCTGCAAGCATGAGCCTATGAGCATGTGAGCTTGTGAGCCTAGAATTTTTGGTCAAATTTTTAGTGATTTTTAGGGCGTGGACCTATTACCGTGCTTTAAGAATTTTGGATTTTTATATCTAGTAACCCCCTCATGGGATTTGAAATTTGTGACTTTCAAAACTCTTTTTTTCAAAATAAAAATTTTCAATTTTTTTCAATTTTTTTTTCAATCCTTTTTTTATTCTTCAAATTTTTTTGCAACTCCATCACCCTCCAAAATCCTTCTTGATATTGAAAGGGGTTTGGAGGTAGAGGACTTCGGAGCTCTCAAAACTTTTTTTTTCATTTTTTTTCAACTTTTTTTTTTCGAACTATGTTACTAGTTCATTTCTTTTGCAACTTTTCACCCTTGAAAACCTTCTCTTGGTACCAAGAGATCAATTTCATATATTTTTATTTTTATTTTTTTCCGCACAACTCCATCACCCTAGAAAATCCCTTGTTGGATTCCGAATTTTGAACCTCAAAAGAAATTCAAAAATTCAAATTTTTCTTGGAAGGTATTGAGAGGCCCTTTGGAGATAGTAGGGTTTGAAATTTTAAAATACATTAACCACATTTCCATGGTCATAGGTCCACGATCATAGTCCACGGTTATGAAGCTAAAATTTTATTATAAATAGATTTTTTTTAAATGACTTCACTCTTTTTTTCTCTTGGCTTAAAAAATTTGAAGTTTTTCTTGGTTAATTCTCTAGGCTCACAAAACCTACACTCACAGCTTGCAAGCTCATGCTTTTAGGCTCACAAACTAGCGTCATTGATTATTTTGCAAGTACCAATGAATGTTATTTTTTATTTTTTTTATAGATGAATGATAATATGTCTTCTATTGCCAATTGTGGTAAAAAGAATTTAATCTTTTTTGTGCTATCAAACAACCTCCAAAACCACCACATCATATAATCTCAAGGGGGCACTATGTGAAATATATGAGGGAATAATAAGTATTTTTAGGGGGGTATAATATTTTCAAATTTTTTTAGGCATGCTATCATTATCTAATTTTCAACTTTGGAGAATTAAATAGGGGGCTTGTGTCACTTATAATTTTCAAATGCCATAAATAAATCATTTGCTACAATAGTTCATATATTTTATACCAATACATTTCTTGCTACATTCTTTTCTTATACTGAATTTTCTTTGAACTACCTTCTATTTTTATTTTACATGAATTTATTATTGTTAACTAATTTATTGAGCAATTAAAATATGCCACTCACATTCTCACAAGGTAGCCCTAATTAGGACTTTTGGTGAAAAAATAAATATAAAGTAGGGTATCCTAGCCTCTCAGGCCTAATTTTTCGCTAATGGGACCTATTTTTTTATACCCTACAATACTTTGAAGACAAATAATGACATTTCTATATCCTATAATATAAAAAATAAATTGTAATTTTTATCTTTTGGGGGGGGGGAGACACCCTATCATTTCATTGTACATCAACAGCTACTCCTACCACTCACTGCCCTCCTCCAAGTATTCAATACAATTACTAAACAAAATTAAGACTTACTGCATCTTATTAAAACACGACTATTTGTCTTATACATTAAAACTGCCAATAAGATTATAAGTGATAAAGTTTGCCAAATCTCATTACATATTTGTTTTATTCATCACTCTTCTATACATTACAAAAGTTCATGTGAACTTTAGAGCCTAAAGTAGATTCCACCTTGTCAAATCATCAATTGGAAAAAAATAATGATTACAACTATAGAATGATTCTAATTCCACTTCATAATAACTTACTACCTTGTGGGCGCTTTATTCCCACCCTTGAAATAAAGTAAACACAACCGGGTTCTTTTATGTTATGCCTTGGGTGTCTACTTACATGATCCAAATTAGCCTTCCAAGCAATGAATCTTTCTAACTTCTACTCCTACTTTTTTCTCCTTGTAATTGTTCTTTCTTATCTAAGCAATATTTAGGCAACAATTGATTGGTAAATACTAAGATCCTTAAAGATGTTCTAATTTTCTAACCTAAAGGTGATTCTATAATTGTAGTTTCTTTTGGATGATCGTAACCTATTTTAATCTATCTCTTTTATGCTAAAACTAAAGTAATCCATGGAAAATTCCCTTCAAAGTTTAACCTTTGATTGGTAATATTTTTGAAATCGGATTCCTACTCCTATTTGATTGGTAATATTTTCTAATTTATTTTTATCTCTATTTTCACTCTAAACTTACTATCTTTCTAATTTTACCTTAGCTATGATTTTCCTATGAGTTTTATCCTATTTGTAAAATGAATTCTCTAAATTATAACAATGGAAGAAAAATTGAATTTACAAACTTACTTCAATCATGTTGACTTCGAAATCTTCATAGCCTCCAAATATTTCTTTTCAATATGCCAACTCCACCTCCATTTCAGTGATCTCGTATAAAAAAGTTGTTGTAGGTACGTCCTTGCTATCCCTTGAGGGTTCCGTATTATCCTTTTACTTGGCCTTTTTTTTCATTGTCTTCTTTATCTTTTAAATCTTCCTTTGTGTCTTTTGGTAGGACTCCAAAATTAAAGTATAAAAAATCCTAAGAAAATCTAATTTTTCATTATCAACTAAATGACTTCTAAAGTCAACTCTTTTTACAACTAAGCTTTCTCAACTTTACTCTAATTTAGCAAGACTCTAAACCTCCTCTAAGTCAAACTATTCTCTTTCTTGTTTTTTCTCTTTGTCTTCTATCAACTAAAATATTGATTCAAAAAGTCAACAAGTATTCTCCTTCATCTCTTTCCTTCACTCACAAGTACTCTCACTCCCCTACTCTTTAATATTCTATGTGTGTGAGAAATTATGTCTAAATTGAGAGAATTTTGGGAGAAGGTAAGTTTTTGTGCTGAACTGAGGCTGAGGGGGGAGCTAAAGGCCTCAATAAAGTTGAGAGGGTGCTATATCTCAATGTAAGGTCAAATGAGTCAACCGCAGAGGGGAGGGGGGAGGGGGGAAATTACATCACGAATTGAATGGTCTCTCTCCAATGATCTGATTCATGTTTTCTTGATGCTGAAAGCCCTAGTTGGGTTTTTGCCCTAGTGCATGAAATTTTGGGATACTTAAGGAACCTGGTTCTTAACTTTGAGCAGAAATTGGATTTTCAAAGAAAAAACTAAAATACTCTATTTTCTAAGAAATTTATATCTATTTTATTTCCCTACCTTCCTAGCTTCAGGCTTTTATTTCTCAAGGGAAAACTCAACACTAATTAGTTTTCCTCAAACTTTGTCTACTCACAAGTCACACTCAATGTTCAAAATTTCTCAAAAATTAGAGAAAAGGGGGCCCTCATAGGCATCATCCCCATGTGATTGAGTTTTGAATGATGTGAGTATTCAATCCCAAATTGGTTGAGTCCAATGATTTAACTGTCTGTGTGGACTGTTGACCTGGCTATTATCTGATTAGTTAGTACCAGGCTAGTGGTGCGGTTGGCTAGTTCGACTGGGGAATGGGCTAGCTGGATTGGCTAATTGGTGTTATAAACTTTTAGTTTTTGCTTTGCCACACCTTTTTTGGATCTCCTTAATGGGAATTCTTTAAATTAAAACCAACACGGAAAAAGTTCAATGAAATTAAGACTTGCTTTTCAAAGAAAAATCAAGCTTTGGAAAAGATTTTACTCCAACTTTGGAGAAGAGTTTTATTTCAATTCCTCCAAAATTTGGTGATAGTTTCGCTGTAATGAGGGATCAACTTCAAATTCTAAGCAAATTAGGCAAGAGCCTTGTCTAAACTTTGTTATTTGGAGTTTTGTATCGATCCAAATTTCACACTTGGATTACAATTCAATGGCTAGGCCCAAAGGGGATTTAGGTAAACCAATCTAGGTTGTAAATCCACCCGAACTTCTGAAGAGACTAGTCACAAAGAATTATAATATCACTAAATTACAAAAGACCACAAGATCCACTTGAATGGTTAGTGAACTAGAATGAAATAACAATGCCTTCAACAATGAGTCTTAAAACACAAAAAAATGTTTAAAACACACAATTTAAGACAAGTACAAGAAATAGAGAAGGCCTTGAGAGAGTACTAAACAAGGTTGTTGAAGTAAGGAGGTGTCGCAAATCTTGAAAATGAGTGCCAAATGAGCATGAAAGATGGTTGTAAGGTGGTATAAAAGAAAGTGTATAAGATGGTATAATGATATAATGAAGTGGTTATGGTTGAAATGATAATGGTAATGGTATGAAGTGAGGAGAGGGGGAGGCTTTTTATACGTTTCCAAGGCCTCCTCCCCCCTCAAATTACTTGCTAATCTACCTAGGAAAATCAAAATTAACTTCTAAAATTTTACATTACTGTTGTGATTAACTTTTAGAAAAATGATTTGATTGCCAAACGGACAGTGCCATTAGCTTTAGAAGACCCAAATTAGCTTGGACAAATCCCTACCCCTTACTCCCAGAGCCTAATTGCGCTCAAAAGCTAACAATTACAATTCAATGAAAAAGGTAGAAAATCTATCTTTTGGAATTGATTTTTTTCATAAGTTTTGACTAGCCAGGGTTGTTGGAAAGGTTCAAGAATGTTAGTAAAGAGTCTAGGTTGACCCAAATTAGACACCATATGCACCTCGTACCCTGGTCAACTTGCAAAAAATTTAATAAAACCATTAAAAGTCGTTGTCATTGCTAGTTCAGGTACTTGTTGAAGTCAAAATGTCTTGAAATTTGTCATGGAACTTATTTATGCTAAAATATACTATCTTAATTTTTAATGGGATTTTACCATCACCACAAAGTTTTACATGAATCTCCAATTACTGGTAAAAGCAATTGACTTCCCATGTAGTCATTTTTGCAATTCAAAAAATTACAAAACTTTTAAGAGATCTTTTAGAAAGCTTTCTAAAGCCAAGTGCAAAGTTTTGCTAAAAACTCACATTTTCTAAATAAAGTAGAAATTATACTATAGCGGGATTAATTCCTTCAGGGAATAATCATTCCCGTGCAAGGGAATCTCCACGAGTTAGCTTTGCTGTGACGCTCTTAGAAACCTATTGGATCCCTATTATTTCCGTTTGGAATCCAAATTTAATAGATCCACTCCTATGAATTCCAATAAGGTCCATCCTTGGTGCTTTCACACTAGTTTACTTCCCAAATACTAATTGATGCAAACTTCTTGTACTACTTAATTCATGTTCTATCACTTAATAATACTTCAAAAATTAGTTCTAAGGAGTCCTTAGAACACTCTGGTATAATTCTAACTAATTCCCCGTGGTTATAGGGAATTGTATCAATTCTTATACGAACACTCTTTTTAGCTATTTTTTTAACCATAATAACCCTAAATATGAGCAATAAGCAAAAAAACCCAAAAAAATCAAGGCTTGAGTAACAATGACGAGACTCACATACCTTCATTCCATTAAAAAGCTCCAATAAAGCAAAATTTTGTCCCACTAAAAAGCTCCATTTCTTGATTTCAACCACTTTGTAAAGTGTTTGTTGTATTGAACAACCTCGTGGGGGCAAGTAAAATAATCTTGGAGCATTCCTTTGGCCTTGCAAGCTTAGTCTTGCCCATGTAAGGCACTTTGTACTAATTGCATCTTCACACAATAGTATTGACAATGCATTTAGTAACCACTTTGGTGCTATGAAAATTCGATCATATAGTGAGTTTAATTTCTTTTTTTTGGATGTATAGGTTGGGGAACATGTTTCTAAAATCCCATTATTGCCACCACATTTTAAATCATTTAAAATGATAGAGCTAGCAACATTCACAAAATGTGTTCAGATACAATACTTTCCACATGAATTCTAGGTGCCTAAACAACAACTCCTAAGCTTAAGATTTTACTTAGATCTAAAGGATGGTTTACTTGTTCTTGAATGCAAATATTTGAGGCACTATGATTGAAATTATAGTTAATCCTTTAAGAAAAATGTTTTTAGAGCTTTTTAGTGGGACGGAGGTAGTATTCATTAGCATGTCAACATCCTTGTATAATACATTGTTGTAGTTGTGGAGTATTTGTAAATTATCATTGAGTAATTATAGCAACATTGTACATTGCAATTGACAAGTTGATTTGAAGATTGATGGTAAGGATTCAAGAGTCTTCTTCAAATTTAGAGAAATCCTAAGTTGCCTTGTCATTGTAGCCACCTCTAAGTGTTTTTGCTTTACACAAAGATTGTTCTTATCCCTTCATATCATTGTTGTTGTGTCTTGTTTCTATATAACATAAGTTTGTTATTCTCCCTCATAGCATCATTGACATGATGTGCTTTCCTTGTTGTAGCTATCCTTGTTTCTTGTTATTACAAAATTGTACTTATACTCTTACTTAGCGGTAACTCTTACCAATTGGAATTGAGGCAGTAACTGCTTCTTTTGAGCTCATTGTCATTGTCATTGTATAACAAACTGTGTCACAATGTCCTCAAAAATTTTTAAAAATTAAATTATCCCTCCTTCTCCTCCAATCGTATTTAAATTTTAAATATTAAAATTTTTTAACTTTTGAATCTCCCTTCCCCTCCCAATCTGATTTAAATATTAAATATTTTTAACTTTTGAAACCCCCTTCCCCCACCTCTTATAATTCTCAGAAGGTGGGCTTGGATACAATGGTTATAATATACCATATCTGTATTTAGTATCAATATCTAGTATGTATGTATGTATATGTATATATATATATATTCAACACTAGTATCCATATTCAGTATTCATATCTGGTATTCATATCAATATTTGTATTTGTATCCAACGGTTGTTGATTTTTCTTAGAGGGTAGGTGGGATTCTTTTAAATTCAAATCCAGTAGTTGTTGATTTTTCTGATGAGGGAGGTCAGGAAAATTAATCAAACAGGCAATGTTGCCTATTTTCGTTACATTGTTATTTTGTGAGCCTGTAAGTATAGAGTAGGGATTCTATGAGGATAGAGCTTAGAAATTTGAAGAAGCATTAGAAAGCTTAATTTTATTTGTTGAAATATATTCCATCTTGAAATTTGGATCAAATTTTTTTATTTTTAATTAATTTTAGTAATTACTTTCGTGAACTTGTTACTATAGAGTTGAACCTATTACCGTGGTTATGTTGAATTTGGATGAAAAATTCTAATTTTCAATCTTAATTAAAAGTATACATTACAAAGATGAAGAACTCAATTGATATTAAAGATGAATGATGATGAAATTAAATTTGTATTGAATATTGATTGATCATTGTACTATAATAATGTAGATCTTCTTGGGGCCTAAAGAAAGGTACAATTAATTTTGTATTGATGTATTATTGTAGGAGTTGTTTAGATTTTAGAAAAAAAATTTGTTGATAAGGATCTTTGATACATTGAATTTTATTTTGGTCGATCATGTTTTATAGCATTATAAGTCTTCTTAAGGCTAATAGGAGGGTATCAATTATTCCCTATAAATTTGCAGGTTGGTGGACTTGTTTACATTTTAGAAAAAAAATTGTTCATAGGATTTCAATTGTTATATATAGAAAGAGCTTAGCTGCACCAAATTTCATTTTATTCATGACTATATTGTAATAGCGTAGGTCATCTCAAAGGCCAAATAAAAATTCTTCAATCATATCCATAGTTTTCATCCAAATTTGGGAATTTCATCTATATTTTGAATGGAAATGAAAATCCTCTAACAAGAAAATATTATTTTTATCTAATGAAAAGTAAAAATTTATTTTGAAATGGTTAAGAAAAAAGATTGGTTACAACTTAATTTAAAAAAATTTCTCATAGTTTATTATAGAAAAAGAGACAAGAAAAATTAAAATATGATAAATTCTTTTAATCCCTAAATGCCCAAGGCACCACAATATGGTGTTTACTAAACTTTGAAGTTAGATAAAACCTAACCAAGTTGATATTCTTAGAAGTTGATATTTTTGAAAAGTTCTTCTAGAAGTCTAGTTTAAGTGTCAAAAATCCAATCTAGAAAATGGATGATGGTGATTTTTCTATTTAAGATTTTGTGCAAGGGTACCCATCGCAATCTTGACTTTCTATAGTGCTAAGAGCTTTTGAAAATGGGCCTCAAATACACTAGACCTTGGAGTATCATATTCAAAATTCATTTACAAAAATTGTAGAGTAGATTTTGAGAAGCCATAAATTGATTGGAGTTATGCATGTTAGGCCCTTTAACAATATATGTTTTTGGCCACCAACTTTTCAAATTTGACCTGCAAAAAGAGGATAGAAAGACTTCACATCACTTATGGGATTTTAACACCCTCATGGTCAAACATTATAATCTTTCACTCCATAAGTGATATTGTTGTATTTTCTTTTCCTATGCAATCTCTAACATGTCTAGTTTGAATTTGTACGGTTACAATTTATAAAAATTGATACAACTTATCAAAATATTGGCATTTTGTTCAACTTAGAGCAAATTCCAAGAAGCTTAAAACAAGCCTTGAACATTTAGGGGTTAAATTAAAAAAAGTTTCCTTGAAATCCAATACATCCTTGCTACATCACCATTTCATGGAATATTTGATGTGCATTGTAATCATTTTGGGTGCAACTACTTTTCTATTTCCACAATTGAAAATGCCTCATAAAATGGTATAAAGTAGAGAGAATGGTGAAAAAATGTGCTCATGTAGAAATGAATGCTAAAACAATAAACATGTTAGAGGAACTTATCTATAAACTTTCAATTAAGTTGACAAATGAAATATACAACCTTTGTCTTTTACAACCACATTTTGAAGAACTTGTTTACATTGACTATAACTCCCAGAGTAGCACTATTTCACATAAGTCTTCTATAACTCAAAGGTAGCTTTAAATATAGTAAAAAAAACTCATTTTCTTTTAGTGAACCTTTAGAGGACCATTCAACCATATGTATTCATCTTTGTGACCAATTCATGCATTAAGCAACCCCATAGGCTAGATGTCCAACTAATCATTTAACAAACTAGAGAAGGTCATACCTTGTTCCCATTCTTAAATCCAATGCATCTAGCATCTAATTGCCCTACTTATCCTAGAATATTATATCCGTTGTATCTAGTGTGCATCTATTTTCAAGTTCATATACTCCCTGCATAAGACCAAAGTATATCTTCAATCAAATTTACCATTAGAGTTAAATAGCAAGAAATATAGAGGTTAAAAAATAAAAATCAATTAATGCAAATACAATAAAACATAAAAAATAAAGAGGTTTGAATTGTATTTTATTTCTACTATTTCCTCACCAACTAGAAGGTCCTAGGCTAGACATACTTCCACCAAATTGTTGACTTAGAGAGCCCCTCTATAGATACCATCTCAGGATATACAATGTTTATGTGACTTCTCATGTCTCAACTTGTTAAATGGAATTGTCGTCCTCTTAGGAACCCGCTTAGGAAATTATTAACAAGGATATGAAGTGTTGGAAGTTTAGGATGGATTGGCAATTATTGTGTTGGCAATTACTACTACTTTTCAATACATTTGAGTTATTCGTAAAGTACACTAAATTGGGACTTAAATCCATGAGTTTTGTGAAAAAGCCGGTTGAATTTAAAAAGTTGAAATAAAAGTGGGTATGAAACTCATTTTTCCATCAAAATGGTGCCTAAAAAAGTTTGGTCCCCTTTTTTGAAGTCATGTGACATAAGTATCTTGCAAAAAAGTTTGATGCTTCAACTATAGTTGCCTTCTCAACTTCAAAAAAGTCATGTCCAAAATGGGGGGGACTTTACAAATAACTCAATTGTGAGAAAATGTTGAATTTAGAGAAAAATACACATAATTTCCATAGATTATACACATGGCATTATGCCATTTGTTGTTAAGCTTTTCCATAATTTTCAAGAGGGGTATAGAGGTCATTTTCCTATTGGTTGTACAAATTTTTATACAAATCATGAAAAGGGTGGAGGTGTCATTTTTCTATTGAACTTTAAATTATAAAAATTTGAAGGCATACAACCCTAAAATCCTTAGAGTATTGAAAGACCCTAAAACTTTTGCAACATAACTTCCTAATTGCAAACTAATCCAAGAAACTTGAGAGATTACTTAAGGATGATTTCTTATGGAACACCTTCAAGTTGCAGCAAATGCTTTTGTAAACCCATATACTTCAATATTTGCTTGCAATGAACACAAGACAATGAACATTAAGATCTAGAAACAAGGTATAGGTACAAGCATTCAAAACTTACTATTGTATGTTAAATACAAAGATTGCACAAGTACTTAGGAAATTGCACTCCCAAGTCTGTTGATTTTTGGCTTGAACTGAAGCACCAAGCCTAGTCCAACCCAAAGCAAGCTATTTTAGAAAAACATGAGCAAAATAAGAAAAACAACAAGAAAGCAAAAACATAAAGAAGGGATTGAGAAACATACCTTCTAGATGACCACCAAATAGTAGGCGAGAAGCACTATGGCGTATTGGAAATACAATCTCTCCCTCTCCAAAGCCACCTACATTGAAGTTGAACGTTGCAAGCTAAATCTTCCCTCAGAAGAAGTGCAGCTAAATCCTTCGTCAAATTTTTTTTTTAAACTAAAAAAAAAACATGCTCATACAATTCTGAGTCTATAGAAAACAAAGTTAAAAAAACAAACCACAAGTCTTCACTTTCAATGCTAAACCTCTTGCATTGGACCCAATGAACTCGTACGTCCCTCACCCCAATTCCTCACTCTAGTTCACAATGGTCGGATTAGGTGAGGAATGTTCACAATGGTCGCAATGGCTCCTCATCCTAGCTCTTGGCTATCGAGTCTCCCGGCTCTTGACCTCCTAGTTGTTCAACTCTTTGGTTCAAAGAGTTGGTCCGGATTCAACAAACTGATGATGCCTTGACGCTAGACCTCATGGAAGAAGAATAGGCTCTATGACCTCGATCTTGTGAAAATGGAAAGACTAGACCTTTCCAACGCTAGACCCTAAACTCACTATGAAGAAAGAATCGTGTGAGGAAGGAGAATCACATGAGGAAAAATGGGCGCCAAACCCTATCCAAGAGGTCTACAAGTCAACAAATCTAGAATTGTTAACAATCAACACTTGATCAATGGTCAGAACTCCAATGTGTTTTGTTTTTTAAATTACATCAATGGCCTTCACTAGCTAGTTGTGATTTCTTGACATTTCTTAAGCTTCATCAACAACGCTAAAGGGCCTCCCATTTTTGCATCTCTGAATCGATGGCTCATGTTAATGGGGGAATCATACACAACAACAACGCCACTTTTGGCCACATTGTCTACTACATGTGAAATATATAATGGGCCATAAATCATAGCAAAAACTATGTGTACCAATTGTTGTATAGTTTATTTTTAGAAATTGGTATTATTAATACTATGACTACTTTTTGATAGAATATTTTTGTACTTACGTTAGAAAATCTAAATTGTCTTTATTGTCATTGATTTTCTACAATTTAGGCAAGTGTCTTTTCTACATTTATCTATGAAAATAGATGAAATTCATTTATCATGTTTCTTCTTTTCTAAAACATCTTTGGTGAATCCAACTAAATACTTTGTAATACTTAGAATTGCACTCTCATACTATTGTCGTGGAAAAGTTGTGATTTCTATAAAAATGGTGTGCCCTAATTGAGAATTTATTTATAAAATAATTCTATTATTCATGAAAAAAATTTATGTAGTTTTTGTAAATTTTCCTGCAAAGGCATTTGGACAAAGAAAATTTGAATTTGCACTCATTCACTTGAACCACCACATCTTTTGGTTTGGAAACTTCTTCAAATAAGAGTCTAGCCAAGTCATTTGTAATGCTATTTATTGAAACACTTCTACATAAAAGAATGAAGAGACCATGAAATGCATCCATTAAAGTTTTAGGCTGTAGTGTTGCACCCCCTCCCCATATAAAAAAACACTCAAAAGTATTCAAAACCCTTCCAATGCCAAATATGGTAGACCTTTAGATGTATTATTCTACAATCATTCTATTTTTAAAGTGTACAAAAAAAATATGGTAGAAGAATGTACTTTTTGTACAACCTTGGTAAGAATTTAATAGCCACTCAAATAGAATTCCAAAAGCTATGCACCTAAAAAAACACAATTGGCCTACAATTTGGGTGACAAAATAGTACAAGGGTTTCTTACATTAGACTTCTTTTTATTCGATAGTTTGCAATACCTTTTAGTTAAAATAATTTGAGACCTATCTTTTGATGAGACCTTGAATTTATCTTTGGTAAAAACAAGATACATCACTACTAGAAAATCTACATCCAAATTAACAAAAAATGGACAAAAAAGTGTTATATGGGTTGTCAATTTTTTGTAGCCTTGGACGTGTTGACTTGGACAGTATCCAACAAAAACTTGTTGATTTTTTTGTTGATTTGGACATCTATGAGAAAAATTTAAAGATTAATTTTTTTTGGCCAATCAAAATTTGCCACATGGCATACGCTATGTGAGCAAAGGGGTAGGCCACCTAGGCAACCCACCCACCACACACGCGGCCGTTGCCTCCAAGGCTTAAACCTTGAACTTCATGGTTGAGGCCCAAGGTCCTTAACCATTACACCATGCATAGTCTTAAGTGACTATAAAGGAAGTTAGTTTCCCTTTATGAAGTTCTTCCTATTGGTTTTGCTTTGCTTTGTTAAAATCAGCAAACTTTGGTAACCATTTACACATAGAAAAAAACTTTTTTGAAAAAACTTTCAACTTATAAAAGTTTTCATATTCAACAAAATTTAATCTCAAAAAATCCGTTTGAGATTTCGAGTCTTCAATAAAAATTTATGGACAAAATACAGAGAAGGTTTCTTAAAATGTCAAATACAATGTCCACTTTAACTCTTCTCTGATTTTTGTCTATAACTTTTGATTGAAAACTCAAAATCTCAAACGGATTTTTTGATATTAAATTTTGTTGAATATGAAAACTTTTATAAGTTGAAAGTTTTTTCAAAAAAGTTGTTTTACTATGCAAAAATGGCCACCAAAGTCTGCTGATGTTAGAAAACACTGAATTTTGAATGATTGACTTAGGAAAAAGTATTTGTTTTTACATAGAATTTCAAGCACGGTTATTTAAACATTGCTTAAATGAAAAAACTTATTCGAAACTTTAGTAAGTACTAGTTAACAAATAAGTGTTAAATTTTTGTTGATTTGGACGTTGCACTACCCAAATCAACAAAAAAGAATTGTCACTATTTTGTTAACTAGTGCCAAATCAACAGAATACAGTAAAAACACTCGATACAATAAAAACACTCAATACAGTACCCAAATTAACAAGAATTTGATGATTTTTTTTTGATTTGGACATCATTTACTAGTAGTGCATGCATCCTGTGTACAAAGAATACATCTTTGAAGTCCAATTGATGACCCTTCAAATGGAAACAAGAAAAACGTCTACTTCATTCAATGCAACACACCAACCTTAGTGATAGGTGAAGGAGATGATATCGATTGACTTGCATCCTTTGTAGTTGTTGGCCTATGACTGCTCCTTCATATGAAATTGGCCTACAATATTGGCAAAAAACCTATTGTTCTATGGAAAAGACAAATGGGATTTTTTTGGAGGGAGGAGGCTTGGGGTCAAGTACTTGGACATTGCATTTAATATGTTCCAGTACAACACCAAACTATAGAAGTAGGATTACGAGGTGCATAGATACTTGATATACTATACGACATATCATACACTTATAAATTTGTACATATATATATATATAATTCATCAATATTGAAAATGTATATTAGATAATTGCCTACTAACACATTCATTGATTGTATGCTTCTATAATTCATTGATGCCATATAGAAGGTATCTACCTCTTGATGTCAAGTCTCAAAAGTTTGTACTTGCAATTCATTAATGTTGATAATGCCCATTGGATCCTTTTTGTTGACGCTCCTTGGTTGTACACTTTTCTGACTCATGGATGCCATATAAAAGGCATCCATCAGGCCTCTTGATGTCAAGTTTTAGAAGTTTGTACTTGCACCTCATTAAAATTGACAATGCCTACCGGATTCTGTATGTTGACATTCATCACTTGTACACTTTTATAACTCATAGATGCTATGTAAAAGGCATTTGCCTCTTGATGTCAAATCTCGTAAATTTGTATTTATTGTTCATCAATGTGCATTTTTATAATTCATTGATGCCATGCATATGCCTCTTGATGTCAAGTTTGACTAAAAAATAATAGTATTGCATACCCATCACAAACATGTAACTCTAAGGTCCATTGACATCATGTGATAGCCCAACGGCTCATTGTCATTGTCATTGTGTAGGCTTGTGTCCTACATCTTGCCTAAGACATTAGCTTGTGTTATATATGTTGAGGATGAAGGTGCATGTGCTAAACTACATCAATAAATTGAGGTTTCTATTATTCCTTAATGCCAAGACAAATAGGCATTCTTTTGAAACCTAATATATGTTTAAAATTTTTGCTTCCATAGTCTATAGTTTCTAAAAAAAAGCCAAAACTTGCAATTGGGCATCATTGATAGTGAGTAGAACAACAAATTTCTACTTACTTTTTTAAACTTTAGTTGAAAAAAATAAACATTTCTTAAAACCAAATAATTTAAATGTAAACATCAAAAGACAAAAATGAATAAACGCAAAATACTAGAGACTTTAAATAAAGTTGTTTGTTTTATTTGTTTGTTTTATTTTATTTGTTATGGTGAGATGGTGTGATCTCTAGAATAATGCTTTACTTGGTTGCATTCTTAATACCATTAGGAAGCTCTCTACCAAAAGGTGCATGGCATTTGAATTTGTGCTATAAAAGATATTGAATTCTAAAGTTTTTATGAAATAGAAAATTATTTTTATTTTTATTTTGGTTGTCGGTGGCAATTGCTCAAGGTCCACTAGTGCTAATGATTTTTTTTAAAATCCAAAAATAATGGATAGTCTCAATAATAAGTAATCTCAAAAACTCAATTTTAAAGATTTTTTATCCCTAAAGGACCAATGGTCTTTTTTGGAAGAAAACATAGTTTGAACAAGTTCATATTATTTTTATTTTTGGCATAGCCTTCTTTTATCCCTAAAGGACCTATGTTTTATTGGAAGAAGAAATAGTTTGAACAAGTTCTTATTATTTCTATTTTTGGCATAGTCTTTTTTTTAATCCTTAAAGAACCGATGTTTTTTGGGAGAAGAAATAGTTTAATCAAGTTCCTATTATTTCTATTTTTGGCAGTCTTTTCTTCAACATAAAAAGATTAGATTGGCTCTTGGTGAATATTATACAATTTTTTATTTATGTCTATAATACAAATTTATGTCTTAATTAATAAGTTCAAGATGACACAATCCTAAATTTAATTTGATTTAGAATATATTTCATTTTCAAAATAATAAAAAAGGTCATTTTTGTCTACTAAAAAAAGTTTCATTCTTTTAATTTGAATTAGTGATGACAATATTTATAGGATAGATTATTTTTGAGGTATTCATATAAAAAAAACTAATGTATTGAATTTAGTTTTGAACTTACTTCTTACAATTCTTCAAATAAAAAATTTATGATAGTATTGTTTTATTATTAGAACAATTTCATTGGTGGTATTTGTGAAGTTTTATTCCATATTACAACCTTTCAACCATTTAGGTTTCCCAACTTTTTTAAGTCTACTTTCACATAATAAAGTTTTAAGGAAAAAATTTCAACTTTGTTAAATTTTTTTTTTCAATCCTTTAATTCAATCTAAAATAATGCAATTTTAAGCCAAAAATAAAAAATAAAGAAATTTTAATTTACGAGAATACAAAGTCCTATAACCAAATTAGATAGCATACAAAAACCATTTTCATCAAATTACAAGGTCAAACTTTCCAAAATTATTGCACTTTTTTATACTAAACCAAAGCAAGGTTTTCCAAATAAATGTGTAAAAAAGAAATCCTCAAATTTTTATTCTTTTCTATGGAAATGATTTTTTAAAGTTAATTTTGATGGAAAAAAAATCTCTTAAAGAATTAATTGGTTGTCACTTTAAGTGTAGAAAACAACAAAACTTTATTTTATTTTAAAAGATATTTATAAACAATAAAAAACTATGAATTGAGCATAATGTAATATGGACATCATATTACAATATAGGTTTCAAAAATTTACATGAGTTTTCATTTTGCATTGTAAAATTAAAGTACTTTGAATTATCTCAAAATTATGACTTTAAGAATTGATGTGGCCTTAAACAAATGGTTCTCATCACGTCTTCTATTAATAGAAAAAATTCCATTTACATTAGACCATTAATGATTTTAATTTATAAATTTTTTTATATGATCCTATTCTATAAATAACTACTAAAGAAACTATTAACTTAATCATGGTATCATAAAAATTTCATTTTTGAAGAGAATTACTAAATTTTTTATTATATATTTGTAAGAATTTTTTGAATATGATCTACATATTGAAAATTTGACAAAGATACATAAAAATGTGCAAAGTGCTAAAATTCTTGTCCTATAATCTAGTGCAATATAACTTTTAGTTTACAATATTTTCATACATCAAAATGTGCAATTTTAAATGAAATTCTTTTCAATTCAATTATTAAGCTTTGCACTGATAGTGGTTTGCATATTTGTCTTATACTAATGCTAACTTGCACTAATTTTAGAGCTATGCAAATTTGCAAAGTACATTGTTAAAATAGTTCAAAGTATTTTAGATAATATTATTCTATACTATTTTTATACTATCTTTCATCATTATTAGAATTATCATTCAATTTCTATTTACATTTCATCCAGATTTCATCCAAAAATTTACACCGATTAATAAAAATATATTCAATTAGTATGAGGGGGATTTGCATTCTTCATATTTATGATCTATAAATTTTGTAACTATACAAAGCATATAGACCAATGTTTTTGGATTCATAGTAATTTCACATATTAGAATAATTAGAATAATTTCATTTTATAAAATGCAATTGTGCATTTCATTCCTTTGTAAAGGTCTAATTTAAATGATCTTTTCTAACATACAAAAAGGTCTCTTCTATTTGGCCACTTTTCAACTATCCAAATTAATCAATACAAATTCATTTATTATTTTTCAATAATATTTGCAATATACATTTCTCTAACATGGGCTATACCATGGTACATGTTGAAGATATGATAATGGATACAAAGAAAATATCTTTCATAAAGAAATAAGTTAAAGTGAAAGTACTTCCTATGTGATTTTATTTTATCTTCAATATATACTACTATAATCTAAGCTACAATTTTCAAAATTATTTTCAAAACACCATCTAAAATTCAAAATGGAAAAAATGTTCATTTTAATTTCCATATATATAAAAATTAAATAATATGTTTATTTTTCTTTAATTAATGTGATCCAAACTTTATATTTGCAATGATTTAATTTCTTATAAAAAACTCTCATATTTATTGTCTCTCCTATTTTGGAAAACTATTCTTTTTGAATATAAAACTTTTAAGATTTTGATAAAAAAAATTTAATTCAATTCTTAGAATTATTTTGATTTGTAAATTGAATGATATTTGAACTTCTTGAACTTCATATCATAGGTTGTTTGCAAAATCAAATCAAATTCTAATTGAAGCTAAAATTGTATTTGAAGTACATAGATAAAGTAAACTACTATTAGTAATTTAGAACACATGAATAAATGGAAAAAAAAGTATTATGAAAAGCATGAAGTAAATGATAACAAAATTTGGAGAAAACTTTTAAATCTTAAAAGGCAAATTTTTAACAATATGCTATTAAGAAATGATTGTTTTATTTTACAAATTGTAACAAATCTTTGTAATTTTGGAAATCTAAAGCCTCATTTTTCACCTTTAGAAATTAAAGCTATACTCTTTATACATCTAAGAAAGTTCAATTTTTAAAAATTCTAATAGTTACTTAATTTAGAAATTCAATTTTTAAAAAATTTGTGAAAATACCATTATTATCTTCAAAAGAAAAAATTTGCAATCATCAGGGCATTAAGAAAAAGACTTTGGAAATAAGGCATATATATGAAATGATCACCATGCACTTTTGATGAGTAATAGAAATAGGGTGTTGGCCTTGATAGCAACTATAACAACTATTGCTAAAAATATCCTATAAATCTATGATTTTTGCATTTTATTCTTCATTATCTTCTCAAATATTCTTTTATGTATTTTTTGAAATTAGAAATAAATTCTATAAATAAAATTTACACTCAAAGAACTTTAACTCAAGTTTGAAATATTTTTTGAAAGAACTAATAATTATATCAAATATGAATCTAAAAAATCATGTTTCATAGCAACATGGCAACAATAGTGAGTGTATTCAAAATATGGGACCAGTATAGTTGAGTGTTTATGTATTGAACTACACTCACAATTACAATGAATTGTATTATAGAAATTGCCACAAAAAAGACCCTAGAAATAGACTTCATACCTACCCACGAACTAAAATTCCTTGTAACTTTCATCTCATCAATCAAAATGGA
This sequence comes from Thuidium tamariscinum, assembly GCA_947034885.2. NCBI lineage: Eukaryota > Viridiplantae > Streptophyta > Bryopsida > Hypnales > Thuidiaceae > Thuidium > Thuidium tamariscinum. The sequence goes on along the minus strand of OX344751.2, from coordinate 32,714,531 downwards.
ATGATTCAAAGCTTTTCCACGATTATATAATTCTAAAGAATCAATTTCAAATTTTCAAATCTAAAAAAAGTGATTTCTAAAGAAATTCTATAAGCTGTGCAGGTTGCCTACTAAATGATGAAAATGATTTATCATGCAATAACTTTTTAACCATGTAGTCAAAAATTATGAAAATTGTTTCACCTTTAAGCTACTCCTTTGGCACATGTTGTGTGAAAATTTCAAGGAAAAAAATTCCATTCATAGTGAACTATCCAAAATCACTATATTTCCAAATAATGGTGTTTGGACCTTTAGGAGTTAAGCGAGCAACTATGATCTTTATTTTTTCAATCCTACAATTGGAATTTGCATGTAGATGCGAATAAGGATTGTCTTGAATGCAAGACAAATTTCATATAATTTGGATTAGTGTCTACAAATTTAGATTTAGTTTGGTCTTTTGTTCTCATCATGGAGAAGTTTATGAATAAATTTTATTTAAAAAAAAATTCTTGGATTTTTCTCAATTTAACTTTAAAGTTAATCAATAACGTGTAGAAGTTGTCAGACCCACACATTTTTTAGAAAGAATTTCAAAGATGAACTTTGTATGTGTTGTAAAAAACTATCTTTCAAGTAAATATTTTAATATCAGTGAAGTTTTTTACTTTAATAATTTATAAAATATATTTCAATTAAGTTAGCTACATGGTAATATAATGGGATTCAAATTTAAATAATTTTCTCTCATTAGTGTACAATTGCTTAGTGAAGTTGAGTTTTAAGTAATCTTTGTTAGAAAGCTAACAATACAATACACATTTTTCTAGAAACAAATAGATAAAAACTCTTGAACTTTACAAGTGACCTCTTTAAGAAATGCAAATGCGTAATATGGGCTTCTTGGTCATATAGGGATAAAAATTTCCAAGCCCTTATTTTCTTGCTTTAAAAGTATTTGCGTATATGCAAAAAAATCTTGAACAATCTCTTTTGCATATTTGTATTAGCACAAAACTTATTGGATTGGTTCTTTATATAATAATTATATTAACCCCCAACAGGACTAAGACCATTTTTCTATCAAAAACCATTCAAAACTGTCATTTTTGCTACATTCATCCATAAAACAAAAAAAACATTTTTTTAGGAATTGAACCTTAAGATCCTATCAACTTGTTTGAGATCATGTAGTAAAATTTTTATGAAGTTTGACCGTATAGATTGGAAGATATAAGCATTTCAAATTTGGAAAACAAGTTTTTTTGACTTGAAGTTTGCAATTTCAGATGACTTTGACCTTTTAAAGCTTGTTAAGTAGAAATAGGTTTAAGATTGAAAGAAAACCAAATAATTAATAGCTCTAATATGATATTGAAACACAATAATTCTAATCATGAGATGGTTCTAACAAGTAAATGAAACCTTTTCCAACAATTTTTTTTTTAAATTGTAAAAATTGCATTCACAAATGATTCCTATTAGTTATTTTTTTGAGAAGATGTTGAAATTGCCCAAAAAACATTATTGTCCATAGCTTTCTCATTACTTGTCCAAATAGAATGAATCAAATCTTCACATGTAGACAAAAATATATTATTTTAGTGGAAAGAAATTATAAGTCAAATTTTTTCTTTTTGTAAATTTTTTTTGTTGCCCGTCAAGTTTAGATTTGGGCTTCTTGTGGTATTAATTTTGCTCCTCGGCACCAATTGAAATAAAAATTACATTTCCACAAAGCTAATCAATTTTTCTATCTTATGAGGAAGTTTTGAAAAGTTTCATTAAAAATTGAGGTCATAGAAACCTGCCCAAAATCCATTTTATCCCCTAGGGTACAATAGTCTTTTAGCGATTAAAAAAGGTGTATTATCAATATGCTTTATAGCATTCCAAAACGTGACAATAATCCTCCCCAAATTCATAAGGCATTATACTTTCCTAAATACGTGAAGGGACTTTATATGAGTAAAGTTAGAGATTGGAGATGGCTCAAGAGCAAGGTTTTTTTTTCATTCTTTAAGAGGTGCCATAGTGGCGATATAAAATGTTATAGTGGTGCTTCTAATTGCAACATTCATCCACATATTGGATGTATAGTATGGATTTCATCCACAATCAGGCGATTTCATCTAATATTTTTTTAAATTTCAAAGTTGTCTAATGAATTCTTTGAAATTTTTTGGCATTTTTTAGCTAGATTATTTTGTTTGGTGCAATTTGACACCAGAAAGCCAAAAAAAAAACCCCTTTAAAAGACAATTTTGTTCACTATAGGGGTCCCCTTTCCAAGGATGAAAAAGGACCCATGTCTCATTGGCAAACAATATCATGTTTGAGGTAAGCATTTGAAACCAGAAAAATATCCTGACTCTACCCACATAACGTCTTGGCCTCCATAAAAAAATATTATCAGACAGGGGTCATAATATTATTACACTCCTCTGGGGGGTTACATAATATTAAAAGTACATTTTCGGGTAAGCACGTTGTCACCTAAATTAATCGTTCCACAGAACCGGATCCCCCTGTTTGCGGACGTGGACCGGGGGGACTTACCGCAGTGCCCCTCGCCGCCCATCCGCGTCCGTCCCCGTCTCCAGACGTCTGCGTCCGTCTCCTGACGTCGAGAAACGTGTACCGTAGATGTTCGCTCTCTCACCATCAAGGGCCAGAAACGCTGGCGGCCTGAGTGCTCCCTTGCCTGTCGTTTGCACAGGTCCTCCTAAGTTGGGTTGGTGCTCAGCATCACGTTTTGCTTCCCTTCTCGGCGAGATCATGGAGGCATTGCACGGATTGCTGCTGCTGCTGCTCCCGGGCTTCCTTACCCCCTTTGGTTTTCGTTGATTGCTTTGCTTTTCTCAACCCCCACGCACAAATCTGCGTCTTGCGAGGCCTCGGGAAGCACCACGACCTGAATTTTACGAGAGCTTCAGGCAAAGTTGGGGGGAAGCTTGCGTGGATTATTGGAAAGCCTGCATGCTCAAGCGATTTGGTGCAGTGGAGGAACGAATTTCTTGCATTCTCGTTCTTTTCGGTAAAAAATTTCAGGCGATTTTGGCTTCCCTGCCTTTATTTTTGTATACCGATTTTTGGTGTTGCGACTTGGACGCGTTTTGTCATATTTCTTCTTTGCTTTCTTCGGGATGGATTTTCAGGGAGTTGTTCTTAGTTGTTTTGGGTCTGGCGCAATTGTACTTTTTAAGGGGGAAATAGGTATATATCTTCGAATTTTTTGGGAAAGAAAAGCGAGGGAGGGGGGAGTCTATTCTTGGTGAGAGATAAAGTTTGTTGTAGTGTCGGGATTTTGCTCTTAAGAGTGTGATGATACTGGGGAAGCATAAGCTAGGAGCATTTGACGAGCTTTTGTGTGGGATGACGAGTTCTTCCCCCTTTCCGAGGCGGACTCTGGCATAAGGAAATACTTCACGTAGAAGAGGAGGCGAGACGACTTTGTGATTAGATGTTTTTTCTCAAGATCTGGTAGGGAGGGATCATTGGCAGGAGTGGGCTTTGGTTTAGAAGCTTTTGGTTGGCGCATTGCGTGACGTGCGTTCTTTGCCATCTTCGTACCCCTCATTTCTTATTGCTCCTAGTTTTTTAGCATTAATTAAGAGTGCGAGAATAGATTTTGAACCCGGGATTAGTAGATGGCGTTTTATTCTTTTCAGTGATGGATCTTTGAGGGACTCCAAGAGTCTTGAAGGAAAATTCTTCCTACTCACTCGCAAGCTTTTTTTTTATGTAACGATCGAATTGAGGGAAAAAATTAGTCTGCAGGATTATTGTACTGCTGACCAACACTCTGTGTAAAACAAGTTGCCGTCCGTCTCCATTTTTCTTATTGAATTGCAAGCGTGTCTTAAACGCAAGGTCTTTTGTTCTACAGGGGGTTGTTAATGTGACGTGGAACCTTGAAGGATGGATATCCCGGTGCCGATGCTGGAGGCTACAGAGGACGAGAGTGAGACCAGGCCTGAAGGGTCTCCTGTAGAAGCTAGCAAGCCCAGTGTTGATGATCGAATGGTCTACAAGCTGGTCAAGGTACACAATCCAGTCCTTACCCTTTTAAATACCTTCTTTGTAGGATTTGTGTTTTATTAATAAAAAGCAAAATTAATCACGAAATGAACGACCATATAGTTAATCTCTTTCAGGATCAAGTAGATTGGCATACATGGTTTGCTTGCACTTGCCGTTCCTTTAACTGGGTGCACATATTCGAGGAGTTCTATATCGCGACATTGGAAACTCAATAATGTCTTCTCATAATCGTGTGTTCTAAATACTGGCTCTTAGAATCGTCAGCAACGTCGTAGATCTCAGAATATTAGTTTTATTTAATCGGGGGGTCGCTTATTTTATCGTTTCTCCTGTCATGCTTCCTGTTCCTAATTCGTAGTTGTCGAGATTGAAAATCTGGGATATTGACACGGTCATATTGATCAACGATTGATTTCAAGCCATTTTCCTATTGCTGCCATATCTAGCTCAATACACCGAAGCTCCTAGTGTTCTTTTTTACGGTTATTTTTCAAATGCTCGTATTTGGATTTTCGAGGTAGTTGCAAAGGTTTAGTTTCAGTTTTCTTATATTCTTCGAAAAGGCTTGTTCTTGCAGGTTGGAGATGATGGCTCAGTTCTTCCAGCTACTGAGGATGAGGTTTTCCAGTCCTTGGTTAGTGGTTCCGGCAATGGCCTTTCCTCCTTCCAGCCCGTCGGCAGCGATGCAGGTGAAGACGACGAAGAGGAGGACGAGGACGAGGACGAGGACGAAGGAAATGAATTTGAAACGGATGAAGAGGAGCAAGAAGAGAGGAAACACAATAGTAAGACCTTGCGCTCTATGTCCAGGAAGAGTCTACAAGGGTTGTCAATTGACATTCTTCACTCAATGCATTTACAACGAGAGCATGACCAAATCGGATGTTTTCATTATATTGAGAAGTGAACGTGCTTAGTATCATTTCGACCTCTTCATTTGGGTAGCTCCAAGTCACGATTATGCCGTCCGTGTATGGTGTATTTCTGTATTGAATCGACCATCTTTAAGCGCTTTGCATAGGAGCTCGAGTTTGACTGTTGCCTGTACCGGATAGAGTTTGGCTTCTATCTGTCTTTCCACTAGACTCACTTTTTTCTGTATGTGCTTACTGAAATGAATTTGTTTCAACTGTCGTGTGTCAGTTCCCTTACAGGATCTTGCTGCCGAACGACAGAAGCTGAGAGCCCGGCTCCAGGTATCTATCAAGCCTCCGAGTTGAGTATTTTGTGCTATTGTTTAGGATGATGTAGAATAAAATTAGGGTAGTGGCCTTGAATCTCAAAAGTTTCCCCTACTCTGTTTTTGCTTTTGAAGTTTCTTGTCTGGCGGGTATGCTCATGAGGGTTATCTCGCATCCAATGCTGAAGGCCCTTGTAAGCTCAAAACGCGGCAGTAAAAGAATGCTTAGGCTTCATGAGTCGAGTTAGTCTTAAGTTTGGATCATTTTAAGTCGAGCAAATTTGTCTGATTATTGTGTGCCGGGGAACTTTCATTTTTTAATCTTATGACTGCAACTATGATTGCAACGTGAAATCCAAGAACGATATCTTTGAATATAATATGCAAAGTTATAATTGGACAAACTTGAATTTGGTGCATTTTCCAGAACCGTGCCCTAAATCCTATGTCCACGCTTTGAACAGTGTGCAACAAGCATCTACTTATTCTCTGGTTTGTTAGGGCTCGGTTTTGGCAACATTCTGGGAATTGGGTGATCCTACATTCCTACCGTATTCGATTATCAAGTAAGTCTTTGCAGCTTTGTATCGTACAGGAGTCGACGTTTACCACGCAAGCTCTTTACTAGCGATACAGTTTAGGCGTGGGAAGGATTGATCGACCCAAATCGAGACAGAGGACATCAGGAAACCCCTCTTGTGTAGGTAGAGGGTTCTAGGCCTTTTTTTCCAGCTTGCGTCTGAACTTCGCCAGTGGTTGTGTGTGTAGGTGCTGGATTCCAGGATATTAAATGAGGAGCAGCAGCTTCTGGCTGCTGCGGAAAGAGATGCAGCAGGGAATGAGCTTGGTCACGAGGACAACATCTCGCCCTACTTGAGTGCTGGGGACGGAAGTGGAGACAAGAGACATCGCCGGCCGAATCCGAAGTACTTTGACTTCGAGGCTGGAGATGAAGCTGGGGATGATGCTGGTGAAGGAGGACAACCAGCTCTGAGTTCAAGCAGCGGAGAACCCATGGTGACCCCCAAAAAAGAAATTGCCGCCATGTCGCCACGAGTGGCTTCTGGATGGGGATCCCATCGCAGTTTTGTGCGGTCTGCGAGCACTCACAGGGCTAGAACTGCAGTTACACAGAAGCCCTTCACACGGACCGCCACCAAAGTGGCTTCGCCAGCATCATTAGCTCCTGGTATGAGCAGTGCTCCTCATGACGACGTGTCTCTGGACAATCTCTCCATCCGTGAGCTTCACGAGGCATTTCGCGCAACTTATGGACGCGAAACCTCTGTGAAAGACAAGCATTGGCTGAAGCGTCAAATCTCTTCTGGGTGGTTGAGACAGCGGGATGCTGCCATCAAGTCTCAAGTTCCAAGCCGACTGAAAACTGGGTTGGATCAGGGCAGTCAGGCTGAGCAGCCCCTTCCTTCAGTGAGTCCCTCTAGCGTGGGAGCCATCGAGAGAGATGCTGCCAATGACGCCAATGCGCAGGGAACTCATGCGGCCGATTTCCAAAAGGATTCGTCATGGAATGGGCTGGAGGGTAAAGGATCTCAACATGGAATGACTACTCCAGCCTCTGTGTCCACCAGTGGTAGATTTGATGTCTTTAATACTGGAAGCTTAAATAGTTCAGGTGCTGCTCGTGGTCAAATAGCCATCTACGGCGAGGTAGTCAATACTGGTGTGTCCCTTTCACCTTCTTTGCGTTGCTCTGGACTCGTAGAAGAAATTTCTGCATACGTTGCTGTATTGTTCTCTCTTTTTTTGTTAACCACAACATCAGTCATGTATATCACACAAGATGTTACGTGATCTCCTGCAGGAGAGCCAGTTGGTGGGAAGAGGCAGCGAAAACCGAACCGGAAATATATTGAAGAGGAGGCCGAGGGAGCTGCTGGCGGTGCTGACGTTAGGTCACCGTATGGGGATTCCGAAGGAAATGGCCCGGACTCCTCCGCAGCATTCTCTTGGAGAACAGTGGAAACAGATGGTCCAGCCGATATGACGTTTGGACGACACGGCACCCTCAGAGGGTCCACTTTGCGGAATGCTTCCAGCAAGAATATGTCCGCAGCTCAGCGACCCAAACTTGTCGGTGGAATCTCGGTATGGATGTGTTTTGTCTGTTATTTGATTTCAAAGTGGCTTCAACTATGTGATCGGAAATTTCTGTGTGGGTTGAAACGTCCCTTCTGGTAGGCAATCGACTCTATCCTAGAAGATTCTCTTCTGGTAATCAGAATCGTTTACTCCTCAGTGAGCAAATTGTCCATTCCGTCTCGATTTATTTCTCCTTGCTCACGTTGTCGTAGAGATGTTTTATGCGTTAATAGAGTCCGGGGTGATAATACTTCTGGCAGATTAGACTGATTAAACTCATATTTTCTTGGGATGTTGTATACAGAAGCGCAAGGTCGAAGGTAGAGCTGCAAAGCTTGTGAAAATGGCTCACTCAGCCCGAGGTGCACGGCCAGACATGGAAGGGACAGTACGCAAGGTTGAATTTTCTCTACCTATCACAGATGTTATATTGGTAGCCAAATCTTGGGCTGCCTCGGTGTTTCTTTCCATTTTTCTCTTTTTTCTACTGGAGAGATGTTCCGTCGAGAGAGATGTTCTCAATTGGGTTGGGATTATGAGAGCACCAAGCATTCACCAGAGTTTGTCTTGACGACAGCTCATAGTTTTGGATAAACGGTATATTATCGCTGAACGTGTCAAAGGTTTTCTGTTCAGGATGAGTTGAATGGAGGAGCTGGGGACCGAGCGTCAGTTTTACTGCCAGTTGTGCCATTTGATCCTTCATCAATCTTGCAACCCTTGCCTCTAGATAGCAGACCCGAACATGAACAACCCATTGCAACTGTGCCCACTGCCAATGGTGGAACACGGCGGAAACACCACAGGCCGTGGACTTTGCGGGAAGTCATGACGTTGGTCGAGGGGGTTGCACGCTGTGGTGGGGGGAAATGGGCCGATATCAAGAAGCTAGCTTTTTCCAATGTCGGTTATAGGACTGCCGTTGATTTGAAGGTTAGTCTTCTTAGTTGGCGGTCACTGCCAGACTGACGTTTTCCCAGCAGCAGGCCTTCTGTGTGTTCAATACTTTGGTCTTTACAGTTGCGTGTGATCGTAATCTCAGTCTTTTTATTTTTGGGAGGAATAGTGCTTCTGAAGTCATATTGGGCAACCAAAGTGAGCAACGCAGGTGTGAGATTCAACTTGAAGCAGAGAGTGTTCCCCTTCAAGAGAATCCAGAAATTCGTCCCTCAGGGTACAGTAGCAGATGAATAATCGATCGCTGTTTATGTCTTGCAGGATAAGTGGCGGAACCTCTTACGAGCCAGTCGGGCTCAGCTACACCCAGCCAAGCAGGTGAATTTTTTTCTTAGCTCTTTTTTTCTAGACATAACTTGAGGGTGTGACTATGTGTGAGATAAGTTTCTGGACCTACGCCAATACCCAAATTGGGACTTGCATTTTTTAAATGCAGTTTTGAGGTCATGTGGGGACTTTGGCGTAGGTCCAGAAACTTATCCCATGTTCTTCACCGACTGTTGTACTTATAATTTGACCCATCTGAATCCTATGTTTCAGAGCGTGATCAATGGAATTTGTCATATGAAGCCTATGAGCTAGGCGGTTAAATCATTCGTTTGGTGACATCATGTGGTGGATTGTTTGCAGGGAGAGAGGAAAAAGCAGTTCACGGCAGCCATCCCTGCTCCAATATTAGCTCGAGTTCGTGAGTTGGCTGCACTTCAAAATCAGATCTCTCCGACGGCAGGTTCTGGTAGCAGCACAAGCCGTAGTGGCCGGACTGTACATAGAAAGTAGGTCGTTGCAAATCTGCTTTGACTGTTTCTTTGCCTGAATTTGCGTTATTTTCAGTTATTGCAGCAGCAGAGTCATCCTTATCCCTTCTGGCGAGACCATACCCCCATGGTCATGAACTCGTAATATTTTTGACCTTCGGCTGTCTGTCCCTTCCCTTTCCTCCGACTCCTCACCTCATTTCCCTCCAGACAGACAGCAACTGGGATGGCCCAGAATGGTTGAGTGATGCCCTTCCTTTCAAGGTCGCTGGCACAGATGGGGCACCCCTCTTATTACTCCAGGGTTAGCCCTTTGTAAGAATTTGTACTCAGATCAGGTTCTGGGAGGAAGTACTTATTGCCCTCTGTAATTTTGTATTTGAGTTTAGTATGAAATCCACCTGTGGGTGGTCATCAAAGTTTTGGTCGTCTTCCTGACTGCTTGTGTGTCCCTCTGAGTAAGGAAAACTTCAAATCCTGTTGAAACTTGTCACGTACTCCTGTGATCTTTATCTTCATTCAAAGATTGAATCCAGTTTAAACTTGTCACGTATTTCTGTGCGCTTTGTCTTCATTCAAAGAATTCGGTCCTAGTTGGGTTTTGGGGTTTTCTTTTTGACAAATGAAACTAAATTATTCATAGTTTGTTTTATATCAAAGATGTCGATCAGGACCATAACGATGATGTCATGTAGTGACTCCAAGCAGTGCATAAAATTGACACCTTCAAGTGTTTGGAAGGTACGTTCCTCTCTTTCTGGGTTTTCAAAAGTGACGTTCTGGTTTTCAAATATGGCAGCCCTCTAATTTTTTTGCCCGTTTCTTACTGGTAGTCGGATTTCCACGAACCCTTATTTTATTTCAAATTTTCAATTACAAACCATTGGATTACAAGATTCCGTACTCTGTACTCTCATTCACAGATCTATACCGTAGGAGTCTGATGATTTTGCTTGGCAAGGGAAGGAACAATCAGTCAACATAAATGTTTGAAGTGTGGTAGCTTTTGATAGCACGATACTGTTTCTTCTTACTTATTTAAAGTTCACGGATAGTGTTTGAAAATTTGCTGTTGCAATCGTCAGCTTTTTCTCACGAAGTTTCTATTTATGGACTAGTTCTACAGTCGGAAGCAATTGATTCCTTTTAAAAAATTGCAGCAAGCTATGTAATGTCCGCCACATGTACTGTTTTCTAATCCCATTTTCTGAACCTTTTTGTAATTAGTATGAATTCCCGAGTTTACAGCAAAAGGTTCCTATTAGAGTTTTCATTTAAGATGGCATAAATCACTTACTTTTTTTTGTATATCAATGAACTATGAGAGAATACTAATCAATATCAAGGCATTGAAAAGAGAACCCATATATTGTAGTTTCATGGAGTGTTATAATTCTCAAGCTATTGCCATAAGTATTTAAATTGATAGTTAATGTTTCAATGTCCATGCATTAAACCCCTAAAGGTTTTGGACTATATTTTCACCAAAATGACTCCAAAGTTGTCATTTCTAAGGACAACTACCAAATTTTTTAAAAAAACATTTTTGAACAAATGCACATGTAGGATCTATTGATACATTGGGTTGGAAAGATGTAGAAATTTTTTTAGAAATTTGTGTTGTGTAGATTGCAAGATATTAGTGTTTGAAGTGAAAAAAAAATCTTATTTTACCCTTGCGAAATTCTGGGCAATTGCACTTCAAAAGGCCACACTTATATGAAAAGATGTCTAAAATGATTGTAACTTTTGGTACTTATTCTTCAAGTCAAGTGGGCTATATGCTTAAAAAATTTCAAATCATTTGGAATTGTACAACATGAAGGAAAAAAATATAGTAAACAAAAAAAAGTAGAGAATGATTCAAATTACTAAATTGTTAACAATTTATTTATAGAATTGAAAAATGTCAATTTCAATGGGATAGTTGCTATTATATGAGCTTAGAAGTGTGAGCCCATAAACCTAGAAGACTATACATCTATGATACAAGTGTCTATATTATAGTAATTGTTTGTGATAATAGTGCATATATGCTATAAATACCTATATTATGGGTGTTTATATTATAAGCACCTTCAATGGTTGCATATTATCCATTTATATACATGTTCAAGGCTCACATGCTCACATACTAGCACCATTGATCCCAATGGTTGTAATATTGTAATAAACAATCTACACCCATTGTTTTTATTTTTTTCAAAAATATTAAAAATTGAATTAACCCCTAAAGGACCAAACTGCGTTTTTTGGCAACATAGCGATTTCGGGCAGCTTACTACGAATGGAGTTTTTATTCTTTTTCTTTGAAATTTTCACACAACATGCGCCCGAGGAGTAGCTTCAAGGTTCAACAAGTTTCATAACATTTGACTACATAGTCAAAAAGTTATTACATGATATGTGATTTCCTTTGATCTCTGGGCAGCCTGGGCAGATAAAAAAACTTCTTTAAAAATAATTTTTTGAAAAAATGAAATATTGAAATATTTTATTTAGAATTTTGTGTATGCAGGAATCTTTGAATCATTCCATTTGGATTAGTGAGTCAAAAGTTATGAGGAGGTTCAGTTTGAGGTAGTTTGTGGCTAGTTACAAAATTCCTACACTACAAAAAAAGTTTGAAATCCTTTATTTAATTCAATTTTTAATATTTTTGGATAAAAATAATTGCAATAGGTGAAGATTGTTTATTACAACATTTTAACCATTGGGATCAAAAAATTTCAATTCCATAAATAAATTGTGTACAATTTAGTGTTTTGGCTCATTTTCTACTTCTTTGTACTTGTTATTTTTTTCCTCTATGTTTTACAACTCCAAATGATTTGAATTTTTTTCTGCATATAGCCAACTTTCCTTTAAGAATGAATCCAGAGAGTAACCACCAATTTGAACTTTTTTTCTTACAAATGTAACCTTGTGAAGTGCAGCTGCCCGGATTTCCGCAGTGGTAAAAAAATGATTTTTGTCACTTCAAACACTAATATCTTGCAATCTACATGGCGGAAATTGCTGAAATTTTTTCCACGTCTTTTTAAAATTATGCTCTAAAAGATCCTACGGTTACTTTTGTCCAAAAATGTTTTTTTCTTAAAATTTGATAGTTGTCTAAAAAATGACAGTTTTGAAGTAGTTTTGGTGAAAACATAGTCAAAAACCTTTAGGGGTTAAATAAAGAACTTCAAAGTTTATTTTAGAGTAGACATTCTACAAGTTCCTAACTTCCTACAAACTACCTACAAACTAAAACTCCCATGACTTTCATCTCATTAATAAAAATGAAACGATTCAAAGTTTTTGCTTGTATATAAATCTAAAGAACCAATTTCAAACTTTCATTTTTTTTTAAGAGTGACTTTTGAAGAAGTTTTTTAGCTACGTAGGCTGCCTCCTAAACATTGAAAACTACATATCATACTGTAATAACTTTTGAATTGTATAGTCAAAAGTTATGAAATTTTTGGGCCTTAAAGCTACTCCTTGGGCACATGTTGTGTGAAAATTTCAAAGAAAAAAAAAGAAAAACTCCATCCATAGTGAGCTACCCAAAATCACCATGTTGCCAAAAAAACCCAGTTTGGTCCTTTAGGGGTATGCTAAGAGTGCCATTTGGATTGTGATTACTTTGTGTTTCAAGTACTTAACTAGTATAATGTATTGAATGACATATGACCATGATCAAACATTGGCATTCAAAAAGAGATCCAAGTTAAATATTTTGAAAATCATCATTTGTCCAATTGTATCCTTTATGTTTACTTTTCCAAGATTTTAGGGTGAAATGTCACAGATGTAGACAAAAAATGCTAAAGAAATAGGTACTTTTTAGCTATACATACTTGGTAGCTAGATAGTAGAGATCAAGACTAGGAGAGAGGTCATGGCAATTAAACCTAAAACAATGGTTACTATTAAAAAGACCTAGAAGTTTTGTGTAGAAATACTTTAGTCATTATAATCATACAAATTAAAAAATCAATATATAGAAGTCAACACATAGTTTGTGATAGATTAGCATTAAATTCCAATATAAAAATGGTCGAAAGTGCATACTATGATAAAACTATAAAAGTGAGATAAGGGCAATGACTTTGTTAATTTTAAAAATAAAAAATTTCAAAAAATGCAATTTTTTGTAGATTCAAGACTAGAACAAGATAAAAATATTTGAGTTATATGAAGATGATCACTTCATAACAATATAATGTAATATAGACATAGAGCTTGATTTTTTTTAAAGACCATAAAAAGCCAACTTGATTCTTTTGGACCAACTAGAATTTGAAAATTTCAAGTAGTAAGTGGATCTCTAAAGCTCTACAAAAGAAACAAGAGATTCAGAAAACCTCAATATTATTAAACCATGCAAATGGTTAACTATGGTAAATAATGTAACTAGAGTCACTACATTTAAAAGTGACCATTTCCAAAACATAGCCCATATTTTTTAATAGAGGTTGAACATGCAAAATATCAAAACTAGTAAGTAGTACAAGAAGATTAATATAATAGTAGTGCAAGGATAGCTATAAAGGTAAAGTCCAAATATAATAGAATTGAGGTAGATTTTAGAAAAGACGTTTTATATGCAATATATGAAAGATAGTGAATGGTATAAGGACAATTCTAAAGTAGATGACTACTTTAATGAAAGTAACTTGATTTAAAAGTGGACATTCAAAATGCAAAATATCAAAAACAAAGAGTGGTATAAGGGCAATTCTAAGGTAGAGAATTGATTTAATAAAAATGACTTGATTTTAGAAAGGATGTTTAACATGCAAAACATCAAAGATAGTGCCTAGTACAAGGACAATTCTAAAGTAGGGGACTGCTTTAATGAAAGTGACTTCATTTTAGAAAAGACATTTAACATGCAAAATATCAAAGATAGTGATCTATACAAGGACAATTCTAAAGTGGAAGATTGATTTAATAAAAGTGACTTGATTTTAGAAAGGATGTTTAACATGCAAAATATCAAAGATAATTAGTGGTATAAAGACAATTGAAGGTAGAGGACTAATTTAATGAAAGTGACTTGATTTTAGAAAGGATGTTAAACATGCAAAATATCAAAGATAGTCGCCAGTACAAAGACAAGACTAAAGGCAAGGACTAATTGTATTGAAGTGACCTATTTCACAAAGGGGCATTTTACATGCAAATTATCAAAGAAAGTAAGTAGTTCAAGCACTACACTAAGTTAGAAAATCACCAATATGGTAGTGATTGGTTTATTAAGGGATATTTGTATTTCAAAAGCAAATATGGAGTCCATTTAGAATAAACTTGACTCCATATTTGTTTCTTAAATTTTGTATGAGTGTCCCGTAAGAGGATTTCTGGGCCCCCAGAAGACTGTTTCAAGGGTGTTCCCTGAAACTGTTCCCATTGCTACAGACTAGCCCCCTGCTAGTCTGAATTTTTGAATTTTGAAAAAAGAATTCAAAATTTTCTTCCCCCAAAACCTCAAAATGTATTAAAAAGAAAAAAAATGATTTAAAAAAAAATTCAAATTTTCTTAAGAAAAATATTTAATAATTAATTAAAATTAATAAATAATTAGTATTTTCTGATGTAGCAATCGCTGGACCACATCAGCAGCGTGTTTCCAGTGTTCCCAATGTTTAGGGATTTGCAATCTTGTAAACCAGCTCGAAATCCTCTTATGCAAAAAAGATTTAGAACTCAATGGTGGAGAGATGTATTATCATGAAGAGCAAAATTTTACTCTAAAAAGGCTCAAAGCCTATTAATCCCATTTCACAAGAATAATGGGAAAAAAATGTTTTGTACACTTTAAACATTATAATCTTTCAATCCATGTAGTCAAATGAGTTGAAATTTTTTTCCTCAAATTGACTTATATATTTAATACACTTCTTCACATTTTAAATTTATAAAAAACAAAATTGGGAAATGCATCAAAAAATTGCAGCTTTGGACTTTTTGTCAATTGTCTTTGAAAACATCATCTTTTCTTTAGGATTAAAATAATTTCTTTTTCACGTGGTCATATAACAATATTTCTTCATTGGTGCTCTTTCTTTCTTTCTTTCTTTCTTAGAATATAGATGAAATTATCTAGTTTGATTAAAAACATTGAAGATTTACACAATTTACTTGAAAATTGCCAATTATTTGTCTTAAAGGTGGATGATAATAGAAATACATTGTTTTATCATATGTTGTATCTATTGAAGTCTTAGAAGGACTTGACTTCATACCCTCTTAGACAACCTAAAGTGGCATTTTTTTAGTCTATCTTACATAAATATATATTTCCCCTAGTATTTTCAATCCTTATGAAGTTCCTTATGATTTTAATTTATAAGGTAACTAGATGTGAAAGTTATTGAATTTTGAAGTTTTATGAATGAAAAAATAAAAACTAGTTTTACTTTTAATTCAATTGTTGCAAAGGCACATGGCACACTACACTAATGATGATATTTAGTGTCTTGTACACTAAATACGAAGGCATACACTAAAAGTCAATTACCCTATGAAAGTAAGTAACATTAAATGTCAATTCAAACACTAAATGTGAACTATGGTGATTTGAGAGACTTGCCAAAAAGTTACATGTTTGAATTTAGTGTTTGTGAATTTAGAAAATTCAGGAAATACATGTAAAACAATGACATTCAAAGCGTAGGAAATTAGAAGTGATTAATTAAAAGTATACAACAAGCATTATCAATGAAAGAGTGGTTTATAACATAAAGAAGATGGAATGTACATTGTAATTTCTGAAAATCATGGAAGTACAAATTTTAGATTCTTGGAGGCACATGTTGCCCTAGAAAAATCTGCCCATACTTTCCTACTATCTACTGCAAATGTGAGAAAAGTTGCTCCACACTCCAACTGCCATTTAGAGCTAAAGACATACCAGATCTGATTATGGCTTTTCTAGCATAGCTGATATTGTCACAATCAAGTTCCCGATTGACATCTTCAACAGAATCAGTAGCTAACTGTAAGAAAAACCTCTTAGTTGGATTTGAGAGTTTTCTTGACCATCCACCATCCGCTCGAGGTGTATTCTGCCAAGCATTCGATGCTATTAAGTCTGTTTTCTTTGCCTCCCATCTTTTGGTCCATGCATCTTTCACCTTAGAAATAATGAACGTGTTTGTTGGTTGGCAAAGGTGGGTCGAACAAGGTGGAAAGTATTTCAAGATGGCATTTTTGGCTTCCAAAACAGTGCTAAGTCTTGGGGTCATGTTATGACCGGTACAATTATCTATCCAAATAAATTTTGAGCGGCCATGGACATCAGATTGGAAGGCTCGTGCTTCTACAAAATAATCTGAAAATAGAGTTTGATCCATCCACCCTTTAGGACCTGTACGATAACATACCCCTGGGATGTTGTCATTCAATCCTCGAATTGGATAACTGCTGTTCAGATTTGTAAATATCAACATAGGAGCTTTGATCATGGATCGTTGCCCCCCCCTGAGATTCTAATGACCATTGTCATTGAATCTCCACCCGATACTACCTTGGCATATTTGACTATTGTGTTACCACGGAAGCCTAATGTTCTACCGTTGTCCATGTTTAGAACAAAATGGGTTTCGTCTATATTCTCCATTAGATTTTCATCAAAGGTGCCATCCTGAAATCCTCGATTTAAGACTCCTAGATGGTATGCAACTTGCATCTCAATTTCTTGTTTTTTTCAGAACTGCAAGTGAGACGACATCTTTGAGATAAGAGGACAATGTTTTGGATATGCATGAATTGTTGGATCCAACTGTGGGTCAGTTTTTCAAGCAATAAAATGTTGTCCTTAGGATCTATGGATAGGGCTGTATAAGGGGATGTAGGGTCCACTAGGATCGTTTTTGCTAACTCAATTAGCAAACGGGGAGAGAATTTCACACCAGTTTTTTTGAAATGCTCAAATGCATCAAGTAAAAGCGAGTAGAGCCACTGTATCCATTCAGAGCGTTTGTGACCACGACCGGGTACTGCCTTTGTACAAAGCTGTTTTGTCCTCCAGATCAGCTGCGGGTGCATGAAATTGGTGGAAGCTCTTGGGGCTCTTCTCCTTCGTTGCAATATCGATCACGGAGTGTCCACCAACGCGATGCACGCATCAAATTGGAGCTTCGTTGACCTTGAAAATGCTCGGGAAAAGCATGGATGGTATGGTTGTAGAGATCGGGGAGACCATGGATTGATTTGTTTTGCACCATCCATGTGATGATCCGCTTTCGCGTGGCAATGGTGGAAACTTGTTGGAGACGTCGGGGGATTTCCGCCATGAGCCTGAGCCACAACGTGAAAAAAATCAAAAAATGTCAACAAAAAAAAAACAATTTTTTATATAATGTAGAGGACAACAAGACGATTGCAATGGTGTCGCTAATACCTGAAATGGACCTGTTGGTGAGAAGATGCGAGGACCTGAAAACGGAGCTGTGAAGGAGCAGATGTGCGGAGGCGACAAATTTGAAATGTGCTGGGTGGGCGGGAACGGCGAAACCACCCCCCTAGAAAAAAACCCGATAGTCGCAGTAGCAAGGGCAGCAAGGAACTCGGACTCAAGATCTGAAATCTGAACTCGGGTTGAGCTGAGCTGAAGATCTCTCAACTCGGGCTGAACTGAATTGAACTCGGAAGAACTGAAGAACTCGGATGAATTGAATTCGGAGAGGAATTCCAACTGGACTACAGGAGCCAAAAGAAGTTGGAAGAGGAAGAGAAGATGGCGCAACAAAGGCAAGAAAGTAAGGAAAGCTAGAGAAGAAGGCGGCGCAATGGAGTTGAGAACCCAAGCAATTCCAGGGAAGGAGAAGGCGGCGCATTCAAGTCTAAGACTAATTGTGGACAAGTTTAGATTTAGTGTTGTAGCTAGTAGGGGGGTAAAAACACTAAATGTCACTAAACACTAAATATCATCTTTAGTGTAGTTCTTATGAATTTCATTATGATTTTAATAAGGTAACTACACCTACCTTGTAACAAAAGCCTCTTAGCCTCCATGAGAGCATAGGATTGAGTTGGGGGGTCATTGCAAGAAACACTAGTCCTATTTGTTGTCACAATGAAACCGACTTTCTTCTTTTGTAGTATAACTTTTGAATCCAAAAAGGTTTGACCTTGAAATTTTTATTGGATATAACTAACTTCATGCTTAAGGGTTTCATATTTTTTTTTAATTTTGGAAAAAAAAATTTGTATTTAAAAATTAATTTTGTCCACTCGTCACACACTAGGTGAACAAGGATTCACTACATTTGTAGTAATCAAAATGAATGCTTTTGAGTTGATATTTTGGTGGTGTGTTCTTCCACCTAGTAAACTTATGAATATGGTTTGGAATCCAATTTTTAGTTATTTTTGGATGATGTATATGCTACATAATATAGCTCAATGGCACGCACATTTACAAATTCTAAAAATATTGTGACTCTAATTTTTTTGGATGAAAGTGATGATAAGGAGATTTGGAAATATGGCCATAATTATAAATAAATAAATAAATTTTGATTTTTTATGAATTAAAATTGAATCACTATATTTTCTGAAAAAGATTGCAGTCTTTTTCTCTTTAGTACTACGTGGACATAGTATTTCCACATCTCACTTTAATCCCACATTCACCCACCTGTCAAACTTTTTAAATGATACAATATGTAAGATAATGTCATTCAATGGCCACATTAACTCTTGGCTATAGTACACGTGTCAAAATCACAGTACATTGGCAGTTTACTGATAGTACTCGTAGTACTAGCAATATTATGTGGCAAAAATGAAATCTCGAGTAAAACGCTACGAAAAGTGGCAAGTGTTTCTTGCAGCCACCCAATATTCTCAAGACCTTGTGGATCTGACTACGATGCAGAACTGTAGGGTTTGTTCAATTTGGATGGAATCGAGTACGTATTCAATCCAATTGCAGAATTGCAGTGCTCTTGTAATCAGTTTTGATGAGGGGATTTGAAGGATTTGATGTAGGGTTTGTTTAATTTGGTTTGAGGTAAGAGAACTTGCCAATCGTTTCTGTTTTTCCTTGGCTTTAAACCTGTTTGGAAATTTGCCTATGGAGAATATACTCAAGATTTCTAGGTTCTGCATTGATTTTTATGGTTCAAAAATATGGCGATTGTTGTTGCAACCTAATTTCGGAATTCTGCATTTTATGTTTACCTTGATTGTGAATTATGTAATTACCATTCTCAGTACTTTTCGTGGAAGAGACGAGACGAGAGATGTTTGAATTCATCTTGAGGTAGACATAACATTCAGTAGCAGCCTGTCACACTGCCTCCCAACGGATGAAATGGTGTGAAATATCCCACACCATTCAGTAACGAAAGTTGTAAACTTCAAGAAATGTCAGATGAAATTAGGTGATGGGGACTTCACACAAGGAAAGGCAATCCTTCTATGGGCTACTGAATGTTATGGATTTGAGTTGATTAAACTGGTCTTTTTGAGTCTTTCCAACTCGTAGCAATTGTTCCTGGATCTTGATTTAATTACATTTAATCTGGAAGCATTAATTAGGTATAGGAAATTACTCTCTGACTATTACATTGTGTGTGAGGTCGAAAGAGAGATCCGTTTCCTTCAGTTTAAGTGTACGTTATGGTAGAAAGAATGTTGGAATTGCCAATTTTGCACATAAAGGAAATTGAAAACCAAAAATTTAGGAAGAACAAAATTAGATGTAATTTAATCGGTCTAAAGTAATTATAGTGTTTTCTTTGCAAGTCTTAGAAATTGGAATTGTAGTGCTACTCTTATCGAATGTGACTTGGCCACTTCCAAGTCACATTCCGGTTTGAATGTGTATTTGTCCAGCTGATTTGTTGCATGGTTCACCAATCGTACAAATAAGGTAGCCAACCCATTTCCGATCACCTACCTATTTTCAATCTATACGCTGCTTCTTTTCCGTGAAATTGTGGTGCAGCAACTAGAGCAATTGTGGCACATTAGGATTGGTTGTAAGGCTCTCATTAATGCAATCAGCCCTTGGTGGATTTTGCAATCAGCCTATGGTCAGAAATTGTAAGGTCTATATTACCAAAAGAATCTTCTACTAAAAAATTCATAGTAATTATGTTTTGTGTAATAAAATTCTAGAAAAATATGATATACTTCCAAACTCTATTTCTATACATGGGAAAAAAATTTCAATAAAAATAAACTGCACTCCAACTATGTGTAATTGCTTAAGTGATTGGAAATAGGTTGGCTACCTTACTTCCAGTGGCCAATCACCAGAGTTATCTTCATTGCAGTTCGACTTCAATTAACGATTCTTTTTCTTAGTTTGATCGATTCTGTCCATTCAATGGACAAACAAGTCGTGGTGTTTGAAATTTAGAGAATGCAGGAACCAATCCAGGGAACACAAGTACTCACCCTGAATTGCTAAGGCAGCGCACTGTAGCGAAAATTTGAAATCTTCAAAGTCACCTTCAATGTCCAAAAGAAGATTATCAAGAATGAATTCCAAGAACCAATTGAAGCTTACCATTTAAGCAAAAATATTGAGTGTGAAGTGTACCCATTACATTTGTGATGAAAAGAAAGCTTTCCAGCTGGATATCTATCAAAAAATTTCAAAAACTTCACCATTAAACAACAATTACAAATCTTTTAATAGTACAAAAATGTACAAATTTTATTGACATACAAAGGGTATAAATGACATCACTAAAGTCCTAGTAGTAAAGCGAGAGCCATCCCTAATGGTAAACAAATATTGTATGTAGGTACCAATTTATGCCAAACACATCGAAGAATAACTAACTATATCTAAACTTGTATTCTATGATTCAATACTTTAATAATATTTATTCAATTTATTTTAAAACTATATTGTATAGTATACTTCACTAGATTGAAGTCTTCTATAGTAAGCTTCCCAGGTAACATTACATACTTTTTTCCTGTAACCCTAGATAACAAGACATATGTCAATTCTGATGTAAATGCTTTACGAATATCAATTACCACTTTTGCAGCAACAGTAGCTCTTTAGACTTTATGTCTAGTGATGGCATATGCTAACACAAGTAGAAATGTCAATTTGAAGTATTTTCCTTTATATGTGTAGTTAAATTTTGTCTTTCTCCTCTTTAGCTTCACTTGAATACTTGAATCCAACATACTAATTGTAATAGCCTCTACATGTATACCTTCTTTGAGATGAATCTCTTCGATTTTACCCATTGCCCCGTTGCTTATTCCTCTTTCGATATTTATATTTTCCAACATCATAACAAGAGTACCCACAACAACTTTTTTTAATTGATTGAATTTAGGTTCATCAATCCAATCACCTAATTCTTCCACATCAATTGCATTAGAGTCAATAGGAACTTCAAAGATGTCTGGATGATCAAATAGCTTGAATATCATGATGTCATTATATTTATCAACATCTCTTCTATGTGTACATAGAACTGTTGTTTGATTATCAAGCACTTCAAGGATTCTCTCTTCATCTATAGCGCATTCACCCAAATGAAAATCAATTTCTTCTTGCGTAGGATTTCAATCACATATGATACTCAAAAATTCTAAATACAATGGATCTTTGTTGTATCGTACAAATGCTTTCAACATCCAATGATTTCCAGTCAACCAATATGGAGAACTTTGCAAAAAACATAGTTCACAAATGTTATTGGAACATAGTTCATCCATAGTTGTATTTACACAGTTACACTTATTGAATATGTATATGTAATTTGCACATATATTTCTATTTTCATCATTTAAAAGATAATGCTTATTAATTGAAAAAATTAATCTTTAATTTGCACCCGCCTTTTTCCTACATGTGATTTTGGAAGGTGATACTTAGGGGCCCACACGTCTTGTTTTTATAAAATATAAATAACTACATAATCTTGTTTTCTACTTTTTAATTTTATGACCTCAAGTTTTCAAAGAATTTGACTATACAACAAATGAACCTTGTCTAAGATTATAGCAATCAATCTTTAAATATTAGAATTAAGTTACCACATTTCACTATAAAGTAATGAAACTGGCAATATATGTTGAAATGATATGGTAGTTATTCTAATTCTAGAAATAACAAAAATTTGCCATGACATCAATCCCCCCCCCCCCCCTCAAATAAGGTAAGAAAGAAAGTAAGGTAAGTGAATCTAATTGTAATCTCTTTCTATAAACAACTTTTTTGGATTCTTGCCTAAAATGTACTTCTCCTATTTATAAGAGCCAAAGAGAGCTTTTGCCATAGTAATTCATTCAAGCATACTTGCCCATACTAATCCAAGAAGACACCTAAAAAATAACAAATTCCTTTTTATTCTTGGCAAATCACATCTTCAAACTGTAAATAATAATAAGGCAATTCAGTGTCAAAGCTACTAATAAGTTACAATATTCATTTTCCAACCAACATCTTACAATCTAATAATCATAATAATCACAAAAAATTCTTCATAGACAAAACACTTTCAATGTTTGCTTTTGGAACTATATTACAGTTGTAAATGTTTTTATAAAATATTGTAATCTAATTATAAAAACAAGGACCAAGAAGATCACAAACCATTATGAAGATAACAAGCATATATAAGGGGCTCTTGCGATGTAAGAGCAATGGGTGAAGTTTGCCTAAAGGAAGCTACAATTTCAAGTGAGCAATTGTAGTAACATGTGGCCATGATGGATGGAATAAAAATTCCACATATAGTGATTCCCTTCAAGATTAACCGACCTTTGTCAATGGGCTTGTCTACCAATTTTAGTAAATCTAGAAATCTTTCTTCTCCACTCATTGAAGCTAGCAAGACAATCAATGTTCACTTCTTGTATTCTAATGCTTTTTTGCCTAGTAGTCCCACATGGCAAGAGGTCCTAAGATTCATGTATATCCAACACAAAAGCATACAATAATTTAGATGCTTACCAAAATTGGGTAGGTATATGGGTTTGGACCGAGATAAAATTCTTGTAAGAAATAATCCAACCCCAAATCATCAATTTCATTAAATTGGCAATATTCCCATTGGTTGGCACACTTCAAAACCCTAGTTCTAGATTCTGGAACATGTGCTTCCTTAGTGCACTTATTATTTCTACCTTCAACACCTAAAGGTATGTTTGCACTTGGTGTTAAAAAGTGTTATTATTGTGGGTCTTAGGAACAAATTTAGACCTACTTCTCGATTAAATTACCATTGCAAACATCACCTTTGACACTAAGTGCAAACATACCTTTAGGGCTTAAAGAGAGATTTTGTTACATATGCTTAGCAGGTACACCAGGCAAATTACTGCACAAAGAACAATGTACTAGAATTACTGTTGTTATGATACAATTGAAGAACTGATTCAATTCCTTGGCATTAAGCGAGTTCAAGTTCAAGTTTTGCAAATGCTTTTTCTAGAGAATCAGTGGAATCTTTGCCTTCTTGAACCTTTTCTTCCTCATTTGAATCTTCAATTGCTCGTCCAAGCTTTGATAAGCTTGTGCCAGGCGGCTTTTCTCTACGAGAAGCTTCTGGTAAATTGTTGATTTCAGTGACAGAGTCGTTGTCCAACTCAGCTTCCAATAACAACAACTCCTCTTCAAGCTCCGTGTCGTCTGCATCTATCATCAGCGGCGCCTCACCTGCAGACATGAGTGTTCTGATCAATCACAACCTCAAATATGACCCACCGGACTCCAAGAGAAAGAGCTACTTCAGTCAGAGAAAGGCAATGTAATGAAGAACATTGCATACGTTGGTCAAACAAAAAACAAAATTGAATGAGAGGAGGTTCCCACATGACCCGCTCCAAAGAAAACACGAGATCCAATTAAGGTTAACACAGTCTGTTTAGACAATGATTAATGCATGTTACTTCCTGCCGAAACGGAATCACATAAAAGATAACAAAAATTGAAGAAAGGAAAAAGGACTCACTGAAATGAATTGCATGAAGAGGCCTAAATCCTGAATTAAGGCTCATATAGATTTCAAAGTTTCAGCTCACAGTACCTCATTTTGATCTGAACACTCATGCAAACAAAAAAGAAAGAAAGAGCGGAGGTGGCACCTAGGGCAATCTGAGTTTCACGTTGTTGCGAAATGGCTTCATCCACCTCTTCCAGACACGATTGAACCTCAGCCAAGGTAACATGGTTCTCTTTGATCGCTTGCACTCCAACCCGGACTGCATCAGTAACCTGCATTACCAAGTCCAGGTAGCGGAACCATGAGATCCTTAGAGAAATCCAGTCATTCAGCATACAACCTACATGAGATTTGACCATTTCTCCTACTTAAATCGTACTCACTCTTAAACAAACTGCACCAAGGACAGTAAAAGCAAGCGTTTCTCACCTTTCTGGTTGCTTCTGCATCAGCAATGGAGGTCAAGACCTCGTCAATTCTGTCAATGAAAGTCTCACATTTTCCCTTGCTAGTCATCAGGACCTTCAGTCGCCGTGCATGTCGAAGAGCTCCTTTCTTGTCCCCAGACTTCAGAGCCAACACCGTTGCAGCTCTTGAGCTGCACAAACACCACCGCGTGTATTTTGAAAATTAGGAGAAGAAAAAAAGGCTACAGCGAGTCCCTCAAAACTGTCTGCTGTCCATCTTAGGTCATTTTACAAGTCATCTGGAACGCTACCGCCTCTTCCGTCGCTCTACCCGATTTCATATTCGAGGATGACTCTGTCCAAGAAAATTCCAATCTAGTATCCTACTAATCACACGAGGAGTGATCACAGTTTGCAAATTTACACTGATAGGGACGAATCAAGCTTGAGTAACGGTCGGAACTAAGCATTAACGTCAGCTTTGTTGCTCATACTAGAGGAATTGATATTCTTCTATTCATGAAAGGAATATTTAGAGAACTTTAATACAGAATCAATTTCAAACCTTGCCGCTCGGAGATCAACGATATTCACTTGTTGCTGCAACCTTTCCAAGGTCCAATACAAGCGCAGCACATGTGTGTCAATTTCCATGACAGCAGGAACAGGTTCATCCTTAAGAGCAATTTTGATCCCCTGCAATGAGAGCCAGCACTGTGTGAACTTCCTAATTTACTGAGTTCAGGGTTAAAAAGGAGGAACAAGCACAAGAAAGAGCTGCACGCAACACGATACTTCCTCACCACATATGACTACGTTCTTAAGCTAACTTATAAAAAGCACATTCGGGCTACCTCTTAAAAAGACACCAAAATTTTAAACGTCAGCTACATTGTTTTCAATGATAAAATAAATATCCAAGGGAGCACGCGGTTGACAGATGCGCACCTCAATCGTTTCCTTCTCGTCCAATTTGATGTGGCGAGCTCTGCCTTGATTAATCAGCCCCGCCATCAGAACCTCCGCAGTCTCGGAGGAACCGCAGAGTTCTCGAAAACGCGTCATTGTGACCACACACACATGCCTCCACTCAGCTTCTGATAACGCTTGGATGACAAGGGAGCTGCGATCCTGATGAGAAACCGTCCAGTTGCAAACAACTAGAAATCATTAGTTACAGTTCGGGATATAATACCTCTTGGGGAACACCGACAGGTCACCGGAGGTGAGTATGCATTAGAGAGTGCATTACTAGTTTTAACGATTCCAAAATTTTAAAACCACAATCCAATAACCTTGAAAAAGCGTCGTAACATTCTTAAAAGGAGCTAAAAAGACCTTGAATCCAACTGTTAATTCAAGGAAGAATCAGGGTATCCAAGATGCTTTAATAATCTAACGTCTTATCTCTTTTGGCACAGATCCTCACACTCAAGAATGAAAGCATTGATGCTAAGCTAACTAAGTTGTATGGTTATTGTCAAGCACAGTGCAGCTACAGTGAAAGTTCTCTAGAAGTTTTGAGAGAAGGTTGCAAACAAGATCCAAAGAAAGTGTACCTGTAGTAGCGGAGTGACGATCAGCATATCAGGCAGTCCACTCTCAGGTTGTGCTCCAGCGGATGTACCACGGACTTGGCTACCCACCCATGTGAAAACCTGTTTGAAAACTGAGCCCGTATACTGAACAAGCGTTGCCTGGGGCCGCATCAGCTCTTCCCTTGTTTGAAGCTCCCCAGATTTACGCATTTCAGTCTAGAAAATAAGGGAGAAAATGAGATTCTGTAACTAAAGACTTTGCACTGCCTGAGGGCCACTGCAGGTCGAAGCAACAAGATTGAGATAACAACAATTGATTGGTGATTGATTTTCTTTACCTTGTTTTGTTCAATGTCAATATTGCACTACTGTAGTCCAAGTAACAAGAATGAGCATGACAAGGTAGTGACAAGGTAGTGATTACATGGCTCCTACCTGGCAAGCGAAAGATGGTTGGGATAACAATCACTAGGACAAAGGGGTGTTCTATTCCACCAAGCAAATGATCACTTCCATTAGACCTTAGTGGCATTGAACCTTTCACCGGTGGAATTGCTCATCTTGCTTGGTGAAATAGAACACCCCTTGAATTAGAAAGATTTCAAGCTACCTGTAAGTTGGTCCCTTGTTAAAGGCTCCTTGTTACCTCGATACATCATACATGCAATTCATAATTTAAAGCTCTGAATCTCTCCCCTAGTTCCACATGGAGTTGTTTCAAATTATAAGCCTACTATCCGATGCAACTGGTGCAATCTAAAGTCACACTGAATCACTCTACCCATGGAGTCCATACATTCAAAGAAAACCTGGTATACAACGGCATTCACACTTGACTTCTGAGTTGATGGCAAAAGATCAATCACGAAAGTAAGTAGGCCATGTATAGGATATGAGCACTATACCAGAACTGTAGATATTCCCAATGGCGTGATCCCTTCACGAAGAAACCACAAATGCTGAACCTGGAAGAAACGCGCAACAAAGCCAGCTCAGCATCAAAGCAAAATCCAGGACCACAAAACGGGCATAACATTCAATCTCAGGAAGACTCGAATCACGTACTTGGCTGGGTTCAATGGCGACCAGGCCAAGGTGGCGCGCACTCTTCACCACCAAATCCTTCCAGAAGTGCAGCCGATTCTCCCAATCCGCTCTCTGGCCTGTAAAGCCCTTGTACCGAGCTCGGGCCACCACCTCATCGTCCCAGTCCGGCACCTCCGTTTTCAAAAACCTCGCCAACGGCGACTCTTGGCGATCCTTGGCAGCCATAGCCATACCTCACCCGATACTCAAGCTACTTTCACATTCCGCTAAATTCTCACCCTAGTAGCAATCCAACTCAAAGCAAACATCAAGACCATCACACCATCACAGCTCCTTCACCAAGTTCCTATTTCTTCAACCCTAAATTGCAACCGGGACATGCTTTCGCGCTCTTCAATTGGTCTCTCACTCGGTCGACCAGTAGAAATTCTTTTCGTGCACTCCGAGAGCACAGTCTTACCTCCTACACGATCCCGATCAATCCCATCACAACTTGCAAATTGGGCCTTTGAAATTAGAAGGTGAGGCTTCAGACAGTGAGGAGGTGGAGCGAGGGTATGGCATATAGAAGTGCACACGGGGTGGCCCTTCGCTTGGGGTGAATGAGTGAGCCTGCTGCTACAGAGGACGTCAATGCTCAATTCGGAAGATTGCGTGATCGTTGTTCTTCGCTGTAGGGCATTTATTTAACAGACTGCCTCAATTTCGAAAGATCCGTTGCAAGACTTTCGAAAGGTCTGTTGGAATGTTGTTTCCCGGAGTGAAGTACTCGAGTCGCAAATTAAGATGCGTGGGAGCTAGATCTCTGGATTGGAAAGTGAAGCAAAATGATAAAGCCGAGCATCATTGATGCGATCGTGGTCGGCACGGGGCTGCAGTAGGCCATTCTGGCAGCCGCCATTGCGTCTTCGGGAAAGACGGTGTTGCATCCTGGGCTTTCTGCCGTTTCTGGTGCCAGATTGCACCAGGAAAAAAAGAATTTGGCTCCAAGATGGAAAAAACCCATGAAGTTTTTTGTTAGGAAAGTCTGCATAACATTCAGTACCCATAGAAGGACTGCCTTTCCCTTTGTGAAGTCCCCATCACCTAATTTCATCTGACATTTTTGAAGTTTGCAA
Organism: Thuidium tamariscinum; assembly: GCA_947034885.2. Classification (NCBI taxonomy): domain Eukaryota; kingdom Viridiplantae; phylum Streptophyta; class Bryopsida; order Hypnales; family Thuidiaceae; genus Thuidium; species Thuidium tamariscinum. The sequence continues at coordinate 32,686,476 of OX344751.2, read as the reverse complement.
CTTTAGTTACTGAATGGTGTGGAATATCCCACGCCATTACATCTGCTGGATGGAATGGTGTGGGATATTCCACACCATTTCATCTATTGGGAGGTAGTGTGACAGGCTGCTATTGAATGTTATGTGTACCAATAAATAATCTTGGAAGAAATAGACGGGTTGTGGATGAAAACACAACTATGTTCATGAGACATGCCCATTGGGAAGTCACCCCTCACTGCAGAAATACTATTTCAATGGGACCACACTGTTTTAGGTGAAAGAGTATTGGTGCAGCAGTGCTTCAGTATTGCAACAGTATAGGTTTAGTATTATACTATATAATGTTCGAAACAGTACCGTTTCAATGGGGGGTTTCTTTCCTAATGAGTGTGCTAATACGATGTTCTTTATCCAATATGTGGATGAATGTTCAAATTTGGAGCACCAATGTAACATTTTATATCACCATTTTGGCACTTCATAAAAAATGGATTTGCATTTGGATGAGTACAGGGTACTTGTCACTATGGACATTGCTCTCCTAACAATTTGGCTCATTTGAATCACATGTTTCCAAAACCCAATTTTTCTTTGGAAGAAGATCTCATGATCCTTGTTGAGAATGTTGAGGATGTGCAGTTGGGTACAACAACATTACGAATTTCTGCATTGCCAGAAAAATAGTTTCACTGTAGTCAACTTGGACACCTTCCTGAGGGCTGAAAAATTAATTTTTTTCCATGGAATTTTTTTCCAAGATAATGTATAAGTTAATAACATATGTGCCAAATTTCAAGTCCAAAAGATTTACCAAAAAAAAAGATATTCAAAGTCTACCAACATGTGTAATTGTGACAAAATTTCAATATTCCCAACTTTGCCACCCTTCCAAGGATTGAATTTTTTTTTTTTTCCATGAAATTTTTGTCATGAGATCATCTCTACATTGATTATATGTGACAAATTTCAAGTTCAAAAGTATCACCCCCCCCCCCTCCCCCCCAAATTGATACTAACGTGTGTTTTTAAAGGAACAATTTCACTATTGCCAACTTTGATGACTCCCAAGGATTGAATTTTTTTTTAAATCCATGAAATTTTTTCAAGGAGATCACTTCTATGTTGATGACATTTAAGCCAAATTCTAGATTCAAAGGATTCACTTAGAAAAAGACATTTGAAATCTACCTACATGTATAGTTATTAAAAACAATTTTACTAGTGCCAACTTTGACACCTTTCTAAGGGCTCAAAAATTGTTTATTTACCAAGGTCATTGCAAGAAACACTTACCAATTTTGGCTCAAAGTAGCCTATTTCAATGAGTATTGTGACTTGTGGAATAAATTTTTTTAAAGTAAAATAAAATATGGATAATTTGTAAAGCATTAAAATACTAAGATGCATAAAAATTCAAGATTAAAAAAATTTACCTCTAAAAGTTATGTACTCAAAGAGTGATGGAAAATACCATGAAAATGAACAATTTAATGTTTGATTTTTAAAAAATAGTAAAAAAATTCAAAACATTCTCTATAGAAAAGCCAATTTTTCTAACATAAAGATGCTCTTCTTCAACCATTTTCATCTTTGAGAAAAATATGGATAAAATAAAAATAGGTTTAGCCACAGAATCTTATGTGTTTTTTTGTTACCTTTTTATTGTATTTTCACATTTCAAAACAATTTTGCAAACACAATGAGTCAATTGAATGATTTTTTTTCACCACAGTATTTTTCTCTTGGTTTTGAATCACTTTGTAGCTTAAAGTTTTCTCATTTGAGTATTTAGAAATTGAATTTCACCTCCAAATGTGTTTTTAGGAAAATTTCAGCATCTTTTTTTTAACAAAAACATTGTAATCTTTCAATCTATATGGCCAAATGACACCAAATTTGACTTACACCATCTACAGTACACATTACAAGATTGTAAGGTTAAGATTTTCATACCTTACTCACATTTATACTTATAACACTTGAAAAGCAATGTTGTTTTCTAACGTGGTTAGGCATTGGGTGGTGAGGGGTTAAGTCTATTTAGAGCATCAAAAATTTGATTTGGAAATAACTTGTTTTTCATTTTTCTATTGAAGATTTTAAAGAAGGATGCAATCCAGATCTTTTTAGTATAACAAGCTCTTCTTTTAAATAGTGCATTATGATGATTTTTACATATTTTTGACTGACTCTTTGAAGCTTGACTTTTCATTTTGAACACCCTTTTGATTTATGACTTCAATGGCATTGTAGTCATATTAACTCCCTTTAAAATTCTTATATTTGCTTGCATCCAATTCTATGGAATATTCAATTTATACAATGATGGTTGGAAGGATCTATCTTTCGAACACATAGAAATTTTAATTCAAGAAATTTAGAATTTTTCCATCAAACTTTCATTAGAAATATCAAAATACTTCGATTTTTTCCTACCTACAAGAAGACATGGAGATTCCACTTCACTCAAAAAGATTTAGACATTAAACATTCATTACAAACAGTCCAAAGATAGTCTACATTGTTCTATTTATATAGTTTTTTTTCAAATTTTTAAGATAAAGACTACTAATAAAAATATTAATCTTTTTGAAAGATTCAACTTTTTTTTAATGTATGACTTTGTAGGTGATTCTTTGGGGCCCACACGTCTTGTTAATTTATATAAACTTTGAAATTTAGTATCTTTTTTGCCTTGAATTGGAATACCTTGTACCATTGGCATATAATTCAAAAATTCATAACTTTCACATCATATATTCCAAATACCACAAAACAAAATTTCATCCATGCATCCCTCTATGTACAAAACTCTATAATGGTACCAATAATGCACCCAAGTGATGCATAGTCTAAAAGATCTATAATTAAAGATAATATAATATCCAAAGATAAGTCAAAAATACATAATTTTTACATTGTATATGCACCAAAATGCCATGAAACAAAGTCCGTCTACCCTTTGTTGTAAGGAACTTTTCAATGATACCAAGAACACACTTGCGGGATGTATAATTTCAAAGATTTTATTGTAACAAATGAAACAAAACAAAACAAACATGCAACCTAATTAAATGTATAGAAAGACTACTATGCCCTATGCTATTGCCACAATACAATGGAAGATAAATAAAAATATTTTTTTAATTTTTTAATTATAAAAACACCAAAGTCCAATATCTTTTCTATTGGAAGCCAAAAAGCCACGAAACAAAGTTCATACACCCTCCTTGCAAAAGAATTTATGACAATTTCAAGAATATAGTTGGAGGATACATAGCTCCAAAGATCTCACTATAATAAGCAAACAAAACAAAACAAAAAATAGCCTTAGTAAATCCCCCAATTTGACAATGGCTTTTAACCCCTAAATGCCCAAGGCACCAATATCTAGTCTTTGCACGAGTGTTTGCAAAACTTTGAAGTTAAATAAAACCTAATAAAGTTTATATTTTTAGTAGTTTATATTTTTGAAAAGTTTGGTATTTGAAAGACTTTGAAGTTAAATAAAACCTAATAAAGTTGTTATTTTTGATAGTTTATATTTTTGAAAATTTTGGTGTTTGAAAAACTTTGAAGTTAAATAAAACCTAACAAAGTTTTTATTTTCAGAAGTTTCTATTTTCTGAAATTTTTTTTTGAAGACTATTTTAAGCACCAAAAAATTGATCTAAAAAATTATTGATTATGATTTTTCTATTCAAGATTTTGTGCAAAGGTGTCCATTGCAATCTTGACTTTCCATAGTGTTGAAGGCCCTTAAAAATGAGCTTCAAGTACACTAGATCTTAGGGAAAAAAACACATCAGAAATTCATTTAAAAAAAATTGGAGTATAGATTTTGAAAAGCCATAAATTAATTGGAGTTATGAATGCTAGGCCCTTTAACCTCATATTTTTTGGTGACCAAATTTTTGGATTTAACATGTGAAAAGAAGATCAAAAGACTTCAAGTCACTTTCGCAATTTTAACACCCTCATAATCAAACATTATAATCTTTCAATCCATAAGTGATATTGCAATGAGTTTTCTTTTCCTAAATGATCTCTAACCTATCTAGTTTGAATTGGTACGGTTACATTTCCAAACAAATTGACAAAGTTTATCAAAATATTGACTTTTTGTTCAATTTAGAACAAATTCTTAAAAGCTCAAAAAAAGCCTTGGACATTTAGGGGTTAAAGTGTGTTTTTCCTATAAATGAAGAGCATAGACTTATGGTTATCACCAATGAAGCAAGTTGATTTTTTTCAAAGTTTAATTATATAGATGTTTAAAGAGCTTGGTAAAGTATGCATGCTTGTTTTGAGTGCAAAATTGCATAGGAGATGTGAGATTTATAACAAGAAAAATGAATGTTTTGGATTTTTTTATATGTTGCAAAATCCTTGTGAAGACACTTAAAGAATCAAATATTTACCTTTTTCTATGCAAAAGTAAAATTTTCAATACTCAACCTTCAATATAGCCTTGTAAACAATTTTTGAGCAATCAAAGGATTTTAAGCGCCTGCACACCAAAATGAACCTGAAATTTCGAATCAGCCATATATGCTTAGCTAGGCAATTAAGGATTAAGGCTTAGGTTAAGGTAGAAGGTAGAAGGCTCTTAAATGGAGCAGGTTCTAAAATGGTGCCCTACCTTAAATGTACAATATTTGTACATATTGCTTTTCCATAGCCTTCAACAATGTATTGACAGTGTACATTTTAGCTAGGGCATCATTTTAGAGCCTTAAGCCTTTTCAACTTCAAAATTTGATAACTAATTCTACAAAGCTCCAACAAATTTGAAATGACTTGAGTTAGATGTCAATTCCACTTGTCTTTCAAGGTAAATATACTAAAAAATATTTCAAGATGTTTCACCTCCCAAAAATTCAGTTTCAGCACTTAGATGGGCAATTACTGAGCCTTCTACCTTAGATTGTGCAAGGTTAGAAAGAGTTCATACGCGGAAGGGATGAAAATTTAAAATATGCAAATATGAAGATTTGATGTCTAGATTCTACCATAATTTATTTTGCCGAAACCATTCAAACCAAAAGCATTCATCTGCCTCCCCAGCTTGGTCTGTTTTGGGGTCAAGCATTTCCCTCTTGAACATAAACCTCACAGCATCATCGTCTTCTCCCTTTCAGCGTCGCTCTTCGCCACCTTCCCTGGTCCCTGTTGCAATAATTGCCAGCCAATTTGCGTCCGATCCAGGCATGTAATGCTGAAGCCTGTTGTTTTGTTGAAACAGGTCGTTCATGACGTTTTCTGAATTTGCTGTGTTTCAATCCATGACAAGATTGCTGCCCTTCATTCGACTCTGTGTGGTGCTCTTGGAAGCCTGATCGCAACTCGCCCTTACAAGTTTAAGCTCAGGTTTAGGTTTGAGCATTGGATGAGATTTCTCAGTGTATTCATGATCGGAAATAACATGCTCAATTTGGAAGATGGATGTCTAGGGTCTATGTGCTGAAGAATTTGTTCGATGGGTGTCGAGGGTCTATGTATTGAAGCTCCAATGTGGCTTCCCTTGATCTTCACAGTTTCTGATTGTGCATATTCTGCTTATTTTTTCGAAATTTCCTCTCCCGCACTCGCTGAGCTGGTCCATTCCTTAATGTTGTGCTCCAATTTATACAAAGATCGTCGCCTTCCATTTGGCTCTGTGTTGTGCTCTTTGAAGCTCACAACTCCCCTTTTGCAATTCTGAGAGGTTTAGGTTTAGGGCTTAGAGTCCTTCCCGCAATGGGTGAGATTTCTGTAATTATTCATGTTATGCATTCACATGCTCAATTTGGCCAGTGGATGTCTAGGGCCTGTGTATTGAAGCTCCAATGTGGCCTCCTTACTCTTCGCAGTTTCCGAATTGTCCAAATTCTGCTTCTCTTTTTCGATAATCCCTGTTCCGCACTAGTTGAGCTGGTACATTTCTTAATGCTTTGCTCTTCATGGGCGTCAATCTCGTACAGGGCAATGCATAGGGTTGATGGCTATATGGAAGCGTTGTTCTTGTTAGTCCTTTGCTTTAGACTGTCCTGTTTTCCCACTTCTGGGATGTCAAATACTGGGATGCTGTTGCTGAGCAGTGACTTAGAATGTCTGTGTGTGTTTTGGCTGAATGTGACGGTTTTGTGGAGGGGGATCAGTGACTTGGTTTTGGATTTGTTGTCTGATCTAAACGGCGAATGATTTTGTAGGTTCCAATGGTCACGACCGTGAATTCTGTGGGAATGGCGCCCTTCTCTCCTTCCGTTCAAATTGGCATTGCTCTGAGGAGCCCTGTTGCATCTATAAGTCAAGGGAGACCCTGCGGTGCACAGATATCGTTATCCTCCAGCTTCTTGGCTGACCCTTCCGCATTTAAAATTAGGTCAGTGCAGCATGAGACCTCCAGCCTCCTCAGGAAGTGCCCCGAGGTACTGTCAATCAAAAGCGTAGTTACAGCCACGGACACACTGCCGCAAGTGGACGCGTCTTACATGCGGATGTGTGTGGAGCTTGCGAAGGAAGCTGCTGGCAAAACGTCGCCGAACCCCATCGTGGGTTGCGTGATTGTCAAGGATGGTAGGATTGTTGGTCGAGGGTTTCATCCCAAGGCTGGGGAACCCCACGCTGAGGTTACAACTCCCATGCCGCCCTCTTAGCCCTATTTTTCTCTCATATTGAGAGTGGCATCACAGAGCCTTTTCAAGAAATATTAGTACTGACAGAGGTTTTGTCAAATTTGATGTTGTAGCTTTTGTTGCAGCAATCTGATTCACATCAGGTTCTTACCTCGCCTTGAACTACGACCTCTTTTTTTTCAAGGTTAAAATTCGGGGTTTTGTGCTGAAGTTCTGCTGCGCCTTGTGCAGGTGTTTGCCTTGCGAGAAGCTGGGCATTTAGCAAACGGTGCAACAGCATATGTGAGCCTGGAGCCGTGCAATCACCATGGTCGTACCCCACCCTGTAGTCAGGCATTCGTGAAAGCCAAGCTAAAGCGCGTGGTTGTGGGCGTTGTCGATCCAAACCCTCAAGTTGCAGGTGAACTCGGTGGAACTCACACTTGTCGTTCAAACATCTCGTAGTGCATATATATGTGGATAGAACTGCAAGTTGTGACTTAGCTTTACTTTTATTGAGTTGCGATTAGTTTGCTTTATCGGTGCTGGAAGTAAGTTACTCGTATGATCAGGAGTCTGTAGACTCTGAAGTAACTTAAGTACCATGGGACTGAGATAGCTGTAAGACCGAAGGACTGAACCGTTAGTTGGTGCCCAATAAGCCTCATAAGTTCCTCGTTACATAGTTGGTCCTGCATATATTCTATGATAAGTAGAAAGACACCTAGGTAATTTATTAGCACCGGTATTTTGGTGGATGAAGGACATACACTATTGTGCGTATCTCCTTCATCCATGGTCAGATGAGTTGCAGCTCTCAATGCTTCTTTAAAGATGATTTTGTTATGATATGTTGCAGGAAAAGGCATCAAGACGTTACGGAGTGCAGGAATAGAGGTTGTGGAGGGTGTGGAAGAAACTCTCTGCCGTGACGCGAATGAAGTCTTCATCCACGGGATGCTCACTGGTCAGCCGTTCGTCACTCTCAGGTGTGAACTCCTCTTTCTTCCCTTGATTTCTAGTAATGTCATCTCGTATTTTTGAGATACGAGCTCGCTTTCAATTCCACATCCGTTGATTGAAAACTTTTGTGATCAATTTTTCATTCAATGGCAGTGAATTTGGTGCCTGTAAAAGTTATCCTGTGGCAATCTCCTACTCATGAGAGGTCGATGGAAGCTGCTCAGCTGCTTTACATCTTTTAAGTCAATCACTCACCTTTTATGTCAGGTATTCCATGTCAATGGACGGTGCTTTTTTGGGAAACTTAGGACTAAGCAACGCACAAGGTGGCCTATACAGTAAGTTGCTGCAAGAGAATGATGCTATCGTTGTTACAGATGCGGCTGTCTATGATGATCCAATTCTCCTCTCGTCTGAGCCAGGCGCCACGCAACCTCTTCGTGTCATCATTGCCAGGTCAGTTGGCACAGAGACGTCGCCGTGTTGTGATTTTCTTCGCTCGTCTTTCAGTTACAATTTTTCTATCAACTAACGAAATCTATTTTCATATGGATGGATTTATACATGGATTGGATTTGAGTGGTCTTTTTTATTCTCCTCGAGGTTTCTTTGTATTCCTTTGCCCAACCGTGTTTTCTCTAACATTGTGGGAGAAATAATTCCATTTGGTCAGGTCTCTTGATCTCCCAGTGGAATCCAAAGTTTTCGACACTTCTGCTGCGAAGACACTGGTGTTGGCTGATCAGCAAGCATACATTGAGAGCACCCAGTCAATGAAAGCAGAAGGGAAATCACTGATCGACAGGTTGCAAGCCCAGGGTGTGGATGTGGTGATGATGAAAGACTTAACCTTGGAGCATGTACTGAACGTGTGTTACCATCGTGGAGCTACCTCGGTCCTTTTAGATTCCAGGGGTCCAGTGTTTTCAGGCCTCGAAAATTTCCTCGGCCAGAAAGCAGTGAAAGAAGCGGCGGCTCACAAAGTTGTGGTCCAGGTGGCTCCTATTTTCCTGGGAGAGAATCGGACGGAACCAGGCTTCCGCATGGACGACGATCTAATCAAGCTTGAGAGGGTGTCGAGTTACATGGTAGGTCAAGACGTCGTTATTGCAGGCTATTTCCCACAACTTTGAATTAGTTGTGACTTCCTTGTATACGTACACTTCTTGTATAGTATCTTATCCTGTAAATGGATACTTATTATTATGCTAGCTCTGCTGCTACTATCGTAAGTCTTTTACCAAGCCGGAGCACTCATTTGTTTTGTCCATGTACTCCGAGAAAGTGACAAGAATCATTGACTGATGAGTTGGGTGAGAACAGAAAAAATAGTCTCGTAAGAGGTGGGAAGTAAATTTTGGTGCCGAGGCTTGGTCATTGCCAATGTGACTGCACTGGGAATGTCATGACCAAGCATGCTGCAAATGTGATGTTAATTGAGATGTGATCACAATAAAATGTTTCTTAAGAGAGCTGGCTGAATGTCTTAGTGTCTTTGAAATGGCTTTAATTATGTGCCCGCTCAGGATTCAGGACATATCATACATACTGGTTGTTAATACAAGTTTAGTGGTACAGAAGACTCGTTTCAGAGCATGTGCAATTGTGCATATTGGAGCAGTAGGCAGTTAAACTAGCTGTCTGCAGGTGGTCAATATAAACAGTCAGTTGATTGTATTGCATATTTTTAAAAATCCTATTGTTTAATTTCTTATTTCTTGCATTAGAAATGATAGTGTGAACTACACTTTGATCAAATAAAATGCCTTTGGACTTTAAGACCTACCAAATTGAGAGGGATTTATTTTGCCATGTTTGACACATGGCAATTTCAAAACTGTAGATGAAAGAGGGAGGGAGTTGGACATTGAGTATCCCAACTTAGATCTTGGTGAACAGGAAGAAATAGACATGCATGATGATGGCCATGATGGGGATGTGAATAGCATCAAACACTATATTGAGACTCTACTTGGCATCAAAATTTCATAACTTATGACCTTGAACTTTAGGAATATCTTGGTTGTTTGGGTTCTAATTTCCCTTGAAATGAACTCCCTAATTTTTCTGAGTTGTACAAGGTGTTTTGGTCCTTGTGGATTTTACAAGACATCGTAATTACTAAAACAAATTGGTATGCAACAACAATGAATACGGATAGGGGGACATTTAGAGGGCCAAATTATGAAAACCTTATTGTATTGGAGTTGAAGGTTCTTATGATTACATATTACATATATGGACATGTGGTGCTAACCCAATGTGAAGTCCTTTTAGCATAAAAAAGGTTCAATTTTTCATTGTTGAATTATTACTAATTTAAATAATGTCATGCATTAGATGAAATTTGAGGCCTCTAAAGGGCTATTTTGGGTCTGTTCCTGAAACTATCGTGAAAATGGCCAGTTGTTGTTAGGCCGACATTAAAAAATTTCCAAAAAAATTTCCAAAATGATGTGGTACAATTGTGGCCATGTTAGATTCCTATGATTCATGATTTTCTACATTCCCAACCTGCTAGAACTCGCAATTTCTTAGAGCCCTCAAATTTCATCTAATGGAAGTGGCTTGAATTACTCACAAAATATTTACTTGTCACCAATCCAATGACATATGAAAGCAATAAAAGAATTCTAGGATATGACAAAATGGCACAAGTAAGGTGGTTGTTGAATGCAATGAAAGACAATTGCTTGAACACATGAAAAATTGATAAATTTCCTATAGTGGATGAAGGGACGATTTGATATGAAGGCACTTACTACCTTGCAAGCTAGTATATGCTTCCAAAACCACAAAAGTAGGGCTTGAAGGTTTGGTGTTTAGCAAATGCAAAATCAAAATTTGTTTTAACTATAATAATACTCAGTTGAGAGCTAGAAGGCTTGAGAGTACTATGGGACATAACGCCATTCAAGTTTAATAGTTCATAACAAATGCCTATATATCTATATGTTCTACAAGTATAAGGGTATAGATAGAAAAAACAAAGGCATTATGAGTTATACTAATTTTCTCACTCTCCAATAGAATGGTCACAAATCTATTTCAAAAATTCATCTTGGCATTTTATAGTGAAAATAAAGATCATGGAGCAAAACATTATTCATCCAAGCAATGGTTTTTCCCGCATCGAGAACTGGTATTATTTCCTAAATGCCCAAGGCACTAAAGTTTGGTATTTGCAAAACTTTGAAGTAAAAGAAAACCTAACCAAATTGCTATTTTTAGTAGTTTGTATTTTTGGAGAATTCTTTTGAATTCTACTTTAAGCATCAAAAAATCGATCTTGAAAATGATTGACTATGATTTTTCTATTCAAGATTTTATGCAAGGGTACCCATTGCAATCTTGACTTTCTCTAGTTTCAAGGCTCTCGGAAATGAGCCTCAATTACACTAGATCTTGAAGAAAAAATCACATTAGAAATTCACTTAAACAAATTGTATAGTAGATTTTGAGAAGCTATAAATTGATTGAAGTTATGCATGTTAGACTATTTAAACTCATATTTTTTCAGTGACCAACTTTTTAGATTTGACTTGTGAAAAGAGGATTGAAAGACTTCAGCTCACTTTTGCAATTTTAACACCTTCATGATCAAACATTATAATCTTTCAATCCATAGGTGATATTGTTGTGTTTTCTTTTCCTAAATGATCTCTAACATGTCTAGTTTGAATTTGTCTAGTTATATATTTTTTTAATTGATAAAACTCATCATAAAGTAGCCTTTTTGTTTACTTTAGAACAAATTCCTAAAAGCTCAAAGAAGGCCTTGGGAATATAGGGGTTATACTTCTCTAAACAACATACAAGGAACTTATCAATTAATTCAAGGATTGAGGTTGATTGGGGAACTACGTAAGAATCGATTTTGCTCTTTGAAGGGGATCTTCTTTTCAAAGAAGCAAAAGAGCCTTGTGTTCCATTGGTAAATAGTGTTAAAAAGGTATAAGATTCAAAGCTCCTTACTAAATTTTTAATCAATATGTGTATTAAGCATGCAATTGGTAGAAAACTTAGCATGGAGCTCTCCACAAACTTATTATTTAAATTCTAAGCCTTGCCTAACATTACTACAAACATGAAATGTCTTCTCGATGAGAAAGAATCCTTCCATGTAAAACATATTATATATTTAAGTGTAATTGTTCATCCTTAGAATTTTGTGCAAAAAGGGGAGACCTTACGTAGTAGTTGGACTTCCAATAAGTGCTTTTGATGTTATTTTTAAGTACATGATTCATGTGGTACCCAAAAGGATGATTTCCATGGAGACCAGCCCGTCCTTTAAAGGTTGCCATGGATGGCTATCAATGACTTTTCCTCGAGCAGCCAAGGACATGGCTCGAAAATCCCGCCTGGTGAGGACTCCAATTGGGGGCTGCCCATGTTTTCATGGGGCATCCAAAATAGAGTTCATTTCTTATTAGTAATATGTTTTGGAGTCAATGGGATGGACTCCAATTATTGACTGATATGGCAACCAGCATTACAAATTTTTTTAAAAGCAATGACTTCTTTTGACAAAACAATGTCAAAACATTGACAACTGCCCCCCTTCCATACACTGAATAGGGGTATTAACCCCTCAAAGCCCAAGGCCTTGTTGGGTGTAAAAACACCCTGGCTTTTTAAGCCTTATAAGTCTACATGTCACTAGGATATGAAAATCTCGACTGTATAATCTTGTAGTCTACATGCTATAGATGACGTGGACCAAATTTGAAGTCGTTTGGCCACATAGATTGCAAGATTATAATGTTTTAGTGTTGAAAAAAGATGCTGGAATTTTCCTAAAAACACATGTGGAGGTCAAATTTGATTTCTAAACCTATTCAAATGAAAAAACTTTAAGCTAAAAAATGCTTTGAAATCAACATACAAACTCACTAGTGAAAAAAATGTCATTCAACCGACTCATTGTGTTTGCAAAATGATCTTGAAATAGTAGAACATAGCAAAAAAGGTGCAAAAAAGACCTCTCTGACTATACCTCCTACTAAAATGCTTCTCAGTCACTCATAACTTCTTGAATTGATATGAAATTTTAGCCACACAAACTAGATTAGAATATGTAACTTTTCCAAAAAATATCATTAGAAACAAACACCATATGTAGAAGAAACAGGCCACTAAAGTTCACTAAAATCTAAAAATGTTTGGTTATCAAACTTTGAATTGCTCCCAAACATTCAAAACAATTTGGATTGCCATGAAAATTTGACCACAATAATTAGACTTATAGAGGAACACAAACCAACAAATTTTATTGAAAATAAACATTGGATGAAGGAGATGAAAGCCCGTGAAGTTGCAACCATCAACTATAGTTTGGTGAATTCAAATTGAACTAGTGAACTTTGAATTGCTTCCAAAATTTTTTTACTTCAGTCTTAGATTGATCTAAAAATTTTACCACACCAACTAGATTAGGATGCAAAACTTTACCAACAAGTGTTATTGAATTCGGTTGTTGGATGCAAAAGTTATAGCAGTTTGTATAGGACTTTTAGACTACATGAGGCTACTTATCAATCCCTTGGGTGTTGAGGGATTAACCCCTAACTACCCAATCGACCATATATGGTGAGTTGAAATTTTAGGTCCATTTTTGAACTAGTAGTTAAATTCCTATGACCGTTTTTAAAAAAAATTGAGCAATTTTAAGGGTTCACTACTAAAAACTTTCATTTTTCACTGAAAAAAAATACATATTTGATTATTGAGAGGTCTTCAAAGGCATACATATACCATAAGTGAAGTGTAAAGCTTGCCAATTTTACTTCATTTTCTAGCTTTATGCAATTTCACTTGATTTGAGATCTAAGAAATTGTACATATCCATTTGCTTTGAGAATGGTTCCAATGGAAAGAAGAAAGTATTTTCATGATATTCACCATCGAAAATTTAAACATACAACTATTGATTTGGAGTTATTTTCAATTTCTACTTATAAAAAATAATTGCATTTCAACAATTGCAAGGTGGATTGTGTAATGAATTTAATAGCTTTTCATGTGAAATTAAGTTTTTTAGAAGTGCATTTTAGTGTGCTAACACTCTTTGTAGTTGTTAATGTCACCTCAAATCCTCGAAAAAATTTATATGCAAATTTGAGAAACATTGTGGAAAAAGGTAGCATACTAAATATAGAAAATACTCTTATCTTGTTATAATCTTACAACTCCAATGCAATTTTGTACTCAAAATTTGTGTACTTACTAATAAACAAGCTCTTTAAACATCTATGTGGTTAGATTTTGGAAAAAAATCAATTTGCTTCACTAGGGATGACTACAAGCCCATGCACTTTTTTCATAGTCAAAACACACTTGAAAAGGCTTGGACATTTAGGGGTTAAGGGGACTAGAAAATTAAAGGGACTTATCACGGAACATTGTAGATATTTGAAACACGATGTACTACACTTAGGCACTTCAATAACTATTGATGTACAACGAAGGTAGATATTTATATAGGATGAAATGTCGATTATTTAGTATGGATCGGGGTATGGATCCTTTTAAAACCCTATTTAGTTTAGTTCAACTTAAATCATCCCAACTTTGGAAACCTTTGAACAAGCTGGAGGTAAGAGCATCCCCATTGGCTGCGCACAGAAGAAGCGCGGCTAGGGGATGCTTGCCGAGCCATTCAAGAAGGTCGGGCCTGGGCAAATTAATTTCCCCCACCCCAACACGCCAAATGAGCACGGGGAATAATCAATTCCGGATTTAGAGGCACTTTACCATAGATTCCAAGAAAACAAGCCATTAGTCAATGGTAACGCATCTCGAAAAGAGGAATAAAATTTAAAGAAAGGCACACCGAGCCCGGCCAAGTTTTCTCCATTTGGCTGTATCATCCGTAAATTTGGCCGGGCCCGACCTTTCTTTTAGCTTGGCCGTGCCTCCCGTGGGACAATTTATTCGCTCGGGCCCGGCCAATCCCTGAGTTAGCCCACTGCCTGAGTTGCTCCTTGAGGCCTGTGGGGATGCTCTAAGGTAACTTACAAATCACTGCCACTCCCTTTTGAAATGAATGCTGAAAAACCCCTGAATTTTTTTGTCTCCAAGGCACGGCCCTTGGCTTACCTCCTTTTGTTCTCAAAATTCTTGGAATAAACTCTGGATTGAAAATTTAAAATATTAAAAAATATTTATTTTATCTTATAAAATAAAATAAAATAACTGAAAAATATCCTCTTGTAGGGACACTCAGATGAAAGTGAAAAGGAGCAAACTCAAGGACTTTCTGGTAGTACTGAAATGAAGACAAAATAGAACAAAGATACGGCACATGCTTTGATTTGAATGGGATATCCGGATCATAAGCTTAGCACAAACTTTCAGTGGACCGACTGATGTAAAGGGAAGCATGTTTTTTATTTTCCCCAGGGAAAAAGGGGGTGGAGAGATTTGTGCAGGACACTAACTTAAAGGTAGAAGCACCCAAATTGAACACTAGTTGTTCATGGACACTTAGATAAGAAGTTGAATCCAAGTGCAAGTGGATCCAAATTGCACTAAGGTAGACTGCTCTAAAAGTGACTTATGTTTCTAAAAGCGACCATGCCACAGTGGTAGATTTTGGTTTCTGTAATGTACTACAGCTGTATATTTCAGCAGATGGTTGCTTTTAGAGCACACTGTGTTTGAACTTTGAAAATTCATAACTAATTCTACACAGGTCCAAAAAAGATGAAACAACTTGGGTTAGATGTCAATTCCATTTTCCTTCCTATGGAAATTTACTAAAAATTGATTCAAAAAGTTCATCTTCCCTGAAAAGGCAATCAGCTCTTAAGTGGTCACTTTTAGAGCAGTCTACCTTAGTTGTTCATGGGCACTTAGATAAGAACCTGAATCCAAGTACAAGTGGACCCAAAGAAGACATATGGGGCCTTAAAGTGGACAAGTGTGGTTTCAAGTTGTCATTCTTTTAAGAAATGGCCAATCACCTGCATGGGATTCAAAATTAGAGTGTGTCACCTCAGGGTCTTTCTGTGCCCACTTTGGAGTTAGTCTAGTGCCCACAATAGGTGCATCTACACAATTGTTTTCAAAATTTCATATTATATTCATACAAGCTCAGAAAAATACAAACCTAATTTTTTTGGTTTTCTAAACCATTTCCTAACAAATGCACGTAATCTTCTCCCTATACACCTACTAGATCTTGATCCAGGGTAAGTGTCCATTTTAAATGCTTCTGCATTATATAACATTGTAAATCAAAGCTAGATGTGCTTTCTCTCCATGGAAACCAAGAGTCCCTATAGTGGAAACTTGCATTAGAGAAATTTTGAACCCTCAAAGAGGCCTCTAAAATGGCCTCAATTGGGGTCCTCAATTGGATTTAAATGCGTACTTGTCAAAGAAAGGACAATTTCTTCCCCTATTTCCACCCATTTTGACATCATGATGTTTATAAAGGTACATGTTTTTTTTATTGGATAATGGAACATTCGGTACTTCTTGTCATTCAAATTTTAAGTACATTGAGGGATTATTTTATTTGGAGAAGGACAAATTTGGTGCAATTAAGTACTAATGGCTCATGTGTTTTTAGTACAACGAGTGAGTCTTTTTTTTAATAAGATCATTGGTACTTCATGTTCATGATGTTTGCACCATGAAATACCTCTTATTGGACAATAGAACAATAGGTACTGTTTGTCATTCAAGTCCTTGGTACAATAAGTGAATTCTTTATTTAACAAATTTATAAGTACTTGATGAATATTCACACAAGGTAGCAACACATATTGTGTACTAAGGCTATCATCTCTAGCCTTCAATAAATAGCTTTGCATGTCAATTTCTAAGGGCCTCTTTGAGGGTTCAAAATTTCTCTAATGTATACTCCATAGTTAGCTGCGCTTGTTCCATTGTGCTACTTATGGCTGGTTGGGTATGTATTCTATCCTTGACAATAGAATCGTGTTTCATTTGTTTCAAAAACAAACAAACAAAACTTATATAAGGTTGAATCACCCATAAACTAATTAAATAAGGTATTCTAGACATGATTTGGAGTAATGGAAGACAAAGCAAATATTTTTACATGTGCAATAATAGAAATGATATGGATTGCAAAAAATTTGGTAATTTTGTCGCACAAATTGGAATTACTATGAATTTTAGAAGGCAAAACATGCACTAGATATATAGCTAGTCTTTGGACTTTTCTAATTTTGATCATTCAAAATAACTACTTTGCCACTCACTACTTCCTACTTTCTTGCACACTAGTTTGGGTCATGAACTTTTAGTCCCAACTTTGAAAAAGAGAAAAAGACACATTCTAGCCTTGGTTGGAAATACGTCAATATATAGATTGGCTATTGGATGGTAGTTGGTTATAGGTGGTTCTACCTTAATTAATGTTGAATGACTTCCTCTTCAAAGTCCAGAGTCACTTAGAGTCCCTAAGCTCTGTAGCATACTAAACCTACAAAAAACCAAAGGTAGAAATCCATTCAAGCTCCAAAACCACTCGCTTCTCTAAATGTGCATAGTTTGTACATGTTGCTTTTTCATCTTTATAGGTATGTACAAATAGTATATATTTCAAGAGGTGGGTGATTTTAGAACTTGAGAAGATTTGACTTCAAAAATTCATAATTAATTCTACAAAGCTCCAAAAAAATATAATCAATTTGAATTAGATGCCAATTCTACATGTCTTTTAAGGACTTAAGAAAAAAATATTTCAAGAAGTCTCACTTCTCCAAAATTTAGTTTCATCACTTGGATAGGTGTTTTATGGACTCGTTTATGGACCTCCTATACTAATGCCTAGCCACCAACTCACACAAACACATCCAAAGCAATAAGGTTGAGGCACCAATAACCAATAATTTAAGTAATTTCAAAATAGGTTGTGTGCAATATGAAGCACTAAAATTTTTACCATATAGGAAGATAGGAAATACAGATATTGCAAAATTTTTAGAATTTTATTCCCAAAATTAAAATTACTCTAAATTTTAGGAGCCAAAAATTACTCTTGATGAATAGCCAATGTTTAGAGTCTTGAGTTCTAATTCTGATCATTCAAAAATTACTTACTTTCACACTCACTAATTCCTACTTTCTTACTCACTTATTTGCAACATGTGCCATAACCTTATTAGTCTCAACTTTGAAAAGAATTAAAAAAATGCATTCCAAGCTTTGGTTTAAAATCTATTATAGCCTTGATTGGAACTACTACATCCCTATATGTTGGATATTAGGTGTAGTTGGTTATTGATGCCTCAACCTTAATACAACTTGGTTAAAAGTTACAACAAGCCAGACAATAGTTTTGTTTAAGTTATAACTAAGTCCCTTCCAAGCATCCAAAGAGGCAATATCCCTCTTTAGAAGGGGAAGGGATTTGACTAATTAACAACATTATGTAAACCCATCATTTGAAGTTAACCCTACAAGGTGATTGGGGTTGGCAGTTACTGCCACTTTTTGGTACATTGTGAACAATGTACCAAAAAATGGCAATAACTACCAATTCTAAAAAACTTAAAATTTTAATTTCGATTTAGTATACTTGGCATGTTCTTACAGACCAAAGAATTAAAAATTTAAAAATTTTAATTTTTTTAGGTGCACAATCACTGTGCACCCAAAAAACTTTTAAACTTTTAAACTTTTAAATCTTCATTTACCTCCCCCCCTCTCCTTTTATAATTTCTTGAAACCAACTTGATTGACAAACATTATGGGACATGTGTTCTTGTATATGTATTCATATCTATATTCGTATATATATTCATATTTGTATCCGTATCCATATCCATACATGTATTTATCTCTGGGCCATATTTGGACCAAATCCGTATAATACATATAATACATGTAGAATATCCGTATCCGTATTCGTGTCTGAATGGTTCAAATTATATCTTACATAATCAATGGCTTGGGAATTTTCAAGAAATCAACGGTGATTACAAAGGTAAGTTTTTTGTTTTTTTAAATCAATGGCTTGTAAATTTTTTGAGAGAGGAGGGGGAGGGGGGGGGGGGCTAATTAATTGACCTGGGTGGTACACCACTTTTCGTCACATTGTAAGACTAAAGCCTCCTATTTTGTGTTGTCTTAGTTTTATGTTCTCCACCTTTCCTAGCTAATTAGGGACCTCTAATTGCAAATATGAATTCAAGATTGGCAAATTTGTTTTCATGTGTGATATTAAAAAAACTTCATGTGTTTTCCGTCGGGCCACTTCAAATGACGGGTTTAGTGTCTTGTAAGATTCATTGCAAACACAAAACAATCAACATCAAACCAGGGTCATGAGCAACAAGTGAAAACGAACAAACCACATAAAAGTTACATAATCTAGGCTTGCTATATTATGAAGATTTTCTGCTTGGTCTTAGTTGATTTGGTAGAAGCAGTTTCCCAATCTAAAGCCAATCTGATATAAGGTAATCAGTTTGTTTTTTTCTTGCAAAATTTTGCCAGATTTATCAAAATTTGACCACTGTTTGTTTGTCCCTTCTAAACCAAGCCCATGCACTCAAGTCAGTAGAGGGGACATTGGTCCAAAAAAAAGCCCTTGTAATCACATGTTTAACCTTGAGACAACAGGCTGGTCTTTGTAGAAATCATGTATTTTAAGAGTGAGCCAATTGCTTAAAAAAACCAAATGCATTCATTGGAGGTCAAACTTCTATGATAGACCTCTACATTCTGCACAAAATTCCAAGGATGAGCATTTACACTTTTGATCTAAATAGAAGGATTTTCTATGATCTTTTGGCCTCTTTTCTACCTCTAAATTCCTTTTGGGTTGAAAGCTTCCAAATAAATATTTCAATCTAAGTTGGCTTTGATTATTAAAGTATTGAAGTTTCATTTTGGATATTCTTGGCAATTGGAAGAAGATTCTAAATTCTCTTTGCACAAATTTTCTTATATTAAAACTATGAGCTTTCAAAGTGTCAATTATAGTTGTATTTGGAATGAAATGTAAGTCCTAACAGTCCTAATGCTCATTAGTTGTGATATTTTAATCCTTGAACGACGGCCTGGTGAGCGTGGAAATCATGCATTTTGATTCTGTGTGACATCATCTACTTTGGAAAAGCCAAATATATTCATTGGAAGTCAAAGCCTTATAGAAGATTTCCCCTTTTGACCCCTAAAACCGAGGACCAATAGTTGTACTTCCATTCTACAAGGGAAGATTCTCTCTCATTTTGCGGATGCAAAACGTCCTCTTTGATGTTTAAGGGTTAATGAAAGATATGTAAAGAATGGTTTTGCAGCAAGGTTGCAATTATACGGAGTATCATACAAGAAAGTTTTACGGAGCATGTTTGCTTCAAGTTCCTACTTCAATTTTAACTTCTGAAGCCACAAAGTCCCGTGAAGCTCATCTGACTTCAATTAACAAAAATTTTATTGAATATAAAAGAGCACATTAGCTTGTAAGGAAATAATTTTGTCTAAGAACAATAGTATGTCACCCCCCAAAAAGGTTTGGTTGGGGAAGTTTTTTATTTATTTTTGTCATATATAGTTGTATTCTTTTACACATAAAAATCTTACATTCATTTTGTGTGTACTAGTGATGTGAAAGTTATGGAACTTCTTTTTACCAATCAAAGTATTTTCTTCAAAAAATAGCTTGTAGGATTTAGTTATATAGTCAATTTTCACAATTTTCAACAAAAAAAGGTTTCACAATGTACAAGGCCTTAGTAGAATTTTTTTTCCTAGATAGTTTTAACTCAATTCTTTACCATAAAGATTTTTTTACTTCAAAATTTGTAGTGCAATACTAAAAGTTAAGAGGATTCAATGTCTTGTATTCTTGTCACATAAAAAATTGTTTTCTTCACTTTAAACACAATTATCTAACGATCTATGAAGTCAAAGTCTTATATATTTCTTCCACTTATTTTTATAGTAGTCTACTACAAGATTGTATGGTCAAATATGAAAAAAAAATTCAATTCTTTTTGTTTTTAAACCCTAAATGTTTAGATTATTCTCTAGAATTCATGATTTTGAAAAAATCAATATAAAGGTTTCAAAAAAAAAAATCAATATAAAGTACTATTTGGAAGAATATTTTGGAGTTGACATACAAATAAAAGTTGTAAATGTTGAGTTTTAGATTCCATTTGTACAACTAGATTCATCAAATAATGCTATCACCAGTATTTTTTTTAATATATTTTGAAAGGAAAATTTCAATATCCCTTCTAAATTCAATTGTAAGCAAAACATTATCATTTTTGGAGTATAACTTGTTGAAATGGATTTGAAATTAAGTTCTTTTAGCATGGTGATTTTTGGGTTTTTTGGGTTTTTACATCTATAAACTCATTTCACAAGTCTAAATTTGAACTAGAGTCAGTGCAATTTTTGACTTGGTTGACCACTTCACATACTTTCATGTTTGTAATTTTAGAAAAATATTTACTTTAATAACACCAAATTCAAACAAATAGATAGGACAAGAACTTGATAAAGTATCTCCATAAATTTGAATGACTTTCATCTAAGTAGCAACAAAAATTATTTGTTGTTTAGAAAAGAAAGTGAATCTATTCACTGTTTAGAAATTGGACATTGGAGTGCTTCACAATTAATAGGAATGGCAATTTTGATGAAAAAATGGACTTGGGACTATAAAGGTTAAAAACTCAAAATACATTCTATTTTGCACTTTGGTAGGTCAATATTTTGTGGATTGAATATTTCAGTTATGAGGTTTAGTAGTTTTCAATCTACCATGAGTATAAGAATTTGGTATCTTTCTGTTATTTGCTTGTATGCTTGATTGTCTAAGTATATGCTTGTTTGCTACTTATTAGTATAATAGTTTTATACAAAATTGTTTAATATTTAACATTGAATGTTTTCCAAGTCAAAAACTTCTCATTACTCTATTATGATAAACAACAAAAGGTTTGATAAAAAAAATTTAACATTAAAAACTCTTTTCTATAAAAAGAAAATTTAAAAGAAACAATGAAAATTGACAACTTAGTTTTCTTTAGAATAAAACCTTTTAAACACTTTCTATAGAACTTCATTACTTGAATAGGTTATACTGATTTTTTTTCTACATTTCATTTATGATTTCATGCTATGGTTGCACTTTCAGCACTTTCAGCACTAGGTTGGTGAGTGGCATGCATCAACCTAGTAATATTTGAACCTCCTTTGGACAAAATATTTTCATTAGTATGTCATGGAGTTCTTATCATACTAACTTATAGGCTTTGAATCTTACTTTGATTGTTCAACTTTAAATTAGTTCAAGTTTTTTTGCATGTATGTAAATTAGGAGATAAAGAGCTGATTCAAATTCTTATGCAATACCAATTAATAATTATACAAATTGCTTGTTTTGCCATTTGAATTTTTTTGTATAATATAGAAAAGAAGCAAAAAAATTTGTCGTACATGATTAAGACTCACTTCTTACACAATTCCAATCAAGCATATCAAACTTCAATTTCAAAACATCAAAACTTCATTTTTAGTGAATTTTTTCATTTAATTTGCATTGTAATTCATTGAAAAATATTGATAATGAATTTTCAAAGTTTGATTGTCCAGATATGATATAAACATCTATATGCACATCATTTCTTCAACAACCATCTCCAAAAAAGTTTCACAATTCACTCTATAGAAATTTCAATGTTGAAGGTGACAAGGCTCTATTTTGAAAAATGAATATCCTTTTATTGTAATTCAATTTTGGCATGGAAATTGTACCATCATGCTCAAATGTTTTGATAATTTACAATGTGAAGGTTGAATAGCAATATGTAGTTAAAATATAAAAAAGGATGGATGGATGTTTCCTACATGTTTATGCAATTGAATTCAAGAAAATATTATATAAAACCATGAAAATTGCTTTTAAGAATTCACCAAAAATAGAATTTAAGTTTTCTAAAATTGGAATTCGGTATGCTTATCTTAGGATTGTATAAGAATTAAGTGTAGATTATGCAAGATGAAAAATTACAATCAGAGAAATCATGAAGTCCAAATAGTTCTTACTATCCTAATTTTTTTTTGAGGGGGTAAATTAAAGTATTGTTTCAGAAATTTAATTAAACAGTATTTATTAATGAACATATATGTGCAAAAAAGAGGTGTAATATTCTCTTTCTTCATATAAACTTCCAAACATGTTAAATATAGAAGGCTTTATGCTGAATTCTTATTACTTGAGTTCTAATTATGTAAATGCAAATTGATTTCTATTGATACAAAAAAATATTCTACATTGCCAATAAACAATATTTTTGTTGATGTAGCTGATGTTGATGTTTAAATTTTTGTCCCAATATATAGGAATAATATAAGAATTCACAAATATCTAGATGGATGATTTTTTTGGTTAATGTGTATATAGAAGATATTTTCATTCATTTAATGTTCAAATTTGAATTCCTAGTCTTTCAAAGTTTAAGAATCTAAATAAAGGTAACATTAATAGAATCATAGACAATTAATGTAAGTGGTTTATAATACTACTCCACGTACTCTATTTAGGGAGCGCGTTAAATGGAACCATCGAAGCCCCGCTGGAATTTTCTATTTTTTGCATTTTTTATTTTTTTCAAATTCAGAATTCAGATTCAGAATCAGAGACCCCAAATTAGCTAGGGGGACCCTGAACATTCCAAAAAACCCAACACAAATATAAACCCCAAACCCCTTGTCAACCCCTAGTAAAATGAGATTTAGACTGTGGGGCCCACTTTTGATGGTTCTATTTAACGTCCTGCCTCTATTTAGTATCATTCATAGTTTTGTGTACCACCAAAATAGCATGTCATAGAATACATGCCCTTTTTTGTTGAATAGTTTACTTGAAGACCATTATCAAGAAGCTTTTTATTGCCTAGTTTGTCATTCAACTAGTGCTTAATGAACAAGTGATTGATATAAGGTTTAAATCTCACTAAGGTGGGCATGCTAGTTTCCATCACTTCATCTTGAATCAATTTGTGTAGGGTTATTGCAAGAAACACTTGTACTATTTGTTGTGTTTTGCAACAATACTCATGATTTTTTTTGGAGTACTTTAAAATGTAAAAAATTAAATTAAAAAAATTAAAAAAGATATGACTTGTATATATACCTTTAAAATGAAGGTACACAAGGAAGAAAATGCATAGAAAAATTCTCTAAGTAGGAGAACTTGAAAATAAATTAATTGTTTTAAAATTCTTTAATTTAGCCATTAGCTACAAGTCTATTAGAAAACCACCTCATCCAAATTTCACCTCAAA
This sequence comes from Thuidium tamariscinum, assembly GCA_947034885.2. NCBI lineage: Eukaryota > Viridiplantae > Streptophyta > Bryopsida > Hypnales > Thuidiaceae > Thuidium > Thuidium tamariscinum. The sequence continues at coordinate 32,662,649 of OX344751.2, read as the reverse complement.
ATTTGTTTTTTGGATACTAAATAGTATTGAAAACCTCCAAATTGGCAATTGGGACTTTCAATTAGGGTCTATTTTTCGATAGTATACTATTTTTGAAAATTGTGAAAAAATTAGGCAAAGTGTATGATAGTTATGAGTACCTTTTCTAGAAATCTTGAGTCATTTGGAGCCAAAATGAAAAATTTATGGCCAAAAAAAAATCAGCATGCAATGTGTGCGGAAAAATAGTACAAGTGTTTTTTGCAATCACCTTGTAATTGTATGAAAATGTAAAAATTGTAAAATTTTATAAAATAAAACATTCATGAACATATTAACAAATGTGGATTTGAAGTGTCTTGTAATGTGGAATTGAACTTAAAAAAATGGTCAATCACTCTAGTCACAAGAAAAACTAATAGATTTTGCAGGAATCTACTGAAAATAATCAGAAAAATTATCTTCTTCAAAATAGTTCTTCAAAACAGTAGTCAAATTCTTGAAGTGACAATTCTTCCATTCTCACAATGCCAATTAGACATTGGTATTGGAAGATGAAAATCTAACCAAAGTAACACAAATACCTTCCCAATAATGTTGCAACAATTGTCCATTTTTGTTAAATTTACACTCCTCAAACGCCAAAATTGATAACACATGGGGACAAATTTTTTTGCTATTAAAGCCCTAAAAGTTAGCAAATATTTATGAGTAAGGCTCCCTTTCTTGACAAGTATCAATGTGGAATATATTAGGTATTCCAAGAGGTATGCCAATCACCAGATAGTGCCAATCATTGGATAAACCACCAAACACAGCCTCTTATAGCAAAAAATAATCCTAAATCACAAGTGTAATTCACTATATTGATGAATTTTAGACTCAGGGCAAAATCTAACCACAATTATATTTGTTTGAAGACCTAAATGAATTCTTGAGCGTTGCTTGAATGAGAGAAAGCTCACAACTTTGAGTCTGTCAGTTTCCAATTGATTCCAAATTCTTCATCCACAAGTCTAATTTGCAATATTGATGGAATTTAGACTCACGGCAAAATCTAACCAGGGCATTTGTTTGATGACACGAATGAATTCTTGAGTGTTCACTTGCTTGAATGAGAGAAAAGTCACACCTTTGAGTCTCAATTTAACACATCTCAAAGATCTTTCAAGCCTTCGACAAATTTTGCTGAATCGTTCCTCCCCCAAATTACAAAAATGCCTCAAAGTGACATACCTGCGATCCCTCCGATTTCCCAAAATTGACGTTACCAGTGCGTTGTCTCTTCAATTCAAGTTCCCCCGCCCGAACACATTTGATCTGCTCCTTGCGTTGCTTGCCAGTTCCGGATTGCTTGCCGGCTTGGCCCCCGATGTGGCCCGGCCGGGCATGAGAAATTCAGGCAAGAGCGTGCAGTGGAATTAGAATAAGTTTGTGAGAATTAATCGATTTGGGTACCTGCACGGACGAGAGCTAGCAGAGGGAGGAAGGGAGATCGAGAAGGCCAGCAAAATGGGACAACACAGGAGAAATACCAAACGACATCTACAGTATGGAAAATATATTGTGGAGAAATTTCGTAGTCGACCGATAATGCTCAGGCTAGGGATGATAGAATACGATACACTGGGATTCACCAGGAATGGAATCTGGACACACGAGGAATGGAATTGGGACCCATAATCTTAAAATCAGGACCCTTGAATGTCCAGTTAATATATATACGTACAGTATGTCCATCCTGAATTTCGAAATTCTCCTGTGCGAGAAGCCGTTTGAATGAATGAGTGCAGGGCTATGATACGCCACTGTTGTCAGGCTAGGCTCAATTCGAAACGCAGCTCAGTGCACTAATGCGATCGATCGGAGGGAGGCTTGACTTGGTGTACGTGATCGAATTTACTAATTTGTCACACGTACTGGACAACGATAGTTGTCGGGAATCATCTCGCTCGGTCAATGCTATTCTCAATTAGAGCATGGCAACAGTGGCTTGGCCGGAATTTCATTGGAAAGCAGGCGCGCAGGCAGGCAGGCATCGCGCGCTTGTCTTCGATTCTCTCACCGTACCCCAGTGACAATATGCGCCGAAATGCACCTCGCCATGCCCGCCCGGCGCTAGCTGCTGCCCTGGCTGCCTCAAGCTGGTTCCTTGATTTGCTGGTCCTGCTGGAATCGATCACGCCTGATGGGAACCAAGAGCCACGACGAACGACCAAGCTGGATTAAGTTAATCACTGACTCCAGCAATACATGGTCACTCGGAGTTATTTACGGTAAGGACAAAGAGTGGACATCACGAATTCATCCACCATGTGAATTCTCATGCATGCTTTTCATTCGTATATTCGGTTCTTCCACAACCCTGATGACATCTTCGTAGCTTTACCTTGCAGTAATTGCTTGATGATGGAACTGGGTGTTTGTTCCAATTGTTGCAATGGTAAAACTACTATTATATATATACTGGTATGTTGGCCTAACTTTCCACTACAAAAGTATTTCAAACTAGTGGTATACTAGGAAGTATATATAAACTCATCATGAATACTTTGAAGTCTAAGAATATGAATGCACAACACATCCATTCAAGAAAGGTAGATCAAGAGTACAAGAATACACTAAAAATTGTCTTTAGTGTTAAACACCTACACTAATTGATTTAGAATGCTATAACTTTAAAACTTTGATCAATGTTTCTACTAACTATGTTTAGAGTGATTCTCCTCTTTGAATTAGTATTGATACCTAAGGTCTTGGGAAAAATATTCATCCATCATAGAAAGTTGTAGCCTTGAGTAAGTAGTAAGTATAGGTGACACTAAATACAGAATTTGAGTGTAGTCCAGGGCAAGGTATCCAACATTCGTCTGGCTGCATGCATCCGTAGCTAGCCGACGCGGGCAATTCTGCAAATTCTGCATGTGATACTGGGTGTGGGCCAAGGCACCCAACCTTAAGGATGGATGTGGTCCATTCTACACCATAGAACCAGTTTGTCAAAAGGGCAAGCTCCTGCTCCCTCCTCTAGATTGCAGTTCCTACAAAGCCAATCCCAAATGCGCCAGCTTCAATTCACGTACTGGCTGTCGATCTTCACCCCTTCCATAATCTCTGCTCGGTCTTTTTCTCGCGCTCCGCCTCCTTGGTTGGCATTTGTCGCGTGCGCTCGCTCCGTATACATTGTTGATCGAAGCCGTCCGTAGTTGGTTTTCAGTCTGATAGATAGATCGAATCTTCATGAATGCGCGCAATCCCAGTTGCCGATCGAACTGAAGCTGCCTAGTATAGCTAGCTAGCCTTGATCCAATCGAAATCGCTTCGACGGAGCTCGTTCTGCAGCTCATCGATCCAGCTTTCGGGAGTCGGCTCCGATGACGGTGGATTCGATACATGACAGTGGATATACAGTATGTATGGAGGTTTACACATGCGCAAGGGAATGAGGTTCACTTGAATTAATTAATGAGTGGGCGACTAGTCTGTGGTGCAGATGGTGCAGCCAAGTGATGAAGCAGCAGCAGCAGCAGCCAGCAGCCGCGAAAGAAGTTGTTATTAGTCAGATGGCTTGATCCTCTCCCTCAATGGCTTCCAACAACAGGCACGCGCGGCGTTGGTTCTGCCAACACGACCACAGGCCCGTGCCAGGTGCTGGAAGCCATTGAGGGTGACGAGTAAGCAACCTGCGTCCGCCGGAGTTAATAATTTCGATCATCCCATCGATCCCAACTTTCACCCTTGGTCCACAGCCTGAATTGCATCAGCTACTCTGCTAGCTAACCAGTAGGTGACATGTTGGACTACTAGCTAGGTAACTTGTTGAATGTCGAATGTTTGTCAAGACGATCAAGAAGCCTGAAAATGTCTGCTTCAGTGCCCAACTTGTATTTGTTTCTCTCGCGGAGTGCGTCTCCCAGTTGTATGTGTCGACGATGCAAATCAAAGACTTCCAAGTTCCTCTAGTTTCTCTAGAGATCTAGCATATACTCACAATTCATGCCATTCCAGCAAAATCCCGATTTCTGTTAGAAAAAAAAAACTTGCTTCCCATAAATTCGGGGGCCACTTACACTGCTCTAACGCATCCAGTTAGCTGTTCTTGGAAACGGACAAGCATCCTGAATTTGCCAATGCAAGCAGAGCAACTGGTTCGCAAACCTCGGCGATTTTTGCAAGTGGGGCACTGCAATTGGGCAAACAGTCTCTTACAAGTCCGTCCAAGTCTGCCAGCTCAAGCTCCAGAGTGTGGCCGTAAGGAAAAGTCATGTCACTGCCAGAAGCTTTGTCTGGACAAGGGACAGAAAGTGAGGGAATCATGTCTTCACACCCGTACAAGTACCACGTCAACGGACACTTTCGAAAAAGCAAAGAGCATGTACCGAACTCGCAATAGAAAAGTGCAGAGTTTTCACATATCTCATTATATAACCGAATACCATTCACACATGAATTCAATCATGGTTGAGAATCATTAAGGGCAACTTACAGAACCTCCCATCTGGGACTTGTCCTATTGGTTTAGGTTACGTGATGCACGCAACAATTACCGGTATCTAGATACAACTGCCGAGCATTTTACCAGCGTGAAAAGAATTGAGTAGCAAGTACGTTCACTACCAGCTTCGAAGCCATTGTCTCTCCTGCTGGGTCATCATCGCAGAGTCGTAGTTAATGTCATACTTGCAACTTGGTTCATCAAGCAAATTGATGAAGAGCCTGATCCGTCATGGATGATACGCTGACGAAAATTAGTGGAGCCGCAGTGTCCGTCCTGTTGAGCTGTACAACTGCATTGGAGATAAATGTTGGCGCAGAATTGGATACTGACGGCCATTATAGTATGAACCGCGGAAAATGTGTTAACTTCGGAGGTAGAAAGGGCCACTTGCTAAGAGTTTACAAAATTTAACTGCTACCAAAGACAAGGCTTACCCCTCTACAACAGCATGAATCACTAATTCAACAGCTATACAAAAATATCCAGATGAGAGCGAATGAATTCCTTCTCTTCCAGGCCTTGTCGTGATCATACCCGATTGGCGAGCCAGAGCAATAATCACACAGCGGACCTTTCATTGGTCACCAAGCTTGTCCCTGTGGGAACAAAATCCTTGTCCGCCTTCCAAGCTGATGCAGTGAATAAGGGTTGCTCCATCCAACCAAGGGTCAAGGTGCCATTCTCTTCCGTTAAAGTGTACCCGTCAGAATCGAACATGCGGAGAAGAATCTGTGCCTGGGTTTGGGCACTGTCTTCGAGAGGTACACTGATGAAGCCCGCTTGGCTAAGAAGCGAGCGCCACCTTAAAATTTCTTCATGCCTTTCCACCCTTTCAGGTCCCTCACAAGACAGAATGTTGCGAATCTCACGAGCAAACAGCAGCTCTACCTGTACACGAGCACTGCTCTCTCTCGCAAGATTGGCTTCGAGAGAATCGAAAATTGCAGAATAGTATTGTAAGGACTCCAAAAACCTGCCTTCAAAATGGGGACTATTGTGACTCCCTTCTTGCTCCACTATTGCCACCACCTTGGGTTTTGTGCTCCCGATTAGGTTCAAGAAATCTTTAATGGTGTCCCCTGAATCGTACAACATCCGGTGAAGCTGAGAGATGCAATTGACGGCCACTGCTTCATTCTCCTTCACATGCAGCATCCACAATCGCACATCCTCGAGCCTGTCTATAACCACGTGAAAGGCAAAAGGAATGTTAAACTCCTCGGCGAATTCTGCTAGCCGATCCCCGGTCTCCAGAAGATCTTCCTTGCAATCGCCAATTCCTGTAGAATACACACAGTGCCTTACTATCGAGAGCTGGACATCGTGTAACTGCCAAAAAGTAGACCAGTCAAGCATTTCCTAGAGTCCTATCAGAACCATGTTTCAGGATGATATATGGGCATTCAGTGGTTACACGGACAAGTCAAGGCCCCCGAAACACATAAACGATAGTACGGAAATTCATATAGATTAGAACGCTATGAGAAGAACTTCCCAATCTTCGCTTACACAACTTCAATCGAAGAAACTCCACTCAGGTACACCGAATTGTCCTACTAGTGTGGAAGGGAAATTAGCGTCACCTAAAAATTAAGTGGTAAAACAATTTTATTGTTCTGGAAAATTGGTTCAATACATTTATATTCAACCTGTACTGATTCAAAATAGTGCAACGTTGGTAAATTAGTGTCACACGCACTATTAGGAAAGATCAGTGTAGTGCGCAAATTATGAGACGGACACTCAACAGGAATTAGGCACACCAACGAACTCCCCGCTAAAGTAACGCGTAAAGAACAGGCAGGAATCGAATGGGAGTGAGTTTCAGAAGAATCCACCTGTCTTGAGACATTACAGGACTAAAAAAACCGTGGAAGCCTGATCAAAGAAAAAATTGTACGGAAGACAAGAAAACCTAATCAGGCTTCCTGCTAGCATACATCCCGCGTATAAAGCAAGGAAAACAAAGCGTCAGTTAAAGAAGGCTCTCACTGGCTGACCTAAAACGACGTGATTGAACTGGCTGTCCGTACCAAGAGTTATAAGTTAAACACACTACCCCAGAATGCAGGATGATTGCACAGATGATTAAATGAGGGAACTATAGGGGAAGTCACCTCGCCCATCATGTGATTCTATATGTCGCCTGCAAAGCTGGTGCCTTTCCACTAGCATTCTAGAATTGGAATTCACCACGCACAATCTCTGGAGAGGATAGCGAAGGAAAGCAGACTGACAAGTATATACAAATTCAAACTCTGTCATGATTTCATACCTGTGATACGGATATGCGACGGGGGACCACATTCCCGCGTAGCTAAACTCTGGAACAATGCGGGCCACTGAAGGCCCTGCTTGACATCAAAATCAATCACGTGCACACGCTCCGCGCCGTCAAACGCCTGCAAGATGATGTCATTCGCAGTGAAATGCGCAAACTTCGTATAGGGCACAACATGGTTGAGCAAATGAAATGCCGTCTGCAGCTCCTCTTCATTCAGACTCGAATCGATAGGTAGCGGCTGGTAGATGTGTGGCCACAGATGAGCAACCCGACAAGCCAAACCTTCCGTGAAATAAGCCGCAACTCGCTGCATTGCAGTCCCTTCTGGAGAGGCCAGCTCCCCCAGTTTTTGCAGCAGATGATTTACTAGGCTCAAGCTTTGGGTGGAAACTGCCTCCGCACATGCAATGAGAAGCGTGACGAGCTCATGACCAGCTACCGCAGGGGAGTTTTGCGCGTCGTCGACATCACCATCACCGCCTCCACGCGGTGTGTCACCCGGACTCTCAACCTGGAGATACTCCAAGCCACTGCATCCCGGATTATCGTCGCCCGTGTAATCGCTCGGGCAGGGCGAGCCGTAGCCACGTTGGAAGGCCAGGAAGTGAGGAGAGCACGAATCCACGCCCGGAGTAAATGGCGTGGTGCATTCCTCAGTCTCTTGAGTGGAGTCATCGCCGTTCTGCAAATCCTCCAGTAACGATGCCATCCATTGCTTCGCCCGAAGGTTATGCTGGTTGGACGTCGTGGTAGCCGCCTCCCACTCGTCCAAGCTCGATGTTGCCTGAATAAAACTCTGCGAAGCGATAAGCTCCTCCTCAGTGGGCACCACCGTCTGCGTCGTGATGGAAGTCGGGTAGCCAACATCGGGCGTCCAGGTGGTGGTCTTCGCAAGGCTGGGGTATTGACCGCCTGGGAGCGACACGCAACCCTCGAAGTTGAGCACGCGCGGGGCGGAGCTCACCGCGACGGGCACAGGCACCACGTTATGATCCAAAAAAGACTCCCGGAAGCGGCGCGGCAGAGTCGCACGAATGGTCGGCAATTGGTGTTGCAAGGGACTGATGGTTAGGTCGAGCACAGAGCGCGGCTCCGACATAGGCAAACATTTCTTCGCCTCGATTCCCTGCTGTATGGGAGTCGACGGCGCAGTTTGCGGGTAATGTTGCGGAGTGGACGGTGCCGTTTGAGGGTAATGCTGCCGTGTGGGAGTACCAGGACACAACGGACTATTGCTTGTGTGAAAGAACGCACCCGAATGCTCCACCTGCTGATCCTCCACACTCCTCCACGAGGTCTCTGCGTCCGTCTGGTCAGGCCACGGAGCTCTCCGGAAGCTCGGAGAACCGGCCATATCAACAGTGTTACACAACTGCTCCGTCCTCCGCTGAGAATCCAGACCCTTCTTCATCACGAACTTCCCTGGCGACAAGACGCGATTGCGATGAGAGGGGCTCCCGGAGAGTCCTGATGTTGGCGTACCAGGTGGAGGGCCTCCACCGTGAGGACTGCCTACATTGCGAGCGTGCGGGGAAGGACTGAGGGATCTCCCCTCGGGACGACGTGTCCGGACCGCGGGGAGGCGGAACACCTCGTCCAGCTCCCCGGTGAACAACATCGAGACCTAATTCGTGTCTGCCAGGCTCCCACCAAAGTTCAAACCACAACAATCTAAACCTCAAAACCGTTCTCCAACCACAATCTAAACCTCAAAATCACAGCAACGGCTCCGCCAGAGCAGAAATTCCGCGCCTCTCATCGATTCAGCGTGGGAGTCACTGTTGCTGCTCCATGCGAATACGTACAATGCTGCAACGGGAAACTAGGTCACAGAGCTTGCGAGAAACTCTCTTCTTCGACCGGTTAAATTACTCAGTAGTGATGCAATTGAAGCTCCAGAGTCCAGACAGTGTAAGAGGGGAGAAACGGAGGTGCCGGAGTGAAGGATTCAAACTGGGCGAAAGAGCGCCCTAGTGCCTTGCGACTGCATCTTGTGCATCGTCGTCTTGGCTTCGTGTCGTGGCTCCCGCGTGTCTTCCGGGTCTGGCCGTTGCACTCTGACGAAGGGAGTCCAGCTCAGTCTGCCACCTCGGCTCTTTCCTTGCACCAGCTGTCACATGGCATTTCAACTGGAGGTTCATAAATAGAAGACTTATGTAGGTAACGTAGAGTGAAAATCGGTGAAAAAGGGTTTTGAAAGTTAAAAGTTAAATAAATTGAAAGTAGTCAGCAGTGCTTTTTTAATGTATTTTGCCTGAAATTATACAGGAAAAAACAATTATTAGTGTTCTTCGCTTTCTTTAACTTTCTTTAGTGCAAATAAGTTAGCAGATGGATAAAGGTTAATTTTCACTTTCTATATATGAAGATATGATTTCTAGCGTCACCTTTAGTTGCATGAACAACTAGGCTAGTGTGTGGATATAGTTGGATTTTTTACATTACGTTGGGTGAATAACTAGACTAGTGTATAGATATAGATGCTTCTGTCACATTAAGGTGGATAAATAATTAGACTAGTCTATGGATATAGATGCTTTTGTCGTGTGAAGTTACGTGATGTGCTAGGCTGGTGTTATGTCATGGACAGGTGATGTGCTAGGCTAGTGTCATATCATGCGCAGGTGATGCCAGATTCGTTTACAATTACGTATCGCATGTTCTAAAAAGCTAATCATTAAAAATTGACCGGGCCCTTCATTGCAGTACATATAGTTCAAGTTGCAAACTAAAAACTATCAAGTTGTATTTATAAGAGTAGTACAATGGCCATAGTACATTGTTCTGTACGTGCGATGTGATAGAAATAGATAATTCAAGTCTAGTTATTAATATCCCATAAATTTATTATTGGTAGTAAATTGATTAGTAATTTCATGTTTAATAGTTAATTTTTGAAATGACCTTATTTGAATATTGGTTATTCATTTACAAGTACTTGTAAGCTGCAAACTATCTACTTCTATGAGGGCTATTTGATATCCATGGTGCTAGTATGTAAGCATAGAAAGTGTAAGCCTATGAGTGTAGAATTCTATACACCTATAGGATAGGTGTTTATATTATAAACACCTCAATGGTTATAGTGTATTTATGTTCTAAGTTTTTAACACCTATATTATAGGTGTTTATGTTATAAACACCTTCAATGAGTGTAAGATACTTTCTTATACTTAGGCTCAAGGCTCACTCTTCTATACTCACATACTAACGGTGTCAACTAGTTACATTTTTCTTATTTCTAACAAACACTAATTTTTTACCAATTTTGACTATTAACACTATAAGAAACTTGTGTTTACAGTGATAAGTCTAATTTTTTAAAGAGGATTTAGGTAATATGCAAGTAATGCCCTATGCAACAACTCCATGTTTTATGTCAACAAAAACATCGAATGTAACATCAATGTTGACATAGAAACATGGAGTTGTTGCATTGAACATTACTTGAACATCACCTAAAATCCATTTAAAAAAAACTGGACTCATCAATTAAAACACAAGTCTCTTATAGTGAAACAAATACAAAATAAAATCTTCATCCACTTGCAAACCCTACTATATCTAATTTCACTTTCTTGCAATCTAGTGTAAGGTAACAATATTTAAATAACTCAAATGAACTAAAGAAGGTTTGAGCACGGTTCCTATTATTGAATTGAAAGTTTTTTTATTTGGTCTTATTAGTAGTTGAAATGATTCAATTTTAGACTTCCCATTTGATTATTGCATTGTTTGGACACAATACGAATAAATTATGAATTTCAAAGTGTTAAAAATAGGTGTATCCAAAATCTATCATTGATTTAATGTACAACCCTTCTCTACCTTTCTTCACCACTACATGCATGTTTATACTCTAATTGTTCTTGCAAACTATTTTGCATGGTTGCTACTACAATCGGTATTCATTAGAAGAAAATTGGGGATTTTGCAACTATGGTTAGCAACTAATTTTGTAGTTGCATTACACATTTGCAATTGAGTGAAAATTTGGAGCTCGTAGTTGCAGTGGACAAGTCGCACTAGTTGCAATGTAGTTGCAAAATCGAAAAAATTGTTTTTCATCAAATAGCCTACGTGGAACTTCATCGATGAACTCTTCTTCTTGGGACTTGTTTTTTGTGCAACTTGTGAGCAACTACTTTGCAACTAGTTTGTGATTGCTTTGCAACTAGTTTGCAACTGGTTTGTAACCGGTTTGTGACTTGTAGATTTTCAAATTTTCAAATTTTTTATCTTTACAGTTGTAGATTTTAGAAATTTAATCTCAATGATTTGTAGATTTTAGAATTTTAGGTCTAGCTTCTTTTATATTATCAAATTCAAATATTGGTATTAAATAGATTTCACAAATTTACAAACCTTTAAATATCACAAGTTTCAAAATTTCTTATACTTTAAATATTTGTAGATTTCTATAGATTGTAGAAATCTACAAGCTATACAATTCTACAAAGTGTAGAAATATTACAATTGTAATATTAAACTTCATTACTTAAAAATGCTATAACTTATAGTTCTTATCCATCTAATCCAATGGTACTCTTGACAATTGACATGGGACAATTGATATAAAATTTGATTTAATCGTTTTCTAGTTGTATTTTAGTCATCTTCTAGTTGCATTATAGTCTTTTTTTAATCGCATGTTAGTAGTTCTCTAGTTAAAGTCTAGTGATTTTTTTTGAACTGTAGTTTCTTTCTAGTTGCATTTCAAACATTTTCTAGTTGCATCCTAGATTCATTCTAGTTGCATTCTAGTTGAATTGTAGTCAAATTTAGATTATATGCAACTGTAGTTTGACACATTGAACTCTACAAAACTTAAAGTGGTTCATGCTAAAAAGTGTGATGAATCTTGAATGTAGAACACCTCACAAAAATTCTTCTATTACATTCTTGTAACCCAAAACTTCAACCTACAACTACTTTGCAACTAGATGCAACTCGAAATTTCAATCTACAACTACTTTGGGACTACAAAAGTGTAAACATTAAATTTGGTGCAAATACACAGGTTTGTAGTTGTAGGGAAGTTGTGTAGGACACATAATTGCATTTCAATTGGTTGCGACAAATGCAATTTTCTTCTAATGATTTAGTTTTGTAAGTTTGACAATAATTGAGTTGTTTTTGTTTATTGAAGAAGCTTTTTGACTTCCTCACCAATTTTTTTTACACCACCACATAAGTAGATTGTAATTTTGGGATGTAGATGTTAGAAGTGTGACACCTCATTTGTGTTTGTATATTGTCATTTCATTCCAAGTGAGATCCAAACTATAAATTGCCTAGATATGTTTTTAGTTTTTGAAAGGAGTTTGATGGCTTAGTGAATGTCAATTAGGAAAAACTCATCTTTTTAGTTTACACCATCACCATTTGTTGCCGTTGTCTTTATTGATGCTTGCAAAAAAAAAGTTGTTGCTTTGATTTTAGAATGCTCTCTTTCTTCATTGAATTAGGGGAGAAAAGATGGCCAAAACTATGGTTACCAAAACTCGTGGAACATGTGTAAATTGTGTAATTTTGCATCCTTTAAAATTTACATGCTAGTAAAGATGACACAAATTTGAAGATAACATTGTATGTGTGAATATATTCTAATTACAAGGTTGCTGGGAATTACAAGTCAATTTCATATTGTTCACAACATGTGAATGGGATTCTTTCTACTTATTCCCTAGGTCCTATATTTTCACCAATGTTCTTACGTAAGAATTGGTGTTAATGTCCCTTAATATATGAATTATAATGTATAGCAAGTGACATAAATAATCTACCTTTAATCTTGATATTTAGTACCAAAAACTAATTAATTTTATTTGGATACTTGTAAATTCAATGACGCTTAGATTTGTTAGAACAAAATAATTTAGTAAATTGTTGATATACTTAATAGCTTGCATTATGCCACACAACTTGATTTGTAGATTTAAGCAACCAGGTAGATTTGAAGTACTTCTAAAAGACCTTAGATTACTCTATATAGAATATTTCAAAGGCAAATGAAAAATATACTCACTAGAAGAAAATCGGGGGTTTTGCGACTACGGTTAGCAACTAGTTTTGTAGTTGCATAACACATTTGCAACTAGGTGATAATTTGGAGCTCGTAGTTGCAGTGGATAAGTTGCACTAGTTGCAATGTAGTTGCAAAATCGAAAAGATTGTTTTTCATTAGATAGCCTACATGGAACTTCATCGATGAAGTCTTCTGATGTGGAACTTGCTTTTGTGCAACTTGTGTGCAACTGCTTTGCAACTAGTTTTTGATTGCTTTGCAACTAGTTTGTGACTGCTTTGCAACTAGTTTACAACTAGTTTGTAACTTGTAGATTTATAAATTTATAAATTTTTTTATGTTAATGATTGTAGATTTCAGAAATTGAATCTCAATGATTTGTAAATTTTAGAATTTTAGATCTAGCTTTTTTTAGATTATCAAATTCAAATATTGATATTAAATAGATTTCACAAGTTTACAAAACTTTAAATTTCAAAAGTTTTAAAATTTCTTATAATTTAAATATTTGTAGAAATCTACAAATTGTAGAAGTCTACAAATTATAGAAATTTGCAAGTTATAGAAATCTACAAGTGGTAAAAATATACAAAGTGTAGAAATATTACAATTGTAATATTAAAATTTATTACTTAAAGATGGTATAACTTACATCTCTTTATCCATCCAATCTAATGGTACTCTTGACAATTGAGATGGGACAATTGATATAAAACTTGATTTAATTATTTTCTAGTTGTATTCTAGTTGCAAAGTAGTTGCATTCTAGTTGAACTATAGTCAAACGTAGATTATTTCCAATTGTAGTTTGACACACTCGACTCTACAAAACCTAAAGTGGTCCATGTCGACAAGTGTGATGAATTTTGGATGTAGAATACATCACAAAATTCTTTTGTTAGATTCTTGTAATCCAAACTTCAACCTGCAACTACTTTGTAACTACATGCAACTCGAAACTTCAATCTACAACTACTTTGCGACTACTTTGTGACTATAGTAGTGTAAATATTAAATTTGGTGCAAATACAGAGGGTTGTAGTTGCAAGGAAGTCGCGTAGGACACATAGTTGCATATCAGTTGGTTGCGGCGGATGTGATTTTCTTCTAGTGATTTAGGTATGAAGTACAGTGGCAAGTAGAGTAGATCAAGAGTCTTTGAATTGAGTCCAAGTTAGTAGATTGAAGACTCAAGTGCATCCCTATCCTTCTATATAGGGCAATTTGGAGATTCCTTCAATGTACCCTATATCTTCCTTCTTGCCTCAATTTCCCTTTTTGACTAGTATTTTTTCCATTTTTTCTAAGGATCACTAAAAACAATCTCCTAATAGATTGGTAAATCTATTTACTTCTCTTGAAATGGGTAAAGCAAACAATGTACAAATGAACTCACATATATTCATTAAAAAGTGTATATGATCATTCATAATAGAATAATAATGTCTCTAGATTATGTAGTAATTGACTAATTTTATGCATTGAAAACAAGAAAAATGAAAGAAACTATCATTCAACATTCCTTCAAAAAATTGTATAATTTTCAAGTCATAAATCACCTTAAGAAAATAGTGCTTCTAATCTAAATTGGACTCATTTATGACTTCAAATTGTAAACTATAAGGTTATAGTAGTTAGAAGGTACTTTTTGTTAATGTCTTTTTCACATAGATTTAGACAATCATGTAGGTTTTAAAGGGTGAAATATTCTAAAATGATTTTAATAAATGAAAATTGAGCCAAAGTAAATATTTTTTTGCAATCTAATCAATCAAATTAATTCAATGAAAACCATTAGATGAAATTTGAAGGCATTAGGAGACTGCGGGTTCCCAGACTATGGGAACGTAGTTTCTGCCTTGTAAACTTGAATCCTACGTGGTCGCGACCCTGCCACGTAATTTTAAGAAAATAATTTTTTTTTACTTATTTTCATATTTCAAACCCCCCCCCCCCTTTTCTTTTTATTAAAGATGGCCTGACAGCGACCAATGGCATTGGAAGCCGTTTTGGAAACAGACTCGAAACAACCCTGTAATGCCCTCAGATTTCTTCTAATGCATAAAATCTAAGTCATGTAGACGTAGAAGTTGGAAGGAATTGAGCAACAAGTAAACCTCTTTGCTTCTTGGAATAATTAGTGTAACCATCATAATTATTTGAATAATCACATATAATATTCCAAAATTTGAAATAAAAATAGTTGAATTGTCTTCAATATGTAATTTCAATTACCCCTAGAGTTCCTTGTAACTATGTTTTCACCAAAAATTGGCTTCAAAATTGTTGTTTCTAATACAAATACCAAACTTTAAAAGAAACATTTCCTAACAATTGTTAACATAGGAACTTGTAGTATTCCAGTTTGAAAATATGATCTTGTAGTATGCCAATTAGAAAATTCTACTAGTATGTGGATTGCAAGATATTAGCATTTGAATGGACCACTTGAAATCCTTTTTTTGCCTTGCAAAAAGCATTGCAATTGCACTTTACAAGGGTCACATCTATATGAAAAAATGTTCATATTAGTAGTGTTCCTTTGGAATCCCTCTTCAATTGAAGGCAAGTTGCCTACGTGCTTGAAATTTTTTAAATCATTTGGAATTGTACATCATGTAAGAAAAAGAAAAGAAATAGAAAGAAATAAAAATGATCTAAATTACTAAAATTTTAAGAATTTAGTTATGAAACTCCAAAAATACCAATCCATTGGTTGTAATATTGTAATAAATAATATAAGCCCATTGTTTTTCTTTTTTTTCAAAAATATTGAAAATTGAGTCAAATAAAAGATTTCAAAGTTTATTTTAGAGTAGAAAATCAATAATTGATTTTATATATATATATATATATATACATCTAAAAACCCTTGTAGAAAATTGGTTTAAATTTTAGTTTCTAAAGAATTTTTTTTTAATATGCCCGAATTGCCTAAGTTGAGAAAGAAACAATATATTATGCAATAACATTTTAATTATGTAGTCAAAATTTATGAAGATTGTTGGGCCTTAAAGTTTTTCTTTTATCTACATGTTGTGTGAAAATTTCAAAGAAAAATAATAAAAAATCCATTTGTAATGAATTGCCCAAATTTCTTATAATGCCAAAAAACAAAGTTTGGTTATCTAGAGGTTAATCATGTCTTTCTATGGATTTGGAGAGTCTACCTTACTAAATAAGAATGACAACCACTACGTTGGTCATCCAATGGGGTTCATCTTTTGTTGACAAACTTGCATTGTAGAGATAAAAACTTGATTTCTAGAAACTATATTAGAAGGATTTGAAAAGGAGCCTCAAAAAGCACTCAATCATTATGAAGTGCCCTAGAGAGGCACTTGAAATTATGCAACTTTTTTTTAAAATGAAACATATTAAATGCAATGAAAAAATTCCACTTGTATGTGGTTGGTTTACTTCTCTCAATAGTTGAAAGGCCTAACACAAATGTTTGATATTTGCTTGTATAAGAGTTTAATAAGCAAAAGCTAAAAGTGAAGTGCAATAATTGCAATCTAGTAATGAATATTTATCAAGATATTTACAATTGAGAATCAATTAAAAGAAGATGTGCTTTGGCTGATTATTAGAGGGCTACAAAATAAAATAAAGGTAGGAGTTGTCAGCCTTCACAATGTGTATGGTTTTGATGCCTCCAATGGAATGATTTAAGACTTTTAGTGGGTGCTTTCACAATTTCTATAAGCGTTGGGGGCATCCTATTAATTAGATTATAAGAGTCACTTGCTTTATTTTGACACCTCTTTGCATTAATTATTGTTGTATCCTACAAGTATAAATTAGGTCCTATAGACCTTTAGCTTTGAATTTTTGCTATTAATTCATTATGATTGCAAAAATTCTATAAAAATTAACAATTCATCATCCCCCATTTTTCTTCCTACCAAAAATAAGGAAAAAAAATTTGGATTCACAATTTTTTTACAAAGAAGCTGGTTTTTCCTTAGTTGAACACTTTTTGAGCCTTCTACCTTGTTAAGTAATGGTATATTTGCATCAAAATGCATTTAAGAAAAAGAAAGAACTTTGGTACAATTAAGCATTGAATGCCCTTGTCTTATAAAAAAAATCACTAGTTCAACAAATACAAATTGTTACCATCATCAATGATAAATCGTTATTTAGTGTGTTTTTCTATTCAAATATCATATTGAATATGGTGCAAAATAGTTTGAAAGTTTACATCATCCCTACTAAGCCATTCAAAGCTATTTCATTGTCATTGTTAATTAGTTTAAGACTTTACTTCCAAAATAGGCTTGATAATGTATGCAACCAAAAAATTAGACCTTTTCAACTATTGTATTTATAACTACAAGAAAAAAAGAAAAAAAAAGAAAATTAGGGAACTACAAACCATAATTGAGGCTATAGACTTTCATCATCAAATCAAAATGTACGCAAATATTCAACTTGGAGACCAATAACTACAACAAAACATGGTAAAAAAAAATCGTAGTCAAAATTGACTATGGTTCTTTTTGCCACCATTTTGTGCATGCGTGCGTAGTGCACGATGCCTTTTTAAATACCTTTCCAATGGTATATTACACGCCCCAAAATTCCAAAAAATGCCTGGAGAGATCACTCCTTGTAATTTTAAGCATACACGTACGTGAATAGGATATTTAACATGGGGCTATTTACCTTCATTATAGTAATTAAGATGATCGTATTTTTAAATATAAAGATACTAAAGGCATATTTTTAATATCCTATGATTTTTTATAAACTCATTCATATTGTTTTTATAGTTGGGCTATCTTATATACAAAATCTAGTACAAAACTTATATATCTAATTTTTTCATACCTATATACAATAGACACTATAAAACTAGTGTCATATATATATATATATATATATATATATATATATATATATATGCACTACTTGTATTGTAGTACAATTTCAAATGACAAATAGAAGTGTGAAATGCAACATTAGTCTTAAATATTTCTAAATTCTATACCATGTATTCTAAACAACTTGATATGGTCAATAACAAACAACATTATAAAAACATTAAACATAATTATGATGCTAAAACTAAAGAAAAATACTAATATTAGCAATATAATATCAACAATATGAGAAATTAACACTTTAAAAATAGTATAGATTAATAGTTGAATATTACCCACTATTGTAACATAAAGACCATATATATTTTATTAATATATATATGCATTTGCAATGGTTTGAGTTTAGAATCAATGGTGCAAGACAACAAGGCCAATGTTCTCAACAATCCCAGCCACATGGAAGTGACAATATCCAAACACTACAATAATTTCTTAACGGGTACTTTGTGTGGACACAAATCTCGATAGTACAATCTCATTGTAAATTTACAGTTCAATTCTTTTCTCTTGAAACAGTAGATTCTTACATTTTGTCACATAGTTGGCATACTTATGGAAAGATTTGTATATATAGGCTGCAATTATTGCTAGATTGTGTAGGGTTTATTATTCACTTAAAAAAATTGTCTACATTTATACTCATTGTATTACAAAAATTTGTATGGACCCATTTGTAAAGGCTAATTTATTAATAAAAATTTCTACTAAATAATGTTTTTACATAGCCTAATTTATATATAATAGGATATGTGGCATTTCAAGAATTCTATAATAGCCCTACGTATTATATAAAATTCATCTCCTTTAAATTAAATGGACCCTATCTTGTAACTCACATAGTTTTCTAAAAACTACAAGTAATCTCCCCCGGAAAAATTGTAGTGGAAAATTGCAAAAAATTGTGATTGTCTACTACGCGCATGTGTACAAAAATGTGGCAAAAAGAACCATAGTCAATTTTGATTACGGTTTTTTTTACCATGTTTTGTTGTAGTGAATAGATGATTAAAAAAATTTTGTTTGTTAAAGTACAAATCTTCAATAATATATTGTATAAGTAAACATCAAAAAATACCTTATTCAATAAGAAAATGAAATCAACCATTCTATCAAACTACTTCTAAGTTTCATCTGGAACATTTGCTTGGAATCCTAAGATTTTGAATAGGATTTTCTTCTAGATTTAGTTGAAGAAAAATAAGAATTCATATTTTTGTTAGACACCAATTTGAATTTAAACGAGTATAGTAGTTTGTCACTTTACATTAATGTCTATATGATAATGACAAAACAATTTAACATTTTTAAACCATTCGTGTCAGAAGCAATGTCAAAAAAATATCAAAATCAAATGTCAAGAAAAGAATGTCAACAAAGAGTGTTAGAATCCCTTGTCAAAAAAGTATTGATAGCAATATCAATTGTTTAATGATTGTGGTTGACTTTGGGGTGGAATTTTTTTTAATTTTTTTTTGAAAATGTAGTGTGAGTGAGCTTCAAGAAATTGCAAATATGCTAGTTTTAGTTGTTTTGATGTAAAAAACTTGGTATTAGGCTCCTCGTATAAATCTTGAGGGTTCACTACATGGGGTGGTCATTAGTAACATGCATTCAAGCCCCTATTACATATATGGGGACTATGTCAATAAAAAATCTGGATTTTTTTAGGGCTATATTTACCTAAATTTCAAAATTCTTCTTATTTCATATACTTAATTTAATATTTTTTCTTACTTTGATTTGTATATCCTATATTCATTATAAATAATGAACAACAACATTTTTTTTTCAAACATTTGATGATGTCATATTGAAATTCATCACTAAAAATTACACATACAAAAATTGATATACAAAACAAGAAGGAAATTGAGAAACTACCTCCAAAACTGGTTTGTGGCAGTGACTGCTACTTTTGAGTTCATTGTGACAATTTGTCACAATGAGCTCAAAAACTAAAAAAATTTAAAAATTGAATTATTTTGCACACACCCCCCTCCCAACTGATTTGAACATTAAATTTTAAATATTAAAATTTTTTAACTTTTCAAACCCCCCTCCCCTCCCAATCTAATTTAATTGTTAAATTTTGAATATTAAATTTATTATTTTTGAAACCCCCTCCCTCCCACCCTCTTATTCTTCTCACAGGGTGGGTTGGTTACAATGCAGATGGGATAAATTGGGTTTTAACCATATCCGTATTCTATACAAGTTTCCGTATCCGTATGAGTATATGTATTCAGTATTAGTATTAGTATTCAATATCAGTATTTGTATTCTGTATTCCTACACTATACCTATATTTTGTATTTATACTCTATATCAGTATTTTCTATCCGTATTTTGTACTCATATACTATACTCGTATTCCGTATCCGTATCCGTATCCAACAGCTCTTGATTTTCCTTGGAGGGGGGGGAGGTGGAATTTAAAAAAAATTCAAATCCAACGGTTCTTGATTTTTATTGGTGAGGGGGGTCAGGAAAATTAATCCAACAGGGGGTACTGCCACTTTTTGTCACATTGTGGCACTTTGAAACTGAAAGTAGATTCAATCACAAAGTGTGTCTATTATAATTCATTAATTCATCATCATTGCAACCTTCAACAACTAAATCTACTCCCTATTTATCAAGATACTATAGCAAATATAAGATCTCTCATCTACAACAATCACAAAACTGGCTTAATTTCACTCCATTGCTACTAAAAATTTTCAGGAGCTAAATCTCTATAGGAAAAAATCCTTGAAAAAATTAAATTTTAGCTAAGATTTCAACAACCAATAGAATTTGATAGCCAATTTGTTACTTACTTTACATTAGAATTAGCATCTCTGTAGTTAGTTATGGGTATTAGTACCCCCCATTATCCTTTACAACTTGCAAAATCCTTTCTTTTCTAATTTTTTTAATGCCACTTTCTCTCAAGATAGCCAAAGTTGATGCTTATTTATCTTGAAGGTAGCAAATTGAACTAAATCCCCTAAACTAGGTAGCATATTACACTAAATTCTATAAACTAGTTCTAGGATCACTGTTCACTTAAGATACTTCTCACAAAGTTATACTCCATAATATTGTAGTTTTAAAATTTTAGATTTTTTTCTCTTTTAAGCAAGGCTATTGTATATTTAAAATTTATGACCAAAGTAATTGTAATAATCCTTTATTTGGTTGCACATCTCCAACTAAATAACTGGGAGTGCATCCTTGGGCTATAAATTTTTTGAATTGCTTGAGCATTCCAATTTTTTGATCTTTTAGCCTCCAATAATACAACCTATAGCACCCATTTATTTGAATTTTCCTAAGCCTAATTTTAATTAGATTTGAATTTTCACTACAAAGCTCACCTAAGGCTTTGAAATCTAATCCATATCCCAAAACTATAATCCTCAAAAGAAATTTCAACATAGGAATAGAATGAATTATTTTTTAAATATTAATATAAAAATAAAACTCCTAAATTAAAAATAAATAATATCTTATTATTTTATTCCACATTTTTTTCTATAAGAAAGATTTGGAGCTAAAAATTTCATTGATAACCTTTTTTTCTCATTAAATTTTTTTCTTTAGTGTGCATCATGGTATTGTGATAATGAAACTTTCATTTAATAAATAATTTTAAAATTTCTTAAAAATTCAAAAGAAGAATGAAAAGTACAGAGTAGTGTATAACTACATAAATACAATGCACTAGTTTTTAATTGCACATGCAAATGCCCTCTAAATGTCCAAGATCTTTTTTGAGCTTCTTGATATTGCCTTTAATTAGTCCTTTTTTTGGCACCATGGTACTAATTGCACCATTTCAAATTGATTTTCTACTTTTTGCTAGATAAAAGTAATCCTTTTTAGCCAAATTTTTTTCATTTCTATTCAAAATGTAGATGAACTTGCCTCATTTAGATGAAGAAGTACATGAATAAGATTGAAAAGTGTTTTTTGGTCTAAAAGGTGTATGTATGTAAAAATACAATTCTTCACCAAATTTTAAGTGATTGACACCTTAGCATGTTTTCAAAAACTTTAAAAAGAATTGTTCTTAACAAAACAAAACATCGAAGTTTTGACAAGAGTTATCATTATTTTGGAATTGTATGTTAGAGCTTTTGTTTTTGATAAAATAATGCTAGATTGCACTCGAAAAAGATAATATGGCTAATTAATATTGGCAAATGATAAAGTGTTTGCAGAAAACTTCAAGTTATGAAAATCTTGGATGAAATTGCTAGATTGTGCATGAAAATAGAATCATAGATATGTGCTATATGTTAATGTGATATTTTCTATCCGATATGTGGATGAATTTTGAAATTTGGAGCACCACTACAAGGTGTTACTTTTTCACTTTGACTCTTCATAAAAAATGAAAAAAATGAATTAGTTGTAACCTCATAATATTAATGTAAATGTATTATACATCACAAAATAAAAGAAACTATGCCAGTATTTGAAAGATTATATTAACCCCTCAATGTCGCAACGGCGAAAATATCGCTCCTGAGAATTTTTGGAGCGGCTCCACAGTCCGCAGATGAATTGCGACTCTGAAAATTTTATTTGGGGTGGCTGAAGTGGTCCCTACTGATCATAAACCTCACTGGCTTGAGCAATTTGATAGCCTAGGATTCCGGTGAGAAGAACACATTGGTACAGGACTTATTTTTGGACATGGCAGTTGACGCTAAAGTCCAGAATGTGACCGGGATTAGCCGGTGGAAGGCCGTTGGTCAAACAACAAACGAGAATCCTAGGCTCAATGTCGCCCTCGCTGTCCGCGCAAGCTTCAGGCCACACACAGTAGTCATTCCTCGTTGTCCGTTGGGGATTTCATGGGGGAGTGGAGAAGTGGAGACTAAGAAATGTTGTTGTACCTATCGATTTCCGAGTGGAGTCAATCTTACGGTTTCGATTTGTACGCTGAGCGGCTGGCGAAGCAATGAGGGCTGCACATTCTTCCGTTCAGGGAGGCCATCATCAAATGCCACTACTCTTTCTGCCGCTAGGAATTCACTTTCAATGGTACGCTAGTGGGCATTGTGCGCTCCCCACTTCCATTTGCAATTGTTTTCGTGCATCAAGGCGGCGCTTCCAAGTATTGTGCAAAGAAGAACAACGAGCCATGACAACGGCTTTGAATAAAGGTCGCGCATCAGTGGAGGAGGTGCGAGAAATTCAAGACACTCTTTATTCCTAGGCGTTGCAGAAAGGACTTGGGGCGAAGGTTGCACAGAGTGTGGTGAATTGCTTGGATGAGTCTTATTTGTTGTCTCTGCCAAGTCCTCAAGAAAATCACTATTGGCCAGAGTATCTAAGGACAAGGAATTGGAGATATCTTTTTCGAAGGCAGATTGCACGCTTTGTTGGCTGGACAGATCGCATCTCTAAGGGGGAAGAAGGTGGCGTTCCCGCTATTGTCGACAAATTTCTACGGGAGAAGCAGTGGCCTCAACATGACGATGAGCCAAATGAAGGGGGCAGCGCGAATGCAGGCTAGTGTCCGCTTACGGCAACGACCTCCCTCCAGCCGTGGGAGAATCTTGAGAAGTCTCGAAGCTGCCAAAGCCACAATTCCACAGGGCGAAGATCTCCATCCAGTTCGGCAGGAACAACTGCAAGTCGATCCAGGCGCCGACCACAGAGAGCCCGACCTCAGCCCTACGAACGATCCTCAGCAACCTCCTCGTCAACTCCTGCAAGAGGTGCAGTTCGAGCCCCCGACACAAGGGAGATCTGCAACAAATCGGCACAAGACGAGGGCACTGACTGCAAGGGGAAGGTTGACGACGAGGGGGGGCCAGGCCTCCCATGCCGAAATTGCTGATTTAGGGTTAGGGACCCCTCCGATCCCAATTCTCCCAATGTCTGCAATACCGATACTAACACATGGGAGAGGACGGGGGAGAAGAGGCGGGCGTCGAGAGCTCAACGTTGCGCTGGCTGATTGGGTGGCACCTCCAATAATTCCGGAGAATCACTCACCTCCGAGGCTACGTAACAGGGGTGTCATTAGACCTGCTCCATTACCGGTGAATTCTATTCCAATCGTCCCTATAGCAATTGAGGTCAGAGCTTCCACTCGACAAGGCAATGCTTCACAACGACCACGGCTTGGCCCAGGTCCGAGATCAACAGGAACTGCGAGAGTGCAACGACCATGCTCAACCAGACACGAGAAGGAGATCACCGAAGGTCATACCACAACAGATGAGACAAGGCAATCTCGTGGTCAAGGCATAACAATTAATTTGGCCACTGCATTCAACAATGCTGCAAGGGTGCAAGATTGGGTCAATGAGGTTGTAAACCTTACTGACATTGATGTCCCTCCCTTCAATTCGTTACTTGCAGGAACTTCCCGAATTCCACAGCACAATGTGGCTTCAGCGAGCGGTGGTTTACGACAGCCTTACGTGCCGGGAAGAGCAAATGGTCCTTTGACGGGGGTATTGCCAGAAGAAGTGTGGGTACCTCTAGGAGTGCTTGGATTTGACCCTATTCAATGGGGGGGGCCTTCAAACTTTTTTTGGTGAGGTCCAACAAGCATGGTGGGAGGATGATGTTCAGTGGTATGGGATTGAGTTTGGAGGAAGCATCGGATGGAGGAAAGTGGCAGTTAGTGACTGTCATTCTATGGAATGGAGGGAAGATCGCCCTGAGCCATATACCAGGCAAGTACCTCTGACGGGGGTCAGAATGCAACTTAGCGATCCTCATGACGGTTCTTTTCAAATTCATCCAGAACAACGTCAACCTTCAGAAGATTCGATCTCCTTGCCTTCTCGTTCTATGGAATTCGTCGTGCACATGATCCCGACTCCCCATCGCACAATCAACCACACTCTCTTTGCAGGCACGATGGAAATGGGATCCAACACATGTTGAGCTCAAACCGTAGCAGCAGTAGGACCACCTCATCCCAGAGAACATGGAGTTCCAAGACAAGGCAGTCCACAAAGGCGCAGCTACCAAAGCAATGTCACAATTGAACCCCCCCCATGAGCCGACTGGATGCGTGGACCGAGGATTCGGAAGACCCAGATTGGATAGGCGAGTTCCGAGATTTTGCAGGTAACTTTTCTGACGATGAAAATTTGGATTGGGAACTTGCAGATGACTGATCCACTCGACTTTCTAATAGCGATGGTCTAGATACAAATCGTTATCGTGAATTTGTAGAGAGTGAAGGAATGCAGCCTGAACTTGTAGGGACGGTGAGAGAGCGTTATGCCGATGAATGTTGGGGCCAGCATACATCACAATTGCTTGGAGATCGACAACACTTCACTGGCCCCACCCCGGGACCAACGGAATGCTTTCGTCGGCGCCAACAACATGAGCGATATTTTTTTGACCTCTTCTGGGGTGTCGATTGTGTGGACCGCATGGTCAGTGAAACTAATAGATATGCTAAGCAGCAAGTTACGGAATATGCCTCCCAGTATTTAAATGGTGGTCCCAAATGGACTGATGTCACAGCAACTGAGTTTAGAGCCTGGCTTGGTATCGTGATTCTCATGGGCTTGAAGGTGACACCTACCATCCGTGACTACTAGAAAAAAGAATCTTTCTGGCATTATCTTGTCATCTCTAGTGTCATGACGCGTGATAGATTTGAATGCATTCTTAGATGCCTTCATTGTGTGGATAATTCCACGTTAGAAATGAATAAGTCAAAGCAGGGATATGACAAAATCGGTAAAGTCAGGTGGGTAATCGAGGACTTTGTTGCTCGTTCTCGGGAACTGTAGAATCCTGAGAAGTTTGTCACTGTAGACAAAATTATGATTGCTTATAGAGGTCATTTTAGTCCAATCAGGTAGTACATCAAAGCGAAGCCTACGCGCTATGGTTTGAAAGTGTGGTGCTTGGTTTCGAATCCAAGTCGTTACATATACAACCTGCAAGTTTACTTGGGCAGCAATGGCACAACAGAGCCTGGTCAAGGTACGAGAGTGGTGAACCAACTGGTGCAAAGGATGTCCCATAAAGGTCATTGTGTTGTCGTAGATAATTTTTTTACCTCCCCTAAGTTATTTGACCAGCTATTAGAGAGAGGGATATGGGCTACAGGGACAGTGAATGCAAGTCGTGTTGGTGTTCCTTCCATCCGACTTGGATTCAAGAGAGGGAAACATGAGAGAAGGACTTTGTTCTGGCAGATGCACCAAAGTGAACGTATGGCAGCTACTACGTGGTTTGATTCAAAGCCCGTGTCTTTCTTGAGTACGTCACAAGATCCGATTCGAGAGGGAGTGTTTGCACTGCGGTGGGTGAATGGTAGACGTGACCCTATCCCCACGACCCCACAGCAGGAAGAGTACCAGAAGTATATGAGGGGTAGATCTTATCGACCAAATGCGTCGTGATTACACTGTTCAATTTTGGACACGGAAATGGTGGCACAAGCTATGGTTCTTTGTGTTAGATTCGTCTTTGCAAAATGCTTGGGTTCTTTACAAGAAACATATGACAGCATGACAAGGCAAGTTCCTTGGCCGCAAAGCATTTCACTATACAGTTGCCCTGGCTTTCATTGAGCCACACTAGTCGTTGCCCCGAACGTGTACCTCAGCCAATCGAAATCCCAATGCAACTTACAGTAGTGTTCGATACTCTGGTCGTTGGCCTCGTCAATGTGTGGTTTGTAAAGCAAAACAGCGTAGGATATGTCGGGAGTGTAGTGATGTCTTCATGTGCGATGAGCCTTGTTTTCAAGTAGTCCACAAATCTAGGAAATGGGGTATGCGCTTGTCTGGATTTTAACTCTACACTGATCACTGTAGCATGGTTAGTGAAGACGGATGTTGGACGCTCACTGGGGAGCGCTAGCCGATCTGCAAGTAAAAGCCGCCGATCAAGTCTCAGGGGCGTCGTTCAGTCAGCTAGGTGCCCAACGTTGGGGCCACGGTAAAATGGCAGCGATCGATAATACTTCTATCGGTGATTGTTTCGTTCAAGGAGCTCCGAAGTTCAAGTTTCGGCAAATGTATACTGTTGTCAATTTTGAGTACCGCCTCTTAGGTTGGTGTATTTGTAGTCGGAGGTTTTGTAAGGTAGCAATAGTATGCTTCTACCAATTTTGGTCGTGAACTCTGTCAATTGTGACAATCGGTATTATTTGAAATTTTGCGGCTTGTATATACTTGTCGATCAATCACTGGTGCAATTGAGTGACTGGATTTGAGTGATGCCGTAGTTTGATGTTGTTTCAGTCTCTTCTTCTTGTTGTGAACTAGCTTCATTTTCATGTCTTGGGATGCTGAAGAGGAGTCATTGGTACCTCGAGGCTTCCCTCCACGTGTGGGGATATAAGTACGGTGCTGACTACAGCAGCCGGTGGCTTTTTCTTGCTAATCGCAGACTCTGCTCGATTGCATTGCGACCCACAGAGTCGCTGATCATCCAAATGCGCTAGAAATTCTTCCAAGCATTATAAAGATCGTAATGCACAACTTCACAAATATTCACGGTATTACGGTTATCGTTGTGATCGGGAGCTCTCTTAGAAACGGAAAGACTCCCTGAAATAGTTGCCGATTTTGTTGTCAGAACTCCATTCGATTGTTATAATCTTTACATCCATATACTCAAATCATGCAAACATGGTCACCCTTGATTCCTGTGTAAGTGGGCCATGAAAATCAACGGTGAAATGTTGCACAATTGACTAGGCGCTGAGAATTTTCTATTTTCGATGAGGTCTCCCGTGGACGTCCATGCAGCACCGTCGAAGCTGGGGCGTTGAGGGGTTAAGGGAGTCAAAGATTTAAAAGTAAATTAAAGTCTTTTAAACCACTTCAACATAATAATTTTGTAAAGATAATTGAGTTTGATTAAAGATCAAGAAGATTACCAAAGCACCCCCTACCAAAGTTCACTTATTTCTTAACCCCTAAAAGCCCAAGGGGTTAGGACAAAATACAAATGTGTTCTATAACTTTTTTGAAGTTAGCATCAAAGAAGATAATGTGAAGCACATTGAAATGTAGAAAGTATTTGTACACTCAAAATTATAAAACAATTTTTAGAATCCTCTTCAAATGAATTTTGAAGATATAACCTCAAAAATTCACAAAAAATAGAATTTCTATAATTAGTACATGAATTTTTTTAATTGGTCAAAATTGTAGTTTCTATTGGATTGTGAAAAAATGCAAAAAATCTAGTAATGAAAGCATCAACACTTTTCCCAAATAGTAAGTTTTTCAACACAAGGCAATTCTAAGCACTTTTGTTTGATTGTATTGATCTTAGTTCTGAATAAAAATGTTGAAAGACAACTGGATTTTTTCAAAACTGAAAAAAAAAATTTGAAAAAAGTTTTTTTTGCATAAAGTCAAGCAACAACCAAAATATGGTCACTTCAGTGCTTAGGGGTTAAATGATAGATTGGTGAACATAGAAATCCCTCATTTTGATATTGTAGGAATCGATAGTTTACAAAAATTAAAAAACACTTATTGGAAGTCAAGCTATTGTAGATAATCTCCTTTTTCCATGTGAAATTCCAAGGGTGAAAAGTTGTATTTTTGTCCCAAATAGAAAGATAGTTTATCATCCATTGAAAACTAAAAGTCCCTGTCAATGTTTATAAATTAATATATATGATAATGGAATCTCTTTGTTACCAACATTTAACATGCTAGGGTAAGGACTCTTTTACATTCTAAGTTACAAGATTCCACCTCCAAAATTCATCACTAAGCCTATAGAAATCCTCCAAAATAAAAGTAAAAGTGGGTAATGTGTGACTTCAATTTATCCTCAAGAAGAAAGAAAAAGATTTTTTTACTAAGACTAAGAAACATTTTGCCACCAAACAAAAGGTACACTCTCAGTCCATAATGCATCTGGCCATTGAAATAATTGACCCCCCAAATCCTCCACACACCTAAAGTCCAAAACCCTGAAACCCTGAAACCCTGAAAGCGAAGCGCACCGCCACAGTGAGAGATCCACGAATCTCCCGCACCCCTCACATCTCCAACCAGGCGCAAATGAGGAATCTAGGAACTCTCCAAGTCTAGGAACCAGGAAGAAATCCACCCCACGCCTGCTTTTTCTGGCGTCATCAGTCGCTGGATTCAGGACAGAGGAGAGGCGCCTGTCCTGGACCTCTGTTGTTGCAGGTGTTTCAGAGGAACCCATCTTCAGCTACCTCCAGGCCAAGCTTTTCAGCCAAGGTTCCACTGTTGCTCCCCCATCTTCTCTCCATCTCTCAAGTGGGGTAAGCATCTGCCTGTGCACTCAAGTCACGTTATTGTTCGCATCCTTTTAGCTCTTATTAAGTGTGTAGCTTCGTGGGTTCTAGCTAGTAGTGCTCAAACTCGTGCCGGTTTTTGTATTTGGCGGCTGGATCGTCGTTCTCTGGAAGCTCCTCTTTCGATTTGGTGTTTCAGCTTTGTGGGGGGCTGAGTTTGCTTGGACTTTTCGCTACTCCTGCTGCATTTGTTGCAGCTCTTAATGTAGGTGGTGGAGTGCTTGACTCGGTCTTCCTGATTTTCCGTCGGGCTTGCTGCGTATGATGAGTTGATCGTCGGGGGTCCTTCGGTGGTGTGAGTTTGTGTGGAGCTTGTGGGCAGCTCTTGTGGAGTTTGCGTTGGTCGTGAATCTCGCGTTGGTTGTGTATCGCTGACTGATGTGAGGTTTCGACTTGGAGTTTCTAGGCTGGTGGGTTGGTGGGTTGTTGTCGGTACTTTCCTGGTTCGTTTTTGAATGAATGTCGTATGGCGCATTGTCGATTTTTTTTGCGTCGAGGTACGAGGTGATCTGCTTGGAGCTTGAGTTTCAACTATAGGATGGAGTTTATGGTTTAGCTCCTCTGGTGTGCACAATGCGTTGTACGCGGTTGGGCTTGTGATGGTGGTCGCGTCTATTTTGATATTCATCAACGTTGATGTCTTCGTGTTTAGTGACTTTTGTGGTGCGACCAAATTTTGGTGATGTTGCCTACACTCTTGAGTGTAGACGTAGTTGTCACAAACTTGTTTGTCACTCTTGGATGTCCGGCATCAGTTCAGGATCTGGCCTGGGACTTTGTCGATTGTCATACTATCGTGTATGTGTGGATCTGCGACTGACATGTTCTTTTATGAGTCTGTAGCTCCTCTATGCTATTCGAATGAAAAGCTTTCGTTATTGGTGTTGTTTCCTTATGGGCGCTTTGTGATGGCGTTTGGCAGGTGTTGACGATTTCATGTAACGTGGGACCTCATTCGTAGCGTACAAAGATCCATGCAGAGGTACCTCTTTTTGCTAGTGTTCTTTTGAAGTCAAAGTTATGTCAATAGGGCGAAGTCGTCATCCGAGGTTGCCTGCAACTGGAAGAGTTTTCCTTTGACTTCGATTTCTGCCTAGGCGCTTCAAGTTTTTCTTGCATCTCAGCAGGAAAGCTTATTTGGTCAGCAGTTGTCTGATCGCTGCATTTGGACCAGGTATCATTCATAGTTGAGAGGAGCATTTTAGGGCTACAATTCTCGAACATGATCTCAGATCGAGTCTTTTAGGGTTAACAGATTACGATCTCTCCGCAGTGAGTTTGTACGCTTTGAGGATTAAAAACTCGCAGGCGTTCATTTCATTCAATCCTTCTCATACTGACTATCTCACAACGTCATTCTAGAATATACTGTACGTACACTTGCTACACTGTCATCGATGACACAATAAAACAATTTTGAACCCTCGGAGCTAGCCCACATTTCCATTTTCTGAGTCCGACATTCCGATCGACATTATGGGTACATTCTCAAGCAGCTGGTTGAGAATGTACAACATTGTCTGGTATGATTTTTATTTGATTGGTGTATAACGTGCTGTTGTGCGGAACGCAGATAAGCGAGTGGCAGCCCTTCACAATGTTTAAAGACACAAGGGGCGGGGGCGGCGCTTTGGCCACTGAGCGGTCGTTCCGCCTGGTGCCGCTTGTGGTCGTCGTTGCCACATTATGCGGGA
Organism: Thuidium tamariscinum; assembly: GCA_947034885.2. Taxonomy (NCBI): domain Eukaryota; kingdom Viridiplantae; phylum Streptophyta; class Bryopsida; order Hypnales; family Thuidiaceae; genus Thuidium; species Thuidium tamariscinum. The sequence continues at coordinate 32,632,002 of OX344751.2, read as the reverse complement.
TTTCATTCTACCTGGGTAACCTCTACGACTCCGAGAAGATAACCCTAGTGGACCAGATCAAGGCCGAAGAGCAGGTTTCAGAGAAGTCTGGAGACTGTCTGCAGAATCTCAAAGTCGAACCCTTCTCGGAGTGTAATATCACATTGCAAGACCACACTCCATGTACCGATCCCAAGGTGAACACAGCAAACTGTTTTTGTTTACTCTAATAGTCGCAGTATTATAGTGCATTATTAATGAATAAATCTTCCTTCTTATTCCGGGGTTTGACAGTTCTACAAGCTCTATCTTGTTTACATGCATTTGTCACAAAAAGACTTTCCCATTAGCCTTGCAAATTCAGTTAATAGGCGTTAGATTGACCCTATTGAGTTAACCTTAATTGTTAAGTGAGTGTAATGCAAACGGTGTTAACTCATCTGCATGGCATGTTGTTGTCGGTGTCATTAACTTGATTAAGAGTAATTTTCTGTTCATATAACTTTGTCGATTTAATGGGAGTTTCTTTTGAGGCGTTTTTGTTCGTAACCTATTTCCAGGACTGGTAATGGAAGCCGTGACTTCATGTCGACTTCGACTCTATTATTAGCTCACTAGGTTTAAATCCATTTGTGGAAGTCCTTGTATTTGCATTGAAAACATCCTCTTGTAACTTAGTTTTAATGGTGATTGGGTGCCTTTAGAGATGGGGAAAATTCGACAAGCATCGTATGGCTTTTAGGGAGCGTCATTGCCCTCCACGCCTTGAGCGACTGCAGTGTCTCATTCCTCCGCCGTCGGGTTACAAAGTTCCCATTCCTTGGCCCAAAAGCCGCGATGAATGCTGGTACAGGTATGATCATAAAAAAATTAATATTTCAAGTTTCATGAAATGTGTCAAGCTCTCAAATTTTAAGTTTAGCAATTTCAGATTTGAATTTCATTGCTTAAGTTTGCAATCATTTGAAGCTGGTTTGATTGCTGTGTGAGATCGATTTCCTTGTGCTTCCATGTGGGGCTCTCTTCATCACGATGTCTTATTTTGTCCTACTTCTATATTGAAATTTGAGTATTGTCTCAAGTAAGGTGACTTATGTACCGAAGTTGAAATTGGGTGCCATCATCAATCTAAGAAATCGAATTCCCTGTTTTTTTTGTTTGCAGAAATGTTCCGTACGAGTGGATTAACAAAATCAAGTCCAATCAAAACTGGTTAAAGAAGCAGGGCGAGAAATTTTCCTTCCCTGGTGGAGGTACCATGTTCCCTAACGGTGTGGGTGAATACATTGATTACATGGAGGAGATCATTCCGGGAATGAAAGATGGATCTGTTCGAACTGCTTTGGACACTGGCTGTGGGGTGAGTTCCAGCGTTAGGGTTTTTACGATTTATGGGTTTTTTAAAAATTATTTATTATTAATTTTTCTATCCCTAGGATTCGTTTGTGCTGATTCTTTGATTCCTTGTGCTGAGGACTCCCAAACTATTTGAATTAACAAATGTCGGGATATTCATTTTACTTCAGCAGCTCATCTCTGAAATACTTTTATGTCAATTTAACACAGCATAGTTAATTGGATCTATCATAACGTATGGAGCCTTTTTTTTCGGAGAGCAGTAATGTTGAGTGATTACTGTACATGCAGGTAGCCAGTTGGGGAGGAGAATTGTTGAACAGGAACATCTTAACCATGTCTCTTGCTCCTCGCGACAATCATGAAGCTCAAGTGCAGTTTGCTTTAGAGCGTGGAATTCCAGCAATGCTTGGGGTGATTTCGACACAACGGCTGCCGTATCCTGCTAATGCTTTTGACATGGCTCACTGTTCCAGATGTCTGATCCCCTGGACTGAGTTTGGTAAGCTAGTAAATTTCCTCTCTGTCCTTGTATCCATTCAGTTTCTCTTTCATGGAAAATATGCTCATTTTCAAGATAAACAACTGTTTTGTGGAGTTTTGGAATGCTTAGTTAGTGCCATGGTTTTGCTCATCAGGTGGGGTCTTCCTACTGGAAGTTGACCGGATTCTGCGGCCTGGAGGCTTCTGGATTCTGTCTGGACCCCCTATCAATTACGAGAAGTATTGGAAGGGGTGGGAGACCACTGTAGAGAAAGAGAAAGCATTGCAGGATAAAATCGAGGATTTGGTGACGAGGATGTGCTGGAAGAAGTACGCCAAGAAAGGGGATCTCGCTGTGTGGCAGAAACCTTTCGATAACAGCTGCTATGAGGAACGTGCGGAGGAAACGTACCCACCAGTATGTGATGACGCTATTGAGCCTGATGCCGCCTGGTACGCACTCATCCCCCAAATGGAATCCGTTTGTAAGTTTAAAAAAGGAACTCTTCTTAGCTCGCATGATCCAGTGTAAATGTTATTGTTCGTTCACAAGCAATGAGTTGATAGCTACAGGCCTCTCTTTCGGAATGTTTCGACCATAGACTGTGATGGAATTTTGATTATTGTAACCCCTAAATCTTGAACTCTAAACCCTAAAAAAACCCTAGTTATCTTCGTTTTCTCCATTGTATGAGCTAACTGGCCTGTGATCCTAGACTCTAAACCTGGTTATCTTCATTTCCTCCAATGTATGAGCTAACTGCCCTGAAACCCTAAATTCTAAAAGCCTGGTTATCTTCATTTCCTCCATTGTATGAGCTAACTGCCCATGTTGCCTTTTCTCAGGTATGTGCCCATGCGACCATGCGTCGTTCCTCAGCATACAGGCATGCAGGGTATTGCTGTTGGCAAAATTGCCAAGTGGCCAGAAAGGTTGAACGCTCCCTCAGACAGGCTGAAACTTGTCAACAGGAAAGTGCACCAATTTAAAGAAGACACCAAAGTATGGCAGGACAGGGTCTCCCACTACAAGAACTTGTGGGCCGACTTGAGGTCGAACCAGATCCGGAACGTGATGGACATGTACACGGAATTTGGAGGTTTCGCAACTGCTCTCATCAATTCGGACGTCTGGGTCATGAATGTGGTTTCCTCCTACTCGGCCAACACACTGGGTATTGTCTACGACCGAGGCTTGATTGGCGCTGTGCATGACTGGTACTGTTCCTCAAAACCCTATTTTCTCATGGAATTTTATTACGTGTTGTGTACTGAGGTTTGGAGCTACACACAATGTTCGAGGGTTTCTCATGGTTCATGATTTTTTACATACCATTACAATTGCCTTTTGCTGAGAGGGGGTTCACTTGCTGAATTGCACATTTTTAGCTGTTTTCCTTCTATTGGGAGAGTATTGTAAGATCTTTGGTTAAAGTACTTATATTATTTCGTTTGTGGCAGGTGTGAGGCATTCTCCACGTATCCTAGAACATACGACTGGCTCCATGTTTCCGGCCTTTTTACTGCTGAGAGTCACAGGTTTGATAACCGTCCTCTATTTTTCATTTTTCCCTTCCGCTTTCAGGATTTGGCTTCTGTAGCATGTTGCTTATTATTCCGTTGTTCACATCGTGTGAACTCCACATGTAATCTCACTCTCAACTAATCGTCCTAGCTACTAAAATAAAAAGGCTGCTCTAGAGGCTGCTACACTGATTTGTGCTATTTGTAAGGGAGCAAAAGTAGTGTCACGACAAAAAAAATTTGTGGAAAATTGCACAATACTGTAATAATCTCAGCTCACCTTTAATTTAAGTATTTTACAAGTAGTATGACTTCGCTGAATTAGTGTCACACGCACTATTAGTGCAAATCAGTGTTGTAGATTACGGTAAGTTTTGAAACTTATTTCTATAGTTAAAGCATGTAGTAGCTCAGGGTTTCGTCTTTCTATTTTGTCACTTCTTGAGGCTTCGTAAATGATGTATTACTCCTCCTTTAGGTATGGAATTAGCCACACTTTAGTCACATTAGTGTTATCAATTTGCTAACTCTGAGCATTCTTCACTTCACTTACTCCCGTTTCTCTCAAAAGATCTCATTTCAGCACATGTTTCTGATCTGTTCAACAGGTGTGAGATGAAAGACGTCTTGCTGGAAATGGATCGCATCCTGAGACCGGAAGGCGTCGTAGTCCTGCGTGATGCTTTGAACTTCAGGGAGAGAGCGAAGACCCTGGGAGAGGCGATGCGATGGGAGTGCTCCAGCCATGACACTGAGTTGGGTCCTGCAGACACGGATGGGCTTCTGTTCTGCAAGAAAACTTTCTGGGAGTCTAAAGAGGCAACAACAACAAGCGATTAAACCAGCCAGCCAGCATTCTCTGCTTCGATGCCATGGATCATGCTTTCGTGTGCACGTATCGATCATGCTGGAAATTATTCATACAACAACACAAGGTGGCGTTGGAATCAGAGAGACTAGTTTTTTAGGGTTTTTTTAGGGTTTAGGGTTTAGGCCGGAGATTTGTTGAGGAGCTTGTGCTTTTCTATTGACCTTCCTCTTTCTTTCTTTAGTGGTGTTGGGTTGCAATCACTTTGGACCGTTTTTGGGTGTTGGCTATGAAGATGTGGCACCGTTCTTTTCAGATTGGATCATCGTTATGAATTTGCATAGTCTGCGTTTTGTATGTTCAAACATGCACAGAACCTGCACACTCAATTTAAATGTATCATTTCCAACTTTCTGAGGGGTCAGATGGAATTAGTTCCTCTATGACTTGGCCTGTGATACACTAGGAAATTTTAGTTGTTGTGGGTCAAAATTTATGGCCAGATGCAAGGTGGGTATCCCTCAAAATCGCTGCTTTTTGTTTACTGTGCGTATTTACTACTATTACACTGGTCAGATTTTCATGTTTTCTTAATGGCAATTGAAAGGGGGTTCCAATGCTCCAAAGAACATGACATTTGGATACTGTTTGCAAAAGTTGTGAAGGGTCAAAGATTTTTCTTTGGCAGAATTGTTTTTGCAACACATGACTGCCATAACTAAGTATAAAGCAGAAATGTTTTCATTCAAACAGCCATGAGCATCAATGGACAAAGTCCATAAGTGTATACATGAAAGTTGTAGTGTGCAACATTCTTCACATTACCATGCAAGTTTGCCAAAAATTTTAGTAATGATTTGAAAGAATTAGTTTTAAAGTCACTCATGTCTAAAACTTGGTTTTGATCACCTTGATTTGGAATTACTTTATCTATTGTCAATTTTCTTTTAAAAACTCAATTTTTTTTTTTTTACCTTGGCATGTTGGTATACATCAAATCAAATTGTTGTATACAAAAATTGAAGGAAATTCACATTTATAGAATTTAAAAGATCAACAATTTGACAAATATGCAAATGATGTTAGTATTCACAATATTTGAATTTCTTTTTTGAATTGAGATCATAAGATTGCACTAGCCATCAGCCCTTTTTTTTTGGGTGATATGGTGCCAAATGGCACCATTCCAAAATAAGTTTCTACTTTTCGCCAGATAAAAGTAATCTTTTTTCGCCAGAATTTTTTCATTCATATTCAAAATATAGATGAAATCGCTAAATTTGGATGAAAAAGTGCATGGATGTGACTAAAAAGTGTTTTTTGGTCAAAAAGATGGATGGATGGAGATATACAATGCTTCACCAAATTTTAAGTTGTCGCCATCTTGGCACTTTCTCAAAAACCAAAAAAAAGGGTTGCTAGCCATGGTAGAGAGAGTATAAGGTAGTAGCATCCACAACTGTTAGTGCACCTATTCATTGGTAGTAGAATTACCTTAACCCTTAAATGCCCAAGGTACTAGAATTTGGTGCAATGATTGCCAAATTGGCTAAATTTCTCTCAATTGCTACTTATTTTCTTCATGCCTTGAGTGTATATTCAAAATAAATCTTCTAAGAATTAGCATTTGGCTAAAAACCTTAAACTTGTTTTGAAATTGTTGGTCTAGTGTTTGCAAAACTTTGAAGTTAAATAAAACCTAACCAAGTTGCTATTTTTAGAAGTTTATATTTTTTGAAACTTCTTGAAGTCTAGTAAAAGCATCAAAAACTTGATCTTGAAAATGATTGATGGGCCTTCAAATTATGAGGTGCCTCATGGAGTTCTACTTTGAAATTTGATAGAATTTGATAGTTCATAGAAATTTGATACCTTATCCAAAAATTCAAATTTTTTTTAATTCATGATTTTCAATTGCTAGTACTACGAAAATGTTTTTTTCCAAAAAAACATGCTTCTAACTTTAGTGAATTCCTTATTTTGATTGTTATAGATATTGCTATCTTAGGTTGCAACATGGGGAGATCACTCCACGTCGACATTTGGATGTCACGTGCAACTAGAGCTTTTTTTAGGAAGGTATTTTGATGAAAATGACCAATAAAATGGTCCCTATTATTACCTAATTTTTGAATTCATGATATTTTAGGTCCCCCCCATCATTATTTAGAATTAGCAAAGAGGGACAATTTTCAATATTTTTAGTTCATTGTAAAGAAAAAAGGCAAATACCAAGATTAAAGACAAAGAGAAATGATATTCTAAATTAGAAAGGAAAGACACTGGAAAGTAGACACTAATCAAGAATTGAATTAGGCCCTCTAAAAATGACAAGGAAAATTATTCATGAAGTACCTTAAAAAATGGGAAGGAAAAAAATGAGAAGGGAAAGAAATAGAAAAGTACATTAAGCCCAAATCAATGGGATTGTAGGGGAAAAAAAAGGTAACAAAAAAAATTTGTAAACTACCTTAAGTCCAAATCAATGGGAAGGAAAAGAAACTTTAAACTAGCTTAAGCTTCCCAAAATGGGATAATAAAGAAAACATAAACGATAGTAAGCCCCTAAAAAATGGGAAGGAAAAAGCCCTCCAAATTTGCTTAAAGACAATGAAAATAGTTTAGCACAAACAAATCTTTGAAGAAGAGGGCCCAAACAAAATTAGAAAGGACCAAAAATTGTACACCTACTTATGCACCAAAACTTGGGGAGTTCAAATCCCATCTAAAACAAAGTACACGTACAAGAAATGTAACTTTGCAATTATACACTATAAAGGAGCAAAATAAAACCCTAGTTATTGAAGGCAAAGATTATAAAGAAGCAAATCAAACCTTGACAACTTAGTAAACTAAGAGGCAGAGGATTCTAAATGCTTAAAAGCTCACTACACATAAAAGGTCCACCATTTATACATCTAAATAGACCACAAGCAACAAATTTCCATCCAACTCAATCGGTCAGTAGTCCATAAATTGAATCTACTATCATAAAATGCCTAGCATTCATATCCTTGAGGGTATCTAAGATTAAAAAATATTAAATATAAGGTATTATTGACCTATGTACCTAACTTTTAAGTGAATTAATATTAATTTATATACCATATATTATCCCAATTTTTGCTAAAATTCACCTTAAAGGTCTTTACTTATAATTTGATGTCTAGGAATATTTTTTTAAACTCACTTAAAACACTCCTTTCTGTTGTAATAACATCTCAATCTTTAAAATTTCGAATAAAAATAAATGATATCATAAACACTTAAAGTTCATTATTGATTATGCTATAAATCTTCTAACTTATAAAAATTGAGATTTATCTAGTAATAAATAACATTCTTGAATATTGAGTTTAGATTTTTTTTTCTATTGTGTTAGTGTAGTATGAATAGTTTGTGGTATTCTATGACTAGGGTTGCTATTTTGTGAGCCTGTGAGAGTGAGCTTGTGAGCCTGCGAGCCTACACAATTTTTTGAAGATTCCATCTAAAACTTTTGGTCAAATTTGATAAACCTTGGTAAATTTTAGTGCTTATTACCGCGGAACTATTATTGTGGACCTATTACCGTGGTCCCTTGAATAACTTTGTTTTACCATTTATTGTACTTTGCTAGATTTTATGAAGAAAAAAAATTAGTAACTAATTATAGTTTCTTTGAAATTGAAATGAGGTTATTTCACAAATTTAAATTTTTGTGAACATTCTCCTTAGTCTTGCTTCTTAATACCTTGGTACCGAGGGGAGTCCCACAGCCTTGATAAAAAAAATTCTTTTTTCCCCCCGCAATTGTAGAACTCCCCTCGGCGCCGAGGGGAGTCCCTCGGCCAACCAAAAAAAAAAAAATTTTTTTTTTTTTTTTTTTCGCAATAATAATTTTATCAAAGCCATGGGACTCCTCTTGGTGCCGAGGGATACTAAGAAGCAAGACCAAGGAGAGTGTTCACAAAAATCTAGCAAAGCTTGACAAGTATTGTTTCAAGATGATAAATAATCAACCATTGGATCAAGAAAGAAGAAATGAATCTCTTCATTGGATGAACAAGAGGATAATGAGTCAACTAATCAATAATCTTGTATAACAAAGTTCATTCTTTACAAAAGTAATCCCTATCAATCAAATATTTTTTTTAAATCTTAATAAGTTCCATTATTACTACATTAAGACAAAACTTTAGGTGCCTACATTGGCCTTTGAAAAAACCTATGCTACTATAAGATACTCATGAACAAAATGAAATTTGGTGCAACTAAGTTCTTTCCATATATAATGAAACCACATAAACAAAAGAAATTCTAAAATTTAAACAAGTCAATTGACTTAAAAATGAAGAGGGAATAATTGATGCCCTCCTATTGGCCTTGAGAAGACTTATAATGCTACAAGACATGATCAACCAAAATAAAATTTAGTGTAGCAAAGATTTTTATCAACAAATTTTCTTTCTAAAATCTAAACAATTGTAATAATAATACATCTATAAAAATCATTAGTACCTTTCCCTAGGCCTCAAAAAGATCTACATTATTATAGGATAATGATTAACCAATACTTTATATTAACTTAATTCCATCTTTATTCATCTTTCATATCAATTGAGTTCTTCATTTTTGTAATGTATACTTTTAAATAAGATTGAAAATTAGATCCTTTATCCAATTTGAACATAATTACGGTAATAGGTCCACGGTAATAGGTCTACAAAAATAGGTACTAAAATTTATTAGAAATAAAAAATTTTGATTCAAATTTTAAGATGGAATCAATTTTAATGAATGAAATTAAGTTTTACAATGGTTCTTCAAATTTTTAAGCTCTATGCTCACAGAATCCCTGCTCTACGTTCACAGGCTCACGCTCACGAGTTCACAGAATAGCACCGCTGATTCTATGACCCTCAATTCATGGGCAAGTTTGCATTCAATATTTTGTAATGTAAGGAACCTCACTATTGAAGGGAAGAAAAGGGGCTCCATTCTTGAATTTCCAAAATAATACAAGTAGGTATTTAGCACTTTAAAGATTATTCTTCAATTTTTCAATGGTTATTTCTTACAATTTCAAATTTACAACGATTCCTAAATTTTAATTAGCCTTAAGAAGTTTATTTAAGTTGTAAAATATTCCTTCCATTCCAAAATAATATTTTTGTTGAACAAAATGTTTTAAATTAAGGCTACGTATAATATCTTTTCAACATGTTTCATATAATAATTAGAGATTGGCCAGTGCATTGCTAAAAAACATCCTAAAAAATTTGAATTTTAGAGCCTTTTTGTAAATTGAAGTTTTGTAATTTTAGAATGTAGATTTTCTTGGACATTTTCAAGGAGCATTAATGGGAAGTTAATTGACGAATATGAGGTCATCAATTTTGGGGCAATTAGTATATAAGTCCAAGACCATGTGTGGATTTATTTGTTTTGCCTCCTATAACTTCATTCCCTTCAATTGAATAACTTATACTCAAAGAAATACAAAAAAAAAGAGTGAATGGTGTTGATTGACCCCTTCAATCATTTCATTTGTGTTCTTTTGATTGATGCCATTATATGGACATACTTAGATGGAAGGGAAACTACTACTCAAAATTGTTTTGTTGGTTTCAAATGGCAATCAAAAGTTGAATCTAACCAATTCACAACATCACAAAGTACAAAAGGAAGATAATTGTGAACCCAAAAATTAAGGCCAATACTTGAAAAAATAATTTTGGAATGGCAAAAGTATATCTATATTTAAGGTAGATGTACCCATAACCAATCAAATAAGCACATTTGGATATAATCCACGGTAGTGCAAGGCAAAGCAAATATTTATAGAGATGCATTGAAAAAAATTATAGGGATTGCAAAAAAATTTGGTAATTTTATCTCTTGAATTGAAATTACTATGAATTTTGAAAGGCAAAAGTTGGGCTTGACCTATAACTAACATCTAGAGTCATTCAATTTCTATCATTTAATAATACTTTCGCACTAATTACTTCCTACATTTATGCTCACTTATGTGTCATTAACTTATTGGTCCAAGCCTTAAAAAAGTACAAAGATACACATTCCAAGGAGAAAATGGAAATCCATTCCAATCTTGTTTGGAATAGGGTACCCTGCTTATTGTTGATGGGGCATGTGTTAGTAATGGATACATCTACCTTATATTTTAAGACAGGTAGTTTGTTTTGTTTTATTTATTTGTCACATTTAGATCTCTTGGCCCGTGTACTCCCCCCCCCCCCCTCACGTGCTTAGTACCATTAGAAAACTCTTAGTGAGGAGGGATGTATGGGCTTTATTTCATGGTGTTTTGACCTATGGTGTGAAAGTTAGGAATTTTTGAGTTATTCTTGGTATTAAAAAACTAGAAAATTACTTTTACTTTGATTTTGGTCACAATCTTGGTACTGTTGGAAAGCCCTTGGCGAGGAGGGGAATATGGACTTGGTTTTGTAACGTTTGAACCTACAATGTTAAGAGTCATTGAATTTCAAAATGCACAAATTAGATTTGACTATAGCAATGACATATGGTATACTAGTCTTAACTAATTTTACATTACAAAACTCAACTTTGTTTGCCTAATTATAGAAATAAACTTAAATTAAAGTGGACGCTTAGATCTAGATGGAGAGAATAATAGAATGCATCCCAAAGGATCTTGTATCGGCAACAAGAGAAAAACCACGGCAGTTGACTCCGACGAGATTCATCGATGATCATTCGTCGGACAGCGTCACTGCGCAGTTCCATTTCGCGATGGATCAATGAGGTTTCGCCAACTGGAAGGAGTCGTGTACAAACATCTTGTCATCCAATCTCTTAACGTTTTTCATCCGTACCCGTCGGGGTCCGTCCTTTTCACTCCCTTCTTTTAAATCTACTTCGTGAAGCTGTCTGATGATCGCCTCCGGTTGCGATCGTGTTTCTCCAAGACCGAGGTCGCGCACCAAAGTTGCAGCAGATCAGTGAAGCAGACGGAGAGGGAAATTTTTCATTAGTTAGGGTTTTGCTGCTGCCATAGCCACTCTCACTCTGTTTTGTAGCACGTTTTTTTGTTTGGCTATGGTGGACTCGACAGTTCGGCGTCGCAGCAGCACCAAGCCTGCTGCGGCCTCGCCTCACCAGCAGGACCCTGCTGCTGGGATCGATGACGATGACGATCGAAATGCGCCCGCGCTCACCATCAAGTGGCGGAAGCTCGCCGTGCTCTCCGTGCTCGTGCTCTCGCCCTACTTGCTGCTGCTCTATTTTCTTCCCATCGACTCTGGCCTCCTGCGTTCCATCCTTATTAACCTCGCCATGAGTGTGGCGGGCTTTGGCGGTACAATTCTGCTCATTCCCGTTGCCTCCAAGTATGTGCTCCGGCGGAACATGTTTGGATACGATATCAACAAGCGCGGCTCGGCTGGTGGGAAGGTTAAAGTGTAAGTTCCATTTCCTCCGGAGGAGAATTTTCATTTTAAAGAATAGCGAATGAACTTTTAATTGCAGAATTGTTCAATTGTTTATTTGGACTGGTATATATATCACTGCCGGAATTGATTTTGAGCTTTCTTAGTACCTTTACATCGTTGGATTCTCGATTCGTATAAAGATTTTTTTATTTTTTTATTCTTTTTTGTTCTTTTTTTTTTTGTCAGGTGTTGTTTAGTGTCGTTGAACTGAGCGGATGAGTCGTGAAATGGTGGATGTATTTTGCAGACCTGAGTCGCTGGGACTGGTGACGGGCATTGTGTTTTTGGTGGTGGCAATTCTGTTTCAGCATTTCATCTTCAGTCAAGAGAATAACGTCGCCGACCTTTGCCCGCCTGAAAATGCTGTATGCGATCATTTCCAGCCTTTCTTGCGGTAATTTATTCTCTTAGGATTTTCGTCAAGTAGTTCCACCTAGAACATGTATCCAGTTCTCCTGAACTCTTGCGGGCCAAGATGCAGCTCTGTCTGTAGGTTCAGAGGGTGGATACGTGCATGATTCAAAGCTTAGGAATCGCCGATCTTAATGTAATAAGACTTCCGTCTCTATTTTTAGTTGAACTGGTCCTAGGGAAGAACTTGAATCTAGCCAGTGAATCTGGATATAAGTGTCGGCAAGGGAGCTTAAACATTTGTGAATTATTAAGTTACTCGTGCGTTTAGTATCATTTGGGAGACGAATTCAGCAGATTCACTGGAAACGTACTGAGAAAAGTTGCTGAATAGTCTTATACTTAACGATCTGTCATGGCGAAGCTTGAAATATGCCTCCTTATGAGATTCCTGTAAGTCTTGATAAATGGTATTTTGAAATGTTTGTGCTCACCATAGTGAGGATTTGTGGTCGGGTATGGCAGTGGCTCACGGAGTACTACGCAGCACTGGCCAGCATTTGCTTCATGCTCTTCTTGGGCTTCGTTGATGACGTTTTAGACATTCCATGGCGTGTGTAAGTACCTACCTTTTCGTTGACGTGATCGGTATAAACAGTGACTGTCTCGAGTTTTTGGTGAATTTTGATGTCATTCACTTAAATGTTAAAAAGTGAGATAAAGCAGTTGGTGACGTTTATTTTCCGGTACGTCAGGCCATTTGTTGTTTCTGTTGATTTTAAGTCCTTCGGTTTAGTCCTTTCTTTAGATTGTCGGCGTTGTGGTAAAGACTGTTACTCATAATAGATAGGTGCTCCTACTTGCAGCAAATTATTACTCCCATCAATTGCAGCCTTGCCCTTGTTAATGGCGTATGCTGGGAGAACCAACATTGTCATTCCAAAACCTCTGCGCTCCACTTTGGGTCTCACGGAGCTCGACCTGGGTAAATAAATATTGATTTGAAACTGTTTGTAAATGATATTTTGAATGTAGCTTATTTTCTTTCTTATTTTTTTTCACGCATAATATCCCTTGTGTTCTTGTGGCGTTCCTTGAATGTCGCTTTGGTCGCACTTGGTTTTGGAGATTCTCGTCTATATCCTTTGGCAAACTAACCGAGCCAGTTATCGATGCCTTTCCTGGGATTTTTTCTGATGGAAACTGTCGGTTTTCTACTGCTTATAGGCTGGGTGTATAAGCTGTACATGGGACTGCTGGCTGTCTTCTGCACCAACTCTGTCAACATTTTGGCTGGAGTGAATGGCCTGGAAGTCGGTCAAACTGTTGTCATATCTTGTGCGGTAAGCCTTTCTGCACTGTTTCTACCATGCTGAGCTGCATGAATCTCATGATTTTATCTGCAAAGCGTGACCTTTGGTGTTTTAATATTACATTTGCTATCATGCGGATCGCGGCCGAAAGTTAACAAACTCCATGCGTGGTGGAGCCAATGAATACTCCCTTCTCTTATAGTGGTGCAACGGTTGCATGGATCTTGTCTTGCCGTCTTGGTACTGATGATGATGATCTTGGATCCTCTACAATAGGTGATGCACTTGGTCAATTTTATTCAAATCTTTACTGGCACACTCTTTTCTACTCTTGCAGGGTGTGTAGACGTTGCCTTCTTGTGCTAAGTCCCCAAAATTATTCCTTCATTCTTATAATTACTTCCGTCTCAAGGATATTCTCTTGCTCCGTAGAACAGCTGAAAAGTTCTCTTCTCAAGGCCGGGTTCAGAAATTTGTTCCGTTGGCTTTGAACGGCAGACGTCGGATTTGCATCAGTTCCTACAGTGGTCATATAGGTTGTTGATGGTATACTTTGTTTTGCAGGTTCTAGTACACAATGTGATGCAGATATCACGCAGTGAAGAGACTAGACAAGCTCATGCCTTCTCCTTGTATCTTATGCAACCACTTGTTGCTACCTCTCTTGGATTACTGGCTTTCAACTGGTGAGTTCACGATTGTTATTATCGTGGTCAACTTTGCTTATTCCATGATGAGATATACAGTAGAATCATTTTGTAAGGCCGTTTAATGTGATGGGTTTTCTCTTCTTCACCATTAACTGGGTAAACCCTCATAGTCGGAGGTGACCAATCTGGTAGGGATAGGATGTTAAAGAGCTTGATATGGAATGTTTGGGTGCCAAAACTTATGAATAACCTAAAGCGTATGTAGTGAGTTTCTTATGAACCTTGAATTGAATAAAAAAGGAAATGAAGGAGACTTAATCCCATGTTTGATTGCTGTGAGAACTTATTTTGGTCACAACTTTTCTTCATTTTGTAAATTTCGTACTAATTGTATTTAAAAGAATCTTTGATTTATTTTTTAAGTGGTTGTGTGCAAAGTTTAAGACCGCTTTATTAGAAAATTTAATTCAACGACAGGAGTATACCATTTTATCTGTAAATGTGCAAAGTTTATTAAATTTTCCACATTCTAAATGGAATCCCTTTATTCTAACAAATCTTACAACACTGCGGCACTTGAGGGCTCATTGTGTGGACCTTAACTTACAGATTACTGGAAATCCTTTGCAGGTATCCATCTTCAGTTTTCGTTGGTGACACGTACACCTACTTTTCAGGAATGGCGATGGCAGTAGTTGGCATTCTCGGTCACTTCAGGTGATTCCATCATTTGTATCATCAGTATAAATTGCCTCTATGAAGTTCCGTACTGTTGTATGTCTTTCTGGTACAAAATGTGCATGCACTGCTTATACGATAGTTAGGGGCTGATTTTGTACTTTTATGTCTGTACAGTGAGACATTGTTGTTATTCTTCTTGCCTCAAATTCTCAACTTTCTATACTCCATTCCTCAGGTAAGTTTTGGGGGGCTTGCTGATGTTCATTCTGAAAGTTGATGATCCTTCATTCATGTTTTCAGTTTTCGCAAAGGCGTCCGTTGTGCCCAGATTATCCGCTGAATGCATTAATGTCTCCAACATTGGTGCAAGATTTCTAACGTTTGCGTGTTATGTGCCTACGAATTGTGATCAGTTATTCAAGTTCGTGCCTTGCCCACGTCATCGATTACCTACGTAAGTCACTCCAAAAAAATATAAAGACATTAGTCAAAGACCAGTTCTACGCACATTTTCTATTTTGAAGATCCACAAACCTCTTGAAGGGTTTTCATGTTTGGCATCTACGTACGACTTTCTTGGCTCCCTTTCAATTTGGATGCTACCTGCATTACGATATCTTACTCTTTGTTGGATTCCGCAGCTTTGATCCACATACACGACTGCTGACCGGCAGTAATGACATGAACCTCGTCAACCTCTTCCTGCGCTGGTTTGGTCGTTGCACTGAGCAACAACTTTGTATACGGTTGTTAGCTTTTCAGGTATGGGAATGTGAATTTCGTCCGTCTTCCAATTTTTTTTCTCGAGATCAAGTTTCAGAGGTTGCAGTAGATTCCCTGTAAGATGGTAAGGGGATATGAACTCACAATGAGCATAATTATGTGCAGGTACTGTCGTGTGGACTTTGCTTTGGACTTCGATACGTGATGGCGGGCTGGTACAAATGAGGGAAATATTTTGGACTTGATTGTAATATGGCGGATGACTTCGTAAGGACAAGCTTGTAAACAGACTCACTGTAAACCTCAGCTGTTTGATCAGCTACATAATTTTGAAAACATTACACTCAAAGAGGTCAGCGCATGTACATGATTCCTTGTTCTCTGGATGTCCCTTCTTAGAAGTCTTTTATGAATTTTCACTGACCTGGTCTCGAGTTCTTGCCGGCGTCATTGCTTATCTTGCTGTAAATTTCTTATTAGCTGCGGACCAGCCCTACAATCGATTATACCTGGGAAACAGTCACTGTATACTTACTTCACCCCGAGTTTGACTGAAAAAGTGATTACATTAACCCCTAAATGCGCAAGCCTTTTTTTGAGCTTCTTGCAATTTGCTCTAAATTGAATAAAAAGCTAAAATTCTGATATGCTTTATCAATTTCCTTAAAATTATAACTGTACAAATTCTAACTAGGCATGCTGAAGATCACTTAGGTAAATAAAACACAACATTATCACTTATGGATTGAAAGAATTATAATGTTTGATCATGAGGGTGTTTAACCCCTAAAAGCCCAAGGGGTTAGTACAAAACACAAATGTGATATAAAATACAAGCTTTATAATTTTTTTGAAGTTAGCATTAGAGAAGATAATATAAAGCACAAAAAGTAGGAAGTATCCGTATAGTCAAAATTAAAAAATTATTTTTAGGTTCTCTTCAAATGAATTTTGAAGATATAACTTCAAAAATTCACTAAAAATATAATTTCTATTTTTAGGATTTGAAATTTTTTTTGATTGGTCAAAATTATGATTTTCATTGATTTGTAAGAAAATAAAAAATATTTAGTAATGAGAGCATCAATACTTTCCCTAAATAGTATGTTTTTCAACACTAGGCAATATTAAACACTTTGTGCTATCTTTCTTATATCTTTTGTTTGATTGTACCGATCTTAGTTTTGAATATAAATGTTGAAAGGCAATCCAATCTTTTCAAAATTTGAAAAAAAAAATTTGAATTTTTTTTTCTGCCCGAAAATGCTGCCCGACCTTGGGCAACGACCAAAAATTGGTTGTTTAGGCGCTTAGGGGTTAAATTACAAAAGTGACTTGAAGTCTTTTGATCCTATTTTCACATGTCAAATCTAAGAACTTGGTCACCAAAAAAATATGAGGTTGAAAGGGCCAAGATGCATAACCCCAATCAATTTATGTATCTACAATTTTTTTAAATGAATTTCTAATGTGATTTTGTATCCAAGATATAGTATATTTGATGCTCATTTCCTAGAACCCTTAAGACTATGGAAAGTCAAGATTGCAATGGATACCCTTGCACCAAATCTTGAATAGAAAAATTATAATCAATCATTTTCACAATCAAGTTTTTCATGTTTAAACTAGACTTCAAAAATAATACTCCATAAATATAAACCACTAAAATAGCAATTTGATTAGGTTTTATTTAGCTTCAAAGTTTTTGAAACACAGGATTCTGGTGCCTTAGAATTTAGGGTTTAACCCTAAAATGAAGGACTCGTCACTAAGGGAATTATCCATTTTGATACCATTTGAGTCATTGTTGGAAAAGAATCCAAAAGCTCTCATTGGAAGTCAAATTACTCTACAAAACCCCTTATCTTATACAAAATTTCTAAGTTGAACATGTACACTTTTGTTTTAACCCTTAAAGAATTGTTGTCTACTTGTGAGACAAAATGGATTTTGGGTAGATTCCTTTAACCTCAATTTTTGATGAAATTTTTTGAAATTTTCTTATAAGACAGAAAAATTGATTTGCTTCAATAGAAATCTAATTTTTATTTCAATTAGTGCTTTAGAGTAAAATTTATTCCACAAAAAGCCCAAAATTGCACTTAGTGGGTAGTAGATTTAGTTTTACAAAAAGATGAAATGAAATTTTAAAAATCTTTTTCCTAAAATAATATATTTTTGGCTACACACGAAGCTTCAATTTATTCTATTTGGACTAGTAATGACAAAGTCATGGAGTATATAGTTTTTGGGGCAATTTTAGTGTCTTTTTAAAAATAAAAAAAATTGTTCATATCTTTCAATCTATACAGTCAAACTTCATGAAATTTTCACATGATCTCAAACAAGTTTGGTACAAGATCCTTCAGTTAGATTCCAAAAAGAAATGTTTTTTTTCTTTTTTCTCAGATGAATGTGGTAAAAATGACAATTTTGAGTGGTTTTGACAAAAAAAATGGCCTTAGTCTTTTAGGGGGTTAACGACTTAGAATTATGCTAATGGAATTGATTATATGTTTGAATCGTAAGGGAAAAATTCTAATCTATTTTATTTGAATATTTCCAAAATAAGATTCAAAGGCAACAAGTCCTTTTAAATTATGTAATTCTTAATTTTCAACTTTTACATGGGGTTATGTAAGTATTTAGCAAGTCCAAAAGATTTCAAATGATTGCATGATAAAGTCTATTCTCTACAAAAAAAATTCAATTAAAGGATTAAAAAATTTGATGAGGACTAAAGAATATGTACATTTAACTTTTGGATTATAGATACATTGAAGCAAATATAAATCATACCAAATGTCAAATTAAACAATTTTGGATATAATCTTCAAGGGAAATTTCACCACTAAGTTTGATACATAGAACTTGAACTTGAACTAAATCATAATTGATTTCTATCAAATTTGAATAAGGAATTTGGTGATTACTTTAGAAGATTAATTAACATCAAAATTATGCTTTGAACCTGGCAAATTTTGGCACTAAGGGTTTAGTTCCTATAAATGCTTAACTTCTCTCATTCAAAGTTTAAAATTGAATAGCTATTAGATATTGTTTGAAGTCCATATTCATTGATTCAATCTTGGATGAAAATTTATCAAGTCTAATTTCTATTCCACTTTATAAATCTTGAATTCTAATCATTGATTGACTTTATATCAATACATGTACAAGACATACATTATAAGAAAAACAAAATCAAAATCCAATGTACACTTGTTGGATACTACAAACATTGAAGCAATGATTATTAGAAGTTGATCTTTTTTACAAGACAAAAATATACCAATTTTACTAAAATGAATGTAGTTTGTATTGCATTTATAACCTTTGTATTCTACAAATTTGGAGGAAGTACAAAAATAATGAAGACGTTATAGATTGCAAAACAATGTGTAGGAAGAGATTTAAACTAACCTAAATGACGTCTACAATTTTACACTCCTAATGGATATATCACTTAATGGATTAAAGTTCTATTTTCAATTAAATTTTGTAAGGATATTAATAAAAAATGTACTTGAAGTTTTGATTTTGATTAATAATTTACAAAAATAAATCACACTTTTTCTATTCATTTTCACTTCACCACATTCATTGTTAACAAACTTTTGAGGGCCTTGGTATATTTTATAGAATTCAAGGAAGATAAAAATCAACAATACTAAAAAAGCTTAGTAAAGAAACTAACAAAACAAGACAATGCCTAAAAAATGACTTTCCTATATTCACAACAAAGGTTTCAATATATAATAGAAGTACCCATAATCGATAAAATAAGTAAATTTGGATATAATCTAGAATAGTGCAAGGCAAAGCATTGACATAAATAATGGGAATTGCAAAAAATTTGGGAAATTCATCTCTTAAATTGAAATTACTATAAATTTTCAAAGGCAAAAGTTAGGCTTGACTTATGACCAACATCTAAAGTCATCCAATTTCAATCATTCAAGATTATTTTTTCACTAATTACTTCCTACACTTATACTCACTTGTATGTCATTAACTTATTGGTCCAAACCTTAAAAAAGTAGAAAGACACATTCCTAGGAGAAAATGGAAATCCATTCCTATCTTCTTTGGAATAGGATATCCTATTTGTTATTAATGGAGGGGGTGTCCATAGGTACCTCTATTATACCAAAAAAAGATAACAATAAGCATAACTTGCAAGAATTTGTTAACCCTCAATGTTGTACTCATTCTCTTGAGTTAGTCTAAGTGGTCTCACTTCCTAAAATAATTGTAGTAATTGTGAAAATATAAGGAAGACTTTGCTAGACATTTTAGGACAAAGTGACTAAATAAAGTCCCATCATAATATGGCAAAGCAAATTGACTATGCTAGGCACTTTTGGACATATTTTGAGTATCCATAGACCACACATCCAACTCAATCTTGAACTACAATTAATTTACTTTCATTTTTTGAACATCTAATGTGTAGATGGCTTTAATCTAAGGGAGGAGGCTCAGAAACTACTCATCTAAGGGTTGGTCTGCCTTTTTCATGTATCTTAGATGGAAATATTTTTAATTTATTTTTCAGTGAAAGAAAAATAGATGAGGAATCTAACACAAGCTGTTTCATATTTTTTTGAAGCATTATTGAGTTAGTTATGAATTTTCAAACACAATCTAGTGTAGGTTCCTATTTGTGAGCACAGGCCCTTGGAAACCCATCCATGCATAGTTTGAAAAAAAATTAGGGCTTATTCAAAAACTAGCACTGCAACATGTATAAAGTAATTGAAATGATTTCTAAAAGTATCCCTTTCTAAATCTGAAATGAATGCTTGATTTAATCATTATTTTAGATTTTTCAATATTTATAAGAAGGTAGTTGAACAATGAATTCTAATTTTGAATTAAATTAGTAGACACCTAGCCACTTAGTTAGGAATGAACCAAGTGTGGTTCTTAACCCCTAAAGTTCCTTCACTATGTTTTAACAAAAACTGCTCCAAAACTGCCATTTTTAGGACAGCTACCAAATTTCAGAAAAAAAAACATTTTTTGACATATGTAACCGTAGGATCTTTTAGTGCAATAGTTTGTAAAGATGTAGAAAAAATTTCAGAAATTTTCACCATGTAGATTGCAAGATATTAGTGTTTGAAGTTACAAAAGTCATTTTTTTTCCACTGCGAAAATCCGGGCAGCTGCACTTCAGAAGGCCACATTTGTATGAAAAAATGTCCAAAATGGTTGCAACTCTTTGGATTCATTCTCCAATTCAAGTTGGCTACATGCTTGAAAATTTTCATATCATTTGGAATTGTACAACATGTACAAAAAAAATAGTAAGTAGAAAGAAGTAGAGAATGATTCAAAATACTAAAATGGTAAAAATTTATTTATTGAATTGAAAAATGCCAATCCCAAAGGTTCAAATGTTGTAATAAACAACCTACACCCAATGTTTTTAATTTTTTTCAAAAATATTGAAAATTGAGTAAAATAAAGGACTTCAAAGTTTATTTTAGAGAAGAGAATCCATAACTACCCGCAAACTAAAATTCTTCATAACTTTTGACTCATTAATCCAAATGGAATGATTCAAAGCTTTCTATGTATATATAAATCTATAAAATCAATTTAAATTTTTTATTTCCAAAAAAAGTGATTTTTTCTGATCTGCCCAAACTGCCCGAGTTGAGAAACAAACAACGTTTTATGCGATAACTTTTCAACCATGTAGTCAAAAGTCACGAAAATTATTGGGTTTTGAAGATACTCCTCATCCACACCTTCTATTAAAGTTTGGTTCCAAAATATGAAAATCTCTAGCCACACGTACCTGCCCGAAATCGCTATGTTGCCAAAAAAGGCATGTTGGTCCTTTAGGGGTTAACCCTAGAAGGCCCAGGGCCATTTTGGGTTCAAAAAAATTGTAACTTTTGAAGTGCTATAAATCTAAATGTGACTAAGTAATACACATCTTAACTGTACAATCTTGTAGTGAGCATGTTGTAGGTGGCATGGATCAAATTTGAAGTTATTTGACCACATAGATTTCAAAATTAAAATGTTTTAGTGTTGAAAAAGAATGCTGAAATTTTCCTAAAAACTCATTTAGAAGTGAAATTTGACTTCTAAACCTAAGCAAATGAAAAAACTTTAATCTACAAAGTGATTCAAAATCAGCATACAAACACATTGGTGAAAAGCAACATCATTCAATTGACTCAATGCGTTTCCAAAATGGCTTGCAAATGTCAAAAAATAGGTAAGAAAAGTTGCAAAAAACACATCTAGGGCTGAACCTCCTACTAGAATGCACCTCAGTCATTGAGAACTTCTTGGATTGATGTGAAATTTTAGTGACACAAACTAGACTAATATGCACAACTTTCCCAAAATAAATTATTGGAATTCAACACTACATGAAGAAGATACAAGCCTCCAAAGTTCACTGAAGTTGCAAAATGGCAGGATTTTGAATTTCGAATTGCTCCCAAACAATCTAAACAACTTGGATTGACTTGAAAATTTCACCACAATAACTAGACTTCAAGGGGAGTAAAACCCAACAAATTTTATTCAAATCAAACATTGGATGAAGGAGATACAAGCCCCCAAAGTTGAGCCATGAAGTGCACTTAGGTGAATCACATTGAACCTCTGTGAACTTCAATTGGCTTCTACACAATCATCACCTCTTAGATTGATCTAAAATTTTCACTACACGAACTACAATAATAGGCGAAAATTTTCCAACAAGTTTCATTGAATTTGGACATTGGATGCAAAAGTTACAGCACTTTGAATTCTATGAGAGGCCACTTTTTGGCCCCTTGGGCGATCTAGGGTGAAACCATCCATTGAAGAAGTAAAAACAAATCTCATCAAGCTCCATTGTAATCCAGAGTTCATTTTTCCAAAATTCACATGTCCATTTCAGAGCCCCTACTGGATGGTTCATTTTTCCAAAATTCACATGTCCATTTCAGAGCCCCTACTGGATGGTTGAGAATGTCCACTTGGTTTTAGAGCCCTCTCCTATATCATCAAATAAAAGACCATTCATTCAAAATTCTAGAAAAAATATTTTAGTAAGTAAAGTACAAGATTCGATTGAATCCAAACTCTCAATGTATACTGTAAACATCTTTATCTGAATTCGGAATTGGAACTGTCGACTTCGTGTGAAGCATTACTGCTTAATAGGATATCAAGATTCAGTCAGGAGTTGGGACCTACTGTAGTCTGATTCAGCCCTTGCTGTCAAATGACTCACAAAACAAAATGATATATACCACAATCCCTAGCGTAAGGAAGGGGGAATAGTATGATGAGGTGAAGATAGGATGTACAGATCGTGGAAACCGGTAGTAAAACCTAGAATGAATTACACTCGCGTCAGGAATCATCTCCACTATCATCTTCATCACTGAAATAACCTGCTTTCTTTTTGGGTCCCTGCAGCAAACAAATAAGGTTTAGATGCATAATTGACAACCATTTCAACACATAAGTTGAAGTTAAAACAATGATAAAGACATATCTGAGAATACCTTCAATCCACGAGAAGTTGTGGCATTCTTCTGAGACCCGTTGCCATCTGCTGCGGAGATCACACCCCTGAAAACAAATCATACATGCGATAAAGAGAGACTGCATAGGAGACATCAAGTTGATATTACAGGGAGAGAAATCTGCTCGATCAGTACGACAATGGAGGCGAAAAAAACATCCTACAAGGACCCTAAACTGGTTTGCAATGTCCATAGCAATGCCACATGATGAAAAAACTTCATCTGAGTCTGAATTTCACTAGATATAGGATCAATCACCACAGGGATGATGACAAAATACACCTTCCCACAAAAATTAATCCAATGTGCAGTGAACTGGATAATGTCAAGCAAACTTGCAATGTCTGATACTTCTAATAAGAAACCAGATAGTAAAAACTTACGTAAATGCTACAGCAGATGCCCAACCATCATCCTCAAACTGGGTTTCATCGACCTCCTCATCACTACACACACGACCATCATGCAAAACTTATCAGGAAAAGAGCTACGTCAAGATCATTGGTAAAATATATGTAGACAAAATTGCACATACATCCACCATGTTTCTAATATTCACGAGGTGATCTTCAGCCCACATCATATTAATACACAGAACCAATCACTAAAAATCAGTTGCTAAAATTTCGCCACTGATTAGAAATTAGAACTAAATTCAAGGGTGACGCTGGGTTACAGAAAACCTCGAGTGAAACTCAAGTTAGCAAACAACTCATCGACTGCTTGCTTTCACCTCTGATTATTGGTAATCAAAACACCTCTTTGTCAAGAAATTAATTACATAGGAAAGCCAAAAATTGGCTTGAGCAACATACCTCTCATTTTGCTCTCTTCCGGATCCGCCATTCTGCCTTGGCTGTTCTACTCGCTTTCTTTTGACCACCGGTCGTTCCCTTGGACCTAACTGGTGTGGCAGACACAGAAGGTGAGATCCACTGCGAACAAGCATTCTTGAAACCGGTCACAAGGAGATGAGAAAATGCAAAATCAAGGTGTGTTAGCTAAGTAAGACTGCACAACAAGCTGGTTATAAATCTCTACACCATAGGTGGGAAAATTTACAACCTGAATAAATAATATGAACCATCACTCATTATCGTTACTTAAGTATTTTTAGTATCATTAAAATAAAATACGTTCACTGCCACACATCAGATCAAAAACCTACCAGATTCTTGGGACATTCGTATGAAAGGTGACCTCCTTCTCCACATTCATAGCATCGGCTCTTATCCTTGTAATCCTACAACCAGTCGCACGAAACTCTCAACTTCCATTTAAATCACATTACATACTGCAAACAATTGATTACATATTTCAAAAGTATCCTACTAATAAAGCATGTGATTGCATAGAAGTATTTTTCAGAATATTACAGCAGAAATTCATGTAAAACAAAGGCTGAAGATATTACAGAAAGGGTCGGATTTTTACCCGGCGTCTAATGAACTCCTTGGCTCGACCATTGTCTTCAGCAATAGCCACCTTCAGTGTCCTTTTGTTCAGTATTTTCCCATTCATCGTCTTCACCTGCATCACCCATACAGCATCAAGTTTCAAAATCAAACAAAAAGACGAAAGCACAGGCAAGACCTTATGATTTTGCACATCATCAATTATAGATGTCCGAAATCTAACAAGAATGCAATAGGAACGTGGTGCAAAAAATATTCAATTCCAAAAATTACGTTTAGCATAAACCACCAGTTTTAATACTTTATTGCGCAGTGATCATTTTAAATTTCTTGCGACACGTTCTACAGAGGCATAAAAAATGGTGCTTTCAGTAGCTTACCGCCATATGAGCATCCTCACGCGCGGTAAACAAGATAAATGCCACGCCTTTGCTTTCTCTTGATTTTCTGTCTTTCATGATTGTAACCCTGCATGTACGACCAAGAAAAGATCTGAGAGTAAGGTCGATGGGATCAGGAGACCGATCTGTTGGTTTCTAATAGGCGAACAAAGGTGAGTAACTACTGAGTCCGTTTGGCACAAATCTAGACATTGAGAACAAAGCACAGACTTAAAAGCTCACCGAGGGCAGCAGACTCGATCCCTAATTGTACCTACAGCGAGCATGAATCTCACTCATACTTCAGAATCTCGTATCTGAATAACTCTTCCAACAATTGTTGAGCACCCACTGAATTCGCAAGAACAGGAATCCGTGACACTTTGTTTCGCAAAATTGAGCTCAATTTGAAGAATGAAGCATTGTCTCCATACGTGAGTATGTGAGACAATTGATTTCGCTTCATTTTGTCTGATCCGGCATGACAGTCCGGCATTGTGTACAGTAGAGGAGGTTAACCCTACTGGAGACCAAAGTAAAGAGAAGAGTAAACAATGGTATAAAAGCGCAGCAAGGTTTATACAAACTGCAGAAACCAAACGTAGCATTCGAAATTCAAAAAGTGCGTTGCTGTGGCATGCTGTTTCATATAAACCCCCCCGACAAAGGTGAATCTGAAATCTGAAAGGCTAATATCGGCAGAAATGACGCAGAGCAAGTACACTCTGTTCTAAGGGTTAGGATTTCAGTCAAAGAGAAAGGAAGGAGACACCCTCACGCATTGCTGTGACGTAAATTTCATTCACAAAACATTGAGACGGGGCAATCTGAACTACCGTCCGTCAGAATTGGCTCCATCAGAAGATTAAAATACAGACATCCTCGGGGGTTAGGGTTTGCTTCGAGGAGAAAGAGGCACCCTTACGCATTGCTGTGACCTAAATTTCAACAAAATACTGAGAAGAATAAGAACGATTTGCTACGACGGAGGGGAGGATTTATTCTAAGGATTAGGGTTTCAGTTGAGGAGACAGAAAGGAGGCACCCTTAAGCTTCACTGTGACATAATTTTCATACACAAAAAACCAATAGTATGCACTCTGAAATCTGCTCGGGCAGAATTGGCTACATCAGAAGATTCAAACACAGGCTATCTCGGGCTTAGGATTTGCGTCCATGAGAAAGAAGCACCCGCGTGAACTCGAGTTGCAAATGCTGTAGCAACAGAATACTACTACTGCAACTAACAAAAACGGATTGTGATGACGGAGGGTGTTCAACATCACAAGCCTTCAATAGAGGTTTCTCAGGGGTTAGGGTTTGCGTCGAGCAGAAACAAAGAAAGAGGCAATCGCGTGGACTCGGGCTGAAAATGTTGCAGCAACAGAAGAATAAGAAAAGAAAGGGCGATTGGCGGTTACGGAGGGGGAATTACTTGCCGATCTTGCCGAAGGTACTGAAGATGGTGTGGAGGTCGTTGTTGGTGAGCGTGAAGTCGAGATTGCTCACATAAACGGTGGACTTGGAAGGCACCAGGCCACCGCTGCCGCGGCGCGGGGGATGCGAGGAGGTCGGGTCGTCGTCGTCGTCGTCTTCAATAATGCCACGGACGCCCCGCGATGGCTTGGGTGTGGCCATAGCGATAACGAAACAGTTCTTCAAAAATCACATTAACCCTCGATGCATAATATCTGTCCGAAAGCGAATGATCAGCTGCGAAAGGAGAAAAATACATGCTCCTCAATACACATCCAGGTCGGGAAAACGAGGCAAATCCAAAGTAAGCCCTCCACTTAGTGTAACAGCTAAATGTTCCACCATTTCAATCCGGAGAAACTGTTCGGTGTACGTGAAGTAGTTCGCATAAACCCTAACAACAAGTGGCACCTTCAATGCCTCGAAAGCTTCACAAACGTCTAAGTACGCATCCAGTTCCAATATCTCGCTCGGATAGCATCGCTTTTGTGACCTAATATTAAATGAAGAACTTGAACGACAAGGACAGTGACGATGGCATCCGTCTCCTACAAATAAAGGACTCAACCAGGTTTACAAATGGCTGTATACGGATGATTGCTGCAAAAAAACAGCGTCTCACAAAAAAATCCAAGAAAACGCTCGAAAAATCATCCTATAACCTGCATCGTCCAAGAAACATCATTAGACGGCACCATACCTCCTCCTTCATGCACACTCTCTCAACAATGCCACCACATCTAAGAAGTCCAGACTGAGCTGAGGTCCGTATCAGCAGCATCGCCCCTCGTCTTTTCCAAACGACAACCTCCGATTCCATTCATAACCGCAATCCCGTTTCCGAACCCTAAAAATTGAAAACCATTGGGTGGGGACCAGTAACGACAGCAATCGCCACTGAAGGGTACAATGACGAGTAGCAAAGTGATGCAGGAGAGGAAGAAAGGGAGTACCGTGGTGGCCATGGTTCAATTAACTTGGCATGCACGTATTTATGGAATTATGAGACTTTTCAATTGTGAATCAAAATGTGAAATGGCTAGGTTTTTGCAAAGGCCTGACAGATCAAAACACAATGTAGAGAGACTAGAGACATTATAGTTGCAGTTGCTAAATTACACTAATCTTGAGCGGTATTCACTATCTAAAACTTCATTCGCCATCTATGCCATGAAATTTTATTACTAGCTTAAATTATTAGACTGACAAAAAGAAAAGAAAAAACATATAGAAGCAACCAGAGTGTGATTTCATAAAGCCTAAACTATACAATGTACATGCTCAGTGACTTGCAGAAAAACCTTTCTAGAACCTCTTTAGGCCCAATAGATACCGAAGAGAAACAAAACTAGACATCAAAACCGAATAATTCCACAAAAATTAAATAAACTGATAGCATTTGAACTGTAGATATCGAAATCAAAGATTAAAATTCACAGAGATTAAATACTAACGACATTCATCAAAATCAATTTCAATGAGATCTTTGATCTGAGGCACTTATGACACTGGGATCTCTCAATATTCCATCAATCGCTTTGTGAAACAAGGAACAAATTCCTTTCTCAATTTTTCAGGACCCCATTTCAGTTGGTGAGTAAAATACGTCTTGAATGTAGTGACAACATCGGAGTGATAGCACGTCACAAGTCAACTCAATTTCTCTAGCTGACAGTGCCGGAGATCAACCTTGTGATTATTTGAAAAAGCAAATTTGTCAAATGCATCAGAGGAAATTTCAAAATTTGAAACACTCAAGTCATACAATTCCTACTGAACACAAAAATTATGAACAACAAAAAACACCAATTGCATTTGATAGCCACGCCTATCACTTTGGCTTATAAAATCTTGGACAAAGATGGGATGGATCAAATCCAGAATAAGTCTGATAGTGCTCTTTCTCTTCCAACCAATTCTAGCCTTGGCAAAGTGTTGTACTAAGATTAAACATGACATATAAGCTTTCTTAAAACGTGGATCATCAAGGATATAAAACTTGTCAATCTTTTTACTCATCTCTATACTCTTTATTTCACAATGAACGCGGATTATACAACCTAAAGCATGCAAAAGCCCGACTAAGGTCTTGCCAAGGTAAATTTTACCGTCTCTTCATAGAACTTGAAGGAAAAATGTAGAAAACAGCTCATTCGACTCCGCCAAAGCTGACTTGTACAACTATTAGATCTCCATGTCGTAGGAGATGCCACTAACTTTCCACCAAGCATTAAATCTATTGAGTGTCCATTGTTCCAAGACATTGACTTTTGATTGCCACCTCGCTTCAAAAACTCTACTTCTTCTTTGTCAAGTTGCATGAATCCCTTCTTAAGGTACTTGATTGCCTTGTGGATCAAGAATAGGCATGATGAGAGAAACATCATTACCGTTATCAACTCCCGAAAGCTGAAAACATTGTCTTCACTAGGTTCAGCTATGAATGCAATATCATCTTCATCGTCAACCAGACATGGAGGATCTTCAACATCAAAGATTTTTTGAGATAAGGTAGCAGAGCAATCAATCTGAACAACTACAGGAGAATCAACCTTAGGGGCATGGCTAATCATACAACAATCGCTCTCAAGAGTATCACCAATCAAAGAAGATGCAAGATTAATTAAAACAACTTCACTATCAAAATGGCGCAATTCAAATTCAAGAATGACATCAAAAGCCTCACAAAAATAACTTGATGAGTCATGAAGTTCACTTAGAATATTGCTCTTTGAAGTAACAACAAAATTTTTTTAATAGGATCCAAGATTGAAATGTCTCGCAATGCACTTCGAGGTTCCATCACTACAATGCACAGTAAAATGAACAAGAACAAAATGTAAGCAGACAACAAAGCAACGGCAAGTGGAAGAAAGTACGCTGGCAACAAGAAACAAGAAGAGCACGACAAAGCAAGAAAATGACGTCGAGTATATATAAGGTTTTCTACGGTACAAAATATAGGGTGATTGCAAGAAAGGGTGAACGGTTTTGTAGCGTTTTGGCAAAACTGGCTTTTGTCCAAGCTATAACTTTTGAGTTTTAAGCCCAACGCCAAAAGCAAAAAATATATTTCTAGATGCTTTGATTGAAATTGTATCACTTATTTTTCAGAAATTTTCAAAAATAATTTTATATTTAAAAGTCAATTTCTCTAATTTGTCACACTTTCAATGTTTTTTGTTTTTTGTACCAAAAAGTATCCAAATTTAATTATTTAGAAAAGAAATTTTGGTGGTCTATTCCTACACTAATTGGACATGTCCCATGGGAGGGGCATAAAAAAATACATTATTTTATGTCCTCCATGTTTGTCCAAATAGGCCAAAACAAAGGGTCCATTGCGCGCACACTTCTGAACATAGAAGATGGATTGAAGATCATTTTTTTGGTGAAATCTCATCACTATAATGTCCTTACAAATGGCCAGTTTTTAGATTTTTTTAGTTCACTATAAGTATTTAATTAAAAATACAAACGTTGAAATACTCCTTTTTTGGGACATGTAGAGTTGTAGGTAGAAAAGGAGTATTTCAACGTTTGTATTTTTAATTAAATACTTATAGTGAACTAAAAAAATCTAAAAACTGGCCATTTGTAAGGACATTATAGTGATGAGATTTCACCAAAAAAATGATCTTCAATCCATCTTCTATGTTCAGAAGTGTGCGCGCAATGGACCCTTTGTTTTGGCCTATTTGGACAAACATGGAGGACATAAAATAATGTATTTTTTTATGCCCTTCCCATGGGACATGTCCAATTAGTGTAGGAATAGACCACCAAAATTTCTTTCCTAAATAATTAAATTTGGATACTTTTTGGTACAAAAAACAAAAAACATTGAAAGTGTGACAAATTAGAGAAATTGACTTTTAAATATAAAATTATTTTTGAAAATTTCTGAAAAATAAGTGATACAATTTCAATCAAAACATCTAGAAATATATTTTTTGCTTTTGGCGTTGGGCTTAAAACTCAAAAGTTATAGCTTGGACAAAAGCCAGTTTTGCCAAAACGCTACAAAACCGTTCACCCTTTCTTGCAACTACCCTATAGTATAAATCATTGAATACGGCCCCATGTGCTCTTAACACAAGAGAGCGGTCAATATATGACCGATTATGTGGACCAGCTCACCCTCCTGCTTGCCCTTTAAGCTCACCACACGGCTCGCTAGTCCACAGAATTGGCCATACATTAACCACTCTCTAGTATGCAAACAATATTGTGCTGCAGAGTTGGGAGTCGAGACTCAGGAGCTTTTTACATCAGTGACTGGGCTGACTGGTTACCATGAGGGAAAAGATGCCTTGTAGTATTATTATATCATCCACATCTATCTAATTATATAGGGGGCTCAAAAATCAACTAGGCTTTATAAAATGGTCCCTATAAAAGGTTGGGGTGAATTAACCCCTCACTTGGTTGCTTGGAAAATAATGGAATTTTAAATTTTTTTTAAATAATTTATTTTGCAAATTCTCAATTCATATTTGCAATTAGAGACCCCATATTAGCTAGGGGTTATGTATATGTTAAATTAGATAAGCATAAAATAGGGGGATTTTTATTTTACTTGCACCTCTAGAATTACTTAGAGTGGCCGAGTGAGGGGGCCAATTCATCTTGACCCTATAAAATTGCTTGGAACAATGCAGAGGTTTTATTGAAGTAGAACAAAATGTGAGTGTTGAGAAATTGCATTCAAAACATTGATTATACTTCAAAAGTGCATGCTTTTAGAATATTCATCAATTGAAAAGGCTAAGTTGAATGTACACTCTGACTTTGCTTATACATAAGTAGTTAAAACATGAAGTTCTTAATGAGTTGTTATTAACTTGAAGTGTATGCATTGACTTGTTCTATGTGTAGCACCAAAGGAATTTAATTAAAATTTGTCAGTCTTTATAGATGCTTTAAAAACTTTCATGCACATTTTTAGCATGGAATTAATCTATTTATATAATGACTTTTTCTATTCAAACACATGTGTTCATCAATTATTACTATAGCCTATGCAATGGAATAAGGTAGGAGCACCCATTAAAATGACTGTCCCCATGGGTGAGGCCTATAATCATGCTCATGCTCGAGCGTTTCAGGCCCATTGTGAAGAATATTAGAAAATGCATGACCATGGGTGAAGACCGCAATGGCTTAGAATGCCCATACCATCATGTATAGGTTGTGAACTGGCGCTTATACTGACAGTAGGTATTGCATTCAATGACTTCGTGACGTGTCTGGAGCCAACTTCGCTTGCAGTGACTAGTGCCTAAGGGGCTAGTAATGACATAAATACATGCAGTACATAATGATAGGTTCACTGAGGAAGCCTAAATTGGGTTCTTTGGCGGCAGGATTGTATGTATGGCATTTCATAATTAAAGGCACATACAGGCGGCTGCGGTGACACATACTCATCTTCCAAAAGAGTGAGTTCTCAGTAATTCAGTTGCTCAACACTTTGTGAAGGTGGACACAATGTGTAGTTGTTGTGGAATGCAAGAATTCTTTCAGTAATTCACTATCATTCAGCTGAATTGCAAGTGAATCGTGTACAAAGTTGAAGGCTTACAGAATGGCAACTAACAATGTAGGGCAAGGGTCCCTCACTCACATTGATGAGAGAGTGATAGAGAGATGGCCAGGTGAATTATTGTCTTATAGCACATTAGGCATGGGAGTGTGGTCGCCCTATGTGAACCCAGCGTTTACATCAGTGAGAGGAGAGAGAGGTCACGAAATTCAGCAATTGCAAAGGCCAATAGCTACTCAAGCTTCAGTGGAGACGTTACCAACATGGCAATTGAGAGTAGGTGGGCGGGACTGGCAAGTGGGAGCAGTGGACAGAAGCAATGGACGCTGGGGAGGGCAAATCCAGCTTGATCCGCATATGATGCAGGCCGGAGTGCATCCGATGCGTGCACAGCCTCTGTCAAGGGCCCCGCTGCTGCAACAAACTGAAGTGATGGCGGGACCTCCTGGGCATGAAGAGGCCCCGCCGGATAGGGTCCCGTCCCTGCAACGACCCGGCTACGGAGCTGCCGCCCCAGTGAATCGCGGCAATGACGCCGACAGAGAGCCGAGGATGGAGGTTGGAGCGGCAGCCACTGCAGCCGGGACCATTGATCGCTGGCACGCCACGGACCCACCGCCGACTCAAAACGGGACAGCTACAGCGACAGGCGGCAGGGAAGGTAGACGCGGGAGGCGGAGCAGAGACGGCCACGACCTCCGCAGCATTGCAGCCGACGGCGACAACAGCACCGAAGCCAGGGCAGGTTCGCAGGAGCGGCGGGCAACCAATGTCACAGGAAGCCCACAAGCTGGCGACACATCCACAGAAAATGCACATCTACGGAGAGCAAAACAAGCATATGGCCGGTGCCCGGGGAGATCACTCCTTGTAATTTTAAGCATACACCTAAGTTAAGAGGGTATTTAACATAGGGCTATTTATCTTCATTTTAGTAATTAAAATGACCATATTTTTACATATAAATTCAATCATTTGGTTTTTATAGTTAGGCTATTTTATATACAAAATTTATATGTCTAATTTTTTCATATCTATTTACAACACACTATAAAAGTAGTGTCTTACATATATACTATTTTTTTAATATATACACTACTTGTATTGTAGTACAATTTCAAATGACAAATAAAAATGTAAAATGCAACAATAGTTTTAAATATTCTAAATTCTATATCATGTATTCTAAACAACCTAATATGGTAAATAATAAACATCATAGAAACATTAAATATAGTTATGATACTAAAACTAAGAAAAACGCCAATACTAGCAATATAACATGAACAACATGAGAAATTGACACTCTAAAAACATTGTAGATTAACCCAAGAATATGACCTCTACTATAATATAGAGACTATATATTTTATTTTTATATATGCATTTATAATGGTTTTGAATTTAGAATCAAAAAAGAAAAGAGTGTTTATTAACCCCTCAAGGTCAGAGACTATGTCTTCACCAAAAACACACCAAAACTGCCATGTCTACTTCAAGCACCAAATTTTTGAAAAAAAACATGTTTAGACACATGTAACTATAGGATCTTATAGTAAACTTGTGTGAAAAGATGTGGAAAAAATTTCAGAATTTTTCACCATATAGATTGCAAGATATTAGCATTTGAATTGACAAAAACCCTTTTTTTGTCCCAGCAAAAAAGCAGGCAGCTGCACTTCACAAGGTCACATTTCTATGAAAAAATGTTCAAAATGGTGGTTACTCTTTGAATTCATTTTACAATTCAAGTTGGCTATATGGTCAAAAAATTTCAAATCATTTGGAATTGTACAACATATAGGAAAAAAATAGTAAGTAGAAAGAAGTAGAAAATGTTTGAAAATACTAAATTGTGAACAATTTATTTATAAAAATGAAAAATGAAAATCCCAATGGTTGTAATGTTGTGACAAACAATCAACATCCAAATTCTTAATTTGTTTTCAAAAATATTTAAAATTGAGGAAAATAAAAGCTTCCAAAGTTTATTTTAGAGTAGAGAATCTATAACTGCCCGCAAACTAAATCTCTTTATAACTTTTGTCTCATAAATCAAAATGGAGTGATTAAAAGCTTTCTGCATATATGTACATCTAAAAAACCAATTTCAAATTTTTAATTTTGGAAAAAAAGTTTTTATAAGAAAGTTTTGGACTGCCCGCCGACCAATGAAAACTACATATCATGCAATAACTTTTTGACCATGTAGTCAAAAGTTATGAAAATTATTGGGCCTTAAAGCTACTCCTTGAGCACATGTTGTGTGAAATTTTCAATGAAAGAAAATAAAAACTCCATCCGTAGTGAGCTGCCCAAAATCGCTATGTTGCCAAAAAACGCAGTTTGGTCCTTTAGGGGTTAAACACTAGTAAAAAGAAGATGATTTTAAACGCTTACAAGTATATGTTCAAGTAGTTGAGGCAAATCTAGAGTTTGTAGTGTCAAAGTATAGAAAAGATTCTATGCAAATGTTGTACACTCTACACCAATTTCTTAATTGGTACTTTGTGTAAACACAAATCTCCATGGTACAACCTCATTGTAAACTTACAACTCAATTTTTTTGTCTTGGCACAGTAGTTTTTTACATTTTGTTACATAATTGGTATACTTAAGGAAA
Organism: Thuidium tamariscinum; assembly: GCA_947034885.2. NCBI lineage: Eukaryota > Viridiplantae > Streptophyta > Bryopsida > Hypnales > Thuidiaceae > Thuidium > Thuidium tamariscinum. The sequence goes on along the minus strand of OX344751.2, from coordinate 32,597,691 downwards.
GATTTGTATGTATAGGCTAGAATTATTTGATGATAACAACAAATCTCCGAAAAACATCCTTAGATTTATTAAATTGTGTAAGTTTTATCATTCAATTAAAAAAGTTTGTTTACATCTATACTCATTGTACTACAAACTTTTTATATGAACCCTATTTGTAAAGGCTAATTTATTAATAAAAATTTCTACTAAATGATGTTTATACATAGCCTAATTTATATATAATAGGATATGTGACATTTCAAGAACCCTATAGTAGTTCTACATATATATAAAATTTATCCCCTTTGAATTAAATAGACCCTATCTTTTAACTCACGTAGTTTTCTAAAAATCACGAGTAATCTCCCCGGGGGCCGGTGGAGCAATGAGCAGCTGAATCAAGCACTAGCATCAGTGGATGTAGGTTGCAGTGTGGGTGGAGCTGCCAGGAACATGGGAATCCCTGCATCCACGTTACGAGACTACATGTATGGCAAAACTTTGAAACGAAAAAGAGGTTGACAAGGCATTCTTGGCGTCCAGGAAGAGTCGGACCTAGTGACTTGGATGATCGAAATGCAAGAGCACGCACACCCTATCAGCGTGTTTGAATTGAAGCGCAAAGTAGCTGAGATGACACAAGACAGACTGACGCCCTTCAAAGACGGTATACCGGGACGAGGCTGGTTGCGTTGGTTTCGAAATCGACATCCAGAACTCACACTCAGATCAGCTCAAAGTCTAGAAGATGGGAAGGCTAAAGGTTTGAATCCAAGAAGCGTTGCATCTCTGTATAAGAACCTCAGCATTGCATACAATCAGTACAACTACAGCCCTTCCCACATTTGGAATGCAGATGAGTCAGGAGCTCAAGCTAGCAGAGGAGGTGGTGGAACCCTAGTTTTTGCTAAACGAGGAAGCAGATCAGTCCACAGAGTCATTCCCAACAGTAAGGAGCACCTGACAGTCCTGACATGCATAAATGCAGCTGGGCACTACATCCCACACTACTACATTTTCAAAGGTAAACGAAAGGAACGCAATTTCATTATCAGATGTGAAGGTTGATCACGCTTTGCTATGCAAATCAATGGCTGGATGACTTGTTTCCTATTCTCAACGTGGCTCACATTCTTCCTAGATAGAGTGCAAGAGAGATATGGCATTTCACAGGAGAACAGGCACCTGTTGATCCTCGATGGACATGGATCACATGTCACACTCGAAGTAGTGCAGAAGGCTCAATCCCGTGGACTGGACATCATCACACTGCCAAGCAACACAAGCCACAGGCTGCAACCATTAGATGTGAGTATATTCAAAGCCTTCAAGACAGGGTTTAGAACTTGCAGGGATAGATGGACTGATAGTAATCATGGCAAAAGTGCAAGCAAAGAGGTATTGGCGGAGTGGGTGTGTGTGGGGTTAAAGAAGGCACTCACAAGTAAGAACATCAAGAAAGGGTTCTTAGCTACTGGAATATTGCCGCTGCGGCCATCAACTATGGATCCCTTCATGAAACCCAGTGCCTGCTACTCTGAAGGACCAGCCACTGAATCACAGCCCACAGCAACAGCAACAGTTACTATTACTGAAATAGAAGACGAATCAGACAACAATGAAGGCACTGAACAAGAGGAGTTCAATCAAGCGGAAGCTAATGCACCTCAGTATTTCGTGGCTCATGAAAGCAATGGCGATGATTCGAACTCTAGCACTGACACTGATGAAGACACCGTGACACAGCAGCGCCGACCTTTGTTCCCCCTGCCACAAGTGGAGCTCCCTCAGCGCAAGGTTTCTAATGCAGAGCCGCTCATAGATTATTCTAATCCAATCCTCATGACTTCAGACGACTACATCGCAGCCATGACAGCAAAAGCAGAGCGGAAGGAATCCATTGCAAGAGCACGGGAAGAAAGCCGAAGCCAGGAAAGCAGAACGAGAGCAGGAAAGGAACAAGAAAGAGGCTGACCGAATGCTACGCCGAGTTCAAGCAGACCAGAAAAAGGCCGAGCGGGAGCGGGAGAAGGCTCGGAAGCAGTCCGACAGAGCGCGGCGAAGCAGACTTTTTGAATCCGGAAGCGCCGCAGGGGGATCGGTGGCCTCGCGTTAGGGTTCCGGGCACGGCGCAGCTTCCCACGTCGGCCTCCCCCTTCTGCCGCTCTCAACGGACAGTTCCAACGGGGAAGCCGACTGCGAAGGCCGGGAGTGGGTCCTTCCCCCGTCAATTGAGGGGTCACCCGTCCTCGGTGGAGGCTCCTGCGGCCTCTGAAGTCCCGCCTCCTTTGATCGAACATGCGCGCCTGCCTGGACACGTTTCTCTTTTTGCAATAATACCATTCTTTTTGTCAGCTTCACTTTGTACAGTAATGGATGCAACCTAGCTTGATGTCAGGGATTACAGGCACTAAATTAGCACACTCGGCTCTTGTGTATGACTGCTTCCTCAGTCTATGTGAATTACATCTAATAACGTTAATGTAAATATCAGTATTTACCACTTTGGAAATTCGTGGCTACCACAGGCTTCCATCTTCTCATTCAGTTCATATGCCCATGTTTTTCTTCCTCTATTGTCTACTTGTGATAATTCTCTTTCTTCTGGATTTGCTCATTTCATGCCTCATTAGTGCTAACTTCAGCACAAATGGGTGCTCCTACCTTAGCACCCTACACACCTTCCACTTCCATAGTTTGCAATTATTTCCTCTAAAATCATGCTAAAAAGCCAGCAAGAGAAGTAATGTTTTTCTTACAATTATAATAATTATTCATTAGGAGAGATTTGGAGGCCCTTAGAAGACTATAAGTTCCTAGATGCTAGAAATGCTATAGGAAAGCTAGAAACGCTATAGGAATGCTAGAAAGTCTACTACATCAATAATTTGATGTGGTCAAGCAACTACCATGCCCAGAGAGGACACTTCTTGTATATTTGGGGGACCCACATGTGGCGGTGGGGTATTTTTAGGGGGGGCTATCATTTACTTGTAATCATTACTGGGCAACATTAAAAGAGCCCCTATTTTACCATAAAGCGGAAAAATCAGCCATATTATCATCCCTATTTTATTTTTAAAACACTTTGCCTTTTTAATGTCCCCTATTTTATATGTAGATTTCTTATAAATTTTACCTAAGATTATTTAAATGTACCCTATATTCCGCCACACGTAGGTTATTAAAAAACGGGAAGTGTCCTCCCCTAGCTACCATGTTAGATAATATTAATTAATTAATTAACTATTTTATTTTACTTTACTTTAAATTGACTTTTTTATGCATTTTGAAATTTTCAAAAAAAAAATTTAGCTTATCTTTTTTGAAAATCAAAAATTTAGACCAACCACTAGTCTACAACATTGGAACAATTTCAAGGAAAAATCTTTAAAGAGGCACCAAAACTCCTCTAATGCCATCACAAGCTATAATATCATTACATCAATTATAAGCAATTGATTTTTGTTGTTGTCTAGATAAAGCTTTGTAATAGGATACATAAGTATATTGCTTCAACCTTCTATCAATTTGTTTTGGTCCCAACACAATATTCAAGAAGTAAAATGCTCCTTTTGCTATATATTTTTCCGAGGCATTGGTGGATAAATCCATATTCATTATCACATTCAAACCATATAATTGTCAAAGTCAAGATTTATTCTTGTTGGTGAAGTTGAATGCATAAATTTGATAGCAATGAATTTCCAAGACAAGAACTAAATTGGCTACATATCATGTTGGTTGAAACTTGCAATGAACCAATTAGTGCTAATGATTTGAGTAATATGAAGGAAATGCAACCTGGCATCAATCATAGTCAAGTTGTTTCATCACATAGTGATGGTGATAAGGACGAAACATTGGTTTCATTGCTTCCTCGTCATTTTGATTATCCACCATGATGCTCCATCAAATCGTCAAACCCTACACTACAATCTTTGGATGCAAGAAGATAATCTTTGAAGGAAGGCCACAACTAAGACAACTGGTGGTGAAAGAATCTACTAAATCTTATAAGAGAAGAATAATGGAGCCTTTTGCAATCTCCCCATTTAAAAGACAAAATGTGGATAGAACTTCCTTTGATACATGTGAGCTTATTTCAAAGAGGAAACTAAAATTGGTCCCTTGTGTTAAAGAAGGCATTGAAATTCTATATCAAAAGTAATAAAGAAGGAAGAGAAAAAAAGACCAAGGTAATCACTTGCAGAGTTGCATCTAAGCAAATATCAAAATGAAAAGGAACAGCTGTACAATCTTCATTAGATGATATAGAGGACATATTCAACAATGAAGACTCTAGATGGAGAACAAGAGGTAAAAGTAGCAGGATTAAGGTAAAAAGAGATAGTGATTACAAGCCTTAGAAGTTCAAGGGATGTAAACTTAGGTGTTGAGGTGCTAATGATACTTAGAGCATATAATGGCAATTGATTGTTTGACCCTTTCATTGTAATATAAGTTTGTTTATTCAAGTTGAAATCAACTTTTGTTCAAGTTCAATTTTTCCTTTTTTGGAATTCAATCAATTCATTATTTTAGGATTTATTTGCTCTGTTTGGACAAGGTGAACTAATCCCTTGTTTGGCCATTTGGAAAAACAATAAATTTTTAAAATTTTCCATGCATAATATTATTTGCAAACTTTGAAATCATATTTGTAATTGGAGGTTCCAAATTAGCTAAAAGATGTATACTAGGTAAGTTATTTGGGCACAAAATAGGATTTTTAATTTTTATTTGCACCCTTGTAATGACTTTGTGTGGTTAAGTAAGGGGGCCAATTCATTCCAAACCTTTGTCACATCCTTACAATGCTCGTTTGCCCATCCAACATCCTCTAGGCCTCGTTTGTCATTTATTGCATTTAGACGTTTAGATTTTGAATATGATTCTGCCTAGGGTGTTTGAATTTGTCAATCATGAGGTCTAGACAAAGTGTTCATTTTTGCAAATGATTACATATAGTCACCTTTAGTACAAAGTTCACCAAACAAAAGTGTTGAAACTTACAATTTCTATGGATTAGAGCCTTGGAGGTTCTATTTTTGATAGACATACTTATCTACAACAATTGCATAGAATCTTTTCCATGTTTTGAAACTATAAACTCTAGATTTGCCTCAATTACTTGTATATGTGGTTGTAAATGTTTAGAATCATCTTTTTTTACTAGTATTTTATAAACACTCTTTTTATTTTTTAATTCTAAATTCAAAACCATTGCAAATGCATATATATAGATAAAATATATCATGGTTTCTATGTTACAATAGAGGTCATATTCTTGTATCAATCTACACTGTTTTTAAAGTGTCAATTTCTCATGTTGTTTATTTTATATTGCTAGTATTGGTGTTTTTCTTAATTTCATCATTATAACTATGTTTAATGTTTTTATGATGTTGTTTGTTATTGACCATATCAAGATGTTTAGAATACATGGCATAGAATTTAGAAAAATTTAAAACTAATGTTGCATTTCAAATTTTTATTTGTCATTTGAAATTAATTGTACTACAGTTACAAGTAGTGCATGTATTAAAAAAAAGCGTTTATGAAAGACTCTAGTTTTATGGTGTATATTGTATATAGATATGAAAAATTAGACATGTAAGTTTTGTATATAAAATAATCTAATTATAAAAACCATATGACTAAATTTATGAATAATCATAGGATATTAAAAATATGCCATGAGTATCTTTATATGTAAAAATACGATCCTCTTAATTACTAAAATGAAGGTAAATAGTCCTATATTAAATATCCTTTGAACTTAGGTGTATACTTAAAATTACAAGGAGTGATCTCCCCAGGTTTGAAAACATACAAAAATTCTTTGAGTTTCTAGGATATGAAATTGGATACAATAACTTTCAACCAATTATCTACAAAAGACCAAGAAATCTTGTCACATAGTGTGAACAGTAATTTAAATCTCACATGTGGTTCATTTTGAAGAAAATAGGTACCTAGAATTAGGTAGAATTGTGCTTCTCTATACAAACATTTGATGGTACCTAAAGTGGTCATCTATTCCTGGCAAGATCTTTTTTAACAAACAGCAACTTGCGTAAGTAAAAAAATGCCAAACTTTAGCCCGCATACATTTGTGCACACTTCACTAATAGAGAAGCCGATTCTATCACTATGTCATAAGAATGATTGAGACATTCTTCTTTAAGTAGATTTTTAAACAATATTTCTTCCAGTATGTCTCTACTCTTAAAAACCAATGATCACAAAAAGATTCAATGCCATACAGTGGAGCCATCTCTCTATGTAGCACTACCAAAGGTAAAACATTAAAATAGCAACAAAGTCATCAATAGTTTGTCAAGAGTGAATACTAGCCCTTTTTTTTGCTTTTTGAGAAAGTGCCAACATGGCAATCATTTAAAATTTGGTGAAGCATTGTATTTCTAAATTCATCCAACTTTTGCACTAAAAAATACTTTATAGTTATATTCATACACTTTATCATCTAAATTTGGCAATTTCATCCACGTTTTTTATAAAAATGGTAAATTTATGGCAAAAAAAGGTTACTTTTTTCGATACTTTTCTGGCGAAAAAAAGATTTTTTTTTGAAATGGTGCTTTCTGGCACCATATCGCCGGAAAAAAAAGGGCTAGTGAACACATAGTCTAAGGTGTTCATAAGATTGCTTAATTAAATTGGTCACATAAAATGTTGTTTTGAAAGAAAATTTATTTGACACAAGCTTTAAAAGTATTCCAAAGGAAAAAAGCCAAGAACTCCTTTTCATACTATGAAAAAGACCAATGCTCCCACTTAAAATTTGCATTGGATCATAAAGAGGTGTGTATTGGAAGAAAAAATGCAATAATTCTTCAAATTTTGCAACAAAAATCCTAGATTGCTCTTCAATAGTTTACTTTACTACTACTAGCCGTAAGATCTGCTTATTTGGAGTGATAAAGTCTAAAACAAAAATATATACTATAAACTTGTGTTTTAAATGATGGATTTTAGGTGACATCTAATAGAGCAATCTATATTTTTATGTCAATAATAATGTTTGCCATAACATCAAGATGTTATGGCGGACATTAGATAACAAATTTTAATTGACACTCAATGTACCAATGTGTGTTTTTATATCAATAATAATGTATACCATAACATTTTGAAATTATTGCAGATGTCATGTGAGAGGCATGCCCTGTGATTCCTCGTTGGATCAACGTTGTAGAGATGTGTGTAGAGTATCACGGAGTGTAGAAAACCTTGAATGCGAGTTGAGGTCTCAACTTTGAATTGGTACAAGGATTTTGGCATCTTGTTTGAAGACCTCAATACTCATGTCTTTCATATGGGACAATGGAGACTCATCTTTTTCAAGTTGAGACTCTCGTGTGATGGCCTGGAGTGAGGTATTTTGCTTCGGAGTTTTGTCCAAGCATGTATTTACATTGGAACCTCTTTTGGCTCCAAACATTATTGCTCAAATTGGTGTTACTTTGGATGCTCTTGGTACCTCTGTTTTAGAGGTAGAGACTGCCTTCCTTCCAACTTTAAGTAATGTGTTGAAGAACATTCTTATAGATTTGAAGAATCGTGCAACTACGGCTATTCATGGTGATAGTGATAGGCTTGGGCATGCATGGGTGCAAGTACCTTAGAGACAAAGAAGAGGCCAAGGGGGTGTTGCGAGAAGTCAAAGAGGTGCAAGGAGAAGAGTAGGAGGTAGATAGAGGGTCTCACTACGAGCGCGTGGCGAGGCTGAGGGTGATGGTAATGGTGATGATCCGTTGAGGCAAGAAGAACTTGTGAATGCACAATTTTTTAAAGATGTCCTTCGAATTAATGTGCAAATGGATGCTTATACTACCCCACCAAAAAGTAACCAAGAACAAAATCTATTCAAAAGCTCAGCATTGGAGAACGTGCTAAAGTTTTTGCTAGGCATTTGGAAGTGGCTCGCATTCATGTACCGTAAAACCCATACAATACCACTGCAGTGGCTTGCTTCTACCATAGGACGCAACTCTCAATGTCAAGTGGTTTTTCTGTTGTAGACATCCTACCTATGAAGTTTTGGATTGAGTTCATTTTCTCTCGCTTTTTTTGTCACTAATAGTATTATCACGGTGTTCAAATTCTCTCTGCACAACCGCCTTTCCATGAATCCTCAATACACTGTTGTTGTTTTTTGTTTTGAGTTTAATTTGAAAATACTTCATAAAAAGATTGCAGCACCAAGTGGACAGATTTTTAGAGTGTATTGGTTTGAGGTGGGTGTTGAGGATGAAGCATAGAAAGAGTTTTGTGAATTAAACCTCTATAGTCAGAAGCCAAAACATCAACATTCCTATGATATTGTAATTGGCTCTATGTGTTATCAAAATGATTGAAACCATTCCATTAATTACTCCTCATGAGATGAAAGGTTTGGTGTAGGTAGCGTTTTGTTCCAAAGCTGCGTGGACATAGGCGGGATCTTGCTTGAAATGGATGTTTATTGAGATTCAGATAAACAAGATATGAAAATTCATTTAGCATTGTGTTCTTGTTTTCTTCTTTGTCATTTGTTGAAGGCACTTGCAGTAGCAAACAAGAATACACTGAAGGATTTTTAACACATGTACATTGTGATGTTGATTTAATAGATTCTTGAAGGTATGTGAGCATAAATTGAATTCAAGAGACTATTCAATGTCATCACCTAGTTTAGGGTTTGGTCACCATATGTTCAAAATTTCTGTTTAATTGTATCATATTTGAAACCCTAGCTAGGCACTGAAATTTACAGTGACCATTTTTTTGATTTGGATGCATGTGGGACGTTCTTGTGTCGCTTCTGACTTCTGGAGAATACTAATGTCGATGAAGTGAAAGTACAGGTGCTAGATGGTATTTTGACTGTGACCATTCCCAAACTGTAGAAACTAAAGCTTCATATTTGTTAGATCGATATTGCTTGATGTAGGTGATATGCTACTTTATGGATATGGCTTATGAGGCAATCGGCCTTCAAAAGGTGGTAGAGTCTAAGACATTTGTGATTTTGAGACTATGTAAAGAGGCCTCCTGTGATGGCATGGTAATTTGTGGTTTTAAAGCTACGACCGTAGAAGTGGAGCATGAGTTTTGATGGAAAATAAGTTCAGGTCCCTAGTTTTGGAGTACCTATTTCACTTTGTACACAATTTTACCTTGTGAATAAAGTCTCACATCCTTTGCAATCAATTGTGTCGATTTTGCCTAATTCTTAGAGAAACGTTTTTGCTTTTTCCTTGACTTGTGCATGCTATGGATTGATATCTTTTTAATTTCACCCCTATCCTAATTTATCACAACCTCCGTAAAGTTACTCTTTTCCCTAACTTGAAGCATCTACTACTAGATATGTGTTCTAATATTTTTTTTAATCCTACTAGCTAACTTTATAGTTTTTGTACTAGCATTTTTAATTTTGGGGTTGATCACTCTTAATGCTAATGTTCCTATTTTATCAAAGCTACCATTTGCTTAATTTTTTAGATTGTCCTTTTCTTACTTAGTGTCTTCATCGTTCAAAAGTTTTCGTCATTTTCATATAAATGAATTCTTTAAATTAAACAACCTTGTTTTAAATTCCCACTACCACCTGTTAGAAAACTTTTTAATTCTGAGTTATAAATTAATTATTCCTACTAGTAGTTTTTAATATATAATTTCTCACAATTTGCTTTAATGTTCCTAAGTTTAAATTGTGAGTCAATGTAGTGACTCATACTTTGATGTAAGTCTTTGTCATATTACATGAATCACATCCTATCTAGTAGACAAAGTTCAACTACTTTAGGTTTAATAAACAAGACAATGGTTACTCCAAATTGCAAAATTGTTGTCACTTTCAATATAATGTATCTTTTTTGTAATCTTTAATATAATCCTTGTTTATTCAAAATTTTGAAAACCCATTTAAAAATATTGGAATGCTACTACTTCTTTACCTTTATTCCATTATTGTACTAAATATAAGGAATTTATTATAGAAATACATATCCATAACCACAACCCAAATTGCCTTATTTTCATCGAGCACTACCATTTTCTACATTGGTAACCATTTTCCATTTTATAAAGACAAAAATTGCAATGTTACATTCAACTTTCAAAGGACCGAAAGTCCAAAACACATCTCTGACAATAATTGTGAAAATTTACGATGTTTTAGAACAGTGAAATTTCTAAAAGTTATTTCCAAAAATCAATTGAACATATTTAAACTGAAAATATATGGGAATGTGTGGAAAAAATTTCAAAGCTTTGACTGCACAAATCCAAAGATTATAACACTACTGCAAGAAGGTGATACAAGTGAAGTTTCTAGTCAATAAAAGCATACTGGAAGCGAAGGTCCATTCATGACTGTTCATGAATGTTTCTTGTGTAGGACATAGTTTACTGGACAGAATTGAAAATGCTTGACATGTCTTTTACAGATGCACTAAAGTGAACTTTTAAGGGAGATTGAAAGATGTTCTTTGAAGGCAAATATCAGACGTCTTTTAACCTTGAAGCACTCCGACGTCCATATTCTAGACGATGAACAGAGGGCTTCAAGGCACTATTTCATCCAATTAACTTCTCATTTATCAAATGTAACACTTGAGTCTAGAAAAGACAACCTTCCTTAATGGACAAATTCATTAAATTCTAGTAAATGATATATCTCTACAAAGCTATGAGCAAAAAATTTTAAAAATTTTAAAAAGGATCGAGATGTTTTAGGGTTAATATGACTAGGGCACCTTTCCTGCATTATTGGAGACCTTCCATAAGGTAGGTACACCCAAAATGGCACTTGACCTAAAAGTGCCATCTACAATGTGCATACATTTTCAAAATCAGTCATGTACCCAGACTATAGATGGCACTTTCAGAAACAAACTTTGACCGTTAATAACTTTTGCATATGGTATCCAAATTCTCTGTTCTTTGGTGCATTGGAACATGCTTTCACTTGCCAACAAGACTGTATAAAAATCTGAACAATATGATAACAGGAACTAGGCACAGTAAGAATAAGTGGCGCTTTTAGGTGTACCCACCTTATACCAATTTCACTCCTGCATATGAACAATGACTCGTCTGCAAGTATGCCATATCCATTTGTGCACCAACTTCTCAAACATCTCTGGCTTCCTAAATGCGCATTACTAAATGAAGAAAGTTGCAATTTCATTAGGGTGGTTAATGTTGACTAATTATTGTTCATGCATTGCAAATCACTTTTATAGTTTTGACACCCTCGTGATCAAACATTATAATGTTTCAATCTAGAAGTGATATTGTTGTGTTTGTTTTTTCTATGTAATCTCTAACATGGGTGAAAGCATGCTATTAGGAGCCAACTTGGATGTAACAACTACTCTTTTTGAAGAATCTTTATTCTAACTCTTAGATATGAGTTAAAATATGAAAAAATTAAATTGTAGTGCATTGTTTTTTAGTTATGGATATTTGACATAAGACAAAACAAAATTAAATATGTTTACTTTCTAAATGTGAAAAGGACAAAAATGTAGTTCTAACTACTGCTTATTTGGTGGAATAAGCAGTCCATCATAAATGAATTGAAGACTCTCTTGGATGAACAATCAACAACTTATGTGGTAGAATAGTCTAATATGAACCCATCATGAATGATTTATAGATCCAATTTGGACTATTTGGATAAATATGCAATGATTTGTGAATAGAATATTCATTAAGGACCTCCACAAGCACCTCCCTAACATCTACAAGTGGCTCCTACTAGCGTACTTTCACCCACAACACCCAATTAGACATTCTTGCACTTGGTCAAGTGCACTCATTATACATACAATTTGAGCTTCAAAATCAATTTTTGTAAAATTATGGTACCCCCTGCATTTCAAAAAAATTCTTATTTCATATTCCATCCATCAACATTGTTTTAGCTCATGCTCTCTATATTTTGGAGCCTCTAATTTCTATTCCTATGAAAAAAAGGAAACAAAATTGATGAACTCTTTATTAATTAATATTTCTTGTCATTTTCTACATTGAGTTCAAGATGTGCATGTTCCTATAACTTCAACATTGCACATTTTTAATGCAAACTTTACTAGCACTTCAATAGTATTATGCAAGCATTTGCGTAAGCATTCACCATAAAAGTATGAAATGGTAGACAAAATCTTACCACTTCATTTTTATTTATTCAAGGATGCACTACACAGAATTTATAGAGCACCACATTCACACAAACACACACACACATGAAAACCACACTAAATCTCTTTTTTCCTCCACTCTAATACGTGCTTCTCTTTCTTCACAACAATTCTTCTTCTGGTGTTTCTACCACTCGTACAGACGACTGTGTTTGTTCTTCTGCTTCTGTTTCCACAGTTCTGTGTAAGTCTTCATCCACGCTTGGTTCAACATTTTGAGATTCAGTTGGAGGAAGGGCCGAATCCATGGTTTCTTCCACTGCTGTATTAGAAACCGGCCTAAATTGTCCTTCAGATATCGTTGGAGATAATGAAGGTACTTCCAAGATTGACGTAATCACACGATAAATGAATTGCCCTCCTTCTTCGATTTGTTCATATCGGATGTGCTCCCTATCATAGAAAAATCCATCTTCCTTCTGCGTAAAATTTTCGCCCCCAACATTGGTAAATGCTGCTAATGCTGATACAGATTCCACAGCTGTCGATGCCTCTCCAGTTGATTCACCTACTTCATTCAGGTTCTCTTGTAAGATTGGTTCATGCACTGCAAATAATGAAGAATTCAAGCTCCAATGTCCAACTTGATCTTCAATTGTATGTGCAGTTGGCATTGGAATTCCCTCTGATGCCATAGATGTTACAGAAGCAGCTTCTATATTGGGCACAACTTTGTAATAAACCTCTCTTTCTTCATTCCCTGATTTGTGATACCGAACATTATCTTTAGTGTAGAAAAAACCATCTTCACCTTTTGCCAATGCAAGTGACTGCAACGCAGTAAACTTAGACATCTCTTGAATTCCTGCTTCATTCACTTGAGCCTCTCCCACACCCACTTCTGGTCCCTCTACTTCCATGTCTTCCACACTGTGCATGCCTTCAGGAGGAACGTAGTCATGATCGTTCTCCGCATCTTCATCTGCTTCACGTTCTCTACGAGAGTTGTTCCCTGCATGATTATCGGTTGAACCTAAACTGATGCCACCGCTGTGTAATTCGTCAGAGTCATTTCCTTCATGGCCACTTCCATCACCATCTGACTCTGATGCTCCTGAGTCAACAACTCTCTCTTTCCTCTTTCCCTTCTACTTCTTGTGTTTTGTCACCCGAGGTCGCCTTTCCTCATGTGAAGAAAGAATAGGTGAATCTTGTACTACTCTTTCAAGCCTTCTAGGTGGTACATCCCTTTGCAATTGAGAAGGACCTGCATCTGTTGCCGTCTCTTCAACGTTCACCTCTTCGACCACACGGCGTTCTGCTGCTCTGTTAGAATTAGTCACCATCACCATCTTGTCTCCATACATCAATCGTAATGTGTTATACACAAATTGCGTTTTCATCGAAGCTCCTTCCATAATAATGATGTCAGTACCAACAAAATCACTTTCAAGAACTATAGGCACAGCCATTGACACACCCAATACCACCAATCCCCAATTCCTTGGCAAAAACATTCCCACCATCTTCTTCAACTCTGATGGTAGCCTCTCTAACTTGTCCTCAATGCGTGGCAACACCTCTGGGCTCCAAACATCTTTATACATCACTTGCAAACATACTGGCATCCTTGGTAAATTATCGATAGGTGAACATTCCCTTGGACACTGCATAATAATTGCCACATCTCCCACTGGCTGTACTTTCATTTCCCTCTGCTGTCCATGGCGAAGATCATGAATATACATTGGGACAGTTTGTGCTTGGAATGTCCATGTACCACGTAAGTATGTACAATCCTCCGGTAATTCCATCTTTGTCCTCATAGATTCATCAAAGTATATGCCCGGAGGAAATAAGAAAACGGCGTTCCATCGCACTATTCCAGTCATCTACTTCTTCAATTGCAAAAACACCTTGTTGTAGTCTTCATCACACCACTCTTTGTCTTCCCCCTCTGTACTTCTACGTCTGCAATCAAAAACCCATAAATACGGTTTCCCAAGCTCAATATACTCTTCTGTAAAAAAACCTCCCCTGCACCTCACGTTTACTGACCTTTGGAGGCCTTCGTGCTCTTCTGTTTGTAGTGCCACCTGCCAATCCCATCTAGCATTTGCCACATCTTCTACATCTTTGTTGTATCCAACATAACCTTCGCGTCCGGCACGAATATCTTCAAAGTGTTGCCTTACAAAGGCTGGAATAAGATGTTCAAAACTACGCAATGCTGGAATTCCCTTCACAATTTGGGCATTCTATAGTGTCTTCGAATCTTTCCCCAATGTTTCTCCCATCATAGTGAATTGTCTACCCCGTACATCTCCATACCGACTCGCATCTATATCAAAGAACTCATCCATAGATGAAGGACTCTCTTCGCCCGCTTGTACCATAAGAAATCGAATTTGATTTCTGATCTCATCTTTCCGTTGTAAGCGATCCACTACATATGCAAGTGTACCCTTCACAGGTATCTTTGAAGAAGCACCGTTGAAGTACAAGCTCTGTGACTCCCGCCGCCCTTCGATAACATTCTTCGCAGCCATTTGCTTTGTTAATCGCACATAATTCTCTGTAGACACTCCACTCAATGGCCGTAACCAAGTTTGGGCCATTTCCTTCCGACCTTCACTTCCATCCACTGTTTCATCCAAGTTCGCTGTCTTGGCCTTCTTCTTCCACTTCTTCTCTTCGTCCTTGCTGAAGAACAATTTCTTTTCTTCATAATCTTTACACACCTGCAACATAGCCTCATAGGATTCTTCATCATCATTCCACGCATGGCGGGTGTAGTCAATCAACCTCTTCGCCAACTCTCGAATTCCCATTCGCTTCAGTAGATGCTTGGTCAAGTGTAATGCACTTGCTGCCATTGTTAACGCCTTCGCTCTCTGAGCATCATCATGTCTAGCAAGTACACTAGGACTATCACATGCTCTCCATATATCACGAAGCTTCACCATATCTTCATAATAAGAGATAAAGAATTTTCGCTCGAACTCGCTTGCATTAATTTTCACCGATGCTTCAATATAGAATAGAGGATTGTTGTAAACCACAAACCTCGCTTTCCGTTTTGCAAAGCGGTCATTGAACTCAACATTTGACATCTTCTTATCACGGTTCTCTTCCTGAGCTCTCTTACAAGCTGCAACGATATGCTGTCCATCCACTGACTCCCAAATAATGTTCTTCTCCAACCACGGAATTCTTGCTACACGTGAATCTCCTCCAGTACTTGATGGACGATGATGAAGAAATGCAAACTCCAATTCCAGTGCAGCGCCTTCTTTACTGAAAGCCTTCTCTATCTGTTGCACATCTCCATTTTCATTGGTCATCTCACATAGGTAGGCTATAGGTCGAAGAGTTATTACACTAACTGCATGTGCCTCTAATCCCCTCAAACGATCATAAATCTCATTCACTCGTGAAGATATGAGGGTCCGGTGGTTTGTCTCTGCGTTCTTCACAATCCGAATGTTGTCAATGTTGGCTTGAAATACCAAATCTTCGCCCCAAATGAAGCCTGCCTTGTATTCTACCTCACTTGGAAAAACAACAGGTGCTTCATTAACGTTTCTAGCCAATGCTCTTGTAGGTCTCCTCTCTTGTTCTTCCTCAGAAGACTCCTCATCATCAACAACATCATCCCCGTCATTGCCTTGCACTGGACGTCCTTCTTCTGATAGTCTACGTTGTTGTCTTTGTGCTGCTGAACGAGTTCGAATACTTCTTCTGTCATTTGTCAACTCCACTGTCGTGGAACGCCCATGGCCTGCTTGATTTGCAGCTCTTTCACGACCCAATAATCGTGTAAAGTATGTTGACCGTCCTCTACCTCCCCTTGCAGAGCTCCTTCCAAGACGGGATTCCACGTTTCTAGGGTCACTGTTCCTTGCACTTCCCCTTGCACCTTCTTGACCATGTGCTCTGTCCATCTCATGTTCCTCTTCAACTACCACCGATGGAATCCTCTCGGTGTGTGTTAGTTCACCTTCATCTACACCAAATACTTCCTCCAAAGCTTGTTGGACAACTTCGTGACTCTCCAGTATGGCATCTTCATCTAGTACACCTCCATCATTTATAGTAGATGGTTCCCCTACTACTTCAATAGCTGAACCAGTTCCATGAATTGTTCGTCGTCTTTGAGCAACACCCTCTTCCTCCACTTCATTTGCAGTCCTTGCTTCCATACCAACACGCTTTCGAGGACGTTCTTGTACAGGAACCCAATTCACATTCAAAGGCGCCGCATATACTCTATAAATTTCTTCTACATCCTCTGGCTCTCTTGGAGGAAGTTGTTCTTGGGTAGATGTTTCATTTCTCTTTGCCATATCATCATACGATCGATGCACCATAAAATTTCTTCGTGCTCGAAGAGCTTGTTCAGGAGATAATCCCATAAATTTTGTAACCATAGCTTCTCTCTCTATCTTCAACCCGCTGGGAATGCTTTTCCAGAAATCAACCAACGGTTTCAGTCCAGCCATTCTAGGAACAGCCTTAAAGAATGCGCGGGGAATTGGTGCGATAATAAGTTGTTTCTTCAACTTGTACTTCGTGAGATCTTCACCACTACTGCTGACAGTCAAATTCACTCCCGCATCCCGCGTGCCTGCTATTGCCATCACAATTCCAGTTGAAGATCCCAATGGAGACCAATCACGCCCCTCTTCAATTGGAAATTCCGTTGTCCACAAATTCGGGTTGCCTTCATCATTCAGTGTAATCCACCAACCATGTTCCGTCCACATCGAGTGTACTTTTAATGCCATCTTGGACTCTGAAAAAATAATAATAATAATAATAATTCATATTAGTAATTGAGTTGCTTTCTTCCAAACAAAAAAAAACTGTACATTAAGAAGTGTTCCTCGTACCCAATGTGTTGACCATTACATCACCTAGAGATATACCTTGCAATCAAATTAACTTAATCCCCTCATGAAGTCCCTAACAACTTCTACATTCTCTTCGTGTTCATTCCTCACTTTCTAAAACAAATGCATACCTACTAGTTTTGAAAAACTAGTACCTTCAAATTCTAATTGACAATACCTATTACACAGGAAATTTTTCATTCACTCATTACACTTGATGATATACTATCTCCATATTCTTTCATGAAATGAAAATGTTAGATATTTAAAGAAAATGTTTTTTTCTAGAGGTATAGGGTTCAATTATGTATAATTCAACTAAGAAATCTAATAGAATTAAAAATAGTTTAGGGTTCAGTTACTTGAATTAGAACACACAATTATGCAAAAAATAACAGAACTTTCAGAAGTGATACAGTCCTCTCATGTTCTTTGTAGAATTATAGATTTTGCCTTCCATATCAGTCCACATAGTACATGTTCTCTTTTTCTTTTATGAAACCAGGAAAAAAGTCACTCCTGTTGCCGTTCTATAGTACTCGCTAGTTCTGTTGAATTTCTCTCTATAACATCTAGACGTATTCTTTCCTAAACTATTTCATAGAAATTGTAGAAAACATTTCCGTATTCACATACAAACATACAATAATCATGAATTGCTTTGTTAAGAATAATCGAAACTATATGTGCAATGTACTATTACATCCATTGTTACACAATTTTTTCGGATGAAGACTACAACTTGTTTCCACACTACAAGCAACTAGTATTAATCAAACTAGAAGCATTTATTATTAATATACTTTCCATCTACAATTACTAGGACTTTGATAGATATTGAACTTCAAATGCAAAAGCTTCTTGTTTGTTTACAGAGAACACCTACAAATAGATGAATGCCACATCCCCTACAAATAGGAACTTCAACACTCAAATGACGAAAACATTGAAAAACTAATTAAATTCACAAAATTCTAATTCCGTTCTTTAGCAAGTTTTTGCACACGGTTTTTCATTCAGAAAAGCCCTAAAAAAAAACCAACCTCATTGAATATGCAATTACAAAGATACTTCATTTGCATGATTGGAGAACACTAATTATAGTATCTTCTTTCTCATTTCCTTACGCGGAGAGCTTTAGGTTCACCAGAACACAGTATCACTTCTTTTTCATCTTAGAATACTACAGAATTCTATTTTACAACAATGTACTTTGAACCTCAAATTTCAATGATTAATTTCTATGATTAATTTTGATGATTAACTTCGATGAGTAATTTCGATGAGTAATTTCAATGAGTAATTTCAATGAGTAATTTCAAAGAGTAATTTCAAAGAGTAATTAAAATGAGTGCTTTCAATAATTAATTGCAATGATTAAATTTCAATGATCGAATTTCAATGATTAATTTGAAAAATACATGATTACAATTTAATGACATTAATAAGCACGTACGTTCTATTTCTATGTCCATCATTACATTCTAATGACTCCCTCTTTCCTTCTATTCCTATTTCATTATTAGTCATTAGGTAGTAAATGTTCTCAATTTCAATTTCATTTTAAATATACTCATGTATAATTTCCCAATCAACATATACATGAAGAACCCAAATTCTTTGAAATCCTCAATTTCAAAATTGTTCCATGGACATTTTTCATGGAAATAAAAAAAAAACTTCTATATTCTAACCTACACTTGTAGTTTAGAACATTTTATTTTTCAAAGTACTCACCTATCAATGGCAAGGCAATATGCACAGGTGCTTTAGTGGCCAATTAGAATTCCCACACAAATTTGGAGAATGACCTGGAGCAAGACCTGCGCAATGCACCTAAATTAAATTATGATCTACATGCACATGCCGTCTACTATTGCATTTCATCAAATAACTCATTTAAATTACAACAACCATTTTGTTTTCCTATTTGAAGTTCATATGTAATAAGTCTAGAAAATGAGTATAACATTGTTTTTGTAACATTCACTTTATTGACCTACAATTCCTAACA
Source organism: Thuidium tamariscinum (assembly GCA_947034885.2). NCBI lineage: Eukaryota > Viridiplantae > Streptophyta > Bryopsida > Hypnales > Thuidiaceae > Thuidium > Thuidium tamariscinum. The sequence continues at coordinate 32,578,645 of OX344751.2, read as the reverse complement.
TGCAATTACGCTAGTTTAGATGGAATCACACCTTCAATTTATAAATAACTATTATTCCTCTAATAAAACTTGCAATGCATTGTTCATTATAAAACCTAATGTGAAAACAAAAGTCCTACATCACCTTAGGACTTTGCGTTTTTGTTCATTACATCTTTTTTTCCATAATTCTCAAAACCCTTATACTATTCTATGCTAATACATTCTGTGGTACTTATTTACAAGGGACCTTCTCCTATGTAGAAGAATTTTAAAAGGCAAACAACAACTTCGTACATGTATGAAAACGTGCTAATTTGAATGTAGAATAGTTCATTGGATTTGATTTTGATATTTGAATTCTTCATTTTCAATTAACCATATTCCATAGTACATAAATATGTAGCACCATTTATTTTCAACTGTCATGCAAATTCGTTGGGGTGGTCGATCGGAAGTCTTAAATCAACAACCCTTCACTATAAACCTTCATGAACTGTCTTTCACAATATAAAACCTCTACAAAGAATATTTTCCACTATCTACACAGAAACACAGCTTCACCAAATATCTAATTTAGGTTTTGCACTCTTTTTATGTATTTGTAAGTTATACCACATACTTGCTAATTGAAATTCATTGATTTTGATTTTTGCATTCTTCTATATCTGTAGAGATTTTGTTCACTACTCTAATGGTTCTTAAAAAAAGAACCGAACTGCAACGCAAGCATCTTTAATTCCTTGTAGGCAAACTTGATATAGAGGTGCACTTTACTTTCTTGAATGTACCAAGATGTACTAACTCATTACATTCTTGGTGGTTCTTGCTTCCATAAACTACTAAGTGGTAAACTTCAAAATCTCATAACTAATTCCACATAGTTACAAAAACTAATAAATAATTCACAGTTGATGCCATTTTGTCCTATTTTTCAAAGGAAATTCAATAAAAAAACATTCAACGTGTCAATTCTACCCAACTATTCAATTCTAGCGCTTCAATAATTCTAAAGAAATACCTCCTACCTTCTTGCATCTTTAAATTCCCTGCTTTTTACTTTTCTTAGTTCCTCCAAAATAATTTTCAAGTGCACACAAGATACGAAGTTCATGCACTTTTCCGGTGTATACAATAGTTCTCTCAATTTGGCTTCATTTAAAGGAACCGACACTGAAAACCACAGACTTTTTTAAGTTCTAAAATGATAATAAAAAATTAGTGGACTTTTTAGTACGAAGAGTATACAATATTCAGTTTGTGGACTGAGGTGCACGACGAATACTCCATCACTGAGGACAAATTTGTAACAAGTCATTTTTGTATGTTTACAGCTACCAAGAGAATGGAAAAAACAACGAGCTACAAAACACCAAATAGCACCCCGGGAAATCACGGAACAACTAGCGCCTTCCTGGAAAGAATCTTCACCCCTGCTAAACAAGGTAAAGTTGCTGCTCTCCCTCTCCATACCCTCATCGTCCTACTGAATTTCACTTTATGAAAATTAAAAAAAAGGAAGTGGCTACCTAATCTGATAAGTCTGACGTCTGTCGGAATATGGAAGAGATTTCCAAAAAATTTCGGAGATCCAGGGCCTCTTGCTCGGTTGCTTTCGCTGCTTTGTCACCTTGTACACCTGATGCTGGCACTTTCTACTGCCGCTGCTGCCCCTCGTTGATGCCGCTGTAGGCCTGCTGTGCACAACGAAGTGCCGCCTCCTCCCCCTGTTTACCACAATGCGCAATTCTATTTCAATATAGAAGGTACAGATTCTAAACACACAGTACGCACATTCACATTTCTTTTTAAGAGAAGGCTATCAAGTACGTTTCAGTTACATACCTGTTTTGCTTTAATTCTCGTTGTGGCTTTGAAGTTCTTTCACGGTTGACTCTGTGATGCCACCTTCACTGTTGTCTCCAAGCTTCACAACGTTGCACCAAGTTAGGAGTGGCAAGCTCGAAGCTTGTCGCAATTGGCAAGGAGGCTTCAGTTTTGGCATCGGACACAACCCCAAGTACTTCAATGTTAGTATTACTGGATCTTAGCTAGTTGAGGCTGCGGTTTGAAATTCTAGGTTTACATTTCAAAGGCTAATCTTACCCACTAAACGAGAATGTGAAGGCTCTAACTTCCTTGCATCTTGTAGACAGGAACATGGCAGATCTGAACACTAGATTGGAGAAGCCGCAGTCAAACACGCACTGTCCGTACAATGACGGTATTCACTGAATGATCTCCCTCGCATAACAGATTGAGAGTTTGTTTTCGTTCATTTTGCTTTGCTGGGAAAAAAAATTGCTTATTCATTGTGGCTTAGTGTGCAACAACTTCGGACAAAAAGGCACGAGAATGCGATAACAGAGAAGGTTGCTAACCTAGAACTAGATTTCGACAATGGAGCAGCTCTTCCAAATGAAACCCTAAACAACCACAGAAGCTCCTCGAATTCGAAATTCCGACGTTGCAAGCAACACTTTTCAGTCAATTCAAAAGAGTAGCAGGTGGGATAATCTGATCTCTAAATTCGGAATTCAACGCTGCTGGAGGACGAAGATGACCGCAGTTGCTCCTCTACGAGAATTTAACCTAAAGCGTACAGTAGAAAACAGACCGCCTAGTCTCGGTCCTACATGCCACAGTCAGCGAAGCTTTAGAGCTCAAGAAAAAAAACTTACAATTCCTTTGCTGGCACAGGATTCATGAAAAACAGACGGAATTGAAGAACATCAAGATCGGGACCAAGGTCAAACGGAAACAAGCGCAGGGATGGAATCGCGGAACAAGATCAAGTGCTAACAATTCTGCTGTAAATAAATGAAAATTCACCTACTCTCCAACAAATGTAAAAATTGAAGTCCCAACTTCCTTGCGGACGGACCATGGCGCGGTGAGAAAAAGATTTTGGTGGTGAACAGTGCACGTCCCCGGCGGGGGACGTGCACTGCTCACCGATACAGAGCTATGCGAGGACCTTCGTCATTATCGGGCAGGGGAGAAAAAAATTTGGTAATGAACAGTGCACGTCCCCGGCCGGGGACGTGCACTGTTCACCGATGCTTCACTTCTGGATGAGGTCCGCGAATATCGCGCAGGGAAGGAAAGGCTCCCTCGGTGAACAGTGCACGTCCCCGTCACCGATGCTTCACTTCTGGATGAGCTCCGTGAATATCGTGCAGAGAAGGAAAGGCTCCCACGGTGAACAGTGCACGTCCTCGGCCGGGGACGTGCACTGCTCATGCAGGTTTCATACTCAGACTGAATCTACCGACCAAGGAAGGCGGAGGACCTGTTTCCTTCAGCGATCACGAAGGCTGTCTTTGCTCCTACACCTGAATACTTGAACAGAAAGAAGGGATTTAGAATGCGAGTATATTTAGGGAAACTCACCTGCGTGGCTGGAATTTCCGACGATGAAACCCAAAACCGCCTCCCGCAGCCAGCGTCGGACGAGCTTCAATTCCTGGAATGCAGGTCGACGAATTGGTTACGGTTGCTCATCGGATACTTGTGAACGGAATTTCAGCGATCTGTTTTCAAAGAGAGTCCACCTTGATTGCACAAGTGTATTGCGCACATGAAACAAAACCCTAGCACGTCTAGTTGGAGCATCAGACGCGGCGAGAAGGAAGACTGTGATTTTCACGAGTACCAGATCTCAGTAGATCATCCTCACGGCGCAGCGGGGTTAGGGTTTCGTGCACCTACTTAAGCGTAGCTATTCCTTCAGTTCATGCGCAAGTTGAGAACACCTTTAGGAGCGCATGAATCACATTCCTGTAGCATAAGCGGAAGCGCTGGACTCATGAACCTCAAATTTTAATTTGCTATGCTGATTTGGTAAAAAGAAGGCCGTTCTGTGCCTTGCCGATGATGTGCTGCAATCAGAGAGAATCGAAAACCCTCGAAATGGAGAACGGAGCATAGTTCGGGCCTTCGGGGTAATTTTAGGGTTTCCATTTTGTGTCTTCAGTAGTGTTGGCGCTAATAGGACCTAATTCCGTTACCTGTACCACGAAGATCATGATTATCAAATCAACTTAAAAGTTTAATATAAAATAATTTTTTATTTAAAAAGAAAAAAATTCTGAAAAATAGTTAAAAATTTAAAGAAAAAAGAAATGGCTTCACATTCTATGTCAAAGATTATCCAAAGTGTTGGCTCCTTAGACCATTTGATTCATCATGTTTGTATATCCAACTAAAAAACCCTATAATATAAAAAATATATCCAACAAAGAATCTTTTTTTAAGAAAGTGAAAAGTACTTTAAAATACTTCAACATTATAGGAAAAAAATTTGGACTTCGCATTCAAAGTCTATGATTATCCAAAGTGTTGGCTCCTTAGACCATTTGAATCATCATGTTGTTATACCCAATTGCCCCCCCCCCCCCCCTAATATGAACAATGGGGGAATGTGCACTTTTGGTGTGTTTCGTTAATTTACATCAGTAAAGTTAAGTCCAACAGTAGGCACTAACATTCATTGAAGTGTACGGCACAATTACATGAGTCTGGGGTTCAACGCAAGAAACTATTTAGGTATTTGTTTTTTTCTCCTTATTCTACAAACCTAAACCCTAACAACAATTGGCCATTTCAGAGTCTATGAATAAGAGAGAGTCTTAGAATGTAGGTACATATTGTAATTATTCATCTTTGATATGTAGGGTAGGATGTAAACAACTTGTACATTGCCTAGACTTAGAACAACTATTTTAAAGAATATAGAAACCAATGATTACTACCACATTCAAAGTGCTTACTCTGAAAACAAGAAGCCATACATAAATTAGTGATATGGGTTGTGTAATTTGGCCCAGTTTTTGTGGTTGGATGTCATGTCTTGAAACCTAAGTTATTACTTGAAGAAGGGGAAGAGTAATTAGAGGAGGTCATAATAGTGCTTTTGTTACTTTAAGTTCTCTTAAAGTGGTTAAATGTTTTTTAAAGTAGCATCTCTAGAGTGATTGTAGATGGTCAAGGAGGAGGAGGTAGTAGATTCACCTCTTCATAATACTTTGTTGGAATAAGGAAAAAAACATATAGAATATAGAAACCATTGTAGTATTCACTAGAGCTTCTCACCTCTTTTGTCAAAATTTATGTTGGTTGTTGTTAACTTTGACATCCACTCACCTTTTAAGATATTGCTTCACGCACAATGTAGAGGACAAATTTGTTCCATTGTCTATTAAGTCAAGAATATGAATCAGAAGTTGTGCATGTTGATATTTCTATTGCATTGAATCACTTTGTTCTAGGGATTTTTGTGAAGTACAATTGAAATTGAATTGATAAGTGTCCATGTACAATTCCATTGAATTACTAGGACCTCTAAATAAAAGAAGGCAATTATGAAACCTTGACCTAGAAGCACATAAATTATAAAGTACTTATATGCCTTTATAGAGTCTGAAGTCCTATACTTGAGTATAACATTATATGAATTAAATGAATTATTAATTTAAAATTGTTTGACTAAGTAATGCATGCCTGAAAATGGTACTTGTCATTTACTATTTGCAGGGTTTCACTGTAGTTTGTAGTGTTTGTCCACTCTAAAAATTGTGACTATATAATTCTCTAGAATTTATGCTTATGAATGAAGGAAAGGCACTTCTAGAATTTTGAAGTTTGTGGACGTTCTCATGTTCCTATACATTATTCATTTCAGTATTCAAACATTAGTTAGTGTTGATGTGAGAAGTTGATCCTTTAAAAGTAATGTGAACATATAGATTGTTGAATTATGTTATCTAGTTTATAATGTTTTTGATTGATGGAGAGTATGTGTGTAGTGTTACGAAAACATGATATTTTTGATAGTAAATAAAGGAGTTGTAATTAGAGTATTTAAGGTTTTAGGGTCAGACCATAAGATCGTCTATAAAACTATATGAGAGTGTATGGTCGAAATTTCTAGAACTTGGGAACGTGATTTGCAAGATATTTGTATTTCATGGAAGAAAGAATGGATCTTGAATCACTACACAATTAGATTGTTTGTCTTTAAAACTTAGGAGCTTCATGTTTTCGGAATGCAAAGTTTGTAGCTTTGAATTTTGAAGGTGCATAATTGAAATGCAATTAAGTGGGGAAAGAAATCAAAGAACACATGAGTTTCAATCTTTAAAGAATTGTTAAGTAGAAGTTGTTACGAAGTATGCAGACACTCTAAATTATAAAAATCTAGAAGTTGGAATTGAAGTGAACTAATGCTAGTGGTTACAGTCTAGTATTTAGAGAAATGAACATACGAGAAGTGTTTTTCAAACTTTTAGGAGTCCACTCATAGTTGGATTGAATAAGTTATTCACTAAAAGGAAGTATCAAGCAGTCGAAAAACAAGATTGTCCATAACTTTCTCATAACAAATCCAAATGGAAAGAAATGTAGCATCACACGTACAAAAAAAGATAAAGTACGGGAAGAATCTCTCAATTTTATTTGAATTGTAACTTTCATTTATGTTTCCAATACCGAGATACTTCTCTTTTGAGTGTACTTTGGTATAACTTCTGTTCTTGAGCAAAGATTTAAAAGAAAAATAATTTTCCGTAAAGGTAATCAATATCGATATCTTCAATGAAGATTTCGAAATGTAAAGGTAAAAATTGATCCCCGTGGTGCCTGCCCAGAATTCCATGAGTAATTCGAAGGATTAGTGGGCTTTTAAAAGTTGAATGATTTGAATAGGAATTGAACTTAAAAAAAATTTGTACACTTTTTTCTATAAGCTATTTCTAGGATGACCATACCATTATTTTTTTAACCTGTAAATATTGTTTGACAGCAATGTCACCGAGAGTTCTTAGAAGTTGTCATATATAGGACAACAGTGACATAAAAGTGAAAATGTATTTTGGAATAATGTAATCATGCAAGTCTTATGTTATTATAATTTAAGAAGATGTCGAAGTTTTTTCAGAAAGTTGAACCACAAAAATGGCTTGGAAGTACTGTTTCAAGTTTTAGGAATATAACTTTTTCTAGTACAAGAAGAAGGTGAAAGCATTTTTGAAGTCCATATTTCTTTGGTAAAATGTCTAGAATGGTTTTAAGATTTTCGAGAAACTGTTCATTTGAATTAAAGTGTATATTTGAAAACTTGAAAATCATCTAGAAATGTATGACCTCTTAGAACATAGTACTGAATCAATTATAGTACTGAGTAGTTAACAATGTAGTAGTTGAACTGCAAAATGCCATGTGAATTGTTTTTCAATTTTGTTGAGAATCATGCACAACGAAGGTTTCTTTTGAATGCCATCTTCCTTCCCATATTGTCATTATAGTATCATAATCATATTATGATGTTTGTCTTCTAATCTACATGTATAGTGTTGATTAATTCCAAAGTGTAATTGGATGGGACATTTGAGTTCATAAGGTATGTTGCTATTGATGTGGAGGACACCTGAACGATGTAGTCACTATACTAGAGGGGGCACCTATTTTATTCTGTGAAGTATCCGAATGTGTTAATTTTCTAATGAAATCATAGCAATGATGGCTGCAAAGTGCATTGTGTCTCCTCATGGCAGAAAAAGATGGAAACTAGGGAGACATAGAAGTACATGGATAGGAAATTCTGAGTTGTTTGAAGAACGTTTATGATCCATTAGTACCAATGTTTTTCTAATTAAACCTTGCTGCACATTAAGAAGTGAAGTGAATTATTAGTTTAATTTGAAGACTCTGAGTGCAATTGGATGACATTATTGGAACCAATGCACGCCAAACACAATTATATAATCCTCTTTGAATAGGCTCCAAGTAGTTTGAAAGGATATATCTCTAGGAATAGGTTTTCTACGTAAGTGTTACGTACTGTAGTCCATCTGCAATATCAATGAGTTGTTGAAGTGTTAAATAGGCCTTTCGAAATATGACCGAAAAGTTTTTGTAGCATTTTTGGATTCATAGAATTACCCTGAACCTACAATTTCTGAAGTATGAAGTACATGCTCATAAGAAGATATCCCATCTATAGATGTTTGGATTGTGAATTTATCCCTTTGTTTGTAGCTTGAAGACCATCACATTTTATCTTAGGTAATGTTTATGTGTTAAGTATTTGAACTCCTTAAAGTAGATTTTGTGAGTTACTTTCAATATAGAGAACTAATGATACTTTGTTGGATTTATATTCGAGAAAATCCATAGTAATTGTAAGTGCCTCAATGAAATGGCATTAGAAATGAGTGTAATCTATGTTGTCTTATTATGTGCATATACAACTTCTTTTTTAACTCATCTGAAATGTGCAAACCCAGGTCTAAGCTTGGTTGTTAATTGAATTCTAATAACCATGAAGTCCTTAAATATGACAAGTTCTGATTATATGTGAATTCGGATTCCTTTAATTTGTACAACTAGGAAGTGCAAGTTCTTGTTTTCTTTAATGTGTTCTTTAGCAAAGAGTTCTGGATTGAAAAAGTTTATGTTGTTTTAAAAAAGAAAAATAATAAACAGTAGAGAAACTTAGGAAATAGAAGCAGGTAGGGGGCGTAGATTACACTAAACAGTTGTCATGTGTGTTGAGTTTGTGTTTTTATTAGGAAGTATTTGGAAATTAGGAAATTAATTGTAATTTACATTGAGAAGTATGACTTATGTATATACTTTTATTATACAAATGCCTATAGAAGAAACTGCGTAGAGAAGTTGTCTAAGTAGGAAAACTAGGAAAGTGCCAAGTCCCATACACATATCTTGATGTTGTAGTTATTGAAAAATAGGAAAATTATATAAAAGCAGAAAAGCAGAATTGGTCGTTTGTAACAACTTCATACAGGTGTTCATTCATCCAGAAAATCAGAACAATAATACTTCATATGTTTTAGACCGCAACCTGGGAGGAAGCTCACTTCCTAGAGTTGCACATGACATAAAAAAAAATTCCCAAAAATTCTCACGTGTAGAGCTTTGAATCTATTAGAAGACTTTTTCATCCAAATTTCATCCGGAAATCATAAGAAAAAGGTACTCTGTAGTTTTGAAAATCCCAGAACTAGCAAGTGTGACATTGAATCAGTAGTACTATTATGAAATCAAAATATTATTGAAAATTATGAAGACATTAGAAGATGTGTGTAGTAGTTAGAAGTATCTCCCCTGTAAATCTTAAGTGAAGTGGAGCCAGGAAATAGAAATTATGGCCAAATAAGAAATTCTAAGCACAGTAGGTGTGACAAGAAGTAGTGGAATTTTTTCTTGCAGTTGTCGTAACTATTGTAGTAGACATTACAATGACTTCACATGTCAATGTTTCTAATTCCTTGGAATTGGAGTGATGACAGTGCATACAGAGGACTACAGAAGAACATTTGGTCCAGTTGGAATAGTGGAAGGTGAGGTTATACAAGGTCATTGCAGAGGAATGGCTGCAGAAGCATTTGGGAGTCCAGTGGTCGTGAATGCTATAGTTCCCCCAGTGGTTATAGTACAGCAGAGGAGTGTAGGTGAAAGACTAGCCGGTGCTATACGCAGAAGACTTTTTGACGGAGACAACAATGGAACTGGAATAGGAGTACCACGATCTCCAAATGGAATGGTACAACTTCTTTCGGACGATGGTGACGTCGTGGGAGTTGGCATAGTGGATTCTAGCTTCAAAATAGGCAATGAACTACACCAAGTGAAGTTACGCCCATTTGAAATAGCAGTTCGTGTTACCCATGTTGTAGACAGAACGAAGTAGGTCGGAGAGGTGGTGGGGGAGTTCCTAAGCGATTGTATGGAGAAAATCATTCGATGGCGGCGATCATTAGTACGTTGGGCTCAACCTTCAGAAATAAGAACAACAAGTTCTACTTCAATGGAAGGGCAGAATTTCAGTTTCCCTCCTATTTCAATAGAGCAATTTGATTTCCGCGAGAATGAAGAAGATCAATTGAATTCGGAAGTGACACCACCAAGCCAAGGAGTGAGGAGCACAACGGAACGAAGTTCACCTATGACACATGGGTCAGGAAGTAGCACTCCCGATGTTGGAATGGTGGACGGTGTACCTATTGGACAGGGAAGAAGAGGGTATTCAATGACAAATCGAAGGACTAGGGAGAGAGGTCCAAGAGAGCGTGGTGAATCAATGAGTCAGAAAGTTACTCTTGAAAGTGTCTTCAGCGCAAAGGAGAAAGGGGGATGCAAACGGAATTGTTTACGTGGTGTGGATGCAAAATGTATATTGGACCAACGATATATGGCTTGGGGTCAGAAGTACGAAGCGAGAGCTACATGGATTATGCAAATGTTGAACGCTTTCTACACTCGCACTGAAGGGCCAACTAGAGACAAGTATGTCACAAAGTTAGATGGCATTGTTGTTTGTAATGCATGCTATGCAACAGCGTTGGGGTATTCTCAAAGACGTTTTAAGCAGTTGAAGACATCACGTGTCATATATGGTAGAGTGGCAGCTATACATGGAAACAACTCTCAAGGAAGGGAGAGTGCAAAAATGTCAGCTGCTAGAGAAAGCCTTGGAGTATTCGTGAGTGAAGCTGGTTGTCAACAACCACATCGATCAGTACGAAGGAAAATGGACAATGTAGTGCTACCACTGATCTTGCTGCCTATGAACACAACCAAGCTAGATGTGTTTCAATATGTGAATGAAGAAGTGAAGAAACTAGTGGATGGATCTGAACTATCAGAAAGTTCGTTTCGTCGCTTATGGCGGAAGGAGTTTCCACATGTACAAATTCCACCATTCTCCAGATTCTCAAAGTGCTATCATTGTTGGGAGTATAAGTGTGGAATGGAGTCAACAACAAATGCTGCAGCAAAGGAAAAGATTAAAGAGTGGTACATTCTTCACATCCAAATTCAAATGGACGAGAGGCGAGATTATTGGTTGTTCAAGAGATCTGCTATGATCACTCCAGATTTTTTTATGTGTTTGATAGTGGATGGTATGGATCAGAACACAACCATGATACCGAAGATGAGGCAATCTGTGAAGAATATTGAATCTCGATTTGTGAAGACTCATCTCTGTGGAGTTTTGGTACATGGAATTGGCTTCTACGCAGACGTGTGGATAGATGCTCACCACAAACATGATAGCAATCAAGTGATAACATCATTGATGAACGTTATAAGTGATGTGAAGCAAAGGAAAGGATCGTTGCCACCAACACTGAGGATTCAAGCAGATAACACCACTAGAGAGAACAAAAACATCTACATGTTTGCAATGTGTGCAGCACTAGTGGGGCTTGGATTTTTCAAAGAAGTGCATTTGTGTTTTTTAATTGTGGGTCATACGCATGAAGACATAGATCAAAAATTCAGTGTGATTTCAAATGTGCTAAAGAGGAAGAACATTGATACATTGGAGGAGATGTTAGAATTGGTGGAGAAGGGGACCTCATATACAGAGGCATTTGTAAGTGCACGCAAGCTTGAGCATGTCCGCGATTGGAAGTCCTTTATCACTCTTCATTTGCTTCAAGGTGGAGAGCAACTCACGGGTATAACACTTCCTCATCATATGAGGTTTTACATGGAAAATGGAATGGTTCGAGTACAACACAAACATTTTAGCTCGGACGAATGGGGCCCAACAGGAGGACATCTATGTTTACACTCTTTACCAAATGTATCAGAGAAACCTCAGTTTGCGCAAGTGTTTGCAGCAGATGAGAGGGAGTTGAAATCACTGGATGAATTCATTGTATATAAGGAAAAGTTAATTTTGAGAGGAGCTGATCCAATAAGGAATATGGAAGTCGTTGAAAAAATTCGACGATTCAAGAAGTACTTAAAGGAGTTTCCGCAAGAAAATCGAGAAGGCATGAATGGCTCCCCTTTTTGGCCAAGTGAAGTTGTGAACAACAATGAAGGGGGACCAATTCTTCCAAACATTAAAGAGGAAGGTACAAGTGCAGATCAAACATCGAATGCAGATGGGAATGCAACAGAGATTACAGCTGTCGATTTGATAATGGCAACAATGCCCAATCCGGAGAGGAGAGGGTATTTTGGACCACGAAAAGACCGACCACGTCAAGCCAAAACCAGAAGAGTGATTGGAGGGAGGAATAGGGACGAAAGTATTCAATCGGCACGAGGAACTGTAGGACAAACAAGCGATGATCCTTTTCCTCCGTGCAATCCAGAGAATGATGTTGTTGTAGGACAATTTGTGGCTCTTCAAGTTGAATTGACAGAAGTAAGAGGAGGAGTACCTTACTATCTAGCAAAGGTGTTGGAGATAGGTCAAGGGAATTGGGCCAAGAAGATGAAAGTCTTGTGGTACTGGCCGAGTATGAAATCAGGAGCACGAGATGAAGCAGGAAATCATAGAATGAGGTACACGAACTGCATGGAGTCAACATGGGAACCATCAGGAGAGAATATGGATTGGGTTGAAAAAGAAAGTGCCATATATTCATGGGTGGATGTCCCTCGTAGAGGGCGAAGTGGTAACATTATACGATCCAACATTACAGTGCATGGAGTGCAAACTGAGAAGACAATGGTTATTCCAGTTGATGCTAAACCCCATCTTCTAGAGTATTTGGCAAAGCAAATGGAAGACTTGGATGATGAACGTCTAGAGGATGATTTGAATGTATAGTGGATGAAAACCATTCAAGCGAAGTATTGTTGACGTAGTAGTTCTTGGTGTTTTAGTGTATTCAAGTACAAAATACATTGAGCATTGGCTTATAAGTAGCATGGAGTGAAAAATGTACAAGGTTTTCTTGAATTAATAAGTTTGGATGTATGTTCCAAGCATTCATTGAATTATTTGTACTTCAAGCACTACATGATTTTCTGGACATTCCCCCCCCCTATTATTTGAAATTGTTCATTTCGGATGGCAAGGAAGCCAAGTGCAATGTCACCCCCCCCAAGTGCAAGAATGTCTAATTGGGTGTTCCACATGCTAATTTGAGTTTGTACGGTTACATTTTTTTAAAATTGACACAACTTATAAAAATGTTGGCTTTTCATTCAATATAGAGCGAATTCTAAGAAATTCGAAAAAGGCCTTGGTATGAATAAAGTACAATGCTTCGTTATCATCTTCCAAATTTGAGCTTTAGATTCAATATCAAATGAAAGTTGTAGAGTTTAAAAATGTGCATTTTAGAGGCCTTTTGGGAGGAGCACCACTAGCCAATGAATCCTATACTTCTCATGCTATTTGATATAACCTTATAGCTTCCTAAGGTATGAGCTATAGTTCCCATGGCATATTAAAAAAACAAGGAGTTGACCTTTCGAGCACTTTTCAAATTTAGAATGATTGTTTATTATGTGATATTTCTTTGTAGTTACTAATGCTATAGTTGGCATGATATCAATCATACATAGCCTATTATCTTCCAAAGATGTGTCCATTGAAAATTGAGCCGGGAATTGAGCCCATCTACTTAGCCATTATAGAGACATAAAAAATGTACAATGAAGTCCTAGTCCCCACAACTATATGTATTCTTGATTAAATAAACAACATCAACACTTAAGTGTGATTGGGTTTCCTTTTAATTGAAGTTTGGATTGCCTTCAAGAAGATCCAAGAGTTGACTAAGCAATGTCCAACAAGTTGTTTACCATTTAGCCAAGTTTGACAAGTTTGGGCACCAAAATCAAGTCATAGTAAACTGGCCATCGAGCTTTGCCCCTCCAAGTTCTTCTTGGGGTGCAAGTTAACAAAAGAACAATGTTAAATCTGTCTCACAAAGTGGATCCAAAAGTTTCATGTTTCTCGGGGGCAAAAGTAAAAAAGCCCCCTATTTTTGTGCTGTATTTTTAGGTATGTTTTAGCCCCCCCCCCCCCCCCCAGCTAATTTGGGGTCTCTGATTGCAAATATGAATTCAAAATTTGCAAAATAAAAATTGTGCAAAAAATAAAAAATTTAAGCGTTTATCTGCAGGGTAAATTTAGCCTACTGGTCCCACTTCGTGGGACAAGTTTAACATCCTACTAAACAAAAGAAAAACATATTTTGTGCTTCATTATTCTACCTTGTACATCCCCTCCTAAGTAATGTAGGGCCTTAGATTGCAAATATGAATTCAAATTTTGCAAATTTTATCAACCTCAGAAAAAAAAAATGTAGCATTTTTCCAAGTGCCTAAGCAAGGCAATTAGTTCACCCTGACCCAAAATCAGTTCTTTTGCGGTAGGCGTGATATGCAAATTTGTTTGGTCTTTAAAAAGATCTCTGAAGGGAAGTTCCTGCTTATTAACCTTGAAGTGCTCCGATGTTCATATTTTGGACAATGACAGAGGGCTTGAAGGCACTATTTCATCCAACTAATTTCTCATTTATAAAATGTAATACTTGAATATAAAAAAGACAACCTTCCTCAATGACCAAACTCATTAAATTTTGGTAAATGATATACATGTACAAAGCTAGAAGAAAAAATGTGCAAAATTTCAAAAAAGGATTGGGGCGTTTAGGGGTTCACTGAGATGGCGCTCTGGCCTTGGTTGTTGGTGGGGCATTTTCTGTTGAATCGTGATTTTTGACTGTGAAATGAATTTGCCTTTTATCTCAATAAATAAAAATAAAATTGAAGATGGTTTAGATGAATCAAAGTGTCGTGAAGAGGGTGACGGCATTGAGGATGCTTGCCAAATCAGTAGAGTGGTGATTTTTTTAGTGATCTACCTGAAGAGTTGTGTCCGAGAGCAGCATCCATGGGCTCCCGTCGTTCAGTTGGTTGAGAAGGCTCAATGCTTCTTCAAGCATTATGCCTTGATCTGATGAAATTTGAGGGCATTAGGAGACTGCGGGTTCTTGGATTGCAGGAACACAATTTCTGCCTTGTGAACTCGAATCCTACGTGGTTGCGACCCTACCACGTAATTTAATTTAATTTTTTTAAATTTTTTAAAATTTTTCTTTTTCTTTTTCTTTTCTTTTCTTTAATTAAAGCCAGCCTAACAGCGGCCAGCGGGATTGGGAGCCGTTTCAAGAATAGACTCGAAACATCCTTGTAATGCCCTCAGATTTCTTCTAATGTGACTCTGTTGCTCTCAAGTGGCTGTGATTTGCTCTCCCTACAGCCATTCTCCGGTGAACTGTTTGCACTAGGGCTCCCATCGTAAGCACCTCATATACAAAATGAAACCCACCCAGCATGAGAATACCCCATGTTATCAGTTGTTCGTCATCAACAAGTGGCTAATTGCAATATCTTGACTCCAAATAAAAATATACAATTTCCTTAAGCCTCTCTTTCCATATAATCTTCAGTACAATCCTCATTGATTCAGATTTCAAAAACCCTATTTGGAACCCTTAAAATGTTGATTGTTCCTGAACGTCATAATTCTACAAGACATAAGAAACTCACTCCTTCAAATGACGTGCCCCAATGAGCTATTGATTCATTAATATTGAAAGAAAATAATCGACACTCCAGATTGCAAATATTGCATCACAAGAATCACTTTGAAACATCTATTCCATCGTAACTAAGACGATCCATAATGTGCTGAAGCCTGTGGTGCTCCAAAACTGCTCACTGAGAAACAAATATAATCAAATGCAATACAAGTAAATACCAATGAGCATTCAGTGGGCCCAGCTACTCCAAATCCCAGAGAAGGCTAAACCCACATAACCTCACTTGACTTGCCTCATGCATCACAAGCTAGCAAGGAGAATAATTCATGAGGATTTAACATGAGGATTTAGCAGAAACTTAAACAATGAAGAAAATGGTCCAGAAAACACATGATGCGTGCTTCAGAAACTCTGCAATCTCTAAGCGATTGATGAACTTATATACGGTCTATTGAAACTTGCGCAAGCACTTCTGTACTTTGGCGTCTCTAAATAAGAAGAGAAGCAGCAAGTATTACCGTATAAGGTAGCCGGCTTGAAAAGCGACCCTTTAAGGGCTGTCAGCCTTTTTGATGGGTTTCAGATGTTCAAAAAAATTTTCACTTATTTTTCTCTTGAAGAGGGTTTGATGAGGAATCTAACCCAAGTGGTTTCATATTTTTCGGAGCATTTATGAATTACTTATGAATATTCAAACAATTCTGGGATAGGTACCAATTCCTGACTTGTAGGCCTTACAAGAACCATACATATGTGCTCTGAAAAATGATATGGCTTGACTTCAAATCTGCAGTGCTGCATCAAAAAAGTAATACATGAAGTTCCTAAATGTGATCTTACTAAAACTTAAACTAATCTGACAGTATTTTGACATTTGGAAGAAGTTAATTGGGCAATCAATTCTCATTCTGAAAAATTGAGTAAACACACTCTGTTTGTGAAATGGACCTCCTTGGCTCTAATTTTGTCTATTGACAAAGTATGAAGCAACATAGAATAAGTCTTAATTATGCACACACAGTTATTGGCAATCCATTTTGGAACCATTGACTGTCCATTACACGCCTCCCTACAGGACCATTGAAAGAGGAGGGTCTCTTTTCAAGCCACCTACCTTATATGTGGATTGTATCTTCTTTGGAGGCCTGTAAAGCAGCATCTTCCAGTGGTAACGTAGGAACACCCATAACCGTTAAAATAAGCAATTCAATAGAGTTGAAGGTATCTTTTTCTAGGAAAAATATTTTTACAGTTTTAGTAACTGAAAATCATGAATTTTCAACAAAAAAAAATAGAATTTTTGGACAAGTCATCTAATTTATGTGAATTTTCAAAGTGGAACTCACTAGGGCACTCTATACTGCACTCTAGTAAATCTATCTTGATTCTCACAACAAAATCTAAAAAATTAAGAGTTTACCAATCAAAATTAAGAGTAAGTGACAATTTGGAGGTACTCTTAAAGACGATTTAAGGGCACTCTACTTGTCAGTTATGGGTACAGTAACAGTTATGGATGCTGCTACCTTAACAGCTTGTACAAAGCCAGTGAGATCGAGCATCCTTGAAGTTCCCAGAGGCTGCCAATTGAACAACTTGCAAAGGTAATTGTGAAGACTTTCAGGACACTACAAGAGAAAGGGGTATTTTAAATGAGTTTTTAAATATAGTCCTAGACATAAGACTATAAGTAATGACCTTTAAGGCATATTTCAGCAAAAATTTACTAGAAATACATGTACTTGTAGTAAAATTTTGCTGAAAATTGCCTTAAAGGTCATTAATTATAATCTTATGTCTAGGACTATACTTTAAAACTCACTTAAAACACCTCTTTCTCTTGTAGTGGGAAAACTTGATAACAATTAATCGGTACAATATGCTCAAAGAGATTTTCCAGAAAAGGACTGACACTTCTAGTATGGTTGCCAAACAAGATATGCTAAAACTCTCATTCAGAGCACCAAGCAAGCGCCTATATACTAGAACGAATTCGGCATAACAATTGTTTTAACCCCGAAGCGCTCCGACGTCCATATTTTGGACGATATTCTAGATGATGAATAGAGGGCTTCAAGGCACTATTTAATCCAATTAACTTCTCATTTATCAAATGTAACACTTGAGTCTAGAAAAGAAAACTTCCTTAATGACCAAATTCATTTCATTCCTGTAAATGATATATCTGTACAAAGCTATAAGCGAAAATGACCAAAAATTCAAAAAGGATTGAGAAGTTTTAGGGTTAATCACTACAAGAGAAAGAGGTATTTTAAATATAGTCCTAGAGATAATATTTTAAGTAATGACCTCTATAGGAGACTTTAAGTAAGAAATAAGTGTCTTTCAAGTAAAATTTTACTTGAAAGACACTTATTTCTTACTTAAAGTCTCCTATAAAGGTCATTACTTAAAATGTTATCTCTAGGACTATACTTAAAACACCCCTTTCTCTTGTAGTGAATGAGTTCAGATTATACCCATATTCCAATTGTTACCCACAAAATATAATTCCTAATAACTTTCATTTCATTATTTAAATATGAATGTTTCCAATGTTTTTGAGTAAGTATCCGAATATACACAATCAAATAAAATTAGTCCATGTTTTTAAAATATAGTTTTAGTTTCTCAATTTGAGATTAAAACTAAAACTTTTTCAACAATTATTTGAATGATGGACATCATTTCAAATAATTGCATCACATTTAATAAGTGCAATGACTTTTAAATAATGATTTTAAAAATGATTTTAATGTTTTTTGGAATTGCAAAATGTAGTTGGATCAAAATAATCATCTACTTTTTGTCATATATCAACCATTTATATACTTTCTTCCTATATTTCCTAAAATTATTAAACTTCATTCAATGAATGAAAAATTGTCAATGATGTTTACTAATATTCCATGATCTTATCTACGTCTTCGATTAATATAGCAAATATAAAAATCAAGTGATAGACTAATAATAAATTTCTCCCTTCTATTTTGTTTGTCTCATAGATTTAGAGAATAGGAGCAAATCAATGAAAGAAGAATGACTTGCAACCATTCTTTTTGGAACTAAATATTGCCAAATGTTGACAATATTTTGGTCTACATGTAAGGCAATAGGAATTTAAGGAGGAATTACAAAAATATTATTGTTTAGTCTAATTTAGTTGATTTTTTTGTAAATTGCCAAGAATTATTATAGATTAGTCACTTACTTACTAATTAACCAAAAATAATTTATAAAAATTACCAAAATTAATAACATAAGTGCTCCTATAACCAATAGTATTAGCAAGTGAGCATATTTACTATTGAAAAATATAGATTATTTTTATTGGATCTTATTTGCAAAAGCATTCCAACATAATACATGAATATGCATTTTGGGGATACTATACAATTTTAAGATATAAAATTTGAAAGTATCATTCTATATATCAAAATCAAAATTAGACTCTCTTAGGCTCTTACATCTTGATTGTGTGCATCTTATATTATTAATATTTTAGTTCTAGTGTTGTTTTTTGGTTTAAATGTAATTGTTGTATTATAAACAATGATGAACCAACCTATTACCACTTTCATCTCTCATATTCCCTAGGCATACATTTTAAAACAAAAATGAACTCCATAGGTATATATATGGTAGAATTGAAATTGGTATTAATAAAAACTTTGAATCACCATACTAGGGTACACACCTCATTATAATGATTGCAACTTGTTAAAATACATTTACAACATTGACTCAAAGATCCTTGTCTAGGATGTGCAAACATGTACTATTCATGAAAGTCTCTTTTTTGTTATTGAATAAATCTCTTTTTAGCAATTTGAAAAGTGATGATTTATTCATATGGTGTTAAAAAGAATGTAAAAAAATGGAATCTAAGATTTTCTTTTGACTTCTAACAAGATCCCAAAAATTAGGCCAATTAACAACCATAAGAATGTTCAATTGCCTTTTGAGACATTTAGAAACGAATACTCGGGTGTACAATAGTCAACCTTACATTTTTGGACCCAAAAATTTAAAATAAACAATGAAAAGAAAAGGACGGTGGGACGAAAAGAAAGGAGGCCGGAAAGAAAGAAGGACATGGTACAGTAACCGTATTGCGGAAGTTGCAGTAACCGTCGCTTGCCGGATTCGACCTTCCTTCGAGAAACGCTGCGGCGAGTGCATGACGGAGATTTCTTGTCTTCAGAATTCCTCTCTACACATTTATTTACAACATGAAAATTTCTGAATGTTTGTCCAGCAATTGTTTTGGGATAAAAAATTTCAAGAGTCAAAGTGTGATGATAATTTTGATGATATGTTGTATGGTAGGTTTTGAATTTTGAGAAGCGTTGGTGCTGAGTGTGAGATTGTTGTGCAGGAATATTGAAGAATTGCGTCCATGGATAATTATTTCTATCTTTTTTAATGTTTGATGCACTTGCGTCCCAAATATTTGTATCCTCGTGTTCTGAGACACAAATTTTTGGACAATTTTGTATAGCAACTTCCGTGTTAGGTTTTCGAAGCGAGTGTTCTTGGTGCTTAGGGTGAGATTGTTGGGTCACGAGATTTATAAGATTCCGCGTGCGTGGACACTTCTTTCCATCGTGACCTTCAGTGCACTTGTGTTCGGGAATTAATTTGTTAGGAGGTGTTTCCAGGACACAATTGTCAGACAATGTTTTATGGCAATGTCTATGCTAGGATTTAGGTGTAAGTATCCTTGGTGTTTAGGGTGAGCTTAGTGTACAAGGATGTAGAAGATTTCGGTTGTCAGGAGGTTTTTTTAGCAGCAATGGCAGCCGCCTCGTCCGTGGTGACGCAACCTCCTCCGATGCCAATGTTGTCCAGTGGCTCCCCTGCTACCAACGCGTCAGGCGTGGACATGGTGCCGTTTCTACGGCGTTGCTTGCTCGATACGTTGATGCCTGTCGCATTGCGATGGCGTGCCATCTTGGCATTGCGGAATCTGAAGGGTGCGGGGACACGAGAAGCGCTCTGTATGGCTCTGAATGACGAGTCGAGCTTGCTGGCGCACGAGGCGGCGTTTTCGCTCGGGCAAATGCAGGACCCCGAGTCCATTCCTGCCCTCCGGACCACCTTGCAAGGCATTAAGGAATTCCATCCCATTGTCCGTCATGAGGTACGATGATTGTCATTGTTGGGATTCGAATTTTGATGTTGTCCCAGGCATTTTGGTGAGACAGAACTGCGGAGAATTTCAAACCCTCAGAGGCTCAGAGCCCAACTCATGTTCACCAAAATCCAAACCCTCTTGTCCTCATTCCAATCAAACTATCATTAAAAGTAAGATTCACAAAAACTAAATGTACTAATTTGTAGTAGAGACATTGTTAGAGCAACAAGAGAAATGAACACATGATTTGACTTTACTATTGAAAACATTATAAGACTCAATACAAGGCAACGTTTCAAATTGGAGAGGTCAATTTGAGGGGCTTGGGTGCTCAAGGGTTAACCCCTAAATGCCCAAGGCTTTTTTTGAGCTTCTAGGAATTTGCTCTAAATTGAACAAGAAACCAACATTTTAGTAAGCTTTATCAATTTAAAAAAAAATGTAACCATGCAAATTCAATCTAGACAAGTTAGAGATGACTATGGAAAAGAAAATAGGGTCATTGCAAGAAAGACCAACTAGTTTTGGTAGCATTTTCCACAGTACTGCTGAATTTCTCGGGAACATTGTATAATTAAAAAAATAATTAAAAAAAAATGTAAAAAATGTGTTTTATGTATATAACTCTAAGGAGAAGGTACCATAGGAAGGAAAAGTATAGAAAAATTCTCTAAGTAGGAGAACTAGAAAAGTATAATTTTTCATGAAATAGGTACTTTGACATTTTAATTTGTAAAAAATAGGATTTAAAAAAAAAAGAAAAACTAAAAATTGGAAATTTGGGAGAACTTCATGATGAAGAGATTTCACCAAAAGAATGATATCAAAACCATCTTAAATGTTCAAGAATACACGCACAAAGGAGGCCTATTAGCGCACATGTAGAGGAAAGAGAATAATGATTTTTGAGATTTCCTTCAGTAGAAACATGCATACCTAGTATGGAAATAGACCACAAAAATTTCAGCTTTAGATCATTAATTTTGCATGCTCCCCAATACTAAAAACCCCTAAACCACAAAGTGTGACAAATTAGCTTAATTGAAATTTAATTGTAAAATATTTTTGAAAGTTAATAAAAATAAGCAATGTCATTTTTGTCATATCAAACATCTTTAATCAAAATTTCAATTTAATCTGATTCATACTTTAAAAGTTATAGTCAATGACAACTTCGTCATTCAAAGTGTGTCGCAAAATAGTACTGGTCTTTCTTGCAATCACCCAACACAACAATATTACTTATGGATTGAATGTTTGATCATGAGGGTGTTAAAACTGCAAATTGAGTTAAAGTCTTTTGATCCTCTTTTCACATGTCAAATCTACAAAGTTGATCACTCAAGAAACATGAGGTCAAAGGCCTAACATATATAATACTCTACAATTTTAAGTGAATTTTTAATGTGTTTTTTTCTCCAATATTTAGTGTATTTGAGACTCATTTCAAAGAGCCTTCAACACTAGAGGAAGTTAAGATTGCAATGGGCACCCTTGCACAAAATTTTGAATAGAAAAATCATAATCAATCATTTTCAAGATCAATTTTTTGATGCTCAAACTAGACTTCAAATAGAAAATTCCAAAAATATAAACCGCTAAAAATAGCAAGTGAACTTAGTTAGGTAATATCTAACTTCCAAAAGTTTTGCAAACACCTGATTTTGGTACCTTGGGCATATTTATGCCTAATTCTGACTCGATGGGCTAGCAGGCAGCGGAGGCTCTGGGTGCAATTGGCTCCCCGGAATGTTTGGAGTTGCTGCAGAAAGCTCTTGTCCATGATCCTGCGCTCGAAGTGCGAGAGACTTGCGACCTCGCCTTGCACCGCATCGAACAAGTCCAAGCCAAGGACCGTCTGGAAGAGTCACCCTTTTGCACAGTAGACCCTGCTGTCGCAGCTTCTTCCTCCTCCTCAGTTGCTGACATGAGGTATTGATGTTTTAGTTTTGAATCTTCTTGTTGTGGTTAGAACTTTCTTTTAACTCGGTCAGGCCATTGTGGACATTAAGTGTCCAATGGATGATAGAGAGTTCTTCTTTGTAACACATGGTTCATCTTGTGTGAAATTTTGTGTGAAAAGGGGGGGTACTTTGCATGCTCTTGAATATTTTTCTAAGCGAATGATTCACACAATACCAAAAAGGGATGATTTCTTCGGTGCCCAACTCAACATTCCATGGTTAATTTCTATTTGGCTTGACAACATCTAAATTCTTATTCTCAATCCTCCACATTTTAGAACCAAGCATATAAATAATAGAGTTTGTATGCACAGAACCTCAAAATAGTCAAGAATCTTGTCAAACTATGAGCTATCGTTGGGTTCTTGCTTTCATGAATAAGGGGTAATCTAAGTTTGGTGATTGATTATATGTGAAGTTAATGTTTCTTAATCCATTTGGTCATTTGGTGGAAGTCAGATGCTAATGATTGTGACCTCGTGCTTCTTTTTCTTTCGGTTTGCTGCCATTGCGGTTGCCAAGGAAGAAGCTGCTTGACGAGAAGGAGAAATTGCATGAGCGGTACGCCGCCTTATTCGGTCTCTGCAATCGCGGTGGTGTGGAAGCAGTAGATGCTATTATTGCTTCCTTGAAATGCAACAGTGCACTTCTGAAGCATGAGGTAGGACACAGGCATTGCAATTCTCTGGATGTTTGAATGTCTGTGACTGTCGTTTGAAAACAATCATGTACGTTAGCTTTTTTGCATTCAGTTGGCTAGCTGATGCGTACGTTGTTATCTCAAGTGACAATCTGGGTTTTGCAGGTGGCGTATGTTTTAGGACAGCTTCAAGATAAGGCTTCGACTGATGCATTAATAAGTACATTGAAGGACGTCACCGAGCATCCAATGGTTCGACATGAAGCTGCTGAAGCCCTCGGCTCCATTGCCGGTACTGCCGTGTTCCTTAGTCATAGGGAGATTTTTTGGGTTTACTACGTAGTGAACTCACTACCATTACCACATTCAAAGTGGTAAAATCAGTAGTATTACCACTTCCAAAGTGGTAATGGTAGTGAGTTTACCACTTAGTAAACCCAAAAAATCTCCCTGTGAATTAATTCCCTAGTGTTCCTTGGTCATAATCTCAATGCAATGCAGGAGAGTTTCACTGTCATAGAATGTTTCGATGGGTTAAGGAGAGGCAGAATAAGATCAATAATGCTTGTTTGCTTGCTTGTGCAAATTTTCAACAAATAATGAGGATTGTATGAAGTAGAAATTTTATATATTGGTTTGTCAATGAGAGAAATTTCAGAGAAATCTCTTCTACTACCAACTGGCATTAACTTATTGAGTGCAAATCTACCTAATTTTAGGTAGTGAATTCATAAGATTGTTGAACTCATGTAACTTTTCACCAAAGTATGCATATATTTATGAATTTAATCTCCCACAATCAAACAACTCAACTCTCCTACATTGAGATTATTTTTTGTAATTGCAAGCTTAAACAAGTCAAATCATCAAAAATAATTGCAAGGTAGTACCAACCTTGCCACCCATAGCTTGGTAGGTCCTAATCAATGATTATTTTTGATAACTAGGCCTACTTAGCAATTACCTAGTCCGTAATAGAGATATTCAATGAGCATGACTATAAAGCTTAGTCTATTAATTCAATATTTTTTTGTTGAAGCTTGATTCCCCTCCTACCTTCATAATTCATATAGGGATATTGCCTTGTGCCACCACTACATTCAACAAGATTAGTAATTGTTGGCCCAATTTACAATTGAAGATTTTTAGTAGTGTCATGAATAAGGTTTGGGGAAAGATTAACAATGCCTTGTCTTAATGGTTTTGGACGTTGTAATTGTATTACTTGTCTACTTGAAGGACAAATGGTTTTGTGTAGATGAACGAAGTGTGGAGTTGCTTCAGGTATTCTCAACCGATTTTGAACCGATTGTAGCACAAAGTTGTGAAGTTGCCCTTCACATGCTAGAGTTAGAGCAAGAAGGGAAGCCTTTTGAGGTTGGTGGTCTCAATTTTGAGTTTGAGTGAGTTGATCATTTCAAAAGTGTTATTTTGTTATGCTAAGTTTGACTACTAGAAGAAACTCGTGTTTTTTTGACACATTTTTTGATGTCCACTTTTTTTGAATTTTGTTTAAATGTTACAATAATATCTTGATTCTAGGTTTGATGTCATTCCTAACATAAAAGTAGGTGTATGTCACAAAGAAAACATAAAAAAAACATGGGTGTCTTCTAATTGGAGTGAAATGAGGATTTTTGATATTCTCTTGGATTTAGCAACAAGAAAACCTAAATAGATTATTTGTTATTATGAGAGATTTAGTCCTTTTTGTTGAATTTTAAAGGACACTATGAAAGTCAAAATAGATGATTAGTCCACCTATCAATTATTTACTAATGTTAATGGAAATACTATCATATTAATTTATATATACAATTAAATGCTTGACTATATTGTTTAGTAGTTTTGAATCTCTTTGTTCATCCACCTTTGATGATGTGGAATTGTACAGCTAAGATTGGATGAAGCAACATAAACTTAGATGACACTTTTAAAGAGAAACTTTCATATACCAATATACTTATACTTTACATTGTTTTCTAAAAGAATTGGTCTTGATTTATTTAATTTTTTTTATTGAAGACCTAAATGTGAAAGATTTGGTAAATTATATTTCCTATGTTTTAATTATCACAGTGAACAATTAGAGCTTAGGAACAATTCAATTAATGTTCTATAAAAATAATTTTTCATTCCTAAGAAATTCACAAATCAAACAATAGTTGCATAATATAATAACATCTCTACCAATGATTTATTTGGGGGAAAATTAGCAATTCAACAAATGTACCTAATTGTGCAAAGCTATTTCAACTACACTAAAGATACAAAAAGTGGACACAAGCATTGGTTACAATCAAAAATGCACAAAAAACATGCACACTAATCTAAAAAAGTCAAATCAAGCTAAGGTGGTTACCATCTACAAAACATAGTTGTATAATACTAAGGTACCAATCAAAATGGTGTTTTTGAATTTGCAAGGAAAGAAACTTCAATGCAACCAACTTTGACACCTCTTGAAGGCTAAGAAATAAATTTCTTACCATGAATTTTTTTGAAAAGACCACCTCTATGTTGATAACATATATGCCAAAATTCAAGGTCCAAAGATTTAAACAAAAAAAGATCTTCAAAATCTACCGACATGTGTCTTAGTTGTGAGAAAATTTTCACTATTGCTAATTTTGACCCCCTTCCAATGATTGAAAAAAAAATTCTATGAAGTTTTTGCCATGAAATTGCCTCTATGATCGTAATATGTGTGCCAAATTTCAAGGTCAAAATAATCACACAAAAAAAGATACTTGAAATCTACCAACATGAGTTGCTCTAGGAGACAATTTCACTATTGCCAACTTTGGTACCCTCCCAAGGGTTGAAAAATTGGTTTCTCACTATAAATTTTTTTTCAATGTCATCTCTATCATAATAAAATTTGTGCCAAATTTCAAGTTTAGAAAAATAGCCTTAAAAAAGATATATGAAATCTACCAACATGGGTAGTTGTAAGAAAAAATTTCAACCGTTGTTATAGTATCATTTTGTGGGTCAAAGTTTGGCACAGATATAAAAAATCATTCTCTCAACTTTCATTCTTACAATTTTTACTAAAAAAATTCATACTATTTGAAGCATTTGTGTAGCTACAATAATTTTCATAAAGAATTTAAAAAATAATGTAAAGTTCATTTTAACCTTCTAGAGACATTGTGGACTAGAGTTGGGTCCAATGCATGACTTTAGTGTTGATTGTAGAAAAAAAGGATGCACCTATTGGTTTATGAATTAAAAAATTGTGGTAATTACCTTAGTCATGGGAAGATGCATCTCTATAGGGTTAAGATAGTTGATTATGAATTGATGAGGGTAAGCTAATATATACATAAAATACTGCGTATTGAGTAAAATATCAAAATTTTGAAATGTATCTTTTAATATATAATATCTAGGGTGATTGCAAAAAATATTTGTACTATTTCTTACACTTTGCCACTATACTCATGAATTTTTCTAGAGTAATTTAAAATTTGAATTTTTTTTAAAATTTAAAAATATGCTCAATGTATATACCTTTAACATGAAGGCAACTACTATAGAAAACTTGAAAGAAAAATCTCTAGGTAGGAGAACTAGGAAAGTGCAAAATCTGAAGAAAATAAATACTTCAAGGTTTTAATTTATAAAAAGTAGGGAACTGTTTAAATAAACAAAATAAAAATTGTCTATTTACGAAAACTTGATAGAGATGGTCATTCACCAAGAAACCCACCAAAATGATTTCTTACATGTTTTAAAATGCATGTAGAAAGAGGCTCACTTTGTGAACTTCTACTCAACATATAAATATATATTTTTGAAAATCCTCTAAACATTAGCTAAAAGTGTATTACAAGACTATCTTAGCCAAATTTCAATTCTAAATTTGTTTATTTGGATACTACTTTGTTCAAAAAATTACAAAATGGCAAGTGTGATATTATTTTGGGGGCTATTATTAAATATGAATTTTTTTTGAATTCCAAAAAATTATGCAATGTGTATAATATTTAATACCTTAATTTTGAATTTTAAATCATTTGGAGCCAAAATGCAAAAGTTATGGCCAAAAAATTGATTAGCATTCAACATGTGATAGAAAATAGGACAAGTGTTTCTTGCGATGACCTACTAATGAAGTTTGTCATACTCATTTGTTTTCATACCATCTCACAACTTTTGATGTTCTTCAATACAACTGTGTGCTAAGAAATGACTTGTTTGCTTGAAATTCCACTAATCATTGGTGAATGTCAATTAAAGTAGGCAAATGAGCTCCACAAATATCAATGCATTGCACTAGATGAAATTTGGCTCTTTAAGAGTCCGTTTCAAGCTAGTTCTCCTTGTTGTTCCTGTAGTAGTGAGGGAACTGTTGACAGTAGTCAAGTGACATAAATATGAAAAAATAGATATAAAAAAATAAATTGTAGGGGTCAATGAAATTGAAAAAAAAGTCAAAATTTTTTTTTGAAAAAAAATAAAATTTGATGTGGTCGTTGCCCAACCACATCAACTTACTGTTGATCTGTAGTTCCCGTAGTTCTAGACTGCATGAGAACTCGCAGGCATATTTGGACTGAAATATCCTCTAATGTTTCACATTGTAAAAGGAACATAAAAGTTCTTTTTGCATTTTTTTGGTATTTGGGCTGAAATCTCCTCTAATGTTTTACATTGTAAAAGGAACATAAAAGTTCTTTTTGCATTTTTTTGGTATTGGTGAATGCACCTACCAACGCACTGATACACGGTAGGAGGCTCTAAGTTATGTCACTTCTAAAGGTGCACTTCTAGTCGTCATGCTCTTGTATATGAATGTGACATTTTAATCCCTAGAAAGACTAGAGATCACCTCCAAGATGGAGAATGTTCCTCCTACTCTTGCCACCATCCTAGAAAATTAGGTTCAAAAGAGATCACCCATTACTGATCACCATCTCATTCTCACAACTTAGACTACTTGATTTCCAATCAACTAAAGTGTAGGTGACAACTCACCTTTCACAAGACCCATGAGAGCAACAACAATGTTGATGAGGTGTACATTGAAAGTAGACAATGATCACAATGTGTACATTGAAAGCTTTGCAGCAATTTTGTAACCATCCTATGGTTGAAAATAGGTTTGCCTACATATTGAGAATGGGACAAATAGAATTGTCACAAAACAAATTTATAATAATTTGTTTTTGAGGGAAACTTTTTTGTAAATTATGAAAATTTTCGAAAATGTATTTCTCTTTCTCTTCAAGGGAAATTTATTTCCTGAACTTTCCCCAAACCGCAGACAGGCTGAATTTGCTTAAATGATCGGAAATAGGTGATCATCCTGATATATCTCAAATAAAGGAACTGAAGTGCTAGTCTTCCAAAGAGACTGAAATTCTTTTTCTTATCCCTGGATAAAAGATCTCTCGAGAGAGCACACGAGCCATTAATTAACCGCCAAGCTGATCACAAGGAGAAATACTGAGACATCAATTGCAGAACAGTGACAAGGCAAAACACTAAGTTAAACTGCTTGAACTGATCTGAGGACCAAATCTGGGACAACAAAACAATATTCCGTCAAGTTTTGCCACTAACGGAGGACATCAAAGCACAAAGAATTTTTGATGCGATTAGTAGAGGTAGTGGGACGCAACCTCTCACCCCCTCCGAGTGGTGGTCGGGGAGGCAGAAGGGAGAGTGGGGAGCAAGTCTGTGACATGAGATACCGCTCCAGGACGCAGCAAGGCATTGCGAGCTGGATCACGATCACGTTTCAGTGAGCAGATACGAAAGCATTCCTGATATGCCAAGATATGAGTAGATGCTACAGTTTCAAAAGGAACATCACGAAAGATGTTAACCTCAGGTTATGAAATAAGACCATCCTTCTCCGTCCAACCGTTTGAGAGAGAATTTCTTGCGGACGACGGTCGTGAATTACGCAGCCTTTGTCGATGTTCCTGAAAACAAATGCAATGGACTAATAAGTAATTGAAACCCTGAAAGAATGTACTGTACACTACAGAGAAAATATGACTGAATTCTGAATATGTAAGTTTTTTCCATTGACTCGATGATCTACTTACGATACCAGGTCACGGAGAGATTACCATATCCAGCTGAAGAGCTTTTCTCCGCCTTTCAATTACCCTCTGACGACTTTCAGGGTCTTTGGCCATGATGACTGGTAGATAATTGTCATCCTGAGAACTCTTTGACATGGAATCTGGCATCTCTTCTTGACTGGAAGGCTGTTCCTTTACTAGACGACTTTTGGGAACAGATGCTGGTCGTCTTTTGTTCTTTACCAGAGAAGTCTCATATGGAGACCTTTTCCTTGTTGGAGGACCACCATTCTGGGTAGCAGATGGTTTCAGTGCAGGGTCCTGATCAGTTAGAGACCAGAGAGCGTCGACTCCCCGGGGTACTGGTTTGGGTCTCTTCAAATTGTGTCGGGCCTGGCTTTTCAAAGAATTTGTTTTGGCAGGGGAACTTTCTCGAACAGGAGCTCTGTTTGGAAGGAAAAAGTAATCTCCATTTGGCAAGGCATCTTGGCGTGTGGGCCTCTGATCAACTGCTTTGATGAGCTGAGGAGGTGGTTTGAACCTAACATTTTCACCCATCACAGTTCTAGTCAGAGCTTGCTTGAGCAATGCCTTAGAACATATATGGGTACACACATCACAGAAATATCTCACTGTACTCAAAATTATTGATTCTCCTTGTGATTTTCCTGCTGAGGATTTCTAAGGTAAAGGGGGTTGAAGGGCCAAATGACAGACAAGAGAATATGAAAGAGAATACCTCTGGAGTTTAGGTGACAAATTTCCATTACCAACATCCTCTGCAACGGGGGAAGGTGGCTTGCTTCGACTC
This sequence comes from Thuidium tamariscinum, assembly GCA_947034885.2. Lineage (NCBI taxonomy): Eukaryota > Viridiplantae > Streptophyta > Bryopsida > Hypnales > Thuidiaceae > Thuidium > Thuidium tamariscinum. The sequence goes on along the minus strand of OX344751.2, from coordinate 32,548,747 downwards.
CTCTTCTCTGATGCAGTTTGAGGGGTTCCAATGTCGGGAAGCTTCGCAGTGTTCCAAGGAGAGAAATCTACTGATCCAGAAAGTAGCATTCGTTCCTCTGCCGCATTTGAGTTTAAACCGCCTTTCCTCCAACTTCCGGAACAATGAGGGGATCCCTCTCCCCAAAGCGGAAGCTCTGCAGTTGCAATAAATGTCAGCAAGATCAATGTTCAGTAAACAATGCTGTAACCTTGTACTCGAAACGGAACGTTCTACGGCATCCTCCTTCACTTCTCCTCTTCCACCAGAACGCCATTTACATGATTATTTGGGGGTTCCAAGTTGTGGGAAAAGAGAACGCAAGCGCAAAAATCCAAAACATCGTAATGAATTCACCACAACCAAAATTAAGCTCACACACACTGGACTGGCTATTAATAATCTGACCTGCATGCCGGTTTCTCAACTCCTCAGTTCCATTCGAAAGTGCATATTCCCTAGTTTGGTCTTCCTCTTGTTGCATAGTTTTCCTACGCGAATCTTTCGTGTTCAACTTGTGCCCATTGCCTGCAACATGTGCGGCAGCAGGCCATCTTTGCCTTTCCGCACATGGCCTTCCTGAATTTTCGTTGGCTGCGGGCTTACCATTTGGGAATCCATGCCGAGGAACGTAAGATTCCTGGGCATCTTCTCTCCCCCTAACTGGTGACATTTTACCATTTGCATCGTTGTGATTATTCCGATCTCTAATGGGCGTAACCGCGTTTTTCCTGAGGCATCCATGGCCATGAAGCTCGGGGGAAGGCAAGCCATTTTCAACAACTTCCTTCACTAGCTGCTCTCTGATTACTGCTTGACCACTATGTATAACCTGGCGGGGAGCACAGCTCCTAACCTCAATGGTTCTTTTATCCACTGTGTCTTGAACGCTCCTGCTGCTATGTTCCGCAGCCGGCCGTTCAGTCCATCGGCTCTGCACTAATCTCTTCTCCAAGACTCGTCTGACTCCATTGTCTTCTCTGAAACTGTTTTCATGGGGCACGTTTCTTCTTCCAAATGTTTTTGTTTCTCTGACGTCTCTGAATTCAAATGTCCTATTTGTAGTGGGATCGGAAGCTCTTTCCCTCTCGTCCTTCGCATTCGCATTACCATTTGCATAAAACCTATCACGCACAAGTCCACAACCAAATTGTCCGTCGCCTCTCACCATGTCATTTCCAACCACAGGTGCTCTCCCATTTTCCACCATCACCACCCTGGTCTCACTTGTGTCCCTTCGAGAGGTCACAGAGCATGCCCTCGAAGAATTGGCTGAAATTGAAACAAAAGCAGCTTCAAGCTCAGCCTTGGCATTAGCCCGTGCGGCACCGCCCTTGTTCATCGAACACAATAACTCAGTCTTCTTCACAATATCCTGCACAGTGTGGGGTTTGATATCTCTATCCACATGTCCAGTAACAGGAGAGCTAGTGACACGATGTCTTCTTAAAGGGCTTGGATTATCTATACTAATTTCTCTCAGTAATGTCTTAAGCTCATCCATGTACGTTCCCCCAATGGCTGGCTTCCCTGCTGCCCTGTCTTGGGTATTTGCATTTGTATAAGCTCTCGATATATTTTTCGCCGCTGGTGGACCACGGTTGATTTCATGGAGACATCTCTCTGGAGACGAGGCGGCACTACACGTTAATGAGGTACCGCGGTCCTGCAAATCAAATGTCTCACTTCATGAATGGAACTGTTCCGATGGCTAAATTCTTAGAATCGAGAATCAGGGACCAACTCAGTCTGCTTTCCATAACAGAATCTATTCTATCAAAACTACGCTGAAAAGCTTGTTCAGTTCTCTTGGGACCTAAGTGTCTCTTAATTCGTTGGTCCAACTAGTAACAGGATCAGAGACTCTCTCCATGTCGCCGATGTACTAAAGTTGAGATGTCAGAAGAAGGCAGTAACAGCCAATGAGTAGGATATACCTATATGTGTCATTCATAAACAATCTCATACATGATAATACGATGCATAAGGTTTATCATGTTTCACTAATTTAAGAACTATGAAACAAAACAAAACAAAAAATTTACTAGTTCAAAGAACTGGCATTTGCATAACGAGTTGGAAACGAAACACTAGCTGCATTCACCTTCTGAAGCTTATCTTGCAGTCTGGAGGTTGGTTGATATATGGTCTGCTTATCTCTATTTACTTGGGATTCTCCGTTGAGACTTGAAGAAGAGCTCAAAGCTGGTGACGACATGGTGGCACTGCGGATACGTTCGTCAAGCTCCCTTACCTGCACATTCAGGAGAAATCGTAAATCCGAACATTGAGAGTACGTACTCTGTAACTTCACCCATATTTTCTCGTTACAAGAGATATAAGTATAGAGCCATTATTCTGGTGGAAATATAATGATTGGATACGTACAGAAATGAGTGTCAAAGTAATTGAGTTACCAATAATTTGTGTTACAAGTGATGTAAAATAGACCATGGTATTCTTAACCCATCAATGATAAACAGTACCCAGTGTTTACACAGAAAGTTTTTTCATGGAACACAGACCAGTACTGTAGCTAGTAAGGAAAGCTAAGTCGAGAATATTATCCCAAAGATTGTAGGTAGATGTCACGCACCTGCTCTGCAAGGGATCCAAGCACAAAGTCCAGGGACTGTCCCTCCCAAGGGTCATTGGTCGTTTCCTTAATCCCAACTCTGCTCTTCACTGGCGAGGATTTACTGATCTGTGGACCTAATTGTGATTGACTGGTCCGATTCGTCCGTTTCGGTGATGACATAGGTGCAGCGTTAGAGCGAGCCATTGGACTTCTGTTATTCTTCTTAGAGTTAACAGAATCAGTTCTATGATATTGCCAGTGATTCTCTTGATCATCCATCATCCGGTCTGGGCTTCTTCTTGAAGGTGAATTCGACAGCCAAGGCTTGTCGCGATTACAAGTCCGAGGACTTTTGTGGTTCATCCGAGGGTTTGCAGAGCCACTTCTCTCGCTCTGCCTGTGTTTATCAAGGGATACATCATTCATTTCCTGATTTTGAATTCTTCTGAAAGGTGACTTTGATAGCCAGGGCTTCCGATAATTTCGGTCAGAAAATATTTTGGATACTCCTGAGGAACACGATCCACTAGTAATTTCTTTTGCTCGTTTCATGGCTTTCGCGTAGTCCTCTTGAAATTTTCCAGTTTTCCATGCAGTTATCAGAGTATCAGCAACATTACTAGCGGACTTTGAACCTGCCTCTTTCCTCGTACAGTTTCCATCCTCTGCAAAATTTTCATTGGGATATGATGTTACCGCTTCACAAGATGACCTCATGTCTTCCACTTTTCGTGACTTCTCAGTCCTTGTTAACATTTCAGCAGAAAAACCGTTCGTCTCTTCGAAGTTAAGATCCTTCTGACTCCTTCGAGGACTCACCTCTTGAGGTACCTGTCAAAGAGCATGCTCTGATCAGTCAAACTGGACGATGTTATGATAAGCCCATAGCTACGGGCTGAAAGGTGATTTGATAGCGAAAGATTCCGCAAACAGTAGTATATGCATAGCCGGATGTACTTGCGCATACCTTGGTCATTGGTGAGTGGAACCGACTAGAAAGGGACTTCATTTTTGTGCTTATATTTTCCAATGCCTCCAGTTCAATGCCTTTAGGATTGACTTGTGGATACTTCCAAAACCGCGGAACAGACTTGTCTCGCATAAATTTCGATCTTGAATTGGGAAGACTTTTAACGCTGGCTGCCGGAGTGTGACAGTTTCGCGCATTTGGATTGATAACTGACTGACTCAATCTGGCTTTTGATTGGTAGTCTTCCTGCTGATCTGCATGTCTCTTATGTCTTGAGCTGAAAACTCTATCGACCCGTGCAGGGGGGGAGGAAGGTTCTGACTTGATTGATCGATTCCCAGTAGGAGTCTCGAGGTTCCTTCTACCAGCTTGTTTCTTCTCATCAATATAGCTTTTCCAAACAGCTTTCTGTCTTGGCTTTGGTTCCTGAACACGTTTCTCCTGGCGTTCCGAGCCATTGCCCTTTCTAAAGCCATTGCCCGCTCTGGGTTTAAAAATTTCGAAAATCAACTGCACAAGCATACAACAGGGATGCTCTAGAATTGTAGCAACTTATGTCATAGTGAATTCAAGGACATCAATAATTTACGCATTTTTCAAATTGAATTTTAGGAAGTTACCACCACCTTGACACATTCGTCATATTTGATTGGAGAGTTGTTCAACTTGAGTCTACCTTGTGAAGTCAAGCTAGATATGCATTCTTGTTTCTACGACAGATTGCCCTGATTCTTTGCAATCACAGTTCAGAGTTTACTATCAAGTTTCTATGCTATCAAGAATTTACCTCGGTGCCTGGATAGCTGTCGGCAAGGCAATTCGGCGTCTCAACTTCAGATCTGACACCTTTAATATTCCTATTCCTCGGAAAGCTTGGGTCTCTTATGACACCATGAGGATCAGAATCCTTCCCAAGTCCCTGATCATCATTTGGTTGGTCTTCACTATTTGCCCACTTTGCCCCATTGACAGTTTTCAAAGCTTTCCGCTGCTCTTGAAAATTCACCGGCCCAGTATGAGAACGAACAGGATGGGCCCAACTTCTGCTGGTCTCCACACCTTGCTTGTTTATATCAGGCAAACTACTTGCACGTGTTCCAGATGATGGACGATGCCTGTCTCTTAGAGAAGATGCTTTCACATTGGCTTCCAAGTTTTCTAGCACGGTGTCAGTATCTGCCCCTCTCAGTGCGTTAGATAGTGCCTTCAAATTCTCTCTCTCAGTTCGGATAAGTGAGACCTTATCTTCGTTGGGTGCTGCTTCTTTATTCCCATCTCTTTCACATGTTGGTCTGGCGGACCGTGCCATCAATGGTGCCGGAAGAATTTTCTTGTACCCTATAGTTCCCGAAGATATGAAGGGAGGTCGGGTTCCGTTCGAAGGATCACGCTGAGATCTTTGTGTCTTGCCATTATCGTGAGTAACCTGATGGGTAGCTGCTGCTATTGCAGAGGCGCAGCACGTTGGCCTTTTGAGATGGACTCTTTTGAAGTACTGTTCAACTTCCTTCTCCACCTCGGCAGCCTCTTGGACTAATTCCATATGATACCGGGTTTTACCTGGGGAAGCCTTGTCGGAAAGGTGCTTTATCCAACTTTCCTTTTCTCTTTCTTTCTCCCGTGATCTCCATCTTCTTCCTGGGCCTGCAATGTAGTCCGCACCCCTCTTCGACACATCAAAATGCCGCTTTCCAGTTCTGTCACTGCCATCGGCATTCTGCTTCAGCATTGGACATTTGTTAGGAGACTTCCCACGAGGTTGTTTCATGACGTTACCTTCTTCAGTTTGGACAGTATTGAAGTCAGATCTTTCGCACGAAGCCCGGATAGGCGGTATTCCTTTCCTACTGGATTGAACTGGAGAAAGCGGTATAGATTTCGCGACCTCAGGTTCGAGAATAGAGTCTGGCCCATCTATTGAGCTCTGCTGCTGGGAAGAATTAATCAACCTCCCATCATCTGACTTCCGATTGCTTAATCTGACTTCCGATTTCGCACTCAACTCTCGCTCTGCCTCTTTCTGAACTGTAGCACTTTGCTGGGCCTGGTATGACACAAGGTCCACCAATTGTATCTTCGTTCCTTGTATGTCTATTTTGGACAGGTCTTGCTTTTCATTATCGATGAAAGGATGGTCTTGAAGTGATTTAGGTTTCTTTTGGGTTTCGAGTGTTCTTTCCTGTAGATTCTCAGAGCTCTGCGTGATTACCGAACCTGCAAAATAATCCAACACAGTGAAACAATGATTAGAGAGGAACTCACAACACATTTGGATCAAGGGACTTGTCGGTTAATACTCGCTCATTGTTGTGTAAGTACAAAATGATAAGTGCACCTACATTCTCGGCTTTAATATAATGGTAAGGACATGGAGAAAGTAAACCATTTGTGAAGTCCATCTAGAGTATTAAACTAGAAAAATCTTATAAATGGGCGAGAAAATCTCAATACATAACTACAATCACACAAACAGATTGCGCTCTCTTGAGGCAGGAACTCAAATGTAAGAGGATTGCCTAAAATTACACTCAGCAGTCGTCACTGAGTTCTCCACATACTAGTATCTCCACATGTTAGATCGCAAACTAAAAGCGACCGGCTCCGAGAGAGAGTAAAAGGATGTTCAGTAAACTTTAATTCACGTGAATCGGCATGACTGACTCCGCATGACTACATCTGCCGAGTGTTACAATCAAGTTCAACTACCTGAATTTCCATCTTGACATGTCACTGCCCACGGATTTTGTGAGTTTCAATCGTAGAGGTTGAGCAACAGATAAAGGTATTTATAGAACATTGCATGGCCACATTGACTACATGAATCGGGTAGCAAAAGCGGAAGTAGGAATATATCCGAATGCTGGGATGATCAAATACATACTGATCAAGCAAGAGTTGAGTCGAGAAAGGCCAATCGCTGACACCCCAAACCCTACCTTGTTCTCAACTCTTCCTAGGACATACCGATATGTTAAACCCTGTTTCACCATCAGGTTCGCAACCGTGATTTAATTCTGGGGTTGGTTCTTTTACGACTGGCTTGGGCGGAGCCGGAGTTAACTCTATATAACTCCTACACCTGGAGCATGTGAGGCTGGTGTGTGGCAAACCTGCAGAAGGCACCCCACAACAACCCCACAGTTTAGTAATCTCCTTGCAGAAGTTCTATGAAACTCTTCCCTTAAAATACTGAAAGACACGCGAATAGTAAGTTGTTGACATGTCCCATCTCTCTGAGGTTATCAGAACTTCGATTTCCAAATGAGGGGAGCTACACTCGAAGAATCAGCTGAATTCAATAATTCAACTTCGACACCTAAAAGGAATTCAACTTCTGCACCTTCCATTTAAGAACTCCCTACCATAGTTGGTTTCGGGTTGGAAAACAGACTAGGCTGAACGGGAACTTGTGAACACTGGAAAAGTTTGGATGACACTGCAAGGTAAGGATCTTCAAGAACTAATCGATCGAACAAACCTATTGTACATTCTGTTCGAATTTTTTGCTCATCAACAGTGTAAGCGAGGATTATCAGTTTAACAATAGGAACATTAACTAATAGTGAATTACAGGTACCCAAAAACTCAAAGTTTGATGACAACTTCAGATCACCATTAACTCTGCCGAGGATTATTAGTTCAAGGGAGTATCACATCCCACTTATGCATCTCTCACGGCATTCGCAGGGAATCTACCTGGGCACGAAAGAGGTTTCGAGACCTTGTGCTTGGTATACACAGGGCGCCTCTGTTGGCCAGCACTGGTTGCTCGCTTGCATGTGCCTGAGTTTGTAGCAGCATATAAGCGATCTTGCTCACGCTCTTCTTCCCTGAAAGCTTCCTCTACTTCTTGCTCCAGCAGAGCAATCCTCTGTAAACGTTCCAACCTCTTGTAATTCAATAAGGCAACAAGTGGAAACTCATAAACGAAGAATATAAAGTATACCAAATGCTTGAAGTTTCACGACCTATGTAAGAAGATGGTCACCTTCAGTATTTTCTATTGATTATCACGGCAGTATTTAGTTCATGGAAGAGCTTCTTGGTGGTCTGCTTTCTGCTCTCTAAAACAGAAGTAAAACTGGCGTTTCACAGTGAAAATAACTGGTGGGTGCTCAGAGGGACATGCCACAGACGTAAGAAGAGAAGCAGAAGCAGAGTGTTTAAACAAGAGCCCCCTTGACTACATGAACATATCAGACACATGTCCATGTAACTGTCGCTGCCAGCTTTCGCGTACGAGTTAGTCAGCTGCAATTGTTTTCAAGGACAAGATTTCTTGAGTGAAAATAATGCAGTGGAATTGCACTACCTGATCATTCAACAGCTTGGCAGCTGCAGCAGTTCCTCTTTCAAGTTTCTTCTCATTGTAGAGTCTTTCAAGCTCAATCTGGCGTGCTCTCTCACACCTGTAACTCTCTCGCTGTTGTTCTGCTGCACGCCATGCATCAATCCCTTCCTGCTCCGGGCAGTTGACCACCGCCGAGGAAGGCCTGTTTGTGCGATCTTGTAGAACATCAAATCGAGAGTGAAGATATGTATCTTTAAAATCGATGGGGAATCCCGCAAGTTTGCTATAAACTTTCTCTCGTGTTACTTCATGGGTTACCGGAGGATTCACCGTTTGAGAGCAACCTGGAGGGATCAAGTTACCACTTTCAGTTCCACTGTGACACGTTGTAATCATGTCCAACGTAAGGTACAGAATGCAGTCTAAGTTCTAAGCACTCTGAAAACGAATATCTTTAGGCGTTCGCTGAAGGGTTAAACAGAATCGGCTAATTGAGCAGAACGGATGAGCTCTGAGTGACCCACCCTAAACGTGACCAACTTCGACCTTTCAGAAATTTTGAGCAAGCGGAGTCAAGGTGAAGGGTGCAATCTCAAAGACTTCAAAATATTGTTCATGGTGATCTCAATTGGTGCCAGATTTATATTCAGTTTTAAGTGTTCATTGTCGTTACCGTAAGCTTCTTTTTCTTGTGATTTCGGTTTTGCGTTATGATTGTAGCGGCGAGCAAAATTCCGCTCGATGCTGGATACACTCTCCACAATCTTCCTTCGCAGTGCTGAAGCACTGTCCCCTCTCTCTCTCAATTCTTTTTGCTCTCGTTCCTTGTCATGCATGTAAAGGTAATCCCTAAAGTGTCAGATCTGTGACATGGATTTCTCGAGTGTGATTTAATTAGTGATACTTGAATGTGAGCATTAAGAATATAAATATGCCAAATTAAAATAGAGTCACAGGGCGTTCTCTAGTGGATAGAATATCCTAACAAAGAAGCCACGATACTGCACCTTCTGGATGGCCTCCTGAAACCGCAGAGTGTCCCAATACCGGCTCTCCTCCGCCTGCCTCGCGAGCAACTCTTCCTTTGCTGCCTGAAAGGACACGAGAAGTCTCACCTCATTTATCGCATAGCTATTCCTCGCATTTGTGAACATTTACTCCACACAGAACACCAGTCGACTTACAGCCCTCTTCTTTGTAATTTAGGCACTCACGTCTACCACTGATAAATCGCTGATAAATCTGCACACTATCTGTCTCTCAAAATCGACCAAGAAATATGACAAGACAGTACCTCTTAGACGGAAAAGAAGATACCTTGTTCCGCTCAACCAGCAGTGCAGCATCATGGCTAAGCCCAATGCTCTGACATGCATGTGCATACTCCTCCTCCAAAGTTGCAATGCGTCGCCGCTGATCTCGACTCCAAACCTCCTAAATCCCGCATGAAGAGCTCGTAAGTCACTTACATCCAGATGCAGACTTGAATTCTGAAAACACTTATAGAATGAAGGAGGAATTCTTTACACTTCCGAAAGAAGACACTGATAGACGAGAGTGCCTAAATTACATTTAAAACATAATACGAGAATCAGGCAAACGATGCAACTCTTCATCCTCCAACTTGAATAGCAATGTCGTCCAAGTCATTGTGTCAGCACTGTCAATTGACCAGTTAGTAAAATAGAACGTCGTGTATTCTGAGGAGCTCAGAGATTTCAATTAAAGTCGAATATTAAAGCAAGAAGTGAGAAAGAGATAGATGCGGAAGCACGATGACTTACGAGCATGCCAAAGCAACTTACCTTGAGATGATTTATAAGAGCCTTGCTATCTTTTGTTTTACGATCCCGAAATTCAGCAATACGTTGTGAAGCAAAAAGCATTTCTTGAGCTCGCACCTAATCCAAAAAGGCACCCACCACGTACCTTTAACTCGTGATTACGACGATCTCTCTAACAAAAACCTAATACTCTGGAAAAACAGAAGATGGTTTACAGAGAACATGCAGGCTGCAACCACTCTAGGGCTACAGAGTATTATTATAGCTAGAGCATGCTAAGCCAGAAACTGGTGGCTAGTGTAGGCTTTCTCTGGGTCGCATGCATTGTTTGAGTTCCAAAATCTTGACCTAGACAGCAGAGAAGACAGATTTCGTGAATACCTATCGAGATTGGAGTGCTTTACTTCTACAGCATCTTCCGAATCCAGTCATGGCCAAGTTACAGTCGAGAAAGCTATAGTCGATACAACCTCGCTCAATTAACCAGGGTGTTCGATCTCCAAACAAACCTGCAGAATACGATTCGTCCGCAGCTTGCGCTTGTACTGGCGGGACTGCGCTTTAAGCTCCTCAGAAGTTAAAGAACATGTCCCATGAGCACATACCTGGAGGTGCCAAATTGAGAAAGAAACCACGGTAAAATGCGACATCATACCACCATGGATCTTCATGACCTCAGCGAAAAGCAAAACCAAGTCTTAAAGAAGCATTACGGTGTAAGAGGTTGAGAGCAATGAATTGATATCATAACGTTACTTGCTAGACCAAAGTTACAATACCGCTGTTGACGCGACCTGGCAAGATTGGTGAGCATTTACACTTGGGAAGCCAAAAATCGGTACCACAGCATGCCAGATTCAAAAATCCAAACGCTTCACGAGACTCGGAAATGTAGAAACAATTTCCGCATGGATGATTAATGTTCGATATTTTTTGTCCAAACAACGACGATGGAGTTTGGAAGAATTACCTTTTCGGCGATTGGTTGTTCAGGCGCTGCAAGAGAAAGAGTTTCTTGCACCTTCCGCTGCAGATACTTCTCCCGTTTCTGCCTCTCTTGCTCCAACCTCCTCTCCTGGCAAGGGTCTGACGATGGCATAGTTGCCGAACTCTTTATCCTGAACCCTAAGAGTAACACGTTTTGCTACAATCTCTGTAAATCGGTCGCAAGGAATAAAATCAAATGATTCTTGTTCATAACAGAATGAACTTCAACGAGTCGTCAGCTCGTTTCGCAAGGCTCATTGCATTCCGAATCGATTGCGCTATGTAAGGTGTTGCCCCTTTCTCCCGCATTAATATCCATCAGAGCCTGGCCGCCTGCCCACGGTACGCCTTGCTCACAGCTACTTACACTCGCATTGCATCGGTTTGGACGAAACCTCTTCCATTTCCACTCGAGCACGAATCGGACATATTAGACTTAGGTCGAAAGTAATGTCCAAGAGTATTACGGAAGCAACGAAGTTCGCATTTAAAACAAGATCAAATGGAAACCATTGATAAAATAACAAAAACAGGTCTACAGAAATAATCCTCCCATGTCACTACACCTCCGAGAGAACGCGCTCGTACATCAACACTGAAAACCGTAATCTTAAATGCTGGATATCATCAATCAATGTGCCTTGCACAGTCAATATTCGTAGTCGCCAATAAAGAGCACTCGACGACTACAGGAAACCCTCTCTTAACCGGTTGCCAGTAGCTTTCCAACAACCAATTCGCCACTTTATCAAGCACAGCACTAAAATTTGCCCTATCGACTTACAACACTCAAAGACTCAGCCGCACAACGACTACGACGGGATATTTTACAGTATACCATTCTGACTGCACGGTGACAAGGATTCCAATTGCCCTGCAAAAATATGACACCTTTGTCTTGCCGTAAAACCCGACCACGCAACGAGAGGGCGGTGGCGCACTAGAGGGAGGATAGCAACGAAGACATTAACCGAGTGGTGAAGGAACCACAGGAAGAAACGGAAGGGAGAGTTAGTTAGGTTACGCGAATCTGAAGCAGTTAGCAATTCTTTCCCTTCCCTTCCGATCACTTCTCTGCCAACCACGCACAGTCGCCCGACTGAGCAACGTAGGGACTACAAAGAAATACTTCGAAAATTCGTGTGATGACTACCTATTATATTGATTCCCGTACAACGACTTCGGAGAGGATCACTGTAGCTGGTGCTTCAACCGGACCTCGTGCAGTCGCTCTGTTTTTCTTTTCATTACATCATGTATTCGTAATGACTGACCGCTGCTAGTTCGATGAGAATGCCGCTCATATCACGGAGAAGAAGCTTTGCGACCAGTGGCACGTACATGATCTCATTTCCCCGTGTACCGGAAGCGTGAAAATATAATTCAGTCTGCGCTTCAAGTTACAATGGAAGCACGAAGTCAATTAATTCTCTCCACAAGATGACAAGGGTGCATTCAGTACACAAGGAGTAAGTCTGCCTTATCAAGCACGCGGAAATTTCTTTGCTGCTCTGCACATTCACAGTTCAGTGCAATAACAATCGTCGCCTTCAAAATAGTGGTGACCAGCAATACGCTCGAAATCCTACTCTACAAATTTAAGATCCTGCGTACAACTGCACGTACAAACACGGCACAGTTCCCAAGATTCTGATTGCTGTAACTAAACAAATCCAAAGCTGCTGCAGCTCTTCAACTAAAGAAAGTTGTGTAGAACTTTGAATTGCAAAGATTCTTCTTTCGATGAAAGTGTAAGGATATTTGCTGCGAGCTCGCTTCAAGAGAACGAGAATCAAGCGCAGGATTAACTTGGAGTCTGATTTCTAAGCCCTAAATATCTCCTGCTGAGTCTTCTTCCGGAGTAGCAGACGCTAGTCGGGAGGATGCTTTCGGAGCCTCATCAGATTTCGCGGGAACTACGTATGCCGGATTGTTTTCCACGTCCAGTCACTGGTATATCTTCAGTAGAATCGCTTGCTCCCGTTTGTCAAATGTTCCAACTCGATCGTCCATTTCGTAGTCGAGCCAACAAACTCGCACTTAGAAAATTCAAAAGATTGGGCCGGTTGAAGCGTCCCAGAATCATCCTTCATTCTCCTTTCTCTTCTGCGCTTCGTTTCTCGTCTCTCGAGCGTTCACCTAGCCAGGAGAATTGCACATGCTCTGTCACACTGCGTAATGCCGACAACGCTGGCTAGGTGCAATCGCCAGGAAGTAGCCAAAAACCAACTGAGAATCTCGATACGCGCAACGCGTAAACGCTGCTACTGCGGCTAAGAAAATATAAAACATCGGCGGCAGAGTTGCATATGTTCATCTCGCACAGTCGCATCAAATGCTCAGATTTGCATACGCATCTCGGGAGACTGCGGAACAGGAATTAAGCGCTCCAGAGTTCGTGAGACGGTCTCCATCGAAGCGGCAGCCTGGCGCATGAGCTCCAGTAATAGTATCCAGTTCGCCATGGCCACGACCTGGTGACCGATCGCTGCGATGCTAAGCTCCAGCGAAAACAAAAAACAGGAGGAAAGCCACTCCTCTCCCAAACTCTCCTCAGAAACTACTCGCCATCGCCACCAAACGTTGCTGGCGCACAGCAGAAATCACTTGAACGTGCACGCGAAAAAGCAACGTACGACGCCAATGCATGAACCACAGAGATTAAAGAAAGTCCGCCAATAGTCGTAGCACTGCAGTAAGTCCCGAATCGCTTAGCACCACAAATAGCGATCTCGCATGAAAAGCATGGCCATACAATAGGACACAAGTGCCTGGCCACAGAAGAAGCCAAAGTACTTGGAAAATAAATTAAAAAATATCTGAAGTGCGTGCGGCAAGTGGCAGGGGAATGGAGGAAAATCATGGAGGAGCACAGGACCTACTTTTTCCCCCAAAGCTCGCAAGATCTGACAATTCCAGGTTTCGACTCGCGACAACTGACGACGACGACAACCGACGCCAGGATAGAAAGTTAATAATTTATGAACAAATATGCGCAGCACTTGCTCGTTGATTGCGGATCAAAGTACACGGTAAGCAAATCAAGACCTAACTTCCGAAATCAAACCACGGTCACACCTTTGCAGACAATTGAATATGCGGCGCTGCTTTTGAAACTACGCCATCGCCGAATTCCCATGTAAAAGCACGCGCTAACAATTAGCTCAACATAAGAAGCTCCGCTATGAGGAAGCAGCTCTGTGTCCACAGTGTGCACGCGCTCTGCTTTGCTAAATTCTCGCCTTTGGTGCGGACCATGCGCTTCCTCCGTGTGGTGCATTCCACCCATACAAGGCTTCGAGATTTGGAGGTGATTTCGAGGTGTGCCCTATGCCGTTGCCCCACAGTCAAAACCAAAGTAAAAGTGATTTTTAAATTTTGTAGTTCATTTGAGTTATTTATAAAGTCCCCACTTTGGACATGACTTTTTTTTGAAGTTGAGAAGGCAACTATAGTTGAAGCGTCAAAATTTTTTGCAAGATACTTATGTCATATGACTTCAAAAGTGGTGACCAAACTTTTTTATGTACCATTTTGATGGAAAAATAAGTTTCATACCCACTTTTATTTTGACTTTTTAACTCAACCGGCTTTTTTACAAAACTCATGGGTTTAAACCCCGGTTTAGTGTACTTTATGAATAACTCAATTGTAAATAAAACTTTGAAATCCGATAACTTTCCCACTATAGGTCTAAGTGTCAAGAAACCAAGCGTGTGCACCACTACACCCTTCCTTGTTGAGGGCTTTCCAACAGTACCAAGAACACATCCATGGACACATGGTCCGAGAGATCTCAACAGAATAGAATGAAAAAACAAAACAAATAACCTATCTTAAGATATAATAGTATGTCATGTGTTGTTCCCACAGTCAAAATCAAAGTAAAAGTAATTTTTAAAATTTTTAAAACCAAAAATAACTCAAAAATTCAATAACTTTTGAATCATAGGTTCAAAAGCCACAAAACCAAGCCCGTGCATTCGCCTTTGCCAAGGGCTTCCACCCAATATCAAGATTGCAAACAAAATATAAGTAAAAGTAATTTTCTAATTTTTTAGAACCAAAAATAACTCAAAAATTCATAATTTTTCCACTATAGGTCTAAACGCCACGAAACAAAGCCAATGCACCCCTCTTCACCAAGAACTTTCCAATAGTACTAAGAATGTGACCAAGAGATGCATGGTTTGGGAGATTTCAACGTGACAAACAAACAAACAACTTGTCTTAAGGTACAAACTAGTGTGCCTTCTGTCATTGCTATAGTCAAAATATAAGTAAAAATAATTTTCTAATTTTTTTAAACTAAAGTAATCTAAAAATCCATAACCTTCTTACCGTGAGTTAGAAGGCCACAAGACAAAGTCCACACCCCCTTCCTTGCTAAGAACTTTCCAATGGTATCAAGAATGCAACTGGAAGACACACGGTCTAGGAGATCTCAACGTAACAAACAAACAAATTGTCTTAAGGTATAGATACAAGCCCATGCACCCCTCCCATCAAGGGCTTTCTAATAGTATGAAGAACATGACTAGGAGACACATAGTCCAAGACATCTCAACATATCAAACAAACAAAACAAAAAAATAGCCTATTGTAAGGTATAAATAAATGAAGTAAGCTAATAAGACCTAACATTGTCTAAATTAGGGATTGTGCATAGGTATTTGGAAACAATTAATAGTCAGTTCAAATTTACCTAAGA
Organism: Thuidium tamariscinum; assembly: GCA_947034885.2. NCBI lineage: Eukaryota > Viridiplantae > Streptophyta > Bryopsida > Hypnales > Thuidiaceae > Thuidium > Thuidium tamariscinum. The sequence continues at coordinate 32,533,408 of OX344751.2, read as the reverse complement.
TAGAGGGATTTATTACTAATTGTGGCCCATTCACAATTAGGAGGGTTTTGTATTTTTTATCAAGGTTGGATGAAATTTCCATTTTTTCCTTGGATTGCATGTTTTGTCCTTTTTAAACTTTTGAACCAATAAATTAATGGCAAATAAGTGAATGAGAAAGTCGGAAATAATGAGCAAGAAGTAGTTCTTAAAGGATTGGAATTAAAAGAGTCTAGACATTGGCTATAAGTCTAGCACACTATTTGCCTCTCAACATTCATACTAATTTCAATTCAAGAGATAAAATTAACAAAATTTTGCAATCCCCATCATTTTTGTCAATGCACCTTTGAAAATATTTGCTTTGCCTTGAACTACCCAAGATCCACTAGAAAAAAAACGTATCCACTACAACCGACTACAATGCAACTACATGTCATATGCAACTGTTGTACAACTACAACCCTCTATATTTGCACCAAATCAACGTTTACATTATTATAGTTGCAAAGTAGTCGCAAAATGAAGTTTAGAATTACAAGAATGGAAAAAAAAAATCGTAAGGTATTCTACATCCAATGTTTATTATAATTGTTGACTAGTATCTGTACAACTATTGTACAACTACTATGAGACTACTATGCAACTATGTGACTATCGTGCAACTACGGTGCAACTATGCCACTAGTTGTCAACTATTGTGCACTTAGCATTCAACTAGTTTTCAACTATCCTACAACTAGAATTCAACTAGTAAGCAACTACATTACAATTAAGAAACAATTAGTATACAATTAGGAAACAACTATAATTAAGTCTCATATCAATTATCCCATATCAATTGTTAATAGTACCATTAGATTAAACATATAAGAATCATAAGTTATAGCATTCTTGTATAATGAATTTTAATGATGAAAATCTATAATATTTCTACAACTTATAGATTTCTACAATTTGTAGACTCTTACAATTTGTAGATTTCTACAACTTATAAATTTTTATAATTTGTAGATTTCTATAGTTTACAGATATCTATCAATTGTAGAAATCTACAAAATTGTAAAATTTTCTAAAATAGTGAAATCTATCAATATAAATATTTGAATTGCTAATCTAAAAAAGAAAATAGATTAAAAAATTTTAAATCTACAAATAATCTATTGTCAAGTTAGTTATAAACTAGTTGTAAGTCAGTTGCAAACCAGTTGTAAATGAGTTGCAAACTAGTCGCGACAATCAAGTTCCACATCAACAACCACGTTGGAAGAGTTCATCAACAATGATCCCAAAACTGGCTAAATTTCGCTTATTTTCTACTTAATTTTTTCATACCCTTTGTAAATTTTTTAAAAATCTTTCAAAAATGAACATTTGGCTAAAAACCTTGAATCTGTTCTCAGATCACTATTCATCAATAAAATTCTATAGAGGCTATCAGATGAAAAATAATTTTGCCACTTTTTGCAACTAGTTTGCAACTATTTCAACTTGTCCATTGTAACTATAGTCTCCAAATTGTCACCTAGTTGTAAACGCCTATGCAATTACAAAACTAGTTGCAAATTGTAGTTGCAAAATCCCTTGTTTTCTTCTAATAATCACATTTGAAATTGCTTATTTGATTCATTATGGGTCCCTCTACCATAGTGGAATTAGGAAAAAAATCCATTTGCAATTTGAAAACATCAACAAAAAGTTGGTGAAAATATCTATAAATATTTATTTTTTTAAATTTAAAGAGAAAACTAATAGACATACTACTTGAAAAAATAATTTACAATGCAAATTGAAGGTAAAGCTAAAAAGCTAAAATAAATTTAAATAAATAAATTTTAAAGGTTTATATAGATATAAGAAGCTTTGAATCATTCCATTTGAATTAAGGAGATGAAAGTTATGAGGAATTTTAGTTTGTGGGTAGGTATGGTTTTCAAAGACTCCATACCTACCTGCAAACTAAAATTCCTCATAACTTTCATCTCCTTAATTCAAATGGAATGATTCAAAGCTTTCTACACTACAAGAGAAAGGGATATTTAAACTATAGTCCTAGTATTATAGTCTTTTAAGTAATGACCTTTAAGTAATGTTTTTAGTAAAAATTTACCAAAAAGACTCTCTTTTTGATAAAATTTTACTAAAAACCCTAATTAAAGGTCATTACTTAAAAGACTATACTACTAGGGTTATAGTTAAAACACCCCTTTCTCTTGTAGTGCCATGTCTATATAAACCTAAAGAATCAATTTAAAATTTTATTAAATTTTTTTTTAAAAGACGTTTTTTCAGTTGTCCAAGCTACAAGCCTAATGAGCAAAGAAAATCTCATATCACTTTTTAACCACAAAGTCGAAAGTTATGAAAAATTTTGGGCCTTAAAGCTACTTCTTGGGCACATCTTGTGTGAAAATTTCAAAGAAAAAACAAACAAACACCATTTGTAGTGAATTGCCCAAAATCGCTATATTGCCAAAAAATGCAGCTCAGGGCTTTAGGGATTAAAATCTAAATGTTGTTTTCTCTAGTATACTTTGTTAATTATTTATAGTTGTGTGCACATATCAAGCACAAGTAGTAGTGTATACATGAATGGAAGCAGTATTGATTACGTTCTAATGGAAGTGAAAGTCACAATAAATAATGATGATTGAAATTAGGGTACCATAGTAGAAACCCCTATTTAATGTAAGAAGACCTATTTTTTCTTGATAGATTTTGTTAGACATCAAATGTAACAATTCATGTTTTTATGTCAACAATAACGTTCAATATAACATCAAAATGTTGACATAAAATATGGGTTGTTACATTTGATGTCGAGTTAAATCCATTAAGAAAAGTGTTGATTTTAGTGTGCCTAATGTAACTTTGCAAGACTATGTTGTGTTTGTAAGAATATTAAGACCAAATTGGTGAGTGAACTTTGGAGTGGTTTGACACAAAGATTGCAACAATGTGGTGATGTAGATCAAGCCAAATTGAATGAGTGAAAGATTCTTCATTCTTGTGTCCCTTAAAAGAGGGTTTACAAATTGTAGAATTAGCTTATTGTGTGAAGAAATTAGAATTGTTTTAGTTGGAAGAATACTCTTTGCATATGGTTGTAATTTTCTAATTCATTAATTTATTAACAATCCTACTTTTTCATTGTCTCCTTGAATAAACTTTACAATAAGCCTTAAATTTCTTAATAGGATCTTCTAAGTTTTTCAACATGATTTAATAGGATTTTGGATCTTCCTAGGTTATATTTACAGGTTCCTTCAACATTTACCTTTGTTTACTTGCTTCTAAATTGAGCTTCCACAATCACTTGCATTTTGCTTCATAAGAGCATCCACATGCATCCACACTCAATCTAATGTACCATTTGCTATATCAAGGGCTTGGCAAAAAATAAAAATAAAAATAGAGGGCCTTGAGGGCTCTCCATTCTACATTGCACTTAGCAATTTTTTGCCAAATAGTAGATCCATCAACCTAATAAAAGGTGCATTTCCTAGTCAAGCTTATAAAAAATCAAATTGCTTCTTGAACCTATTGTAGATACAATAAACATTTTTGCCTTAGGATTGTTTGAAAGCAAAGATCCCTTCAAATCTTCACATGCTAAGAGTTTCAAAGGGCCCATGAAAATGAAGAGTTTGCTTTTCAAATTATGGAACATGTTCAAGTTAGATACTAGTATTTTCGATAAGGCAATTCTAGTCAATGGGGCCCAATATGATTCTCTCAATGACGAATTGGATACTCAAAGGGTATTTTTAATAGGACTAATATACAAGCCCACCAAATCACTATAAGAAATCCTCATTTTCTTGTGACATTTGAAAATGGTGTCGGAA